>CM029622.1:7497162-8840173 GCA_017311315.1 Dendrocalamus latiflorus | reverse complement strand
CTCGGCCTACGCCGCAAGCGCCCGCTCTTCGTGGGCACCGTTTTGCGCGGTAGGGGAGCGACGGCTTCGCCTCCCTACTTCAGCGTGCGTAGCGCCCTCGGCCTACGCCGCAAGCTCCCGCTCTTCGCGGGCACTGTTTTTGAAGGTAGGGGAACGGCGGCGACGCCTCCCTACCTCAGCGTGCATAGCGCCCTCGGCCTACGCCGCAGGCGCCCGCTCTTTGCGGGCACCGTTTTACGAGGTAGGGGAACGGCGGCTTCGCCTCCCTTCCTCGGCGTGCGTAGTGCCGTCGGCCTACGCCGCGAGCGCCCGCTCTTCGCGGGCACTATGTTTGAAGGTAGGGGAATGGCGGCGACGCCTCCCTACCTCAGCATGCGTAGCGCCCTCGGCCTACGCCGCGAGCGCCCGCTCTTCGCGGGCGCCGTTTTTCGAGGTAGGGGAACGGCGGCTTCGCCTCCCTATATCGGTGTGCGTAGTACTTTCGGCCTACGTCGCGAGCGCCCGCTCTCCGCGGGCATTGCTTTTGAAGGTAGGGGAATGGCGGCTTCGCCTCCCGACCTCGGCGTGCGTACTGCCTTCGGCCTACGCCGCGAGCGCCCGCTCCTCGCGGGCACTATTTTTGAAGGTAGGGGAACGGCGGCTTCGCCTCCCTACCTCGGCGTGCGTAGTGCCGTCGGCCTACGCCGCAAGCGCCCGCTCCTCGCGGGCACTATTTTTGAAGGTAGGGAAATGGCAGCTTCGCCTCCCTACCTCAGCGTGCGTAGCGCCCTCGGCCTACGCCGCAAGCGCCCGCTCTTCGCGGGCACAGTTTTTCAAGGTAGGGGAACGGCGGCGACGCCTCCCTACCTCAGCGTGCGTAGCGCCCTCGGCCTACGCCGCAGGCGCCCGCTCTTCGCGGGCACCGTTTTTCGAGGTAGGGGAACGGCGGCTTCGCCTCCCTTCCTCGGCGTGCGTAGTGCCTTCGGCCTACGCCGCGAGCGCCCGCTCCTCGCGGGCACTATTTTTGAAGGTAGGGGAACGGCGGCTTCGCCTCCCTACCTCAGCGTGCGTAGCGCCCTCGGCCTACGCCGCAAGCGCCCGCTCTTCGCGGGCACCGTTTTGCGAGGTAGGGGAGCGGCGGCTTCGCCTCCCTACCTCAGCGTGCGTAGCGCCCTCGGCCTACGCCGCAAGCGCCGCTCTTCGCGGGCACTGTTTTTGAAGGTAGGGGAACGGCGGCGATGCCTCCCTACCACAGCGTGCGTAGCGCCCTCGGCCTACGCCGCAGGCGCCCGCTCTTCGCGGGCACCGTTTTTCGAGGTAGGGGAACGGCGGCTTCGCCTCCCTTCCCCGGCGTGCGTAGTGCCGTCGGGCTACGCCGTGAGCGCCCGCTCTTCGCGGGCACTATGTTTGAAGGTAGGGGAACGGCGGCGACGCCTCCCTACCTCAGCGTGCGTAGCGCCCTCAGCCTACGCCGCAAGCGCCCGCTCTTCGCGGGCACCGTTTTTCGAGGTAGGGGAACGGCGGCTTCGCCTCCCTGCCTCGGCGTGCGTAGTGCTTTCGGCCTACGTCGCGAGCGCCCGATCTCTGTGGGCCCTGCTTTTGAAGGTAGGGGAACGGCAGCTTCGCCTCCCAACCTCGGCGTGCGTAGTGCCATCGGCCTACGCCGCGAGCGCCCGCTCTTCGTGGGCACTATTTTTGAAGGTAGGGGAATGGCGGCTTCGCCTCCCTACCTCGGCGTGCGTAGTGCCATCGGCCTACGCGCGAAAGCCTGCCCCTCGCGGGAACTATTTTTGAAGGTAGGGGAACGGCGGCTTCGCCTCCCTACCTCAGCGTGCGTAGCGCCCTCGGCCTACGCCGCAAGCGCCCGCTCTTCACGGGCACCGTTTTGCGAGGTAGGGGAGCGGCGGCTTCGCCTCCCTACCTCGGCGTGCGTAGTGCCTTCGGCCTACGCCGCGAGCGCCTGCTCCTCGCGGGCACTATTTTTGAAGGTAGGGGAACGGCGGCTTCGCCTCCCTACCTCAGCGTGCGTAGCGCCCTCGGCCTACGCCGCAAGCGCCCGCTCTTCGCGGGCACTGTTTTGCGAGGTAGGGGAGCGGCGGCTTCGCCTCCCTACCTCGGCGTGCGTAGTGCCGTCGGCCTACGCCGCGAGCGCCCGCTCCTCGCGGGCACTATTTTTGAAGGTAGGGAAATGGCGGCTTCGCCTCCCTACCTCAGCGTGCGTAGCGCCCTCGGCCTACGCCGCAAGCGCCCGCTCTTCGCGGGCACCGTTTTGCGAGGTAGGGGAGCGGCGGCTTCGCCTCCCTAGCTCAGCGTGCGTAGCGCCCTCGGCCTACGCCGCAAGCGCCCGCTCTTCGCGGGCACTGTTTTTGAAGGTAGGGGAACGACGGCGACGCCTCCCTACCTCAGCGTGCGTAGAGCCCTCGGCCTACGCCGAAGGCGCCCGCTCTTCGCGGGCACCGTTTTTCGAGGTAGGGGAACGGCGGCTTCGCCTCCCTTCCTCGGCGTGTGTAGTGCCTTCGGCCTACGCCGCGAGCGCCCGCTCCTCGCGGGCACTATTTTTGAAGGTAGGGGAACGGCGGCTTCGCCTCCCTACCTCAGCGTGCGTAGCGCCCTCGGCCTACGCCGCAAGCGCCCGCTCTTCGCGGGCACCGTTTCGCGAGGTAGGGGAGCGGCGGCTTCGCCTCCCTACCTCAGCGTGCGTAGCGCCCTCGGCCTACGCCGCAAGCGCCCGCTCTTCGCGGGCACTGTTTTTGAAGGTAGGGGAACGGCGGCGACGCCTCCCTACCTCAGCGTGGGTAGCGCCCTCGGCCTACGCCGCAGGCGCCCGCTCTTCGCGGGCACCGTTTTTTGAGGTAGGGAAACGGCGGCTTCGCCTCCCTTCCTCGGCGTGCGTAGTGCCGTCGGGCTACGCCGTGAGCGCCCGCTCTTCGCGAGCACTATGTTTGAAGGTAGGGGAACGGCGGCGACGCCTCCCTACCTCAGCGTGCGTAGCGCCCTCGGCCTACGCCGCAAGCGCCCGCTCTTCGCGGGCACCGTTTTTCGAGGTAGGGGAACGGCGGCTTCGCCTCCCTACCTCGGCGTGCGTAGTGCTTTCGGCCTACGTCGCGAGCGCCCGATCCCTGTGGGCCCTGCTTTTGAAGGTAGGGGAACGGCAGCTTCGCCTCCCTACCTCGGCGTGCGTAGTGCCATCGGCCTACGCCGCGAAAGCCTGCTCCTCGTGGGCACTATTTTTGAAGGTAGGGGAACGGCGGCTTCGCCTCCCTACCTCAGCGTGCGTAGCGCCCTCGGCCTACGCCGCAAGCGCCCGCTCTTCACGGGCACCGTTTTGCGAGGTAGGGGAGCGGCGGCTTCGCCTCCCTACCTCGGCGTGCGTAGTGCCTTCGGCCTACGCCGCGAGCGCCCGCTCCTCGCGGGCAATATTTTTGAAGGTAGGGGAACGGCGGCTTCGCCTCCCTACCTCGGCGTGCGTAGTGCCGTCGACCTACGCCGCGAGCACCCGCTCTTCGCGGGCACTATGTTTGAAGGTAGGGGAACGACGGCGACGCCTCCCTACCTCGGCGTGCGTAGTGCCTTCGGCCTACGCCGCGAGCGCCCGCTCCTCGCGGGCACTATTTTTGAAGGTAGGGGAACGGTGGCTTCGCCTCCCTACCTCGGCGTGCGTAGTCCCGTCGGCCTACGCCGCGAGCGCCCGCTCCTCGCGGGCACTATTTTTGAAGGTAGGGGAACGGCGGCTTCGCCTCCCTACCTCAGCGTGCGTAGCGCCCTCGGCCTACGCCGCAAGCGCCCGCTCTTCGTGGGCACCGTTTTGCGCGGTAGGGGAGCGACGGCTTCGCCTCCCTACTTCAGCGTGCGTAGCGCCCTCGGGCTACGCCGCAAGCTCCCGCTCTTCGCGGGCACTGTTTTTGAAGGTAGGGGAACGGCGGCGACGCCTCCCTACCTCAGCGTGCATAGCGCCCTCGGCCTACGCCGCAGGCGCCCGCTCTTTGCGGGCACCGTTTTACGAGGTAGGGGAACGGCGGCTTCGCCTCCCTTCCTCGGCGTGCGTAGTGCCGTCGGCCTACGCCGCGAGCGCCCGCTCTTCGCGGGCACTATGTTTGAAGGTAGGGGAATGGCGGCGACGCCTCCCTACCTCAGCATGCGTAGCGCCCTCGGCCTACGCCGCGAGCGCCCGCTCTTCGCGGGCGCCGTTTTTCGAGGTAGGGGAACGGCGGCTTCGCCTCCCTATATCGGTGTGCGTAGTACTTTCGGCCTACGTCGCGAGCGCCCGCTCTCCGCGGGCATTGCTTTTGAAGGTAGGGGAATGGCGGCTTCGCCTCCCGACCTCGGCGTGCGTACTGCCTTCGGCCTACGCCGCGAGCGCCCGCTCCTCACGGGCACTATTTTTGAAGGTAGGGGAACGGCGGCTTCGCCTCCCTACCTCGGCGTGCGTAGTGCCGTCGGCCTACGCCGCGAGCGCCCGCTCCTCGCGGGCACTATTTTTGAAGGTAGGGGAACGGCGGTCTCGCCTCCTTGCCTCCGCGTGCGTAGTGCCCTCGGCCTACGTCGCAAGCGCCCGCTCTTCGCGGGCACTATTTTCGAAAGTAGGGGAACGGCGGCTTGGCCTCCCTACCTCAGCGTGCGTAGCGCCCTCGGCCTACGCCGCAAGCGCCCGCTCTTCGCGGGCACCGTTTTGCGAGGTAGGGGAGCGGCGGCTTCGCCTCCCTACCTCGGCGTGCGTAGTGCCGTCGGCCTACACCGTGAGCGCCCGCTCTTCGCGGGCACTATGTTTGAAGGTAGGGGAACGCCGGCGACGCCTCCCTACCTCAGCATGCGTAGCGCCCTCGGCCTACGCCGCAAGCGCCCGCTCTTCGCGGGCACCGTTTTTTGAGGTAGGGGAACGGCGGCTTCGCCTCCCTACCTCGGTGTGCGTAGTGCCTTCAGCCTACACCGTGACTGCCCGCTCCTCGCGGGCACTATTTTTGAAGGTAGGGGAACGGCGGCATCGCCTCCCTACCTCGGTGTGCGTAGTGCCGCCGGCCTACGCCGCAAGCGCCCGCTCCTCGCGGGCACTATTTTTGATGGTAGGGGAACGGCGGCTTCGCCTCCCTACCTCAGCGTGCGTAGCGCCCTCGGCCTACGCCGCAAGCGCACGCTCTTCGCGGGCACCGTTTTTTGAGGTAGGGGAACGGCGGCTTCGCCTCCCTACCTCGGCGTGCGTAGTGTCGTCGGCCTACGCCGTGAACGCCCGCTCTTCGCAGGCACTATATTTGAAGGTAGGGGAACGGCGGCGACGCCTCCCTACCTCAGCGTGCGTAGCGCCCTCGGCCTACGCCGCAAGCGCCCGCTCTTCGCGGGCACCGTTTTGCTAGGTAGGGGAGCGGCGGCTTCGCCTCCCTACCTCGGCGTGCGTAGTGCCGTCGGCCTACGCCGTGAGCGCCCGCTCTTCGCGGGCACTATGTTTCAAGGTAGGGGAATGGCGGCGACGCCTTCCTACCTGAGCGTGCGTAGCGCCCTCGGCGTACGCCGCAAGCGCCCGCTCTTCGCGGGCACCGTTTTTCGAGGTAGGGGCACGGCGGCTTCGCCTCCCTACCTCGGCGTGCGTAGTGCCCTCGGCCTACGCCGCAAGCGCCCGCTCTTCGCGGGCACTGTTTTTGAAGGTAGGGGAATGGCGGCGACGCCTCCCTACCTCAGCGTGCGTAGCGCCCTCGGCCTACGCCGCAGGCGCCCGCTCTTCGCGGGCACCGTTTTTCGAGGTAGGGGAACGGCGGCTTCGCCTCCCTTCCTCGGCGTGCGTAGTGCCGTCGGGCTACGCCGTGAGCGCCCGCTCTTCGCGGGCACTATGTTTGAATGTAGGGGAACGGCGGGGACGCCTCCCTACCTCAGCGTGCGTAGCGCCCTCGGCCTACGCCGCGAGCGCCCGCTCTTCGCGGGCACCGTTTTTCGAGGTAGGGCAACGGCGGCTTCGCCTCCCTTCCTCGGCGTGCGTAGTGCCGTCGGCCTACGCCGCGAGCGCCCGCTCTCCGCGGGCACTATGTTTGAAGGTAGGGGAACAGCGGCGACGCCTCCCTACCTCAGCGTGCGTAGCGCCCTCAGCCTACGCCGCAAGCGCCCGCTCTTCGTGGGCACCGTTTTTCGAGGTAGGGGAACGGCGGCTTCGCCTCCCTACCTCGGTGTGCGTAGTGCTTTCGGCCTACGTCGCGAGCGCCCGCTCTCTGCGGGCCCTGCTTTTCAAGGTAGGGGAACGGCGGCTTCGCCTCCCTACCTCGGCGTGCGTAGTGCCATCGGCCTACGCCGCGAGCGCCCGCTCTTCGCGGGCACTATTTTTGAAGGTAGGGGAACGGCGGCTTCGCCTCCCTACCTCGGCGTGCGTAGTGCCGTCGGCCTACGCCGCGAAAGCCTGCTCCTCGCGGGCACTATTTTTGAAGGTAGGGGAACGGCGGCTTCGCCTCCCTACCTCAGCGTGCGTAGCGCCCTCGGCCTACGCCGCAAGCGCCCGCTCTTCACGGGCACCGTTTTGCGAGGTAGGGGAGCGGCGGCTTCGCCTCCCTACCTCGGCGTGCGTAGTGCCTTCGGCCTACGCCGCGAGCGCCCGCTCCTCGCAGGCACTATTTTTGAAGGTAGGGGAACGGCGGCTTCGCCTCCCTACCTCGGCGTGCGTAGTGCCGTCGGCCTACACCGTGAGCACCCGCTCTTCGCGGGCACTATGTTTGAAGGTATGGGAACGGCGGCGACGCCTCCCTACCTCAGCGTGCGTAGCGCCCTCGGCCTACGCCGCAAGCGCCCGCTCTTCGCGGGCACCGTTTTTCGAGGTAGGGGAACGGCGGCTTCGCCTCCCTACCTCGGCGTGCGTAGTGCCTTCAGCCTACACCGCGAGCGCCCGCTCCTCGCGGGCACTATTTTTGAAGGTATGGGAACGGTGGCTTCGCCTCCCTACCTCGGCGTACGTAGTGCCGTCGGCCTACGCCGCGAGCGCCCGCTCGTCGCGGGCTCTATTTTTGAAGGTAGGGGAACGGCGGCATCGCCTCCCTACCTCGGCGTGCGTAGGGCCGCTGGCCTACGCCGCAAGCGCCCGCTCGTCGCGGGCACTATTTTTGAAAGTAGGGGAACGGCGGCTTCGCCTCCCTACCTCAGCGTGCGTAGCGCCCTCGGCCTACGTCGCAAGCGCACGCTCTTCGCGGGCACCGTTTTGCGAGGCAGGGGAGCGGCAGCTTCGCCTCCCTACCTCAGCGTGCGTAGCGCCCTCGGCCTACGCCTCAAGCGCCCGCTCTTTGCGGGCACTATTTTTGAAGGTAGGAGAACGGCGGCGATGCCTCCCTACCTCAGCGTGCGTAGTGCCCTCGGCCTACGCAGCAGGCGCCCGCTCCTCGCGGCACCGTTTTTCGAGGTAGGGGAACGGCGGCTTCGCCTCCCTACCTCGGCGTGCGTACTGCCGTCGGCATACGCCGCGAACGCCCGCTCTTCGAAGGCACTATGTTTGAAGGTAGGGGAACGACGGCGACGCCTCCCTACCTCAGCGTGCGTAGCGCCCTCGGCCTACGCCGCAAGCGCCCGACCTTCGCGGGCACCATTTTTTGAGGTAGGGGAACGGCAGCTTCGCCTCCCTACCTCAGCGTGCGTAGCGCCCTCGGCCTACGCCGCAAGCGCCCGCTCTTCACGGGCACCGTTTTGCGAGGTAGGGGAGCGGCGGCTTCGCCTCCCTACCTCGGCGTGCGTAGTGCCTTCGGCCTACGCCGCGAGCGCCCGCTCCTCGCGGGCACTATTTTTGAAGGTAGGGGAACGGCGGCTTCGCCTCCCTACCTCGGCGTGCGTAGTGCCGTCGGCCTACGCCGCGAGCACCCGCTCCTCGCGGGCACTATTTTTGAAGGTAGGGGAACGGCGGCTTCACCTCCCTACCTCAGCGTGCGTAGCGCCCTCGGCATACGCCGCAAGCGCCCGCTCTTCGTGGGCACCATTTTGCGCGGTAGGGGAGCGGCGGCTTCGCCTCCCTACTTCAGCGTGCGTAGCGCCCTCGGCCTACGCCGCAAGCGCCCGCTCTTCGCGGGCACTGTTTTTGAAGGTAGGGGAACGGCGGCGACCCCTCTCTACCTCAGCGTGCGTAGCGCCCTCGGCCTACGCCGCAGGCGCCCGCTCTTTGCGGGCACCATTTTACGAGGTAGGGGAACGGCGGCTTCGCCTCTGTTCCTCGGCGTGCGTAGTGCCGTCGGCCTACGCCGCGAGCGCCCGCTCTTCGCGGGCACTATGTTTGAAGGTAGGGGAATGGCGGCGACGCCTCCCTACCTCAGCGTGCGTAGCGCCCTCGGCCTACGCCGCGAGCGCCCGCTCTTCGCGGGCACCGTTTTTCGAGGTAGGGGAACGGCGGCTTCGCCTCCCTATATCGGTGTGCGTAGTGCTTTCGGCCTACGTCGCGAGCGCCCGCTCTCTGCGGGCCCTGCTTTTGAAGGTAGGGGAATGGTGGCTTCGCCTCCCGACCTCGGCGTGCGTAGTGCCTTCGGCCTATGCCGCGAGCGCCCGCTCCTCGCGGACACTATTTTTGAAGGTAGGGGAACGGCGGCTTCGCCTCCCTACCTCGGCGTGCGTAGTGCCGTTGGCCTACGCCGCGAGCGCCCGCTCCTCGCGGGCACTATTTTTAAGGTAGGGGAACGGCGGCGACGCCTCCTTGCCTCCGCGTGCGTAGTGCCCTCGGCCTACGTCGCAAGCGCCCGCTCTTCGCGGGCACTATTTTTGAAAGTAGGGGAACGGCGGCTTCGCCTCCCTACCTCAGCGTGCGTAGCGCCCTCGGCCTACGCCGCAAGCGCCCGCTCTTCGCGGGCACCGTTTTGCGAGGTAGGGGAGCGGCGGCTTCGCCTCCCTACCTCGGCGTGCGTAGTGCCGTCGGCCTACACCGTGAGTGCACGCTCTTCGCGGGCACTATGTTTGAAGGTAGGGGAACGCCGGCGACGCCTCCCTACCTCAGCATGCGTAGCGCCCTCGGCCTACGCCGCAAGCGCCCGCTCTTCGCGGGCACCGTTTTTCGAGGTAGGGGAACGGCGGCTTCGCCTCCCTACCTCGGCGTGCGTAGTGCCTTCAGCCTACACCGTGAGCGCCCGCTCCTCGCGGGCACTATTTTTGAAAGTAGGGGAACGGTGGCTTCGCCTCCCTACCTCGGCGTACGTTGTGCCGTCGACCTACGCCGCGAGCGCCCGCTCGTCGCGGGCTCTATTTTTGAAGGTAGGGGAACGGCGGCATCGCCTCCCTACCTCGGCGTGCGTAGTGCCGCCGGCCTACGCCGCAAGCGCCCGCTCCTCGCGGGCACTATTTTTGAAGGTAGGGGAACGGCGGCTTCGCCTCCCTACCTCGGCGTGCGTAGTGCCGTCGGCCTACACCGTGAGTGCCCGCTCTTCGCGGGCACTATGTTTGAAGGTAGGGGAACGCCGGCGATGCCTCCCTACCTCAGCATGCGTAGCGCCCTCGGCCTACGCCGCAAGCGCCCGCTCTTCGCGGGCACCGTTTTTTGAGGTAGGGGAACGGCGGCTTCGCCTCCCTACCTCGGTGTGCGTAGTGCCTTCAGCCTACACCGTGAGCGCCCGCTCCTCGCGGGCACTATTTTTGAAGGTAGGGGAACGGCGGCATCGCCTCCCTACCTCGGCGTGCGTAGTGCCGCCGGCCTACGCCGCAAGCGCCCGCTCCTCGCGGGCACTATTTTTGAAGGTAGGGGAACGGCGGCTTCGCCTCCCTACCTCAGCGTGCGTAGCGCCCTCGGCCTACGCCGCAAGCGCACGCTCTTCGCGGGCACCGTTTTTTGAGGTAGGGGAATGGCGGCTTCGCCTCCCTACCTCGGCGTGCGTAGTGCCGTCGGCCTACGCCGCGAACGCCCGCTCTTCGCAGGCACTATATTTGAAGGTAGGGGAACGGCGGCGACGCCTCCCTACCATAGCGTGCGTAGCGCCCTCGGCCTACGCCGCAAGCGCCCGACCTTCGCGGGCACCATTTTTCGAGGTAGGGGAACGGCAGCTTCGCCTCCCTACCTCAGCGGGCGTAGCGCCCTCGGCCTACGCCGCAAGCGCCCGCTCTTCGCGGGCACCGTTTTGCTAGGTAGGGGAGCGGCGGCTTCGCCTCCCTACCTCGGCGTGCGTAGTGCCGTCGGCCTACGCCGTGAGCGCCCGCTCTTCGCGGGCACTATGTTTCAAGGTAGGGGAATGGCGGCGACGCCTTCCTACCTGAGCGTGCGTAGCGCCCTCGGCCTACGCCGCAAGCGCCCGCTCTTCGCGGGCACCGTTTTTCGAGGTAGGGGCACGGCGGCTTCGCCTCCCTACCTCGGCGTGCGTAGTGCCTTCGGCCTACGCCGCGAGCGCCCGCTCCTCGCGGGCACTATTTTTGAAGGTAGGGGAACGGCGGCTTCGCCTCCCTACCTCGGCATGCGTAGTGCCGTCGGCCTACGCTGCGAGCGCCCGCTCTTCGCGGGCACTATTTTTGAAGGTAGGGGAACGGCGGCTTCGCCTCCCTTCCTCGGTGTGCGTAGTGCCGCCGGCCTACGTCGCGAGCGCCCGCTCGTCGCGGGCACTATTTTTGAAGGTAGGGGAACGGCAGCGACGCCTCCCTACCTCAGCGTGCGTAGCGCCTTCGGCCTACGCCGCAGGCGCCCGCTCTTCGCGGGCACCGTTTTTCGAGGTAGGGGAACGGCGGCTTCGCCTCCCTACCTCAGCGTGCGTAGCGCCCTCGGCCTTCGCCGCAGGCGCCCGCTCTTCGCGGGCACCGTTTTTCGAGGTAGGGGAACGGCGGCTTCGCCTCCCTACCTCGGCGTGCGTAGTACTTTTGGCCTACGTCGCGGGCGCCCGTTCTTCGCGGGCCCTGCTTTTGAAGGTAGGAGAACGGCGGCTTCGCCTCCCTACCTCGACGTGCGTAGTGCCTTCGGCCTCCGCCGCGAGCGCCCGCTCCTCGCGGGCACTATTTTTTGAAGGTAGGGGAACGGCGGTCTCGCCTCCTTGCCTCCGCGTGGGTAGTGCGCTCGGCCTACGCCGCAAGCGCCCGCTCTTCGCGGGCACTGTCTTTGAAGGTTGGGGAACGACGCCTTTGCCTCTCTACCTCCGCGTGTGTAGTGCCCTCGACCCACGACGCAAGCGCCCGCTCTTCACGGGCACTCTTCGGCGCTCGACTCCACCGTCCGCCTCGTAGGCATTGCCTCGGCGGGACGGCACATCCTCGGTGCCCGACGACACGTCTTCGGCACTCGCCTCCGCCGTCCGCCTTGTAGGCATCGCCTCGGCGGGACGGCACGTCTTCGGCGCTCGACGACACGTCTTCGGCACTCGACTTCGCCGTCCACCTCGTAGGCATCGCCTCGGCGGGACGGCACGTCTTCGGCGCTCGACGACACGTCTTCGGCGCTCGACTCCGCCGTCCGCCTCGTAGGCATTGCCTCGGCGGGACGGCACGTCTTCGGCGCTCGACTCCGTCGTCCGCCTCGTAGGCATCGCCTCGGCGGGACGGCACGTCCTCGGCGCTCGACGACACGTCTTCGGCACTCGCCTCCGCCGTCCGCCTCGTAGGCATCGCCTCGGCTGGACGGCACGTCCTCGGCGCGCGAGGACACGTCTTCGGCACTCGCCTCCGCCGTCTGCCTCGTAGGCATCGCCTCAGCGGGACGGCACGTCCTCGGCGCGCGACGACACGTCTTCGGCACTCGACTCCGCCGTCCGCTTCGTAGGCATCGCCTCGACGGGACGGCACGTCCTCGGCGCTCGACGACACGTCTTCCGCGCTCGACTCCGCCGTCCGCCTCGTAGGCATCGCCTCGGCGGGACAGCACGTCTTCGGCACTCGACTCCGCCATCCGCCTCGTAGGCATCGCCTCGGCGGGACGCCACGTCCTCAGCGCTCGACGACACGTCTTCGGCGCTCCACTCCGCCTTCCGCCTCGTAGGCATCGCCTCGGCGGGACGGCACGTCTTCGGCGCTCGACTCCGCCGTCCGCCTCGTAGGCATCGCCTCGGCGGGACGGCACGTCCTCGGCGCTCGACGACTCGTCTTCGGCACTCGCCTCCGCCGTCCGCCTTGTAGGCATCGCCTCGGCGGGACGGCACGTCCTCGGCGCGCGAGGACACGTCTTCGGCACTCGCCTCCGCCGTCTGCCTCGTAGGCATCGCATCGGTGGGACGACACGTCTTCGGCACTCGCCTCCGCCGTCCGCCTCGTAGGAATCGCCTCGGCGGGACGGCACGTCCTCGGCACGCGAAGACACGTCTTCGGCACTCGCCTCCGCCGTCCGCCTCGTAAGCATCGCCTCGGCGGGACGGCACGTCCTCGGCACGCGAAGACACGTCTTCGGCACTCGCCTCCGCCGTCCGCCTCGTAGGCATCGCCTCGGCGGGACGGCACGTCCTCGGCGCTCGACGACACATCTTCGGCGCTCGACTCCGCCGTCCGCCTCGTAGGCATCGCCTCGGCAGGACGGCACGTCCTTGGCGCTCGACGACACGTCTTCGGCGCTCCTATCCGCCGTCCACCTCGTAGGCATCGCCTCAGCAGGACGGCACGTCCTCGGCGCTCGACGACACGTCTTCGGCGCTCGACTCCGCCGTCCGCCTCGTAGGCATCGCCTCGGCGGGACGGCATGTCGTCGGCGCTCGACTCCGCCATCCGCCTCGTAGGCATCGCCTCGGCGGGACGGCACGTCCTCGGCGCTCGACGGCACGTCTTCGGTGCTCGAATCCGAAGTCCGCCTCGTAGGCATCGCCTCGGCGAGGCGGCACGTCCTCGGCACTCGACGACACGTCTTCGACACTCGACTCCGCCGTCCGCCTCGTAGGCATCGCCTTGGCGGGACGGCACGTCCTCGGCGCTCGATGACACGTCTTCGGCGCTCGACTCCGCCGTCCGCCTCGTAGGCATTGCCTCGGCGGGACGGCACGTCTTCAGCGCTCGACTCCGCCGTCCGCCTCGTAGGCATCGCCTCGACAGGACGGCACGTCCTCGGCGCTCGACGACACGTCTTCCGCGCTCGACTCCGCCGTCCGCCTCGTAGGCATCGCCTCGGCGGGACAGCACGTCTTCGGCGCTCGAATCCGCCGTCCGCCTCGTAGGCATCGCCTCGGCGGGACAGCACGTCTTCGGCGCTCGACGACGTCTTCGGCGCTTCACTGATTTCTTCATAAGCATTACCTCTAGGGTCTGCGAGCTACCAGTTCCATCGGCACCCTCGCGCTTGCTGTCAGGGAATGGGGGGCTGGGGTGGTTGATCGCGTCAGCTCGCCCATCGGGACCTCAGCGCTTGCTGTCGAGGGAGTACTGTTGTAGGGGTGGCCCAACCCCCCGTGACTGGGCCGTGCAACTAGTCCAGCATATAATAGGCCCAATAGTGTAGAGGAATATACCAGTGTACCCCCATCCTTTGTAAATACTAAGGGGTAGAATGGGGATTTCCCATTCTACCCCACTCATATATATATAAGCCCCCAGGAGGGGCAAAGGGGGACATCTCCCTCATTCTTACTCAACTCCCCCACACAGACCTGGCTCCTCTCCTCCTCTACTTCCACTAGTCCCCTCTCTCTCTCTGTTTGGCCCGTAGCCACAACATGCATTGTAATATAACTTCATGGAGCCTTGATTATTATCCTTTTATGACCTATTTACAATGCATTACATCTTGCCATGATAAGTGCTTAATTGCTAGATTTATCATGACTTTATATGTGTAGTCTAGTCTTTGCCATGATAGGTTGATTAAAAATGCACAACTTGAATTAAATCATGTCATGTTAGCTCTTGAGACTAGTCTGTTTTTAGTTATCCTTTTATGATTCATGCCGTGTCAAGTAGGCTAAGTTGAGTCTTTGTGAGACCCCGGAGTAGAAACTCCTGGACTCCCTGTGCATTACAGTACTAGTCCCAGATCAACGCTAGTGCACACAGTTCAAACAGAAAAGATGATACATTGCCAACAACGCTTTATTATCATAATCGAGATTACAGACCTCGAAGTCTTTATTACAAATGAGGTTTTAAGACCTCACACCAAACAGAAAATTACAGCGGAAGCAAAAAGAAACTAAAGCAAGACCCATCAATACGCCACAGGCAATTGACTGGGGAAACGCAACCTAGAAGTCCGGAAAGCCTTCGACGAATCCAACCACGAAGTAGTCGTAGTCCACCTCTTGAGCTTCGATCTCCTCTGAGAGTTAATTTGAAGTGTAGCACGTGAGTACATGAATGTACTCCGCAAGTCTTGGGAAAGATGTATAGATGCAGGGCTTAACAAAGGAAGGCTATATGGTTCTTTTGCGAAAGTCAGCATTTTATTTCAAACTTTCCTATTATTTCAAAGCCATTTGTTAAACATCTTGTTTTCAATAATTGAAAATAGATAAATAATCTTAGTGAAGGTTAAACCACCAACACTAATATCTCAGGCTATCTGCCAACTTTCAAAACTCAGGTTAAACCACCTGATCTGGTTACACCACCAGATTTAAATCACGAGAGTTATACCACTCTCAAGTTTGACAAACCATTTTATTTTGAAATCAAAATCAAACTTCTACCATGTGAATGCATTCCTTGCCCGCCCTTGACCGTGGGCACGGCTATTCGAATAGTTTTTACTCTGCAGAGTTTGTACACTTTACCCACAAGAGATAAATTATCTTAATAGTCAACATGCTTCCTTTGGCATGAGACCTAGATAAAATATCACAAAGCCTTTCACCTACTCCAGTATAGCTAGATACCACCCGCTAAGGTTTCACCACAACTCGAATCCACGAGTCGGAGCCCCCTCTTGCGCCGTATGAGTACAGTAAACCCTGTCCCTCACTATGAGTAACCAGTACACCCTAGCACTCAATACACCACTGGTGATATCTAAACTACACCTTTATAGGTTAGTTAGCTAGGTCGTACCCATATAGACTTGTGGTTGCACTGTTTTGCTCAGTTTGGACAAACACAAGCGTCGGTCCTTAAACGACCAGGGTGGTTCATTCACAATTCCAAAAATTCTCGTGCTAACTGCACCAGCCAAACCTTCCATCCACCCTTGTCAACTTTTCCTTTGAACTTCATTTTTATTTTCAAATTAACAGTGGTAACATCCATTACCACTTTTCAAACAAATCATTTAACAATGGTAACATCCATTACCAATGTTCAAACAAATCATTCATCAAAACATTTAGCAAAAATGCTACTCATTTGAGCATTATTACATTGATTTGCTACGCTAAGCATTTGCTAGTATTTAAAAATTCAACAGATGTAATACTAACTCATTATTGAGTCAAAGGGATATCCTAAGTTGACAATGGTACAAGGTAAACAATTTTCAATGGAAGGTATAACAAATTGGGTATTTAACTAAATTTTCTAAATCAAATTATCACTTGATATGACATAAGCATGCAATAATTTAAAATAACTACCTAATCATTTTATAAATCATTTGAGCAAGTTGATCAAAGAAAACTTGCAAAACATAGGATCAAAATGATCAAAGGAGACTTGCCTTCTTGTGCACTGGTTGGTCCCTCTTGCTGTGGTTCGACAAACTCTTCGGCGACGTCGGGTTCTACGCGCGAAACGATAAAACAAACAAAACAAATTCAAATAAAATTCAAATGAACTCAAAAAAACTGCAAAACCAGAACCAAAAGATAGAGCTCAATTTTAGATGAATTTAGGAAAAAGAATCGGGTTGATCGGAGTTCGGACGAAGGAGAACGAGCGATCTAAAGTTTGCCGGGGCGAGAAAATGCTGGAAATTCACAGATGTTATTGTTCATCCGAGAACAGTACTTTTGGCGAGAAGGCTAGCGCTGACGAGAGGAGGCATGGGAGGTGAATCTAACTAGCAAAATGGGTTGCTAAGGACCCGAGGCACATGTAGGAAGTGACGACACGTCAAACGGAGCACGATGACGACGTGTACGATGACAACGACATAAGGTGTGGAGAGAAGAATAATTTTCGGGAAAGAAACAAGGAGAAGTAAGGTGAGCACGGCCTAGAACGCAGTGAGGCGAAGCTAGGAAAAATATCGGCTAAGCCGAAAACTCACCGGAGGCGACGCAATCGTCGTTTGAACAACGACGGTACCGAAACACGAAAAACTCAATATCTTCGTGCTCGGTAGAGCGAATCCAAAACCGTCTGAAACGTAGCCACCTGGGATAGTTTGGCACGTTTTGACGCGAACGGATTGTTGAAAACATTCCCGGACAGGCAGGGATGCGAAGTGCCATTTGCGGCCATGGCAAGGTGTCGGGGTCAAAAATTTAGGAAAGGGTTTTGGACAAATGGAAGAAAGCACGGCGTAGAACGCATCGAGGCCAACTCAACGGTGCAGACGGCTCGGCCAACGGACTAGTGAAACGCGGTGGACACGCTTTTATGTAGCCGACAGGCTGACATCGACATTCCGGTCAAACGGAGAGGAATTAACATGCAAAACTTGCGGCGAAACGAAGAGTAGTACGTGGGGGACGTGATGCTCACCTTGGTTTTGGTCGGGCATGCACGGACGGCCAGTGGCGATGCGAGGAACGATGACGCGCTATGGCCCACGGTGGCGATGATGCTCCGGCGAAGTTCCGGTAAAGGCGAGGTGAGCACCGCGTAGAACGCGACGAGGCGAATCCGGGGATGTGCTCAAAAGTGGCGGGGCTCCACCGGACGAGGCGCAATAAGCCGAAGAACGCCGCTTGGAACACAAAAGAAAAACTCCGATTGCGCCCAAGAGAAGAGGAGTGGGGACTTGATATTTTCGGGGTTGAGTGAGGATGAGGAGGGGCTCACGGTGCTCCCTTTTATAGGGGCGGAGGAGGTCCGAGATGGGAGATCAAGAGACCATGTCCATCAATGGCATGGGTTAATTTCTCGCGAAACGGCTCATGAATGAGGGAAAACGGTAGGGAAATGAAAAGAGTTTGATGAGAGGAGTTGAATGCAATTTATTGCGCTAAAAACCGTTGCGAAAATCAAAAGTTATGGAAGGTTGAAGATGCAGCCATGGCAGCTCGCGTACGCGCTCGGGAACAGGCTCGTCTCTGTGAAGAAGAATACTGTAGCAGGAGAGAGAAAATAATAATAAAATAATTATTGTTTTTTTTTCGAAAAAAAAATAAAATAAATTCCAAAAAATTCAGAAAAATTTCACAGATATCCTTGGAAAACGAAAAGACTACATAAAATAATTTTGGATTTATTTGAGGTATATTTGAGTCATTTAGAATATTTTTAATTTCTAAGCTTTAATTTAATTCAAATAAATTTGAAAATTCCAAAAATTTAAAAATAGGATAGAAATAGATAGATTGGAATTTTATAAGAATTTAGAAATTTAAATGGGCTCAAACGGAATTAAAATGAAGAAATACAAGCGTTTGAAAGTTTAAGAGGAGAGAAAAAGAATAATCTGATTTTCTGGAATTATTTTTGAACTGAAAAATCAGATTATGATGTCATCAAGGGAAATGATTTTCAGAGGAATTATTTTTCTATGGGAAAAGGGATTTATATGTCAGGGTATCGTCAGCAAAGATTTTGATTTTCTGATCGAATTATTTTTCAACAGAACAAGGGTTTTATTCACTGACAGGTGGGACCGGCTTTTGTGGACTGGGTTCATGGACCAAAGAGAAAACTGAGGTGGCACACTTGGCTGGCGTAGCGCTTGTGTGGCTCATGGTTACTGAGGTGGCGCACTGGGACTAAGGGCATCAACGGATGACGGCGCTGCTGGGGTTGGCGAGGGGTGCGCGAGAGGAGGAGGACACGGGGAGTTAAGTGCACCTTGGCACGACACTCGGAAATTCTCGGTGGTAGCCGGCGACGAGGATGCAGGGATGGCAAAGAAAGGGCGTTGGCAGCAGGGCTCTTCGGCGGTGGATTCACTCGGTGGAGGCGACGAACGGTTATCGGTTACACCAAAGTTAAGGACGACGGAAAGACGAGTAAAGAGGGATATAGGCGGGGCTTAAAGTGGAGAAATGGTGGAGGTTGATTGCGGGAGTGAGTAGGCTTTCAATTGTAGCAAATGCTCGGCTAACGAGAAGAAACAGCCAAATTTAAGAGATCGGATAGGGCATGAATGCTAGCGGTGGAAGGTTGAAGAAGGCAAGGAGAAAGAAGAAGCTGGCAGGAGGGGTTGGGCTGGCGGCGAGAGAGAAGAGAGAGGAGGAAGGAGTGGACGGTCGGATGAATGCCACGAGGCGAAAGAGAAATCAGGGCCATCGGATTAAAACGAAGGGGTAAGTGAATGCGGGTGGCTGAGATTAAACCGGGCGAGGATGGATTGAATCAGGGAGCGACACGTGATGGCCGAGTAGAGAGGTTGAGGATTAAATTCGATTTAGATTTTTCAGAAACACAATTTAATTTTAAAAGGGAGTTTTTAATTTCTAGAAAATCCTGGAAATTTTTATAAAATACAGGATTGACTTAGGAAAAATAAATAAACTTATTTTTGACTTTGGAAAATGAAATAAATTTATTTTGGCTTTTATAAAATGAGAATTGTTAACTTTTCTTACTTTAAAGCTTGAAATAAAATCCAGAAAAGATCCAACTAAGCTCCAGAAAATCCAAATAAAGTTCAAATACTTTAAAATAATTATTTTGCAATTAGTTTTAAAGAAAGCAAATTTTTGGGATGTTACAAATCTACCCCCCTTAGAAAGAATCTCGACCCCGAGATTCGGACGGAGTAGGGAAAAGAAAAGAGAGGGAAACTCGGCTCTTCGGTCATCTTCACACTCCCAAGTTGCTTCTGATTCTAAAAAGATACTTCACTATACTTTGTAGAGCTCGATATTTTTGTCTCTTGTTCGATGTTCAGCTGGCTCTTTGATTTTGACTTGTTTTATTTTTGGTACTCTGAAGCATTCCTTTAATTGAGATATATGGAAGACAACTACAAATCGGAAAATACATCTCCAGTCGCCTATAATCTCTATGCTAACTTCATTTGCCCTTATCATATTGATTAATTCAAAATTCCATCAGAAGGGCTTAACTTCTAGTGTTCATCCGACAAAAGACATAATTGTTTCAACTTTTCAAAGGTGCTTTATTGCAAAATCATATACCACCAATGCACCTCGTTGATTTCACATTAATTTCCACACATAATCCCATAAAATTTTATTGTCTATACTAATTCGAATTTGACGGCAAACCATAGAGTTCTTCTAATAAGAATCCAATGATGTTGTAATCTGTGATTTTCACCAATACTTTATGATCCTTGTCTAATCCAATAGATTCATAACTCCCATCAGATAACATAAAATTAATCCCACCTTTTAGTAATCATCAATCAATTTTGAGATCAACCAATCAATAATTCAATATCTGGTAATCCACCAACATCAGTCTATTCATAATCATCATTTTCATTCCACCAAATTTGAATGAATTGAAGTATCTCAATTAGTTCTAATCTATCTCCCATAATTAATTTAAATCCTCCAGCTTAACCATTTGAACATCATTAAATGATTTAGTCAATTCATAAATTAAAATCCAATTATCTAACAATGACATGATAAATCCACAAATTTCAAATCAACATATCAGAACCCACTTTTCGATGATAAGATTAATCCACCAAAATCAACTTCTCGAAAATCATCATTTTGGTTCCACCAAATTTGAGTGAATCTGAGTACCACAATTAATTCTTATCGAACAATCTATCTTCCATATTTGACTTAAATCCACCAAACTTAAGCCTTCGATCATCCTTAAATGATATATTCAATCTCATAAATTAAAATCCAGTTATCTTTCAACGATCTGATAAATCCACGAGTTTCAAATCAATATCCCCTTTGCAATGACAAGAGTAATCCACCAGATATCTAAGTGTATTATCTTCCAGAATTGCACTGGTATCCACTCATCATCAATAGGTCCACCAAACTATGATAATCAATTAATTCCACAAAATTTATCCGCTCTTCATGATTCAACCAAATCAGACAAAATTGATGTCATAAATTGTTTATGATAATCCAATCTTTTAATTTCCACCTTTACTATATCAAATTCTTAATATTAATTCTCCAATGATCACAAATAAATCCTTCAACTAAAATCTTGTTTTACATCCAATTACTCCTTTCAATCCAAGATAATAAATCCAAGGCACTAAGTTTGGACACTCCCCATGATCTAATTAGCTCCACCAAGTTCAATAATGTGATCATTTCTAAGATCTATTCAATCCACAAGTGTTACAACTTTCATATTTATTCATAATCCATTGGTATCTGCAAATATACCTTTATTACTTTCGAATCACCCAAGAATTATCCAATCTTGTCAATTCTAACTCCAAATATATCACACTAGCAACAATCCTCCAAATTACCTAACTTGACATCTAAGGATTAGGATGACTTTCCTGATAAGAGTACTTTCCGTAGATGTTGTGATCTTCCATATATTCTTGGTTCTCAAATATTTTCCAAGCTTGGACTACAATGGAAGAATTGGAACTTACACCATCTGAAGCAGTAACTAGGGTTAGCACAAGGTAAGAGGAAGTAGCTTAGATAATAGGTCGGGGAACAACTAAATAACATCCCAAACAAACACACAAGAGAGAAGTAAACTCCAACCAGGAGAAACTTAGCTCGAAAACAAAAATAGTTTTTAAAGATGGTTGTACTACAAGTACACAAAGACTTGGTACAGTCCATCTAACACCAACAAGCAATATACATAAGCATTCTAAAATCGTAGAGCTTTACTTGGGTACTATAAACAAAGGAACTACTCTTCAAATCTTCATGACGACACGGTCCTCTGGGTGCTTCACAGACTTGATCTCTCTAACCCATCTATAGAAATTACAAAGGAAAGTGGATACAATTACCATTCTTAAAAGTGAGCAAACATATAGATAAGATAGAATATCCTGACGAAGGTAAGGATAGAAAGAAGAGAAAAGATGAGAAGAGCACATTATTAAATTTTTATTTTAATAATAGGCGCCCACGAACATGGGTCAAAATAGGCGCCAGAGTCGTCCCGCGCACACGAAGTCGAGGTGGCCATCAGGTTGCCGCGTAGACTTGTGAAGGCACAGCTAGGAGCCGCTCACGGGGTCAAAGCCGGAGTCGCTCCGCGGAGGCGGAGTCAACGCCGATGTTGAAGTTAGAGTGACTAGTCAATGGCCTGCCGGCATTGCATTGATGTCCCCGAGAATCATGTCGACGCGTAGCAGAAGGTGCGCCACGTCGTGCGACCTAAATTCATTCCCGAGGGAGCATACGCGTGGTAGGACACGATTGTCGCATTGTGCGCTGTCAGGCTGTCGCACGACCGCGGTCGTGCGTCCATTTTTGACAGGGCACGACGCGCATGGGCGGTTGCGCCACTTCGGCTTCCATTGGTTGCGCTTGCCAATCGTGGGGGAGGTGAGCAGTTCGTCTTCCGCCGGTTATGCTTACCGGCAGTGTGGGAGGTAAAGGGGTTTTAAATACCCCCTCTGGCACCGCGTCGGTGCTCTCCCTCTCATACCCTCCTGGTCCCTTGCTTTCTTGCGCCCTGTTCTCTCGCCTTCTTTGCTATCGAGCTGCCCCCGTCGCCGTTTAGCTCTCGGAGAACAATGGCTCACGGCGAACAACGCGCTCAACAGGCCGGTGGTAGCACCTCATCCCAGCGGTCGCCGCCGATCGAGCTAGAGTACACGCTCGAGGGGCGCGAGCCATCACTGGTGGACAAACGGTGGGTGGTGACCAAAAAAGTGGAGGGTCTGTGCTCCCGCGTCTTGGACCCGACGCTCGTGACGGAGGAGACGATCCGAACCCTACTGCGCGAAGGGAAGCTGTCGGACCGCCGCGAGGTGCGATTGCCTATCAGTGATGGGATAGAACCACACCCGGAGAAGTCGGAGGTGATCGTCTTCGTCACTTATTTTGAAGCTGGGCTTCGCATCACGGCAGCCATGATTGTCGGTGCTGTCTTACGAACCTTCGGGCTGGAGCTGGCGCAGTTGACTCCGAACGCTATAGCCTGCCTTGCCGTCTACAGCTGGGCCCTACGTACGGAGGCATGCTGACCTAGTGCCTCACTGTTTGCGTTCCTCCATGACACACGGTGTCAGCCAAAGAGGCTAAGAGGGGGAATGTTTTCCTTCTTCGGCAGTGTCAACTTCGTCCTGCGGTCGTAGTGCGAGAAAATTTTCCCTGCCAACTCGACTCGGACAAAGTGGGAACCGAATTGGATGAACCACCGTGTGGCGAGCGGTAGTGGCCTCGAGTGCACGGGGAGGCCGGTGTCATTCAATACCTCGCTTGGCACGCCGATCGATGATGAGGACAGGTGAAGGGCGCGGAGGCCTGTGGGGGATCACCGCCCGCTTCAACATGCGCGACCTCACCTAGGAGTTCGTCATGTATGGTGTTGCACCGCTTACCGATGGGTGGTGCATCACACCTGGCGGCCTTCGGCGCGACAATGTCTGCTCATCTGTGTCCTCGCTGCTGAGGCTCTCCAACCCTCGTAAGTCTTGGTGGAGCCTCTTTTTTTCTTGACTCTGCCTCTTCTTTCCTATAGGGCTTCTCCTGGGGGACACAAAGCATGCGGTGGCCGTGTTCTTTGGACCATATGCGACCAAGGAGCATAGCCTGCATGCTGCTGCGACCACGGAGGCGAAGCTAGGGCAGATAAATCGGGTGTGCGAAGCCCTGAGCATTCCTGTGCTGGAGCGTGCCGCTCCGGCCCCGAGCCCACCTCGAAAGGACTGCTGTCTCGACAGAGCCGTACCTGGTGTGTCGACTGCTGCTCCTGTCAGCTCTGTCGGAGCTGACAGCGTGGCGGACGCCGACTCCGACTCGGTGAAGTATGCCGATTCAGAACTGGAGGCAGGTGCGGAGGATGAAGGCGAGGGGTCCTTGGGCGGTGCCATGGATCGAGGGTGTAGTACAGACAACCGGGAGGGGAAGCTTCCTCGCCTGCTGCGATTGCTGAGCTGGAGTTGTTGCCTTCGGTGGTTGCCGTGGTGGAGTCCTCACCCTACTCTCCTAAGGCGAAGCGGCCACGTACTCGATCACCCCCTCATCTAGAGAGGGGGTTCACTGTGGTGACTAGGGTCAGGAGCCTTTTGGAGTCTGATTTCGACATAGAGGCCCCTTGGCCTGGTGCCCCTGCAGTTCCCTCTGAGGCTGCAGCGACCGGGGTTAGGAGCCTGTTGGAGTCAGACTCCAACACAGAGACCCCCCGCCCCGGGGGGCCAGCTTCTTCAAGGGGCGCTGGTATTCCTGCAATTCCCTCTAAGGCTGAGGGGACACCCCAGCGGAGCCCGCCGATTGCTGCCGAAGCTAAGCTCAACTCCATTCGCACAATCCTACAGTGCGTCCGTAGGGCTCTAACCAATGTCCCTTCGCAGTGGCACGGTCCCCCGGGCGCGGACAATCCTCGGGGGACAGGGGCGTTCCTTCGGGATCAACGCCCGGCGCCCACAAAATTGTCATCGTGGAGACCACGCGTCCGAGCTTGGCGGACTTCGTCCCTCGGCCGGAGGTGCTGGGGGCGTGGCGTGGGGCCGCGGACGCGAAACTGGATTGCCATGCTGACATGCGGGTCGGAGCTCCTGGGAAGGGCGCTAGAGGCCTCGAAGATAAGGGTGAGTACTCGACCTTAGCGGCATGTCGTCATCAAAGAGTTTGCTGGCCGTTGCTTCATGCAGAACCTCGCCCTTGGCCGTGAGCAGGGGGCGTTGGAGGACCGGCTGCGCGCTACCGAAGAGGCCCTTCGCGCGACCGAGGAGGCCCACTCCGCCAACGACGACCACATCCGACTCCTGGAGGCGAAGCGTGCGTAGGCAATTTCGGACGCCGAGGCACTCGCGACCGCGGCGCAGCGAGTGGCCGCCTAGGTGGCACAACGAGCGGTCACCGAGGAGCACGATGGCTTGATCCAGCAAATCGCTGTGCTGGAGGAGGAGAAAGGCCGCCTTACTACATCTCTTGGGGAGCGGGACCGGACTCTGGGCGATGCCTCGGTGGCGGCATGGGACACCATGCTGGCTCAGGAGGGCGCCCTCGAAGACCTTGTCGCCGAAGTGCCACCCCGCTCCTTCGGCCCCGAAGAGCTGTTGCAGATGCTCTGTCGGATCGCAGAGGCTTCCAACCTCGCTCTCAATGCCGCCAAATCCTTCGGCAACCACTGCTCCTTCGTGACCTCGCGCCTGGCCTTTGCGCTGCTTCATCACCGAGGCTGCTGGCATGTCGACGGGCCGGCTGATCCCGAGCTGGAGATGCTTGTTGGAGCCGGGGTGATGTCAGGCGCCGCGTGCTCTGTTTGTCCGGCCGTCCGAGCCTTCCATGAATGAATCTAGGACTACATCGGGGAGGCCACGGTGAAGCTAGAGCTGCGACGGACCCTGGGCAGCGAGGGGAACTTCGATCAATGGCTTGACAAAGTTCCACGGTGCGGCGGAGGCGGCGCTGCTGCCGTGGTGCATGGCACGAATCCACAAGTGTGATGCTGGGTTCTAGTGTGTAGGCGTGTGTCGCCATGTATGCCCCCACCCCCTTTTTGTGAATAGAGTGGAAGTTGTCTCGGTGTTCTGACCGCGTGTACCATTGTGCTCTGGGCAACTACTTGATAGGGACCGGCTGCTAGTCTCTGACCTCGTAACCCGACGGCAGCTTTGGCACTGGTGGTGGGCCGAGGATTCACTGAACTTCTGGGCGGCCCAGGCCTCCGCAGGCGAGACTCCAGCGCGGGCGCATGTTAAGGAGGAGCCGGCCAAGTAGCAGTTCTGAATACCCAAAGACGCTTGTTTATTAGGTCCTTACCAAACCCCCTTGTAAACATTCTTTGACAAATGCAAAAAAGGACTTTGGTTGAAGTGCATGTTCATCACTTTTCACGATCGCGCTTGCCTCCGATCAACTCGTAGGACATGGTGCTTTGCAAACGCCTAAACGCTAGGTAGACGCACGAGCACTCCGTCCCCCTACCCTTCGAAGCGGTGGCAGTAGAGCTGGCGCCTAGTCAAGGTAGAGGCGCGAGCGCTCCGTCCCCTACCCTCTGAAGCGATGGTAGCGAAGTCGGCGCCTAGTCAAAGTAGATGTGCGAGCGCTCCGTCCCCTACCCTTCGAAGTGGTGACGGCGAAGCTGGCGCCTAGTCAAAGTAGCCACGCGAGCGCTCCGCCCCCTACCCTTCGCGCTGTGCGGCCCCTGATACGAAGGCACTAAGGCAACGGCTGCCGCTCTCATACCGATCTTGGAGGTGGTGTCCCATCACACATGCGTGCCCATGGACGACTTCCGCAATTTCCATCGTGGACTACGCGCGGGGACAACGTCCACATAACTTATTTATACCCCGTAGAGTGCGTGCGGAGGCGAGCCTCCGCTAAGCTTTGTATATACTTCGTAGAGTGCGTAGGGACAATATCCGCGTCTTATTTATACTCCATAAAGTATGCGCAGAGGCGAGCCTCTGCTGTGCTCTATTTATACTCCGTAGAGTGCGCAGGGACAACATCCGCGTCTTATTTATACTCTGTAGAGTGCGCGCGGAGGCGAGCCTCCATTGCGCTCTATTTATACTCCGTGGAGTGCACACGGAGGTGTCCCCCGACGCGTCTTATTTTATACTCACGAAGAGTGCGCGCATTTACCGCGTGTCTTTGTTTATACTCACAGAGAATGCGCGCGTTTCTCGCGTGTCTTTGTTTATACTCACGGAGAGTGCGCACGTTTACCGCGTGTCTTTGTTTATACTCACGGAGAGTGCGCGCGTTTACCGCATGTCTTTTTTATACTCACGAAGAGTGCGCACGTTTACCACGTGTCTTTGTTTATACTCACGGAGAGTGCACGCATTTACCGCGTGTCTTTGTTTATACTCACAGAGAGTGCGCGCGTTTACCGCATGTCTTTGTTTAGTTTACCGCGTGTTTTTGTTTATACTCACGGAGAGTGCGCACATTTACCGTGTGTCTTTGTTTATACTCACGGAGAAGTGCGTGCGTTTACCGCATGTCTTTGTTTGTACTCACGGATAGTGCGCGCTTTTACTGCATGTCTTTATTTATACTCACAGAGAGTGCGCGCATTTACCACGTGTTTTTGTTTATACTCACGGAGAGTGCGCGCGTTTACCACGTGTCTTGTTTATACTCACAGAGAGTGAGCGCATTTACCGTGTGTCTTTGTTTATACTCACGGGGAGTGCGCGTGTTTACCGCTTGTCTTTGTTTATACTCACGGAGAGTGTGCGCGAAGGCGTCCCCCGCGCGACTTGACACAGAATGAGAAGCTTTTTGAAAACAGCAGCCTTTATTAATTGTCCCATTTGCACGGGCGAGGAATTACAAAAAAGACAGGGAAGTAACCACTGACCGCTCGAGGAGAGGAGGTGCAGCGACAGCCGCTCCCGCGGTGGCACAAGGTGGCGAGCCTCTGGTGCTAGACGGACAGGGCAAGAGGTCTTGAGGATGGCTCCGAACTGGAGGAGCTTTGCTATGATCGACTTAGCTGCCCGCTGTCGCACGATCCGGTTGTGCTGAAGTCTCTGCTCCCTTGGCTCGGCCATCGCCACCGGGCATACATTGTCCGCTTTTGTCCAGGGACACCCTCTGGAACTAGCTCTCCGGCCGGGGCTTGGACGTCGATCCTGGAGCCCGCACACCAAGCTCTATGCGGCGAGCGAGGTCTTGATCACCAAAGGTGGTGATTATACCTTGCGGGCTCGGGAGCTTCATGCATAGGAAGCCGTGGTGCGGTACTGCCCCAAAGGAGTTGAGGGTGGGGCGCCCCAGTATGGCGTTGTATGGGTACGGGATGTCGACGACGTCAATGGTGATGTCTTTGCTCCTCGTATTACTGGCATGGCCGAAGGAAACTTGAAGGCATATCTGGCCTAGCGCCTTCAGCGGCTGACCCCCGAAGCCTTGCAATGGGATTCCCGAAGGGCCCAGGCGACTTCGGGGGATCCCTATTTGGTCGAAGGCCGCCGTGAACAGGATGTTCACGGAGCTGCCTCCATCGATGAGGATGCGTTAGACCTCACATCCCGCGATTGCGACTTGGATGACCAGGGGATCCTGATGCGGGAACTCCACGCCTTCCGCATCAGCGGGCGTAAAGGTAATTTTGTGCCGTGCCCACTCTGGCGGTGCCTGCGCCGGGTACGCTGCCACGTGGTGTAACCTCCGCGCGTAGGCCTTCTATTGCTGTGCCGAGGAGAACTCCAACGAAGAGCCCCCCAGAAATAACGTTTATAACCCGGCGCTGGGCTCCCTCTAGGGCATGGATTCGCTGGGGACCTTCCTGGCGTTGCTACACGTGGGCTTGAATCCGCAAGGGGCCCTCCTGGGGCTACAGCCCATGATCTTGGATCCGCATGGGGCCCTCCAGGGCTTGCTGGACATGGGCCACGACGGGCAGCCACACCTCGAGGGTTCTATCCCTGACGACGCTCTATCGAAGCGCCGCGATGGTGGTGCATGCATGTGTGTCGTGGCCACCCTGACCATGCACCTCACACCACTGGTCGTAGGGCTGGTCTTCCTGTTCTGCACAGGGCGTATCATCGCGGCCCCGGCCACGCCCTGCCCCCGACCTTGGCGACCCCAACCGTGTCCGGCGGGGGCGCTGCCTTTGTTGACGCCCTCAATGTCAAAGACGCTGCGGGCTCTCCAAGACTTGTGTTGGCCGCGCTTGGGCTTGTCGCTTGACGAGTCCTTATGCTAGGTGTCCTTGCGCTCGGGAGCATCTTTCGAGGACTCCTGCCTTAACTCTGTTAAACCTCCTGGTGTAAGTTGTGGAGTACTTTATGTGCTCATGTTGTTCAATTCATCATTTTTCAGAGGACAGCTTCGACTTAAGTGAGGATCAGAACATATAGGCCGCATCTTACTGTCGTTTGCCTGTGGGCAGGCTTAGTGGGCTTCTTCCGCTTCAGTTTTTTTTCGCTACTTATATTTAATTTTCATTTATGGACCATTGATGTAAACTTGGGCCATCAGGCCCATGTTCAATTAAATAAAGTTTGTCATTGTGCTTGGTATGTATCCCTGTTATCACTGTGTACACTAGCTGATCCTGGACTAGTGCAATTTACATAGAGGGTTCTAGAGTTGTTGCTCTGGGATCTGACAGAGATGGTATTAGAGCTATGACGACTCTAGGACGTGACCGTAGATAGAATAGAATGGTTGAACTTTAAGGATTTATTTTGTGTAACTAGTAATTTTTATAAGTTTTGCTTATTCTTACCTCTTAATCTTTGCTTATCCTTATCTCTCAATCCTTTCTCATCATTATGTCATTTCTTGAAAATTTGTTTCTAGTCCTTCTCTTGTTCAAAACAACTATAGATGGTCAACTGTTGGGATTCATCAACTCTATTGCCACTTCAATCTTCGCCTTGAAAGATCACGCTTTGAGAGCCGTGAAGGATCACACCAAGACAACCCTTACATCTCCATAATAAGTTGTTAAGCTAGAATGTAGACAAAGTTATGAGCTGTCAATTTCCTCTTTTGTCGGCAGCCATAACTAATGCAGGATATTTGCTTAATAAAGGTTTTGCTAGGTTGGTGTTTTGTTTTGGGTTGTGCAAAACGTCCACTGTTCCCCCTTTGCCTTGAGTCTCCTCTCACCTAAACTTTAGAAGCACAAGCTAGAACACTAACTGGCAAAAACCTCCAGATAGCAAACAGAAGGCCACAGAAATTTGCAAATGGACATCTGAACCAGATCTCATCTCAAACCACGCATGGTAAGATCCAAACCTAATTCTTTGCCAGCCCGTCCGAATCTCGGGGATGAGATTTCTTTTAAGAGGGGTAGTTTGTAACAGCCCAGCTGTTTATTTCAAAATTTTCAGCAAAAAAATAAAAAAAAATCATTTAGTTTAAAATAAAATCAAGTGTTCTTCGGTTGACTAAATTTTGGAAACTTTATTAGCCTATTTTCAACTTTTGAAAAGGGTTTTCTTAAAAGTAATTTAACTAAAAACACAAAAGTATTAGTAAGTAAAAGATATTTTGTATTTCTATAATAATTCTATTTCAAATTAATTATTTTAAAAAGCATTTGGCTTCTATTTGGATTTTCTGTGCTTTTCAAGATTTTAAAAATCAATTTCAAAGCTAAAAAGTATTTTTGTAAAGATTAAAAGACCAAAGTTAAGTTGAAAATATTTTTCCTAAGTCTAAAATATTTCCAAGAATTTCTATGACTTTTTTGGGAATTCTTATGCTTTATTTGCTATTTTCTAAGTATTTTCAAAGCTTCTTAGTATTTCTGAAAACAAAAAATGAATTTCCTTGATGTATTTCCTTTATGTGTGGCATCCATCTGGCCACCGTCTCCCTTAGTTCTCCTCTCCCTCTCGCCGACATGCGGGACCCGCATGTCAGGCCCTTCTCCTACCTCCCCTTCTTCTCCGTTGTGCTAGCCGCCATTCCCGCGCCCTCAAGCTCTTAAATTTGGTAGTTTCTTCTCGTTAGCCTGAGCATTTGCTACCATTGAAAGCCTAATCACTTCCCGCATTCATCCTGTCGGTTTCCTCCACATGAAACCCCATTTCCTCCACCTTTTATTACCTTCAGCATTGGCTATCACTCCGGCGAGTAAATCCTCGGCCGTTAGCCGTTCCGCACCCAATAAAAGCCCTCCCCAAGCACCCTCTCTTCACCCCGTGCCTGGTTCTCCCCTCATTTCCTCTCTCTTGTGACCGAGTGCCCCCACACCTCTCCTTCCCTTTTCCAAGCACCAATGGAGCTCCGGCGAGCAATCCTGGGAGCCCTCGACCTCCTCAAGCCCCACCGTCTCCCTCTTCGGCTTCACCGCACCTATGCGAGCCTCATCCGCCACTTAACCATGTCCCAGCCCCTCTGGAGCGTCATCGCCACCTGAGCCGTGTGCCACCACCGCCGCTTCCCTATCGGCGCCGACTGCCCTCCAGTCATCGCCGAGCATTGCCGAAGGAATCAAGGGACTCCCCTCGCCTTTTCTTCCTCTTGAGCCCCTCCTCGTGTGCCGCCGCCTGCCGGAGCACCGACAACCTTGGGCTCTGTGCACCACCCTAGTCGGCGAGGCCATGTCAGCAGCCAAGCTGATGTGGCAGGTGTCGCGGTTACCACCTGGCGCCGTGTGGACACCACCATAGCACCGAGTGCCACGCGAGCCAAGTGTGACACCTCAGCCTCCACCCTTGTCCACTGTAATAGTTAGATTAAATTAATTTGGTTGAAAATAAAATAAGTATTTTCGTTGCCTAAATTTTATTTTTGTTTCACCTTGATTCCCTGCTTTTAAAAAGACTTGATTTTGAAAACTAATTTAAGCAAAAACCTAAAAATATTATTAAATAAAATGATATTTTGATTTTCTGTAAAAATGCTACTTCAAATTAATTATTTGGATTTATTTGAATTTATTTGGCTTTTATCTGGTTTTTTTGGTTTTCTGGAGTTTTAAAATCTATTTTGAAATTAAAAAGTATTTTAAGTATAAAATATTTTACCAAATTAAGTTCAAAATATTTTATCTAAATCCAAAACATCTCTAGGAACTTCTGTGAATCTTTTTGAATTTCCTCAACTTTTCTAAAAATTGAAAATCAGAATTGTAAAATTTAATCTACCCGCCCCTCCCTCCGGCCGACGCGTGGACAACCAAGATGCGCCCACGTCGCCGCCCGGCATCCCGCCTTCCCTTTCTCTCCGCTCGACACGTGGGCGGCTCGGATCAGCCCATGCCGTCGCCCAGCCCAACTCCCCCGCCAGTCGCCTTTCTCTCCTCTCGGCCGCCCGATCATCCTCATAGCTACGCGTTGCCATCTTATTTGCCTGCTCCCTCCTTCTCCCTTCTCTCTCACTGCACGCGGGGCCTGCTTATCAGATCCTTCATCCCCGCGCACCCGCCTCCTTCTTCCCCACCGTGCCGCGCCACGGCCGTTGCGCCGCTTTGCCCTTCCTGGCCCTTTCTTTCATACGCCGCACACCGCACGCCTTCCCCTCTTCCCACGCCTGCTTCCCCCTTCTCCTCCTGCAACCGCCGCCCACCTCTGCCTTCTCCGGCAAGAAATCCCCCCGCCGTGCCCCTCCTTTCCCCTATTTAAACCCTCCCGAGCACCCCTACCCTCGCACCACCTCCCTCCGCCCTTCTCTTCACTCTCCCGAGTGCCACCCGCCCCCGCCTCGTGCATCTGCCGCCTTAGCCGCCGAAGCTCCTTAGGCAAGCAATCACCGCCGCCTCAGCCACATCAGTGCCACGCTAGCGCTCGCCCGCTCGGTCAGCAGCCGCGACAGCACTCTATCCATGTGGCACACACGTGGCAGACACCTGGCCGCCACATCAGTGCTCTGACACACATGGCAGACACGTGGATGCCATGTCAGCACCAAAAGCCCTGTCGACCCACGTGGCAGACACATCAGCGCCACCTGGCTGCCACATCAGCAAAACCATCCCAGTCACCAGCCACATCAGCACCATGTCACCCTCCCTGCCACTTCAGCAATTCCTCTGGTCTGTAAACCTGGTCCATAGACCCGGGCCCACATGTCAGTCTCTGGTCCAAAAAATCAATCAGGGCTGACATCATGCTGATGTCACAAACCTGAATTTTTAGTAGAAAAATAATTCGGCCAAAAAAGAAATTCCCTGCTGACGTCGTAATTCCAATTTCCTTTTGAAAAATAATTCCAGTGAATTCAATTTATTCTTTTTATCTGATTTTAAACTTCTGTGAGCCCGTTCTCCTTCATCCTAGCTCTGATTGAACCCGTTCAAATTCCTAAATTCATCAAAAATTCCAATCTATCTATTTTTACCCTCATTTTATTTATTTGGATATTATTTGAATTTTATTTGAATTTTGTGGGTTTATTTTCATGTGTAGACTATGGTGATTCGGGAGAGACTATGACGATTCAGGAGAATTCTTCGATGATGATTTGTAGCCAACTGAAGAGTAAGGCAAGTCACACACCTTGATCATGTTGATACCCATTTTCTAATAAAATTATGTTATTTTAAATTATATTACATGTTTAATTTTATTCAACGTATTTCAATTCAGTTTTAAATTTAGTTATTGCCTACTTGTTAATTCCTCCATTGACATTGAATCCTCGATACCTTGTCACCCTAGAATCAAACTCTGGTTAGTACACTAGTATGGACTAGATAATTTTATATCAAATGCTTAGACATAATTTTTGTTTTGGGATAACCTTTTCACATAAAATGATAAGCTTTTGAAATGTATTCCTGACTTCGGTGAGTCAAGAAGGATTATAAAATATTTTGAAATAAAATATAACATCTGGTTTAGACTTAGGCTAATGGTTAGGTGGTGGGTGCAGGCATGCACTATTGTTCGGTGATACAGTGTTTATTGTCGGGCACAGGGGGTATGCAGTTGAGCCTACGTCAGATTAAGGACTGGTTTGTGAGCTACTATTGCAAAGCTCTATCGTACTACCACAAGCCTGATATGGGACAGTCCTAGCTGATTAATTTGCAAGTCCTAACCTGAGTCATGTTGTAGGTTGAAAGTGAGTATGGCGTCTGCCATGAGAAGTCTCACTTGGCTCAAGAGGGGGTCCCCATCTGGTGGATTCCTTACTGGGGTGAAACCTTAGAGTTGGCTTGGCCAGGTTGAAAGCTTTGCATTGTAAAGGCATTGTTATGATCTCTCCACCGCACACCTAAGGAAGTGTGTTAATCGCGTGGCAATATGAGAAGATCATGTCTTGTGGGTAAAGTTGTACAACCTCTGCAGAGTGTATAATCTATTCTAGATAGCCATGCCCACGGTCATGGGCACGCTGAGTAAAAGTTTTTCATGGATTAGATTTCATTTTTTTTAAAATGGATTACGAAAACCTTGTGGATGGATAGAATCTATGAGTGACTGGAAGCGTGTGGATGGATGAAATCCATACGAGATCTTTTGGAAAAGATGGTCCGGGTGGGATGCCTGTGGTTAGGTTGGTGTGGGGACAGACCTGCACTAACGATATTAATTTCATCTACAGTTACTGTTTTTTACTTATTGTATTAAATTCAGCAATTTCAATCTATTTACTATATTTCTTCAAATGTTGTGTTATGCTCAAATAACCCTACATGCCTTCCATTGATGCCTTTATCATTATGTTTCATTTCTCCGTGTGATTTGCGGAGTACAAGTTTGTACTCACCTTGCTATCTCCACACAGAGGAAGACAACTTCGATTACGGTTATGGCCTGGACGAGTAGGCTGCGTCTTACTGTCGTTTGCCTGTGGGCAGGCTTGGGCTTCGCTTTTTATCAGTTTGCTTCCACAGTTATTTGCCTTTATTATTGTTGCCAATGAGCATTGATGTAAATGATGGCCATAAGGCCATACTCTTTTACTTAATATAGTTGGTCATTTGTGCTTGATATGTATCTTTGTTCTACTATGTGCACTAGCTGTTCCTGGACTAGTGCGATTTACACAGAGGGTTTCAAAGTTGTCTCTTTGGGATCCAACAGAGATGGTATCAGAGCCTTGAACCCAGTCCACCATCCTGGCCCCACCTGTCAGTGAATAAAACCCTTGTTCTATTGAAAAATAATTCCATCGAAAATGAAAATCCAATGCTGACGTCACCCTGACATCATAAATTCCTTTTTCAACAGAAAAATAACTCCACCAAAAATCATTTCCTCTACTGACGTCATAATCTGATTTTTCAGTATAAAAATAATTCTAGCAAATCAGTTTATTCTTTTTCTCTCTTCTCAAATTTCCAAAAGCCCGTTCTCCTTCATCCTAACTCCGATTGAGCCCATTCAAAATTTTAAATTCATCAAAAATTCTAATCTATCAATTTCTATCCTCTTTTCAAAATTTTGGAGTATGTTTGAATTTATTTGGATTAAATTAATTCTTAGAAAATAAAAAAAAATTAAATGGTTAAAATAAACTTCAATTAAATCCGAAATTATTTTATTTGATCTTTTCTGATTCCACATATTTTTGTGGAATTTTCCTCGGATCTTGGAGCGGCAACTCCAGGACCCTCTGTGTTAATCGCACTATCCCAGGAAAAGCTAGTGCACACAGGGTCAACAGTTATGCCTATCTCACATAACAACCACACTTTATTATATAGCAAGGATATGGACCTTATGACCAAAGTTTACAATAACAACAAAAAGAAGACAACGGAAGATAATATAAAGCAGTAGCCATCCAGCCTTCCCACAAGGCGAATGACTGTAAGACGTGGCCTACTCGCAATCCTCACCGTAGTCATCGAAGGCTTCCTCTAGAAAGAAGTTAGATTAAGCAACGTGAGTACAAAACGTACTCCACAAGTTACACTAGGAATTTAACAGAATTAATGCATGCATAAGGAATATCAACGGAAGGCATAATAGGGTTAATTTGCATAATAGGCCGAAGTTTAGGATTTTGAAGAATTTAGAAATTTGAACGGGTCAAATCGGAGTTAAAATAAGGAAATATGGGCTTCCGGAAGTTTAAATGAATGAAAATGGAAAAACTGATTTTTGAGAATTATTTTTATACAGAAAAAGGATATTTATGACATCAGTAGGTATTTTAGTTTTTGGCGGGATTATTTTTCAATTTAAAAGCTGACATGGCAGGAGCTACTGACGTGGCCGCTATGGCATGCCACGCGGATGCCACGTGGCTCGGTCCGACTGACGTGGCCGAGCCAAAGCTGATGCGGATATCTCTACTACACATTCATCGTCGACTCCAAGTGTGCATGGCAAAGCAATTGATAAGGCTCCGGAAGGTCCTATGACAAGAGCAAGAGCTAAGCTACCTCAACAACAGGTGCTTTTGTTTCTTAGAGAGTCTTCTATTATGTTAGATGAGAATAGCATACTACCTAATGCAAATATGTTATGTCTTCTCAGATTTGAAACAACAGAAGATCAAGTGGAGAAGGATCAACCAGCCACGAGTCATGAGAAGGAGAGTCCATGCGGGCAAGGAGCTATGATATATGTGTCCAAGAATTTCTCAACCAAGCAGCCATCAAATCAATGGAAGGCCACGTGATCACAGATCTCATGGTGTGCACAAGATGTGGCCTGCGTGCCAAAGGGTGACCGAAATCCATCTCAATCTTGTAATAGGATAGGGGCTTAGCCCGAAATTAAAGGAAACAGACTTGCTAAATTTTAGGAATTGGATTAGGAAACTTTGACCGAATAAGAGATTGATTCGGCCAAGACTTTCCTTGTGTGAGTTCGGGGAAGCACTATAAAACCCCCTTATACCCCCTTTGAGGCAGACCACGTTTGAGAAAAATCAATCTACTAAAGTTTGTTCGAGTTTAGAATTGCTGCCGAAGTTCCATAGGGAATTAGGAGTGTTCTGTTCAATCAAGATCGTTCAGCCTTTCCGCTGGGAATTGGGTGCACGATAGATCTTTCCTTGGTGGTCGGCGAAATCAACACGAGTGTGTTTTGGTGGATTAAAGAGTGTTCGTCCCTTGCACTAGCATTGGAGGATCATTACAATTCATCAAGACTCCCATGATTATCCATCCTACATCGAGAAGATCGGGCGACTCCGTATCATCTTGGTATCAGAGTGCGGTTTACTCGGTAGGAACTTTTCTGAGAGACCATGTGGAGGTATCCCCATGTTTGTGATGAGTAATTGACGGTTGTGTTAGTGAGTTTGAGTTTGTTTTTAGGTATTCTAGGGTTGGGTACCTTTCGTTTATGCTATTGTTGATATGTTGTTTCGTGCGGTGCTATGTGACGGTCTGCTTGTTTGTGCGACTGCAGGACTTCGGAGCTAGGTCATGGTGAGGCAAGGAGGTCTTGAGCTCACATAATGCTTTCCCTTGAGCTTCTGTTCTTTATCTTCTCTTCGCTCCGATCACACTTGATCCCTTGATTCTTCAGAACTCCAATTTTCTAATTACGTGCTAAATGACTGAATACAAATAAAGGCAAATAACTCAAAAGATTCAAATAACTCCAATTGAATTCAGTTAATTTTTATTATGATAAGATGGGTGGTCTAAGGTTGGATTGATTGGGCACGGCGTGTTGTCGAAGTCAAGGTGGTTAGAGTGAAGTGGGAAATGACAGAGAGATTCGCTGGATGTTAAGGAAGATTCATGATAAAGGAATATTCATGAGAATATCCGCTTTGGATTTGAGGGTGGCTAGGCATAGCTGATTTTAGAATGCCACTGATCAATCTTTTATTTAATAACATCTTTTATTATTTTCATATTTATTAAGGGAGTTCCATGAGTTAGGTTAAACCTATGAATTGGTGTATTTTGTGAGAAATTTTGATATTTGACACTGAATACGTGCGCCTCTCAACTTTTAACCCCCAATTCACACGCCTTTGGAAATTTAACCCTGTCACTGCGAATTCTTTTGATTCAAGGGATTCTCTTGATTTTCGCAGTGACAAGTGTCAAAATAGAAAAGGAGAGAAAATAAGGAGAATCCCTTGAATCAAAAGAATTCGTAGTGACAGGGTTAAATTTCCAAAGGCGTGCGAATGGAGGGTTAAAAGTTGAGAGGCGCACGTATTCAGTGTCAAATATCGAAATTTCTCGTATTTTGTCGAGTGCTAATATTCAGGGCATACATTATATACTCGATGTATAAAATCTTTAGCTTACCAATTTAGTTTTAGAGTCTGAGTTTATAGCACCCTATGACGTGATATTTTATGTACCTCCTTTTATCGCTAGGCTAAGTTTAATTTAATTTAGGGTCTATTTATACGGGTCCTAGGTTGTTATATAAAATTGTGTTTAACGTTATTATTTATTAAATCTAGTGTTAAGATATAATTAGTGGCACCATCCTTATCTTGCCTATCTTTTAGTTACTATTAGGCTTAGCTTTGTGTTTAATTTTATTTATCTGGCAAGACTGGTTATATAGGGTTATAATTTGATATTACTATTTAATTATTCCTTCTATCGAGATTTATTTAACAATGGTATATTAAATGTTAGGACATATACTTTAATTATAATCCAAGGATAATCTTCATTACATTTCAATAGTTAACCAAACTCATCATTTTTTTCAATCAATGTCTTTAACTAGCAATTAGTCTTTTAGATAATTATTCAAACCACTTTAATAGTCGAGAAGGGATCCTACTTGGTAGTGCATAAAGATAATGGCTTGGAGTTTAAACTTTTCAACGGTTGATCCTATATCATTTACTAACATGCAATGGCTTATAATATATTCCTTAGACCATCCTCCTTTGCTAAATCATCATTTTATGATAGCATAACCTAAACAAGATTCTTTCTCAATTTCCTAATATGCATTTAATTATTAGTTAGGCTTGAAAACAAATATTCAAGCATATTAGTTAATAACGTATGATAATTCATCCAGGATTGAGCATTGAATATGCTCATTTATATTATAATAAATTTTAGTAGCATTTATGGATTAATTTTAGACTTTTCCTCGATTTTTCTTTACTGCAGTTGGCTTGGCAAAAATATTAAAAATCTGCTCCTAAATACCGCGGGATGGGGAATCGAACACGGGCGGCCAAGCCGAATGCGTGCGCTGCTAGCTGGCCAAGCTCTCTGTGTTACCTGTCTAGTGAGGGAAGAGGATGGCTAATGAGCTGAGCAATTGGGATTATAACAGAAGAGCCAGCCGGCCCGAACAGAGGAGGGGGTTGTGTGGGTTAGGCGGCGGCGTCGCCGGCGAGGTGCGGCTGAGGAGGCGGGGTAGGCCGGCAAAATGGGACTGCAAGGAGGTGAGGGAGCTGTTGGGGAGGTGGCGCGGTCGTCGGAGCGGCATCGGCGAGTGGGCGGCAGCGGCGTGCGGTGGTCAGCCACGGGTAGTCATGGCGCGACTGCGGCATGGTGGAGGGAGGGGAAATTTGGCCGGCGTATGAGCAGTAGGGAGTCGCGAGGAACTCACCCCGGGGGTTGACGGGGACGGAGGATTGCCGGAGTGGGCCGGCGGCGATGGCCATGGGCAACGCGAGGAGGTCGCCGTGGAGGAGGAGCACGGGCGGCGGAGGGCGTTGGCTGGCGATCGGAGGAGGTTGGGGGTGCCGAGGAGCCTCTCCCACCGCAAGGAATCGGAGTGAAATCGACCGAGGCAGTGGCGGCGGTGGGAATGGCGGTAGTGGTCGGAATTGGGGAAAAGTGGCCGTGCGGCGAGCTCGGGGGAATTGGGGACAATTGGTCGCGGTGGGAGGACGAGGGAGATGAGACGGGGCGGACGGAAGAGCCATCTCGCTTTTAAAGACCCCGAGCCGACCGGGCGGCGTGCAGGCAGTGGTGACGGAGCAAGGCACGGGGTCGAGCTCGGCGTGGCTACAGGGTGCGAGGTGATAGAGGCGAGTCAGCGCAGAGGGAGGTAGGGGCGGCGGCATGCGTGCGCTGACGCGGGCGCGGACGGGATTCGGGCGATTCGGCCGTGTCGACCGGCTCTTGCCGAAGCAGAGGGAGGAGGGAGGGGGCCTGGGCTGTGCGAGGAAGAAGAGCGGGGAGAGAGAGGAAGGGGTGGGGCCCGCTGGCAGTGAAAGAAATGGGAGTGGGAAAAAAGGAGGGGAGAAGAAGTGGCCCACATGGCATAGAGAGTAGGGGAAAAATCAAGGGAAAGAGAGACAGGCTTATTCATTTTCTGAACTTCGGATTTTTGATTTTGAACTTTTAATTTGCATTAAAATTTTACTGATTTTTGGATGGCATTTAGAATTCACGCTTCAAATTTTCCACTATTAAACGAGAGTTTTTATTATTATTAATATTTAGGTTATATGTGTATGTATATATATATAATTTCACATATTGTTATTTGTTGGCCTACTTAAGTTTGCATATATATTCATATATATGTTATTATTATTATATTTTTTTATATTGCTTAACTCTTCCTTGCACAATTTGTATATGCACATGTATTCATATATATATATATATATATATATATATATGTGTGTGTGTGTGTGTGTGTGTGTGTGTGTGTGTGTGTGTTTGTGTGTGTGTGTGTGTGTGTGTGTGTGTGTGTGTGTGTGTGTGTGTGTGTGTGTGTGTGTGTGTGTGTGTGTGTGTGTATTTTATTCATTCGCTTTTTACTGCAATTTATGCCATGATTTCCTAAAATGAGATTTTATATTTTAACTTAGGTTTCTCCTTCCTTGTGCTCGATCATCTTTTCAGATTCGTATTTAAAATTTTATTTTTCTATTATTTGCATATTCCCTTTTTGATATTACTCATAGTAGTTTTATTTTTCAAAGCCTTCTTAAATTCTTGAATCCTCCACCAAAATTCAGAAAATCACCATAAAATCCAAATTTTAACAGAACATATTGCAAAATATTTTAAGAACTTTATATTTTCAAATTCGACTTTTCAGGATGTTACATTAGTGTACACGTTGGTTTCCTTGAACACCATACAGCCGAACACCATACATACGAGCTTCACTTATATCCTTTGAATACTTGAGACTAGTCATTGATATTGCATTGAGGGCTGCTCCTGAATACTTAAAGCTGAACATTGGGCTTGTGCATCACCCGCTCGGCCGATTAGAAAAAAAATTGTTCAAAGTTTAGAGAGAGAGATAATATCTTTTAATTACCTTTATACCCCTACCTTCCCCAAAAAGTTTGTGACCCATATACCTCAATAGACTCAGAACAGTGAGTTGAACATATTTGGGTGATTAGCAAGGTAGCAAAAAAAAAGAGAAAAACAGAGAGAGAGAAGGTTGATTGGGTGAGTGGTTCTAGTTCATATTTTTAGTTTGAGTGACTAAAATTCTTGAGCAATCCTGTAATACCCCAAAAATTAAATCGGGAGAGAATAATTAAATCGGGAGAGAATAATTAAAATCGGGAGAATATTTCTTTTAGCAAAGCGATTGAACAGGAGAAAGAGCGGTTTTAATGTAATACTCCAATTTATTCTACGAAAGAAAGCGTTCAAAAGAGAAATTAGACAAAAAAAGGGGGGTTTCTGCAGTTTTTCGGCAACTTGGGCCTTGGCCCAGGAGGCCCATGAGGGGTCGGCCACCAATAAAAATGAAGGGGGAAAACCCTAGATGCACTGTAGCTACAGTGCTGCCGCACTGTAGCACGGCTACTGTAGCACACCTCTCCTCCATGGTGGTGCCCCCCTCCATTGGTACCTCCCTTCCTCGCCGTCGGTGCTCCCTGCTGCCGATCAAGTGAAGAAAGGAGAGGAGATCAACTTCGTGGGGAGAGTTCATCATCTTGCTGCGATTCTACAAGGGTAACGTCGCGTGTTCTTCGTTGTTTGATGCGTAGTAGTTGCGGTTGATGTCGTTTGGTAGATTGATTTGCGTCGGTTTAATAGATCGCGTTCTGTCCAGATTATTGCGCGGTCAGTTTCGTGTGTTTAGAGGCCGAATTAGGAGTTTTGGTCTGCTAGAGTTATGTAGATAATGTTCTTAGCTTTCAGTGGCCGCCAAGAACGCCAAAATCCGATTAACGGTTAGAAAGTTATGAATTGTTTAGTGCCGCTGTCTGGTTAATCTGTCAACATCCTGACAGTCTGTAGAAAACTGAGATAAATAACGCAAGATTTGGACTTTCGTAGCAAAAGTTATGGTGGTTTTAGTGTACTGTCCAGAGAAGCCGACGTGAAAATTGTTGTTCTGTAGTTTGGCTTGGTAGGGGCAGTGGATGGCTTAATCAAAAGGGCTCCCCAAATAAGTTTATTTAGGTAATTTAATTACCTTTCCAGAAAGTCTAAGAACACCTCATTGGACTCCTGAGCAGAAAGTTATGTATTTTAGAAGTTGACTGTCCACAGAGGGGACAAAGCGACATCTTGAAATTGGGGCTGGGTTCGCGCTAAAGGAACTTTCGTGAGTCCGTGTTTACTTTTATGGTTTGAGTGGTCCTCTATTGCTGTCTTACATTTCTTAATTGAATGTTTAGGTGGGGGACTGGTTCCGGAGGCGACACCCTCTTCTCGTCCTTCGTTCCCGCTCGGTTGAGGCAAGTGCATTGTTTGATCCTTATTTGTGATTGCTTGGATATGAATGCGGGTTTGATGCTTGTTAATGTCGTGTGGCTATTGATAAGTGTGCATAATCAGAGTGGTGAATGTTCAAACTATGGATATGCTTTATTCATGAATGTTGTTATCGCCTTTATTCATGAATGTTGTTATCGCCTTAATTCACGAATGTCGTTGTTGCCTTTATTCATGAATGTTGTTACCGCCATTGGTGCTTGATGTTGAAAAGAGATGGTGCATATGCATTTTGATATCATGTTGAGGCCTGGTCTTGTGATGACCAAGTATGCACATCTTTGAGGTCCCCGTCATGAATGTGACGGGCTTGAGATCCCCACACTCGTGGAGTGTGGGCATGAGGTCCCCAATACTTGCGGAGTATTGGGCAATTGGTCCCTGTGCGTGCGCGCACAGGCATGGGTATGCAGCGACGGTTGCATACTTTGCATTACCAGTGTAATGCACAAAGAGATAGAGAAAAGGAATCCTTGAGCGTCGCCGTGAAGCTCTTGCACCCCTCGGCCGAGCCTCCTCACCGCCGGAGAGCCCTCGCCACGTGAGACCCGAGCCGCCGCCGCCCCACCCTCGCTGCAGCCACGCCTCCGGTAAGCCACGCCCCTTCCTCGAGTTCCCCTCGGCCTCCTCTCCTCGTAGCCGCCCTCGCTGCCGGCCAGAGCGCCGGCGAGCACGCCGCACCGAGCATATCCCCCGTCGGCCTTCCACATCGGCATCGCGTGCCTGCGTGGCGGATGACGTGGTGCCACGCCCCCGGCCACCTCGGCAATCCCTGCCTCCGTCAGCGCCACGTGCGCAAGACCACCCTCCGTGCCACCTCGGCCAAACCCACCTGCCCGTGGACTTGATCCATGGACCAAGGGCCCACCTACCAGTCAAACTCTCCCATGGCTGACGTCATGCTGGCGCAGTAAAGCCGATTTTTCAGTATAAAAACAATTCGGCCGAAAAGAAATTCCTCGCTGACGTCATAATCCTAGACTTTCCTTTAGAAAAATAATTCCCAAAAATCCATAATTTTCTTTTTCTCTGAATTTAAACTTCCCGGAGCCCGTTCTTCTTCGTCCTAACTGTGATTGAGCCCATTCAAATTTCTAAATTCATAAAAAATTTCCCTCTATCCATTTCTAGCCTCAATTCAAATATTTGAAGTCAATTTGAATTTATTTGAATTTGGTGGGTTTTTTCACGTGTAGACTTCGAGGATTCGGGAAATTTCTTTGACGAAGATTCAAGCCAAGTTGAAGAGCAAGGCAAGTCACACTCCTTGATCATGTTGATCCCAGTTTTCAAAATAAAATTATGTTGTTTTAAATTATTCTGCATGCATATTTTTATTCAACGTATTTCAATTCAGTTTTAAATTTAGTTATTGCCTACTTGTTAATTCCTCCATTGATATTGAATTCCTCGATACCTTGTCACCCTAGATCAAACTCTAGCTAGTGCATTAGTGTTGGCTAGAGGAATTTTGAATCAAATGCCTAGCCCTGCTTAGTCATAATATTTGTTTTGGGATATCTTTCACATAAAATGATGAACCTTTCACATAAAATGATCTGTTTTATATTACAATCTTTTTATCATTACTCAATTGGCATGTCATTAAAAGAAAAAAAGCATAAATGAAAACAAGTATGCTTTAAACATGCCATGGTTAAACAAAACGGAAAAGGCATAAAAAGTGCATAAATCGAAAGAAGTATCTTCAAGCATGCTACCATTTAATAAACAAATTACTACAAAGATGGCATTATGAAAAGAAGTATACTACAAGCATGCCACATACTAAAAGATTAGAGTATGGAGCAATAGGTTGTTTTACGAGACTACTAGCTCATCTAGATTTAATGTTTGCTTTACTTTAAAGCTTTGACTTTTTATTGTGATATCTAATTGTGTTCTCTATAATCAGTTTGGTCAATGTTAAGATGCCTGTCATTAATCTAATTTTCTTAATCATAGTAAAGACTACTTTTTGATATGTTATATGGTATATGACTTCATATAATCCAGGGAGCCCTACTCAAAACAAGGGCTTGTGTACACTCTTAAATCAATGCAAAGTGATTTCGATAATCTACAAAACTTCCAGATGTTTACTCTCACTGCTCCCTCTTAGAATTTTTGTTTTCTCTAGAGTTCTTGATGATTACATTTCCATTGGAGAGAAATAAAAAAAATGGAGAAATAGGAGAAAAAATTGCTCTCTTGTGTTGAGGGAGAGTTTTCTGACCTTTCTGCATTTTTTTGCAGCATCTGCAACGTTGAATTTTTTTCCTTACTCAAATTCTCTCATTCAAAGAGTTTTTGAGGTGTTGTCAATGTATTCATCAAGGGGGAGATTGTTAGACCATGTTCTAGTCGAGGTGTTTTTGTGATGAATAATTAGCATTTGGGTTTCATTAAAATTTGTATTTACGAAAGTTTCTATAGATCGCAGTCAAAGGTTTTGAATCTAAGAGGTTTCGATCAGTTCTAAGTGGCTCTGAGTGGTTTTGGTCTAGTCTGTGTAGTTTTGATCAGCTCCAAGTTGTTTTAGTCTGCTTCAAATGGTTTTGGTTTACTCTGAGTGATTTTGGTCTGCTCCGAGTAGTTTTGGTCTGGTCCGAGTGGTTTCCATCGGGTCCAAGTTGTATTGGATGGCTTTCGAGTAGCATTGGCATATCGGATGATGTTTGAGTGACATTGGAGGATCCAACGGCATTTGGACTACGTCGGACTTTGACCACGGCAGACTCTGATCACATCTGGCTTTGACCACATCTAACTTCGACCACGTTCAACTTCAACCACATTTGACTTCGATCACATCCAGTTTTCGACCACAGCCGAATGACCACGGCAGCGAACTGGTCATAGCTATAGTACTTTTCCACGGTCATAACTATAGTTCCTTGTCTATGGTTGTGGCTATAGTACTGGTCGATAATGGTAGACTTTGTGATCGTAGTCCTAGACTTAGCGATCTGTAGTCGAAGGCTTAGCAGTCGATAGTCATAGACATTGCGATCGGTAGGCTTTGCAATCGGTTGCCGTTGGCTTCACGATCGGTACTCGTAGACTTCATTATCGATTTGAGTGCTTCAAGTCTTACTATCTTTGAGTACTTCGAGTACTCGTGTTAAGCAATAGGTTTGACTGGCTGGTGTGATCGGAGAACAGTACTCAAAGGTTTTGTACTTGAAAGATGGAAGTACTCGATGGTCAGATGGTCGTTGTATTCGGTAGTAAAAAGGAATCGGTACTCAATAGTCATGGTTTTGTGTTCATGATCAGCGATGGGTTGTCGAAGGTGTTGCGATCGGTAGTCATAGTCGAAGCAATCGGTACTTGATGGTCTGTACTCGATGGATTTGTGGTCAGTAGCGATGCTTGTTATTCCTGAATGTTTTGAGCGATGGTGTTGTCCCAAGTATTTGTGTTCAAGTACTCGATGTGCTAGCGACCGGTCTGCATAGCGGTTGTAACCGGTCGTATTGAGTAGTCTGAAGTTGGTGTTTTGGAAAGTTATGGAATTTGTGGTCGTGGACGACTTAGTTGGTATTTGTGATGGTTTAGTTCTTGTCTCTGGATAGACGAGGGTGTGCTTTGAGTGTGTGTGTGTGTGTGTGTTGATGTCGGTCAAGTTGTGAAGAATTTGTGCTGGGAAAAGTGTTTGGATTTGTCTCTAGATATTTTCACAGACGGTTATTAATACAAACCGTCTGTGATGTCTTGCTTTATCACAGGCGATTCGTATAAATAACTGTTTGTGAAAATATCACAAATGGTTGTTAGTATAAATCGTCTATGATAGTTGCAGCATAGATGGTTCCCTATGAACCGTCTATGATGTAGCCGTCCAGTATAGCCTCTTTTGTAGTAGTAGATTATCATGACTTACTTTTATAAAAGGCAATTCTTGACATTCAAATACAACAAATAGATTGAAAGTGTAATTTGAAATGGAATAATAAGTAAATAAACAAGTAAACAATAGACACATATTCTAACAATTTTAACACATCCAGTTTTCATTCCCTGTTTTATTTATAAAATATATCTATTGTGTGAAATTTCCGAGCATGTCTATGACTGTTTTCAGGAGAATGGCCTAACTTACAATCTTCACTGCCCTCTAGCACCATTAGTTCGATATGGGACACTATAATGCTAGTGCCCATGCCATTTCGTCAATCTTCGTTAGCTAAAAGCGGCTTCGCTTTGTCCTCCCATTTGTTGAGCCTCATTTGTGCTCGTTCTACCTGTAACATCCAAGGTATTAACAAATTGCTTTTAGCACCGGAAGAAAGGTAAAAAAATTAAATAACTAGTGAAATTGCTTTGAGAGGAAAAAATCCATAATAATCCTAAAAAGACAAAATTCTAGAAATTATCTCATTAATCAAGAGAGAAAATGTTCTACACTGTTTATTTTGGTGGTGCTAGATTAATTATAAACATATATTACGTTTATACAGCTGTATTTTCAATCATAGGCATTATTATTGCATAACAAAGACAACTGTATCCTAAAATCTAGCCACAAAATTGCGTGTATAATTCCACTAGCTAGTTGTATATAGAAGACGAGCTATCGCAAATGATTAATTAATGATTTCAGTTCATATATCACAAAAAATACAGAAAGCATGAGAAAACATAGTATTGTTTGCATGTTCTACCTCTTTATTCCAATCTGTACGAAATGTGACGTAAAGAAGAATGATCGTTTGAACAATCAATCCAATTATCATTCCACCATATATTCCCTGCATGTTGAACATAAAAATTACAACTATTATCTCCGTAGAATAATATCCATGACAAGGTTGTTTGTTTTATTTTTGTTGAATGAGAATTTACCATGGCCCCCAAATCAAAATGGAATCCAAGAATGCAACCAATGGGCACGCCGATAATGTAGTAGCATCCGATATTAACGTACGCCACAAAAGCCTGCCACCCACATCCGACGGCGACACCTACAGTATTCTAATAGTCAGAGAGAAAATATTCTGAAATGCAATGAGCCTTGCAAATCTGAACAGCACTGCTCTCTCGTCTTATATCAACTGGTTATCAGATAAGGTTACGAAAAAAAATAAACAGTACAAAATAGCCTATTATATTTGTTCAAACGTGATCCAGTAGTTGAGGTAACTAAGACACCGCGATAGAGAGATGGACAGTAAGTAAAGTTAATACCTGACAAGACTGGTTGAATGCCATTGAGCACGATGGTAACAGCGAGCAATGGTGTCATGGTGGAAACAGCACGCGCGACCTCCTCGCCTTTTGTGAACACATAGCTAAGGTTGTCGCGGAGGCACATGACGATGACTGCTATGATGGCCACCACGATTAGCGACAGCATCGTCACGACCTTGACCGAGAACGCCGCCGCCTTTGGGTTGCCGGCACCAAGCTCATTGCTCACCCTAACACTGCATGCAGCGTATATATCACGTCACACGCCACTATCAGTGTATATGTCTTTCATTATACAAGTTATGTCAGTGCTGGATCATTACAAAATGAATTATTGCACTCTTTAATTATGATTGAAACGATTAGTCTGTATGTCGCTGTCAGTGCTGGGTCATTAGAGAGCTATACCTAGCAGCTGCATTGAATCCAACCGACACCATGAACACCCATCCTGATATCGACATGCTGGAACAACAATTGGAAGAAAAACTTTGCAGCCTCCAAAATTTTCGCTTTAGATTCAAAATATAATCTTCATGGGATCATAGTTAAACTTACCACACTGCTAGAGAATCGAGGGCAATCTCCGGATCCTTGAGCAGGCCGGCAATGAGAACCGTTACCTGAAAGTACCACGTCTCGAGGCAAAGCATCACGGCCGACGCGGCCGACAGCTTCAGGAACTCCGGCAGGCCGGAGAAGGCCTTGCAGGAGAACCCGGTCCACGTCAGCCTGCACCTCTCAGACGTGACAATGTATACAAACTGGGCCGCCACGACGATCCACCAGCTCAGGCTCAGGATCAGCGATCCGCCGAGCAAGCCCAGGTTCAGCCTGTACACCGCGAACCAGCTCAGGACGACGTGCACGACGAGCGTGGCAGCCGAGATGTAGGCGCTCGGCGCGACGATGCTCTGCGACTGCAGGAACTTCTGGATGGGGAAGTTGGCGGCGTAGGCGAAGATCTGCGGGATGAGGCCCACGACGTATAGCCAAGCGGCCTCGGCGATCCTCTGGGACTCCCCCAGGAGGATGAGTATCTCCTTGGAGAAGACGTACATGATGGCGAGCGGAACACCGGTTGCGGTGAGAAGGACGGTGGAGCGCTGCATGTAGATGCCTAGCATGTCGTACTTGTGCGCGCCGTATGCCTGCCCGCACAGCGTCTCTACTGCGCTGCCCATGCCGAGCTGCAAATGTTATCGAAATAGGAGTTCTTGTTAGCATTAGTGAGATCGATCACATAGAACCAGTAATGAGACTAAATTCGTGAGGTGCTGGAACTATTCTGAAGAAAACATTGGGCTGCGTTTTGTTCATTAATTTGAAGCTTCGAACTTTGAAGCAGAGAAAATAATCTTTCAATTTGTTTTGAAAGAAAATAATGTAGTACGTACTGCTCCTCTGATCTCCGGCCGGCTCTGAACTGAAAAGTTACTACTTTACATAATGTTAGAAAGAATATCGACAGGCATATGTGCTTGGTTAGGAAAAGAATATCGACGGGATGCCAGAAGCTAAGCATATGTGCATGTTGGAAAGAAGCTTAAATGTCACTGTGCACGTGCCTCCACGTTCTACAAAGCGGACTGGCCAGACTTGCAGGCAACACATAAAGTAGTTAACGTAGGCAACCACAAAGCAGAACAAGATGAACGCCACTCTAGCTGGTAATGTCATATCGGGTGCCTGTTTTCTCACTAGGGTTATGATAACCGGTTGCAAAATTTTTACCGGTGCGGGTAACACCGATAGGATCAATTATCGGTTAATTTCGGTGGTTTTTAGTTGGAAATTCAAATAAAATTTGAATTTCTAACTAAAATTGGCGGAAAAATCGCTTTAAATCAGAGTAAACTGGTGAAAATTGGATTGAATCGGTGTAACAGGTGAAAATTGGATTAAATCGGTGTAAATTAAAGTTGAACTGAAAATTTTGAGACCTGTTTGTGTTCTAGCGGGTTCTGATAGAATCAGTTTTTTTCGAAAATCGGCCGGCGTCTCACAGAGTCACACCATGTCACTAACTAGAATAAACCGGTAAACCCAAGTTCATAGACGTTTGCAATCGTGTTATCGCATCTACCATTTATGGCCTAATATTACTTACATCAAGTACAAATTGCGTGCTTACTGTTTTCATTTAGTTGTATTACATTGAACTTTTGATACTCCGACATGTCTCATGGAAGTTTAGTCAACATAAATATACTCAATCATATCAGTGATTTCCTAACTTTAGTTTTTCAATGGATATTAATAATCTATCTACTATATTATTAAAACAAGATCAAAAAAACCTGTCATGTTCATTGTCAAGGGTTAAAAATTACCATGTTAAATCAAAGAAAAAGTAGAAAGATCTACATGTCGATTTGGTACATGTAGATTATAACATACGGATTAAACAAGTATAGATATAAAAGCTGTTATAATTATATAAGAAATATAATTATATTTTTACATAGATATTAGAGTTATATAATAAATACAATTCTATGTTTAAATTTAAGCATATATGCATATGCCTCCACGTTTATGAACCAAACCTGCTTTGGCATGTAGATCTTTCTATATAATGCTTTGCCTCCACGTTTGTAGATATTAGCGTCATGTTAGGTTTTGGCAGCTGTAGTCACGAGACAATTAATGCTGCCGTGGCTTTGGACCACACGTATTCTTGGACAACATTTAATTTTGACCGGAGAGAGTATATGAAATTTTTGTGGAAGTGAGCTTCAATTTCATGCCAAAAAGCACCAACTAAATTTATTGAAGCATTCTGGGATCAGCTCTTCATAATTATTACTAGTTAGTCAGTGAAATTCTTTTGCACAGGTTGTCAGTAGCTAAAAGCATCAATTAGGTCCTGTTTATTTCGGCTTGAGCTTCTAACTTTTGGTTTTTTTTTACAATCCTAAATTTCTTTTTTTTCTAATATTTGGCTTTTTTTTAGTTTTTTCGCCGGTTCTTTTTTCCATATTCATTTATATTGTCCGTGGTGGATTAACCTATTTTTTTCATTTTTAAATTTTTTAAATTTAATTACGCCAAATAAGTCACCATCAGCTATAATTAATTTTAGCCAACTACAGTGTAATTTTAGCCATAAACCAGTTTATTACAGCTCAACCGAACGGCACCTAAGAGATGTTCTATGGTCCATTCACCAATCCTAATCCAAAGGTGCAAAGTAAAAGGTTTCTATTGGAAGGTATATAATCAGTGGTGGGCTGGTGGGCCAGGTACCACCTAAAAACTAAAGTATAGAAGATTAGATAAGTAATGTACTGTGTTCGTGCAAATAGAAAAAAAAATCAACGTCAACAATTATCTTGACCGTGAAATTAGGAGATAATCTGTCGATGAAAGGGTGGTGTGTTAACTGCATGGCTTATCTAATTTTGACTCGCCATGGCACGAATCCGAGCTACCTAATAACCAGGTAAGGCATCTTGTCTAATTAGCAGTGCACGGCTTCATGAATTTGTCGCCGCCAATCGATTGTCTAGTTGTGCTTACACTAGGACATGGGATACTAATGCATACAAGAAACATCAGCTCTTGCGCAGATTGAACTAATTCCTAATTGGTACCCAGGCGGCCTGGCCATATCATGCATATTCTTCACGGTTGAACTTTTGGAGGGGAAAAGGAGATGGGATAGCAGGGTAGAATGCATGGCGGAAGCCCTGCGTGGGAAACCGGCGGCCAGCAGATGTCGAGGACAAGAAAGACCATTAATTACGCTTATAATTACTCCCTCCGGTTAGGAAAAATAAGTTGTTTTAGACGTCATTACTGATTTAAAATATAACTTTGACTACTAATTACTATTGTAATATATTTGTAAAACTAAATAAAAGTATAATATTATGAAAGTATTTTTTGAGACAAATCCATACATATAATTTTTATATATCTAATATAAATATTTAGAAAACATCCGTAGCTAAAAGTTTCAAAATTTGACTACACATATTTTAATACAACTTGGTTTTGTTGAACCGGAGAGAATACTAATACAGTGAAATGCCAGCATTTCTAAAAACACATGCCAAACTACCATCTCATCGATTAACTGGTTGGTGTACTTTTGAGTGGAGGTACTAGGTGTACCTCCCAACCACCATAGAACATCAATTAAATTTATTCTCTGACTTATAATTTCCTACGGGATCAGATCTGAATGTATAATTAAATGTATAATATGTTGATACTCGTTAGAAGTTTTAAGTTTATGATTATTTTTTTGGGTTGCATGTATCTCTGGTTATTATTTAGTTTTACTCGCTATTCAAATGGCAGTACTGTACTTTTTGTCAGTAATCCGATATTACACCCTAGTATGCACGGTTTTAGCTTTTAAAGCATGCAGTGTATTAGAAAAATCGGCGCCAGACATTGCGCGTAAATTGCCACTGGAATTTCGCCGTCGGAAGGAGAGCAACAGCAGTATTACGCTTTGGCGGCCGGCCATATATAAGGGGTGCTCGAATCCCCTTCGCCGGCGGTGGATCCGGCCGTGGGTTAGATCGAAAGGCAAAACAACTCTTTAGTTATACATGTCTTGTAGTTACGTACGTACCATGAGGCCGTATGCGAAGACCTGGATGCCGACGTTACCGAGCGAGGCGGCGGCGAGCTCGAGCGTGCCGAGCTGGCCGCAGAAGATCCGCGTGGACATGGCCATGGCGTAGTTGATCATGTACACGGCCACGGCCGGCGCGGCCAGCTTCACGAGCAGCCGCAGCTCCACGCGCGCCGCGCTCGTCACCCGCCGCGCCCGCGGCACCGACTCGTCCGCCAGGATGCGCTCCAGCTGCGCGCTCGCCCCGTGCCCGCCGCCCGCCACCACCAGGCCCGTCGCCGCGCCGCCCTGGCCGCTGGACTGCGACGGCAGGAGCGGGGTATACTGATCGCTTGCCGTGCCCATGGCCGGCAGCTAGCTGGTGAACGGCGATGGACTCACTCTAGCTACACACGATCTTTGTACATGCAGGTCGACCTTTACAAGCGCTTGGTACATGGTAGGTCTTGTGGTGATTTATGACATTCTGGCGTATGTGTTTGCTTTCTTAGGTCCCATTTGACACGAAGTGGAGCTGTTTTTTTTGACTTCACAAGTGGAGCCGGGTGAAACTACTTTTTTCAGCTTCACCTAAGGAGCTACTTTTGTCTCAGCAGGTTTTAAGGGACTCCTTAGGTGGAGCTATTTTGTTGTACCCCGTTTGGCACAAAACAGCTCCAAACAGCTCCAGGAGCCGGTAGTGGAGCTGTGCCAAACGGGGCCTTAATGCTTTCGTATACCATACGTGTCAGCCTCGTGGAGCACAATTTTATCGCTGAAGCTGACATGTGGGGCCTATGTTGTCAGCTGCATCGTTTCCCGTGAGATCAGTGCGGCCGAAGGAAAATATTTATTTCTACGGTTCCGTTCAAAAGTGATGGCCTTAACTTTTTGGTTTCTAGCTGTAACAAAAGGCTTTTAGTTTTTTAGTTAATCTGAGCTATTTAATTAAAAAGTAAATTAAAAATTAAAAAACACTATTATATCTTCATAAATAATGTAAAGAAAAAAAGCACGTTGGTGCTGGTATCTCTTTCCATAGAGGATACGGATTAGATAGAGAGAGCCAGTGGGTAGCCTAAAATAAGTGGGTTTGGGCATCTCGCACCTCTCTTAAGGGTTCATATGCATGAATGAGGTAGAATAAGAAATTTTTATCATACTTTTTAGTAATTACAAAATATGAGGGTAAATCAGTACATTCGCTTCTATACATAATAATATACTATTAGGTTTGTTTCAAGGCCCAGTAGCTAAACATAACTAGCGTAGGGGCTAGCACCCCCACGACACTTACATATTCTAAATGTCTTTTGACTAAGGCGGAAGTTGTTTGGACGGACCAGAATAGATGTATGTAAAAAGGGTTAAGTGTAGCAACAGGACCGAGGGGTCCAGGTAGGCCCCGCGGCCCTATCCTATCCCAGCTAGTCCACCCCGGCCCTATTAGGCAAAACGGGGGAGACCGCCACCTCCTGGTTCCCGGTCCTGTGGTGACTCAACCCCACGAAGACCCCATAGAGGATTAAAAAAGTAAATTATTTTCTATGTAAATAAAGAATACAATTTTCTATATTAAAAAATATAATCCATAAAAGGAAATATATTTTTATTTTTAATCGGGGCCCACGGGAAAGGACGACACTAGTGGCGGACGCAGAAATTTCAGGATGGGTGTTCAAAGTTATAAAAATATTATTCAGTACAAAACATAAAGGTCTACAGTAGTAATAGTCAACATATAATTGTTCGTACTAGGGATTAATTCAGACCATAGTCACCACAGTATGGTGGAATCTATGGTAGATTGGTAGTAACTGCAGTATGGTTGAAACTAGTCATCTGGACATGTTGATATTTTCATACCATAGTCACACACTCACATGACTCACATCATTGATCATTGTCATTTTCAGTTTTTCACAGTTCAGAGTTCAAACCATACTACCACAAGGTACAGAGGTGCTCACTGGTCGCTGGAGCGACAGAGCTAGACTGTTGCGGTGCTACCTGCTAGAGCTCGGTCCGGCGGTCCCCTGCAGGTGGAGTGGAGATGCCGAGACGGTGAGACAACAGCCCAGCTCCAGGCGGTGGCGCGGTGCCGCAGAGCAGAGGTGCGGTCCAGTCGGTCGGTCATGTGGCGCGGAGCTAGAGCCAAGAGGGCCAGAGGTGATGCGGCCTGCGGCGGTGCGGCCATCGGTCGCCGGAGCTACCGAGCTGGACTACTGCTTGCTGGAGCCCGGTCCCCGCAGGTGGAGTGGAGACACTGAGACGGTGAGATGACAGCCCGGCTCCAGGCCGACCAGGCGGTGTAGCCACTGGTCGTCGGTGGTGGCTGGCTCTAGCCTTTAGGCGATGGTGCCGTGCCGACGAAGGCGCAGAGCAGAGGGCCAGAGGCGCGGTCGGTCGGTCCTGCGATGCGGAGCCAGAGCCTGGAGGTGACGCGCAAACGCGGGCTGCTAGGGTTAGGGATTGGGGAGGAGCCGGATGGGGAATCGGGGGATGGGGAGACCGGAGACGCCGAGACGGACCGCTAGGGTTAGGGGAATCAGGGGATGGGGAGATGCCGAGACGAGCTAATCGGCGCACCGCGTACAAAAATGGGCCTGAGCCGTTCCTGTGTTGCCGGGTTGGGTTGATCAGTGAATAGTGATAGACTCATGGCTACAAAATAGTTATTTTGACCCAATTAAATATATACATATATATTATACCTTGTGTATACTAGATTTTTTGTCAAACAATTTGGGTGTTCGATTGAACACCCATGCCCTTATATAGATCCGCCCATGGACGACACCGCCCCGCTAGTGTCCCCCCCCCCCCCCCCCCCCCGCCGGGGGTCCCGTCTCCTGAAGAGGGAGATCAGCCCCGCCCTACCTCGACAGGGAATTCCCCGTGAGGCACCCCACGGGGGAATGGCCAGGGCAGGTGAGCGAGTGTGGCCGTCACGTGGGTTCCAAGGCACCATACGCAGTCCATCGAGAAATAGCCATCTAGATTCTTACCGACAAATGGTATTCTGCTAGGAGGAGAGCAGCAGGCGGGTAGCAATACACAGAAATTTTAAACGGAAGTGCGTCCTCTGCCTTTGCTTTATAACGGCACGGTGCCCTAGAGAATGTGGACAGTCGGATAGAAAAGGAACGAGATTCAGGCCTTGTTTGGCACAGCTTCACCAACAGCTTCATGAGCTGTTGTGAGCTGTTTTTTGCCAAAACACCCTTTTTGCAAACAGCTTCATGGGTGAAGCTCCTTTTTTTCTGCTCTCACAAAGGAATGGGGGAGAGGTGAAGCTGAAAAAAGTAGCTTTTCACAGCTCTCTCCCTCAGGCCCGCAGTCCTAGGAACCCACTGCCCCTCTGGTTCACCAAAATTACACGTATTTGCCACTAGTCCATCCCGTTCACCTCTCCCGTTCACCAAAATTTCACCGAAACATAAACAAGGCACTAATATTGCTTCCTAATGATTTTAATTTTTAATTTTAATTTTTTAATTCATACTCATTCAAATATATTATTTTTTAATTCATATGACCATATACAAACATACAACTCCAAATGTTAGAACAAGTCAGGTAGACAGGGGCATCTTGGACAATTGCCCTCTCTCAGCCATGCATGAAGCTGTTGGTGAAGCTGTTTTGCCAAACAGTTTTCCAAAACAGATTTAGCTTTATCGGTGAAGCTGCTCGTGAAGCTGAAACAAAAAAAAAACAGCTTCACTAGTGAAGCTGAGCTGTGCCAAACGGGGCCTCAGACGTAGCAGTACTGTTGGTTCACTGTAGCTTCCATCTGGTGCGTAGACTATTTGATCTAGTGGCTGTAATTAGCGAAATGGCAATTCACTACATCTCTCTGCCTTTATACTGCAAAGGCAGATAATCAACTTCGATTTTCAACATGTTGTGAGGATTTTATAACCATCAATGCAAATGAATAGTATAATAAGGTGTATAGATATAAACGTCAAGAATATCACCAAAAAAAGGCTATATTTGCACATAAAATAATTATCATATAAAAGCATAAGGTTACGTATTACCATATTTTTGTTTCAAATTGTAAAATCCAAAAATTCCAAATTAATATTTATTTACGTACAAAGTCTCATTTCTGAATTTTTAGGCATTTTCAAAAAATTCAGCATTTATTTAACGGTTTTCAATACTCAGCAGCTGAATATGAATTTTCTAGATTTATCAAAGCAAGTTAAAATCGCTAAAGAATTTTATTTGAGATCTATACAATTCAAAATGCATGTATGAGTTTGTCTGGACTTTTTGCAAGTTGTTTGCTAATTTTATTAAATCAAAAACTTTTCTGCATTTAATTAAATTTAAAAATCAATTTTAAATCCCTTAAGCGTCGTGGGAGTTCCCCCAAGCCTTGGCCTAGCCCATTACTCTTTAGACCCATTTTTGTTATACATGTCATCCCCGACTGAAGTCTCTTTCTCCCTCCTGTTTCCTCCGCACGAAAGCGTCTTCTTGTGTTTAAGCCTTCTTTGTGTAACTCTTTGACGCAGACGCTCACACATGGACACGGGACCCATTTGCTAGACATCGCCTAACTCCCTCCTAGCCGCCACCCCTCATCTTGGCGCCTACACCTTCGGCGCCACCTCCTGGCGCTGCCCTACCTCCTTGTTGCCGCCTCTCCTACTGCTGCTACCGCACGCTTGTAGGGAAGAGGAGAAGTGAAGAAGATAGAGGAGACCGGCCAAGGAAGAGGAGAGGAAGGAAGAAGGAGAGGAAGCTGTGCCGGGCAAGAACCTTCGGGTTTCGGTAATGACCATTCTAGACTTTGAACTCCCTATTCCTGGCCATAATAAGTAGTTCTAGAGATCATGGTAGTCCTAGACATGGGAGATAGGAATTTTAAAAGATGAAGTTTAGGGTCTGTGGTTCGTCAAGATTGTTGTCCTATATTATGGGGAAGTTTTGGGGCAGCTGCATCCCAATTCATAACTTTGTTATGACATTACAAGTGTAGATAATTGTTTGAGGATTCCATAGAGTCTAAGAACATGAATTTTGCCGGGCAAGAACCTTCGGGTTTCGGTAATGACCATTCTAGACTTTGAACTCCCTATTCTTGGCCATAATAAGTTGTTCTAGAGATCATGGTAGTCCTAGACATGGGAGATGGGAATTTTAAAAGATGAAGTTTAGGGTCTGTGGTTCGTCAAGATTGTTGTCCTATTTTATGGGGAAGATTTGGGGCAGCTGCATCCCAATTCATAACTTTGTTATGACATTACAAGTGTAGATAATTGTTTGAGGATTCCATAGAGTCTAAGAACATGAATTTTGGTAGGGTAGATTAAAAGTTATAGCTCTGGGAAGACTACTTTCTAGAAATCAGTTGCATTTGGATGCAGTTGTGGAAAACTGTTAAATTTACTTGATAGATAGCAGAATTAAATTTTGGGCATAACTAGACAAAGGTAGATACATTTGTGTAGATTTTGAAAATGCTATGGTTTATTGTATTGTAGCTATAAATTAATAAATATAAAATTGTTAATTCCACCATTCAGTAAGATGTCAAAACAATCTTCTGGGTTAAAAATGAGATGTGAAATGGTTTAATCAGGAAATGTGGCTGACTAAGAAGTTGTAGAGAATTTTATGTAGATTCTAGAACTGGTGTGGTTTGCCATGTTGGGCTTGGGAGTTGAAAGTTATGCTATTTTTTAGTACCGGAATAGTAGAGATGACTATCATGGTGAAAGGGAAGTGCTGCGAAATTGGGAAGCATATGTTGGATCCCAAAACAACAACTCTGAAACCCTCTGTATAATCGCACTATCCCAGGGAAAACTAGTGCACATAGAATTAACAGGGATACATATCATGCATAACAACCAAAATTTTTTATAAAACAAGTGTATGGGCCATATGACCAAGTTTACAATAAAATGGCTCATGGCCAAACATAAAGATAAATCAGCAGAAGATAAACAATAAAGGAGTAGCCCATCTTGCCTGCCCACAAGCGAATAACTGTAAGACGTGGCCTATTCATCATAATCCTCACCGTAATCGACGAAGTCATCCTCTGGCAACAATAATTAAGCAAGGTGAGCACATAAAGTACTCCACAAGTTACACGAGGAGTTTTAGCAGATAAGATGCATGCATTGGTATTGTCAAAGGAAGGCATAATAAAGTCATTTGTGCAAATACAGTAAAATAAGTACAAAAGCTACATTTAGTACAATATGTAGAAACAATATTTTTTGCTAAAATAATATCGTTAGTGTAGGCACCAACCTAACAGCAAACTAACCATGGGTATCTCACACAGACCATTCTTTCCCAATAATTCCACATTTATCATAAACTAGAATTTATAAAACCAACGTCTAATATGTGAAAAACCATACTCAGCATGTCCTTGACTATGGACATAGCTATCCAAGATAGTTTGTTACTCTGTAGAGGTGTACAATTGTACCCACAAGACATGACCTCTCGTTTTGCCATGCGATTAGCACACTACTTTAGGTGTGCGGCTGAGAGTTCATAATAAGGCCTTTACAATGTTCCGTTGTCAACTTAATCACGTCATCACTAAGGTTTCACTACAAAATGAATCCACATGTTGAAGCCCCCTCGTATGCCATGTGAGACTTCTCACAACCTACGCCACGCTCACATTCAACCTATAGTGAAACCAAGTTGGAACTTCACAAATTACTCAGTCAGGTCTGTCCTATACCAGATGATGTGACGATGGCCCGATCTTCCGAGAGGTACTGATAAGTCGATTGTGGAGATCTCGACGTTGATGATCTAAAGGCTCCGACCAAAACAGATCGAACCCCTCGCAATCACTACACCACTGCTCCGTTGGTTATCAACCGTGCAGAACACGGTTGACCTCGCCAAGAAGGCTATCTCCTGCAAGCGAATCGAGAACACAAGCAAGAGAGTTTAAGATGCAATCTGAAATTGCGAATAATGTTTAAGTTCACAAGTTGGGGTTCCTCAACCGAACATGCAGTGAAACTGCTAAGCAGAATAATCTCTTAAGAAAAACCCGAGGAAAACTAAAGGGGTGTGGCCTCTTTAAATAGGGGAGGGGGAAGCCACACTTATCTAATGAAAAGGGATGTGGTACTATTTCTAGTACTGTTCACGCGTGTGGTACTGTTCATGTGAACAGTTCCGGCCCAAATGGCCCAAGTTATAAGGCCCTCGGCCCACTTTGACTCGGACTGGAAAAGTGACATGTCTTCTTTTGCAGTTTCTGATCTGCTCAAAAGGAGTTTGGAGGTGAGACCAGATCAATCTGAAAGTAGACTTCAAGAGCTTTCCAACGAGTACTCATGGGCCCCGAGAAGCCTTCTAGATCAAAAGTTATGGCCGTTTGAAGTTGGCTTGTCAGGCTGAATCCGAATTGATCTGGAGGCCGAATTGGATTCCAAAACCTGTCCAACTTGAATCCTTGCTTCAATTGGTTCCAAAGTGATGTGGTGCTACAAATATATATATTTTCATCATTAGGTAGCATCATATTCTCATTTAAAATATGTTGAAGTTGAAGAAACGAATTCACCTTTAGTTCATTCTTGATATTGGCCGCTATGGTCGTACGTGTTGGTGGCGTGGTCACATCACCAGACTTGTGGTAGTACAGTGTGAATTTATTATAGACCGATCCTTAATTTGATTTAGGAGCTACCCACGCACCCATTGTGCCTAGCACCCTCATTGTGTCACTGAACACAATGAATACCAGCAAGCACTCACCACCATACCAATGCCCAAGTCTAAACCAGATTTTATAATTTTGTTTTACCAAACTACCATAGACTTTCTTGACTCACCAAAGTCAATAATAGATTTCAGAAATCATATTTATGAACAAATATTCCCACCTAATATCATTCTAAGCATGGCTATGTAATTCGATAAAATTTTCAGTTAATACTAATGTACTAACTAGGTAGTTATCTAGGGTGACAAGGCACGTTTGTATTCAAGGTCAAGTTTGGCCATATACAAAGGACATGTGTATAACTAGCATTTAAATCAGATTTAAACTAAGTTTGAATAAAAGTATGCATGCATAATAATTTTAAAAATAACATAAATAATTTAAATTGCTGAGAGCAACATTATCAAAGGTGTAACTTGCCTTGCTCGAAGTCTTGGTGCTGCGAATCATCAAAGCCGTACTCTCCAGAATCGTTGTAGTTTACACGTGAAGAACCAAAGCAAACAAATTCAAATGAAATTCAAATAAACTCATAAATGGATAGTTTAGGATTTTAGAACAATTTAAAATTTTGATCGGGTTCATTCGGAGTTAGGATGAAGGAATACAAGCTCCTAGAAATTTAAAACTAAAGAAGAAAAAAAAAGAAAAAGGAGATGTTCAGACCAATCCAATCAGTAAGACGTTCGGAATGGTCCAAAAGCTATATAGTGGTCGATAGACTTTGGGAGGTCGAACAACCATGGTCGGATGGCTGGAGTGGTCGAACAGGCGGCTGTGGTCATGCACTGCCATGGTCGGAGGCGATATGTGGTCGAAAGATAAATGTGATCAAAAGTTAGAGAGTCGATGGAAATGCTAGTGTTGTCGAAGCTTAGCGATCGGAAGCGCCAAGGGTTGGAAGCAACTACGGTCGAAAGCGACACTGGTCATGAGAGACTATGGTCGTAAAGTTGCTATGGTCGAAGTGTGTGAACAAGAGATGCTCAGAAAGGTATTTATATACTCAGCAAAGTAGAATGGCAAAGAGGCGGCTCGCTAGATTTATGGACGGTGTAGTGGTACACGATCGCGATTGATAATGAGGCTTAAAGCAGCTAAAACCAACGGAGGAAGTGGGAACTAATGAGGTCTTTCAAAGGTATCAATTGCTTCGGCTAACAGGAAGTAATGACTAGCTATTAAGAGCTTGGAGGGTCATCAATGGTGGCGGTTGGAGATGGAAGAAGGGGGGGAAGGAGATGAGAGGCAGTCCTACAAGTTGGTGAGTGTGAGGACAGATGGAGAGATATAAGGGAACTTAGGAAAAATAAAATCAACTATTTTATTGACTTTTAGAAATAGACTAATTAAGTTTTCTTACTCTAAGATTTAGAAATAAAATCCAAATAAACCAAATAAATTCCAATAAGCCCAATAAGAAGCAAATAAAATTTTGGGATGTTACAGCATGTAGGTCCGATGTTGTTGAATTGTTTTCTTGTACTGCTGTGTCTTATTATTGAGATTGGGTATTTACTATAGGAGGAGCGTTGGGGTTGGTGTTATCTTTAAATCAACCAATTCCTCGTAACTAGAATAGACAAGTGCATGGTAGAATGATATACGAGTGGTTTGATCTTGTTATTCATTTTAAATAAATAGCATGATGATCCACCTGTTTATACTTACTTCTTATAGTGCTCACATAATTATGGTTAAATGATGATGATGCTTATGGTTAAATGATGATGATAATTATAGTTAAATGATGTTAAAGAAGACCTACTTTAATAGGCATTCCACGAGAGTGAAGATGAGAGTCTGTATGAAAAAGGACAGGACAAGAGTGTTTCACTGATGGGTGAACACCCCACTATACCGGTATAAGTAAGAGAAGTAGAGACATGTGCATTACATTCATGAAAAAGATAAATAAGATGATGAGATAAGTGTATGGAACCTAATGCAAATGAAAATGTGGGAAATAAGACATTGTGACTTAACATGAGAAGTTGATACAATGGTTTATGTCATTTATTATTCTATTGTGTACTTACTGAGTCTTGAACTCACCCTTACTTTGTTGTTATTTTTAGATGATCATTGAAGACGACATACATAGGTGAGAAGTAGCACAAGATTGTTATTGCACTTTATAGTTCTTTCTTTCACTTAGTGCTCAATTATTCATTGTTAGAAATCAATTATACTATCTATGAAATCTTTAGATGAATAATGATTTTCTTAAGCACTTAATGGTTTTATATTGTCATTACTTGTCAATTCCTCTTGGTTAAACTTAATATTGATTCATCTTATTGCCAACTTGTTCATGTTAATGTCAATTACTGATCCCTGTATTGCTGAAATTTCTATGTTCATGATTATGTTATGGATTTATATTTGAGCCTAGCTGTGGTATTATGTATTTAGTGGTTTAAATTGATAACAATTGTAGTTGTAGGTGATATTCTAAGCTTGAGAGACCAGGTGGTCGTGACTCCATGTGAATGATGAGTAATTGACAAAGGTTTAGGATAGTCGAGTTTGGTTTGAGTGGTTCGGAGTCGAGCCGTTGCGTGGCGCAATCGGGCTCGGTCGGACTTTGGTCAAACTTGGTCATTTGGGCTTAGGATGTATATTCTAATGTTTCGACAGGTTTGGACTTCGTCTGTGGTAAGTGTGATGGTATTTACGCTTTCATGTGTCGAGCGGTGCTATTTGACGTGTTTTCTTGTCTGTGTGACTGCAGGACATCGGGTGGAGTTGTGGCGAGATACGTGGACCGGACTAGGCGCAGGTGGCGCTGAGGTTAGAACGGTCGGGATGTGTCGAAGACGACGTAGACTCGAGGTGGTTGCGAGGCGTGCGAGGCAAGGAGCGCGGAAGCTTCCCGGAAGGTGCAGGAGGGGCGAATCGGGAAATTCGCGTGGCTGCACAAGCGGGAGCGGGCGCCGTTGGATTTAGCAGGCGTAACGGGGCGGAGACCCGTTAGCCAAGGCTATAAATAGGATTGAGGGGCTGCATGCCCACTTGAGCACTCCAAGGGTTTGATTGAGTCTAAAGAGTCTTTAGAGGGTTGTTTGGCTTTGGCTCTTTAGTTGTTGGGAGAGACAGAGTTTGTTAGCGTGCTCCCTCTGTCCTCTACGATGTCTTCTAGGTGGTAGAACAGAGAGTTGATCCCTCCTCCAAGCATTCATGGTTGAGGATTGAGAGGTTGGAGAGGGTTTGAGGGTCATGTAATCACTTCTTATGTCCTAATGTCCAGGCGTATCGGGACGCATTTGTATTCCATTTGATCCAATGAATGAAATCTGAAGTTTTCCTTTTCGTACTACTCTCTGTTCTTCGTTTTCCTTTTTGAGCAATTTCTGGACTTTTTGATTTTTGAGTTCTTGCTTGCTCTAGAGTACCAAAATGGGTTGCTATGACATGGGAGATGCTCAAAAGCCATTTGGCTAGTTGATCCAAAGAGCAAACCAAGTTTAATCACGATTTTCCTCTTTTGAGTTCCTCTGTTCTTCTTTCTGCATTTTAGGGTTTTGGAGTTTTCTTGATTCCCTTCGTGAGATGGTATGAGATTGGGTCTGGAGAATCTTATGGGTATTGCTAATACACCTGCAAAGACTCATTGCCAAAGGATCAAGGAATTGTTGGGAATTTGATTTTTAGGTTGCTCTCTGCATATGCTCAGTTCTAGGGTTTAGGGCAAATCTTATTTTACTCCTCAATTTGGCATGGGATTTGGTCTGAGGGATCATATAGAGATTGCTAATATATCCCCAGAATCTCATGTGCAAAAGATCACTAAGGATGGAGTAATTTGAGTTTTTTGGATCTCTACCTGAAGTAGTTCAGTATCTTTCTAGGGTTTGGCTCTAATCCCATTTCTCTCTTTGATGATGGCTTGAAAATTGGCTTGTAGGATCTTGTGGTTATTGTGAAGATATCCTCAAAATTTCTGAGCCATAGGATCAAGGATTGAATGGGTATTTGATTTTGAGGCTGCTCTCAGTAAGTTTCAGGTTAGGGTCAAAAGTCTGAAATTCTTGTGCTTTTGGTTATTTCCCTTGGTGTTTAATGCCTCTGCAATATTTGGAATAGCTCCCAGGTATTTTGGGCTGAAATCAGATTGCATGGTTCCTGCCAATGCCCTTTTTCCTTTTTGTCAAATGCGTTTCAGACCTGTGAACAGATTGAGCTATTTTTTCAGTAAGTCTCGGTGACAGCCATTGAGTACTTACTGTTGGACAGCAAGCATCTTCGCTGGGATTCAAAAAAAAAAATTCGGCCAGCAAGCATTTTGGCCAGCATGCTAGTTCTTTAGCACTTGCATCTTTTCTTTTTGAGCTGATCTTCAACATTTTTGCATGCAGATCAAACAGCGATATTTTCAGTTGAAATTTTTACTGGATGATCTTTGATTTATGGTGAATTTTTCGGTGTCGCATGCGTTCCAAAATTCAGAGAAATTATTTTTAATTTTCTGTGAGGTGCTGTGTTTTGCATCTTTCTGAAAAATCAGTGTTCGATTTCTCGGGGGCGACTTTGAAGCGAGCGACATTCACCCCCCTCTGTCGCCATTTCGGTCCTACAATTGGTATCAGAGCCGGTTAGCTCTAATCAATAGATCTTAACCGGTCTCGAGCCATGGCGACGGACAAGTACTCGACCAAGCCGCCCGTGTTCGATGGCATCGATTACCCCTTCTGGAAGAGCCGAATGGAGACATACATCCAGGCCCAGGGGTATGCCATCTGGCGGAAGGTCAAGGTACGATTCGCTGTTCCTGCCGATGAGAACATCAATGCCGGGAACATGGCTGATGTTGAGGCGAATGCAAAGGCAAGGAACATCATCATCCAGGGGTTGAGTCGTAGCGAGTTTGACCGTATATCTCACCTGTCGTCCGCCTACGACATCTGGGTGACCCTCGACGCATACCATGAGGGCACCACCCAGATCAAGACGGTTCGACAGGACCAGTTCAAGCGCGAATACAACAAATTCGAGATGCTTGCTGGTGAGTCCCTGGACGAGTGCTTTTCGCGATTTCACAAAATTTTGAGCAACCTCCGAGCGGTCGGTCTCACATACCCCGACTCGGACAACGCTCGTCAGATGCTCGCGGCACTCGATCTGCGTGTGTGGGAGATGAAGGTGACCACCATCAAAGACACGACAGACCTCTCGACCCTGACTCTTGACGCGCTGTACTCGCGCCTCAAGACTCACGAGATTGACGTTGTCTCTCGTCGGTCGAAGTCACAGTCGATGGCTTTGGTCACCGATCCCAGTTCGGCTTCTGGTTTTTCCGCCGATTCGCTTTGTGGGTTCTCCCTAGCTGCTCTATGTGACGTAACTGATGATCAGTTAGAGCAGCTAGAGGATGAACAGCTGGCCCTCCTAGCTCGGAAGTTCTCCCATGCTTACAAGAGGAGGAGGGACAGAAAGAGAGGCGGACCAGTCATCTGCTTCGAGTGTGGTGGCCCCAACCACATTCGAGCGAACTGTCCCAAGCTGGAGAAGGGCAAGAACGACTACGGCGGTTCAGGCAAGAACGACTACACCGACAAGAACCGCTACAAGAAGACTCCAGCTCAGACGCCGGGAAAGAAGAAGTTCCGCAACTTCGGGAAGGCCAAGAAGCTCTTCCACCGCGTCCTCACCGCTTTCGACGACCTCGACCTCAGCGAGGTGGAGGGATGAAGCGACGACGACGGGACGGGTGACCAAGATCCCAAGGATGGCGGCGACGACTTCTCCGGCATGTGCTTCATGGCCCTTGAGGGCGAACTGAGCGACAGCGAGCTGTACTCCGACTCGGACGAGGTATGCCCCACCTACGACCAGCTCAATCATGCTTTTCTTAAGCTAGGTGGTTTTCATGCTAGAGCTAGGGCTAGGTGTACCGAGTTAGAGAAGGAAGTAGATAGATTATCACGGGAGCTTACTTCACTTATATCCGCTCCCTCCCGTGATGATTGTGATACATGCTGTGCTCTGTTGGGCGACATGGAGAAACTAAGGACCTCGCATGATAGTGTGTCTTCCGAGCTTGATATTGTTAAGGTGGAGAATGTTAGTCTGCTTGCTGAGTTAGAGTTGAGTAGGATGACTGTTACCCTACTTACTACTGATGAGACTACTTCTCCCACCTCATGCGAGGTTAAGGACATTGCTGCTAGAGGCCCTTATGCCATGCTCCTTGATCTGCCCGAGTCTTGTGAAAATTGCAATAACTTGAAGATGAACTTAAAACGGGCAGATCATAAAATTGCTGAACTACAAGCTTCTTTACTTGAGCCGATTGATTCATGCTTGAACTGTCCTAGGTTAACTGCTGAACTTGAAGCTGTCTCCAAACAGTTTCAAGAAATGATTGATCATGATAGGAAGTTGGCTCAGTATGCTTCTAAGGAACCTGTTAGCTCACCATGCATTAATTGTAACAAACTAAAATCTGACTTGGTTGCATTGGATGAGAAATGTGTGAAGCTAACTAAGGACCTACTAGAGAAGCCACCATCTGCTTGTATTGTCTGTGCTGAGAAGGGGGAGAAGCCCCAGGGTAAGGTTGAGACGCTTAGCGACGTGAACCAACCTGCTAGCAGTAGGACTGTCCATTCTGAGTCAGCTGTGCGTGCACAAGCCATTCGTTCCTCTGCTATTGGTTCTTCATCTGCTTCCTTACCTCCTGCTGTTCCCTCTTCCCCCTGCTCTTCTTGCACCTCTCTCTTCCGGGAGTGTCAGTATCTTATGAACACTCTCGAGAGATTTGTAGGCGGCAAGAAGAAGCTCAATCTTATTCTAGACCAATCCAAGATTTGCAAGTTCAATCAGGGTCTAGGATATGATTTCTATGAGGACATGAGGAAGCATCCACCTGCTATTCTTAGACCCATAGTAGGAGGTGTGATCGAGGTTGAGCCCAGATCCAATGAGGTTAAGTTTTAGTCAGCGGGCTTTGTCCAAGGGATCTCTGACAGAAAGGTGACTTCACCCGCAGCTTCTGCCTCTCAGAAGGCGAAGCCATATCATGCTGCTTCTGCCTCTCAGAAGGCGAAGTATCATTGCACCTTCTGTCAAAAGGATGGACACTCGATCGAGAGATGCTTCAGGCGCGTCAAGATCGCGCGTAGAGACCGTGTTGAGTCTCTTAGGGGTATTCAGGGTCAGCCCCAGATCCTGAGTGCACCTAAGACCAACACGAGGTCTAGGTTTGATCCTGTTGTGGAGTTTGGGCAGCATAGAGGACTTGGTTTTTCCGAGTTTTATGTTTTTCGTCCTCATGCTGCCTCTGGTCGTGTCTTCCGCCGTCCTGAGGGTAGATCTCGGTTTCCCCGTCGAGATAGCTACCCGCGGCGTGATCAGCGTGTTGCCGGTGTTCTGACTCGTTCTCCCATAGCAGTCGGACCCCGCAACAGCTTCAGGTCTTCTCACAGACCTTCTGCTTCTTTGAGTCATGGAGAGCGTAGGGTAGATAGAGGTTAGTCGTGTTTGACTACTTCATCTGCTCCACGTGTTACTCAGTATTGGGTGCCAAAATCACTCTTGATTTATCCCAGTACTGAGACTTTACTCTTTGTTTGACTCAGGTTCGCCGGGCAGGGAAGGGAAAGGTTTGGCTCGTACACTCCGGGTGTTCACGACACATGACCGGAGATTCCCGTTGGTTTTCTTCCCTTGCCCGTGCTCCACGTGATGAGACGATCACCTTCGGAGACGCTTCATCTGGGCGTGTCATCGCCAAAGGTACAGTGCGCATTAATGATTCTTTCATTTTGAAAGATGTTGCCTTGGTTAGTAAGCTGCAGTACAATTTGCTTTCAGTTTCTCAGCTTACCGATGACGACTTTGAGGTGAGCTTTAAGAAAAACAATTGCAAAATTCTTGATTCTTCGGATAGTCTGGTTTGCGGGATTTCTCGTTTTGGGAGGATCTTTCGTGCTGATTTTTCTGAGTCTTCTGGTGATCCTCTCAGGTGTTTAGTTGCCTCAGAGTCCCGTGATTTGACCTTCTGGCATAGGAGACTTGGTCATATTGGATTTGATCATTTGACCCGAGTTAGCGGCCACGACCTCATTCGTGGTCTGCCGAAGCTCAAAATGGTCAAAGATCTTGTTTGCACTCCATGCCGGCACGGGAAGATGGTTGCCGCTTCACATCCTCCGGTCACTGTGACTATGACCGATGCACCAGGACAGCTGCTCCACATGGATACAGTGGGACCAGCTCGAGTGCAGTCAGCAGGAGGGAAGTGGTATGTTCTTGTCGTGGTCGATGACTTCTCGAGGTATTCTTGGGTGTTTTTCTTAGCCTCGAAGGATGAGACGTTTTCATATTTCCGAGGTCTTTTCAGTAGGCTTTCTGTTGAGCTCCCGGGTGCCTTACGAGCGATCCGCAGTGACAATGGCACGGAGTTCAAGAATTCCTACTTCGAGAGTTTCTGTGGTGAGACAGGTGTAGAGCATCAGTTCTCCTCTCCGCACGTCCCGCAGCAAAATGGCGTCGTGGAGAGAAAGAACCGAACCTTGGTCGAGATGGCCAGGACGATGCTTGATGAGAACTCTACACCGCGCAAGTTTTGGGCTGAGGCTATAGCCACCGCGTGCCATGTCTCAAATCGAGTTTTTCTTCGGGCACACTTGCACCGCACTTCTTATGTGTTGAGATACGGGCGAAAGCCCAGCGTCTCTCATTTTCGTGTGTTTGGTTGCAAGTGCTTTATTCTGAAGTCCGGGAACCTAGATAAGTTCGAGTCACGTTCTTGTGATGGGATCTTTCTAGGTTACTCGCCTTCTTCGCGGGCTTATAGGGTCTGGAACTGCGAATCTAGCAAAATGGTAGAGACCTGTGAAGTGACCTTTGACGAGGCCAGTCCGGGGACTAGGCCTGATATCTCAGGTTCTTTAGAGCAGTCCGAGACCATCTTCGTGGATGACGAGGACGATGGAGATGAGGGTTGTCTACCCGATCCAGTCCCTTATCCACCCCTTGAGGTGCTGTCTTCCACCGCACCTCCAGGTGATCAGCCCATGCCTTCTGCTTCCTCTGGAGCTAGTGGCTCTGTTCCTATCTCGTCAGCTCACGAGGTAGAGGCCACTTCTTCATCTCATCCTGGACCTTCCCGACATATCCAGAAAAGACATCCTTCTGAGCAGATGATTGGAGACCTGTTCGAGCGTGTTACCTGCTCAAAATCTGGCTTATCTCAATTCTGTCTCCATTCTGCTTTCATTGCCTCCTTTGAGCCCAAGGATGTTTCTCATGCTCTTTCTGGCGAGTCTTGGGTCAATGCCATGCATGAGGAGCTAGAAAATTTCGAGAGGAACAAGGTCTGGTCGCTTGTCAAGCCCCCGCGAGGTCACAATATTATTGGGACTAAGTGGGTGTTCAAGAACAAGCAGAGCGAGGATGGAGTGGTTATTCAAAACAAGGCTAGACTGGTAGCTCAGGGGTTTTCCCAGGTTGAGGGTCTAGACTTCGAGGAGACCTTTGCCCCTGTAGCTCGACTTGAGGCCATTAGAATCCTGCTTGCCTTTGCAGCTTCTAAGGGTTTCAAGCTCTACCAGATGGACGTCAAGAGTGCCTTCCTTAATGGCGTTATTGAGGAAGAAGTTTACGTCAGACAGCCTCCAGGTTTCGAGAACCCCAAATACCCACACCATGTCTTCAAACTTTCCAAAGCGTTGTATGGACTTAAGCAGGCCCCCAGAGCTTGGTATGAGAGGCTTAAATCCTACTTGTTGAGTCATGGGTTTGAGATGGGTAAAGTAGACAAGACTTTGTTTATCCGTAGGCTTGGTAGTGACCTTCTGCTCGTCCAAATCTATGTCGATGACATCATCTTTGGCGGCTCTTCCCATGCTCTGGTTTCTCAGTTCTCGGATGTCATGAGCATCAAGTTTGAGATGAGCATGATGGGTGAATTGACTTTCTTTCTTGGCTTCCAAATCAAGCAGTCTCGGGAGGGTACTTTTCTACATCAGGGCAAGTACACTCGTGACCTTCTGAGACGCTTCGATATGAGTGATGGGAAGCCGGTGTCAACTCCGATGGCTTCTACGGCCTATCTTGACCCAGATGAGGATGGCGAGCCAGTTGATCAGAAAGAATACAGAAGTATGATCGGCTCCCTTCTTTACCTCACTGCCTCGAGACCAGACATACACTTCTCAGTGTGTCTGTGTGCTCGTTTTCAGGCTTCTCCTCGCGTATATCACCGCCAGGCGGTGAAGCGCATCTTTCGGTACCTTCGAGCTCCCATTGACTATGGTATCTGGTACTCTTCCTCATCCTGTCTTTCCTTGAGAGCCTTCTCGGATGCAGACTTTGCCGGCTGTAGGATAGATAGGAAGAGCACCTCTGGCACCTGCCAATTCATTGGCACTTCTCTCGTTTCCTGGTCTTCGAGGAAGCAGTCCGGTGTTGCACAGTCCACTGCAGAGGCCGAGTACGTTGCTGCTGCCAGTTGCTGCAGCCAGGTACTTTGGATGGTTTCGACCCTGCGGGATTTTGGGTTAGCCTTAGACAGTGTTCCACTCTTTTGTGATAACACGTCTGCTATCAACATTGCTAAAAACCCAGTGCAGCACTCTCGGACCAAGCACATTGATATCCGATACCACTTCCTTAGAGACCATGTAGAGAAGGGTGATATAGTGCTCCAGTTTGTTGAGAGTGACCACCAGTTGGCTGACATCTTCACCAAGCCATTGGATAGTTCGAGGTTTTCAGCTCTGCGGGGAGAGCTTGGGGTGGTTTGTCCTTATGGACTGTAGTGAGGGGGAGCTTTGGGCTTTACTGCTTTACTATATTAATTATGCTCTTACTCCTTGTTGTTGCATTGCATTTTGGGTGCATTGGATTAGTCCTCCTAGCATAGATTAGAGTGCTTTTCTTGTCTAGTTGCTTAGACTTCTGCTCTTATCTTGTGCTTCCAGGTTGCTTCTTATTAGCTGTTTCTTATCTCACTAGATTGAGCTCACTCACTTCTTGTAGGTTCTAGCGAGGGTCGGGCCACCCTCGGGTAGACAGGGTACGTGTTTGCTCTCTAGCGTGTGTTTTACGGTCAGCTAATAGTCCTGGAGTCATATGGGGTAGGTGAGAGTCAGTCTGAGTCATAGTTGTCTCAATATCTTATCTATGCTTTAAGGACTACCCGTTTGGATTTTCTTTGCCAGCTTCTCGAATTTATTGCTTTGGTTCATGGGGAGTTCATTTGGGAGCTTCTGGAGCTTAATATTGACTTAACTCAACTTGAACTAAAAGTTGCATCTCATGTTGAGGGGGAGCTGGATTTTCTTGCATGTTAGCATCTCGCATTGTAATATAACTGCATTGAGCCTTGATTATTATCCTGTTATGACATGTTTACAATGCTTTACACCTTGCCATGACTTGTGCTTTATTTTCTAGATTTATCATGACTTCATATGTGTAGACTAGTTTTGCCATGATAAGTAAATTGAAATTGCTCAACTTGAATTAAAACTTGTAATGCTAGCATTTGAGTTTAGTCTATCTTCAGCTATCCTTGTATGATTCATACCATGTCAAATATGCTGAGTTGAGTCTTGAATCTAGGTTGGATCTTAGATTGAGCTATTTTAGCATCTTGATACATCATGAGTTAGCACAATCTACTAAAAAGCAAAAGGGTCTCTTTTTATGTGCGAAAAAACTGATTTCACCAATTCTTTCTCATGAGACGGCTTGCCATTGCACTAGGCATGAACTCAGGGGGAGTTTTGGATGACCTGGACTATCTTCTTAAGCTTCTCGCTTGGAGTAGTCGCATAAGGCTTGAGATCTAGCACATGATAAAATTTTTGGTTGGAAACAGCTATAAGCTTTTGTTGGACCGAAATGGCGACAGAAGGGGGGGGGTGAATGTCGATCTTTAAAAATCGCCCCCAACAAATATCTTCTTCTCCAGTAGCTATGAGAGCTATGAAGGAGAAAATAAGCCCTCACTGGAAATCACAGAGACACTGAAAAACTAGACCCAGAAGGAAGCAATCAAGAAAAGCAAATTCAGCGCAAAACTGGCCTCAAGCGGTAGTACCGCTTGGTCAAGCGGTAGTACCGCTGAGCGGTAGTACCGCTGGTCAGAGCGGTAGTACCTTTGAGCGGTAGTACCTCTCCCAGAGCGGTAGTACCTCTCGAGAAAAACAGCAAACAGGAAATTCAGAAAATTGAGAGATTCGCACCGATTCTTGGATTCTTGGCTAGGGAAACTTTGAGGATAGCTAGGGAACACTCCCAGAAGACTAAGCCAAAAGACAATAACAAGAAATCCACTCCAAGAATCAAGAATTTCAGATTTGGGTAAAAATCTGAATTCTTGCACGACCCGAGCCAAAAACCAAATAACTCTCCAACCGTTGATCCTTTGGCTATGAAATTTTGAGGGAAGCTAAATAATAGCCTCTGGACTCTTCATATCAAATTTCAAGCCATCTTAACAAGAGAGTCAAAATCTGGACCAAAACCAAGAAACGAAGAACGAGAACACAGAGGGCTCAAAAGTGAAATCTGGGAATCAAACTCCGTTTGCTCTTGGGATTAAATAGCCAAATGGCTTTTGAGCATCACCCATGTCATAGCAACCCATTTTGGCCAATCCCAGCAAGCAAGAACTCAAGACAATGAAAATCAAGAAATGGGAAAAAGAAGAACAGAGGCTACGAACATAGAACTCAAAACTCCAGATTTTCATTCATTGATTCACAGGGAAAACAGAGGAGTCCCGATACCCCGTCTTGATACAAAGGAAGGATTACAACCTCTCAATCCATCTCCTCACTCTCCCAACTCAAGAGCACACACTCATCATTCATGGAGGGAGGAAGAACACCACACACACCCTGTTCTATCACCTAGAACACATCGAAGGTGGACAGAGGGAGCACTCTCTGCCTTCTCCACCAACTCACCAACTAAAGCCCTAAAGCCAAAGCAAGCCACCAAAGCTTCTTTTGACTCTAAAACCCTAATTCTACCCAAGTGCTCAAGGAGGGCATGCAGCCCCTCCTCTCCTTTTATAGCGCCTGGCTAACGGGCCTCCGCCCCGTTACGCCCGCTACGTCCAACGGAGCCCGCTCCCGCGTGTGCAGCCTTGCGAATTTCCCGATTCGCCCCTTCTGCACCTTCCGGGAAGCTTCCGCGCTCCTTGCCTCGCACGCCTCGCAACCACCTCGAGTCCACGTCGTCTTCGACACATCCCGACCGTTCTGACCTCAGCGCCACCTGCGCCTAGTCCGGTCCACCGTGTCTCGCCACGACTCCAACTCGACGTCCTGCAGTCACACAGACAAGAAACACGTCAAATAGCACCGCTCGACACATGAAAGCGTAAATACTATTACACTTACCACAGATGAAGTCAAAACCTGTCAAAACATTAGAATATGCATCCTAAACCTAAATGACCAGATTTGACCAAAGTCCGACCGAGCCCGATTGCGCCACGCAACGACTCGACTCCGAACCACTCAAACCAAACTCGACTGACCTAAACCTTTGTCAATTACTCATCACTCTCATGGAGCACGGCCACATGGTCTCTCAGCTTTAAAAGAAAATATGTCAAATGTGCAAGATTTGCTTAATCACCTAAAGATGAAAAGTGCTTAACCAAATGATAAACTCTTGAGCTTGTAGCACTCTAATTGACTCAACACTAGCTTCTTGTTTCCGCTTAGCTTATTGACATGGCCTGCATTATCCTTGGATATCTCTAGTTAGACTTTGCTCATTGATGACTTGACTTGCTCACGAAATGCATTACATTTCAGATTGTCATCTATGTGCTCTAGCTGGTTTATATATATGTTGTCATGATCTAGATAGCGTTTTATTGAGTTATGGCTTGGTGTAATACATTATGGTCAATATGGATAATTCTCATGGCTCTAAATGCTTAAATAAACAAACTTCAGCCATATTCATCCATTGACATGTCATATTCTCTCTATTGCATCTTGATGTGTTTATTGCCAAAAGGGGGAGAATAGAGAAGAAAAAGTCTGTTGGGAACAGTTTAGAGCTTTGGAGATCAATTTGCTCTTTCAGTTGTTGCTCTAGTGTTCCTTCTGTCGACATGGTCATTAGCTTCATTCTCTTCTTTGGACCATGTTGGATTCTTCAAAATCAAACTCAACTTCATGCTTTTTCTGAGTTTGTCAATATACTCATCAAGGGGGAGATTGAGAGACCAGGTGGTCGTGACTCCATGTGAATGATGAGTAATTGACAAAGGTTTAGGATAGTCGAGTTTGGTTTGAGTGGTTCGGAGTCGAGCCGTTGCGTGGCGCAATCGGGCTCGGTCGGACTTTGGTCAAACTTGGTCATTTGGGCTTAGGATGTATATTCTAATGTTTCGACAGGTTTGGACTTCGTCTGTGGTAAGTGTGATGGTATTTACGCTTTCATGTGTCGAGCGGTGCTATTTGACGTGTTTTCTTGTCTGTGTGACTGCAGGACATCGGGTGGAGTCGTGGCGAGATACGTGGACCGGACTAGGCGCAGGTGGCGCTGAGGTCAGAACGGTCGGGATGTGTCGAAGACGACGTAGACTCGAGGTGGTTGCGAGGCGTGCGAGGCAAGGAGCGCGGAAGCTTCCCGGAAGGTGCAGGAGGGGCGAATCGGGAAATTCGCGTGGCTGCACAAGCGGGAGCGGGCGCCGTTGGATTTAGCAGGCGTAACGGGGCGGAGACCCGTTAGTTAAGGCTATAAATAGGATTGAGGGGCTGCATGCCCACTTGAGCACTCCAAGGGTTTGATTGAGTCTAAAGAGTCTTTAGAGGGTTGTTTGGCTTTGGCTCTTTAGTTGTTGGGAGAGACAGAGTTTGTTAGCGTGCTCCCTCTGTCCTCTACGATGTCTTCTAGGTGGTAGAACAGAGAGTTGATCCCTCCTCCAAACATTCATGGTTGAGGATTGAGAGGTTGGAGAGGGTTTGAGGGTCATGTAATCACTTCTTATGTCCTAATGTCCAGGCGTATCGGGACGCATTTGTATTCCATTTGATCCAATGAATGAAATCTGAAGTTTTCCTTTTCGTACTCCTCTCTGTTCTTCGTTTTCCTTTTTGAGCAATTTCTGGACTTTTTGATTTTTGAGTTCTTGCTTGCTCTAGAGTACCAAAATGGGTTGCTATGACATGGGAGATGCTCAAAAGCCATTTGGCTAGTTGATCCAAAGAGCAAACCAAGTTTAATCACGATTTTCCTCTTTTGAGTTCCTCTGTTCTTCTTTCTGCATTTTAGGGTTTTGGAGTTTTCTTGATTCCCTTCGTGAGATGGTATGAGACTGGGTCTGGAGAATCTTATGGGTATTGCTAATACACCTGCAAAGACTTATTGCCAAAGGATCAAGGAATTGTTGGGAATTTGATTTTTAGGTTGCTCTCTGCATATGCTCAGTTCTAGGGTTTAGGGCAAATCTTATTTTACTCCTCAATTTGGCATGGGATTTGGTCTGAGGGATCATATAGAGATTGCTAATATATCCCCAGAATCTCATGTGCAAAAGATCACTGAGCATGGAGTAATTTGAGTTTTTTTGGATCTCTACCTGAAGTAGTTCAGTATCTTTCTAGGGTTTGGCTCTAATCCCATTTCTCTCTTTGATGATGGCTTGAAAATTGGCTTGTAGGATCTTGTGGTTATTGTGAAGATATCCTCAAAATTTCTGAGCCATAGGATCAAGGATTGAATGGGTATTTGATTTTGAGGCTGCTCTCAGTAAGTTTCAGGTTAGGGTCAAACGTCTGAAATTCTTGTGCTTTTGGTTATTTCCCTTGGTGTTTAATGCCTCTGCAATATTTGGAATAGCTCCCAGGTATTTTGGGCTGAAATCAGATTGCATGGTTCCTGCCAATGCCCTTTTTCCTTTTTGTCAAATGCGTTTCAGACCTGTGAACAGATTGAGCTATTTTTTCAGTAAGTCTCGGTGACAGCCATTGAGTACTTACTGTTGGACAGCAAGCATCTTCGCTGGGATTCAAAAAAAAAAATTCGGCCAGCAAGCATTTTGGCCAGCATGCTAGTTCTTTAGCACTTGCATCTTTTCTTTTTGAGCTGATCTTCAACATTTTTGCATGCAGATCAAACAGCGATATTTTCAGTTGAAATTTTTACTGGATGATCTCTGATTTATGGTGAATTTTTCGGTGTCGCATGCGTTCCAAAATTCAGAGAAATTATTTTTAATTTTCTGTGAGGTGCTGTGTTTTGCATCTTTCTGAAAAATCAGTGTTCGATTTCTCGGGGGCGACTTTGAAGCGAGCGACATTCACCCCCCTCTGTCGCCATTTCGGTCCTACAAAGCTTTTGTTGAGCCGAGGTGTTACAATTGGTACCAAAGAGGGTGCTAGGTCCATGGTGAATAAACCAATAATTTATTTAGTTAATCAACTAAAATTTATCATAGATTGGTAATTTAATGAAAATAATAACAATAATAATAAAATGACTTAGGACTACTTATTGCTAAAATTTGACTTAGGATAATTAATTTACTTAAAATAGAAATTTTACACACCAGTGCACAATAGGATGAATGTTGAAATTTACGAATGATTATGAGTGTTGAGATGTTGCTTAAATCAGTGTTGTATGACTGAGATTATTGTTCCTGAGCTGAGTTCTTGGTTGTTCTTCCCAGTGGTCAGTTGTGGCGAGAGGTAGAAGCCATGGACGTGGTGGAGGCCACAACCGTGGTCGTGGGCATGGCCCGGTGGTGCCACGCCCCCAGCTGAGGAAAACATTAGTGAGGTGGGTGAGAATGTCACTTCAACTACATAGCTAGCCACTAGCGCTCTGGCAGTTTCAGCTGCCCTATTGCAGGACCTTTAGATGGAGGTCCAAGCGCTTCGTTAGTAGGTGCAGACAACTTCTTCTACTACAGGTGCACCTGTTGCTACACTGGCCCCATGGGAGGTAAGGATGAGCTTTCACGAGTGGATGGCCCTCCATTTGGACACCTTCGACAAAGCGTGTATGCCGGTCTAGGTAGCAGATTGGCTACGCTACATAGAGAGGTAGTTTGGGGCCTTTGAGATGACCTCATGGTAAAAGGCATGGCCTTTCAGCTGAAGGGTTAGGCAGACATCTAGTGAGAAGGGGTTCAGTTAGCTAGGACCCCTACCCAGAGATCGATCACTTGGGAAGATTTCGTCGAGCAGTTCAAGATGAAGTTCTACCCAGGGTCCTTCATTGAGTTGATGGAGCACACCATGTCCACGTTCATGCCAGCCGTGGCTGGTGATGTTCGCAAGAAGGGCAAGAGGTTCCATATAGGACTTAACCTGTCATATCACCATGTCTTAGGAGCAACCGGTTTGCATGACTTCAACTCTGTGATTTATTAGGCCAAGTGTATGGAGTTTGAGGGAGAGCTCACTAGGGAGAGGCAGGCTACTGGTGGTTTTGTCGCCTCTGGGTTTTAGTGGTGGCCAGAAGAGGAGCATCGGTGGTGGGTGCAGGTCTTCTCAGCAACCTATTCCCAAGAGGTTCTAGTGTGCTAGTGTCCTCCATCGTCATCAAGGCCTTTCCAGCTAAGGCTACCTGCTTCTTTAGCACCACACCCTCCGTCAGCTTCTTAGGTGATGCACTTTGTTCCTGGGCAAAGCCTAATGTATTTCAAGTACGGTGATAGAAACCATGATTTTGAGTGCTCTTGGACAGGGAGCTGTCGCCTTTGTGGCTAGGCGGACCACAAGATGGTGGTGTGTTAGCATAACCCCACTGCCATCATCAAGTGGGAGTCAGTACATGTGGCATCTTCAGTAGCATCTTCTCGAGGTTTTGTTCATATGCTAGTAGCCAATCCAGTGTTGTAGCATCCTCTAGTTTGGGTGCCTCCTACAGCATCTCCTACTAGGTACTATTGTACCCTACGTCGTTTGTTCCACTTCAGAGCGCTGCACCTCCGGCAGCCCTCGCACTTCTACCATTGAGTGTCGAGGCTCATGCTATCCTGGTGCCACCGAGATTCTACGCCATGTCTTCCCCTAAGACTATGGGCCACCTTGATGTGGTGACACGTATACTACTTGTAAATTATTATGAGACCTTTGTTTTTTATTCAAGAGATACCTACTCATTTGTATCACTAGAGTTTGCTAGGAGAGTGAACTTCGGTATGCACAAATTTCTCAGTCACTTTTAATCAGTTCTTTGGGGAGTCTTATCACTAGTTCCATAGTTTGTCCTCGCTATACTATTACCATTGATGATGGGGATTTCATTGCCAAATTGATGGTCATTCAGCTAGCACCTTTTGATGTTATCCTCGGTATGGACTAGCTATTTAATTACCATGGCTAGATTTGTTGCTTCTAGAACTTCAGTATGCACAAATTTCTGTCACTTTTAATCAGTTCTTTGGGGAGTCTCATCACTAGTTCCATAGTTTGTCCTCGCTATACTATTACCATTGATGATGGGGATTTCATTGCCAATTTGATGGTCATTCAGCTAGCACCTTTTGATGTTATCCTCGGTATGGACTAGTTATTTAATTACCATGGCAACATTTGTTGCTTTTAGAAGAATGTTACCTTGCAAGCTCTGTCCAGAGAGGAGATGGTCTTTCAGGGGAGTGCACCACCAAATTTTCTCTTTGAGTTGGCCAATATATTTTCTATCCGAAGGGCATCGAGGATTGAGTTGCTTTTGTCTCTTGCCACGAAGGTAAGTTCATCGTTGTGCATTGAGGAGATCCCAGTAGTGTGTGACTATCCAGATGTGTTCCTTGCAAAGCTTCTAGGAATGCCTCTATAGTGGAAAGCAGAATTTTTGATTGATCTTGTTTCTTGTACTTGGCCTATTTCCATGTCTCCTTACCATTTGACTCGAACCTTCTAAGATGAGCTGAAGAAGCAGTTAGATGACTTGCTGTCCATAGGGATGATCCGGTGAATTGTGTCATTATGGGGGGGGGGTACCTGTTCTATTCATAGAGAAGAAGGATAATAGTTGGTGCATGTGTGTTGATTATCATGCTCTCAAGAAGGATAAGAAGGATAAGTATCCTTTGCCCCATATTGAGGAGCTAATTTGATCAATTGAAGGGAGCTAAGTTCTTCGCCCTGCTATTTTAGGCAGACAATAAATAATATGCCGCATTAGTACCTTGATGTCTTCATGGTGATGTTCAATGATGATATTCTCATTTTTTTCCATGTCTGAGGAGGAGCACGAGCATCATTTGAGGCTTGTGGTTGACACATTGAGGGAGAATCAGTTTTATGCCAAGCTAAAGAAATTTGAGTTCTAGATCTTAGAAGTGGGCTTTTTAGGTCATGTGATTAACTGGAAAGGTATTTTTGTTGATCCTAGTAAGATCTCTTGAGTGGTGGACTGGAAGAGGCCATCCAATATCAAGGAAGTGATGAGTTTTTGGGCTTAGCACAATATTATCAGTGTTTTGTACAGGGTTTCTTTATAATTACCAACTAATGTCTCAGCTAACACAGAAAGGCATGAAATTTTAGTGGACAGATGATTGTGAGTACAGTTTCTATACTTTGAAGGAGAAGTTGGTGACTACTCCTATTCTCAACCTTCCTGAGCCAGAGAAGCATTTCATAGTCTGTTCTGATGCATCCCGAGTTGGGCTTAGTTGTGTGCTTATGCAATGGCAAAGTTATCGCTTATGCATCTTGGTAGTTGAAGAAACATGAGCAGAATTGTCCTACCTATGATTTAGTGCTCTCCACAATGGTCTTTGCTATAAAAATTTAGTGGCGTTATCTGTATGGAGAGAATTATGCTATTTTCACCGATCACAAGAGCGTCAAGTATATCTTTAGAACAGACTGATGTGGTAACTAATACTCTTAGTTTCAAGGCGACACTCCCCTATTCTGAGTTGCGTTATTGCTAATTTGAGCATACGGAAATCTCTTATTTTTTTGGCGGGCATAATATTGGCTAAGACTCGCTTGCATCTTGAGTTTGCCATTCCAGAGCGGGTGCGGAAAGCACAACAACATGCTCGGATGCTCAGGCAAGTACGGAAGCATCTGGACGAGGGCAAGGAAGGAGATTTTAGCATTGATGAGTTTGACATATTGCGGTTTAAAGGCCGCCTTTATGTGGTACATAAGGCTCAAGTTAAGGCTAACAACCTAAAAGAAGCTCATCATACTCCGTACACTGTGCATCTTGTTGAGACAAAAATATATCATGATTTGAAGAAGAGTTTTTGGTGGAAAAAAATGAGGGTAGATATTGCTTAGTATGTGGCTTCCTGCAAGGTTTGTTAGCAAGTCAAGGCAGAACATACGCGTCCAGTGGGATTGTTGCAACCTTTGGAGGTTTCAGTGTGGCTGTGGGAAGATATATCCATAGACTTTGTGGTTGGTTTACCTCTCACACAGTGAGGGAAGGATACTATTTGGGTAGTGGTGTACCAGTTCAGCAAGTCTACACACTTTATTCACATCTGCATGATTAATACGGTGAGGGATTTGGCTTCTATTTAAGTGCAGAAGATAGTGCAGTTACCTGATGTGTGTAAGACTATTGTATCAGATCAAGCTGCAAAGTTTGTCTCCAAGTTTTGGGAGAGCTTGCAAAGTACTTTGGGCATGCAGCTTTGTCTTAGCACTGCTTTTCACCCTCGGACAGATGGACAGTCAGAGCAAACTCTCTAGACACTAGAAGACAAGCTTAGGTCCTGTGTCTTGTCATGGAACAGGAGTTACGAGGATCACTTGGTACTCATAGATTTGCCTACAGTAATAGTTACCATGCCAGTATTCAAGCTGCACCATTTGAGGTCCTGTATAGACGAAAGTGTAGGTCACTGCTATGTTGGGATGCCATTGGTGAGAAGGTAATTTTTGGGTCCCGTTTGGGTTCCGCAGACTGTTGACCAAGTGGCAGAGATAAGGTAGAATCTTCATGCCGCTCAAAGTCGACAAAAGAGTTATATTGATGTGAGAAGGCGGGAGTTGAAGTTTGCGGTGGGGGGGGATCAGGTGCTCTTGAGAGTGTCTCGCACAAAAGGCATTATGGGGTTTGGTACCAACGGAAAGCTTAGCCCGAGGTACGTTGAAGCATTCTTGATTATGACATAAATTAGGAGGTTGGCTTATCGTCTGGACCTCCCTGAGACCATGTATGGTGTGCACAATGTATTCCACATCTCCATGTTGTGAAAAATATCTGAGGGATCCACAACTTGAGATACCGCTAGAGATGTTGACCATTGAGCAAGACCTTACCTTCGAGTCCCAGCCAGTGTAGATTTGGGGCAGTTGGAGTGAGTCTTGAGGTACAAAACATTGAAGTATGTTAAGGTACTTTGGTTGCATCAATCCGAGTGAGAAGCGACTTGGAGACTGGAGTCTCACATGTATGAGAAGTATCTAGAGTTGTTCATTCTAGGTATGACTATAGTTTAATTTTTAGTTCAGTTTTATTTCTTGCTTAGAAACATGAGGCACAAAATTTGAGGTCGAATTCTGTTAGGAGATAAAATGTAATATTCTGAAATTTATTTACTCAAGGACCAATTTGTAATTAGAGGAAAGGCATATGTGAAAATGGGATGTTTGGGATTTAAGAGAGGGAGTTGTTTTCCTGGAATGATTCATTCGGAGGAGTTTGCAACCAACTCCATCTCCAAGCTGCATTATAAGTGAACGCATGGGGGAGTTGGACTCAAAATTTAATCCTAGCCTCCGACTCCCTCCTGGTGCATGCTTCCTGGCTGCCGCCCCATCTACTTGGTGTTGCCCTCCCTCCTGGCGCCACCGTGCCTCCCTACTGCCGCCTCTGCTACTACTACTGCCACACGCCTACAAGGAATAGAAGGGAAGAAGAGAAAGGGGACTAGCTAGGGAAGAGGAGAGGAAGGGGAAGGAGGAAGGAAGAAGAAGAGGAAGTAGTGATGGGCAAGAACCTTCGTGTTTCGGTAATGACCATCATAGACATTGAACTCCCTATTCTTGGCCATAATAGGTTGTTCTAGATATTGTGGTAGTGTTAGACATGGGAGATGGGAATTTTAAAAGATGCAGTTTAGGATCTGTGGTTCATCGAGATTGCTTCCCTGTATTGTGGGCAAGTTTTGGGGTAGCTGCATCCCAATTTGTAACTTTGTTATAACATGACAAGTGTTGATAATTGTTTGAAGATTCCATAGAGTCCAACATGAATTTTTGTGGGGTACATTAGAAGTTATGGCTCAGGAAAAACTACTATGCAGAAATTAGTTGCTGCTGGACACAGTTATAGGAAACTGTTAAATTGACTTGGTATAAGGGAGAATTAAAATTTTGGTCATAACTATAAAGTGGTAGATAAATTTCTTTAGATTCCAAAAATGCTATGGTTTATTGTATTTACATGTGTAAATTAGTAGATATGAAATTGTTAAGCTTGTTGTCCAGTAAGATGTAGTACTATCTTCTGGGTTAAAAACAAGGTACTAATGGTTTAATCAGGATTGTAGTCAACAAAGAAGTTGTAGGGAATTTTGTGTAGGTTCTAGTACTAGTATAGTTTGCCATGCTTGGGCTTGGGAGTTAAAACTTATGCTAATATTAGTACCAAGACAGAAGGATTGATTGTCATGGTGAAAGGGGAGTGTTGCGGAATTGGGAAGCATATAGGTACGATGTTGTTGAATTGTGTCTTGTCCTACTATAGCTTGTTATTGAGATTCTATAGCATATATGTGCAATGCTGATAATTGACTAATGAATGATATAATGGTTGCATTACATGTTGAGCATTCATATTGTAAAGATTTGACCTGTGTGGCCCACTAGAGCCTACTTTATACGTGCAACCCACGGGAGTGAGAAGAGAAAGACCTACTTCAGTAAACACTCTACGGCAGTGGAGAAAGACATACTTCGGTAGGCTCTCCATGGGAGTGGAGTTGAGACCCTGTATAAAAAAGGACAGGGCAAGAGTGGTTCATCGATGGGTGAACACTCTGCTATACGGTATAAGTAAGAGAAATGAAGACATGTGCATTGCATTCATGAAAAAGAGAAATAAGATGATGAGATAAGTGTATGGAACCTAATGAGAATGAAAATGTGAAAAATGAGACACTTGTGAATTAACGTGAGAAATTGATATAATGTTTTATGTCATTTATTATTGTATTGTATACTTACTGAGTTTTGGATTCACCCTTACTTTGTTATTATTTTTAGGTGATCGTTGGTGATGATATACATGGACAGGAAGTAGCACAAGATTGCTATTGCACTTTTATTGTTCTTTCTTTAACTAAGTGATCAATTATTCATTGTTACAAATAAATCACACTATCTATGAAATCCTTAGATGAATAATGATTTGTTTTAGCACATAATGGTTTTATATTGTCGCTACTTGTCAAATCGCCTTGTTGAACTTAACATTGATTCATCTTATTGTCAATTACTGATTCTTGTATTACTGCAATTTCTATGTTTATGGTTATGTTGTGGATTTATATTTGAAGCCTAGTTGTGATATTATGTATTTGGTGGTTTAAATTGATAGCAATTGTAGTTGTATGTGATATTCTGGGCTTTTATTCAGCTAGGGTGTTACATCCAAGCCCGCCTCGAGCTCCCTTTTCCATGTGACTGCATCGCACCATGTAGCAACGGCAACCCCATCCCATTTGCACACCTATGAACACCTCAGCAATGCAGCCACACACGAGAAATAGAGCTCGGCCTTGAGTTTTCATCGAGAAGAACATCCTCATTTCGCCATAAAAAAGCCCAAGTAGCCTTGTTGTCTCCCTCTCTATTCCACTTGGTTTCTATTTTTCCACTTGCCCATCCATTTCACCCACTGGTTTACCCAGAACGTTGTCGTCATCCTTGGCTCTGGCACGTGTGCTCCGCCGTGCTACGTCGTGGTCACCATTATTCCCGGTGAGTCTAGGCCATGACGTCCAATCAAAATGTGCCACTTGGCCTCCCCTCTAAAACCCTGACTTGATTTCTTCTTTTACGATAGCGAATTGTTGAGCCCCTATTGTCTTCTGCAACTTCGGCCACCACTGTTACCCTCAAACAATTTCCTCTCTAGAATAGTTTTGTCATATAGATCAAGTTGCTTGGTCGGGCAGCTTAGTCACTGGTTTTGAGACGATTCAAAAAAATTCATCATGAGGTATCTTCTGTGACATACTTTACATGACGATCATCGTGACACTAATATTTCATCATGAACTACTTTTCATGAAAAAAATTGCAATTTTTCTTGACAATTTGGCTTCATCACATAGTGTTAAATCTGTTGTAGTGATTCTCCCTTATATAACTCCAATTAAAGTGATTTTTGTCTCTAAATTTTTCTAAACTTTTGAACTTTCATTACGCACAAAATACTAAATTTTGGCCACTATTTGAAATTGTTTGGTATTTCTTTGTGTTTCTTGGCTTTTCTCAATTAGATACCTACATGCAGGAGCAAGTGTTCAACGAGCAAGGCAAGCACCCTCTTTTGATCATATTGAGCCTATATTTCGAATGATATGTATATTGATTGCTCAAACTATTACGCTTGCTTATTTCAGATAAATGATTGGGTTGATCGATTGTATTTAGTTATTACTAATTGTTGCATTGCTTTTATCTTGGAATGTGATATCTTTGTTGTTGTCACCCTACGAGTATTATCCACTATTGTTAGGATTATTGGTAGGATTTTAATGTAGTTTCTATGTATCATGCTTAGCCATGCTTAGGTCAGTATGGGTAAAAATAGTAAAACTCAATTTTGGTCACTTTGGAAAATGTTTTAGCAAATTATGGACAAAGGGGTTACCTTTGATACATTGGTTAAAAATGTGAAAAAAATGGTTTGTGAAAGAATTTTGGTCACTTTGGTTCGTTGAGACCAATACAGTTTGCATGGGATCTCGGTTTGTGATAATCTCGCTTTGGTCACTAAGGACTGGGAACAAACTTTAGTGCCATTGATCTAAGCATTTTAGTACAACCATATATGTTCCGGAGTGGGACAGACTTGACAGAATAATTTATCATGTTCTAGCTTTAAATCATAGGGGCAATGATAAGTTTATTATCAATCGTGCAGGCTTGGTAAATGAACTCTATGCTCGAAGTGGTTGTTATGTTGTAGCGTAAAGCTTATGTACACAACTATGAGTTCTCTTAATTATGGTAAAGGACCTTTGTATCATGAGATGGTAGCTCATAGGGTGGTTTATTGTTAGAGCAAGGTATTGTAAATGTTTCGTTATAGTCACTCAATCGCATATTGTCGTATGACGAGTCATGGCAGACCATGGTTAGCTGACATATCATGTGGATAAAGAGTACAACATCTGCAAAGGGTACAATATATTGGAATAGCTGTGTCTATGGTCATGTACATCACTTGGTGAAACAATACTTGGTTAGATTATCGAGTTTTAAAATAGTTTTGGGTAAATTATGGATATTGTAGTCCACAGTAGTTTAATTTTAGGATAGCATGGATGGTCAAGTCCATGCTAGTTTAATTTTTTGGCAGAGGTTTTGTCAAATATTTAATGTTGTGGCAGCGGTTGGCCACTCGATTATTGTATTTCTACTACTTATGGTTACCATATAACAATGTTAGTTGTCTCTGCAAATTGCTTCTCAAATTACTAAGCTTATTGGAAATAAAACTCATTTTATACAAAATAAACTAGTCATCCTTTGTCCCAGCTTGCAAATATATTATAAATGTTGCTTTAAAGTCCAACGGAGTATAATTTTGTACAAAAATCAAAGCAAGAGGAAAAAGATCCTTTGATTGGTTACTTTTTACGCCGCATGATTTGGTGATAACAATGCTAAGTACTAAAGCATTAACCTAGTCGATTGCCTGTGGATTATAGCATACCACAAGGGCTCCTCTATCTTAATTACTGTTTATTTCCGTGCAAGTACTTTCATAAGTGTAAAACTTTGTCGTATAGACTTATGTATAACTGCTTAATATTATATGCTACTCTGTTTTATTCATCTTTGTATGAATATGATATAACAATGTAATATATATATGTGCTAACTACTAATTATGGGACTAGTATGACAAAAATATAGGCTTCAGAATTAATTTTCCAGTCTGACACAACTAATGTGACATTATGTTTTTCCACGCGATTTATGGCAATCATTGTCAATTTAAACGGAATAGACAGATTGAAATGGAACCACCACCAGTTATGAATAAACAATATATTCATGACGTGACAATATATTTTTTATCGGAAGTGACGATATACTTTTCCTGGCTACTGAATTTTCTTATTTATTAATTTATTTATACTCAATCAGGTATTCAAAATTTAGATGGTACTACAATTTATGAAACAAGTGAATGAGGTCGCAAGGGTGGTTGTATGTACGGGTGGATAAATAGCTTGAGGCACGTGAACCGACTCGAGCTCGTTATGAGCCGAGCTGGGTTGACTCGAGCTTGTAAATTTTTGAGCCGAGCCAAGCCTCCTTCTTAGCTGCTAAAAAATTTGCCGAGCTCGAGCCTAGCGTTTGCAGCCTATTTTGGCTCATGTCTGCAGTCCGCTGCAGTCGGCCCACGCGCCCAACCCACTAACTCCCGAAGTCTCCCAACTCGCTTGAATTCCGATTTAGTCTCCAGTCCCCATCCCATCCCCATCCTATCCCCATCCTCTCCAGGGCTCCTACTCTAGTCTCCCATCTGACGCCCACCGCGCCACTGTGTGCTGCCCCTTGCTGTGTGCTCCCCCAGGCCCCGTGCTCCTGTCCCGTCCCGATCTGGTGATTTGCCGCCTCAATCTGCCGCTCTTTCTTCCCTCCTGACATCAGTGGATGGTAGAGATGGGTTGGGGACAGGTAGCGATGTGAGATGAGATTAGAGCCAGAGGCACAGTATTCGGAACGGAGGTGCCAACCATGATGACCAACACTAAGCACACCTACAAGCTCCATATCCTCATGAATTTTTTCGATTGTTTGCCAAACTTTTTAAAAATTTTGTTGGGGAAGTGGGTTGTGTCTGTTTGACTGATCCATCGCTATTGTCTCGTTCGTTCTGCTAGAAGGGCAATTTTATTCTACAAATTTCAAGGGCAGCTTCCTACTCTCAATTTTTCGTCTGCAACATGGTCTCCATCCTCCGCCACGGGCCCATCGCGCCCTTCCTCTCTTGCCACTCCGGTCGCCCTGCACACGTCACGAGCTCCCCTCCTTCCACTCATCCGGTCAGCCCCCAAATCTCCTCACAAAATCCGGCCAAGATTATAGTGACAATCTTGTTCCAAAGTAATTTATCTGAAGCCATCAAATCATTAAACCTATGCATTGGTGATATGTGAAAACAGCTCGTTATTAACTATGCATTCTTGAAATTATCTTCTCACAATGGAACCTGAATTTGTAACTGGGGCATCTTTTATCTTCACTTTATTATTCCCTAATCTAACTTCACACAGGTCTTAAGAAACATTTACTTTCTTTTGCACAGGCTCTGCAGACACCATTCAAAGGCTATTTGAGTGACTTGTTGGCTCTGGTAAGTGTATTTTCTGATGTTTTTGTCATTTCACTTGTTCATGGCATACACAGCCACTTTATATTTCCATGTGTACACTGCGGCCCTTGTAATTTTCTGGATCACTGGTGTTAGGTGAAATGTACATGTTAGCTTCAATTTCAAGTGGTAATCAATTAAGTTCATGTAAAACAGCTCAACTGATTAAGTTTCTCTTGAAGCCATGCTATCTTGAAGTTTTCTTATGTGGATGTATAGCCTTGTTTGATCGAGACCTTCAGATGGTGCATGGCGGCAAGAATATCGATCTCATTCCTTACATTTGTTGGTCATTCTGGTCTTCAAGCTGATGATTTGGCTTTATGCTGTGAAGCTATTTTCCTTTTGGATCTTATTCAAATCTGTGCTGAGTTATTTGATATCACCTTGTTCAAATCTGTGAGCCTCCTATAAGCTGCCAAGCTCAGTCGGCTAATTCTGGACAGTTTGGCTCGTGAGTCGGCTCGGGCTACACATCGAGCCAAGCCAAACCTTCTTTCTGACTAGATAGATTATCGAGTCAGGTGGAGTCACAGCTTTATACAAGCTCGGCCAAGCCTAGCTCAAACCGTTCGACTCAACTCGTTCCCACCCTCTAGCTGTGTGGAACTGTGGCGTGAATGTGAAGGAATCTTCATCACCTGCGAACCTTTGTCCATTGTATTTCAAGTACAAAGAAATAATTGCCGATTAGAGGTGAACAAGATTCCCATCGCATCATGAGTGTTAAATCATATGTTCGTACTAATTGTGGTGAATATATTTTATGTTGGTTCATGAGAGAGAAATAATCATTGAATCTGCTCGATCGGACAATCGCTAGAGGCTCATCAGTATCTCACAGCCCCTTGATGCATTCTTCACCTCCAAGAACCAGAGGCACAAGGGAATATATATACGTGGCTTGGCCACGAGATTACTAAGGGCATGTGCATTGTGTGAATCTAGAAAAAGAGCTAGATTTATCACATCATATGAAATCTAACTTAGCTATTTTACTCCAGTGTTTACCACCTTACCTTTCCTTTGGTGTGGGGCTCACCACCCACTCTTTTCCTAACTCTTCCCTCTCTCACGATTCCTTTTTATTAGGGTATTAATACGATGAGGACGTCCGGTCATATGGGATGCTAGCCCACGAATCAGCGCGGTCCACCCTCGGCCCATTCCGAATTTCCTTAACTCGTCGTTGTCGTCCCACTAGGCCACCACCTCTCACTCTCTCCTCATTCCTTATCCCTTCTTACTCTCTTCCTCTCCGACGATACCTGAGTCCAGCGACAACCACGAGCCTAGCCACCCCTATCCCTGGCACCGGCGCTGCTGGATCCGGACGTCACCGTCAACTTCCTCTTCGGCCGTCCTCAGGAGCGGTGCCGCCAGATCTGGCCACCGCCATCGAGTTCCTCTTTGACCATCCTTGAGCGGGGCACCGCTAAATCCGGCCTTCCCCTCTCCTCGACAACCTAGGATGTCGAGTGTGCCACGAGGAAACGGGTGGCCTTCTCCTTTGGCACTAGATTCACGCCGCACACAGCACCTTCCCACCGCCCACCGCCACTGCGCTCGAGGGCCTCGCCGCCTCCTACCATAAGGTAGGTGTTTGTTTTTTGTTGTAATATTTTTATTTTATATATGCAATAATTAGCAACAACCAGTGCAACATCGAGTTTTTTGTGAATTTATTTTGTTGCACATGTTGGATGATTATGTTGCAAATGTTGCCAGCTATTGTTTCCACCGGACCGTATGATGCTAGCATCCGGATCGGACGTCCGGGTGCTAGTAGCTCCCTTTTTATTATGCTAGCCTTGAATCCTGAACTTGCTTTATTTTCAAGCATTTTTGGCTTAGCTCCCCACCCACCAATGGCTTAGCTCCATGGTTTCGAGACCAAACTTTCTTTACTCCCCATCTTAGCACAACGCTACAGATGCCCTAAGTTAGCTCTCAGCATCACATGGGCGGGATGAGCGTTGGGTGTCTGGGCCAATGATGGGGATGGAGGAAAAGAAGAGAAAGAAAGAGGAAGAAGAAAGGGATGACATGGAAGGCCAACAAGGCAAAATCAGCTAATATTGGTCACAGTGACAAAACCACCTTCAAAACCGGTTTCAAGGGGTGAAGTAACCCAGTATTGGAAATTTAGGGTAAACTAAAAGAAAAATTAGGAGAATAAAGTGACCCTTTTCCTGTCATAAGAAAATCAATCCTTTTGATTTAGTGTCTGTTGTAAGGGTGGCCCCACCTAAGCCCAGCCGGCCTGCTAGAAGGTTGTAAAGCCCAAAATGGGACATGTATAATGACATAAATGTCCTTGAGAGGGATACTTGGGTGTAAGGACATAATTGTAAAATACTCCCCATGTGAATACATGTAAGCTATCCAGGTCATGAGGAAGCCCCCAAGCATTGCTCACCTAACTCTCCACTACCATACTCTCTCTCTCTGTTTGGTCTGTAACCACAACAGTGTCCATACCAAAATAGTTTAGATGATTGCACCTAATTGTTGGTCTGCACTAGAAATTACCTATCAACAATTGTGTCCGTACATGCAAATCAACGTAGCTCACTGGATTTAGAGATCGACGCGGCAGGTTGCACAAGATCAACAAGTGAGCTTCATGTTGCTTGTTGCAGAGTGCGCCTCTAGTTGCGTGTGCCGTAGGATGGGCATGAGGGGCCATGTTGCATGGGCATTGCGGGGGCACGATCAGCGGAGCACGCTCTTGCTCGACAACCAGTAGGGCGGCATCACATGGGCGGGGTGAGCGTTGGTTGTCTGGACCAATGATGGGGAGGGAGGAAAGAGGAGAGGGAGAAAGCGGAAGAAGAAAGAGATGACACGGAAGGCCAACATGGCAAAACCAGCTGACATGGCGGTAATGTTGTATCGATGAGGGCTTTTTGGGAATTTTCCAATTGAATAAAAGGAAAAAACTATATGCAGGCGGGGCCCACCAGTCAGTGAGCCGCATGAAGAGATAAGGGGGAGGAGACGAAGTCTCCTCCTCGTGCGCGTGCCATGCGGTCGTTTCATTTTCTTCGCCTTGGCTTCCTTCTTAGTTTCGGCTGATAGAGGACGTGCGGCATTGTATCTCCGTGAAACATCTTCTCGCTTGCCACAGTGGGTTGATAGGTTTTCTGGGACAGCGATTTCATCGTGCCTTGCTATTCTCGGTTTCTTCACGGTGGTTTTGAATACCATCGCCTTGTGAGTACTAAGATCCTTCCCTTGTGCTTTATCTGGTATCTCTGTGATATTATGCAACTGAAAGTGCAAAGGAAGGGACCAATCGCTCTGTGATGAACTAGTCTTATACTGATTGTGATCTTGATAGAAGAATCAGATTTGAGCTCTAGTAATTGATTTCACTGGCTGAGCCGTAGCTTGTTGTCTATCTGTTAAGAAGATTTGTTAACATGCAATTGAATTTGTAGAGTATGCGGTAGTTTCTGCTCTGTTATGTTCATGTCAGATTATTTCTACATAGTGATATCTTTTGTTCGGTTCAGATTAAATACAATCTATCTTTGTCCGCTGTTATTGCTTGCTGTGTATGGTCAGAAGTCTGATAGCATACTGTTCTGTTTACCTTTGCATGTGAACATCTAAAACTGATAGTCAAAATAGACTTCTTCTGGGCTAGGTTCTGTCAATAGGAAAAGATTTAGAGCTCAAATCCTGATTTTAGTTATAAGATCATTTATGAAGAGTATGGACATTTGCATGAGAAGGCCAAGATTTATGATCTTGAGCAACTCTGTTCTGAGAGCAATGTTAAAACAATTAATTTGTTGTATTCTAGACTTAATTGTTTTATTGCTGTTAGGACTGGTTTACATGTTATTTTCAGCAACCGTGAATTTATATTCATTGAATATGTACATGGATATGAATGGCAAAATAGAATTTCATGTTTATATGCAATTTATGTCATTCATGTTATGCTGGAAATATGTTGATTACTTGCTTAAATTGGCTGGAATTAAATCTGAAAATATGCTTATACCGCAAAGTTTACAACAATCCAGAAAACCTATTTATAAAGAAATGGCTTCCTCATCTGACGTCGTAAAGCCCGAAGTCTTTGACGGTGTCAACTTCAAGCGTTGGTAGGCGAAGGCAAAGCTATGGTTGACTGACCTTAAGCTCTTCTGGGTCATTTCAAATCCTCCGGTGTTCCCAGTGGAGATCCCTGAAACGATGCGATGGGAAGAGGCTAATAACGTAGTCTTAGCCCGTTTGCTAGCCATCTTGTCTAACCGCTTGTTTGACATCTATGTCAACTTCACGAATGCTAAGCAACTCTTGGATGAGCTTGATGAAAAATACTCCGAAGGAGATAATGGAAATGAGTCCTTTATTACGGCCAACTACTTGAACTATAAGATGGTTGAGGGGCAGTCGGTGATGGAGCAGCTCCACGAGCTTCAACTCCGTGTACGTGACTTGAGTCAGTACGACTGCGTCCTGCTAGTGAAGTTCCAAGTGAATGTCATCCTGGCTAAGTTACCACCCTCGTGGCATGACTTTGTTACCGCTCGCCGACACATCAAGGAGAGATTAACTCTTAATGAGTTGTCTGCTGCCATAAATGTCGAAGAGCGTGCCAGAGCCGGTGATGGCACGGGAAATGCTCAGGTTCAAGCTCATCAGGTAGAGGTCAAGAGAACTGGAGGCCCTGGGAAACCCAAATTCAAGAATCAGCCCCAAGTCAAGCTCCAACCAAAGAAAATGAAGAAGAAAAAGGAGGACATCATCTGCTTTGTTTGCGTGGAGGCTGGCCATAAGGCTAATCATTGTCGCAATCGGAAGGGAAGGGGTCCATCTCCTGGTCAGCACAAGAGCCGCAAGGCTGAAGTTAATGTCGCGCTGGCTAGCACCAGCTCGAAAGAGTACGTACCTCAGGCCTTTATGGCAAGTCCATCTATTGATTGGTGGATTGATACAGGTGCTACTAGACATATATGTGCTGATCGATCTTGCTTCTCTTCATTTCAGGGTGAAGGTGGTGGATCTGTCCTAATGGGCAACGGAGCCACTACGACAGTACGTGGGATTGGACAGGTTTGCCTGAAGCTTACCTCGGGCAAAATACTCATCCTTAAAGACGTGCTGTATGTGCCTGCGATGACTCGCAATCTGCTGAGCGGGTCAATGCTATGCAGGCAAGGAATTAAGCTTGTTTTTGAATCCAATAAGGTCATTTTGACCAAGTTTGGTAATTTTGTGGGCAAAGGCTATGATAGCGGAGGCATGTTCCGCTTATCTATTCTTGATATGAATAATATAAACATTTATAATGTTTCCCATTGCAATAAAGTTCAGGATATTTGGCATTCACGGTTGTGTCATGTTAATTTTGAAGCCATTATGCGGTTGAGTAAGATAAGTTTAATTCCAAGCTGTAGTTATGAGAAGGGTTCAAAGTGCGAAGTGTGTGTGCAAGCTAAGTAGCCCCGAAAACCTTTTCATAGTTGTAACATCCCAAAATTTGGATATTCAAAAATAGGGCAATTTTAAAAACTTTTCTTGCATCTTGCTGGCACTCAATTTTCTTCGGAATGTCTATTTGAAAATTTCTGAGTTTTGCGCTATGAAAAATTAGCAATCAAAGATAATCTCAAATACAAATAATGATTATGTAAATAACAAAGATGGAAAATGACATTGCAGAACATGAATTCAAATGCTAAAATCTTGAATTCAAGAGTAAAGATTAATAAAATGAAACCAAAAAGAATATTAAAACATATCTCTAAAAGGTTGAGCCAAAAATTACATGCAAAACCTAAGTCAGGACATTCGAAAATTTATAAATACAATTCATAGCAAAAATTTAATAAAATTGAAAATGGAGGACAATTATATTTTGTATCTAGATAATTTAAGAAAGACTTGGATCAAAATTTCAAAAATTGGAATCAATAATCTTAAATAGGAAATAGAAGTTCAAATTAAAAATTTAAAATCCAAAAGCTTTTCATTTCCTCCTTTCCAAATTTCCTCTCTATTTCAGGTGGGCCCCACTCTTTTTCCTCTTTCCTTCTTTTCTTTCCTCATACCCTTTCACTGCCACCGGGCCCGGGCCATCCTCTTTCTTTTCCTCGCCCGAGCGCACGCGCCTTCTTTCTGTTTCCCCTTCCCCCTCCTCCCTTCTGTGGACGTGAGTTCTCCACGTCATCTCTTCATCCCCGTGCTCTGCTCTTCTCTGTCTCCACAGCACGCTCACTGCTTAATCATCATGTGTGCTCGCCTTATCTTGTCGCCGCCTCCACCTCTGCGCAGCGTCGCTCGTCTGTTCCTATTGCCACCGAGCCCCGCAGCGGTCTATAACCGGCGGTTCTTCCCAGCCGCCCAATCCTCCCCGCCGCCCGGTCCCCGCCCCACTGCCGCTACAAAAGCCGTTGGCTTTTCCCCCTTTTTGCTCTCGCACCACTCCCCTCTTTCCCTGCCTTTTACCCCATTGCTCCCCGGCCCCTTCCCGCATAACAACCGTGAACCATTGCCGGCGCCTCCCCGCCGTTTTCGGCCCTTCGGCGACGCCCCGCCTCGCCAAGCGCACCCCAGCGTGCCACCTAGAACCCTTTACTTCCCCTCACGTTTAATCGGAAAACCTCTGACGGAGCTTGCCGCACGGCCGGTTTTCCTCCCCGCCGGCCGAACGCGCCTCCGCTGCCATTATTGCCGCCGGTTCCTCCTCGGGCGATTACTCCCAAATTGCTTGCTGTGGGAGTGACCTCTCGAGGCCCCGAAGCTCCCACGACCGACGGCCAACGCTCCCCGCCACCTCTGCTCACCGGCGCCGGGAAGCCCTTCGCCGCCTCCCCCGCCGTCCGCTTGTTGGACCGAAATGGCGACAGAGGGGGGGTGAATGTCGATCTCTAAAAATCGCCCCCAACAAATATCTTCTTCTCCAATAGCTATGGGAGCTATGAAGGTAGAAGACAAGTACTTACAGGAAGAACAACAGCAGAGAAAACCAAATCCAGAAAGAAGCAGCCAAGAGAAATAACATCAGAGAAAGTCTGACTGCAAGCGGTAGTACCGCTGGGACGAGCGGTAGTACCTCTCGAGGAGCGGTAGTACCGCACGACGATCGGACTTGTCCGAACGTTCCTACGCTGCCGATCAGACTGGTCCGAACATAACCGGTAGTACCGCTAGGACGAGCGGTAGTACCTCTGAGCGGTAGTACCTCTCGGGGAGCGGTAGTACCTCTCGAGAAAATCAGCAAACAGGATTTTCGGGCTGGAACTTTGAGACTTCGGATTTTTGGCTAAAAAGAAGGTTTGCTCTCAATCTTTTTGATCCAAGGTGTAACATCCCAAAATTTGCTTTTTGGAAAAATTTAATTTCAAATTAATTATTTTAAAGTATTTGAGTTTTATTTGGATTTCCCCTGAATTTCTGTTTTTGAAAAGCTAGATTTGAAAAGTATTTTAAGAAAAACCTAAAATTATTATTAAATAAAAAGATATTTTGAATTTCTATAAAAATCCTAATTCAAATTAATTATTTGGAGTTAATTGGCTTTTATTTGGTTTCCTGGATTTCCTGGAGTTTAAAAATGTATGTTTGAAATTTAAAAAGTATTTAAAGTATGAAAATTAAATACCAACAGTAGTTGGAAATAATGTTATTTAGCCCAAAATATCTCCAGAAGATTCTGTGAATTTTTCTGGAATTTTTGGAAGTTATTTTGTATTTTTCTGAGCTTTATTGCAATTTCTCGGGTTTTCTGAAAATCAAGAAAATAAAATGAAAATTCCCAAAACCCAGCCCCTCCCTCTGGCCGCCACGTGGACGGCCAGATTGCTGCCCACGTCGCCGCCCGATCCCGCCTTCCTCCCCTCTACGCTCGCCACGTGTGCGCACGGGATTGCGCCACGCCTCCTTCCTCGCCTCCATCCGCCCGTCGGCGCCTCGCCCGCTCTCGGTCGCCCGATCCCGCCCCCTACCGCGTGGCGCCATCCTGGCCGCCCGCGCCTTCTCTCCCGCCGACCGCCCGGGCCCACGCGACGGACTCGTCTTCCTCCGGCCGCCTTCTTCCTCCTCCCGCGCGGACGCGCCATCACCGCCGCCATTTCCGCCGCCCAACGGACGCGCCGATCTCCTTCCTTTCTCTCCCTCTCCTCTTCCCCGACCCGATCCCGCCATCTCCGCGCCCGTTTCCCCTCTCCCCGCGCCGTGCCCCCCCCTTAATTCCGCCATTACGCCGCCGCCTCGCGCCATCAACGGCGAGGGATCCCCGGCGCCTTCCCCTCCCCGACCCCTATAAAAGGCCCCCTCGGCCTCCTCTCTCACCGCACCTCCTCCCTCCGCTCCCTTCTCCCCTCCCCGGGCACCGTAGCGCCCTCGAGCCGTGCGCCCAAGCTTTCGAGCGCCGGAGCTACTCCGGCGAGGGATTGCGGCCGTCTCCGACGTCCTCGTGCCCCGAAGCCACCTCCCTCGGCCTCCCCACGCCCGTGCGAAGGTCCTCCGCCCCTCGGCCGCGCCTCTCCACCACCGGAGCCACGTCGCCGCCGTAGCCCGAGCCGCGCCACCGCTTCTCCTCGCCGCCGACCACCCTCCGGCCGTCTCCGGTAACTCCCGCGCCCACCCCCGGGTTCCCCTCACTCTTCTCTCCCTCCTCCGCCCCTCGCCACCGGCCGCCGTCCACCGGAGCTCCGGCGAGCTCCTGGTCCCCGAAGGCCTCCTCCGCCGGCCGGCCACCTCACCCCGCCGTCCCGCGTGGACGCCATGTGACCGCCCGGTGGCAGCCACCTCGGCCTCCCTCGGTCCAGTCAGCGCCACCGCACGCCCCTGCCACCTCACGTCCTTCCCGGGTCCATGGACTTGGTCCACATGGACCGGGCCCACATGTCAGCCCCTCTCCTCATTTTCCAGAGAGAATAAATCGGCCGAAATTGAAAATTCCAGGGCTGACGTAAGGCTGACGTCATAAACCCATTTTCCTTTAGAAAAATAAATCCAGAAATTCTTATTTTTCCATTTTCTCCCTTTTCAAACTTCCCGGAGCCCGTTCTCCTTCATCGTAACTCCGTTTGAGCCCATTCAAATTTCTAAATTCATCAAAAATTCCAAACTATCCATTTCTTCCACCCTTTAAAATATTTGAAATTATTTGATATTTCAAATATTTAAATTTCAAATTCCAAATGCCTAGTTTAAATTCAAAGCCTCAGTTCCATTCCAAATTTCCTGTGCACTTTCAAAATTCAAAATCAAATCTTGCCAAATATCTATAAAATCCATTCTAATTTCCTTGGTCCAAATATTGTCTCAGTAATTTCGTTTCCCAACCAATCTTCCAGATATTCGATCTCCCTCATACGAACTCCGAATCCGTTGATCCTTTCTCCTAAATTCGTCTAAAATCATAACCTATCCAACTATGGCCTCTATTTGAGTTTTTGAGTTTATTTGATTTGATTTGTATTTATTTTCTTGTTTGCTTCGTCTTTTCCCGCGTAGATTCCAACGTTGTCAACGATCCCTCTTCACAGCAACAAGAAGACCCAGAAACCCTGCAAGAAGGCAAGTCTCCTTTGATCATCTTGAGCCTATGCTTTCGAAATGTTTTTAAAGTATTTTAAATGTTATGCATTGCTATTTACATAAAATGATAATTCAAATCTTAAGGTAGTAGTTAATCCAACCTTGTTATGCCCTTATTTGACTTTGATTGTCATGTACCCTTGTCACCATAGAATTTCCTTTGTCTCATGAATGAGAATATTATAATTACTTGTTGATGTTAGTATGGTAGGATAATGCTTAGTCATGCTATCTAATATCCTTTGGAAAATCTTGAAAATGGGAAATTATGATTTATTATTAAATCCTTGTGTGTGAAAGTGAAGTGGCAATTGGAGTTGTCACTGTGATTTTAAAATAAAATAAAAATGTGAAAGTTGGTTTAGATTAGGGTGGATGGCTGTTTGGGTTGGTGCAGTAAGCACGAGAACTTGTTAAGTGTATGTTCCACCCTAGTCAATTAAGGACCGACGCTTGTGTTTGTCCAAACTGAGCATTATCCGTACAACCACAAGTCTATATGGGTACGACCTAGCTAACTAACCTATAAAGGTGTAGTTTAGATATCACCAGTGGTGTATTGAGTGCCAGGGTGTACTGGTTACTCATAGTGAGGGACAGGGTTTACTGTACTCATATGGCGCAAGAGGGGGCTTCAGATTGGGCGGATTTAACCCTTCTGCGGTGAAACCTCAGCGGGTGGTCTCTAGCTATACTGGAGTAGGTGAAAGGCTTTGTGATATTTTATCTGGGTCTCATGCCGAAGGAAGCATGTTGACTATTAAGATAATTTATCTCTTGTGGGTAAAGTTGTACAACCTCTGCAGAGTGTAAAACTATTCGAATAGCCGTGCCCACGGTCAAGGGCGGGCAAGGAATGCATTCACATGGTAGATTTCTGGTTTTGGATTTAAAATCAAAAGTTTTGTATTCCGAGGGTGGAGGGAACTCTCGGAAGGGAATCCTGGCGGATGGAGCCAGAGAGGGTGGATGGAACCCGAAGTTTAAAACTTGACCAATGGTAATTGGTTAGCTAGTGTTGGTAGTTGGAACCTTCACTAGAAAGTTAATTTTGTTAAAACATTTACTTCATTAAAATAATGCCTTCGAAAATAATTAGTAGTAATTGAATTTTAAAATGTTGCTTTGTGCAAAAGAACCATATAGCCTTCCTTTGTTAAGCCTGCATCTATGCATCTTTCCCAAGACTTGCGGAGTACATTCATGTACTCACGTGCTACACATCAAATTAACTCTCAGAGGAGATCGAAGCTCAAGAGGTGAACTACGACTACTTCGTGGATGGATTCGTCGAAGGCTTTCCGGAGAACTAGGTTGCGTTTCCCCAGTCAATTGCCTGTGGCGTATTGATGGGTCTTCACTGGATTTATTTCTGCTTCCGCTGTGTTTTGTGTGTGTGTGTGAGGTCTTGAAACCTCAGTTGTAATAAGAGACCTTTCGGTCTGTACTCTCAATTATTGTAATAAAGCGTTGTTGGTTACGAATCATCACTGTTTGACTGTGTGCACTAGCTTTGATCTGGGACTAGTGCGGTAATACACAGAGGGTCCGGGTTCGGAAATCTGGGGTCCCGACAGAGGTGGTATCAGAGCCAATTTGACTGTAGGACGTGACCTAGTTAGAATGGTCGTTAAAAGAACTTCAAAAATTTATTTTATAAAATAAAATTTTAATAATGTGCTATCCTTGTCTTTTCTTGTCTTTCTATTCTTACCTTCGTCATGGCATTCTCCCTTATCTATCTGCTTATTCACTTTTTGGAATGGTAATTGTACCCCCCTTCCCTTTGTAATTTCTATAGACGACCCAGTAAGGATGCGTCTAAGAAGCACTTGGAGAAGCTCGTCATCATGAAGGAGCGAGTACTAGTTGTTTAGTACCCAAGTAAAGTCTTACGATTTTAGAACGCTTATATATATTACTTGCTTGTGTATTAGGTGGACTGTACCAAGTCTTTGTATACTTGTAATACAGCCATCCTTAAAAACTATTTTGATTTCAAGCTAAGTTTCTTCTAAGCTGTTGTTCGCTTCTTTTTGTGTTGGTTGGGATGTTATTAGTTTCCCCTAACCTCTTACCTATGCTCGTTCCCTCTCACCTTTTGCTGTCCCCGGAAACCGCTTCAGATGGTGAACACAAGGAGCAACCCTGGCAGCAGCCGTGATGCCAATGCCCAGCCGGAGGACAACATTCCACCACCTCCTGCTCAAGCCCCCAACTTGGAGCAGATGATGGCCATGCAACTGCAGCTTCTTCAAGCTCTTGCTCAGAACCAGGTGCAACAAGCCCCTCAGGCGCCAAACCAAGCACCGCAGTCCAAGCTAGGAGAGTTCATGAGGACCCAACCTCCCACTTTTGCCGGTTCGGTGGATCCGTTGGAAGCAGACGATTGGATCAAGGATGTGGAAAGGAAGTTGAACTTAGCTCAATGCAATGACCACGAGAAGGTGTTGTATGCTGCCCACCAACTTATGGGAATTGCTGCTAATTGGTGGGAGAATTACCGCGCCGCTCATCAGAATGCGCAAACCATCACTTGGGATGAGTTTGTTGAGGCTTTCCGCACTGCCCATATCCCTACTGGGATAATGGAAATGAAGAAGAGAGAATTCTACCAACTGCAGCAGGGAAACCTCAGTGTTTCTGAGTATCTGAACAAGTTCACCCAACTATCCAGGTATGCACTAGAAGATATTGCGTCAGAGTCAACGAAGATTTGGAGGTTTATGCAAGGACTTGATCCCAACCTCAAGGTGCAGATGGTGTCCAAAGATTTTCCGACATTTCAGCATATGGTAAACAAGGCCCTTGTCCAGGAAGATGCTCAATATCAATTACAGGACTCTCGTAAGAGAAAGATGGCTTTTCAGACACAGTATAATGCAAGCAGTTCAAGACTCCGAATGAATCCACCCCAGTTCAACAAAACTCCAACTGCAACAGATGCACCAAGAACTCCAGGATCTGCGCCTCGTTCAGAGATGCAAGAACCCCACATCTTTACCGGAGTCCGACCTCAGAAAAGCAACACCTCAGCCTTTGGAGTGCAATGTTTTCGATGTCACGAGATGGGGCATTATGCAAGCAATTGCCCACAGAAACCTCAGATTAACACCCCAATTCCTTTCAATTTGGGAAATACACCAGCGCGAACTCCAGTTGTAGGACAAGGACGGGGAGTATCTCCAACTACAGGAAAAACTCCAAGAACTTCGCAATCACAAGGAAGAGGACGAGTTAACCACATCACCACAAAAGGTGCCCCAGGTGCAGCAGTCATGCTTGGTAAGTTCCAATTTGGTTCAAAGAAAGAGGCAGCTTGAGAGCACAGCAAAGAATCCAAAGTTGCGTTTTCCTCTCCTTTCTTGTTCCCAGTTCGTCCGAATCTCGGGGTCGAGATTCATTCTAAGGGGGGTAGATTTGTAACATCCCAAAATTTGCTTTTTGGAAAAATTTAATTTCAAATTAATTATTTTAAAGTATTTGAGTTTTATTTGGATTTCCCCTGAATTTCTGTTTTTGAAAAGCTAGATTTGAAAAGTATTTTAAGAAAAACCTAAAATTATTATTAAATAAAAAGATATTTTGAATTTCTATAAAAATCCTAATTCAAATTAATTATTTGGAGTTAATTGGCTTTTATTTGGTTTCCTGGATTTCCTGGAGTTTAAAAATGTATGTTTGAAATTTAAAAAGTATTTAAAGTATGAAAATTAAATACCAACAGTAGTTGGAAATAATGTTATTTAGCCCAAAATATCTCCAGAAGATTCTGTGAATTTTTCTGGAATTTTTGGAAGTTATTTTGTATTTTTCTGAGCTTTATTGCAATTTCTCGGGTTTTCTGAAAATCAAGAAAATAAAATGAAAATTCCCAAAACCCAGCCCCTCCCTCTGGCCGCCACGTGGACGGCCAGATTGCTGCCCACGTCGCCGCCCGATCCCGCCTTCCTCCCCTCTACGCTCGCCACGTGTGCGCACGGGATTGCGCCACGCCTCCTTCCTCGCCTCCATCCGCCCGTCGGCGCCTCGCCCGCTCTCGGTCGCCCGATCCCGCCCCCTACCGCGTGGCGCCATCCTGGCCGCCCGCGCCTTCTCTCCCGCCGACCGCCCGGGCCCACGCGACGGACTCGTCTTCCTCCGGCCGCCTTCTTCCTCCTCCCGCGCGGACGCGCCATCACCGCCGCCATTTCCGCCGCCCAACGGACGCGCCGATCTCCTTCCTTTCTCTCCCTCTCCTCTTCCCCGACCCGATCCCGCCATCTCCGCGCCCGTTTCCCCTCTCCCCGCGCCGTGCCCCCCCCTTAATTCCGCCATTACGCCGCCGCCTCGCGCCATCAACGGCGAGGGATCCCCGGCGCCTTCCCCCTCCCCGACCCCTATAAAAGGCCCCCTCGGCCTCCTCTCTCACCGCACCTCCTCCCTCCGCTCCCTTCTCCCCTCCCCGGGCACCGTAGCGCCCTCGAGCCGTGCGCCCAAGCTTTCGAGCGCCGGAGCTACTCCGGCGAGGGATTGCGGCCGTCTCCGACGTCCTCGTGCCCCGAAGCCACCTCCCTCGGCCTCCCCACGCCCGTGCGAAGGTCCTCCGCCCCTCGGCCGCGCCTCTCCACCACCGGAGCCACGTCGCCGCCGTAGCCCGAGCCGCGCCACCGCTTCTCCTCGCCGCCGACCACCCTCCGGCCGTCTCCGGTAACTCCCGCGCCCACCCCCGGGTTCCCCTCACTCTTCTCTCCCTCCTCCGCCCCTCGCCACCGGCCGCCGTCCACCGGAGCTCCGGCGAGCTCCTGGTCCCCGAAGGCCTCCTCCGCCGGCCGGCCACCTCACCCCGCCGTCCCGCGTGGACGCCATGTGACCGCCCGGTGGCAGCCACCTCGGCCTCCCTCGGTCCAGTCAGCGCCACCGCACGCCCCTGCCACCTCACGTCCTTCCCGGGTCCATGGACTTGGTCCACATGGACCGGGCCCACATGTCAGCCCCTCTCCTCATTTTCCAGAGAGAAAATAAATCGGCCGAAATTGAAAATTCCAGGGCTGACGTAAGGCTGACGTCATAAACCCATTTTCCTTTAGAAAAATAAATCCAGAAATTCTTATTTTTCCATTTTCTCCCTTTTCAAACTTCCCGGAGCCCGTTCTCCTTCATCGTAACTCCGTTTGAGCCCATTCAAATTTCTAAATTCATCAAAAATTCCAAACTATCCATTTCTTCCACCCTTTAAAATATTTGAAATTATTTGATATTTCAAATATTTAAATTTCAAATTCCAAATGCCTAGTTTAAATTCAAAGCCTCAGTTCCATTCCAAATTTCCTGTGCACTTTCAAAATTCAAAATCAAATCTTGCCAAATATCTATAAAATCCATTCTAATTTCCTTGGTCCAAATATTGTCTCAGTAATTTCGTTTCCCAACCAATCTTCCAGATATTCGATCTCCCTCATACGAACTCCGAATCCGTTGATCCTTTCTCCTAAATTCGTCTAAAATCATAACCTACCCAACTATGGCCTCTATTTGAGTTTTTGAGTTTATTTGATTTGATTTGTATTTATTTTCTTGTTTGCTTCGTCTTTTCCCGCGTAGATTCCAACGTTGTCAACGATCCCTCTTCACAGCAACAAGAAGACCCAGAAACCCTGCAAGAAGGCAAGTCTCCTTTGATCATCTTGAGCCTATGCTTTCGAAATGTTTTTAAAGAATTTTAAATGTTATGCATTGCTATTTACATAAAATGATAATTCAAATCTTAAGGTAGTAGTTAATCCAACCTTGTTATGCCCTTATTTGACTTTGATTGTCATGTACCCTTGTCACCATAGAATTTCCTTTGTCTCATGAATGAGAATATTATAATTACTTGTTGATGTTAGTATGGTAGGATAATGCTTAGTCATGCTATCTAATATCCTTTGGAAAATCTTGAAAATGGGAAATTATGATTTATTATTAAATCCTTGTGTGTGAAAGTGAAGTGGCAATTGGAGTTGTCACTGTGATTTTAAAATAAAATAAAAATGTGAAAGTTGGTTTATATTAGGGTGGATGGCTGTTTGGGTTGGTGCAGTAAGCACGAGAACTTGTTAAGTGTATGTTCCACCCTAGTCAATTAAGGACCGACGCTTGTGTTTGTCCAAACTGAGCATTATCCGTACAACCACAAGTCTATATGGGTACGACCTAGCTAACTAACCTATAAAGGTGTAGTTTAGATATCACCAGTGGTGTATTGAGTGCCAGGGTGTACTGGTTACTCATAGTGAGGGACAGGGTTTACTGTACTCATATGGCGCAAGAGGGGGCTTCAGATTGGGCGGATTTAACCCTTCTGCGGTGAAACCTCAGCGGGTGGTCTCTAGCTATACTGGAGTAGGTGAAAGGCTTTGTGATATTTTATCTGGGTCTCATGCCGAAGGAAGCATGTTGACTATTAAGATAATTTATCTCTTGTGGGTAAAGTTGTACAACCTCTGCAGAGTGTAAAACTATTCGAATAGCCGTGCCCACGGTCAAGGGCGGGCAAGGAATGCATTCACATGGTAGATTTCTGGTTTTGGATTTAAAATCAAAAGTTTTGTATTCCGAGGGTGGAGGGAACTCTCGGAAGGGAATCCTGGCGGATGGAGCCAGAGAGGGTGGATGGAACCCGAAGTTTAAAACTTGACCAATGGTAATTGGTTAGCTAGTGTTGGTAGTTGGAACCTTCACTAGAAAGTTAATTTTGTTAAAACATTTACTTCATTAAAATAATGCCTTCGAAAATAATTAGTAGTAATTGAATTTTAAAATGTTGCTTTGTGCAAAAGAACCATATAGCCTTCCTTTGTTAAGCCTGCATCTATGCATCTTTCCCAAGACTTGCGGAGTACATTCATGTACTCACGTGCTACACATCAAATTAACTCTCAGAGGAGATCGAAGCTCAAGAGGTGAACTACGACTACTTCGTGGATGGATTCGTCGAAGGCTTTCCGGAGAACTAGGTTGCGTTTCCCCAGTCAATTGCCTGTGGCGTATTGATGGGTCTTCACTGGATTTATTTCTGCTTCCGCTGTGTTTTGTGTGTGTGTGTGAGGTCTTGAAACCTCAGTTGTAATAAGAGACCTTTCGGTCTGTACTCTCAATTATTGTAATAAAGCGTTGTTGGTTACGAATCATCACTGTTTGACTGTGTGCACTAGCTTTGATCTGGGACTAGTGCGGTAATACACAGAGGGTCCGGGTTCGGAAATCTGGGGTCCCGACACAAGGCCTTACTACAACATACTAAATAGTAAGGGGACCTTGGGAAACAAGAGAATCAAACGAAGAAGCAAGAATTTCAGATTATGGGTAAGAATCTGAATTTTTGCACAACCCGAGCCAAAAATCAAATTACTCCCCAACCGTTGATCCTTTGGCTATTAAATTTTGAGGGTAGCTAATTAATAGCCTCTGGACACACCATACCAAATTTCAAGCCATCTCAACAAGGGAATCAAGAGCAGCTCCAAACCCTAGAAACTGAGTTCATGAACAGAGGAAGGCCAAAACTGAAATCTGAGAATTAAACCAAGTTTGCTCTTCGGGAAATCGATCAAATGATCTTGTGGCACTAACCCATCATAGAGCAACCCATTTTGGGCCTTCCCAACAAGCAAGAACTCGAAAATCAAAAAGCTTAGAAATCAACCAAATGGAGCAACGAAGAACAGAGAGAGCACGAACAGATAAAAACTTCAGGACTTTCATTCATTGATTCACAGAGAATACAGAGGAGTCCCGATACCCCGACTTGATACAAAGAAAGGATTACAAGCTCTCAATCTCATCCTCTCCCACTCTCAATCCTCAAGAACACCAAGAATCTCACCACTTCTTGGGAGGAAGAACACACAGAGAGAGGAGACTCACATAGAAACCATCGTAGAGACACAGAGGGAGCACACTCTGCCTCTACCACCAACTCACACCAACTAAAGAGCTAAAGGAAACAACCTTCCTAAAGCTTCTTTTGACTCTAAAACCCTAATTTTATCACAAGTGCTCAAGGAGGGCATGCAGCCCCTCCTCTCCTTTTATAGCGCCTGGCTAACGGGTCTCCGCCCCGTTACGCCCGCTACGTCCAACGGAGCCCGCTCCCGCTTGTGCAGCCTTGCGAATTTCCCGATTCGCCCCTTCTGCACCTTCCGGGAAGCTTCCGCGCTCCTTGCCTCGCACGCCTCGCAACCACCTCGAGTCCACGTCGTCTTCGACACATCCCGACCGTTCTGACCTCAGCGCCACCTGCGCCTAGTCCGGTCCACCGTGTCTCGCCACGACTCCACTCGACGTCCTGCAGCCACACAGACAAGAAAACACGTCAAATAGCACCGCTCGACACATGAAAGCGTAAATACCATTACACTTACCACAGATGAAGTCAAAACCTGTCAAAACATTAGAATATGCATCCTAAACCCAAATGACCAGATTTGACCAAAGTCCGACCGAGCCTGATTGCGCCACGCAACGACTCGACTCCGAACCACTCAAACCAAACTCGACTGACCTAAACCTTTGTCAATTACTCATCACTCTCATGGAGCACGACCACATGGTCTCTCACCGCTCTCCACCGCCGCCGGCCCGCTTCGAAGCTCCTCGGACCCTGCCGATGCTTCCACTAGCACCCCCTGCCCGCGCACGGCGCATTTTCGGCATCCCCTGACCCTCTCCGGCCACCCATCGCCGGCGATGCCGCCGACTGTACCGGCCCCCTACTCCTCTGCTCTGGGATCCTGCCGCTCGGCTCATCTACGTTCGTTGCCCCAACTAAATCAGGTAACAATGAGAGGCAGACTGGTTAAAACAGAGCGCGTTCACTGAGCCGACCTGAGTTCGATCCTGCCCCGCGCAGCGTTAGGGTATTTAGGCTTTTTGATTTTTGTTTTGCTGTGTAAGCCGAATGCAGCCTGGGAATCATCAGTAAAACTCTGAAATAACCCTCCAAAAATACTAAAATTTGTTAGGGTCTAAAAGAACTCCATAACCACTTAATCATGAATCGATTATCACATGTTAGTACATAATAAGCCATGAATATTTACTTTAAATCCTTGTGAACTAAAGGCTTAGTAGGAAGTGAATCAAGGAAAATTAAGAAAAATCCATGGAAGCTAATAAAGGTAATTAGGACATAAATAAGACTATTACAAGCTTAATCTTGGACTGATCATTAGCTAATGTGCCTTAGTTAATTGTTTCAACTCTAATATTGCTTAAGAAGCATGAGTAAAAGATGGTACCACCTAGTGTCCAAATTTAATAAGGGCCCTAATTAAAAGTATATCCAAATTAAAGTTAAATAATTTAGGGAAGCCAAAGATATTGGAAGTATGCACAAATGGCATTTAAATATACATCCGAGCAAAGAGTTATATGTAAATAATCAGGTGGCTAATGGAAGATAATTTGGTAACACCTAAAGCAAGGTGCAATATTAATTGTACCTTTAAAACCCGGTTTAGGACCATCCAAAAATGTTTAATCCTAGATCAAACAACATATGTTAGTAACTAATGTGCACTGAATATTTGTTTTAAAGTTAACTATCAATCAAGGGCATATTAAGAAATTGAGTAAAAATCTTGTTTAGGTTATGCTCGCATGGAATAACGATTTAGCAAATGGAAACTTTCTAAGGAGCAAATCATACACCCATGTATTCTAGTAAAAGAGATAGAACCAGCCACCGCATAGCTAAAACATAAAGTGATACCCCTACGCCCTAGCAATGGTAAGGAAATATAGTGACTTTGGTTAAATATCTACAGGCAATAAAGATTTCTATTACTTATAATATAAACGTATATGCCCTGAATATTAGCACTTGACAAAAGAATGCTCCGCTCATAGGTGTAACATAACTTAAGGAGCTCTCTTGACAAAAAAAAAATAAAAGAGATCATTAATAAAAAGATTAAGTCATCGTAATTGTACCACCGACCTTGCCTCAAATCACTTGAATCACCCATAATAAAACTAAATTGAGTTTATTCGGATTTATTTGGATCTTTTGAGTTAATTGCTTTTATTTGGATTCAGTCGTTTGTCGCGTAATTAGAAATTGGGAGTCGTGAAGATTCAGTGGATCAAGCAAGATCAAGCTCGAAGTGAAGATAGAGACCCAAAAGCTCAAGAGGAAGCATTGTGTGAGCTCAAGACCGCGGTAAACCGCGCCAGGTAAGTCAATACTTTGATCATGTTGAACCTACATTTTCTGCAAATTACTTTGGTTTAAATTATCAAATTGCATGCTGTTATTTTATATGCAAATACATGTCTAATTTAAGATTCTAGTTATATACCCATTGTTTGCCTTGAATAATATTACACCTCCTTTAGAATACTTGAGTATGTGAACCTTGTCGCCCTAGAAAAATTATAATGGTAACGTTTCAAAAGTAAGTCCGTAATTATACGCTATGTTTAGTACTGCTTAGATACTCCGGGGTGCTGAAATGCCCCAAGCATCATTATCATTTTTAATCATGAGAAACTGGTTTGGACAGTCATGGTGGGAATGACTGATATATTTTGGCATGATTATTTTATGCTCCCAAAAATCCCAACTTGCTTAAATATCTGAGCGAATGGTTTGGGGGCTGGTATGTGGTGCAGTGGAAGCACAAATTATGAAATGTGGTAGAACCGCTCAGATACCCCTAAGGACTGAATCTTGTCATGACCTCCTGTGTAAAACAGTACAACCATAAGTCTGTAAAGTACAACTTGGCTAAGTAAATTTATCGAAACCCCCGAACTCATCTCACTGGTAGTGGATAGGAGTGGATACGCAAAGGCAAGAGAAGGCCTAAAGGGACACCGAGTGGAGGGTGAAGTTTCCCAGTCGTACTAGTGTTGAGGGGAGTGGAGCCCGAATAACGCTAGTCACCATGGGGAACATCCCGTGCATAGATGGGACCCACCGCAAGTGGGAGCAGCCCATAAGGTGAGATGATAAAAGGGGTTAGATACTTTGAAAAGTCACTGTGATAGTCTACTCAACCACGTGGCAAAGGAATCATGTGGGGCAACGAGTGGATTGTCTCTTGTGTTGAAAGTGTACAAACTCTGCAGAGTCAAAACTATTCGAATAGCCGTGCCCACGGTCAAGGGCGGACATGGGAACTTAACCAGATATAGTTCTATTTCAAAAACAACCTTGTGGGTGGAAATAAAAAAGTGGAGTGCAGTGGAAAGCCCTGATTTGAGTTGTCCTGGGTGTCGTCCCAGTGGTAATGTAAGCGGTTATAACGCTAAAATGTTAGCATATGGTGCGGATGCCATGTAACGGTGGATGGAATCTGGATTGCTTTATTATTGCATTCACTTACACATTATGCTTTGGTCAAAACTGCTAGGTCTCAAGAATTTTTATGTATTATATTTCAAATAATGACACTTCTGTTCTTACCAAATAAAATATAGGGAATAAATAGAGTCGTGTGTAAAGAAGATGGATGTTTGTGGTAAACACATAAAGGTATTGGTGGACTCATGTCGATCATAAAAAGGAAATGATGATGTGGATTTTGAGAGAAATAATTCGGTGGAGCCTAAATGAATATATAGACTAGACAGATGATGCAAATGATTTTTGGAGAATTGGGAAGTGCAAAAATAATGGTTGGATTACAACACTAATATCTAATATAAATTCTTGGAAGATGTTGGCGATAATGGGATTAATAGGAATTGATCAAATACTAGATGGATGAATTGAATTTTTTGGGAATTGGGATGAATAATAACAATTATTGGAGTATAATCTTGATCAATGATATTCTTGGTGGATATATACTAGCGATTCGTAGACTTGATCACTGATATTCTTGGTGGATGTATAAGAGTGAATCGTAGACTTGATCGCTGATATACTTGGTGGACTAGTTAGAGGTAGATAACGGAAAATAAGGCTGATTATTGGAAGAGCAAATCATGGTTTTGGATCAATAACCAAAAGGATTGAATTGTTAGGGAATCCTGATACAAATGATATTTGTGGATTTTAAAATAATTATGATGGAAAATTGTTAGAGTCAGAAGTGATGAGTTGATGAATAGCAACCACAAGATTGAATTATTAGGAGTTTAGGATACAAGAGATATTGGTGGATCTAGAATAAAGGATGACACTCACTCCTTCGAGTCTTAGGCAGCAATGAGTGTAAAATCGGTGGATTAGATAAATGATGTCACTAGTTGTTTGGAGATCTGGGCAGCAATTATTTGGTGGATTGTATAATTGATGATATTCGCTGTTTGGAGTTCTAGATAGCACTCAATATAGTAAGTGTGTGTTCGGTGGATTAATTAATAATGTCACTCGCTGTGTGGAGTCTTAGACAGCAGTCAATAAAGAAAGTGTATTTTGGTGGATTAAGTCAATTATGGAAATCGCTAGGTGGAGTTGAGGTAACAACCATAATACTATGATTAAATAATAAAAATACTTCTGAAAGCGATTTTTGGCAAATAAAATAACCCGAGCCTCTCCTTTGATAAGCCATGCATACTATTTATTAGTATCTTGTGTATTGGCTCGCGGAGCACGGTGGTTTGTGCTCACACTCGCTTTCACAACAAATCCAGAATCAGGAATTAGATCACTTCGCCTCAGCAACACGATTAGACATGATGGCAGAGAAGATGAAGATGTCAAGGGCTAGGTCGCGAACCTCCAGTTGGCTACCTGTGGGCATGTCCTGAAGGTCCCACCTGTGTGCTTCCGCATGATATGAACTTTGATATGCAGAACTGTAATCTGTGAGCACTATCTACTGATCCAGGGAATAGTGCGGTGGAATCACAGAGGAATCCGGATTGTAAAATCTGGGCCCTGACAATAGTGTTGAAGGGCGGAGCACTTCTCCACTTGAACTAATTCATTCTGATCTTTGTGAGATGAATGGAACATTAACTAAAGGAGGCAAACAATACTTCCTAACTCTCATAAACGATGCGACTAAGTATTGTTATATTTATCTACTTAAGTTGAAAGATGAAGCACTTGAATACTTTAAAATCTATAAAGCTGAAGTTGAAAATCAACTAGAAAAGAGAATCAAATGGTTAAAATCGGACCGAGGCGGTGAATACGTCTCACATGAGTTCTCCCAATTCTGTGAAGAAAGTGGAATAATTTATGAAATTACTCCACTATACTCACCCTAATCTAATGGAATAGCCGAAAGAAAGAACCGAACTCTTTGTGACTTGGTTCACGCTATGCTTCAGAGTTCAGGTATGCCGGATTATTGGTGCGGTGAGGCAGTTCTCACAGCTAATTGTGTCCTGAATAGGGTTCCACCTCGTAATCAGGAGGAAAACACCTTATGAAGGATGGAAGGGGAGAAAACCCAATTTATCTTTTCTTCGGACGTGGGGATGCCTTGCAAAAGTGCATGTGCCGTTGCCGAAGAAAAGGAAGCTTGGTACTAAAACTGTTGATTGTGTCTTTCTAGGATATGCTATAAATCGCACGGCTTATAGATTTCTAGTGGTCAAATCCGAGGTGAGTGACATCGCTACAAATATAGTGATAGAATTTCGTGATGCGACATTCTTTGAGCATGTGTTTCCTATGAGACCGAATGAAGTCAGTGGCCATTCTGATTCAGATGAACTCTATTCTTCCTAGTGTGGATAATACCGCTCCAGATTTGGAGTTGAGGAGGAGTAAGAGACAGAGGACCGAAAAGTCACTTGGAGATGACTTTGTCACCTATATCGTGGATGATGAACCACGAACCCTTTTAGAGGCATATGCATCTCCGGATGTGGATTACTGGAAGGAGGCAGTCCGTAGCGAGATGGATTCCATCATAGCTAACAGAACTTGGGAAATTGCATATCTTCCGCCTAGTTGTAAGCCAATAGGTTGCAAATGGATCTTTAAAAGAAAGCGTAGACCTGATGGTAATATTGAAAAGTACAAAGCCCGGTTAGTGGCTAAAGGTTTCACGCAGAAAGAAGGAGAGGACTATTTTGATACATACTCTCCTGTGGCTCGTTTACCCACAATTAGAGTGCTTTTAGCAATAGCTGTTGCATACAAACTCCAAGTACATCAAATGGATGTAAAGACCGCTTTCCTAAATGGAGAGTTGGATGAGGAGATTTATATGCAACAGCCTAAAGGGTTTGTGGTTGAAGGGCAAGAAAAAAAGTATGCCGATTGATTAAATCTTTGTATGGTCTAAAGCAACCTCCTAAGCAATGGCATGAGAAATTCGATAGTACGATGACTTCGGTCGGCTTTTGTGTAAATGAAGCCAATAAATGTGTCTACTATCGGTTTAACTGGGGCGAAGGTGTCATTCTATGCCTTTACGTAGATGACATATTGCTATTTGGGACCAACATGGATGTGACCAATAGAACAAAGTCTTTCCTTTCCTAGAATTTTGATATGAAAGATCTCGGTGAAACTGATATTATCTTAAACATTAAGCTTATAAAGGATGAGAATGGGATTACTCTTTCACAATCCCATTATGTGGATAAAGTCCTAACCAGGCTTGGATTTATGGACTGTAAACTAGCAGCTACACCCTATGATCCAAATGCAAAGCTACATAAGAACACTAGGCATGGGAAGGACCAACTTAAATATTCTCAAATCATAGGATCCCTGATGTACCTAACTAGTGCAACGAGGCCAGACATCTCATATGTTGTAAGCAGATTAAGTCGTTATACGTCCAATCCAGGAGATGATCATTGGATAGCACTAGAAAGAGTACTAAGATATTTGAAGGGAACCTCTAATTGGGAATACAATACTCTGATCATCCGGCAGCCTTGGAAGGATTCAGTGATTCTAACTGGATCAGTAACTCGGATGATATGAAGGCTACAAGTGGTTATGTATTCACTCTAGCAGGTGGGGCCATGTTATGGAAGTCTTCTAAACAGACTATTCTTACACAGTCCACCATGGAGGCTAAATTGGTAGCACTTGATTCAGTGGCTGTAGAGGCAGAATGGATTCGAGAACTCCTTTCTGACCTGCCTGTGCTGGAAAAGCCTATTCCAGCCATATTGACCTACTGCGATAACCAAACTGTTCTGGTTAAGGCGAAGAGTAGGAAGGACAATATGAAGTCCTCAAAACACATAAAGAGACGACTTAAGTCGATAAGGCATGCCAGAGAGACGAGTGTTATTTCTGTAGAATACATCCAGTCTGAAAAGAACCTGGCGGATCCTTTCACTAAAGGATTGGCACGGAAGGCCATCCAAGCAGTGTCTTACATTGGTGGTAACCTATCCTAGGAGATCGGAGATCCCGTGAACTAGGCTCTAGGACAACAAACTGTGTGAGGTTAGAGAGCACATCTAACGGGTCCCATTAGCTGTAGTGCTCTTTTTGTATGGAAGGATGAGCGTTGGCTCTTAATGAACTTGAGATCTATATGACTGATGGAATCGTCCTATAGGATTCCTAGAAGAGTTCACCTACGTGAGTGTGATTGTGAGGTCGCAATCAAAGGAAGATAATGGTATACTTTCCTAAGCACTCATGAGCCATATACGGGGACATGACTGGAACGTCCCAACCTAAGAGGGAAAGGGCAAGCCGCCCAGTACAGAATGTGATTTGGGCGAAAATTCTCAAACCAAGGTATTGGATCAAGGCGAAGTCCTCATTTGTCTGTGTAGAGTTGTAGTCTTTGTCGCTAGGCTTTGGGTTCAAACCCGCAAGGTACCCATCGTCGAATAACTGTATATTAAACAAGACATTGGACATCTTTTATCAATTGATAAATTGGTGGGGACTGTTGTACCAATGAGGGCTTTTTGGGAATTTCCCAATTGAATAAAAGGAAAAAAACTATATGCAGGCGGGGCCCACCAGTCGGTGAGCCGCGTGAAGAGATAAGGGGAGGAGATTGGTCTCCTCCCCGTGCGCGTTCCCGAGCACGTCCCGTGCGGCCGTTTCATTTTCTTCGCCCAGATTCGGCGATTTCAGCTGCGCATGGAGAGATGGCAAGCGGAGGGGCGGCGGCAGAGGGGCGGCGGCGGAGGCACGGGCTGGCTCGGGTTCCTCGAAGCCGGCCGCTCGCGCCACCCCGCAGCTAACTCTCGTCTCGTCTTCTTAAGGTCACACGGCTGCACGGTAGGAGATATCTCTTCCGATCCCGATTTGCTCCTCTTGAGTCCTCCTCTTCTCTGTTCTTTGGTTAACAGAGATCTGGGGCTTCAGCGCCATCTCTGATTGAGGCCTTGGTTTCGGTTTCCTGTGTGAACCCTAATTTGGGTGTGGGGAAATCCGAAGCTTGAAGGTCTATCCGAGGGGAGACGGAGGCGGCGCCAGCTCCCTGTTATGTTTGATTGCTCTCGGCCAGAGTATTCTTGTGATCTTGTGCGGCATCCCTGTACCTCGGCTTCCTTCTTTGTTTCGGCTGAGAGAGGAAGTGCGGTATTGTATCTCCGTGAACCATCTTCCCGCTTGCCACAGTGGGTTGATAGGTTTTCTGGGACAGCGATTTCATCGTGCCTTGCTATGCTCGGTTTCTTCACGGTGGTTTTGAATACCATCGCCTTGTGAGTACTAAGATCCTTCCCTTGTGCTTTATCTGGTATCTCTGTGATATTATGCAACTGAAAGTGCAAAGGAAGGGACCAATCGCTTTGTGATGAACTAGTCTTGTACTGATTGTGATCTTGATAGAAGAATCAGATTTGAGCTCTAGTAATTGATTTCACTGGCTAAGCCGTAGCTTGTTGTCTATCTGTTAAGAAGATTTGTTAACATGCAATTAAATTTGTATAGTATGTGGTAGTTTCTACTCTGTTCTGTTCATGTTAGATTATTTCTACATAGTGATATCTTTTGTTCGGTTCAGATTAAATACAATCTATCTTTGTCGGCTGTTATTGCTTGCTGTGTATGGTCAGAAATCTGATAGCATACTGTTCTGTTTACCATTGCATGTGAACATCTAAAGCTGATAGTCAAAATAGACTTCTTCTGGGCTAGGTTCTGTCAGTAGGAAAAGATTTAGAGCTCAAATCCTGATTTTAGTTATAAGATCATTTATGAAGAGTATGGACATTTGCATGAGAAGGCCAAGATTTATGATCTTGAGCAACTCTGTTCTGAGAGCAATGTTAAAATAATTAATTTGTTGTATGCTAGACTTAATTGTTTTATTGCTGTTAGGACTGTTTTACTTGTTATTTTCAGCAACCGTGAATTTATATTCATTGAATATGTGCATGGATATGAATGGCAAAATAGAATTTCATGTTTATATGCAATTTATGTCATTCATGTTATGCTGCAAATATGTTGATTACTTGCTTAAATTGGCTGGAATTAAATATGAAAATATGCTTATACCGTAAATTTTACAACAGGTAACAGTGGCAAAACCGGTTTCAAGCTGTAAGGTGATTCGGTATTGAAAGTTTAAGGGTAAAGTAGGCCAAAAATTAGGAGAATAAAGTGACTTTTTTCCTATCATAAAAAAATCAATCCTGTTTATTTAGTATCCATGCCAAAATAGTTTGGAGGATTGCACCTAATTGTTGGTCTGCACTAGAAATTACCCGTCAATAATTGCGTCTGTAGAGGCAAATCCATCTGGTAAATATTGGTAGCTGGATATGTCATAGTACGAAGTTGTAACTTGAACGAAGAAAAACGAGTAGAAATTAAAAGGTTGAGTACACACAGTTGGTCGTAAGGATCAAAATTTAATAGCCATACTTTGTAGAGATAATTTTAGTGCTTTGTAATCTTCCGAGAGTTCAACTGGATCTGAGGCACATGATCATCACGTTCGGATACCAAATTTATTATACTTTAACTACAATTATTATTCCAGCAGATCTGATCCACCAACTCTGAGACGTTTCCCGTTTGTCATTTATTACTCAAGGTATCTCCAAAACTTGGGCTCATCATTAATGAGTCATCACTAAACGAAATGAACTGTGAATCTTGACGTGGGTCCCTGCGATAATGAAGTGAGAAAACATAAAAGAGACAAGAGAAGAATCCAATCCACTCGAGTGGGAAAAGGAATTCGGACAAGTTGACGATGGCAAATTAAAGTGAAAGACAGACGCATAGCATCCATATCTTTTTGGCAGCTCATGCCTCAATTAAGAATTAGGATTGTGGTTTATCAAAAAATTGTTTGGTTTCTCTTGTCCATTCATATTAGATTTTGTTGATGACTTTATAAATAATAATAGTTTGTAAAGAAGCCGTAGGATATAGAGAAACTTACGTATAATTTTGGTCGATATATATAAAATTAATATAGTGTCTAATACAGTCAACTAATTAGATCATATTTTAAAAGGAGACCCCTTTAAAAAATAGGTACTTTATAAAATTAATTTTTTTAGAAGGCCATATAAATACGGCATGGCTAGCTATTGAAAAGACGAAGTGCGTGGCTTTTCTTCCATCACTAAAACAATTAGAGTGTGGCCTTTCAAGCTGCTAGGTAGCTCAGTTAGGAAATGTACGTGCTAGCGATTCTCCAACCTACCTAGCTGCCAACTGCAAGGCTTGGGTCCTATTCTAAATTATCGTGACTTTCAGTTGTGTCTTTGGCCAAAATGGTAACGTAGGTTGTTAACATTTTTTAAGATATTTAATTAAAAAATAAAGAAAAAATATAAAAATAAAAACATCATTATATCTTCACAGGTAAGAAAAAAAGAAAAGAAAATCATGTTAAAAACTAACATATTTTAAATAATTTTTAGCTTCTGAATAATAGAAATAAAAAATCATGGTTGTTTGAAACGGCCTTAATCAGATTGGTGATGGCAGTACAGGTGTTTACCTCCATACATATGCTTTTTAGAGTATGTCATGTGACACTGATGTGCTGTTGCAATCTTACCATGAAAAATAACGCCAGAACGAAAAGTCAAATGCTTAAACATAGGATGCGATAAAAGTAAGAACAGTACAGGGAGAGTTATTTTGGACTATGACTTATAACTTTTAGTTTAAGATTTATGAATTTTGGTTATTCATGAGAGAGTATGAAGAGAGAGACAATTATATACGATTTTAATTGATATAGCTGAAATCAGTATAGTGTCTACTACGATCACCTCGTAAACCTCTCTTTGAAAAGACACATTGTTGGAAATCTAGTTACTTAAATAAAAGGTAAAAACCATAAGCAGCAAGTCAAAAAATAACCCAGCTTTCAAGAAAAAATGTTTTTCTCCTGCCATTTGGAACGTTTTTACGGTTCCTTCACAGATGTGCAGGCACTTTTTGCTGGTTTGGTCACCCGCCAAGATTTCACCAGCAGCATGCCGAGGCAGGTCTTCGATCTAACCATATTTTTTCTTTCAGTTTCTTTTTCTTGTTTTCATATTTGCAATGTTACCAAACAAACTAGCTGCTTTGCGATGCCAAATGCACAAAATCAGAGAATCATAGTCCAAAATATTCAATTTTCCCAAATCGAAACGAAACAAAGTAAACGTGAGAGTAACATTCCTATTCATGAAAACAGGCAAATTCTAAAATAAATATATGTTGACATTATTTTTTAGTGGAACATAACACAATTTTAATTAGTTTTGCGAGGGAAAATAATTTTAATTTAAAAGTTCAGGTTGACCATTACCAATAAAATTGTATTCAAATTTAACAACTTATGGTCTAACTGTAACACATTATGGGTACAAGAATATCGAGTATGATGTACTAGACATAAAGACATTGCAGCAATATTAGCTCTCGTTGTCATCAATCTGTGGGGCGTTTGATTATGCTTGCTTGGCCTCGAAAAACTGCTTCTAGAAGCCTCCCTCATGCTTTGCCGCCGCCTCTACCTACTCCTCCCTCACACTCGATTCCGGCTTTTCTCACCACCTATGCCTCCACCACTCTCCTCCCGCCACCTTTGCCTCCTTCGCATCTGCCTCCCCTTGTCGCCTTCACCTCCATTCACCACCGCTCATTCTCTCTCGACCCCGCCGGCGCTGCCTCCTTTGTCTTTGGTCGCCTTCACTCTGCGTCCCTAGCCACTATCACCGTCTCCGCTCCACACCGACCCCCAGCGCTGTCCGTCTCCCTTGGCCCCACCGACGTCACTGCATTCGCCTCCGCCTCTGGCAACCTCTTGTCTCCCACCGCTTCTTTTTAATCTATTTTTTATTTTTCTTTTTCGGATATAGACCAATTACTAGTATAATAATGGGCATAGATGTGTAGGTTATTGCAATTCACACACTCAAAGGCAATTCGTACATTTGCTTAGTTAACTCAGCTCAACCAAAAACCAAAAGCTCGAGCCAAATAAAACATTAGTACTTTCGGCCGCTGGATAGGAGGGGCTCGTTGCGACCTTCCACATGTTGAGTCGCAATTTTGCCTTGTCTACCTTATTTCAGTAATGCAATTAGTAAGTCGTAGTTCTTATTTCAGTTGCTGACTTGCTATGGCACACAACATTCCTTGATTTCTGATTTTATTTGACTGTTTTCATAAAAGGGACCGTTGTAAGCACTAAAGCAAGTGCGAGGAACAAACAAACAGATCATATATACTCCCTCCATTCCCAAATGTAGACGATTTTTTATTTTTTACAATCTCCAATGCAATACTTTGACTACAATTTATTATCATAATATACTAGCAAACATAATAAAATATATATTATGAAAGTATTTTGCAAGATAAATCCAATGATACTAATTTCATGCAGTCAATTTATATACTTTAACATATATTAATAATCAAAACATACAAAGTTTGACTACACGGAACCCATAGTGACTTATATTTTAGGACTGAGGGAGTATAAGATTACAAAAAAAAAGGGCATGGGTATATTGATTTGCTACACAAAAACACAAACAGATGTCAGTCATCTTATACAACACAAAGAAACCTCTAGTTTTGTTTCTCAATACATTTGTGAGAATGTTTTTGTACCTCGTTGTCACAATTAGTCCGAAACGTGGAGTAAAGAAGGATAACCGTTTGAAAAAGTACTCCGCCTACCATGCCACCCCATGTACCCTGTATTTGTACAGAGTTGGTTTCTCCTTGAATTTTATGGTAATAAATAAATGATTGATCTCAATAAGAAGATAGGAACATTACCATTGCACCTAAATCAAGGTAGAATCCAAGTGTACGTCCAAGGGATATGCCGACAAGGCGAGAAGGTAGTAGGATCCAATATTAATATAGAATTTTTTGTACGAATAATCTATATTTTATTCAAAATTACAGAAACAACTTCAAGATGTTAAGATGCTGTTTGTGAGGCTAACTAGGCAGCAAGTGACATCCTCTCCGGTCCACTCCTTTTTGTCTCTTATATATGTGATATGTCGGATAAGTTTAACCCAGAGGCAGAACTCATACAATGAGTTCGATACGTCTCTCAAATGAGAGTTGCACGCCCTTGTCATACAAAGCTGCGGCTCTTATTTGGCCTATCTGTCACTTCTGAGACGAATAAGAATATGCCGTTGTCACACAAAGCTGCCGCTCTTATTTGAATATGCCGTTGTCACACAAAGCTGCCGCTCTTATTTGAATATGCCGTACGTTGTCACACAAAGCTGCCGCTCTTATTTGGAGTATATGCACTATGCTCCCGTGTCATCTGGATGGGCCATTGCTAATTCTTCGGCATATACGCGCCGCTGCTAGCCTTTCTGCAATAGTGCATCGGACTTCATGAATCAATGTCACGTCGACACCCATCTGGGCCGTGTAAGGAGTAGACACAAGTGCTTTGCATGGTAAGCTGCAATCTGCCTTTTCACTGTTGCATGGTAAATCTATTTTACTTAGAAGTGACTACATTTACTTATCTTCAGGAGACGAGACAAGATCAAACTGACATTAGGCCACGGCCACGCAATTGACAAAATGCTGCCTCCCGTCAAAAATAGATGCTAATTGTTTCGGTTCATTGGTTTTTGTTTCAAATAGTTGTTATGGGTTTCGGAATAAAAACATCCACCAAATGCTAACTCCTTATTTGTAGTAATGTCGTTACAGGAACGAGTATAAAATTAGTAGCTCCCATCAGAGCCAACAAAACGGTTGTATGCACCATGGCCGCTAGGGGTGGGAAACAGTAACAGATAATCTGTTTTATCCGGTATTCGTATACGAGAAAATACGAATGTGGTAACCAAAATTCGTATTTATATTCGACAATATTCGTATCCGTATTTGAGAATGTTCGTATTCGTATTCGAGACTATTTAATTCGTATTCGATCCGTTTCCTATACCGACCCAGATTCGTATTCGATCAAGTTACATAAATTTGTTCTATCGAAATTTGTTATAGAAGTTGTTGGAGGATATTCATATTCGACCAGATTAAGTACATATTCGATTCGAATTCGTACTCGTTATGACATTCGATTCATATTTGCATTCAAGAATATTCAAATTCGTATTTATTTTAAAAATATAGATTTGTATTCATATTTGAGACTATTCAATCGTATCCGGTCTGTTTCCATCCCTAATGGCCGCCCCCCATGCTGCCTCTAGCCACCTATACCACCCACGGCTAGCACGGAGGCAAAGCGATGGCACGCTGCTGGGCTGTGGATGCTGAGTAACGGTAGACCGTGGGAATTGCTGTAGAGAGGGAGGGAGAGCGTATCTGTACCTTACCAAAAGCTAGACATCGTTGTCATTATCCCTGTCACCATGTGATTGTGAGCTCATGGCCATCGCCTGTCTTGTCCTCACATCTGCCCTCCCTGCCATGCCCTGTTGCACTGAGGCCACCATGCACCACTGTCCCTTGTCACACCGAATCTTGGTGTGGGCGACGTGAGTCTACCCTCCACATCGAGCAGGCTCATCTGCGAGTTGAAGCTGACACCATGCGGTGTAGCACTAGCAACGGCACTAGCGATGGAGGAGATGATCCACTGTGTTGCGTTGAAGGACAGTAGGCACCTCGCCGTGGTCGTTGTCATCGTGTTGCCACCATTGGCACCATTGAGAGTGGAGTGAGACTGAGGCCATGGATATTGTCATCGTGTCGCCACTATCATCATCGTCTAGGAGAGGGGAGGGAGACATGCCACCATTGTCCACTCATCCCTTCCCATAGCCTACCTCACCCTTACCCCCGCCATCAATTTAGTACCCTCGCTGTCCCACACACGAACATGACCAGCTCAATAGGGGAGGTGGGTGGTCTAGGGGATAGGGGAGAGGTGCCCGAGGAGGTGGGTGGGGTGAGGGAGAGGCGATCTGGGAGGCAGAGAGGGAGAGGGGGAGAGACGGTTCGGGAATTCCGAAGGGAAATGTACACCATAGTTTATCTTCTTGATGCTCACCGTCAAGCAAAGAAGAGAACTCACAAGTAAACAATCTTACTGATGTCTCCTATTTGGAAACTGTGTTATCTTTGTCTTCTCCCAGTTTAATTTGTCGGTGCTCATGTGATTGCAAATTTGTGCATGCACTCACTAGCAATTTGACGTGGGAAAAGTTGCTACCTCGACTTTGATTTGTGTTCCCAACACACAATCTGAAGTTAAAACTTATATTGGTGCTGGTTTGAGTAAACAAGATGAAGCTGAGGGGAAGGGGGTGAGGACGGTGAAGGGACAAAGTTAGCTACAAATTCAACATAAGGATTGGTTGGCCAAGGAGGGAAAACCCTAGTTCATGTGGCTACTTATGTGATTCTTTCTTTGCACAATGCAAACAAGCTAGTAATGTAAGGTATGGACAGCGAAGAGAGAACACTCATTCAGCACAAGAGGACACAAAATCAATCAACTTTTGGTGCTCGTAGTTCTGTCCATAAAGTTGATGAAACTTTCGACGCCAATTCTAAGGATTTCAATGCACACAATGGATCAAACAGAACTTGATTGGAGCTTTCTACAAAAAGTTATGGTAAATTCATTGGATGCTGTATGGGCTATCCTAAGAGACATGCGAGAGTTACCAAACATAAAGAGTTTGAATATTGCAATTGAAGTGTTGGGTAATATCTAACCATACTATAACTTTTCAAAGGTTGAGAAAGTTTTCTTTTCAGCTTTCAAACAGATTTGGATATCCTTCAAACAAGAAAAGCAAAGAAATAAAGATTTGAAATCAGTTTGGACTCGATTTGGGACAGCCAATAAGATTAACATTAAAATGCCTATAACTTTCACAAATGGAGTCCGATTTTTGTGTTCTTGGAGTCGTTAGAAAGCTAACATGAAGTCCCGCACAATGGATGAGATGCTACCCTTTAAAACCTCATGGTCGCATTGCAAATTCAGAAACAATCTGATGGTTGTAACACAGGTATTTCTTTTTTAGTTCATATTAGAGTCCAATTTTATTCTAAGTCTTAGGAAGGCTATATAAGCCCATGTACACATCTCTTTGCAGAATAGAATAGTTAGGATATCTATGATATTAGATTGAGTTGAATAAGCCAGAAAATTGATATGGTTGACGGCCACGTTGTGTAAACGTTCTTGTGAATTTATGATAAGAGATTTATCTTGGTGTGTCGATTCTTGCTGCGTGCTAGTTCTTGTTCGCTGAATCGTGAAATGCACCTTCTTTTTTCATGTGCTGAGGTGTACATGGAGAGAGAAAGTGCTATCTATGGTTTTGATTCCTAGCTACCAAACCTACCTATCTTGGTGGTTGCTTCACATCATGAAAGATCGGGGCAAAACAATATGTTCCCACTAGTTTACTAGTTTTTACTTTTGTTATGTTCCATGTGTATGGAACCGAAATAACATATAAATCAGACTAGAGGGAAGAAACTAAATAGCTTGATGCTGTGGTAATTAACAATTAAAGAATCGTGACTAACTTAGGATAAGAGGAATTTTACTTTACCTGACAGGACCGGTTGGACGCCGTTGAGGACAATGGTGACGGCAAGCAATGGAGTCATCTCTGAGATAGCAGTCGCCACCACCACACCCTCGGTAAATATGTAATTGATGCGTCTCGGAAGCACATGGCAACGGCTGCTATGATCAATGACACACATAGTGACAGCAGCGTCCCGACTTTAATTGAGAACGTTGCCGAACTTGGGTTACCGGCGCCCAGCTCGATGTTAAAATGTGCTACACATAACGTATACTCAAGTATGGTGAGTCACATGGGGGTAAATTACTCTCTCGGAACCTTTTCTCAAATATCGATAACAACTAGCTGCGTAAGCGCGGCGACACGCCGCGCTAGCTACCGTGTGAACCGAAGCAAAAGAGACAATAATTCACGGGGAGTTTCTTAAAAAAAATCGAGGATGCATGCGTAATTTTGGGAAAACCAAAGGTCTTTTTGGCAAAAAACCGAGGACCTGTAAGGACCTATACATAACTAAACGAGGACCTGTACATAATTTTAGAAAACCGCGGGGTGCTATCCAACAAAGAATACGCAATTTCGGTGAAGTGGAGGGTGTTTTCCCGAAAAAAACCTGACAGCGATCTTTTTGCGAGAACAGATAACCTTTATGTAATTTTGGAAAACGCAGGGACTTTTTCGCATAAAAGCTGACGTGGCCACGGTGAGGAGCCGGGAAGTCCCCCGGCTATAATATAGGTATGATATGCAGTGAAAAACCAGATTTAAAGTCTTGAGTCAAGAAATGCAAAATCCCAAAAATTCAAAATTAAACTAGTCAGACCTCTAGCTGGAACCAGTCAAACTAGACGTTCCCAGTGGTCAAACCTCTGGCATAGGGCTATCAAACCAGAAGCTTCATGGCAGTCACACCCCTATAAATAGTGTTCAACCCACTGTGAATAGTAAAATCAGCGTTGTTTCAAATCCAAAAATCCATATAACTTTTGATCAGTTGATCTAAATGACTTGAAACTTTGCATGCACATTCACTAGGATGTTAGGAACCTATTCCAATCAAGGATCAAGAACATGTTGCCATAGTTCTGATCTTTTTTCATTCAAAGGAAGCGTGCACCAAAATTGGGCTCATGAGTCCTAGATGGCTTAGAAGACATGGGATGGGTTCTCATATGTCATAGCAAGATAGAGCACAGTGCGAATTCAACTCAAAACACTTATAAGAGCAAAACTTGAAAATTACCTCTCTCTTGAGAAAAACTGAGCAAACTCAAGAATTTCATCTAGATCATACTTAGATGGATGGGATCTTGTCTCCTAGAGATATCTCCACCTCTTATAAGTCCTTAGAACCAGAAAAGGATAAGAGAAGAGAAATCCAAATATGTAGCTAAGAAAATCAAAAGCACATGAGAGGATCCATGGCATAGCTCATTTGGGTAAACTTTAGATGTTCATTTCACTTGGTGAGTAATATTTTACAACCAATCTCTCATAATAGTAGAGCTCTAAGCCTAGAACACACACACGAAGGTTTCAATACAAAGAAACCCTAACACTCAAGTCTTTCACAAAACTTAACTCAACACAAGGCTTACATAGTAGGGGCTCCTCACCTCTCACTTAACCCTTACAACTAGCCACTCCTTATTGGATCACACTACTTACATATGGAAAAACCCGGTAACCCACACAAAAATAGGTTTTACTCTCACACACTTGCACACTTCTGAAAGCGTGACTTTAAAGACTCTACAAGCTCGATAAGACACTCCAACCATAAAGACGTGACATAAACCACTTAGGCCAGTGCCACGATTTTGCAACCTGCCACTCTACTCATTTTTAGACAATTTTCCGAATTGCCACCCATTGGTCTTCATAATGATGCGATGCCTATGACTTATCGCCAAGATCGTACTCCTATGTCGAAGCCATCACCACTTGAAACACTTAAGTCCCATCACACACCAACATCACACCACAATCTGTGATGCCCAACGCTTCATCGCTAAGTTCATGTGCCTGCTATTAGGAATGTCACCACTTGAAACATATAACACCAATTGACAGATCACATGTAAGCATTGCCTCTTCATAATCCTCGTCTTTCTCCTATGCTTCTCAGTTTGAGATGTTGGTCCACCCGGACTTATGTGACACACCATGGTGTAAAGACTCATTCTGTAGCCTCGGTCTTGCCACTGGCCGCAACAATCACCAAAACACCTACACACCAAAAAACAAAATAATCGATCTAAGCACAAATGACATGCACTTCGCTCTCCATTAGTAAACCATACACATGGATACATGCCATGACTCACACATGTATGGACTCTATGACTAACACTTGCACGAACTCTCACTGTGACTAACACCTAAAACCAGAACTAGACTTAACTCAACTCAGCAGGCCTAGTCTAACCGCGACTAGCAAGCTTGTTAAACCACCCAGACCACCACCGTTCAGACCGACACTAGAGGTTGGTCTGATTGCATGCTCCTAGCAGTCAGATCTCTTGGCCAGGCCAGTCTGATTAGGACTCTAGAACAACACAACCGAAATACAAATTCATAAAAATCAAACTTAAGCAGTGAAAGCGAGATACGACTAGTATCAAATACTCATCATTCACATGGGGTGCCACCACATGGTTTTACAATCTCCCCCTTGATGAGTAATTGGACAAACACCCCGAAGGTAAGAAATTGAATTTGAATTTTGGACTTTTAAAGCACACAAGTTGTAAGGGCCACTAGTGGTCCAAATTTAAGAGAAAGTAAGAACATGATCACAGTGGTGAGGTGTAAAATGGTGCTCAGACCAAAAAAATAAGTTTTCAACAAAATCTCCATCTATACCTAAAATGTATCTATTAGCATAATCTTGCTTATGGTATAAATAAAAGAACAATTATTCGTCATGACTATTGTTATTGCAAGATAAAGCATAAAAGGTGTAAGTAAAATTAAATGCAATACCACTTGAGAACAAAAAATTAATTAAGACTCAAAATGTATTTTTCTTATATAAAAGCTCAAATTGCTCTAATGCAACCTCACAAAGTGAGAGACCATGTGGTTGAGACCCCATGTGTGTGATGAGTAATTGACATCGGTTTAGGAGAGTCGAGTTTGGGTTGGTTGGTTCAGACCTTGACGTTGCGTGGTGCAATCGGGCTCGGTCGGACTTTGGTCAAACCTGGTCAAGGTGCTTAGGTTGCATATTCTGCTGTTTCGACAGGTTTGGACTTTATTATGCGTAAGTATGACTTACTGATGCTATTTATGCTTTCATGTATCGAGCGGTGCTATTTGATGTGTTTCTTGTTTGTGATGGCTGCAGGACGCCGAGATGGAGTCGTGGCGAGGCACGGAGGACCGGACTAGGCGCAGGTGGTGCCGAGGTCAGAACGGTTGAGGTGTGCCGAAGACGGCGTGAACTCGAGGTGGTTACGAGTCGTGGACGACAAGGAACGCGGTCTCCATTCTGCCTTTGTTGCCTCCTTTGAGCCCAAGGACGTTTGTCATGCTCTCTCTGACGAGTCTTGGGTCAATGCCATGCATGAGGAGTTAGAGAACTTCGAGAGAAACTAGGTCTGGTCGCTTGTTGAGCCCCCACGAGGTCACAATGTCATTGGGACTAAGTGGGTGTTCAAGAACAAGCAGAGTGAAAATGGTGTGGTTATTCGAAACAAGGCTAGACTGGTAGCTCAGGGGTTCTCCCAGGTTGAGGGTCTAGATTTCGAGGAGACCTTTGCCCCTGTAGCTAGACATGAGGCCATTAGAATCCTGCTTGCCTTCGCAGCTTCTAAGGGTTTCAAGCTTTACCAGTTGGATGTCAAGAGTGCCTTCCTCAATGGCTTTATTGAGGAAGAAGTCTATGTGAGACAGCCTCCAGGTTTCGAAAACCCTAAATACCCAAACCATGTCTTCAAGCTTTCCAAAGCGTTGTATGGACTTAAGCAGGCCCCTAGAGCTTGGTATGAGAGGCTTAAGTCCTATTTGTTGAGTCATGGTTTCGAAATGGGTAAAGTAGACAAGACCTTGTTCATCCGCCAGTATGACACTGATTTTCTGCTCGTCCAAATCTATGTAGATTACATTATCTTTGACGGCTCTTCTCATACTCTCGTTTTACAGTTCTCGGATGTCATGAACACCGAGTTTGAGATGAGTATGATGGGCGAGTTGACCTTCTTCCTTGGCTTCCAGATCAAGCAGACTCGGGAGGGTACTTTCTTGCATCAGGGCAAGTACACTCGCGACCTACTGAGACGCTTTGACATGAGTGATGGTAAGCCCGTGTCAACTCCCATGGCATCTTCCACCACACTTGACCTAGATGAGGACGGCGAGCCAGTTGATCAGAAGGAGTACCGCAGCATGATTGGCTCCCTCTTGTACCTCACTGCCTCGAGACCAGACATACACTTCGCTTGTGTCTTTGTGCTCGGTTTCAGGCTTCTCCTCGCGTATCTCATCGCCAGGCGGTGAAGCGCATTCTTCGGTACCTTCGAGCTACCATTGACTATGGTATCTGGTACTCTTCCTCTTCTTGTCTTTCCTTGAGAGCCTACTCGGACGCAGACTTTGCTGGCTGTAGGATAGATAGGAAGAGCACTTCGGGCACCTGCCAGTTCAATGGCACTTCTCTCATTTCCCGGTCTTCGAGGAAGCAGTCCAGTGTTGCACAGTCCACCGCAGAGGCCGAGTAGGTTGCTGCCGCCAGTTGCTGCAGCCAGGTGCTTTGGATGGTCTCAACCCTGCGAGACTTTGGGTTAGTTATCGACAGTGTTCCACTCTTTTGTGATAACACTTCCGCGATTAACATTGCTAAAAACCCAATGCAGCATTCTCGGACCAAGCATATTGATATTCGCTATCACTTCCTTAGAGACCACGTAGAGAAGGGTGACATCGTGCTCCAGTTTGTGGAGAGTGACCACCAGTTGGCTAATATCTTCACCAAGCCATTGGATAGCTCTAGGTTTTCAGCTCTGCAGGGAGAGCTTAAGGTGGTCTGTCCTTATGGACTGTTGTGAGGGAGAGCTTTGTGCTTTACTGCTTTATTATATTGATTATGCTCTTGCTCCTTTCTGTTGCATTGCATTCGGGGTGCATTGGGGTTAGTCCCTCTAGCATAGGTTAGAGTGGTTCTCTTGCCTAGCTGCTTAGACTTCTTCCTCTCATCTTGTGATTCTAGGATGCTGCTTATTAGCTGGTTCTCTTCTTACTAGGTTGAGCTTACTCACTGCTTGTAGGTTCTAGCGAGGGTTGGGCCACTCTCGGGTAGACAGGGTACGTGTTTGCTCCTTAGTCTGTTAGATGACCAGTTGATAGTCCTAGAGTCATATGGGGTAGATGAGAGTCAGTCTGAGCCATAGTATCCTCTATATCTTATCTATTGTTTCAGGACTGCTGTTTGGTTTTCTTTGCCAGCTTCTCGATTTTATTGCTTTGGTTCAAGGGGAGTTCATTTGGGAGCTTCTGGAGCTTAATATTGACATAACTCAACTTGAACTAAAAGTTGCATCTCATGTTGAGGGGGAGCTGGATTTTCTTGCATTTTCAGCATTCTGCAATGTAAAATAACTACATTGAGCCTTGATTATTATCCTGTTATGACATGTTTACAATGCTCTACACCTTGCCATGACTTATGCTTATTTGCTAGATTTATCATGACTTCATATGTGTAGACTAGCTTTTGCCATGATAAGTTAATTAAACTTGCTCAAATTGAATTAAAATTTGTCATGTTAGCACTCGAGACTAGTCTTTCTTGAGTTATCCTTTTATGATTCATACCATGTCAAATAGGTTGAGTTGAGCATTGAATCTCTACTCAGCCTTAGATTGAGCTAGTTTAGTCTCTTGATGCAGCATGAGTTAGTACAACATGTTAAAAAACAAAAAGATTTCTTTTGTGCGAAAAACTGATCTCACCAATTCTTTCTCATGAGACGGCTTGCCATTGCACTAGGCAGGAACTCAAAGGGAGTTTTGGATGACCTAGACTATCTTCTTAAGCTTCTTGCTTGGAGTAGTTGCATAAGGCTTGAGATCTATCACATGACTAAAAATTTTGGTTGGAAACAACCATGAGTTTCAAAGAAAAATATGTCACTTGTGCTCAATTTGCTTAATTACAAAAGAACCAAGTACTTACACAAATGTCTCATTTCTGAACTTATAGCACTCTAAATTGATTCAATATTAGCTTCTTGGTTCCGCTTAGCTTATTGACATGGTTTGCATCATCCTTGGATACATCTAGCTAGACTATGATCATGGATGACTTGACATGCTAAGAATTTGCACTAAAATTTCAGATTGTGACTTAATTGGTTTAGCTGGCTTATACATGTCTTGTCATGATCTAGATAGCATGTTTATGTGTTATGGCTTGGTGTAATACTTGATAGTCATCTTGGATAATTCTCATGGCTCTACATGCTTAGAATAAATCAACATCAGCCATTTCATCCAATACCATGTCATATTCTCTCATTTGCATCCTTGATGTGTTTATTGCCAAAAGGGGGAGAATAGAGGAGAAAAAGCCATTTGGGAACATTTTAGAGCTTTGGAGAACAATTTGCTCTTTCAGTTGTTGCTCCAGTGTTTTCTTTCTGTCGACATGGTCATTAGCTTCTTTTCCTTCCTTTGGACCATGTTTGACTTCTTTCTCAAACTCAACTTCACGCTTTTTCTGGGTTTGTCAATATACTCATCAAGGGGGAGATTGAGAGACCATGATTAATTGACATCGGTTTAGGAGAGTCGAGTTTGGGTTGATTGGTTCAGACCTTGACGTTGCGTGGTGCAATCGGGCTCGGTTGGACTTGGTCAAACCTGGTCAAGGTGCTTAGATTGCATATTCTGCTGTTTCGACAAATTTGGACTTTATTATGCGTAAGTATGACTTACTTATGCTATTTATGGTTTCATGTATCGAGCGGTGTGATCGTGCAAAACTGCACACCCACAAGTGAACGGGCTGCCGCCAAGATAGCAGCGAATGTCGTGTTCTCCACAGGGACTAGATTACTGGAGACACAACCCTTAACCAAAGCTAAGACGCACGAACAGGGAAATTTCAAACTAACTGCAGAACCTAAACAACTAAAGGATGGAGAGCAAACTGCAAATGAGCAGAAGTAAGAGGAGGGAAGAGCTGAAGGTACTGTGAATAAGAGAGCCTAACTGAAGAAGAGAAAAGAGAAGGACCTGAGAATCTAATTCTGCTAAGAGAAAAAGAGAAAGAAAAAAAAACTAGCCAGAAATAACAGAAGGGAAGCTAAGGGTAGAGAGAGAGAGAGACAGCAGAATAGAGAATAATGCTAGGAGTAGGCTGGAACTAGCAGATTAGACGAAGCAGGGCAGAAAGAAGAAAGAATAGAAAAGAGAGAATAAAGTAAAGAAGACTACAGAAGGGGAGTTGAGCAAAGGGGAGAGAAAGAACAGAGAAGAGAGGAGGGCTAGGAGACAAGTCGGCTTGCAGACTTGAAGACCAGAAGTGAACTATAAGAGAAGCACTTTATCCTGAGATAATAAAAGAAGAGAGAAGTAGCCGGGAAGGAAAGAAAATCAGGGATTAGAAGAGAAGAAAGAAGAGAGCGGAGAAGAATAGAGATCTACCTATGCCGAGAGAGAAGAGAAGAACTAGGGAAAAGAGAGATTGCGATGAGAGGCAAGGAGGCGCAGAAGACTAACTAAAGAAAAAAGGACAGGCAGCTATACTACGATCCCCATTCCCTAACAGCAATCATACAAGCAAGCATAAATCAGGAATAGATTAAGACAAGCAACTAAAATGCAAATACATAAGCTCTACAACTGCAGGAACAAGGAAGTTCTACCTAACTTAGGAATGACATTAAAAATAAACAGCATGACATTAATTAAATTCTTTTTTTTACTTTTTACTAATCAATATTAACAGAAATGCATGCTCAAAATTTAAATCTAACTGAAGGAATCGAACCTAACAATGAAAGATGATATCTATATGACAGTGAGTAAAGAACCCTACAAACAGAGGTATCAATTTGTGAAGAACTACTAGATCATCGAATAATATTCATAAACCAGAACATGAAGCAGGATTCACTTAAACATCTCAATGCACAAATAGAATAACAGAAGCATATCTTAACAGCCAGATCACTTAATGCCAGATGCACATCTCAGATTTGTCACAATAGCATCTCAATAAAAACAAGCACAAGACTAGCACTCCTTAGTAACAAAATCCATTTAATCCTACATGCGCATCACAGATTTAACATACAAGCATCACAGGAAGGCATTCATTGCATTAATATTATAGATCGGAATTTATACAACCCTTGAGAAACAGTTGTCGAAGATGCCCTGTAGAAGATGCTGGCAGGGGGAGGCGATGGGATGAAGAGGCGTCGCCGGTACCGTGTAGAGGTAGCAGACCACCCGAAGTAGTAGGAGAAGGAGCAGATCAGGCGCTGGGGAAGCAGATCCAGCCGTGTAGACGAAGCAAGTTGGAGTAGGGGTAGCAGATCCGCAAAAAGTAGTTGCATAGGTCGTAGATGTTGTAGATCCAGTGCTGGGGCTGTAGATCCGGCCAAGGAAGATGATGGAGACGTAGATCCAGCAGAAAAGAAGTAGATCCAGGAGCTTCAGTTGAAGAAGTTGCAGATCCGGTCACAGGTGAAGCAGATCCGGAGCTAGGGTTTCAGATCCGACCGTGTAGAGCAGATCTGGCCGGCAGCAAAGGGGATTCAGCAGAGGGGTTAGGGTTCTTGGAGGTGTGTTCTCAGTGGAGGCTTTTTGGAGAGGGGAAAATGAGCCAAAATGGGGATCTGGATGGGAGTTTGTCGTAGGGGTGGCCCCCACCTAAGCCCAGCAGGCCTGGTAGGAGATTATAAGGCCCAGAATAGGCCATGTGTAATGACATAACTGCCCCCAGAGGGGATAACCAGATGTAAGGGTATAGCTGTAAAAGCACTCCTCATGTGTATATATATATATGAGTAAGCCTTGGGGAGGACCCAGGCCATTACACTTATCTTCATCACTCTCCACTACCATCTCTCTCTCTGTTTGGTCTGTAGCCACAACAGTTGGCGCCGTCCGTGGGGAGGACGAAGACAAGCCTGAAGACCGAAGAAAAAGATGGCACCGAAAAAAGCTTCCTCAGCGGCGGCGAAGGGGAAGAAGGCGGTCGGCCCGGAGCATCGTATGAGCACCAGGGCTTCGGCATCGGCAGCGGCGGGCGCGGGCGCCGACGCAGGCGTGGTGGCCGAAGACGCCGGCGTTCGCGCAGCGACGACCAACCCCGCCACCGGCGTTGCGAGGACAGACCCGGCGGTCGAAGATGTTGGCACGGGTGCGGCGACAACCGACCCCGCCGACGCGACGACAGCCGACCTCGCCGCCCCCACTGCAACCCTAGCCGGCGGTGCGGACCGGGCGGTCCGAGGTAGCCACGACGGAGCGACCGGCAGTTCGGGACCCCGCGACGCGGTCGTCCCCGCGCCGATCCGCCCGTCGGAAGCACCGGCGACCCCGCCCGCACCGGCGATGGAAAGCGCCCTGCGGGCGGCTCTCAACGCGTTTCAGCAAGAACTAGGGGACCTTCGCGGAGCCGTCCGAGATATACAAGAGGCTCGGAGCCAGCAGGTCGCGCCAGTAGTCGCGCCCGAGCCCACGCCAGAGAAGGTGGACAGCCGCGAAGCCCCCACGGCTAGCCGTGTCCCGCTGAGATGCGTAGATCTGGAATCCCCGCTTTCGGCGGGGCTGCAGCAGGCCGCGTGGCCCGAAGACTTCAAGTTTCCTCGCATCACCGACCCGTACGAAGGCGACACGGATCCTCGCGAGTTCGTGCGCGTATACGAAACCGCGATCGAGGCCGCGGGCGGAGACGACACCACGAAGGCGAAGGGACTCCCCCTCGCACTGCACGGAGTGGCGCTCTCTTGGTTTTTTACCATAGAGCCGGGCTCCATCTATGCGTGGGAGCAGCTTCGCGACCGGCTTCGTACCAACTTTCAAGGATATCATGTCGAGCGAGCCGATGCGGACCAACTCTTCGCTGTGAAGCAAGGACCCTCGGAGACGCTCCGGGACTACTTCAAGCGCTTCGCCAAAACTCGAGGCCAGGTACACGATGTTAATGAAACCACAGTCGTTAATGCAGCCATGCAGGGCCTTCGCCCGGGCCCGATGGCCGAATACAACGCGCGGAGGCCAATTACGACAGTGGCCAAGCTCTTCGACAAAATGGACGAGTATGCGCGGGCGGAGGAGGATGCGCGAAGACGCAACATCACCGCCCTCGGCCTCGCCAATGAGGAGCGGCCCCCACGCAAGGTCGGAGCGGGTGGCCCCTCCTCGAAGCCGGGCCGTAGCCGAAAGCCCCGAGGAGGCCCTCCTCGAGGCAGTGAGGACAGAGTACAGGAAGGCTCGTCACGGTGTAGGCCCAAACCTCGGCGCCGCCAACGCCGATCGCAGGCGGCCCATCACGTCCTCGTCACCGAGAGTACCCGCCAAGGACCCGACCCCGCCTCACGAGGGGGAGTCCGGGGATCGGAGGGCGGATTTGACTACGGCAGCCAACCCCGCGCAGAGCAGAAGCTTCTGCGCTATGGCAAGTGGTGCGAGGTACACGACTACGGCGATCATTACACAAGGGCATGCATCGCGGTGATGGAGCTGCGGAGGGTGACGGCCGGATCTCGGACTCCGCCTCCTCGGCCCCCCGCCGAAGCCCATGTGGGGGCACCCAAGGGATAGCCCCATACGGGCCACCGCAACGGAGGGCGCGCAGCATCACACCGTCAGCGTCATCACCGGAGGCTCTTCCTCAAAAGCCCCCGGGGAGCAGCCGCAGCTCTGGATGCCGCCCCGCAACATCACCTTCGACTTGAACGACGCCAGGGGCGTCGAGTACCCTCACCAAGACCCTCTGGTCATCCAGGCCCACATAGCATGCTGCGAAGTCAAGCGCGTCCTTGTCGACGGGGGAAGCTCCGCAAATATCTTATTCGCAGACGCCTTCGACCGCATGGCAATCCCCCGAAGCCGGCTGGAGCAGACAGGAGCTCCGCTTCAAGGCTTCGGGGGTCAACTGCTGCATGCCCTGGGGCACGTTTCCCTTCCTGTCACCTTCCGTCAGGAGGGCAACAAAGGTAACATCCGGACCGAGCATGTCACCTTTGATGTCGTAGGTATCCCGCACCCCTACAACGCCATATTGGGGCGACCCGCCATCAACTCTTTCGAGGCAATCCCGCACCACGCCTTCTTGTGTGTAAAGCTCCCGGGCCCGGAGGGTGTCATCACCATCTTCGGCGACCAAGACCTGGCAAGACGGGCCGAAGGTGGCAGCCGCGTCTCGCATCGCCCGGTGCATGCTCTCTCCGGCGCGCCCGGTGCTGGGCCCTCCGCCCCCGGGTGGACGCCCAAGCCTCGGCCCGAAGGCGGCGTCAAGAAGGTGCCGCTCCAGGCGGATGGGCAGTTTGTCTCCATTGGCGAGGGGCTCCCATCGGGGGTCGAACGGGAGCTGCTCCGAGTGCTTCAGAACAACATGGACATCTTCGCATGGTCCCCGGAGGACATCAAGGGCGTGGATCGCGCGGTAATCCAGCATCGTTTGGCGGTCCGCCCCGATGCCAAGCCGGTCAAGCAAAGGCTCCGGCGTATGTCGATGGATCGGCAGCAGGCGGCCAAAGCGGAGGTGGCGAAGCTTCTTCGCGCCGGGGTCATCCGCGAGGTCCACCATCCAGAATGGCTCGCTAACCCGGTGCTAGTCAAAAAGGCCAGCGGGGCCTGGCGCATGTGCATCGACTTCACGGCACTCAACAAGGCGTGCCCGAAGGACAACTACCCCTTGCCGCGCATCGATCAGCTGGTTGACGCCACTGCTGGGTGCGAACTCATGAGTTTCCTGGACGCCTATTCCGGCTACCACCAGGTATACATGGCCGAAGACGACGAGGAGAAGACCAGTTTCATCACGCCACTCGGGACGTTCTGCTTCGTCAGAATGCCCTTTGGCTTGAAGAACGCAGGCGCTACCTTCACCCGCCTCGTCGCCATTGCCCTGGCCGCCCAGCTCGGGAGGAACGTCGAAGCCTATGTCGATGACATGGTGGTCAAAACTCGGCAGCTTGCTCTACACGGCCGGGACCTCCAGGAGACCTTCGACAACCTCCGGAAGGCGGGCATCAAACTCAACCCCGACAAATGTGTCTTCGGGGTACAGGCGGGCAAACTCCTCGGTTTCCTCGTGTCCAGGCGGGCCATCCAGGCGAACCCCGATAAAGTAGACGCTATCCTGGGTATGGAGCCGCCCAAGACAACGAGGGAGGTCCAGAGGCTGGCGGGCCGCATGGCAGCATTAAGCCGCTTCCTATCCAGGGCGGCAGAGCGGGGCCTGCCGTTTTTCAAGACACTCCGCGGGTGCGATGGGTTTCGTTAGGATGGAGACTGCGCGAAGGCCTTCAACGAGCTCAAGCAGCACCTGGCAAGCCTCCCCACTCTGGTCGCCCCAGCACCAGAGGCTCCCCTCTTGCTCTATCTGGCCGCGTCAGCTACCGCGGTCAGTGCCGTCCTCGTCTTAGAGGAAGGCGCCATGCAGCGGCCTGTCTACTTTGTCTCCGAAGCCCTCCAAGGCGCCAAGACAAGATACACGGAGCTTGAGAAGCTCGCCTACGCGCTGGTCATGGCCTCCAGGAAGCTTCGGCATTATTTTCTGGCTCACCCGATCACAGTGCCTTCCTCATTCCCCCTGGCAGAGATGCTACACAACAAGGAGTCCACAGGGCGTATCGGTAAATGGGCCGCCGAGCTCGCTCCCTTCTCCTTGACGTATGCTTCGCGAACGGCAATTAAATCCCAAGTCCTGGCGGATTTCCTCGCCGAATGGACCCCGCCGGCCCAACCCGGCCAGACGCACGATGACCCCATCTGGACGCTTACAATCGACGGAGCTTACAGCGTCGCCGGCGCGGGCGTAGGGGCGGTGATCGTCACGCCCGAGGGACAGCGTTTGCTGTACTCGGCGCGCCTTGCCTTCCCCGCCACCAACAACACGGCCGAATACGAGGCACTGCTCTTTGGCCTGGCGAAGCTCAAGGCAGCCGGCGCGAGACGGGTGCTGGTCCGCACCGACTCGCGCTTGGTGGCCGGCCATGTGGACAAGTCATATCAAGCCAAGGACCCTGAGTTGGCCAAGTACCTCGCGGCGGTACGGGCGAGGGAAAGGCACTTTTTGGGTGTCACCGTCAAGGCCATCCCCCGGGCGGAGAACGAGCAAGCAGACGCCCTCGCCAAGGCGGCCAGCCAGCAACTTCCCCCCCTTGAGGGGGCATTCTACGAGGTGTTAGCAAAGGCGGCCATCGCGCAGGACAACCGGGACGCGGCACTTGTCCACCGCATTGATCGGCCAGGAGATTGGCGGGAGCCCATTTTCAAATTCTTACAAGGCCTCGCCGAGCCGGAGGATCCTGCCGAGCTGCGACGATTGCAGCACCGCGCACGGTCCTTCCAGGTGTTTGAAGGGACACTCTACAAGAAGGGGGTGTGCGCGCCGCTCCTGCGCTGCCTCTCGACCGAGGAAGGAAAGGAACTCTTGGCGGAAATCCACGCGGGCGTATGCGGATCCCACCTGGCGCCGAGGTCATTAGTCGGCAAGGCGTTCAGACAAGGCTTCTACTGGCCGACTGCCGTCACCGACGCCCAGGACCTCGTCCGTCGGTGCCAAGGGTGCCAATGGATGGCGCGCATCATCCGCAGGCCCCCGACAAGCCTCAACCCAATCCCCCCGGTGTGGCCACTGGCGCGCTGGGGTCTCGATATAGTAGGACCACTTGCCCGAGCTCCGGGGGACCTCCGGTTCGTGGTAGTCGCGCTGGAGTATTTCTCCAGGTGGCCGGAAGCGACCGCTCTGGCCAAAGTAACTTCTGCGGCCATACAGCGCTTCCTATGGCAAAACATCATATGTCGCTTCGGAGTACCTCGGGAGCTCACGGTTGACAATGGCCTGCAGTTCGACGCCGCCCTCTTCAAAGATTATTGCGACAGCATGGGCATCACCCTCCGATTCTCCTCGGTGGGGCATCCCCAGTCCAACGGGACGGTCGAACGGGCGAATGGCGCCATCTCTGCCGCCATCAAAAAGCGCCTGGTTGGATTGCCGAAGGGCAAGTGGCCAGACGAGCTTCCCAGCGTTCTATGGTCCCTTCGCACAACGGTAACGAGCCCAACGGGGTTCACGCCGTTCAAGCTCCTCTTCGGCGACGAAGCAGTGACGCCCGAGGAAATTAAAGCCGACTCGCGAAGGGTCCTCGTCCAAGCACCCGAAGAGGAGCGCCGTGTGTCCTTGGATCTCCTCGACGGGATACGGGCAGACGCAGCCCACCACGTCGAGAAGTACGCGCGGCAGACAATGCGTACTCGGGACCGCTCTATATGCCCGCGGGGGTTCAAGCCTGGGGATCTCGTCCTCAGAGTGGCGCTTCAAGCGGAAACCGTTGGCAAGCTGGAATCCAAGTGGGAAGGCCCGTACATCGTAACGGAGGCATTGCCAAAGGGGGCGTACCGCCTCGCCACGCTTGAAGGACAAGCCTTCCGGCACACATGGAACGCGGACAGGTTGCGGCGGTAGTACGCCTAGAAGCAGCACAGTAGGCGTAGAGCCACCGGCCCGTTGTTAGGCGATGCTCGCCCGCGCAAACGGGAGTTCAATAAAGGTTGCTGTTCCAAGAGCATCCCCTGTCCGCGCTAAGCAGAACAAAGTCCACGGACTCTAAATAAGACGTAGCGTCGAGCCTAGCTCCGTACGCGCGAGTCTCCGAACTATAAAGAAGACGTAGCGTCGAGCCTAGCTCCGCACGCAATAGTCTACGGACTCTAAATAAGACGTAGCGTCGAGCCTAGCTCCGCACGCGCGAGTCTCCGGACTATAAAGAAGACGTAGCGTCGAGCCTAGCTCCGCACGCAATAGTCCACGGACTCTAAATAAGACGCAGCGTCGAGCCTAGCTCCGCACGCGCGAGTCTCCGGACTATAAAGAAGACGTAGCGTCGAGCCTAGCTCCGCACGCAATAGTCCACGGACTCTAAATAAGACGCAGCGTCGAGCCTAGCTCCGCACGCGCGAGTCTCCGGACTATAAAGAAGACGTAGCGTCGAGCCTAGCTCCGCACGCAATAGTCTACGGACTCTAAATAAGACGCAGCGTCGAGCCTAGCTCCGCACGCGCGAGTCTCCGGACTATAAAGAAGACGTAGCGTCGAGCCTAGCTCCGCACGCAATAGTCCACGGACTCTAAATAAGACGCAGCGTCGAGCCTAGCTCCGCACGCGCGAGTCTCCGGACTATAAAGAAGACGTAGCGTCGAGCCTAGCTCCGCACGCAATAGTCCACGGACTCTAAATAAGACGCAGCGTCGAGCCTAGCTCCGCACGCGCGAGTCTCCGGACTATAAAGAAGACGTAGCGTCGAGCCTAGCTCCGCACGCAATAGTCTACGGACTCTAAATAAGACGCAGCGTCGAGCCTAGCTCCGCACGCGCGAGTCTCCGGACTATAAAGAAGACGTAGCGTCGAGCCTAGCTCCGCACGCAATAGTCCACGGACTCTAAATAAGACGTAGCGTCGAGCCTAGCTCCGCACGCGCGAGTCTCCGGACTATAAAGAAGACGTAGCGTCGAGCCTAGCTCCGCACGCAATAGTCCACGGACTCTAAATAAGACGTAGCGTCGAGCCTAGCTCCGCACGCGCGAGTCTCCGGACTATAAAGAAGACGTAGCGTCGAGCCTAGCTCCGCACGCAATAGTCTACGGACTCTAAATCAGACGTAGCGTCGAGCCTAGCTCCGCACGCACTCTACGGAGTATAAATAAGACGCAGCGGGGGGACGCCTTCGCGCGCACTCTACGGAGTATAAAGAAGACGTAGCGTCGAGCCTAGCTCCGCACGCAATAGTCCACGGACTCTAAATAAGACGTAGCGTCGAGCCTAGCTCCGCACGCGCGAGTCTCCGGACTATAAAGAAGACGTAGCGTCGAGCCTAGCTCCGCACGCAATAGTCCACGGACTCTAAATAAGACGTAGCGTCGAGCCTAGCTCCGCACGCGCGAGTCTCCGGACTATAAAGAAGACGTAGCGTCGAGCCTAGCTCCGCACGCAATAGTCCACGGACTCTAAATAAGACGTAGCGTCGAGCCTAGCTCCGCACGCGCGAGTCTCCGGACTATAAAGAAGACGTAGCGTCGAAGTCCGCTTCCGCACACACCAGTCCACGGACTCTAAATAAGACGTAGCGTCGAGGTCCGCCTCCGCACGCGCGAGTCTCCGGACTATAAAGGAAATCGTAGCGTCGAGATTTGCCTCCGCACGCGCCATTCCACGGAGCATAAACGAGATGCGTACACCTGTACTCCGCGTCCGGCGGCAGGTAACACCAAGCATAAAGTACTACTTGTTTCCATTGCAAAAGCAAAGGGGTTACATGGTCGCACGAGTAAGAACCAACACATCATCCCCCTGCACCACCCGACCAACCGCTCAGCCTTGGCGCGGTGCGGACGAGCCCGCGCCGTCGTCGCCGCGGCGCTGAAGGACCCCTTCAAGCCACTGGAGGAGGTCCCCCTCCCCATGCAACGTCTGCTGCACGGCGACTCTCGCTGCACCTTCCCCGAAGCGGCCCCAGATCCGTTGGTGGAAGTTCTGCAGGCTAGCCCCAATGGAGCGGATGGCATCCGACATAACCTCGGGTCGGTCGGGAAGATCTAGTTGAGGATTCGCTAGCTCGTGGGTATGCCTACACCCACGAGTATGAAGCAGGGCGAGGGCGAAGCACGCACCAACATAGCCGCAGTGCTCGCCAAAGGTCCTGGCGCCAAGAAGAGCAACGCCGGCCCCCTCCTCGATCAGCCCGAGCGTCTCCGACAGGGCCTCCGGCCTGTGCGTAGTATCCGGCACTCGGACGCACAGATCTCGAAGGGCCTGGTTCAGAGACTCCATGGCCCGCCACGCCGACACAGACGCATTTTCCAAGGCAAGGCGGTTCTCGGCAGCAGCCTCCGCCAGCTGGGCGTTCTCCCCTTCTAGGACGGAGATCTGCTGCACGAAGGCGGCGCGTTCCCCAGCCGCGGCGTCCCGCGCTTCCGTGGCCGCAACTTGTGCGGCCACCAGGGCGTCCTCCAGCGCGCGAAGTTCTTCATCCTTCGCGGCGATAGCAGTGTTTGCTTCGCGGAGGTGGGCTTCCAGAGCCCTCTGCTCCCAAACGCGGGCCTCGTCAAAGGACCGGCTGAGGGCAAGCGTCTGACAGGAACAACAAATCAGCAGGCGTCTAGCAGTACCGTACAAGCTGAAGCGCACGTACTTACCCTCATCTCGGAAGCCTGCAACGCGAGCGCCAGGAGGTCCCCCGCGCAGGACGACAGCACCTCTCGATTGAGGCCGTTGTTGGCACGCTCGGCGGCGGCGGTGAGGTCGCAAAATATCTCCGGGCGAGGGAGGAAGTCCGAGCGAGCGAGTCCCGGCCCCAACACGCCAGGATTTACCGTGGCCACGGCCACGTCAGCAGCAATGGACACCGGCGGGGCATCCTGCACACGGCTCCCGACTTCGCGCATACCTCCGCTGCTCGATCCTTCGCCACGTACGGGAGACGTCGTCTCGCCTGATGTCGGCAGAATGAGCGAGCAGATCGGAGAAAGTCTCGCGAAGTCAGGGGAAGAAAGGGACTCACACCTACCTCCTGCGCCCCTCGTCACGGTAGGAAGTGGCACCGGGTCGACCACCCAGGGGCACGCGGGCGCCTCGACGGTTGGGGCGAAGGTCTTCTCGGCCGCGCCAGCCGCCGTAATCCCACGGCAAGGCCCCGCAACAGCGTATCGACCCCCCGTTGGCGGGGGGGACTGCGTCCGAGGGCGTTTCGCCTGCGGTGACGCAGGCGATTCTTCCACGGTAGAACCAGCTCCGGTCATTGCCGCCCCCGCGGTTTCCTCCGCGGGGGGCACGCCCTTGTCGGCCGCTACGGTTGATAACGCACCGTCCCCTGTGGTTTGCTCGCCGGGGACGACGCCACCCCCGGGTTGACGGGTGCCAACTCAGCGGTGGCCGCGAGCCCGAGCACGGGCTCGTGGGCATCGGCAGAAAATGTCAGGGGATCCGCGGCGGCGCGCCCCTCCGAAGCAGTGTGGCCAGGCCCACCACCGGTCGCACGCTTCGCCTCAGCTGAGCTAGCCGCCGGGGGAGCTGCAGGGTCGCGTACGGCAGCTGGGGAACGGGCCCGGCGTCGCGAAGACAGCCCCCCCGCGGGGCTATCACCGTCCTGAGCGCCGGGAGTCCCGGCGGGGAGCTCTTCCGGCACCATGCGCTCGGGCACGGCAATCCCTACAGCCTCGCAGGTGCGGTTTATCCGCCCCTGCTTAGCCGCCTTCACCGCGGCCTCGCGAGCCCGATGCTCCTTAAGCGTATACGGGCCGAGGAGCGACGCAACCACGCGCTCCGCATCTTCTAGCCGAGTCACTGCACAGGAGACCACGTCAGTTAGGCGGAAGCCAAACAGATACAATGACACGATGGGCGACTTACAAGGGGCGGAGGGCGGAAGCACCCGAGACACACATGGTTCGAACCCGTCCTCGCGGGGGCCATTCGGCACAACATACTTCCCCCGGGAGGAGAGTGGCGCCGCCCCATGCATCGTGAACTCCTCGGCTAGGTCGCGTACGCTCATTCGACGGGCGACACCGACGAGGCTCTGTAGCTTTCGCGTGTCGTCAATCTCCGCCTTCAGACTCGGCGTGCTATTAAACGAGATCGGCCCGCCTCGGCACTGCAGTCTGCTCTTGTCGGTCACGGTGTAATAGAACCACCACCGCGTCCAGCCGGACGCCCACTGCCCTGACGAGGCGGACACAGGAAACAACGCCGCGCAGGACGCCCGGAGCACGAAGTCCACACCGCCAAAGTTGGACACCGCCCCGCCAACCTTTCTCAGTCGACAGTGTGCATCGTGCAGGGTGGTGAATAAGCTGCCGCTGGGGCGCCACCCCTCTGTCCGCATCGCCCACGCGAAGACAGCGAGGCGGAGTAGCGCGTGGGGTGTCAGCTGGGCTAGCTCCAGCTGGTAGGCCCGCAGGACTTCGCCCACAAACAACGTGCAGGGCATCCGAAGGCCTGCATCGAAGAACGCGACGAAAACAATTGCCTCCAGGGCCCCGGGCTTCGGCTCCGTCTCGTCCCGCCGGGGTAAGCGAGCCCCATTGCGGTCCGCGATCTTCCCCTCATCCACGAGCCGTTGTAGCGTCCCTTCCATCATGCGGCTCTTCCCCAGCACACGGGAGCAGGAGCCTCCCGAGTGCTCCATCGCGTTCCACAGCTTGTTGGCGCGCGAGCTCCCCCGTGGCACCAGTTTGTACTCTTGGGAAGGATGGTTCACCTCGCCCTGGCTAGGCAAGGAACCGCTGCGGGGGTGGTACGTGGCGTCGTCGTGGCTGGCCATCGCTCTCCGCGACAAGGGAAGGAGAAGAAGCAGGCAAGGGAGCAACTGGCGTGACAATTAGCACGGGCGCAAGCGAAGCGGCAGGTCAAAAAGCAAAATGAGAAAGGGTGCCTCCACCTCAACACTAACACCTTATAAAGGCCGCTCGCCTGCCCTGGCGCTCAATGCACAGACGGATCAAATTCCCGGCGATTCGGCTGTCCAAGATTTCGAAAGGAGAACCGCTCGGACCTGGAAGGCCGCGCCTGGTAGGTGGCCAAGCAGCGCACAACGCCCCTACCTCTTCAACACGCGTCCAACTTCTCAGGGGACGAGGCGAACGGCCGCGGTCACGCAACCGCTCACATCCCACGACGCACCAGTCGTGAGTCGCCACGTGCCCCACCTGCAGCATGGCAGACTGCACGACGCGACAGCCTGGCTTCTGCCAGGCCAGGCGTCGGCGTAATTCCAGCCGCCATTAAAAGCGCACTACCCCGGAGCGCGCGCGTCTACTTCGACTTGGGCGCCAGCTTCGCTGCCACCCGTTCGAAGGGTAGAGGACGGAGCGCGCGCGTCTACTTCGACTTGGGCGCCAGCTTCGCTGCCACCCGTTCGAAGGGTAGGGGACGGAGCGCGCGCGTCTACTTCGACTAGGCGCCAGCTTCGCTGCCACCCGTTCGAAGGGTACGGGACGGAGCGCGCGCGTCTACTTCGACTAGGCGCCAGCTTCGCTGCCACCCGTTCGAAGGGTAGGGGACGAGCGCGCGCGTCTACTTCGACTAGGCGCCAGCTTCGCTGCCACCCGTTCGAAGGGTAGGGGACGGAGCGCGCGCGTCTACTTCGACTAGGCGCCAGCTTCGCTGCCACCCGTTCGAAGGGTACGGGACGGAGCGCGCGCGTCTACTTCGACTAGGCGCCAGCTTCGCTGCCACCCGTTCGAAGGGTAGGGGACGGAGCGCGCGCGTCTACTTCGACTAGGCGCCAGCTTCGTTGCCACCCGTTCGAAGGGTAGGGGACGGAGCGCGCGCGTCTACTTCGACTAGGCGCCAGCTTCGCTGCCACCCGTTCGAAGGGCAGGGGACGGAGCGCGCGCGCCCACTTCGACGTGGCGCCACCTTCCGCTACCACCATCCCACATTTCAGGCTCCCCAACCACAAGCTTGGAGGATTTCACAGGCCGCAGGGGACGGAGGGGGCCAAAGGACTCGACGACATGGCTTCGGCCCTGTGAAGCCCTTCACCATGAGAGGCTCCTGTCGTAGGGGTGGCCCCCACCTAAACCCAGCAGGCCTGGTAGGAGATTATAAGGCCCAGAATAGGCCATGTTTAATGACATAACTGCCCCCAGAGGGGATAACCAGATGTAAGGGTATAGCTGTAAAAGCACTCCTCATGTGTATATATATATAAGTAAGCCTTGGGGAGGACCCAGGCCATTACACTTATCTTCATCACTCTCCACTACCATCTCTCTCTCTGTTTGGTCTGTAGCCACAACAGAGTTCTTGCGGCTGGGTGTTGGAGATTAGAGAAGGTGGCGGGCCAGGTGAACAGAAGAGCTGGGAAGAGGCGACGCGGTGGTGCGGTGGTGTTTGTGACGGCGCATGGTTGGCGTGCTCAAGGTCTGGTAAGGAGGCGGCGGTGGATCTGGAGAAGATGCAGTGGGGGCTGAAGAGTATTGGAGTTCGGTGGAGGATCGGTGGAGGAGATGGAGTATGGCGGCTGGTTCTGGGAGATGGAAGAGGATGGGTAGCGGCAGGTTGTGGTGTCTGGTCCCTCCCCTGGTGAAGATGCGCTTGCCCCTTTTATACCAGCGGCGCCCTCTAGGGTTTCCAGTGAGGCGCGGGGGGCACAGCTAGGGTTTCCGCGCAATTTGCATTTTGGTCCCCCCTTTTTTTTCTGTTTTGCAACCCTAACTCACTGCCAACTTCTTGATTTTCTGTAGAAAATGCGCCTGGTTCGCGCCGACCTACAAGAAGATTACAAAGCACTGTAATTTGTCCAAAATGAGGGCAAGTTTATGTGTTATTGATGAAATTAAGGCCAATTCAAGCTACTAGCAACAAGATAATGTCATAAAATATACTGCAAATATGATGCACATCATATACCCCCAAGCTTATACATTTGATTGTCCTCAAGCAAATGATATGATGAATTCGAACCCAGGATACAAGAAAGGCTGAAATGATCTAAGTGAATTTACTTGCAGCTAGTAAATTAGCACTCAATAATTCAAATGCAACTGTCTGACTTGATTTTTACAGGCTGTACAGATTTAGAACCAATAATCCAGCAAAGATATCAAAATGATACTAGAGTTTTTGACCAGATCAAGTTACCCAAAAGTGCCAAATTGCACTAATTGTTTACATGGATCCCACCAGAATTGAAAAGCAATCAAGACTAGATATCACAATCAAGAATAAGCATATCCTAGAGTCATTCTTAGGCATTTACCATCCTAGACGGAGAGACTAATGCTAGCATGAAGTTTATGAAAAAGCCTACACTTGAGCCATGATACTTTACTTTTGCTGAAAAAAAATTTTTTTAACCAGTTTCAAACACACCATGGGCACAAGTGCCACTTATTCCAACCAATGTGACAAAGTCACTTATTCAGACATTCACACTTCAATTGGGCAGAACTGCCACTTATTCAACCAATGTGACAAAGTCACTTATTCAACTCACACTTTGCAACCCAAAACAGAAATAAAGATCTTTTTTTTTCTTTCTTTCTTTTCTTTTCCCTTTTTTTTTATATATATAGCATCATTAACTGGTTTTCATTATCCATAAGATCTAGATAATTCAACCATGTTATTGGCTCAAGATAAGACTACCACTTTCACAACTTTTCATTCAAGCAAAAGCATCAATGTCTAAAATAAAGTATTATGCCCAAGCATGAATCCCAGGATATTGCTATTCTAGAAGTGATAACTAGAGTCAATACAATTCGCAAAAGGTAAAGATACATGTGTAACTTGCAATGGATCAAAGACCAAAGGATCACAAGATTTCTAAGCCATTAAGATTTCAATGTATTTCAAGAGTAAGCCAATTGGATCTCCAAAGAATTGATTTCAATACCAGTTCACTTAAGCAATTTTCAGTGTGATAACTCTGAATTATACTATTACAGTCACAAATTACAGACCAAGTATTCAATTTAGCAGAATATAACATCACATATTAATGATCAGGGCAGTCACATGTATTCAGCAATAACCCAACATGAGAATGATACTAGCCATAAATCATCAATTACGCATCATCAACTTCAGTGCCCATGAACATGACAAGAAGAATATGCAAATCATCCACATAAGAACAGATCCTCCCCCAAGCTTAAGTCCAACATACATTCTGAAATAAAAATTCAGTATTGGAATCAGCTCACCGGGTGCAAAAGTTGAATCAGAACAGTTATCTCATCATCCCCAAGAGCTTCCTGCCATGCTTGGATGATGGATCAGCATGTACCTGCAATGGAAAAAATAAAAAGGGAAAGGATAAACCGACAAAAGATAAGGTAAAAGAGGAAAACTGCAGTAAAACAGAAAGAATAAACAGCTCAGGTTGCCTCCTGAGAAGCGCTTGTTTTAGGTCTTTAGCTTGACCAACAAATGATAATCAAGTAGGCTCAAAAGAAATTGGAGGATCAAGGTCAGATCTGACTTGATCTCCAACGCTGTCCTCATTAAGTTCAGGAAAGGGTTCCCCAACAAAGTAATGTTTCAATCTTTGCCCATTAACCTTGAAAATGCCCCCAGATTGACTCTCAACCTCAAAAGCTCCACTTCCTAGCTCTTTCTTGACTACACAAGGCCCAAACCATCTAGATTTGAACTTTCCAGGGAATAAATGGAACCTAGAGTCAAAAACTAAGACCAGCTGTCCAGGTTGGAAATCACGCCTCAAAATGTGACGGTCATGAATCTTTTTAGCTCTTTCTTTGTAAATCCTTGAGCTTTCATAAGCATCAAGCCTCAATTCATCAAGTTCACACAACTGTAACTTCCTATGTTTCCCAGCTAGACCCATGTCCATGTTGAGCTTTCTAATTGCCCAATGTGCTCTATGCTCAAGCTCAACAGGGAGATGACAGGCTTTTCCATAAACCAACCTAAAGGGGGACATGCCAATAGGTGTTTTGTATGCTGTCCTATAAGCCCACAATGCATCATAAAGCTTAAGAGACCAATCTGTCCTGGATTTGGACACAACTTTTTCAAGGATTTGCTTTATCTCTCTATTGGAAACTTCAACTTGCCCATTAGCTTGAGGATGATAAGGAGTGGTTACTCTATGATTGTGGACTCCATATTTGGCTAGAAGAGCTTCCAACTGCTTGTGATTAAAGTGAGACCCACCATCACTTATCACAACTCTAGGAATTCCAAACCTAGGAAAGATGATTTGCCTAAACAACCTACAAACAGATTTTGAATCAGCATGGACAGTGGGTATAGCCTCAACCCATTTGGACACATAATCCACTGCCACAAGAATGTGCTTGTACCCTTGAGAAGAAGGCAAAGGTCCTATGTAATCTATTCCCCAAACATCAAAGAGTTCTACCTCAAGAATACCATGCTGTGGCATCTCATGTCGTCTTGACACGTTCCCTGCATGCTGACAGGGATCACAAGACTGAATGTATGCATGAATATCCTTGAACATGGTAGGCCAATAAAATCCAGCTTGAAGAACCTTTGCTTGGGTCTTGGCAGTACCCGCATGACCACCAAAAGGAGCAGAATGACAGTGAAAAATCACATTTTGAACCTCATCATGAGGAAGACAACGTCGAACAACCCCATCTGCACAATGCCTATATAGATATGGGTCATCCCAAAAGAACTTTCGTGCGTCATGTGTGAATTTCCTACGCTGCTGATAGGAGAGATCAGGAGGTATAGTGTTGCAGACCAAGTAATTAACTATATCTGCATACCAAGGGGTGCGAGACTGAACAAGAGAAACTTCTAATAGATGGTCTCCAGGAAGAGAGTCTTCAATAGGAAGTATAGAAGTTGAATCTGAATGGGGCAGTCTAGATAAATGGTCAGCCACTAAGTTCTCAGCCCCCCTTTTATCTCTAATTTCTACATCAAACTCTTGCAGCAACAGAATCCAGCGAATGAGGCGAGGTTTAGCATCCTTGTTACTCAAAAGATACCTAATGGCTGCATGATCTGTGTACACTATGCATTTTGAGCCAACTAGGTAGGATCTAAACTTGTCAAAGGCAAATACTACAGCTAGCAGTTCTTTTTCAGTGGTTGTGTAATTAATTTGAGTGTCATCTAAAGTCCTGCTAGCATAGTAAATGACATGCAAGGATTTTTCATGCCGCTGCCCCAAAACAGCCCCCACAGCAAAATCACTAGCATCACACATAAGCTCAAAAGGAATATCCCAATCAGGAGATTGCAAAATGGGTGCAGAAATGAGAGCAGCCTTGATCTTGCTAAAAGCATCCATGCAAGACTCATCAAACACAAAAGGGACATCGCAGCCCAAAAGATGAGTGAGAGGGCGAGCAATCTTAGAAAAATCCTTAATGAATCTGCGGTAAAAGCCTGCATGCCCCAAAAAGCTGCGAATACCCTTCACATTAACAGGTGGGGGCAGGCGGTCAATTACCTCTACTTTAGCTCTATCCACCTCAATGCCTCTAGAAGACACTAAGTGACCAAGAACTATCCCTTCTCTAACTAGAAAGTGACATTTTTCCCAATTAAGAACCAGATTTGCCTCAAGACAGCGCTGAAGGACAGTTTCAAGATTGGCCAAACAGCTCTCAAAGGTCTGCCCATAAACAGTGAAATCATCCATGAAAACCTCCATGATTTTCTCAATAAGATCTGTAAAAATAGACATTACACAGCGCTGGAAGGTCCCTGGGGCATTGCAGAGTCCAAATGGCAGCCTACGGTATGCAAAGGTACCATAGGGGCAAGTGAAAGTGGTCTTTTCCTGATCTGATGGATGTATAGGAATCTGTAAGAATCCTGAATATCCATCAAGATAACAGAAATAAGAATGACGGGCAAGTCTCTCTAACATTTGGTCAATGAAAGGCAAAGGGAAATGGTCCTTGCGTGTGGCTTTGTTGAGCTTCCTATAGTCAGTACACATGCGCTAGCCCGTGGTTGTTCTTGTGGGAATCAACTCACCTTTTTCATTAGCAACCACTGTTATGCCCCCTTTCTTGGGCACAACATGAATGGGACTGACCCACTGACTATCTGAAATAGGATAGATGATGTTAGCACCTAGAAGCTTGAGGATTTCTTTCTTGACAACCTCCTGCAGATGAGGATTAAGCCTACGCTGGTGCTCACGTGTTGGCTTAGCATCATCCTCAAGGTGAATGCGGTGCATGCAGGTGGCTGGATCAATGCCTTTCATATCATCTATAGAGTATCCAATGACAGCTCTATATTTACGAAGGATCTCAAGAAGTTGATCAGCCTCTAAAGGTGTCAAATGGGCACTAACAATAACAGGACATGTCTGATCTGGTCCCAGAAATTCATATCTAAGATGATTAGGAAGTGGTTTCAGCTCTACCTTTGGGGCTGTGGGCTGCCTAAGGTCTGGGATTTGAGAAGGCTCTACAGGAGCATCAATGAGTGCCACATGATGAGAATCTGTAGCAGTGCACTCATCCTCAATTGATGTCACTTCCTCAACATTTTCATATGTCTCACCGACACATTTGTCAACCAAATCAAGTGAGAAACACTGATCTGGGCAGTGAGGAAGATGAGTGGGGTGCCTCATATCAAATGCTAGCTTCTCTTGACCAAATTGGAGAGTAAGCTTAGCATCTTTGACATCAATGACAGCACCTGCAGTAGCAAGGAATGGTCTCCCAAGGATGACAGGTTCACTTCTATCCTCCATCTCTAGGACAACAAAGTCTACAGGGAAGGCAAAGGTACCAACTACCACAGGAACGTCCACTAAAATACCAGCTGGGTGACGATATGTGCGATCAGCCAACTGCAATTTCATGGCTGTTGGCTGCAGATCGCCCAAAGGGAGCGCGTCACAAACTGATAATGGGAGGACAGTAACACTTGAGCCTAAGTCACAAAGAGCTCTAAAGTTCTTGGAGCCTAAATTGCAAGGTATGCAAAAGCTACCAGGGTCATCTAACTTAGGAGGTAGCTTATTCTGTATGATAGCGCTACACTCCTCAGTTAGAGTGACCACCTCAAGCTCATCCATACTCCGCTTCTTGGTAAGCAGCTCCTTGAAGAATTTGGCATACATAGGCACATGTAGGACAGCCTCTAGAATGGGAATGGTGATCTGAACATCCTTCATCCTCTCTAGGAATTTAGCAAACTGCTTGTCCTCATTCGACTTTTCTAACCGCTCAGGGAATGGCAATTTGGGTTTTGTGGAAGGGACAGCTGCTGTAGTGGATGATGAGGGGATATCATGTGTTTTGGCTAGTGTTATGGAGCTGGGTTGGTGCAGATTCTGCTGCTGTGAGTCAGGATTTGCTTGCTGGACAGACCTAAAGACAGGGGGCACATACAAGGGTGGTGTTGGAAGAAGAGGTTCAGATGTGGTTTTACCACTCCTAGTAGTGATTGCTCCACAATGGCCACGAGGATTTGCCTCAGGCTGTGCAGGAAGCCTCCCAGATTGGCTGGTTGAAGCCTGTGATGCTTGCAAACTCTCCACACGACTAGCCAAATCAGTCAATTGAGTCTTTGCATCATTGTATTGAGCTTCCATCTTAGCTACATGTGATGCAAGGAGCTGTTCAATTCTGGTCAACTGATCTGATTGAGAAGTAGTAGGTGGAGGGTTTGGAACATGCATCATAGGTTGCTGAAATGAGGCATGTGAAGGGGCTTGCTGCTGTCTAAAGCCTTGTGCTGATGTTCCCACAGGGAAAGATGACATACTAGGGTTGGTGTTCTTGTAAGACAAGTTTGGATGACGCCACCCAGGGTTGTAGGTTTGAGAATACTGCCCATGTGATTGAGCATAATTCACTTCAGATGATTCAGCTGTGGAAGTTAAGGGGCACTCAGCTGGAGTATGCCCTTGAGATCCACAAATCTGACATCCAGTGGCTATATGGGCTGAAGATGAGGGCATGAGCTGCGCCATTTGACGCGTGAGAACTTGAATCTGAGCTGATAAGGCATCATTAGAGCTCACCTCATAGATACCAGGACGTGGAGGAGCAGAAGCTCTCTCACTGGACCACTGAAAGTGGTGAGAGGACATACTCTCAATCAAGCTGAAAGCTTCATCAAGAGTTTTGTTCATTATGCCTCCTCCTGCTGCAGAATCTACAAAGGCTCTTGTGTGGTGTGTAAGACCTTTGTAAAAAATCTGCAGCACCAGCCATCTTTCAAGGCCACAGTGAGGACACATCCTAAGCAGGGTTTGATACCTCTGCCAAGCATCATACAAACTCTCACCCTCAGATTGTGAAAACCTAGTAATCTGGTCACGCACTTCTGCTGCCTTGGAGGGAGGAAAATACCTCTCAAAAAAGGCCTGCAGTAGGTGTTCCCATGTGTCCTTAAGATGCAGGGGCAGAGAATGCAACCAAGTCTTAGCACCATCTCTAAGAGAGAAAGGGAACAATGAGAGCCTAATGGCATCAGTTGTGACTCCATTGCACTTCAAAGTGTTGCAATATTCTAAGAAGGTGCGAATGTGTTCATTGGGATCCTCAGTGGGAGAACCTCCAAATCTGGTCTGCTGGACCATGGTAATGAGTGCAGGTTTTAGCTCAAAGTTGTTTGCCTGAATGGCAGGTTGGACAATTCCAGGGGCTATACCTTGGTCTCTAGCAATCCAAAGGTCACGAAGAAGAGGTTGGGGGTTCTGATCTCCCATTTCTTCTGGATGGGGAAGTTGATTTTCTCTCTTCAGCTTATGAAAAGTGCGCTCAATCTCAGGATCAAAAGGAGCCAATGAATGGTCTCCACTCCTGCGCATAAGCTGAGAAGTAGGGTCGAAAAGGGAGGAAGGAAACTAAAGAAATGACTTAGTCTATGGTCTAGCGCGATCACCAATATCTAATCCCCGGCAACGGCGCCAATTTCTTGATCGTGCAAAACTGCACACCCGCAAGTGAACGGGCTGCCGCCAAGATAGCAGCGAATGTCGTGTTCTCCACAGGGACTAGATTACTGGAGACACAACCCTTAACCAAAGCTAAGACGCACGAACAGGGAAATTTGAAACTAACTGCAGAACCTAAACAACTAAAGGATGGAGAGCAAACTGCAAATGAGCAGAAGTAAGAGGAGGGAAGAGCTGAAGGTACTGTGAATAAGAGAGCCTAACTGAAGAAGAGAAAAGAGAAGGACCTGAGAATCTAATTCTGCTAAGAGAAAGAGAGAAAGAAAACTAGCCAGAAATAACAGAAGGGAAGCTAAGGGTAGAGAGAGAGAGAGAGCAGAATAGAGAATAATGCTAGGAGTAGGCTGGAACTAGCAGATTAGACGAAGCAGGGCAGAAAGAAGAAAGAATAGAAAAGAGAGAATAAAGTAAAGAAGACTACAGAAGGGGAGTTGAGCAAAGGGGAGAGAAAGAACAGAGAAGAGAGGAGGGCTAGGAGACAAGTCGGCTTGCAGACTTGAAGACCAGAAGTGAACTATAAGAGAAGCACTTTATCCTGAGATAATAAAAGAAGAGAGAAGTAGCCGGGAAGGAAAGAAAATCAGGGATTAGAAGAGAAGAAAGAAGAGAGCGGAGAAGAATAGAGATCTACCTATGCCGAGAGAGAAGAGAAGAACTAGGGAAAAGAGAGATTGCGATGAGAGGCAAGGAGGCGCAGAAGACTAACTAAAGAAAAAAGGACAGGCAGCTATACTACGATCCCCATTCCCTAACAGCAATCATACAAGCAAGCATAAACCAGGAATAGATTAAGACAAGCAACTAAAATGCAAATACATAAGCTCTACAACTGCAGGAACAAGGAAGTTCTACCTAACTTAGGAATGACATTAAAAATAAACAGCATGACATTAATTAAATTCTTTTTTTTACTTTTTACTAATCAATATTAACAGAAATGCATGCTCAAAATTTAAATCTAACTGAAGGAATCGAACCTAACAATGAAAGATGATATCTATATGACAGTGAGTAAAGAACTCTACAAACAGAGGTATCAATTTGTGAAGAACTACTAGATCATCGAATAATATTCATAAACCAGAACATAAAGCAGGATTCACTTAAACATCTCAATGCACAAATAGAATAACAGAAGCATATCTTAACAGCCAGATCACTTAATGCCAGATGCACATCTCAGATTTGTCACAATAGCATCTCAATAAAAACAAGCACAAGACTAGCACTCCTTAGTAACAAAATTTATTATCCTACATGCGCATCACAGATTTAACATACAAGCATCACAGGAAGGCATTCATTGCATTAATATTATAGATCGGAATTTATACAACCCTTGAGAAACAGTTGTCGAAGATGCCCTGTAGAAGATGCTGGCAGGGGGAGGCGATGGGATGAAGAGGCGTCGCCGGTACCGTGTAGAGGTAGCAGACCACCCGAAGTAGTAGGAGAAGGAGCAGATCAGGCGCTGGGGAAGCAGATCCAGCCGTGTAGACGAAGCAAGTCGGAGTAGGGGTAGCAGATCCGCAAAAAGTAGTTGCATAGGTCGTAGATGTTGTAGATCCAGTGCTGGGGCTGTAGATCCGGCCAAGGAAGATGATGGAGACGCAGATCCAGCAGAAAAGAAGTAGATCCAGGAGCTTCAGTTGAAGAAGTTGCAGATCCAGTCACAGGTGAAGCAGATCCGGAGCTAGGGTTTCAGATCCGACCGTGTAGAGCAGATCTGGCCGGCAGCAAAGGGGATTCAGCAGAGGGGTTAGGGTTCTTGGAGGTGTGTTCTCGGTGGAGGCTTTTTGGAGAGGGGAAAATGAGCCAAAATGGGGATCTGGATGGGAGTTCTTGCGGCTGGGTGTTGGAGATTAGAGAAGGTGGCGGGCCAGGTGAAGAGAAGAGCTGGGAAGAGGCGGCGCGGTGGTGCGGTGGTGTTGGTGACGGCGCATGGTTGGCGTGCTCAAGGTCTGGTAAGGAGGCGGCGGTGGATCTGGAGAAGATGCAGTGGGGGCTGAAGAGTATTGGAGTTTGGTGGAGGATCGGTGGAGGAGATGGAGTATGGCAGCTTGTTCTGGGAGATGGAAGAGGATGGGTAGCGGCAGGTTGTGGTGTCTGGTCCCTCCCCTGGTGAAGATGCGCTTGCCCCTTTTATACCAGCGGCGCCCTCTAGGGTTTCCAGTGAGGCGCGGGGGGCACAGCTAGGGTTTCCGCGCAATTTGCATTTTGGTCCCCCTTTTTTTCTGTTTTGCAACCCTAACTCACTGCCAACTTCTTGATTTTCTGTAGAAAATGCGCCTGGTTCGCGCTGACCTACAAGAAGATTACAAAGCACTGTAATTTGTCCAAAATGAGGGCAAGTTTATGTGTTATTGATGAAATTAAGGCCAATTCAAGCTACTAGCAACAAGATAATGTCATAAAATATACTGCAAATATGATGCACATCACGGTGCTATTTGATGTGTTTCTTGTTTGTGATGGCTGTAGGACGTCGAGACGGAGTCGTGGCGAGGCATGGAGGACCGGACTAGGCGCAGGTGGTGCCAAGGTCAGAACGGTCGAGGTGTGCCAAAGACGGCGTGAACTCGAGGTGGTTGCGAGTCGTGGACGACAAGGAACGCGGAAGCTTCCCGGAAGGTGCAGGAGGGGCGAAATGGTAATTTCGCAAGGCTACACAAGAGGGTGCGGGCTCCGTTCGGGTTTAGCGGGCGTAACGGGTTGAAGACCCCTTAGCCATGGGCTATAAATAGGAGGGAGTGGCTGCATGCCCCCTCATGGCTTTGGGAGAGAGTTAGGGTTTGCTAGAGTCAAAAGAGGCTTTGGGAGTTTGTTTTGCCTTTGCTTTTTAGTGGTTGAGGGCAGCAGGTTGTGTCTCCCAGGAAGGATGTAGGGAGTGTGTTCTTGAGGGTTTGGAGAGGGAGAGGATGAAGAGAGCTTCCATGTAATCATTCCTCTTGTTCTAATGTCTATGCGTATCGGGACTCCTCTGTAATCGTCTTTGATTTGGAATGGAAATCTGAAGTGTATCTCTCCAGTTCGTGCTCTCTGTTCTTCGTTTCCCCTTTTGAGTGATTTTTGATTTTATGAGATTTGAGTTGTTTTTGCTGGGAAGGCCCAAAATGGGTTACTCTATGTTGGGATGATGCCTCAAGATCATTTGATCAATTTTTCCAAGAGCTAATCGCATTTAATCTCAGATTTCTCTTGTGGGGCTTCTCTGTTCCTGTTATTGCTTTCTAGGGTTTCTTGGCCCCCTTTAATTTTTTTGAAAGAAGGCTTGAGATTTGAACTCTCTAGTCCTGAGGCTGTTGCTAATCTTTCTGTGAAGTCTCATGGACTAAGGCTCAAAGATTAGGGAGCATTGTGAACTTTGGTGATGCTCTGTGCATTTTTCAGTTTTGAGGTCATTTCTCAGTTCATTTCTAGGGTTTGAGGTGATACTTGATTTCCCTTGAGAGCTTGTGCTCAAATTTAAGTCTCAGGGTCTCAAGGCTATTTCCTAGCTATCTGCAAAGCTTCTTGGCCAAAGGATCAAAGTTGAGATGGCAATTTGAGTTTTAGTGTTCCTCTCGGTAGTTTTTCAGTTTTTGGGCAATCTCTTAAATTCTTACTCAAAAGATGATATCCTCGGTTCCAGAAGTGCCTAATACTATTTAGATCATATTCATGCACTTCTGGGTTGAAGAGGAAGGAGAAACACCACAAATTTCATTACTTTTGGCCAAGTTTCTGAATTTTTCTGTGTGCTGTTAGCTCTGTGCCCGAAGGGCGGTCTGACCGGATATTGCTTGGTGGTCAGACCGGCTTAACTGGAGCGGTCAGACCGGTCCAACAAGGGCGGTCAGACCGGCCTTAAGCCGGCGGTCTGACCGGCCAAGTGACCGCGGTCTGACCGGCCTCTTCCGCTTCATGCGCCATTTTGTTAGTTTGGTTCTAGGCTTGCTTCTTTTCTGTGAGGCTAAGTGTTCAGTATGAATAGGCTTCCTCCTTCATAGTTCCAGTAACTATTGGAAGAGGGATTCTTTTAGTGGAGCACTTTTAGGGGGAATTTTTAGAGATCGACATTCACCCCCCCTCTGTCGCCGTTTCGGTCCAGACAAAGCTCATTTTCCCCTAATCTAAATATTTCTACCCTTTTTTTACTACAACTAAATTTTGCCTTGATCTTTCTCCTCCTTTTGGCAAAATAGTTATCAAGGTTAAGGGGTTATGCAAGCTCACTACCACTCCCCCTCAAATGATATATGAAAACTCTTGTAAACAGCAAGGAAGCAAGAAAGAGCATGTATGCATAAATAAAAATGCATAACCTAAAAAAGAGCTTTGAAAATTTTTCAAAGTGAGGTTAAACATAAAAAATATCACTTGAAGCCATAAAATATATACAAAGCTATTTAGGTCATGATAAGGCATATATAACCAATCTATGCAAGATAGCATAATTTAGTGCATTCAATTTGATTTCAAGTTAAGCAAAACTTCAAAATTGGTAACTTTAACTAAAGTTATCCGAGTATATGCTAAGCCATGTCAAGAAGCCTAAATGGACCCAAGAAGCTTAAATTGAATCAATTAAAGTGCTGACATTTCAATTTTTGTGAATTATGCTCAAGTACTAGATAAAAGCCATTCTTGATATTTTAGAAATCATTTATGCCTTATATTAGCAAATCAAGTCCTGTGCTACGAGCCATCCATAACTACATTCTAAGCTTAAGCCATTTTTCACATTTTTGTTTTCTTATCCAAGTGCTAGATCTCAAGCAAGAAGATTAAAAGAGTGGTCTAAGTTATCCAAAACTCTCCCTGAGTTCATGCCTAGCGTAATAGCAAGTCATCTCATGAGAAAGAATTAGTGAGATCAGCTTTTGTGCACAAAAGTGATCATCTTTATTATGTTAGGCATTAGTTAAAAAAGAACTAGCAAAGCACTAAATAAAAGCTCAATAAGGGATTCAAGATTTAGAAGAGCACTTTTGACATGACATTTATCATAAAAGGATCAGTAGAGAGCAACTAATCAAAAGATCCATACTTGCAAACTTAAAAGATACCAATTACAAAAATTGACACCACTTGTAAAATTAAGTTTAGTTTGACAAGTTAAGCTAGCATAGCAAATATTTAATCATGCATACAAAAGTATGATAAAATTAGCTAAGTAGGTATAACGTGGCAATGAACAATATCAAGTCAAGATTACATCACTAATAAGTAATAGTCAAATCTCATATCTAAATGCACAATTTACAATACAATGCCATGTATGCATGATGTAAAAATGAAATAAGACATAAAACTCCCCTATCTACAAGAACTACATGCAAATGAAAAACAAGAGCTAAAAGTAAGAAAAAGGAAAACTCCTCCTAGAAAGAAAACCTCTCCATTTCATGGTCTCTAGCCCAAGGAACACAAACTGCTAAGGATCGAATTTACCACACTAGCCACCCCACTACTAGAAGCTAGTGAAAGAAGAAGCAACCTCAACCTAGACAGGGTAAGAACCTAATAAAGAAGAGAAGTGCCTAAGAAAGACACAAAACAAAAAGTGGGACCCTCAACACCCTGAATTGACCTAAAACCCTGACACTCCTAAATGCTATGCAATACTGAACATGGAAGCAGGGAATTGACAAAGCTTAAACAAGAACCTACATCACACCGCTTGACAGTATGATATAGTCAAAATTGAGCAAGCTATATGCTAAGAAGTGATAGCCATCACCGGATGCCAAAGAGTGAGGTAGGACACCCAAAGAGATTGACATGATCATATATGATCTCTCATCACCTATAAAGCCTACACCAAAGAGACTATACCTGGGTACTAGGGTTAGTGATATAAGAATGGGGAATCCGGTATTGAGACACATGACCAGCAGGAAAAGCTCTAAAATATGAGTTAGCGTGATATGCAACAAGATACAACTAAGAGCTACGAAAACCTCTCAAGTCCTCACCATGGACCAAACAATGAAAATTTTGCATAGGGGTAAGCTCTAGACCAAAATTCACTCTTCTGGAACCTAGAACCACTTCGCCCTCTAAAGACACCAAAAGAATCAAAGAACCCATCTATAAAGCATGGTCTAGAGACAACTCTAGGAGCAGTAGCTAAACGGGACTAATCCTAAAAGCTCCTTAAGTCTCTATCACGATCATATCGTAGTTTCTTCACCTGCTTAAAATAGAACTCTACAATGTGGCCATCCTTCTCACAAAAAGGTGCAATGGTATTTGACATTTTGAGGGGTTGTACCTGCTTAAATATAAGCATCTACATTGATAAAAGGGGATTGGACAAATCCTGCAAATTGAACACAATCTTGGTAGGCTCAGGAGGGGCAATCTCAAACTTTCCACTCTCAACTGCACTCACTACCTTAGGAGGATGACTCTTGGAATGCTCATAGGGGTTGAAATCTAAACCTTTATTTGCTTTGTTAACCTAGAATTGATCTAAAATCATGTTTTAGTTTTTTCTCACTAGAAAACTTCTCAAGGATTTTCTGCAAACAATCATTCTCCTTGGCAAGGGTGACACAAGACTCATAAGCTTGACTCTTAATATCTCTAGTGTATCTCTCGTTATGCACAACCACCTCTAGCTTCACAGCCTCACAAGACACACAAGATGTATTCTTGACTCTACACAATTGCTCATCAAATTTAACTCTAAAAGACTCATGCATGGCATCAAATCTTATCCAATTTCAATACAAAATGCACAAGCTATTGGAGTAATAGAATCAACATTTGAAGCATGAATAAGAGCAATGGATTCTTTATTCCTTTTTCTTTCAACATTTTAGTGTGAACTTCAGTTTTAGAATTGAGCTTAGACAAGTATCACATGGTTCAGATCTAGCAAGACTAAGCTTGTTAGTTAATTCTTTCAAATTTTCTTCTCTAAACTCACAATTAGCACAATAATATTCAAAATTGAATTGGAGCAAATATTCAATTTGTATGGTAAGTTTCTTTTCCAATTCATCACAATTGAAGTATGGCAAAGCACTAGCTCTAGAAATATCCCCAGCTCCTAAGTAAATAAAACATGGACTAGCTTTGATATCAATAATTTTAGCTCTAGTATTTTCTAATTGTCCTAGCAAAGATAACTTAGAATATCTCAATCTTTCGATTGTAGCATGCAATGTAAAACAAGTATCATAGTTATTAAGATCAGGAGTAGTAGTTCTAAGCCTATTAATTTGCAAGACTTATAGCTCATTTTCAGCTTTAAGCGTATTATTCTATTTTACCAACTGTTCCAAGTGCTTGACTTGCATATCATCTGTTGCCAATTTTTCATATTTGAGCTTGAGAGTCAAAGGAATTTACCTCATTATCGTCCTTGGAGTAGGGATCATCCTTGTCATGTGTGCTGTAAGAATCAACATCACTAGCAACCACGAGGCATAGCTCGGTGAAGCCAACAGACTTCTTCTCCTTCCTTTCTCCTCCTCATCATTTGAAGTGGTAGGATCAACATCACTCTTGTCTCGGCCATTGAGAGCTATGAGCAATGACATGGCGGCCTTCCTAATTGCATCCTTGTTCTTGAAAGGTCGATGAGACTTCTTGTTGTAGTCCTTGTACTCCTTCTTGTAGTCCTTCCTCCTATGATTATCTCCATCCCTGTTCACAAGGTTAGGACATATAGCACGAATATGGCCCATCTCACCACAATGAAAGCAAACAATTAGACCTTCTCTCCTACACTCTCCTACTTTGTGGTAGGCATGTGCAAATAAGCTAGTGATGAGGGTTAGATCATCTGTGGGAAAGTCAATGCTTGATGATTTCTCTTAGGACACCGCAGAGGTCTTTGTGTCCCCAAGCGAAGATATCGCTATTGGCCCTCAAGGTCACTAGTATAAATTTGGAGCAAGTCCCTATAAATTGCAAAGCAGCTTAAGATACACATTGAAACAAAATGATTATAATTTGCAAGCAAGGTCATGAATTTGGATGCAAAGTCATGATTTACCTAAAGCAATTTTGTCCAAAAGTTCAAATCAATTTAAGTTTAGGAACAAAGTCAGCATAAATTTAGGAGTAAGTTAGTATAAATTTAAAAGCAAGTTAAAATATATATGGAAGCAAAATGAGTATAATTTTCAATCAAGGCCATAAATTTGGAATCAAAGTCATGATTTATCTAAAGCAAAGTTTTGTACAAAAAATCAACTTAGTTTAAATAATAGGTAAGTAGAGTGTTGGTACAAAAATCAATGAAACTACATGACAAAAAAAACCCTCATTGCTTTCCTGCCTCAACGAGCAACGACGTCTCACAATGACTCTGAAGTGATCTGATGGCTCAAACGGGTGTGTGTGCCATCCAACCAACACGCGCACGTGTAGAAACAAGGATTTGCATAACAAAAATAAAAAAATATTATAGTACACCATGTTTAGCTTATGCACTCGTTCGACCAACATAGCAAGTATGTAGTACCTTACTTTCTTTTGTCTATGAGCTTGTTTGTACTTGATGTGTTGCGGTATCTTGCCTTGTGGAATCTAGGCATCTTTACCAATACTAATATGATTTATTATTATATATGGCTAAGAAAAAACTTCAACTAATTTTGTGTCCAACGGTAGGAAAATATAACTGCTATTGGAAAGGCATCGATTGTCAAAAGGAGCTTACAAGTGCACCGTAACCCATGAACCTAGTATATGTTCGCAATGCATACGTACATTTACGATGAGGCAGCCACTAGCATGTGAATTTTGTGTTGTTTCGTTGGCGTGCGGAGTATAGCTATCTAGCTGACGGCTGTAGTAATGTTGAAAAAATTATCGAGTACTTTACTGAAATTTCAAATTAAGCTTTATCACTTTCAGTTAATTTTCAATAAAATTAATTAGTGGAGTTTCGAGATACTCTTTTATTTCTAACTCTAAATAACTTAATCGTATTGTGTTGTTTGTTTTTCTAGTGTTTTGTTTGATAGTTTTGAACTTATTTCCTATGCGTATTTAATTTTGAAACATTTTTATTGATATTTGTTAATTATTAACATTTTGAGTAGTAAACATTTATTATTCTTCTAAAAACATTTGCAATTTCTCCTTGACTTTTTTTCGAACTTTATGTATTCCCAAATACTTTATAGATCATTCGTATATTCTACATAGCCTTGAGGAAATTTCACATTAGTTTTTGAGAAAATCTAGTGGATGGTATACCGTCGAGTCCATCGTGACAGCATAGCATCCAACCACTGCTCAAGAGCTATACGACATGTTCAAACTATTCGATGCGCTCCTCATCCATCCAATCCTTGTCCATTCGCTTAGCGTTGTTCTTACGCTCCTTCAATCTCCACGGCCATCATCACTAGTGAATCGAATCAAGTGAGCTGGTGGTCGGCAAGTCGGAGTTCAAGCAGCGTGCTCGGAGGAGAATGGCCGTAGTGGGCACGAGGCTGAGGTCGATGGTTGCAGGCTCACCTAAGTGCAGCAGCAGGTCCGGTGGGCTAGATGAAGCTGCAGCTATGGGCGGCTAGCAGACGAGCGGGCTGGTGATGGGTTTTCCAAATCAGTCAAAAATCGACCAAAAATTACGAAAATTGGAAATATCGGTCCACCAGTAATATTTGCTATCGATCAAAAAATTTTCATTTTTGCATGATTTTTGCCAAATATAAAAGAAATTTGTAACCATTTCAAATAACATGTGTGTCCATAGCCTAGTGATTAGGTCTCTTGCTTTGGAGTAGGAGGTCGTGGGTTTGAACCGTTAAAATTGCATTTTCCCATCTTTATTCATTTAAATTTCAAAAAATTCAAATTTTGTTTTGAAAATTTTGGCCAAAATTGGCCGAAATTGTCAAAAATTGGAAATATCAACAATTTTGGGACCCCTCATAAAATTTTAAAGCCGATTTTGAAAACCTTGGCTAGTGTAGGCAAGCTAGCGATCATGGCGGTGATCTGCGAGCAGGCTCAACGACGACAAGTGGCCAGCTAGTTTGGTGGTTGCGGGCGCGGACCGAAGTGAGGTAGCAGCTGAGCAGGGCCGACGGATGTGGGGTTCACGCTTGCCTCTAGCCCGGTGCCACTCGTAGGACATGGTTATAGAGCCACGGAGGCACATGAATCAATAGAGGTGGAAACAGATCAGATACGATCGAATAGTCTCAAATACGAATATGAATCCATATTTTTAAAACTAATATGAATACAAATTCGAATATTCTCAAATACGGATATGAATATTTGCGAACACGGATACAGATATTTTCGAATACGGACTTTCTCGGATACGAATATCAGATCAAACGGATTCTTGGCAGTTTTGCCAATTTTTCACCAGTTTTTGACCTGTTATCGGTTTTAAACCGCCTAAATTCAAAATTTTAATCACAAAAATTGTACGGATTTTTCATGAGTTCTAGAAACGGATCAAATATGAATAGAATACTCTCGAATACGAATACGGATATGAATATTCTCGAATACGAATGCGAATATGAATATTCTCAAATACAAACACGAATATTCTCGAATATTAATACGAACAATTTCGAATACGAATTTTGCTTACCACATTTGCATTTTCTCGAATACGAATATCAGATAAAACGAATTGTCCGTTAACATTTTCCACCCCTATGAATCAAGGTTGTGCACCACACGAGTGAGCTCGGAGCCCGCGGCAGCCGTGGGCTAGCGAGCGCGATGGCGAGCCGCGGGCCAATAGGCCGGTAGTTCGCCGGTGGTCAAGGCAATGGACGTCGGCCAAGCAGCTGATGTAACAGGGGCAGGCATAGCATCAGCCAGTGCCATGGGCCGAACATGGCCACGAATGTCAGCAGGATCACGGTCACACAATGAACGGAGCAACCAACTCAGCGATTCTGCAGTTTGCCGAAAACGCGCACAGTATCGTCAGGCAAAACTTGAATCCACTGATAACTTCAATCAGCGAGGAAACAAGACAATTTTGGTGGTGCAAATCACACAGCACCTTTTTAGGTTTTACTCCATTATATCAAAATTACAAAAGCCCTACTTCTATTCTTACACGGGATCAAAAAAACCGACTTGGAAACAAAACACAAACCGAGACTGAAAAACAAAAACCATGTTCTGGTCAGACCAGATACTCTTCAGCGGTCAGACCGTTTAACTCAAACATTCACCTCCCTAAACTGGTTTTTCTTCTTTCTGCACAGCCTGCACCCCAATCTCCTTTCTCTTCTCAAGGAATTTGAGCCTGCTCAACACCTTCGTTAGAATGTCCGCGAGCTGATTACTTGTGTTGATATACTTGACGTCAATCTTCCCTTCATCAACACACTCTAGAATATAATGAAATCGAGTATCAATGTGTTTACTTCTATCGTGATGCATCGGATTCTTTCTCAAAGCAATTGTGGACTTATTGTCGATGTTGAGCTCCACCTTCACTAGATCCCTACTCAACAAATCTTCGAGGAGTGATCCCAACCACACTCCATGACATGCCGCAGTCACAGCTGCTATGTATTCGGCTTCACACGAAGACAATGCCACCATCTTCTGTTTGTGAGACAACCATCTAATCAGACTTGAGCCTAGGAAGCATGCCACTCCTGTTGTGCTCTTTCGATCATCGATGTCTCCAGCCATATCGCTATCACTGAAACCAACCAAGTGAACTTCATCATCTTCCTCTCTTGCTTCATAACAGCAACCCAAGCTGAGAGTTCCTTTGACATATCTCAAAATATGTTTTACTGCACTCATGTGTTCAGTTGTAGGCGATTCCATGAATTGACTAACCATCCCAACAAAAAATGCTAAGTTGGGTCTTGTGTTGGTCAAATACCTCAAACTTCCCACTATGCTTCTTGTTGTGGTTACAGACCAAACAGAGAGAGATGTGGTAGTGGAGAGTTGGGAGAGAGTGAATCGTCCGCTCCCTCCAGTCTTCCCTCGGTATATGTACTCATATGGGCTGTGCTTTTACAAATGTGCCCTTACATTGGTACCTCCTTGCCAGGGGTATTTAAGCCATTACATATGTCCCATTTTGGGCCCTACGACCTTCTAACAGGCCTACTGGGTTTAGGTGGGGGCCACCCCTACAACAAGAGCCTCTCATGGTGAAGGGCTTCACAGGGCCGAAGCCATGTTGTCGAGTCCTTTGGCCCCCTCCGTCCCTGCGGCCTGTGAACCTCTCCGAGCTTGCGGGGCTTGCAGAGCCTTGGTGTTGGGGTAGGCGCACGAGCGCTCCGTCCCGTGCGGGCGCCTGGGCGAAGTAGGCGCGCGCACGCGCTCCGTCCCCTACCCTTCGAACGGGTGGCAGCGGAGCTGGCGCCTAGTCGAAGTAGGCTCGCGCGCGCTCCGTTTCCTACCCTTCGAACGGGTGGCAGCGGAGCTGGCGCCTAGTCGAAGTAGGCTCGCGCGCGCTTCGTCCCCTACCCTTCGAACGGGTGGCAGCGGAGCTGGCGCCTAGTCGACGTAGGCTCGCGCGCGCTTCGTCCCCTACCGTTCGAACGGGTGGCAGCGGAGCTGGTGCCTAGTCGAAGTAGGCTCGCGTGCGCTCCGTCCCCTACCGTTCGAACGGGTGGCAGCGGAGCTGGCGCCTAGTCGAAGTAGGCTCACGCGCGCTCCGTCTTCTACCCTTCGAACGGGTGGCAGCGGAGCTGGTGCCTAGTCGAAGTAGGCTCGCGCGCGCGCTGACCCCGCGGTCTGGTAGTGCGCTTTCAATGGCACCTGGAATCGTGCCACCGCCTGGCCTGTCAGGGCGCAGGCTATCCCGCCGTGCCGTCCGCCTTCCCGTGGGTGGGGCATGCGGCGGCTTGTGATTGGTGCGTCGTGGGACGTGAGCGGTTGCGTGACCACGGCAGTTCGCCTCTTCCCCAGGAAAGTGGGACGCGTGGTGGGCGCCCGTTGGCGTTGCGCACTGTCTGGCCACCTACCAGGTACGCTCCTCGAAGTGCTGGCGGTTCTTTTTTCCAAGTCGTGGGTAGTCGAACCGCTGGGAGTTAATCTGGCTGCTCCTGTAGCCATGGGGAAGGCGAGCGGGCTTTATAAGGTGCCCCCGTTGTAGTGGGGAGGTTCTGTCTCGCCTGTCTCCTGGCTCTGCCTGTTCCGTCCATAGCGCAACTTGCTCTCACCTTGTTCCTTTTGCCCTGATCGGAGGGGACAATGGCCGGCCAGGACGATACCTCCCACCATCCCAGCGGCGGCTCCTTACCTAGCCGGGACGAATTGCCTATCCCTTCTGAGTACGAGCTGGTGCTGCGGGGGCGTTCACGTGCCGACAGGCGGTGGGATGCCATGGAAAACTCGGGGGGCCGCTGCTCCCATGTGTTGGGGAAGAGTCGCGTAACCGAAGAGACGCTGCAGCGGCTCGTTCGGGAAGGGAAGATCGAGGAGCGCGATGGGGCTCGCCTACCGCGTCGCGACGAGACCGAGCCGAGGCCCCGGGAGATGGAGGCGATCGTTTTCGTCGCGTTTTTCGACGCCGGCCTGCGGATGCCCTCAACGATGTTTGTGGGTGAAGTCCTGTGGGCCTACGAGTTGGAATTAGCACAGCTGACGCCAAACGCCATAGTCTGTCTGGCTGTCTTTTCGTGGGCGGCACGGATGGAAGGTGTTGGACCGAAATGGCGACAGAGGGGGGGGGGTGAATGGCGCTCTCAAAAATTAAATTCGCCCCTCAAGTACCCACGCTTATATTTCTTCTCCAATAGCTATGGAAGCTATGAAGATAGAAGATATGCACTACTGGAAGTCAAGGCAACAAGGAAAAACCAGATCCAAAAAGAAGCAGCCAAGAAAAAAAAAATTCAGAGCCAGTCTGACTGCAAGCGGTAGTACCGCTGAGACGAGCGGTAGTACCTCTGAGCGGTAGTACCTCTCGAGGAGCGGTAGTACCTCTGAGCGGTAGTACCTCTCACGGAGCGGTAGTACCGCACGACGATCGGACTTGTCCGAACGTTTCTTCGCTGCCGATCGGACTAGTCCGAACAAAACCGGTAGTACCGCTAGGACGAGCGGTAGTACCTCTCGGGGAGCGGTAGTACCTCTCGAGAAAATCAGCAAACTGAAATTTTAGAAAAAACTGAGAAAATCGCAAGATTCTTGGATTCTTGGCTTGGGAAACTTTGAGGATAGCTAGGGAACACTCCCAGAAGAATAAGCCAAGAGCCAAAAACAAGAAAACCACTCCAAGAAACAAGAATTTCAGATTTGGGTAAAACTCTGAAATTTTGCCCGAGCTGAGCCAAAACTCAAATTACTCCCCAACCGTTGATCCTTTGGCTATGAAATTTTGAGGGCAGCTAACTAATAGCCTCTGGACTCTCCATACCAAATTTCAAGCTATCTCAACAAGGGAATCAAAATCTGGACCAAAACCAAGAAACGAAGAACAAGAACAGAGGAGGCCAAAACTGAAATATGAGAATCAAACTCGGTTTGCTCTTGGGATTAAATAGCCAAATGGCTTTTGAGCATCACCCATGTCATAGCAACCCATTTTGGCACTCTCCAGCAGGCAAGAACTCAGAACCACGAAAATCAAGAAATCTTGCAAAGAGGAAACTGAAGAACAGAAGCTACGAACAGGGAAAACCAAACTTCAGATTTCATTTCTTGAATCACAGGGAATACAGAGGAGTTCCGATACCCCGACTTGATACAAAAGGAAAGATTACAAACTCCTCAATCCATCCTCTCCCTCTCTACTCAAGAACACCACTCAAGAACACATGAGGGAGGAAGAACACACCTCTGTTCTATCACCTAGAACACATCGTAGGGGACAGAGGGAGCACCAGACTCTGCCTCTCCAACCACTAAAGACTAAAGGAAAACCAACTCCTAAAGCCTCTTTTGACTAGAGCTAACCCTAATTCCCTCCAAAATGCTCAAGGAGGGCATGCAGCCCCTCCTCTCCTTTTATAGCGCCTGGCTAACGGGTCTCCGCCCCGTTACGCCCGCTATATCCAACGGAGCCCGCTCCCGCTTGTGCAGCCTTGCGAATTTCCCGATTCGCCCCTCCTGCACCTTCCGGGAAGCTTCCGACGCTCCTTGCCTCGCACGCCTCGCAACCACCTCGAGTCCACATCGTCTTCGACACATCCCGACCGTTCTGACCTCAGCGCCACCTGCGCCTAGTCCGGTCCACCGTGTCTTGCCACGACTCCAACTCGACGTCCTGCAGTCACACAGACAAGAAACACGTCAAATAGCACCGCTCGACACATGAAAGCGTAAATACCATCACACTTACCACAGACGAAGTCCAAACCTGTCGAAACATTAGAATATACATCCTAAGCCCAAATGACCAAGTTTGACCAAAGTCCGACCGAGCCCGATTGCGCCACGCAACGGCTCGACTCCGAACCACTCAAACCAAACTCGACTATCCTAAACCTTTGTCAATTACTCATCATTCACATGGAGTCACGACCACCTGGTCTCTCAATTTCCCCCTTGATGAGTATATTGACAAACTCAGAAAAAGCATGAAGTTGAGTTTGATTTTGAAGAATCCAACATGGTCCAAAGAAGAGAATGAAGCTAATGACCATGTCGACAGAAGGAACACTAGAGCAACTACTGAAAGAGCAAATTGATCTCCAAAGCTCTAAACTGTTCCCAACAGACTTTTTCTTCTCTATTCTCCCCCTTTTGGCAATAAACGCATCAAGATGCAATAGAGAGAATATGACATGTCAATGGATGAATATGGCTGAAGTTTGTTTATTTAAGCATTTAGAGCCATGAGAATTATCCATATTGACCATAATGTAATACACCAAGCCATAACTCAAAAAAGGACGCTATCTAGATCATGATGACATATATATAAACCAGCTAGAGCACAAAGATGACAATCTGAAATGTAATGCATTTTGTGAGCAAGTCAAGTCATCAATGAGTAAAGTCTAGCTAGAGACATCCAAGGATGATGCAGGCCATGTCAATAAGCTAAGCGGAACAAAGAAGCTAACATTGAGTCCAAATAGAGTGCTATAAGCTCAAGATTGAAACATTGGTTAAGGTACTTGGTTCTGATTGTAGATTAAGCAAATTGAGCACATTAAACATTGTCTTTTGAAAGCATATGGTTGTTTTCAACCCAATTTTTGTTTATGTGCTAGATCTCAAGCCTTATGCGACTACTCCAAGCAATAAGCTTAAGAAGATAGTCTAGGTCATCCAAAACTCCCCCTGAGTTCATGCCTAGTGCAATGGCAAGCTGTCTCATGAGAAGGAATTGGTGAAATCAGTTTTTTCGCACAAATATGGTGGTTGTCAACCAACAATTTGTTTTATCATGTGCTAGATCTCAAGCCTTATGCGACTACTCCAAGCAAGAAGCTTAAGAAGATAGTCTAGGTCATCCAAAACTCCCCCTAAGTTCATGCCAAGTGCAATGGCAAGCCGTCTCATAGGAAAGAATTGGTGAGATCAGTTTTTTTTCGCACAAAAGTGATCTTTTTGCTTTTTAACACATTGTACTAACTCATGTATCATCAGGAGACTAAAACAGCTCAAACTAAGGCTCAATATAGATTCAACGCTCTACTCAGCCTATTTGACATGGCATGAATCATAAAAGGATAGCTCAAGAAAGACTAAACTCAAATGCTAGCATGACAAGTTTAATTTAAGTTGATCAATTTTTACTTAACTTATCATGGCAAACGCTAGTCTACACATACGAAGTCATGATAAATTTAGCAAGCTAATCACAAGTCATGGCAAGGTGTAAAGCATTGAAGCATGTCATAACAGGATAATAATCAAGGCTCAATGCAGTTTGATTATAATGCGAAATGCTGAAAACGCATGAAAGACCAGCTCCCCCTCAACATTAGATGCAACTTTTAGTTCAAGTTGAGTTATGTCAGAATTAAGCTCCAGAAGCTCCCAATTGAACTCCCCCTGAACCAAAGTAAAAGAATCGAGAAGCTGGGAAAGAAAACAGCAAACAGGCAGTCCTTAAAGCATAGAAAAGATATAGAGGCAACTATGGCTCAGACTGACTCTCATCTACCCCATATGACTCCAGGACAATCAGCTGACAGTAAATCACACACTAGAGAGCAAACACGTACCCTGTCTACCCGAGGGTGGCCCAACCCTCGCTAGAACCTACAAGAAGTGAGTGAGCTCGACCTAGTGAGATAAGAAGCAGCTAATCCTGGAAGCACAAGATAAGAGTTAGAAGTCTAAGCATCTCGGCAAGAGAAGCACTCTAACCTATGCTGGAAGGACTAAACCCAAATGCACCCCGAGTGCAATGCAACAGAAATGAGACAGAAGCATAATCAATATAGTAAAGCAGTAAAGCCCAAAGCTCCCCCTCACTACAATCCGTAAGGACACACCACCCCAAGCTCTCCTCGCAGAGCTGAAAACCTCGAACTATCCAAAGGCTTGGTGAAGATATCTGCCAACTGGTGGTCACTCTCCACAAAATGGAGCACTATGTCACCCTTCTCTACATGGTCTCTAAGGAAGTGGAAACGAATATCAATATGCTTGGTCCGAGAGTGCTGCACTGGGTTCTTAGCGATGTTAATCGCAAACGTATTATCACAAAAGAGTGGAACACTGTCTAAAGCTAACCCAAAGTCCCGCAGGGTCGAAACCATCCAAAGTACCTGGCTGCAACAACTGGCAGCAGCAACGTACTCGGCCTCTGCAGTGGACTGTGCAACACCGGACTGCTTCCTCGAAGACCAGGAAACGAGAGAAGTGCCAATGAATTGGCAGGTGCCGGAAGTGCTCTTCCTATCTATCCTACAGCCAACGAAGTCTGCATCCGAAAAGGCTCTCAGGGAAAGACAGGATGAGGAAGAGTACCAGATACCATAGTCAATGGTAGCTCGAAGGTACCGAAAGATGCGCTTCACCGCCTGACGGTGAGATACGCGAGGAGAAGCCTGAAAACGAGCACACAGACACACTGAGAAGTGTATGTCTGGTCTCGAGGCAGTGAGGTAAAGAAGGGAGCCGATCATACTCCTGAACTCTTTCTGATCAACTGGCTCGCCATCCTCATCTGGGTCAAGATAGGCTGTCGAAGCCATGGGAGTTGACACCGGCTTACCATCACTCATATCGAAGCGCTTCAGGAGGTCACGAGTGTACTTTCCTTGATGAAGAAATGTACCCTCCCGAGTCTGCTTAATTTGGAAGCCAAGGAAGAAGGTCAACTCACCCATCATACTCATTTCAAACTCGGTGCTCATGACATCCGAGAACTGGGAAACCAGAGTATGGGAAGAGCCGCCAAAGATAATGTCATCGACATAGATCTGGACGAGCAGAAGGTCACCGCCAAGCCGGCGGATGAACAAGGTCTTATCAACTTTACCCATTTCAAACCCATGACTCAACAAGTAGGACTTAAGCCTCTCATACCAAGCCCTGGGGGCCTGCTTAAGTCCATACAACGCTTTGGAAAGCTTAAAGACATGGTTTGGGTATTTGGGGTTTTCGAAACCAGGAGGCTGTCGGACGTAGACCTCTTCCTCAATAAGGCCATTGAGAAAGGCACTCTTGACGTCCATCTGGTAAAGCTTGAAACCCTTAGAAGCTGCAAAGGCAAGCAGGATTCTAATGGCTTCAAGTCTAGCTACAGGGGCAAAGGTCTCCTCGAAATCTAGACCTTCAACCTGGGAGAACCCCTGAGCAACCAGTCTAGCCTTGTTTCGAATAACCACTCCATCCTCGCTCTGCTTGTTCTTGAACACCCACTTAGTCCCAATAATATTGTTACCTCGCGGAGGCTCGACAAGCGACCAGACCTTGTTCCTCTCAAAATTTTCTAGCTCCTCATGCATGGCATTGACCCAAGACTCATCAGATAAAGCATGAGAGACATCTTTAGGCTCAAAGGAGGCAATGAAAGCAGAATGGAGACAGAATTGAGATAAGCCAGATTTTGAGCGGGTAACACGCTCGAAAAGGTCTCCAATGATCTGCTCTGAAGGATGAGCTTTCTGGATATGTCTAGGAGGTCCAGGATGAGATGAAGAAGTGGCCTCTACCTCGTGAGCTGACGAGGTAGGAACAGAGTCACCAGCTCCAGAAGAAGCAGAAGGCATGGGCTGATCGCCTCGAGGTGCGGTGGAAGACGGCACCTCAAGGGGTGGATGAGGGACAGGATCAGGTAGACAACCGTCGTCTCCATCATCCTCATCATCCACAAAGATGGTCTCGGACTGCTCTAAAGAACCTGAGATATCGGGCCTAGTCCCCGGACTGGCCTCGTCAAAGGTCACCTCACAGGTCTCTATCATTTTACTAGATTCGCAGTTCCAAACCCTATAAGCCCGCGAAGAAGGCGAGTAACCTAGAAAGATACCATCACAAGAACGTGACTCGAACTTGTCTAGGTTCCCGGACTTCAGAATAAAGCACTTGCAACCAAAAACACGAAAATGAGAGACGCTGGGCTTTCGCCCGTATCTCAACTCATAAGAAGTGCGGTGCAAGTGTGCCCGAAGAAAAACTCGATTCGAAACATGGCACGCAGTCGCAATAGCCTCAGCCCAAAACTTCCGCGGTGTAGAGTACTCATCAAGCATTGTCCTGGCCATCTCGACCAAGGTACGGTTCTTCCTCTCTGCAACGCCATTCTGCTGAGGGACGTATGGAGAAGAGAACTGGTGCTCTACACCTGTCTCACCACAGAAACTCTCGAAGTAGGAATTCTTGAACTCCGTGCCATTGTCACTGCGGATCGCTCGTAAGGCACCCGGGAGCTCAACAGAAAGCCTACCGAAAAGACCTCGGAAATGTGAAAACGTCTCATCCTTCGAGGCTAAGAAAAACACCCAAGAATACCTCGAGAAGTCATCGACCACAACAAGAACATACCACTTCCCTCCTGCTGACTGCACTCAAGCTGGTCCAACTGTGTCCATGTGGAGCAGCTGTCCCGGTGCATCGGTCATAGTAACTGTGACCGGAGGGTGAGAAGCGGCAACCATCTTGCCGTGCCGGCATGGAGAGCAAACAAGATCTTTGACCATCTTGAGTTTAGGCAGACCACGAATGAGATCGTGGCCGCTAACTCGGGTCAAATGGTCAAATCCGATATGACCAAGTCTCCTATGCCAGAAAGAGAGGTCGCGGGACTCAGAAGCAACTAAACACCTGAGAGGATCACCAGAAGACTCAGAAAAATCAGCACGAAAGATCCTCCCATAACGAGAAATCCCGCAAACCAGACTACCCGAAGAATCAAGAATTTTACAAGCATTTTTCTTAAAGCTCACCTCGAAACTGTCATCGGTAAGCTGAGAAACTGAAAGCAAATTGTACTGCAGCTTACTAACCAAGGCCACATCTTTCAAAATGAAAGAATCATTAATGCGCACAGTACCTTTGGCGATGACGCGCCCAGACGAAGCATCTCCGAAGGTGATTGACTCATCACCTGGAGCACGGGCAAGGGAAGAAAACCAACGGGAATCTCCGGTCATGTGTCGTGAACACCCGGAGTCGACGAGCCAAACCTTTCCCTTCCCTGCCCGGCGAACCTGAGTCAACGAGAGAGTAAAGTCTCAGTACTGGGATAAATCAAAAGTGATTTTGGCACCCAATACTGAGTCACACGTGGAGCAGATGAAGTAGTCAAACACGACTGACCTCTATCTACCCTACGCTCTCCGTGACTCAAAGAAGCAGAAGGTCTGTGAACAGACCTGAAGCTGTTGCGGGGTCCAACTGCTACGGGAGAGCGAGTCGGAACACCGGCAACATGCTGATCACGCCGCGGATAGCTATCTCGACGGGGAAACCGAGATCTACCCTCAGGACGGCGGAAGACACGACCAGAGGCAGCATGAGGACGGAAAACAGAAAACTCAGAAAAACCAAGTCCTCGATGCTGCCCAAACCCATCAACAGCAGTAACCCTAGACCTCGTGCTGGTCCTAGGTGCACTCAGGATCTGGGGCTGACCCTGAATACGCCTAAGAGACTCAACACGGTCTCTACGCGCGATCTTGGTGCGCCTGAAGCATCGATCAACCGTGTGTCCATCCTTCTGACAGAAGGTGCAGTGATACTTCATCCTCTGAGAGGTAGAAGTAGCACGGTCAGGCTTCGCCTTCTGAGAGGCCGAAGCAGCAGGTGCAATCACCTTGCTGTCAGAAATCCCCTGGACATAGCCCGCTGACTTAAATTGGACTTTCTCGGTCCTGGGCTCGGTCTCGATCACACCTGGTGCTATGGGTCTGAGCACAGCAGGTGGATGCTTCCTCATATCCTCATAATAGTCATATCCTAGACCCTGATTAAATCTGCAAATCTTGGACTGGTCTAGAATAAGATTAAGCTTCTTCTTGCCGCCTACAAATCTCTCGAGAGTGTTCATAAGGTACTGACACTCCCGAAAGAGAGAGGTGCAAGAAGAGCAGGGGGGAAAAGGGAACAGCAGAAGGTAAGGGAGCAGAAGAAGAGCCAACAGCAGAGGGAAGAATGGCTTGTGCACGCACAGCCGACTCTGAATGGGCAGTCCTACTGCTAACCAGTTGGTTCACGTTCCTAGGCGTCTCCACCTTACCCTGGGGCTTCTCCCCCTTCTCAGCACAGACAATACAAGCTGAAGGTTGCTTCTCTACTAGGTCCTTAGTTAGCTTCACACATTTTTCATCCAATGTAATTAAGTCAAATTTTAGTTTATTACAGTTTTTGCATGGTGAGCTAACAGGGTCCTTAGAAGCATACTGAGCCATTTTCCTATCATGATCAATCATATCTTGAAACTGTTTTGAGACAGATTCAAGTTCAGCAGTTAATCTAGGACAATTCAAACATGAATCAATGGGCTCAAGCAATGAAGCTTGTAGTTCAGCAATTTTATGATCTGCCCGTTTTAGATTCATCTTCAAGTTATTGCAATTTTCACAAGACTCGGGCAGATCAAGGAGCATGGCATAAGGTCCTCTAGCAGCAATGTCCTTAACCTCACATGAGGTGGGAGAAGTAGTCTCATCAGTAGTAAGTAGGGTAACAGCCATCCTACTCAACTCTAACTCAGCAAGCAGACTAACATTCTCCACCTTAACAATATCAAGCTCGGAGGACACACTATCATGCGAGGTCCTTAGTTTCTCCATGTCACCCAACAGAGCACAACATGTATCACAATCATCACGGGAGGGAGCAGATGTAAGTGAAGTAAGCTCCCGTGATAGTCTATCTACTTCCTTCTCTAACTCAGTACACCTAGCCCTAGCTCTAGCATGAAAACCACCTAGCTTAAGAAAAGCATGATTGAGCTGGTCATAAGAAGGGAGTACCTCATCCGAGTCGGAGTACAGCTCGCTGTCGCTGATCTCGCCCTCAAGGGCCATGAAGCACATGCCGGAGAAGTCATCGCCGCCATCCTTGGGCACTTGGTCACCCGCCTCGTCGTCGTCGCTCCATCCCTCCACCTCGCTGAGGTCGAGGTCGTCGAAGGCGGTGAGGACGCGGTGGAAGAGCTTCTTGGCCTTCCCGAAGTTGCGGAACTTCTTCTTTCCCGGAGCAGGTGCTGAAGGCTTCGTGTTGCGGTTCTTGTCGGTGTAGTCGTTCTTGCTCGAACCGCCGTAGTCACCTTTACCCTTTCCAAGCTTGGGGCAGTTTGCTCGGATGTGGTTGGGGCCACCACACTCGAAGCAGATGACTGGTCCTCCTCTCTTTCTGTCTCTCCTTCCCTTGTAGGCATGGGAAAACCTTCGGGCTAGGAGGGCCAGCTGATCATCCGCAAGCTGCTCTAACTGATCATCAGTTATGTCACAGAGAGCAGCAAGGGAGAAACCGCAAGAAGACTCAGAAGAGAGACCAGAAGCCGAACTGGGATCGGTGACCAAAGCCATCGACTGTGACTTCGACCTACGAGAGACAACGTCAATCTCGTGAGTCTTGAGGCGCGAGTACAACGCGTCAAGAGTCAAGGTCGAGAGGTCTGTCGTGTCTTTGATGGTGGTCACTTTCATCTCCCACACTCGCAGATCGAGTGCCGCAAGCATCTGACGAGCGTTGTCCGAGTCGGGGTATGTGAGACCGACCGCTCGGAGGTTGCTCAAGATCTTGTGGAAACGTGCGAAGCACTCATCTAGGGACTCACCAGCAAGCATCTCGAATTTGTTGTATTCGCGCTTGAACTGGTCCTGTCGAACCGTCTTGATCTGGGTGGTGCCCTCATGGTATGCGTCGAGGGTCACCCAGATATCGTAGGCGGACGACAGGTGGGAGATGTGATCGAACTCGCTACGACTCAGGCCCTGGATAATGATGTTCCTTGCCTTAGCGTTTGCCTCAACATCATGCATATTCCCAGCATTGATGTTCTCATCGGCAGGAACAATAAACCGGACCTTGACCTTGCGCCAGATAGCGTACCCCTGAGCCTGGATGTATGTCTCCATTCGGCTCTTCCAGAAGGGGTAATCAATGCCATCGAAAACGGGCGGCTTGGTCGAGTACTTGTCCGTCGCCATGGCTCTTGAGACCGTTTAAGATCTATTGAAAAGAGCTAACCGGCTCTGATACCAATTGTTGGACCGAAATGGCGACAGAGGGGGGGTGAATGGCGCTCTCAAAAATTAAATTCGCCCCTCAAGTACCCACGCTTATACTTCTTCTCCAATAGCTATGGAAGCTATGAAGATAGAAGATATGCACTACTGGAAGTCAAGGCAACAAGGAAAAACCAGATCCAAAAAGAAGCAGCCAAGAAAAAAAATTCAGAGCCAGTCTGACTGCAAGCGGTAGTACCGCTGAGACGAGCGGTAGTACCTCTGAGCGGTAGTACCTCTCGAGGAGCGGTAGTACCTCTGAGCGGTAGTACCTCTCACGGAGCGGTAGTACCGCACGACGATCGGACTTGTCCGAACGTTTCTTCGCTGCCGATCGGACTAGTCCGAACAAAATCGGGAGTACCGCTAGGACGAGCGGTAGTACCTCTGAGCAGTAGTACCTCTCGGGGAGCGGTAGTACCTCTCGAGAAAATCAGCAAACTGAAATTTCAGAAAAACTGAGAAAATCGCAAGATTCTTGGATTCTTGGCTTGGGAAACTTTGAGGATAGCTAGGGAACACTCCCAGAAGAATAAGCCAAGAGCCAAAAACAAGAAAACCACTCCAAGAAACAAGAATTTCAGATTTGGGTAAAACTCTGAAATTTTGCCCGAGCTGAGCCAAAACTCAAATTACTCCCCAACCGTTGATCCTTTGGCTATGAAATTTTGAGGGCAGCTAATTAATAGCCTCTGGACTCTCCATACCAAATTTCAAGCCATCTCAACAAGGGAATCAAAATCTGGACCAAAACCAAGAAACGAAGAACAAGAACAGAGGAGGCCAAAACTGAAATATGAGAATCAAACTCGGTTTGCTCTTGGGATTAAATAGCCAAATGGCTTTTGAGCATCACCCATGTCATAGCAACCCATTTTGGCACTCTCCAGCAGGCAAGAACTCAGAACCACGAAAATCAAGAAATCTTGCAAAGAGGAAACTGAAGAACAGAAGCTACGAACAGGGAAAACCAAACTTCAGATTTCATTTCTTGAATCACAGGGAATACAGAGGAGTTCCGATACCCTGACTTGATACAAAAGAAAAGATTACAAACTCCTCAATCCATCCTCTCCCTCTCTACTCAAGAACACCACTCAAGAACACATGAGGGAGGAAGAACACACCTCTGTTCTATCACCTAGAACACATCGTAGGGGACAGAGGGAGCACCAGACTCTGTCTCTCCAACCACTAAAGACTAAAGGAAAACCAACTCCTAAAGCCTCTTTTGACTAGAGCTAACCCTAATTCCCTCCAAAATGCTCAAGGAGGGCATGCAGCCCCTCCTCTCCTTTTATAGCGCCTGGCTAACGGGTCTCCGCCCCGTTACGCCCGCTATATCCAACGGAGCCCGCTCCCGCTTGTGCAGCCTTGCGAATTTCCCGATTCGCCCCTCCTGCACCTTCCGGGAAGCTTCCGACGCTCCTTGCCTCGCACGCCTCGCAACCACCTCGAGTCCACATCGTCTTCGACACATCCCGACCGTTCTGACCTCAGCGCCACCTGCGCCTAGTCCGGTCCACCGTGTCTTGCCACGACTCCAACTCGACGTCCTGCAGTCACACAGACAAGAAACACGTCAAATAGCACCGCTCGACACATGAAAGCGTAAATACCATCACACTTACCACAGACGAAGTCCAAACCTGTCGAAACATTAGAATATACATCCTAAGCCCAAATGACCAAGTTTGACCAAAGTCCGACCGAGCCCGATTGCGCCACGCAACGGCTCGACTCCGAACCACTCAAACCAAACTCGACTATCCTAAACCTTTGTCAATTACTCATCATTCACATGGAGTCACGACCACCTGGTCTCTCAGAAGGCCGGCGTCCCAGCGCGAGCCTGTTCGTCACCCTGCACGACGCATGCTGCCGACCCAAGAAAGTCGGGGAGGGGGCTGTATGCAACTTCGGCGGTGTGGACTTCGTGCTGCGAGCGTCCTGCACGACGCTATTCCCTGCATTGGCCACCTTGGGGAGGTGGGAGTCCGGCTGGACGCGGCGGTGGTTTTACTACGTCGTGACCAGCGTGAGCGGCCTGCTCTGCCAAGGTGGGCCAATCTCGTTTAATATCTCGCCAAGCGTGAAGCCGGAGGCTGACGACGCACAGAGGCTATGGAGGCTTGCTGGCGTTGCGCGTCGGCTAACTATGTGCGACTTGGCCGAAGAATTTACGATGTACGGGGTGGCGCCCCTCTCCTCCCGGTGGATGTACACGCGACGGGGCGACGACCGAGAGGACGGGGTTCGCCCGCCGCTGTCTTGCCTGCTTCCGCCCTCCACTCCTTGTAAGTCGCAGAGTGCGTTGGTACGCATCAATTTGCGCCTGCGTAGTCTCTGCCTGATAAGATTTGTCTTTTGTGCAGTGGCCCGACTAGAAGATGCGGAGCTCACGGTTGGTGCGTTCCTGGGTCCTTACACGCTCAAGGAGCACAAACTGCGTGAGGCCGCGACCAAAGCGGCGAAGCAGGGGCGGATAAATCGCACGTGCGAGGTCCTGGGTATTGCCGTGCCCGAGCGCGCGGTGCCGGTGGAGGCTCCCGCCGAGATTCCGGGCTGTCGTGGTGGTGGTAGCCAAGCGGGGGCATTACCTTCGCGGCGCCGGGCCTGCTCCGAGGTGGCCGTACCCAGCCCGCTAGCCACTTCGACGGCTGGTGCCGCTGGGACGGGACGTGCGTCCGGCGATGAGGCTGGCCGGACCAGTTCGGGTGGGCGTGTCGCCTCGAGCCCCTTGGCAGCACCATCCGTCGACGCTATCGAGGCTAATCGCCCGGCCTTCGTCGGGCCGGAACCTGCCAACCGAGGGGGGATGTCGCTCCCGGCGAGAGTACTGCGGCTGGCGGTGCTTTGCCACCCACGGCGGCTGCCCAGGACGCGTTTCCCGGGGCGGTAGGGACTGAAGGCGCGACAGGGGCTGCGACTGCTAGCGCCGTGGAGGAATCGCCTGCGGTACCGCGGGCGAAACGTTCTCGAGTCCGGTCTCCCTCGCCGCCGAGGGGTCGGTACATCGTCGCCGGCCCTGTGCTAGGGATTGTGGTGCCCGAGACGGCCGAAAGGTCTTCTCGACCGCCCCCCCAGGCATCCGCCCCCTGCCGGCGGTTAAGCGGGCACCCCCTTCCGTCGCGGCGGAGGGTGCAGGAGGTAGGCGCAGCTCCCTTTCTTCGCACGACTTCGCGAAACTCTCTCCGATTTGCTCGCTCATTCCGTCGACATCAGGCGAGATGAAGTCTCCCGGACGTGAAGGATCGAGCAACGGGGGTGTGCGCGACATCCCGGATCCTGTACAGGGTGCCCCGCAGGCGCCTGTCGCCATTGAAGTGGCCGAAGCCTCCGCAACCCTTGACGCAGCGGGGGCGGAGCTTATTCTCTCCGACTTCCTTCCGCGGCTGGAGACGTTTCGCGCGTTTAATGCAGCTGCGGAGCATGCCCGCAGCGGCTTGGATCGACAGATGTTGTCATCGTGCGAGGGGGACCTCCTGGCCCTCGCGCTGCAGGCCTCGGAGATAAGGGTAGGTATGTGCGCTCGCGGTTATTGGAGTACTACCGGGCGCCTGCTGACTCTTGTTGCTTTTCCCAGATGCTTGTCATCGGCCAAGCGCTGGATGAGGCCCGTATTCGGGAGCGGAGAGCCCTGGAGGTTGGTCTTCGTGCTGCAGATGACGCCCATGCCACGAAGGACGAGCAGCTTCGCACGCTGGAGGGCGCCCTGGAGGCTGCGCAACACGAGACCGAGGTAGTCCAGCGCGTCGCAGCGGAGGAACGTACCTCCTTTTTGCAGCAGATCACCGCCCTAAAGGAGGAGAAGGCCCAGCTGCTGGAGACTCTTGCGGAGAAAGACCGCGCCTTGGACAATGCGTCCATGTCGGCGTGGAGGGCGATGGAGTCTCTGAACCGGGCCCTGCGGGATCTGTGCGTCGACGTGCCGGACGCTACTCACGGGCCGGAGGACTTGGTGGAGACGCTCGGGCTGGTCGAGGAAGGGGCCGGCGTTGCTCTCCGCAGCGCTAGCACCTTCAGCGAGCACTGTGGTTTCCTCGGCGCATGCCTCGCCCTCGCCATGCTTCACACGCATGGGTGTAGACATGTCCATGAGCTGGCGAACCCCCACCTGGATCTCCCTGCCCGGCCGGAGGCGATGTCGGATGCTATTCGCTTCATCGAGCCTGGCCTCCGAAATTTTTACCGACGGATCTGGGGCTATGTCGGGGAAGACGCGGCTAGGGTTGCAGTGCAGCAGACGCTGCATGGGGGTGGGGACCTCCTCCGCTGGCTCGAAGGAGTTCCCCGGCGTCATAATGGCGGCGCGGGCCCATCGGCACCGCACGAAGGATGAGCGGTTGGTTAGGGGAGTGGTGTACTGCGCCCTCCTGCTTTTGTAGTCATGTAACCCTGACATTTTTTGCAGTGAACCGGAGTAACACCCATTCTTAATGTTGTATGCTGCTTTTATACTCCGAGTACGCACAGGGGCAACGCCTGTGCGTGCGCGGGATCTGTGTTTTGTTTATACTCCGGAGAGTGTGCGCGAGGGCGTCCCCTTGCCATGTCTTATCTTCTGCACATTGTGGCCAGACAACATGGTACTTTCTGCGAACAGCCAGTTTTATTGAACTCCCGTTTGCGCGAGCGAGCATCGTACAAGGAGGGGATGATGCCACTATACTTTTCGTCCTGCTTCTAGGCGTAATATCGCCGCAACTTATCCGCATTCCATGTGTGGCGGAGAGTTTGCCCCTCGAGTGTGGCGAGGCGGTATGCTCCCTTTTGTAATGCTTCCGCCACGATGTATGGACCTTCCCACTTGGACTCCAGCTTGCCAACAGTCTCCGCATGGAGCGCCACTCTGAGGACGAGATCCCCAGGCTTGAACCCCCGCGGATATAGGGACCGGTCTCGAGTACGCACGGTCTACCGTGCATACTTTTCGACATGCTGGGCCGCGCTTGCCCGCGCCCCGTCGAGGAGGTCTAGGGACACGCGACGCTCCTCGTCGGGCGCTTGGACGAGGACCCTCCGCGAGCCAGCCTTGATCTCTTCAGGTGTCACTGCCTCATCGCCGAAAAGGAGTTTGAAAGGTGTGAACCCCGTCGGGCGTGTTACCGTTGTGCGAAGGGACCAGAGGACGCTGTGAAGCTCGCTCGGCCACTTGCCCTTTGGAAACCCTACCAGGCGCTTTTTGACGGCGGCAGAGATGGCGCCATTCGCCCTCTCGACTGCTCCGTTGGACTGGGGGTGCCCGACCGAGGCGAACCAAAGCGTGATGCCCATACTGTCACAGAACTCCTTGAATAAGGTGGCGTCGAATTGCAGGCCGTTGTCGACGGTGAGCTCCCTGGGCACGCCGAAGCGACATATAATGTTCTGCCAGAGGAAGCGCTGCATGGCCGCCGAGGTTATTTTGGCCAGGGCTACCGCCTCCGGCCACCTGGAAAAATATTCCAGCGCAACTACCACGAACCGCAGGTCCCCTGGGACTCGGGGAAGTGGACCCACTATGTCGACGCCCCAGCGTGCCAGCGGCCACACCGGGGGAATAGGGTTGAGGTTGGTCGGGGGCCTGCGGATGATACGTCCCATCCACTGGCACCCTTGACACTGACGCATGAGGTCCTGGGCGTCAGTGATGGCCGTCGGCCAGTAAAAGCCTTGTCTGAATGCCTTGCCGACCAACGACCTTGGCGCGAGGTGAGACCCGCACACCCCCGCGTGGATCTCCGCAAGGAGCTTTTTCCCTTCTTCATGCGAGAGGCAACGTAGGAGCGGTGCGCAGACTCCCTTTTTGTAGAGTGTCCCTTCGAACACCTGGAAGGATCTGGCACGGTGTTGCAGGCGCCGGAGCTCGGCGGGGTCCCCCGGCTCGGCAATGCCCTGCAGGAAATTGAAGACAGGCTCTCGCCAGTCACCCTGCTGGACGATGTGGTGCACGAGGGCCGCGTCCCAGTTGTCCTGCGCGATGGCCGCCTGCGGTAACACTTCGTAAAACACCCCGTCAGGGGGTGGCAGTTGTTGGCTGGCCGCCTTTGCGAGGGCGTCGGCCTGCTCATTTTCCGCGCGAGGGATGGTCTTGACCGTGACGCCAAAGAAATGCCTTTCCCTCGCTCTTACGGCCGTGAGGTATTTGGCTAGCTCGGGGTCCTTGGCTTGATATGACTTGTCTACGTGGCCTGCCACCAAACACGAGTCCGTGCGGACGACCACGCGCCGCGCACCAACTGCCTTGAGCTTCGTCAGGCCGAAGAGCAGCGCTTCATATTCAGTTGTGTTATTGGTGGCCGGAAACGCGAGGTGCGCCGAGTATAACAGGCGCTGCCCCTCGGGCGTAACAATCACTGCGCCTACGCCCACGCCCGCGCCCGCGACGCCGTAGGCTCCGTCGATGGTGAGTGTCCACACTGGGTCGTCATGCTTCTGGGCGGGCTGAGCCAGCGGAGTCCATTCTGCGAGGAAATCGGCGAGAACTTGAGATTTGATTGCCGTCCGCGAGGCGTATGTCGGGGAGAACGGGGCGAGCTCGGCAGCCCACTTGCCGATGTGCCCCGTGGACTCCTTATTGTGTAACCTCTCCGCCAGGGGGAACGAGGAAGGCACCGTGATTGGGCGAGCCAAAAAATAATGACGAAGCTTTCTGGAGGCCATGACCAACGCGTAAGCGAGCTTTTCAAGCTCCGTATATCTCGTCTTGGCTCCTTGGAGGGCTTCGGATGCAAAGTATACAGGCCGCTGTACGGCGCCTTCCTCTAGGACGAGGACGGCACTGACCGCTGTGGCCGACGCGGCCAGGTAGAGCAAGAGGGGAGCCTCTGGTGTTGGGGCGACCAGAGTGGGGAGGCTCGCCAAGTGTTGCTTGAGCTCGTTGAAGGCCTCCGCACAGTTGTCATCCCAACGAAATCCTTCGCACCCGCGGAGTGTCTTAAAGAATGGCAAACCCCGCTCCGCGGCCCTAGAGAGGAAGCAGCTTAGGGCTACCATGCGGCCCGCCAGCCTCTGGACCTCCCTCGTCGTCTTGGGCGGCTCCATGCCCATGATGGCCTCGACCTTATCGGGGTTCGCCTGGATGCCTCGTCCGGATACGAGGAAGCCCAGTAGCTTGCCCGCCTGTACGCCAAAGATGCATTTGTCGGGGTTGAGCTTGATGCCGGCCTTCCTGAGATTGTCGAAGGTCTCCTAGAGGTCCCGGCCGTGCAAAGCGAGCTGCCGGGTTTTGACTACCACGTCGTCGACGTAGGCTTCCACATTCCGCCCGAGCTGGGCGGCGAGGGCAAGTGCGACGAGGCGGGTGAAGGTAGCGCCTGCGTTCTTCAAGCCGAAGGGCATCCTGACGATGCAGAAAGTCCCAATCGGTGTGATGAAACTGGTCTTGTCCTCGTCATCTTCGGCCATGTATACCTGGTGGTAGCCAGAGTAGGCATCCAGGAAACTCATTAGCTCGCACCCGGCGGTAGCGTCGACCAGTTGATCGATGCGTGGCAAGGGGTAATTGTCCTTCAGGCACGCCTTGTTGAGTGTCGTGAAGTCAATGCACATACGCCAGGCCCCGCTGGCCTTTTTGACCAACACAGGGTTGGCGAGCCACTCTGGGTGGTGGACCTCGCGAATGACCCCGGCCCGGAGAAGCTTCGCCACCTCCACCTTGGCCGCCTGCTGCCGATCCATGGACATGCGACGAAGCTTTTGCTTGACTGGCTTGGCATCAGGGCGAACCGCCAAGCGATGCTCGATTACTGCGCGGTCTACGCCCTTGATGTCCTCCAGTGACCATGCAAAGATGTCGGCGTTGTTCCGAAGCACTTGGAGTAGGTCTCGCTCGACCTCCGCAGGGAGCCCCTCGCCAATGGACACGAACTGGCCCTCCGCCTGGAGCGGAACCTTTTTGACTCCACCCTCGGGCCGAGGCTTAGGTGTCCATCCCGAAGCGGAGGGCGTATTGCCGAGCCTGCCTGGGAGGACGTGCACCGGTCGGTGTAAACCCTGACTGCTGACTTCGACTCGTCTGGCGAGGTCCTGGTCGCCGAAGACAGTGATCACGCCCTCCGGGCCTGGGAGCTTCATACATAAGAAGGCGTGGTGTGGGATCGCCTCGAGAGAGTTGATGGCGGGCCGTCCCAATATGACGTTGTAGGGGTGCGGGATGTCTACGACATCGAAGATGACGTGCGCGCTTCGGGTGTTATTCTCCTGGCGGAATGTAACTGGGAGGGACACGTGTCCTATGGCCTCCAGCGGTTGGCCTCCGAAGCCCTGAAGTGGAGCTCCTGACTGCTCTAAGCGGCTCCGGGGGATTCCCATATGATCGAGGGCCCCCGCGAATAGAATGTTCGCGGAGCTGCCCCCGTCTACGAGGATGCGCCTGACGTCATGGCCTGCAATGTGAGCCTGAATGACTAAAGGGTCTTGGTGAGGGAACTCCATGCCCCTGGCGTCATCGAGGGTGAAGGTGATGTCGCGGGGCGGCATCCACGATTGCGGCTGCTCCAAGGGGGCCCCCAACAGGGACCCTCCGGTGATGACGCTGATGGGGCGGCACCACGTGCCTTCCCCGGATGCGGCCCGAGCTCCGGCCGCCGTCCGTCGCAACTCCATGACTTTGACGCACGTCTTCGTGTGGTGGTCGCCGTAACCATGCACCTCACACCACTTGCCGTAATCTAGAACTTCTTGCTCCGCGCGGGGTCGCCCGTCGCGATCTGGTCCGCCTTCGCATCCCCGGCCCCCTCCCCACGAGGTGGGGGCAGGTCCTCGAGGGCCATTCTCGATGCCGAGGACATGGCAGACCTTTTGTGGCCTGCACTGGCGACGTCGGGGCTTGCGCCTGCCCCTTGAAGAGCCCTCCTGCCCCCCGGTATCGCTACCACCGGGAGTGGCCTCCCGGGGTTCTGGTCTGCGGCCCTGCTTCGGGGAATCATCACTTGCCCCCCTCGTGCGGTAAGCGTTTTGCTTGGACGAGGTCGGGGGCGGCGGCACTGCGTCTCCGCGCCTCCTCCTCTGCCCGCGCGTACTCCTCCATTTTGTCGAATAGCTTGGCGACTGTCTTGATAGGCTTCCGCGCGTTGTATTCAACCATGGGGCCCGGGCGAAGGCCCTGTATGGCCGCGTTGATGACGGTTGTCTCATTAATGTCTTTGACTTGGCAGCGCACCTTCGCGAAGCGCTTGGAGTAGTCCCGGAGCTTCTCCGAAGGTTTCTGCTTTACTGCGAAGAGCTGGTCTGTGTCGAGCCGCTCGACATAGCTCCCTTGAAAGTTGTTGTAAAGGCGGTCGCGGATCTGCTCCCACGCGTAGATGGAGTTTGGCTCCATGGTAAAAAACCAGGAAAGCGCCACCCCTTGCAGCGTGAGGGGGAGCCCCTTCGCCTTTGTGATGTCGTCTCCACCTGCGGCCTCGATTGCGGTTTCGTATACGCGCACAAACGCGCGGGGGTCCGTATCACCTTTGTAAGGCTCGATGACACTGGGGAATGTGAAGTCTTCGGGCCACGCCGCCTGCTGTAGTCCTGCCGAAAGCGGGGACTCTGGATCGACGCGTCGCCGCGGCACACGGCTGGACGTGGGGGCGCCGCGACTACCTGCCCTTTCCGGCGCGGGCTCTGGCGCGACCACTGGCGCGGCTTGCTGGCTCCAGGCCTCTTGCATGTCTCGGACAGCCCCGCGAAGATCCCCTAGCTCCCGCTGGAACACATTGAGGGCCGTCAGCAGGGCGCTTTCCACCGCTGGTGCGTGCGGGGCCGCCGGCGCGCCCGGCGGACGGGTCGGCACGGGTACGATCGCTTCGTGAGCTCCCGAGCTGCCGGTCGCTCCGTTGTGGCTATCTCCAACCACCCAGTCTGCGCTACCAGCGAGCGCTGCGACGAGGGTGGTGGGGTTGGTCGCTGTCGCGTCGGCGGGGTTGGTCGTCGCCGCGCCAGCGGCGGGGGTGGTTGTCGCAGTGCCCGTGGCGGGGGTGGTCGTCGCAGTGCCAGTGGTGGGGTCGATCGTCGCAGTGCGAGCGTCGACGCCCGCACTCTCTACAGCCGATGCCGAAGCCCTGGTACCCACGCGACGCTCTGACCCGGCCACTTTCTTCCCCTTCGCCGCCGTCGACGAAGCTTTTTTCGGTGCCATCCTTCTTCGGATTTCAGGCTTGCTCCTGTCCTCCCCACGGACGGCGCCAACTATTGTGGTTATAGACCAAACAGAGAGAGATGTGGTAGTGGAGAGTTGGGAGAGAGTGAATCGTCCGCTCCCTCTAGTCTTCGCTCGATATATGTACTCATATGGGCTGTGCTTTTACAAATGTGCCCTTAAATTGGTACCTCCTTCCCAGGGGTATTTAAGCCATTACATATGTCCTATTTTGGGCCCTACGACCTTCTAACATGCCTACTGGGTTTAGGTTGGGGCCACCCCTACAACACTTCTATACATAGTTTTGTCCACCGGTGGTGCTGTACTTTTCTTGCTTAACTTAAGTCTTGCCTCCATTGGTACTTGAGTCAGATTACAATCTTCCATACCACAACTTTGAAGCACCTTCCTTGGATATGCTTCTTGACAAAGTGTGATTTTTCCTTGTTTTTGACGAACTTCCATAACAAGGTTGTAACTCAAATGACCCAAATCACTTATCTTGAAGGCTTCATGCATCTATTTCTTGAAGTCACTTATTTCAGCTTCAGTGCTTCCTGTAATGACCAAGTCATCCACATAAACCCTGACCAAAAGCAAATCTCCATCTTTCTTCCTTTTGTATACACCATGCTCCAAAGGACTTCTCTCAAAACCGAAATTCACCAAGGTTTTATCCAGTTTTGAATTCTAGGCTCTTGGTGCTTGTTTTAGGCCGTACAAGCTTTATGTAATCTTAAGACCTTGTGTTCCTTGCCTTCTCAACAAATCCTGGTGGTTGGCTTACATAAACTTCCTCCTCCAAGTCTCCGTTTAAGAAAGCCGACTTCATATCCATATGATGAAGTCGCCATCTTTCTTGAGCCGCTAACGCGATGAGTAACCTCACCGTTTCCATCCTTGTGACCGGTGCAAACACTTCTTCGAAATCTATTCCCTACCGCTGCACATATCCTTTGGCCACTAAGCAAGCTTTGTGTTTCACCACTTTGCCTTGTGAGTCTTTCTTTATTTTAAAAACCCATTTGAGGCCAATCGCTTGATGGTTTGCCAGAAAATCTACAAGACTCCATGTCTTATTGTCTTGTATACACTTCATCTCCTCTTGCATGGCACATTTCCAACTCTCCTTTGTTTCTACTTCCTGGAAATTCGTTGGTTCTTCAGCACTGAGAAAACATGACCTCGAGTATTCAATTTTCACGGGTTCTGTTGCCTCATACAGATCCTATAGAGTCCTCATCCGAAGTGGAGCTCTTTCAGATGAATTCAGACTGTTCTCAAACTGTGAAGCTTCTTCGGGTGCCTCCGGTGCTGAAAAACCTCCGTTTTGCAACTCTGAGGGCAGTCTGACCGGTGAAGCAATACCGGTCTGACCGCCTACCTCTGAGGGCGGTCTGACTGGTGAAGCAATACCAGTCTGACCACCGAAGTCCGTCTCCGGTTCATCTGTGATCGCCGTCAATCCCGGATCGTAGGAAACATGGAACATGTCAGTGGTTGAGTTCTCCTGCGGTGCACTGCGGTGTCCCATTCCCAGGCCCTTTCTTCTTCAAATATGACGCCCCGTGTGATGCGTACTAGTCCAGAGACCGGATCAAACATCCTGTAGGCTTTTGAGCCAACTGCATATCCGATGAAAACCATTTTTGAGCTTCGGTCAGCTAGTTTGCTCTGGTGTCCTCCTGTTTTCTTCACGTGAGCAACACAACCAAAAACTCGCAAGTGGCGGACTGCAGGCTTCCGATTGCACCAAGCTTCATACGGAGTTCTTCCCACCACACTTTTCATCAGCGATCGGTTCAGAATGTATACGGCAGCAGTCACGGCTTCTCCCCAAAATCTCCCGGGCATATTCATGCTTTTGAGCATGCTTTGCGCCATAGCCACCACTTTTTTATTTCTACGCTCCACAATCCCATTTTATTGAGGAGAATAGGGCGCCTGCAACATCTTCATCGTTCACTCCGATATGAAGTTGCACCTTATCTTCAACTAGAGTCACTTCTTCAGTGGAGACTTCCTCTTTCTCTTCCATCAGTTCGCAAGCTTCAAGCATCAGCAAAACCGACGAATCATCATTTTTCTTAGTTGCATTTGCTCTTCCCTTCTTGGGCTTTCTGCACTCGGATGCAAAGTGCCCAAATTCTGAGCAATTGTAGCATTTGATCTTTGTCTTGTCGAATTTTTGGTATGGCTTCTTTTTAGTTTCAGCATTGTGCCATTTTTCTTGCCCACGGCCGTGACCTTGGCTGCCGCTGCGTCCTTCGCCTCTCTTTGCATTGCTGCTGTGGTATTCATTGTGCTTCTTCTCTTTTGTTGCCAATGTGTGATCGTGCAAAACTGCACACCCGCAAGTGAACGGGCTGCCGCCAATATAGCAGCGAATGTCGTGTTCTCCACAGGGACTAGATTACTGGAGACACAACCCTTAACCAAAGCTAAGCCGCTCGAACAGGGAAATAAAGAAGACTAACTGCAGAAACTAAGACAAACTAAAGCTAGAAATAAGAACTGCAAAAGATGGGAAGAGAGGCAAGGGAGGAGCTGAAGGTGAAAGGAATAAGACTATCTGGGCAAGAGAAACCAAAGAACTAATCCTACTAAGAGAGAGAGAGAGAGGGGGGGCTGAAGAAAGACTAATTAGAATTAAAACAGAAGGATCTAAGGGAAAAGAGAGATAGAGAGAGAGAAAGTAAGACTGGGAGTAGGCTAGCACTTAGCAGATTGAGTAAAAGAATAGTAAAGAGAGATTATAGAGATAAGAATAGGGTTAGGGAGACGAGAAGGCTAGAGAATGAGATGACTGCTATAGAGAGACAAGAGGTAAGAATAGAAACTAGAGAAGAGAAGAAAAGAAGGTAAGGTCTAAAGAAGGAAGGGATAAGAAACAGACAGGACAAGAGAGAAAAGAAGCTAAGGGGAAAGAGGGAGAAAAAGAGAGAGAGAGAGAAACTTAGACAAGAGGAGAAGAAAGTAGAGTCTGCAGAATAAGAGAAGAATAATAACTAGACGAGAAGAAGGTAAAGAAAGAAGAACTGGAGAACTAGCACTTGAGAAGGAAGACAGAAAGGGGATTTAAGAAAAGGAGCTTACTAGAAGAGAAAGACTGCTGCGAGAAGAGAGATTTACGAGAGAAGGAAGATGCAGAAGATAGAGAGATAGAAGATAGAGAAGAGAGAAAGCTAGGAATTGGCGCAGAGATGAGCTAATGAGAAAGAGGAAGAAGAACAGAGGAAGGACGGAATGCACAGGAGACTATCGAGAGATCTAAAACTAAAACCACCATTCCATCCCTTCTAATCCAGCAGTCAAACATTCAACTAACAGATAAAGATAAAGAAAAGCATCTACCATGCAAACTATTCTACTGCAGGATTACGGAAATAAACTTAACTTAAGAATGACATTAAAAAGCATGAAATCTAAATCTATTAGAAATTAACAGAACTGCATGCACAACATGAAAAGAAAATACCTACAAGATTGAAACATCAGCCTTAAGAGTACTAGTGACTACCAGCAAGAGATATAACACTAACATGAAGATATGCTCAACATAATCAGCTCACGTACGCAAGAACAATTAATATGCACTTAATATCCAGATCTAAAATATGACCACATGCACATCACAGATCAACATAATAGTATCTAAATACAAACAAGCACAAGACAAGCACTCCTTAGTAACAAAAATCCATGCGCATCACAGATTAACATACAATCATCCAAAGCAAATATCACAGTACGACATCTGAGATCGGAAATGAAACAACCCAAAATGATAGCTGACGAAGGCAATCTGTAGGGGAAGCAGGTAGATGACGCAGATCTGGTGGAGGATCCGTAGGGGTCGCAGGTAGGGGTAGCAGATGAAGCAGATCCGGGTGAGGAGCAGCAGGTCCAGCAGTGTAGATGAAGAAGACGCCCGTAGAGGTTGAAGAAGCACTGATCCAGGCCAGCAGCAGCAGATCCGCTCGGTAGATGATGTAGAGGTAGCAAATCTCGGAGCTGGGGGTTCAGGTCCGACCGTTGGGGGATCAGATCTGGCTGGGAGCAAGGGGGTTTAGTGCGGGAGAGGGCTAGGGTTCTTGGATATGGAAGACGGATGTGTGGCGGCTGGTTCTTGGAGATCTGGTGGTAGTGGTGCGGTTAGGAGGCGGTGGAGTTGTGGCTGGGTGTTGAAGCTTGGTGGGGAAGCGATGGAGAAGGTGGCTGGGTGTTGGTGATGGATGAGGATGAGTGGCGATGGAGAGGGGAGGCGAATGGGGATCTGGCTGGGAGTTCTTGGAGAGGGAAGGATGGGTGGCGGCTGCTTGTGGGAGATGCGAGCTCGGTGGTGCGACTGGGGTTGTGGGGATCGGTTCTCCTGGAGGAAACACAGGTGAATGGTTAGGGTTCTCCCCCGTGGATGGTGTTGCTTGCTGGCTTAAATATTGCGGCGCCCCCCCTTTGCTGCTGGGCTAGGGTTTCCAGTAGAGAGCTCGGTTAGGGTTTTGTGGTGGTTTACATTTTAGCCCTTCCCCTTTCACTATATTTCAACCCTAGCTCCTCATGGTGATATTCTGTAGATTGTGCGCCTAATTCGCGCCGACCTGCAAAATGATTGCAACCACTGTAAACAATCCCAAAAGGAGGGCAAAAGTATATATAATTGATGAAATTATGACCTAATTGAGCTATTATCCACAAATAATTATATGAAAATGTACTACAAATATGATGCACATCATATACCCCCAAGCTTAAACATTTGATTGTCCTCAAACAAATGATATGGCAATATCGAACCCAGGGAATCCAAAAAAACATGAAAGGATATAAGATAATGCTTGCAGCTAGTCAGATTGCACTTCATAATTCAAATAAGACTGCCTGAATTGATTTTTACTGGATATTCAGATTTAGAACCAGAATTACAGCAAAGATATCCAAGTGATACTAGAGTTTTTGACCAGATCAAGTTACCCAAAAGTGCCAAATTGCACTAAATGTTTGCATGGATCCCACCAGAATTGAAAAGTAATCAAGGCTAGATATCACAGTCAAGAATAAGCATATCCTAGAGTCATTCTTAGGCATTTACCATTCTAGATAAAGAGACTAATGTTTGCATGAAGTTTATGAAAAAGCCTACACTTGAGCCATGATACTTTGCTTTTGCTGATTTTTTTTTTTAACAGGATTCAAACACACCATGGGCACAAGTGCCACTTATTCCACTCTTGGGCATGCTTGCCACTTATTCAGACTTTCAAACTTCATTTGGGCATAACTGCCACTTATTCAACCCTTTTTTTTTTCAAACAATGTGACAGAGTCACTTATTCAACTCACACTTTGCAGCAAAAAACAGAGATAAAGATATTTTCTTTTCTTTTTAAGCATCATTAACCGGTTTTCATTATCTCTAAGCACCATGTGACATGGACTTAGGTAAATTAACCAAATTATTGGCTCAAGATAAGACTACCACTTTCACAACCCTTTCATTCAAGCAAGAGTATCAATGTCTAAAATGAAATATTATGCCCAAGCATGAATCCTAGGATATTGTTATTCTAGAAGTGATAACTAGAATCAATACATTTCGCAAAAGGTAAAGATACATGTGTAACTTGCAATGAATCAAAAACCAAAGGATCACAAGATTTCTAAGCCATTAAGATTTCAATGTATTTCTAGAGTAAGCCAATTGGATATCCAAAGAATTGATCCCAATACCAGATCACTTAAACAAATTTCAGTTTGATAATTCTGGATTACACAAGACAGTCACATATTACAGTCAAGTATTCAAGCAGAAGGATATATAGCTCATAATAATGATCAGGGCAGTCACATGTAATCAGCAATAACCCAACATGAGAATGATACTAGTCAAAAATCATCAATTACACATCATCAACTTCAGTGCCCAAGAGTAAGACAAAAGAATCATGCTAAAGCAATCCTCATCAATAGACAGATCCCTCCCCCAAGCTTGAATTAGACATTAACTCCAGAATAAACGTTTTAATGATTGGAAACAGCTCACCGAGTGCAAAAGAGGAATCTGAGCAGCATCTTATCATCCCTCTGCCTGCCATGCTTGGATGAGTGCATGTACCTGAAAATGGCAAAATAGAAGGAAAGGATAAACCGACAAAAAGGTAAAATAAAGAAGGGAAAACTGAAATAAAACAGTAAAACGCTCAGGTTGCCTCCTGAGAAGCGCTTGTTTTAGGTCTTTAGCTTGACCAACAGATGATTATCATGTGGGCTCAAAAGAAATTGGAGGATCAAGGTCAGATCTGACTTGATCTCCAACAATGTCATCATCACTGAGCTCAGGAAAAGGTTCTCCAACAAAATAGTGTTTCAATCTTTGCCCATTAACTTTGAAAATGCCCCCAGATTGACTCTCAACCTCAAAAGCTCCACTACCTAGCACTTTCTTAACAACACAAGGCCCAAACCATCTGGACTTAAACTTCCCAGGAAACAGATGGAATCTAGAGTCAAAAACCAATACAAGCTGTCCAGGTTGGAAGTCACGCCTCAAAATGTGACGGTCATGAATCTTCTTAGCTCTTTCTTTGTAAATTCTTGAGCTTTCATAAGCATCAAGCCTCAATTCATCAAGTTCACACAGCTGCAACTTCCTATGTTTCCCAGCTAGACCCATGTCCATGTTGAGCTTTCTAATTGCCCAATGTGCCCTATGTTCAAGCTCAACAGGAAGATGACATGCTTTTCCATAAACCAACCTAAATGGGGACATTCCAATAGGTGTTTTGAATGCTGTCCTATAGGCCCACAATGCATCATAAAGTTTAACAGACCAATCTGTCCTGGATTTGGACACGACCTTTTCAAGAATTTGCTTTATCTCTCTATTGGAAACTTCAACTTGCCCATTAGCTTGAGGATGATAAGGAGTGGTTACCCTATGATTATGGACCCCATACTTGGCTAGAAGGGCTTCAAACTGTTTGTGATTAAAGTGAGACCCACCATCACTTATCACAACTCTAGGAATCCCAAACCTAGGAAATATGACTTGCCTAAACAACCTACAAACAGATTTTGAATCAGCATGGACTGTGGGTATAGCCTCAACCCATTTGGAAACATAATCCACTGCTACAAGAATGTGCTTGTACCCTTGAGAAGAAGGCAAAGGTCCTATGTAATCTATTCCCCAAACATCAAAGAGTTCTACCTCAAGAATACCATGCTGTGGCATCTCATGACGTCTTGACATGTTCCCTGCATGCTGACAGGGATCACAAGACTGAATGTATGCATGAATATCCTTGAACATGGTAGGCCAATAGAATCCAGCTTGGAGCACCTTAGCTTGAGTCTTAGCAGTTCCAGCATGACCACCAAAAGGTGCAGAATGACAGTGAAAAATCACATTTTGAACCTCCTCATGAGGTAGGCAACGTCTAATAACCCCATCTGTACAATGCCTATACAGATATGGGTCATCCCAAAAGAACTTTCGTGCCTCATGTGTGAATTTCCTACGCTGCTGGTAGGAGAGTCCAGGAGGTATAGTATTGCAGACCAAATAGTTTACTATATCTGCATACCAAGGGGTTTGAGACTGAACAAGAGAAACTTCTAATAGATGGTCTCCAGGAAGAGAGTCTTCAATAGGAAGTATAGAAGCTGAATCTGAATGGGGAAGTCTAGATAAATGGTCAGCCACTAAGTTCTCAGCCCCTTTTTTATCTCTAATCTCAACATCAAACTCTTGCAACAATAGAATCCAGCGAATGAGGCGAGGTTTAGCATCCTTTTTACTCAAAAGATACCTAATGGCTGCATGATCTGTGTACACTATGCATTTTGAGCCAACTAGGTAGGATCTAAACTTGTCAAATGCAAATACTACAGCTAGCAGTTCTTTTTCAGTGGTTGTGTAATTAATTTGAGTGTCATCTAAAGTCCTGCTAGCATAGTAAATGACATGCAAAGCCTTTTCATGCCGCTGCCCCAAAACAGCCCCCACAGCAAAGTCACTAGCATCACACATTAACTCAAAAGGAAGATCCCAATCAGGAGATTGCACAATGGGTGCAGAAATAAGAGCAGCCTTGATCTTGCTAAATGCATCCATGCAAGCCTCATCAAACACAAAAGGGACATCGCAGCCTAAAAGATGAGTGAGAGGGCGAGCAATCTTAGAAAAATCCTTAATGAATCTGCGGTAAAAACCTGCATGCCCCAGAAAACTGCGAACGCCCTTCACATTAATAGGAGGTGGCAGGCGCTCAATCACCTCAACCTTTGCTCTATCCACCTCTATGCCTCTAGAAGACACTAAGTGACCAAGAACTATCCCCTCTCTAACAAGAAAATGACATTTTTCCCAATTAAGAACCAGATTTGCTTCAAGACAGCGCTGGAGGACAGTTTCAAGATTGGCCAAACAGCTCTCAAAGGTCTGCCCATAAACAGTGAAATCATCCATGAAAACTTCCATGATTTTCTCAATAAGATCAGTGAAAATGGACATGACACAGCGCTGGAAGGTCCCTGGAGCATTGCAAAGTCCAAATGGCAGCCTACGGTAAGCAAATGTACCATAGGGGCAAGTGAATGTGGTCTTTTCCTGATCTGATGGATGTATTGGAATCTGCAGAAAACCTGAATATCCATCCAGATAACAGAAATAAGAATGACGGGCCAGTCTCTCTAACATTTGGTCAATGAAAGGCAAAGGAAAATGGTCCTTGCGAGTGGCCTTGTTAAGTTTCCTATAGTCAGTGCACATGCGCCAGCCTGTGGTTGTTCTTGTGGGAATTAGATCACCTTTTTCATTGGCAACCACTGTTATGCCCCCTTTCTTAGGCACAACATGGATGGGACTGACCCACTGACTATCAGAAATAGGATAGATGATGTTAGCACCTAGAAGCTTGAGGATTTCTTTCTTGACAACCTCTTGCATGTGAGGATTAAGCCTACGCTGGTGCTCACGCGTTGGCTTAGCATCATCCTCAAGGTGAATACCATGCATGCAGGTGGCTGGATCAATGCCCTTCATATCATCTATAGAGTATCCAATGACAGCTCTATATTTACGAAGGATCTCAAGAAGTTGGTCAGTCTCTAAAGGTGTCAAATGGGCACTCACAATAACAGGACAAGTCTGATCTGGTCCTAAGAATTCATATCTCAGATGATTTGGAAGTGGTTTCAGCTCTACCTTTGGGGCTGTGGGCTGCCTAAGGTCTGGGATTTGAGAAGGCCCTACAGGAGCATCAATGACTGCCACATGATGAGTATCTGCAGCAGTGCACTCATCCTCAATTGATATCACTTCCTCAACATTTTCATATGTCTCAACAACACATTTGTCAACCAAATCAAGTGAAAAACACTGATCTGGACAGTGAGGAAGATGAGTGGGGTGCCTCATATCAAATGCTAGCTTTTCTTGACCAAATTGGAGAGTAAGCTTAGCATCTTTGACATCAATGACAGCACCTGCAGTAGCAAGGAATGGTCTCCCTAGGATGACAGGTTCACTTCTATCCTCCATCTCTAGGACAACAAAATCCACAGGGAATGCAAAGGTGCCAACTACCACAGGAACGTCCACTAAAATACCAGCTGGGTGACGATATGTGCGATCAGCCAACTGCAATTTCATGGCTGTGGGCTGCAGATCACCCAAAGGTAGCGCGTCACAAACTGATAATGGGAGGACACTAACACTTGAGCCTAAGTCACAAAGAGCTCTAAAGTTCTTGGAGCCTAAATTGCAAGGTATGCAAAAGCTACCAGGGTCATCTAACTTAGGAGGTAGCTTGTTCTGAATGATTGCACTACACTCCTTAGTTAAAGTGACAACCTCAAGCTCATCCATACTCCGCTTCTTGGTAAGCAACTCCTTGAAGAATTTGGCATACATAGGCACATGTAGGACAGCCTCTAGAATGGGAATGGTGATCTGAACATCCTTCATCCTCTCTAGGAATTTAGCAAACTGCTTGTCCTCATTGGATTTTTCTAACCGCTCAGGGAATGGCAATTTGGGTTTTGTGGAGGGGACAGCTGCTGTAGTGGATGATGAGGGAATATCAGATGTTTTGGCTGGTGTTATGGAACTGGGTTGGTGCAGATTCTGCTGCTGTGAGTCAGGTTTTTCTTGCTGGACAGACCTAAAAACAGGGGGCACATACACGGGTGGTGTTGGAAGAAGAGGTTCAGATGTGGTTTTTCCACTCCTAGTAGTGATTGCTCCACAATGGCCACGAGGGTTTGCCTCAGGCTGTGCAGGAAGTCTCCCAGATTGGCTGGATGAAGCCTGTGATGCTTGCAAACTCTCCACACGACTAGCCAAATCAGTCAATTGAGTCTTTGCATCATTGTATTGAGATTCCATCTTTGCTACATGTGATGCAAGGAGCTGTTCTATTCTGGTTAACTGATCTGACTGAGTTGTGGGAAGATTTTGGTTGGGAACATGCATCATTGGCTGCTGGAATGAAGCATGAGAAGGGGCTTGTTGCTGCCTAAAACCTTGAGCTGATGTTCCCACAGGGAAAGATGACACACTAGGGTTGGTATTCTTGTAAGACAGATTTGGATGACGCCACCCTGGGTTGTAGGTTTGAGAATACTGCCCATGTGATTGAGCATAATTCACTTCAGATGATTCAGCTGTGGAAGTTAAGGGACACTCAGCTGGAGTATGCCCTTGAGATCCACAAATCTGACATCCAGTGGCTATATGGGCTGAAGATGAGGGCATGAGCTGTGCCATTTGGCGTGTGAGAACCTGAATCTGAGCTGATAAGGCATCATTAGAGCTCACCTCATAGATACCAGGACGTGGAGGAGCTGAAGCTCTCTCACTGGACCATTGAAAGTGGTGGGAGGACATACTCTCAATCAAGCTGAAAGCTTCATCAAGAGTTTTGTTCATTATGCCTCCTCCTGCCGCAGAATCTACAAAGGCTCTTGTGTGGTGTGTAAGTCCTTTGTAAAAAATCTGCAACACCAGCCATCTTTCAAGGCCATGGTGAGGACACATCCTAAGTAGGGTTTGATACCTTTGCCAAGCATCATACAAACTCTCACCCTCAGATTGTGAAAATCTAGTAATCTGATCACGCACTTCTGCTGCCTTGGAGGGAGGAAAATACCGCTCAAAGAAGGCCTGCAGTAGGTGTTCCCATGTGTCCTTAAGGTGCAGGGGCAGAGAGTGCAACCAAATCTTAGCACCATCTCTAAGAGAGAAAGGGAACAATGAGAGCCTAATTGCATCTGTGGAGACTCCATTGTACTTCAAAGTGTTGCAATATTCTAGGAAGGTGCGAATGTGTTCATTGGGGTCCTCAGTGGGAGAACCTCCAAATCTGGTCTGCTGAACCATGGTAATGAGTGCAGGTTTGAGCTCAAAGTTGTTGGCCTGAATGGCAGGTTGGACAATCCCAGGAGCTATACCTTGGTCTCTAGGAATCCAAAGGTCACGAAGAAGAGGTTGGGGATTCTGATCACCCATTTCTTCTTGATGGGGGAGTTGATTCTCTCTTTTCAGCCTATGAAATGTTCGCTCAATCTCAGGATCAAGAGGAGTCAATGAATGATCTCCACTCCTGAGCATAAGCTGAGAGTTCAGGTTTAAAAGGAAGGGAAGAAAACTAAAGAAATGACTTAGTCTATGGTCTAGCGCGATCACCAATATCTAGTCCCCGGCAACGGCGCCAATTTCTTGATCGTGCAAAACTGCACACCCGCAAGTGAACGGGCTGCCGCCAATATAGCAGCGAATGTCGTGTTCTCCACAGGGACTAGATTACTGGAGACACAACCCTTAACCAAAGCTAAGCCGCTCGAACAGGGAAATAAAGAAGACTAACTGCAGAAACTAAGACAAACTAAAGCTAGAAATAAGAACTGCAAAAGATGGGAAGAGAGGCAAGGGAGGAGCTGAAGGTGAAAGGAATAAGACTATCTGGGCAAGAGAAACCAAAGAACTAATCCTACTAAGAGAGAGAGAGAGAGGGGGGGCTGAAGAAAGACTAATTAGAATTAAAACAGAAGGATCTAAGGGAAAAGAGAGATAGAGAGAGAGAAAGTAAGACTGGGAGTAGGCTAGCACTTAGCAGATTGAGTAAAAGAATAGTAAAGAGAGATTATAGAGATAAGAATAGGGTTAGGGAGACGAGAAGGCTAGAGAATGAGATGACTGCTATAGAGAGACAAGAGGTAAGAATAGAAACTAGAGAAGAGAAGAAAAGAAGGTAAGGTCTAAAGAAGGAAGGGATAAGAAACAGACAGGACAAGAGAGAAAAGAAGCTAAGGGGAAAGAGGGAGAAAAAGAGAGAGAGAGAGAAACTTAGACAAGAGGAGAAGAAAGTAGAGTCTGCAGAATAAGAGAAGAATAATAACTAGACGAGAAGAAGGTAAAGAAAGAAGAACTGGAGAACTAGCACTTGAGAAGGAAGACAGAAAGGGGATTTAAGAAAAGGAGCTTACTAGAAGAGAAAGACTGCTGCGAGAAGAGAGATTTACGAGAGAAGGAAGATGCAGAAGATAGAGAGATAGAAGATAGAGAAGAGAGAAAGCTAGGAATTGGCGCAGAGATGAGCTAATGAGAAAGAGGAAGAAGAACAGAGGAAGGACGGAATGCACAGGAGACTATCGAGAGATCTAAAACTAAAACCACCATTCCATCCCTTCTAATCCAGCAGTCAAACATTCAACTAACAGATAAAGATAAAGAAAAGCATCTACCATGCAAACTATTCTACTGCAGGATTACGGAAATAAACTTAACTTAAGAATGACATTAAAAAGCATGAAATCTAAATCTATTAGAAATTAACAGAACTGCATGCACAACATGAAAAGAAAATACCTACAAGATTGAAACATCAGCCTTAAGAGTACTAGTGACTACCAGCAAGAGATATAACACTAACATGAAGATATGCTCAACATAATCAGCTCACGTACGCAAGAACAATTAATATGCACTTAATATCCAGATCTAAAATATGACCACATGCACATCACAGATCAACATAATAGTATCTAAATACAAACAAGCACAAGACAAGCACTCCTTAGTAACAAAAATCCATGCGCATCACAGATTAACATACAATCATCCAAAGCAAATATCACAGTACGACATCTGAGATCGGAAATGAAACAACCCAAAATGATAGCTGACGAAGGCAATCTGTAGGGGAAGCAGGTAGATGACGCAGATCTGGTGGAGGATCCGTAGGGGTCGCAGGTAGGGGTAGCAGATGAAGCAGATCCGGGTGAGGAGCAGCAGGTCCAGCAGTGTAGATGAAGAAGACGCCCGTAGAGGTTGAAGAAGCACTGATCCAGGCCAGCAGCAGCAGATCCGCTCGGTAGATGATGTAGAGGTAGCAAATCTCGGAGCTGGGGGTTCAGGTCCGACCGTTGGGGGATCAGATCTGGCTGGGAGCAAGGGGGTTTAGTGCGGGAGAGGGCTAGGGTTCTTGGATATGGAAGACGGATGTGTGGCGGCTGGTTCTTGGAGATCTGGTGGTAGTGGTGCGGTTAGGAGGCGGTGGAGTTGTGGCTGGGTGTTGAAGCTTGGTGGGGAAGCGATGGAGAAGGTGGCTGGGTGTTGGTGATGGATGAGGATGAGTGGCGATGGAGAGGGGAGGCGAATGGGGATCTGGCTGGGAGTTCTTGGAGAGGGAAGGATGGGTGGCGGCTGCTTGTGGGAGATGCGAGCTCGGTGGTGCGACTGGGGTTGTGGGGATCGGTTCTCCTGGAGGAAACACAGGTGAATGGTTAGGGTTCTCCCCCGTGGATGGTGTTGCTTGCTGGCTTAAATATTGCGGCGCCCCCCCTTTGCTGCTGGGCTAGGGTTTCCAGTAGAGAGCTCGGTTAGGGTTTTGTGGTGGTTTACATTTTAGCCCTTCCCCTTTCACTATATTTCAACCCTAGCTCCTCATGGTGATATTCTGTAGATTGTGCGCCTAATTCGCGCCGACCTGCAAAATGATTGCAACCACTGTAAACAATCCCAAAAGGAGGGCAAAAGTATATATAATTGATGAAATTATGACCTAATTGAGCTATTATCCACAAATAATTATATGAAAATGTACTACAAATATGATGCACATCAATGTGTCCCACTGGGCTCGAGATAGCAGCAACTGCTCCCCTTCTTCCTTGCCTTATCATCGCCCCTTTTGACTTTTTTCGAAAACTTGTAGACGGCCAACTACGTCGGTCAGCGTCATCTTCGTCATGTCTCCGAATTGCTCAGTCGTGCTTATGGTCTATAGAAACTTGTTAGGGACAGCGCTGAACAACCTCTCGATGACTATTGAATCCGGCAATTCAACAGCCAAAGCCTGAATTTCGCCAGCCAGGCTTGTGAGCTTCTGAGAAAACTCACCGACGCCTTCGGACTCTCCCATGATCAATCGATCAAATTGCCTCTTCAGCACCTGTGCTCTTGTTTTCTTGACATGATCTTCTCTAATGCGCATCTCTTTGATTGCTTCCCACGCTTCCTTTGCAGTTTCCTTTTTTGCAATGGTCATCAAGACCTCATCGGGGACAGCCTGAGATATGGCGGCCAGAGCGCCTTGGTCTTTCTCCTCTTGAACTGGTGCATCTCCTTCAACTGCCATCCATACTCCCAGATATCGCATGATGATCTTCATCTTTACAGCCCATAGGCTGTAATTCGTGTCGGTCAGCATGGGGAATTGAATCAGGACCAATCCCCCTCTCGTTGGTGCTTGCGTCGGCGTCGACGGTTTCTTTTCGCTGGAGCCTTCCCAAGTTGCGCCTTTCTTCTCTGCAACCTTGTCGTCCATCGTCTGCTAGCTCTGATACCAAATGTCAGCAGGATCACAGGATCACAGTTGGACAATGAACGAAGCAACCAACTTAGCGGTTCTGCAATTTGGTGGTGCAAATCACACAGCACCTTTTTGAGTTTTACTCCATTATATCAGAATTACACAAATCCTACTTCTATTCTTCCACGGGATCAAAAAACCTGACTCAGAAACGAAACACAAACAGAGACTAAAAAACAAAAACCTTGTTCCGGTCAGACCGCAAACTCTTCAGCGGTCAGATCACTATTACTTCGGCAGTTAGACCGGAACTATGTCAGCGGTCAGACCGGTAATCCAGTTTAACTCAAACAACGAACGGCTAGCAGGCGGCCGGTCAAGTGTGGCCAGGGAGACTGTCGGGTTATCCCTGATCTTGTTTTCCTCAAACATTATTAAGTTTTTAAACTTATGTGGCAAATGTGTTCGGAAACTTGACAAAAACCCAATCAAATTTTGAAACACCTATGAAAGTTGGCTGAATTTTGTTTTGAAACTTGTTTAAAACTAATTTCTAAAACTCACATTTCAAAAAAAAATTCAAATACCAAGTTTCGTATATGAAACTTTAAAACGAAGTCTTAGTTTTGCAACTTGCTTCAATCTCATGTTTGAAACCTAAAAGTCGTGTGGAAGCAAGAGGTTTTAATTTTTGAAACTTTATGAAATTGGCGTGAAACTTACTTTCCATGTGGGTTTCATCTAGCTTTTATGAAACTTACCAAAACATTGATGAAGTCTTCAAAACTTCTTGAAATTCTTTTGTGAAACATTCTAAAACTTAGTTATGAAACACGTCAAAACTTGCTTGAAACATCAAACTCAAAAATCTAAAACCTTTATAAACTTTTATGCAACTCAAGCCTCATGCAATTCCATGAAACTACTATACATTGTTGGAAATAGCGTGGGCTAGCAACTCCCTTATTTTTTGGTTTACAATTTCTTTTTAAACTTTGGTACGTTTTCTGTTTTCACATGTTTTCGTTGTTAAATTCTGGAAATTATTCTCTTCGTTCAAGATTCCAACCATTTTTTACTGTTTCTTGATTCCTCCATTAATTGGTGAGTGGCTTTGTCTACAGAAGAGGGTGTTTGGGTTTTCATCTTCCCTGGATGGCGAGACGCCGCCATACTTTCGAGAATGAGGTGGTGATCAGTTGGGCTTAAAAGCTCATGGCTTATGGCTGAAAACACTGTAGTTGGCTGAAAAAAACACTGTAGCTGACAGAGGCTTATTTAGCATAATTAAATTTTAAAATTTTAAAAATATAAAAATATGTTAGCCCAATATGTATAATACAAACGAATACGGGAAAAAAAAGAACCGGCAAAAAAGCTCAACAAAAAGCCAAAAGTTCAGAAAAAGACGAAATTTATGAATAGTGAAAAATAAGCCAGAAACCAGAAGCTCAAACCGAACCGATCAGGGCCGTGTGTTAAGACTGTACTAGAAGTCTAAGATGGTCGCGCACGATCGTACGTACCATGATGCCGTGGCGACGGTAACGCCTCCATCTCTAAAGATGCTAGTAATCTCTGTAACTATTCAAAACTGAACAGTTGGAGAGTACTGTACATGAGTGTGCACCATAACAATACATGCTTACAGAAGAAGATTCAACTTTTATTATAAACTTAAGGTCTAACAACCTGTGTTTACACCGCGGGCGTGCAAGCCCAAAACTAACTCACAACACAAACACTCCAAGGCGTCTTAAGCGCAACTGAGACCTAAAATCAATCATCCTCAGGGAAGAAAGGCTCCTCCAAAACTTCGTCTTCATCTTGGACTTCTTGGTTCCATTGGTCTTTTGTTTGTTATTTAGCAAGTAATGAGTACAATCGTACCCAGTAAGTCACAAGAGTAAACCCTAATTTAACTACTTGCAAGGATATTCAAATGAAGGGAATAATACCGGTTTTATTAAATTGAGTGGATGTAGTTTTATTTGCAAACGGGTAAAACAAAAGCAATTCTTATGAAAAAAAGGGGTTTTCTTTCAACAGTTAATTTCACTACTGCACAGATTAAAATATTATGAAATCTACTTTTGCTTCGTTGCTGGAATCACCCAATTAATACAGCTTCATTAACCGGAAGCACGGCGTATTCGAATACCATTGATTTCACTCTACAGAGTTGCCTAGCTTTATCCACAAGATTTCTTAACTCTCACGATAGAGTTAAGAAAACCAGGTCGTTTCACTACGCAATTCTTTATATAGCCTCTACCCAATAGAATCACTTAGACACAGATCACACACTAACCCTAAACTCTTTTGCCTACTTTGAGTGACCTCTATCGTTGTTAGGTATGGTTTTATTGTTCCGCATACCTAACTCCCCATCATTAACACTCCCATCTTCTATGGAGATTCAATCGAGTTGAGCAGCTACTAAACTAGGGTTGACAAGTCAACTCATATGGTTGAGCGATTATTGTGTCTTTTACTTAGCATAAGGTTCTCGTCCTTAATTTTCACTTAAGGCAACAACCACATCCCCAACTATGCTTGACGGCACTAGCATCCTTCCATTCAAGCCTCCACCCTAGGGTAAGATTGTGGACAAAGGTCATCTTGTGGCTTTCCACTGCACAACGTTACCCTAGTACCAATTTTACAAATTCTACTGGCCAACAGCCAAATCATTTATCAGTACAAAATTTTGAGCGTGATGATCTATGATTGTTTATACAATAATTTACATATTACTAAGGTTGTTAAGGTGAATATGTCTTCAAATTAAACAGGGCATTTTTCAATGGTAAGACTTAACTAATTAGCATGTCATTCTATATATTTATTTTAATAAATTAACATTTCATAATTAACAACAATAGAAAATGGTAATTAAATAATTTAAATTTCATGGGATTCAAAATGATCAAAAACTTCTAACTTGCCTTGCTGCTTTGAAACTTCCACGAGCTTGTAAACTTTGGTACTTGGGTCTGATCCTTGAACAACCGCTTTGGAAAGGCCGGAAGCTAGCGCAAACATATAAAATAATATAAGTCCACACTTGATTCTAATCAAGTTAGGAAAAAAACTAACTTAAAAAGGAGTAAAATGCCTCAAAATGGATTCTCGGTGTCAAGACGATCGAAATGGTGTTTTTTGGAATTTTTGGGATTTTTGAATTTTTCTTGATTTTTCTTGGATTTTTCTTGATTTTCTAAATTTTCCCTCTCGGATCACCCGTGCGGCCGGTTGACCCAATGGGCAACGCGCGGATGGTGCGGACGGCCCAAATATGATGAGCGCGAGTGCTCGGATGAAATGGCAACGACAAGCGCGGACGACCAAGATTCGACCACGTCGTGCCGAGGGGCCGTCTTCAACCTCCGGTTCCCCTCTCTGGCGGAAAAACAGAGCACGGCAACGCTCTGTAATTCAGCTTCAACGGTGCTCACCGGCGGGAAAGGAGGGTACGGTTGGGTTCTTGAGAGTATGGGGAACCCATTTTTAGGGCTTTGGGAGGTGGGGAGATGGATGGTGGTGGTGAGAGACCATGTGGTCGTGACTCCATGTGAATGATGAGTAATTGACAAAGGTTTAGGATAGTTGAGTTTGGGTTGTGTGGTAGGACCATGTCGTTGCGCGGTGCAACGGGCTCGGTAGGACTTGGTCAAACTTGGTCGTGTGGGATTAGGTTGCATATTCAGATGATTCGATAGGTTTGGATTTCGTCATGAGTAAGTATGATGTGTTTATGCTATTTATGCTTTCATGTATCGAGCAGTGCTATGTGACGTGTTTCTTGTCTGTGTGACTGCAGGACGTCGAGGCGGAGTCGTGGTGAGACACGAGGTGACCGGACTAGACACAGGGATGTGTCGAGGTCAGAACGGTCGGATGTGTCGAAGACGGCGGACATTTGATGTGGTTGCGAGTCGTGGACGACAAGGAGCGCGGAAGCTTCCCGGAAGGTGCAAGAGGGGCGAATTGGGAATTTCGCGAGGCTGCACAAGCGGGAGACGGTTTCGTTCGGGTTTTGCCGGCGTAACGGGTTGGAGACTTGTTAGCAAAGGGCTATAACTAGGATTGGAGGGGCTGCATGCCTCCTCGTGGCTTTGGGAGAGAGTTAGGGTTTGCTAGAGTCAAAATAAGCTTTGAGAGTTTGTTTTGGCTTTAGGCCTTAGTTGGTAGGAGAGGCAGAGTTTCTGTTGAAGGATGTCCCCTTCGTAGCTTTTCTCCCTGTGTGTTCTTCATGTAATCCTCTTGTGTTCTTGCGTATTGGAGAGGGAGATGGAGAGGGAGAGGATGGATTGAGATCCTTTGTAATCATTCCTCTTGTTCTAATGTCCATGCGTATGGGGACTCAGCTGTAATCCTTGTTGATTGGAATGAAATTTCTGAGTTTTTCTATTCGTGGCTGTCTATTCTTCTTTTCTCCTCTCTGTTGATTTTTGAGCTTTCTTGTTTTCTTGTTGTTTGTTGCTTGGGAGTGCCAAAATGGGTTGCTCTATGTTGGGATAGTGCCTCAAGATCATTTGATCAGTCAAAATCCCAAGAACCCATCTTTAATTTCAGATTTCGTTTTTGAGCCTCCCCTATTCATATGTTGCCTTTGCGAAATGGCATGAAATTTGGCATGGAGAGGTCTGAGGCTATTTATTAGCTATCCTCAAAGTTTCATGGCCAAAGGATCAAAGGTCGGGAAGTAATTTGGTTTTTCGTTCAGTGTTGCAACAAATTCAGATTTCTACCATAATCTGAAATTATTGCTCTTAGGATTAATTTCTTGGTTTTCTAGAGCCCTCATACTATTTAGCTTATTGTTGTGTTGCTCTGGGACAAAAAGAATGGGGGAAATCGACTTTGTCTCTTGCTTTCTGAAGATATGAAAATACTCCCAAGTTTCAGAATCTTCAGACTTCTCTCGGGCTGCCTGGAACCAGGGGAGTGGTCAGACCGGCTATTACCCAGCGGTCAATGCACAGACGGATCAAATTCCCGGCGATTCGGCTGTCCAAGATTTGGAAAGAAGAACCGCTTGGACCTAGAAGGCCGTGCCTGGTAGGTGGCCAAGCAGCGCACAACGCCCCTACCTCTTCAACACGCGTCCAACTTCTCGGGGGACGAGGCGAACGGCCGCGGCCACGCAACCGCTCACATCCCACGACGCACCAGTCGTGAGTCGCCACGTGCCCCACCTGCAGCATGGCAGACTGCACGACGCGACAGCCTGGCTTCTGCCAGGCCAGGCGTCGGCGTAATTCCAGCCGCCATTAAAAGCGCACTACGGGACTACAAGGTCACAACAGCCCCGGAGAGCGCGCGTCTACTTCGACTAGGAGCCAGCTTCGCTGCCACCCGTTCGAAGGGTAGGGGACGGAGCGCGCGCGTCTACTTCGACTTGGGCGCCAGCTTCGCTGCCACCCGTTCGAAGGGTAGGGGACGGAGCGCGCGCGTCTACTTCGACTAGGCGCCAGCTTCGCTGCCACCCGTTCGAAGGGTAGGGGACGGAGCGCGCGCGTCTACTTTGACTAGGCGCCAGCTTCGCTGCCACCCGTTCGAAGGGTAGGGGACGGAGCGCGCGCGTCTACTTCGACTAGGCTCCAGCTTCGCTGCCACCCGTTCGAAGGGTAGGGGACGGAGCGCGCGCGTCTACTTCGACTTGGGCGCCAGCTTCGCTGCCACCCGTTCGAAGGGTAGGGGACGGAGCGCGCGCGTCTACTTCGACTAGGCGCCAGCTTCGCTACCACCCGTTCGAAGGGTAGGGGACGGAGCGCGCGTGTCTACTTCGACTAGGCGCCAGCTTCACCGCCACCCGTTCGAAGGGTAGGGGACGGAGCGCGCGCGCGTCTACTTCGACTAGGTGCCAGCTTCGCTGCCACCCGTTCGAAGGGTAGGGGACGGAGCGCGCGCGTCTACTTCGACTTAGGCGCCAGCTTCGCGGCCACCCGTTCGATGGGTAGGGGACGGAGCGCGCGCGTCTACTTCGACTAGGCGCCAGCTCTGCCGCCACCCGTTCGAAGGGTAGGGGACGGAGCGCGCGCGCCTACTTCGACTTGGGCGCCAGCTTCGCTGCCACCCGTTCGAAGGGTAGGGGACGGAGCGCGCGCGCCCACTTCGACTTGGCGCCACCTTCCGCTCCCACCGTCCCAAATTTCAGGCTCCCCAACCACAAGCTTGGAGGAATTCACAGGCCGTAGGGTACGGAGGGGGCCAAAGGACTCGACGACATGGCTTCGGCCCTGTGAAGCCCTTCACCATGAGAGGCTCCTATCGTAGGGGTGGCCCCCACCTAAACCCAGCAGGCCTGGTAGGAGATTATAAGGCCCAGAATAGGCCATGTGTAATGACATAACTGCCCCAAGAGGGGATAACCAGATGTAAGGGTATAGCTGTAAGAGCACTCCTCATGTGTATATATATATGAGTAAGCCTTGGGGAGGACCCAGGCCATTACACTTATCTTCATCACTCTCCACTACCATCTCTCTCTCTGTTTGGTCTGTAGCCACAACAGTATGTATTTCTTTAACCTGGGTACAACACAGGGTAGAATAGTTGGATTTGTTTTACAGGATCAGCTTTGCAGGCTGTTGACCCACATGATCAAAATTGAATTGATCTCATAAACAATCTGATCATGGCATATAATTGACACATGTGTGCTAGGTACTAATATATTTCAGACTAATAAAACTAGCATGTTTGATCGTGGTAGGTGACATGGTTCAAGAGTCTCACGGTGTACTGGAAAACAGGTGGGTTATTTTATAACACCTGGAAATGGAGTCTATAAATAGGTTCCTACCTTCTAGCCTCATATGCAATTGTGAGCAGCACCATGAAAAAGGTAGAGGAATAGAGGGTAGACCAAAGAACCTCTACAAAATTAATCTAGGGTTTGAGCAAAACCAAACAAACGATGAGCCAAATGGTAAGAAGACAAGAAAATAGGCTGAGTTCCAAGAACAAGACCAATTCTGAATTCTACTTTCCGCTCTAGAGGCATTCTCGGAAGCTCTTTAGGGAACACATCAGGATAATCATGTACCACTGGGATCTCCCCAATATGCAAAGATGGACTTGGCTTCTCAGCAAGAGCCCAACGCAACCCAATTCTCGATGACCGTCGGCCGATAAACAAGATGGCCAGCACAGAAAGAAAATCCGATAGTGCCTTTCCTTGAAAGACCATCTCTCCTCCGAATGAAGCCTGCAAGGTAATTGTCTTCCAAAAGTAGCAAATCTTGGCCCGATAATTAAACAACCAGTCCATGCTAACAATTCTTCGGCCGAGGGATGAAGTCCATCAACGTCGATCGCGCGGCCTCCGTGGCGATAATTCCCAGGGCGCCGGCTGTCGATGCCACCCCCAGGACGTCTCTGTCCCTTGAGAGTTGCCCATGGTCGGTGGACCGTTCCTCCGCTAATAGTAAGGGACAATGGTCAAAAAGCTCTAGGGAAGCCTCGCACGATCATACGGAGGAATCGAACTTACCCTCGGCATCAACCGGCGGGGCCCGTTGGGGTCTCCCCTTGGCATCAACTGGCGGGGCCCGTTGGGGTGTCCCCTCAGCCTCGCAAGGAACCGCGAGAACACCAGCGTCGCCTGGGGTGGCCGGTTCCTTCGTCCGGACGGCCTGTGTCGCTGCCGTACCCCTAACCCCGCCGACCTCCACGGCAAACCCCTCCCTTTGCCGGGAGGGCGATCCCTCGCGCCGGATCGCCTCCTCATCGGACTCAGGATCCTCTGCGACCCCGACCGCCACGGCGAACCCCCACTCTGGCTGAGAGGGTGACCGCGTGTGCGGCCGCTTCGCTTTCAGAGACTGGGGCGAGGATTCCTCGGCCTCAGCAACCGGAGCAGGTGAGGACGCTTCGCCCTCCTGGTCATCCGCGTCGCCCCCTGGCCCCTTGTACCGCCCAAGGAATCCTCGCCCGCAGCTGCCCCCTCTGCCCTGGACTCAAGGTCTGAATCGGCATACCTCGCCGAGTCGGAGGTGGCGGCCGTCCCATCCTCGGTTCCGGCAGAGTTGACGAGAGCGACGGCCGCCGGGCTGGATACGGTCGCGGGGGACTGGGCCCGCCATCGAGAAGGCAACCCTTTCCCTTGTCATCGCTGTCGCGATGGCGAGGTCAGCTCGGGGCGGGAGCGGCCCGCTCCAGCACGCGAAGGCCCAGAGCTTCGCACAACCTGTTTATCCGCCCCAAGTTCGCCTCCTCGGTTGCGGCTTCGCGCAGGCCGTGCTCCTTGGTCGCATACGGCCCGAAGAACACGACCACCGCACGCTCCGCGTCCTCCAGGAGAAACCCTACAAGCAAGGTGAAGTGAAGTCAAAAAAAGGGAAGAAAGGCCCCAGTACAAAACTTACGAGGCTTGGAGGGCCTCGGCAATGAGGGCACAGAAGGTCGGACACCGTCGCGCCGGAGGCCCCCAAGCTGGACGTGCCACCCATCGACAAGTGGTGTCACGCCATACATGATGAACTCCTCGGCGAGGTCGCGCATGTTGAACTGGAGCGCGATCCCCACAAGCCTCTGTGCTCTCCGCCTGTCCTCATCATTGATAGGCACGCTTGGCGAGGTGTTGAATGACACTGGCTGGCCTGTGCACTCGAGGCCACTGCCACTCACCACGCAGTGGTAGAACCACTGTCTCATCCAGTTCAGTTCCCACTTCGTCCGGGTCAAGTTAGCAGGGAAAATCTTCTCGCACTACAGCCGCAGGACGAAGTTGACGCTATCGAAGTTGGAAAATGTCCCACCTTCCAGCTTCTTCGGCTGGCACCGTGCGTCATGGAGGAATGCGAACAGCGAGGCGCTAGGCCAGCACGCCTTCGTCCACTGCGCCCAGCTGTAAACAACAAGGCAGGCTATCGCGTTCGGGGTCAACTGCGCCAAGTCCAGCCCAAAAGTCTGCAAGACATCACCAACGACCATGGCCGCTGGGATTTGAAGACTGGCTTCAAAATATGCGACGAAGACGATCGCCTCTGACTTTTCCGGGTGTGGCTCCGTCTCATCGCTGGCAAGCAGGCGCACCTCGCGGTGGTCCAACAGCTTCCCTTCATGCAGTAGCGTTCGGATCGTCTCTTCCATCGCGAGGGTCTGGCCCAGGACGTGGGAGCACGGACCCTCCATCTTCTCCTCCGCCACCCATCGCTTGTTCACCAGCGATGGCTTGCGCCCTTCTAGTACGTACTCCACCTCGATCGGCGGCGACCGCCTGGATGAGACTGTTGGACCGAAATGGCGACAGAGGGGGGTGAATGTCGACTTTAAAGCTTACTCACAAATCGATTTCCTTTCCAATAGCTATGAGAAGCTATGACAAGGAAATCAATTGCCAACCCAAGAGACTACTGAAAAGACATGAACAACAGCAAAAGAGGAACCAAGCAAAATCAAGGAAAGAACCTAGAAGAATGCTGCACAGAAATCAAGGCACTGTAGAGGGGGCCGGTCAGACCGCAGTGTTGGGGCCGGTCTGACCGCCACCTTGCCGCCGGTCAGACCGCCCCGACCATGCCGGACTGACTGCCATTTCACAACCGGTCTGACCGGTTACCTAGGGGCGGTCTGACCGCCTCTCGGGGGCAGACAACAGCAGGGTCAGTTTTTCAGAATACAAAGATGGAACTTCAAACTGCAGCAAATATAGAGAATTTCTTCTAGATTTTTCTGCCCAGATAAGTGAGACTACCTCTCAAATAATCTAAAGGGCCTAGAAAACAGAGAGAAAACAACTCATGAGCCCAAATTTCAGAATTGGACAAAAACTTGAAAACAAACAGGGACTCCACCAAATACCAAATTACTCCTCAACCTTTGATCCTTTGGCCATGAAACTTTGAGGGTAGCTAATGGATAGCCCCTGGACTCTAGGCACCAAATTTCATGCCATCTCAAGAGAGGAAACAAAGATTTCACCAAAACCCTAGAAAAACTTAGCAAACTTCAGAGAGGAGCATAAAATCCAAAATACTTAAGATTCACAAGTCCTTTGCACATGAGATTTTGCAATCAAGTTAGCAATAATCTAAGGACATGCCAGCAAGAACCTCAGGCCATTTCCTCAAGGGAAACAAGAAACTCATCAAAACCCTAGAACAGGAAATGAAGAGCAGAGGAAGGCAAAACACCAAATCTGATATTAAACTTGATTTGCTCTTGGGAAAACTCGATCAAATGACCTTGAGGCACTATCCCAACATAGAGCAATCCATTTTGCACCTCACTAGCAAGAAACAACAAGAAAACAAAAAACTCACAGATCCATCACAGAGAGCATCGAAGGAAAAACGAACAGAGAGACTGAATCAAACTCAAATAACACCATCTCATAATGATAAAAAGAAAGGAGACACATGATTACAACGGAGAATCAACTCACACCCTCTCTACTTCCCCATACATGCTTGGAAGATCAATAACCCATTTCCAAGAACACACACAGAGGAAGAAGCTACGATGGAGACACACTCTGTGTTTCTCACCAACTCACCAACCACTAAAGCCTAAAGCCAAAACCACCTCTCAAAGGCTCTTTTGACTAAAGCAAACCCTAACTCTCTCCCAAAGCCATGAGGGGGCATGCAGCCACTCCCTCCTATTTATAGCCCTTGGCTAACGGGTCTCCAACTCGTTACGCCTGCTAAACCCGAACGGAGCCCGCTCCCACTTTTGCAGCCTCGCGAAATTACCATTTCGCCACTCCTGCGCCTTCCGGGAAGCTTCCGCGCTCCTTGTCGTCCAAGCCTCGCAACCACCTCGAGTCTCCGCCGTCTTCGACACATCTTGACCGTTCTGACCTCGACACCGCCCGTGTCTAGTCCGGTCACCTCGTGTCTCACCACGACTCCGCCTTGACGTCCTGCAGCCATCACAGACAAGAAACACATCAAATAGCACCGCTCAATACATGAAAGCATAAATGGCATCGAAACATCATACCTAGTATGACAAAGTCCAAACCTGTCGAATCAAAGGAATAAGCGTCCTAATCCCATATGACCAAGTTTGACCAAGTCCGACTGAGCCCGATTGCACCACGCAACGTCAAGGTCCGAACCAACCAAATCAAACTTGACTTTCCTAAACCGATGTCAATTACTCATCCCACACATGGGATGACCTCCACATGGTCTCTCAATCTCCCCCTTGATGAGTATATTGACAAACCCCAAAAAAGCGCAAAGTTGAGTTTGAGACAGAAGTCAAACATGGTCCAAGTGAAGGAAATGAAGCTAATGACCATGTCGACACAAGGAGCACAAGAAAGAGCAAGTTTTCCTCAAAGCTCCCAAAATGGCTTTTTCTACCACTATTCTCCCCCTTTTGGCAATAAACACATCAAGGATGCAAAAGAGGGAATAAGACATGGAATTTGATGAAATGGCTGAAGTTTGTTTATTTTAAGCAAGTAAAGCCATGAGAATTATCCAAAATGACCAACAAGTATTACGCTAAGCCATAACACATAAACATGATATCTAGATCATGACAAGACATGTATAAGCCAGCTAAACCAAGTAAGTCACAATCTGAAATTTTAGTGCAAAGTCTTAGCATGTCAAGTCATCCATGATCATAGTCTAGCTAGAGGTATCCAAGGATGATGCAAACCATGTCAATAAGCTAAGCGGAACTAAGAAGCTAGTATTGAGTCATATTAGAGTGCTACAAGCTCAAGAGTGAAACATTTGTTTAAGTATTTGTAATCTTTGTAATTTTAGCAAATTGAGCACAAATGATAAGTTTTTCTTTAGAAATCTCATGATTGTTGCCAACCAGATTTTTGTTTTATCATGTGCTAGATCTCAAGCCTTATGCGACCACTCCAAGCAAGAAGCTTAAGGAGATGGTCTTGGTCATCCAAAACTCCCCCTGAGTTCATGCCTAGTGCAATGGCAAGCAGTTTCATGAGAAAGAATTGGTGAGATCAGTTTTTTCGCACAAAAGAGATCTTTTTGCATTCTTAAATAATTGTACTAACTCATGCTTCAATAAGAAACTAGCATAGCTCAATCTAACGCTCAACTAATATTCAAGACTCAACTCAGCCTATTTGACATGGCATGAATCATAAAAGGATAGCTAGAGAAAGACTAATCTCGAGAGCTAGCATGACAAGTTTTAATTCAAGTTGAGCAATTTTAATGAACTTATCATGGCAAAAGCTAGTCTTACACATATGAAGTCATGATAGATCTAGCAAATAAGCACAAGTCATGGCAAGATGTAAAGCATTGTAAACATGTTATAAAAGGATAATAATCAAGGCTCCATGCAGTTATATTACAATGCAGAAATGCTGTGCAAGAAAATCCAGCTCCCACTCAACATGTGATGCAACTATTAGTTCAGATTGAGTTATGTCAAAATTAAGCTCCAGAAGCTCCCAAATGAACTCCCCCTGAACCAAAGAAGTAAATACGAGAAGCTGGCAAGAAAACCGAAAGGGTAGTCCTTAAAGCATAGATAAGATATAGAGGAAACTGTGGCTCAGACTGACTCTCATCTACTCCATGAGACTCTAGGACAATCAACTGATCATTTAACACGCTAAGGAGTAAACATGTACCCTGTCTACCCGAGGGTGGCCCGACCCTCACTAGAACCTATAAGCAGTGAGTGAGCTCAACCTAGTGAGAAGAGAAACAGCTAATAAGCAACATCCTAGAATCACAAGATAAGAGTAAGAAGTCTAAACAACTAGACGCGAAGACCACTCTAACATATGCTAGAAGGACTAACCCCAATGCACCTCGAATGTAATGCAACAGAAAGGAGCAAGAGCATAATCAATATAATAAAGCAGTAAAGCACAAAGCTCCCCCTCACAACAGTCCATACGGACAAACCACCCCAAGCTCTCCCCGCAGAGCTGAAAACCTAGAGCTATCCAATTGCTTGGTGAAGATATCAGCCAACTGGTGGTCACTCTCCACAAAATGGAGCACGATGTCACCCTTCTCTACATGGTCTCTAAGGAAGTGATAGCGAATATCAATATGCTTGGTCCGAGAGTGCTGCACTGGGTTCTTAGCAATGTTAATCGCTGAAGTGTTATGACAAAAGAGTGGAACACTATCTATGACTAACCCAAAGTCCCGCAGGGTCGAAGCCATCCAAAGTACCTGGCTGCAGCAACGTACTCGGCCTCTGCGGTGGACTGTGCAACACCGGACTGCTTCCTCGAAGACCAGAAAACAAGAGAAGTGCCAATGAATTAGCAGGTGCCAAAAGTGCTCTTCCTATCTATCCTACAGCCAGCAAAGTCTGCATCCGAATATGCTCTCAAGGAAAGACAGGATGAGGAAGAGTACCAGATACCATAGTCAATGGTAGCTCGAAGGTAACGAAGGATGCGCTTCACCGCCTGGCGGTGAGATACGCGAGGAGAAACCTGAAACCGAGCACAAAAACACACAGCAAAGTGTATGTCCGGTCTCGAGGCGGTGAGGTACAAGAGAGAGCCAATCATGCTGCGGTACTCCTTCTGATCAACTGGCTCGCCGTCCTCATCTGGGTCAAGAGTGGCGGAAGATGCCATGGGAGTTGACACGGGCTTACCATCACTCATGTCAAAGCGTCTCAGGAGGTCGCGAGTGTACTTGCCCTGATGCAAAAAGGTACCCTCCCGAGTCTGCTTGATTTGGAAGCCAAGGAAGAAGCTCAACTCACCCATCATGCTCATCTCAAACTCGGTGCTCATGACATCCAAGAACTTTGAAACGAGAGCATGAGAAGAGCCGCCAAAGATGATGTCATCCACATAAATCTAGACGAGCAGAAGATCAGTGCCATGCCGGCGAATGAACAAGGTCTTGTCTACTTTACCCATCCCAAACCCATGACTCAGCAAGTAGGACTTAAGCCTCTCATACCAAGCTCTAGGAGCCTGCTTAAGTCCATACAATGCTTTGGAAAGCTTGAAGACATGGTTTGGGTATTTGGGGTTCTCGAAACCTGGAGGCTGTCTCACATAGACTTCTTCCTCAATAAAGCCATTGAGGAATGCACTCTTGACATCCATCTGGTAAAACTTGAAACCCTTAGAAGCTGCAAAGGCAAGCAGGATTCTAATGGCCTCAAGTCTAGCTACAGGGGCAAAGGTCTCCTCGAAATCTAGTCCCTCAACCTGGGAGAACCCTTGAGCAACTAGTCTAGCCTTGTTTCGAACAACCACCCCATCCTCACTCTGCTTGTTCTTAAACACCCACTTGGTCCCAATGACATTGTGACCACGAGGGGGCTCAACAAGCGACCAGACCTTGCTTCTCTCGAAATTTTCCAACTCCTCATGCATGGCATTGACCCAAGACTCATCTGAAAGGGCATGACAAACGTCCTTGGGCTCAAAGGAGGCAACAAAGGCAGAATGGAGACAGAAATGAGACATGCCAGATTTTGAAAGAGTGACTCGATCAAAAAGATCTCCAATAATCTGCTCAGAAGGATGGTCTTTTTGGATGTGTCTAGGAGGCCCAGGATGAGATAAAGAAGTAGCCTCTACCTCGTGAGCTGACGAGGTAGGAACGGAGCCACTAGCTCCAAAAGAAGCAGAGGGCAAGGGCGGATCGCCTCGAGGTGCGGTGGAAGAAGGCACCTCAAGGGGTGGATGAGGAACTGGATCGGGTAGACAACCCTCATCTCCATCGTCCTCATCATCCACAAAGATGGGCTCAAACTGCTCTAAAGAACCTGAGATATCGGGCCTAGTCCCCGGACTGGCCTCGTCAAAGGTCACCTCACAGGTCTCTACCATTTTGCTAGACATGCAGTTCCAAACCCGATAAGCCCGCAAAGAAGTCGAGTAACCTAGAAAGATTCCATCACAAGAACGTGACTCGAACTTGTCTAGGTTCCCGGACTTCAGAATAAAGCACTTGCAACCAAACACACGAAAATGAGATACACTGGGCTTTCGCCCATATCTCAACTCATAAGAAGTGTGATGCAAGTGTGCCCGAAGAAAAACTCGATTTGAGACATGGCACGCGGTAGCTATAGCCTCAGCCCAAAACTTCCTCAGTGTAGAGTACTCATCGAGCATCGTCCTGGCCATCTCGACCAAGGTACGGTTCTTCCTCTCCACGACGCAAATCTGCTGTGGGACGTGCGGAGAAGAGAACTGGTGCTCTACACCCGTCTCATCACAGAATCTCTCGAAGTAGGAATTCTTGAACTCCGTGTCATTGTCACTGCGGATCGCTCGTAAGGCACCCGGAAGCTCAACGAAAGCCTACTGAAAAGACCTCGAAAATGTGTAAACGTCTCATCCTTCGAGGCTAAGAAAAACACCCAAGAGTACCTCGAGAAGTCATCGACCATGACAAGGACATACCACTTCCCTCCTGCTGACTGCACTCGAGCTGGTCCAACTGTATCCATATGGAGCAGCTGTCCTGGTGCATCGGTCATAGTGACTGTGACTGGAGGATGGGAAGTGGCGACCATCTTGCCTTGCCAGCAAGGAGCACAAACTAGATCTTTGACCATCTTGAGTTTCAGCAAACCACGAATGAGGTTGTGGCCGCTAACTCGGGTCAAATGGTCAAATCCAATATGACCAAGTCTCCTATGCCAGAAAAAAAGGTCGCGGGACTCAGAAGCAACTAAACACCTGAGAGGATCACTAGAAGACTCAAAAAAATCAGCACGAAAGATCCTCCCAAAACGAGAAATCCCGCAAACCAGACTACCCGAAGAATCAAGAATTTTGCAAGTGTTTTTCTTAAAACTCACCTCGAAACCGTCATCGGTAAGCTGAGAAACTGAAAGCAAATTATACTACAGCTTACTAACCAAAGCAACATCTTTCAAAATGAAATAATCATTAACACGCACTGTACCTTTGGCGATGACGCGCCCAGATGAAGCATCTCCGAAGGTGATCGTCATGTGTCGTGAACACCCGGAGTCTACTAGCCAAACCTTTCCCTTCCCTGCCCGTCGAGCCTGAGTTAACAAGAGAGTAAAGTCTCAGTACTGGGGTAAATGAAGAGTGATTTTGGCACCCAATATTGAGTAACACGTCGAGCAGATGAAGTAGTCAAACACGACTGACCTCTATCTACCCTACGCTCTCTGTTGCTCAAAGAAGCAGAAGGTCTACGTGTAGACCTGAAACTGTTGTTGGGATTGACTGCTACAGAGGAGCAAGTCAAGACACCAGCAACATGCTGATCACGCCGTGGGTAGCTATCTCGACGGGGGAAATGAGATCTACCCTCAGGACGGCGGAAGTCACGACCAAAGGGAGCATGAGGACAAAAACCAGAAAACTCGGTAAAACCAAGTCCTCGATGCTGCCCAAAACCATTAGCTGAAACAAACCTAGACCTCTTGTTGGTCTTAGGTGCACTCAAGGTCTGGGGCTGACACTGAATACGCCTAAGAGACTCAACACAGTCTCTACGCGCGATCTTGGCGCGCCTGAAGCATCGATCGATCAGATGTCCATCCTTCTGACAGAAGGTGCAATGATACTTCACCTTTTGAGAGGTAGAAGCAGCATGATGAGGCTTCACCTTCTGAGAGGCCGAAGCTGCAGGTGGAATCACCTTGCTGTCAGAAATCCCTTGGACAAAGCCCGTAGACTTAAATTGGACTTTGTCGGTCCTGGGCTCAGTCTCGATCACACCTGGTGCTATGGGTCTGAGCACAGCAGGTGGATGCTTCCTTATGTCCACATAGAAATCATATCCTAGACCCTGATTAAATCTGCAAATCTTGGATTGGTCTAGAATAAGATTAAGCTTCTTCTTACCTCCTACAAATCTCTCGAGAGTGTTCATAAGATACTAACACTCCCGAAAGAGAGAAGTGCAAAAAGAGCAGGGGGAAGATCGAGTAGCAGAAGGTAAGGGAGTAGAAGAAGAACCAACAGTAGAGGAACGAATGGCTTGTGCACGCACAGCCAACTCAGAAGGGACAGTCCTACCTCTAGCCGTTTGGTTCATGTCGCTAAGCGTCTCAACCTTACCCTTGGGCATCTCCCCCTCAACAGCACACACATTACAAGCAGAAGGTGGCTTCTCTAGTAGGTCCTTAGTTAGCTTCACATATTTTTCATCCAATGCAATCAAGTCAAATTTTTGTTTGTTACAATTAATGCATGATGAGCTAACAGGGTCTAGGGGTGGAAAACGGTAACGGATAATTCGTTTTATCCGATATTCGTATCCGAGAAAACGTGAATGTGGTAAGCAAAAATCCGTATTCGAAAATATTCGTATTCATATTCGACAATATTCGTATCCGTATTTAAGAATATTCGTATTCGCATTCGTATTCGAGAATATTCGTATTCGTATTCGTATTCGAGAATATTCGTATTCGTATTCGAAAACATCCGTATTCGCATTCGTATTCGTATTCGTATTCGGGAACATTCGTATTCGTATTAGTATTAGTGTATTACCGTCGGGCGCCGACTTGCCAATTCACCATGGCCCATGGCGCAATGGCACAGGCGCACAGCCGCATAGCCCGAAAGGCGACGCCGCGACAGGCGAGTAGGCGAATGGCGATTTGGCCGGCACATGGAGACTAAAGGCGCCAAGGCGCACGCCAAGGCGGGACCGCGCCGCGTCACGCGCGGGACAGCGGGATTCACGCGCGGGAGTCACGACTCGGTTGGGCGCGCGGGAGCCACTCAGCCACCCCTAATTATCTCCCTCCTCAGCAAAGCCGCCTCCTCCAAGAACTGTACCCATCACATGCCTCCCCACGCCATTGATTGACCAAGGCAAGGCAGGAACCAAGAAGAGAAAAGCGCTTCTTCTCATTTCTGCTGCCGGAGCCGCGGTGGCTGCGCTCGCCGGCGGGGAAGAGGGGAAGCGGGCCGCGCGCCTCCACTCGTTCTTCGCCTCGGTGCTCTCCGGGCTCTTCGGCCAGGGCGGCGAGGAGGAGGAGGAAGAGGAGCAGCAGGAGATGGCGACGCGCAACCAGAACGCCGCTGTCACTACCGCTGCCGCTCCGCAGCTGCAGAACAGAGGTGAGCGGACGGACCTTGGGCGGGTTCTTGATTGGTTTACTGGCTCGTCTTGTGGGGTTCTTGATTGGGGGTAAGAGAGGTTAGCTCTGATTCCGATGAGAGCCAGAAGCAGTCGGAGGGCAGCGCCAGCTCCGTCCGCAAGTGCTCGAGGAAGAAGGTCATCAACACCCTCACTTCTGTTCTCACAGCTCGCTCTAAGGTGCGCTATCTGTGAAAAACTTCTCAAGACATTTACATTCTAGCCATGTCATGAACTAGTGGAATTAGTCTGATTCTCCATTTAATGCCAGGTTGCCTGTGGAATTACTGATAAACCTCGAGAAGTGATTGAAGATCATTTCTAGTTCTAATTAGCTGCTGCGTACTTGCAGGTGAACGATTTCATCTTGATATCAGATAGCGCATACAGTAGGGAACATATTCTTTCCATGGAGAAGCAAATTCTAAATAGGCTTGAGTGGAATCTCGCTGTTCATACACCATATGTCTTCATTGTGCGCTTTCTGAAGGCGACGTCTTCAGATATCAAAAATGATAAGGAGGTAAAGACCGCCTGCCAACACACGACGTGCCAATCCCGCGCTGCCACGCGTCCCGCCCCATCGGCACGAAGCGCACGGTTGCGGTCGTGCGGCAGTCTGACAACGCACGACGCGCTAATCATGTCCTGCCACGAGTCCGCTCCCTCGGGAATGAATGCACGATTACGGTCATGCGGTCGCACGACGTGGCCCACCTTCCATCACGCGTCAGTGGTCGGTGCGATTCTCGAGGCCATCAATGCAGTGTCAGTAGGCCACTAACCAGTCACTTTGACTTCGAAGTAGACTCTGCCTCCGCAGAGCTACTCCAACTTCGACTCTGGCTTCGACCCAGCGAGGCAGTTACACCAACAACTTTGACTCCGTGGCGGAACGCTCGTCGCGTGCAGCCACGCAACCTACCCCATCGGGAGAAGGCGTGGCACCGCAAGACGCGCAGGTCACGCACCGCAGCGTATCGCGATTACCGTCGCACTATGGGTGTAATAAAGCAATGTTGTTGAGCCACCAGGCTGTGCCTCAATGACAAATCTATACGGCGAACCCGAACACCACCTCAACTTCGAGCCCGCAAGATGACTCCGGAGCCAACTCCGATTCCACGTCCGCGGAGTCGAACCGGCCCCCCGACTTGGCCTCACAAACGAGGGGTAGCTCCATATCCCGCTCTGCCTGCATCTCCACGGAGTGAGGTCGAATGCAAACTTGGCTTCATTTTGATAAGACCGCCTCCGACAGGTGGAGTCCGAAGACATATAACCGCCCGACCGCTCGACAAGCGCACGCCACGCCAATTGCGTCCCGTCACGTGTGAAGCCCCCTCATGAAGGTGTGCACGACCGCGGTCGCACGACCGCCTGGCGATGCATGATGCACCAATTGCGCGTCGCCACACGTCCTGCCAATTAGAAAGGAGCGCTCAGCCATGGTCGAGCGCCCACTGACAGCGCAAGACACGCTGGTCCCATCCCGTTGCACGACAAACGCCGGCGTAATCCACAATGCCATTAATGCACCGTCCTTGAGCCGTGTGGCACCAGGTGGACCTCCGATCCCTAGTCCGTGCAAAGACTCTGAAGCTCGCTCCGATCGAATCTGTACAACGACGCTGGGGCCACCTCGACCTCGAGTCTGTGCGACAACCCCGCAGCCCGCATCGACACTGCGTCCGAGAGATGGAGCGGTCCTTCGACTCGACCTTGTCAGGATGGACCAGCTCCGCCGGAAGCATGCAACTCGTGACCGGAGGACGCCTTCAGCAGAGCACCAACCGGCGAAGATCCAACCGCCCGTGCTCCCCTCGATCAGGAAGCGCGACCGGTCATCGGCGATAAGCCTTGACCAAGTACCCAAAAATAGGCCTCCTTCAGTTCATCCATATTCTCTAAGTCGTGCTGTTGGCGCCAATTCCGCTATGAAATAGTGCCATTGCAGAATGTGGATGAACTGAAGAGGGCCCATTTTTAGGGACAACATCATCTCAGCCGTACCCAGCTACAAACCGCAGGCAACGACGATGTTGTGGCCCTAGCAGTATATATATGCCCATTCCACTCCAGCTGGGAAGTGCAACCGTCGGGTGGAGAAGCGTCGCAATGGCATGTGACCACGACGCCTCAAACCCCACAGCGCGCCAATCATGTATTGTCACGCGTCCGCCCCCTCAGGAGCGAACGCGCGACTGCTGTTGTACGGCCGCTTGACATGGTACAACTCCCGTCGCGTACTAGCGGACGGCACGATTTTCGGGGTCATCAATGCATTGGCAGCGGGCCACTAGCCAATCACTCCGGAGGCGACGTCGGCACCGACTTTTCCTCTACGGAATGACTCCGACTTTCACTTACCATCAGAGGTGCGCGACGTCGGAGCCCACCGCCGCTTCGAGCCTGCACGACGGCTTCGGAGCCCGCTTCGATTCCACATCCCTGGGTCGAAGGACCGACTCCGTTCGGTGCGTACACCTCACAGCTGGAGGACACTTTCGGCAACAACTTCCGCCCCGTGTCCGTGCCATTTGGACGCGCTGCGCCAGCAAGATCTAGTTTTGTCTAATATCCTAGAAGGTCACAGGCTGCAGGGACGAAGGGGGCCAAAGGACTCAGCAATATGGCTTCGGCCCGTGAAGCCCTTCACCATGAGAGGCTCCTGTTGTAGGGGTGGCCCCCACCTAAGCCTAGCGGGCCTGTGTTGGACCGAAATGGCGACAGAGGGGGGGTGAATGTCGATCTTTAAAAATCGCCCCCAACAAATATCTTCTTCTCCAGTAGCTATGAGAGCTATGAAGGAGAAAATAAGCCCTCACTGGAAATCACAGAGACACTGAAAAACTAGACCCAGAAGGAAGCAATCAAGAAAAGCAAATTCAGCGCAAAACTGGCCTCAAGCGGTAGTACCGCTTGGTCAAGCGGTAGTACCGCTGAGCGGTAGTACCGCTGGTCAGAGCGGTAGTACCTTTGAGCGGTAGTACCGCTCCCCGAGCGGTAGTACCTCTCGAGAAAAACAGCAAACAGGAATTTCAGAAAAATGAGAGAATCGCACCGATTCTTGGATTCTTGGCTTGGGAAACTTTGAGGATAGCTAGGGAACACTCCCAGAAGACTAAGCCAAAAGACAATAACAAGAAATCCACTCCAAGAATCAAGAATTTCAGATTTGGGTAAAAATCTGAATTCTTGCATGACCCGAGCCAAAAATCAAATTTCTCCCAACCGGTTGATCCTTTGGCTATGAAATTTTGAGGATAGCTATAAGATAGCCTCTGGATCCTCCATGCCAAATTTCAAGCCATTCAACGAGGGGAACACTGAGAGCACCAAAACCCTAGAAATGCAAAGCTTGAACAGGGGAGGTCAAAAAGGCAAAACTGAGATTAAAACCTTGTCTCTGGGATTTTAATTGATCAAATGATCTTGAAGCACTATCCCATCATGGAGCAACCCATTTTACACCTCCACAGCAAGCAAGAACTCGAAAATCAAAAACTCAAGAAATCCACCAAAAGAGCATCGAAGGAAGAACAGAGAGCACGGGAATAAAAACTTCAGATTTTCATTTCTTGGATCACAATGAACACAGAGGAGTCCCGATACCCCGACTTGATACAAAAGGAAAGATTACAAGCTCTCAACTCAAACCATCCTCTCCCTCTCTACTCAAGAACACAACTCAAGAACACATGAGGGAGGGAGCACTCAGGAACACATCGATAGAGGACAGAACAACCCTCTGCCTTCTCCACCCACTCTCAACAACTAAAGCCTAAAGCCTAAAGCAACCACTAAAGACTCTTTTGACTCTAGCAAACCCTAATTCCACCTCAAGTGCTCAAGGAGGGCATGCAGCCCCTCCTCTCCTTTTATAGCGCCTGGCTAACGGGCCTCCGCCCCGTTACGCCCGCTACGTCCAACGGAGCCCGCTCCCGCGTGTGCAGCCTTGCGAATTTCCCGATTCGCCCCTTCTGCACCTTCCGGGAAGCTTCCGCGCTCCTTGCCTCGCACGCCTCGCAACCACCTCGAGTCCATGTCGTCTTCGACACATCCCGACCGTTCTGACCTCAGCGCCACCTGCGCCTAGTCCGGTCCACCGTGTCTCGCCACGACTCCAACTCGACGTCCTGCAGTCACACAGACAAGAAACACGTCAAATAGCACCGCTCGACACATGAAAGCGTAAATACTATTACACTTACCACAGATGAAGTCAAAACCTGTCAAAACATTAGAATATGCATCCTAAACCCAAATGACCAGATTTGACCAAAGTCCGACCGAGCCCGATTGCGCCACGCAACGACTCGACTCCGAACCACTCAAACCAAACTCGACTGACCTAAACCTTTGTCAATTACTCATCACTCTCATGGAGCACGACCACATGGTCTCTCAATCTCCCCCTTGATGAGTCTATTGACAAACGCAGAAAAAGCATTAAGAAGAGTTTGATTTTGAAGAAACCAACATGGTCCAAAGAATGAAATGAAGCTAATGACCATGTCGACAGAAGGAACACTAGAGCAACAACTGAAAGAGCAAATTGATCTACAAAGCTCTAAACTGTTCCCAACAGACTTTTTCTTCTCTATTCTCCCCCTTTTGGCAATAAACGCATCAAGATGCAATAGAGAGAATATGACATGTCAATGGATGAATATGGCTGAAGTTTGTTTATTTAAGCATTTAGAGCCATGAGAATTATCCATATTGACCATAATGAGATACACCAAGCCGTAACTCTATAAAAAGCTATCTAGATCATGACCTGACATGTATAAGCTAGCTAGAACACATAGATGACAATCTGAAATATAGTGCATTAAGTTAGAATGCCAAGTCATCAAGAGGTAAAGTCTAACTAGAGATACCCAAGGATGATGCCGGCCATGTCAAGTAAGCTAAGCGGAACCAAGAAGCTAATATTGAGACCAACTAGAGTGCTATGCTCAAGAATGAAACATTGGCGCAAGTACTTGGTTCTGTTTGTAGCTTAAGCAATTTGAGCACATAAGACATTGTCTTTTTAAAGCTCATGGTCGTTTCTAACCCAAAGTCCCGCAGGGTCGAAGCCATCCAGAGTACCTGACTGCAGCAGGTGGCTGCAGCAACATACTCGGCCTCTGCGGTGGACTGCGCAACACCGGACTGCTTCCTCGAAGACCAAGAAACGAGAGAAGTGCCAATAAATTGGCAGGTGCCAGAAGTGCTCTTCCTATCTATCCTACAGCCAGCGAAGTCTGCATCCGAGAAAGCTCTCAAGGAAAGACAGGATGAGGAAGAGTACCAGATACCATAGTCAATGGTAGCTCGAAGGTATCGAAAGATGCGCTTCACCGCCTGGCGGTGAGATACGCGAGGAGAGGCCTGAAAACGAGCACACAGACACACAGAGAAGTGTATGTCTGGTCTCGAGGCAGTGAGGTAAAGAAGGGAGCCGATCATACTTCTGAACACTTTCTGATCAACTGGCTCACCATCCTCATCTGGGTCAAGATAGGCTGTCGAAGCCATCGGAGTTGACACCAGCTTCCCATCACTCATATCGAAGCGCTTCAGGAGGTCACGAGTGTACTTTCCTTGATGAAGAAATGTACCCTCCCGAGTCTGCTTAATTTGGAAGCCAAGGAAGAAGGTCAACTCACCCATCATACTCATTTCAAACTCGGTGCTCATGACATCCGAGAACTGGGAAACCAGAGTATGGGAAGAGCCGCCAAAGATAATGTCATCGACATAGATCTGGACGAGCAGAAGGTCAGCGCCAAGCCGGCGGATGAACAAGGTCTTATCAACTTTACCCATTTCAAACTCATGACTCAACAAGTAGGACTTAAGCCTCTCATACCAAGCCCTGGGGGCCTGCTTAAGTCCATACAACGCTTTGGAAAGCTTGAAGACATGGTTTCGGTATTTGGGGTTTTCGAAACCAGGAGGCTGTCGGACGTAGACCTCTTCCTCAATAAGGCCATTGAGAAAGGCACTCTTGACGTCCATCTGGTAAAGCTTGAAACCCTTAGAAGCTGCAAAGGCAAGCAGGATTCTAATGGCTTCAAGTCTAGCTACAGGGGCAAAGGTCTCCTCGAAATCTAGACCTTCAACCTGGGAGAACCCCTGAGCAACCAGTCTAGCCTTGTTTCGAATAACCACTCTGATGGGAACGGGGTCCCGATCTTCCAACAGGTTCTGGGTAAGTTCGATTTGGTGGAGGCGCGACACAAATCGATCCGGCTTCCGAACGACACGTTCCGAACCCCGCAATCGCAGCACCACGTCTCCTCAGGTTATCAACCGTGCGCAGCCCGGTTGACCTCGCCAAGAAGGCTAATCCTCGCCTGCGAATCGAAGAACACAAGCAAGAACAAGGAAGAACACAACTGAATTGCAGATGGATAGATTTAGCACTCGAAAGTTGGGGTCTCACAAACCGATGAACGGCGAATGTGTTCAAAGACAAATCAATCTAAGCAAAACCCAAACCCTAATGGTGGGGGTGGCGGCTGGATATAAAGGAGTTAGGGGCGTGCAAAACCCCTGGACGCGCCCCTAATGGGCTCCAACACGATACAAAGCCGATCGGCCCAAAAGACGGTGGCGCAGCACCCTGACAGATTCTGAACGCCCACTTGTTTCGACGATTCCTGTTGACTCAGAAGGAATTTTGACATGGGACCAAAGCCATTGGAAAGGTGGTCTTCTCAGCTTTCCATACATATGTAGAACGTCCAAAACGGAGTCCGGATGCGATCTGGGCGTCCGTTTTAGTGCGGACTGGTCCTGGACTCCGAATTGGATTCGAAGTCGGTTTGAGTTGGGCCTCCAACATGATTCGACCGTCCTTGCTGGACTTGTGCGCCCCGTAGCCCTTCTCCAAGTACTTCCAGGTCCTCTCCATGGTTCCTAATCATAATTAAATCATTAGGTAGCAATCTATTCTCAAATGAACAAAAAGAAGTACTTAGGAACGAGCTCACCTGTAAATTCAATTGTCGGGCGCGAGCTCTAGTGATTGGTCCTTGAATGTCAAGTGGAGGAGTGTTGTGTGTAACCGAAGAAGTGATGTCCTCATCATCCTCCCCCTCTTGAAGCGGAGTTGTCCTCAACTCAGCCTCATCTTCATCTCCCAAGTATGGTTTCAAATCTGAAATGTTAAAGGTGGGACTAACCCCAAACTCGGGAGGCAACTCAAGTGTATATGCATTATCATTTATCTTCTCAACTATCTTAAAAGGACCAGCAGCTCTAGGCATCAATTTTGATTTTCTTAACTCAGGAAATCTATCCTTTCTCAAGTGCAACCAAACAAAATCACCCGGTTCAAGTTTAACTTCCTTTCTACCTTTACTACCAGCAATCCTATATTTGTCATTCATTTTTTCAATGTTGGCCTTAGTAGTCTCGTGCATTTTGACAATAAAATCAGCACGCGCCTTAGCATCATTATGAACTCTCTCACTAGTAGGCAAAGGTAAAATATCAATAGGGGCACGGGGATTGAATCCATACACTACCTGAAAAGGACTTACCTTGGTGGTGGAGTGTTCCGCTCGATTATATGCGAACTCAACATGCGGCAAACACTCTTCCCACAGCTTCAAATTGTTTTTCAAAATAGCTCTCAACATGGTAGACAATGTGCGGTTCACCACCTCAGTTTGGCCATCAGTTTGTGGGTGACATGTTGTAGAGAACAACAACTTTGTACCCAACTTGTTCCATAGAGTACGCCAAAAGTGACTCAAGAACTTGACATCACGATCTGAAACAATAGTAGAAGGCATACCATGCAAACGAACTATCTCTTTGAAAAAGAGGTCAGCAATATGAACGGCATCATCGGTTTTATGACATGGTATAAAGTGAGCCATCTTAGAAAAGCGATCCACAACAACAAAAATGCTATCCCTCCCCCTCTTAGTCCTGGGCAATCCTAAAACAAAGTCCATAGAAATATCTGCCCACGGAATAGAAGGAACAGGGAGGCATATATAAACCATGTGGATTCAAGCGAGACTTAGCTTTTTGACATGTAGTGCAGCGAGCAACAAACCGCTCAACATCTCGCCTCATCTTTGGCCAAAAGAAGTGTGTGGCCAGAACATCCTCTGTCTTCTTAGCACCAAAATGTCCCATCAAACCGCCTCCATGCGCCTCCTGCAACAACAAAAGACGAACGGATCCAACTGGAATGCATAGGCGGTTAGCTCTAAACAAATACCCATCATTGATCATGAATTTATTCCATGCTTGTCCCTCTTTACAATGCAACAACACATCCTTAAAATCAGCATCAAAAGCATATTGTCCTTTAATAGTTTCAAGACCAAAAATGCGACAATCAAGTTGAGACAACATGGTATAGCGTCGAGACAAAGCATCAGCAATCACATTATCCTTCCCTTTCTTGTGTTTAATGACATAAGGAAAAGATTCAATAAATTCAACCCACTTAGCATGTCTACGATTCAAATTGGTTTGACTACGAATATGCTTAAGTGATTCATGATCGGAATGAATGACAAATTCTTTAGGCCATAAATAGTGTTGCCACGTCTCTAAAGAACGAACAAGAGCATACAATTCTTTATCATACGTGGAATAATTAAGAGCAGGACCATTCAATTTTTCACTAAAGTAGGCAACAGGTTTGCCTTCTTGCATCAAAACACCACCAATACCAATTCCGCTAGCATCACATTCGAGCTCAAAAGTCTTACCAAAATCCGGAAGTTGGAGCAATGGTGCATGTGTAAGCTTGTCCTTCAAAAGATGAAAGGACTCCTCTTGTGATGGCCCCCAATGGAACACGACGCCCTTCTTTGTCAACTCAATCAATGGTGTCGCAATGGTGCTGAATTCTTTGACAAAGCGGCGATAAAATCCTGCAAGGCCAAGAAAACTCCGCACTTGGGAGACCGTCGTGGGCGTGGGCCAACTCCATATCGCCTCCACCTTGGCTCTATCAACCTCAATGCCCTGTGGAGTCACAACATAGCCAAGAAAAGAGACTCGATCCGTGCAAAAGGTGCACTTGTCAAGGTTACCAAACAAACGTGCATCTCTCAAAGCATTAAAAACAGCACGTAAGTGATTCAAATGTTCATCCATGGACTTGCTATAAATCAAGATATCATCAAAGTAAACGACCACAAATTTGCCAATGAAAGGACGTAAAACCTCGTTCATTAATCTCATGAAAGTGCTAGGTGCATTAGTTAACCCAAAAGGCATGACTAACCACTCATACAAGCCGAACTTAGTTTTAAAAGCAGTTTTCCATTCATCGCCAAGTTTCATTCTTATTTGGTGGTATCCACTACGCAAGTCAATCTTTGTGAATATTATAGCACCACACAACTCATCAAGCATGTCGTCTAGCCTAGGAATAGGATGACGATACCTTATAGTAATGTTGTTAATGGCTCTACAATCTACACACATACGCCAAGAACCATCTTTTTTGGGAACCAAAAGAACAGGAACAGCACAAGGACTAAGGCTCTCACGTACGTACCCACGGTCCAAAAGGTCTTGGACTTGTCGCTGAATCTCCTTAGTCTCTTCAGGATTGGTCCTGTACGGCGCACGGTTTGGCAAACTCGCTCCAGGGATCAAATCAATCTGGTGCTCAATCCCTCGAATGGGTGGAAGTCCTGGAGGTATCTCATCAGGGAAAACATCTCTAAACTCCTGCAAAAGGTTAGTGACAGGAGCAGGCAAAGTGCAAGGCATATTATCAAGAGAAAATAAGGCATCTTTGCACACAAAAGCATAGCATGTATCATGAACATCATCAATTTCAGCAAGGTCTGATTTTGAGGCAAGCATAACAGAATTTTTCAAATGGATTACTTGCTGTTTTTCAGATTTATCATGTTCCTTTGTATCATTAGCAGCAGCAACTCTCTCCCTATCGGCCTCTATAATCTCAACTGGGGTCAAAGGCAGTAAAGTAACTTTCTTTCCCTTATGCATAAAAGTGTATTTGTTACTACTACCATGGTGTAAAGCATCATTATCAAATTCCCAAGGTCGACCCAATAAAAGAGAGCATGCTTGCATGGGAACCACATCACAATCAACATGATCAACATACCCACCAATGGAAAAATGGACTCGGCATGTTTGTGTTACCTTAGCTTTTCCAGAATCATTTAACCACTGAATATGATATGGATGGGGATGTGGTCGCGTGGTCAAGCCAAGCTTCTTGACCAAATCAGAACTCACCAAGTTGTTGCAGCTTCCTCCATCAATGATGACACGTGCACGCCGATTCTTGATTGCGAAGAAAGTCTGAAACAAATTATGGCGTTGAAGCTTATCGGGTTGTTGTACCTGTGTGCTGAGGACTCGCTGCACAATGATGCTCCGTAGCGTCGCTGTGGACGCCCCACCAAGGACCAAGTCGTCATCACCACCGCCAGTTTCGTCCGAGGCAGCATCAACATCATCATCCTCCTCAACATCCGAAGTGCTGATGTAGCCTCCATCTTCTGTGGCGATGTATGCCCGTTGGCTAGGGCAATTCTTCTGCACATGACCAAGCCCATGGCAGCGGTGGCACTGAATGTCGGAGGAGCGGCCCGTTGAAGCCACGGAAGAAGAACTCTTGGCTGGAACCTGCAAGGAATTTTTTGAAGCATCTGCAAAGCGTGACGTGGAAGGTGGCTTCGGTGGCGCTGCTGCAATCTTGGTCACAGGTGGTGGAGGAGAACGAAAACTCGAAGAAGACTTGGGCAGTCCCGCCGATGTAGTCGTTCGCGGCGTGTAGAAGGGTCGTTCAGTGCGTGCCTTCGCTGATTCCTTGCGTCCCTGCAATTCTTTTTCTGCAAGCATAGCAAGCTGGAACAACTGGTTGACAGTAGTAAATTCTTTATAATCAACAATGTCCTGAATTTCACGCCGTAACCCCCCGTAGAAACGACAAATCTTATCATCTGTGTCCTCAACAACCCCACAACGCATCATACCCTTTTGAAGCTCAGCATAATAGTCCTGAACAGAACGATCACCTTGTTCTAAGCGCTGCAATTTTTTTCTCAAATCAAGTTTATATGTGGGAGGAACAAAACGATTACGCATATCTTCTTTTAACCGTTCCCATGTATCAGGTTGTAAGCGCATGTTACTTAGTTCATTCCACCAGATAATAGCAAAGTCCTTAAACTCACTAGTAGCTTGTCTAACTCTATGTTGTTCAGGAACTAAGTGAGAATTAAATTTCTGCTCTACCGTCATCTCCCAATCAAGATATATATCAGCATCATAAAGACCAGCAAAAGATGGAATGGTAAACTTGACTTTAGCAAAAGGGTCATCGTTACCATGACGGTTCTGGTTATTACCTCCCATACCATGTCGGTTTTGCTGAAGACGCCGACGTAATCGTGCATCTTGTGTCGCCCGCTGATCAATGTTGCCATCCGCATCATACACTGTGTCATCATCACGACGATGGCCGTCATTGACAGGTGGCAGGCGTGCCTCCAATGTGTCCAACCGACCAGTGAGGTCAGCCAACCGCCGCTCCACCCGCTCAATGCCTTCCGTGGTGTTCAACTTGGCAATGGCGGCGACGATGGTGTCCATTCTCGCGCCGAGTGAAGCATTTTGTTTGTCGAGCGCAGCTTGTAGCTGGCCGCGACTAACACACTCGTTGAAATCGACCGGTGTCTCGCCCCCTTCGTCTCCTGCCATGGTTAGTGGAAACACAGGGAAAACAAAAGGATTATCCCTATCAACTACAAATGAAGGGCAGTGGGATCTCGCAAAGGAAGTGTCTTACCAAGCTCTTACAAGTGTTCTTACCAAAGCAGCAGGTGGTACAACCGGTGGCTGGTTCGTGAAACCATGACGAGCGTGGGTACGATTGCAAGGGTCAAAACTGTGCTATCCAGAAGTAGATATATGGAGCTTGGAAGGCCAAATATGTCAGTGGAACACAAATCAATAACAGATAGTAATGCTGAATAAATGTCCAAAGCACTGGTCCTAGTTGCTGGCCTAAATGTGTCCTATATCAGTGTTAGGATATGATGAACAAGGAGTCAAGATCAGAATAGTAAGGCAAAGACAGCAACAAAGATGGCCAGGCACTGAGAGACTTAATGCAGCATAAGCACAAAACAAAAGAATTTCTGTCACCTAAAACTGTGCTCTTTCTTTTTTTCTCTTTTTTTTCTTTTTTTTTCTTTTTTCTTTTAGGCACGGAACTCAGGTGCCTTTGCTCTCAGGCAAAACCAGGTGCCGAAATTTTTCTTTTTTGTTTCTTTTTTCTGTTATTTTTTTCACAAAGCAGAGCACAGAAATAGGAACCACACAAAGTTTCACCTCAATCTAATGTAAGGTGTGGCCTACAGAAAATAATGAATGTGCTGGAAATTCGGTGAATCAAATTCGGAGCTCGAGTACTGCACTTTCCAGGCCGAATTTGGGCAAAATAAATTCGTCGAAACCCGACGTTGTCAGGTCGGTTTCGGATGCAAAATTTAATTTCACCCAATTTCAAAAAAAAAATCTCCTGATTTCGAGTCCGTATGCAAAAGTTACGGCCGTTTGAAGTTGAGCCTCCGAGTTATGGTTTCTGTGGAGGCCGAAAACGAAATTGAGTGGAGGAAATCGGTGGAATTTGGGGGCGGAAGCTCGGGGAAAAGTGGGGGATGGTGCTGTGTGATCACGAGATGCGAAGGAAGATTCAAACAGAGGGCGGGATATGGGTGGGAAAACAAAAAACAGAGGGTGGAATACGCGATGGATGACGGCTAGGGTTTGTATGAGAGGTAGCGGAAGCAAGATAACCCGAAACAAAACACGATCTAAACCAGCAACACAACTCGACTAAGGACACAAACTCAACACTACGGACTCTGGAATCAAATTGTGCAAAGGCTAAACGAGGTCTAGGACAGGAAACAACCTATGACTACAATTTTTTTGTAGGGCTTTTTCATGGACTCTAGGATGAAACCGAAAACAACAAAGGAGGGTAACGCGAACCTGAAGGAACACCCGAAGCTCTGATTACCACTTGATGGGAACGGGGTCCCGATCTTCCAACAGGTTCTGGGTAAGTTCGATTTGGTGGAGGCGCGACACAAATCGATCCGGCTTCCGAACGACACGTTCCGAACCCCGCAATCGCAGCACCACGTCTCCTCAGGTTATCAACCGTGCGCAGCCCGGTTGACCTCGCCAAGAAGGCTAATCCTCGCCTGCGAATCGAAGAACACAAGCAAGAACAAGGAAGAACACAACTGAATTGCAGATGGATAGATTTAGCACTCGAAAGTTGGGGTCTCACAAACCGATGAACGGCGAATGTGTTCAAAGACAAATCAATCTAAGCAAAACCCAAACCCTAATGGTGGGGGTGGCGGCTGGATATAAAGGAGTTAGGGGCGTGCAAAACCCCTGGACGCGCCCCTAATGGGCTCCAACACGATACAAAGCCGATCGGCCCAAAAGACGGTGGCGCAGCACCCTGACAGATTCTGAACGCCCACTTGTTTCGACGATTCCTGTTGACTCAGAAGGAATTTTGACATGGGACCAAAGCCATTGGAAAGGTGGTCTTCTCAGCTTTCCATACATATGTAGAACGTCCAAAACGGAGTCCGGATGCGATCTGGGCGTCCGTTTTAGTGCGGACTGGTCCTGGACTCCGAATTGGATTCGAAGTCGGTTTGAGTTGGGCCTCCAACATGATTCGACCGTCCTTGCTGGACTTGTGCGCCCCGTAGCCCTTCTCCAAGTACTTCCAGGTCCTCTCCATGGTTCCTAATCATAATTAAATCATTAGGTAGCAATCTATTCTCAAATGAACAAAAAGAAGTACTTAGGAACGAGCTCACCTGTAAATTCAATTGTCGGGCGCGAGCTCTAGTGATTGGTCCTTGAATGTCAAGTGGAGGAGTGTTGTGTGTAACCGAAGAAGTGATGTCCTCATCACACTCCATCCTCGCTCTGCTTGTTCTTGAACACCCACTTAGTCCCAATAATATTGTGACCTCGCGGGGGCTCGACAAGCGACCAGACCTTGTTCGTCTCGAAATTTTCTAGCTCCTCATGCATGGCATTGACCCAAGACTCATCAGATAAAGCATGAGAGACATCTTTGGGCTCAAAGGAGGCAATGAAAGCAGAATGGAGACAGAATTGAGATAAGCCAGATTTTGAGCGGGTAACACGCTCGAAAAGATCTCCAATGATCTGCTCTGAAGGATGAGCTTTCTGGATATGTCTAGGAGGTCCAGGATGAGATGAAGAAGTGGCCTCTATCTCGTGAGCTGACGAGGTAGGAACAGAGCCACCAGCTCCAGAAGAAGCAGAAGGCATGGGCTGATCACCTCGAGGTGCGGTGGAAGACGGCACCTCAAGGGGTGGATGAGGGACAGGATCAGGTAGACAACCGTCGTCTCCATCATCCTCATCATCCACAAAGATGGTCTCGGACTGCTCTAAAGAACCTGAGATATCGGGCCTAGTCCCCGGACTGGCCTCGTCAAAGGTCACATCACAGGTCTCTACCATTTTACTAGACTCGCAGTTCCAGACCCTATAAGCCCGCGAAGAAGGCGAGTAACCTAGAAAGATTCCATCACAAGAACGTGACTCGAACTTGTCTAGGTTCCCGGACTTCAAAACAAAGCACTTGCAACCAAACACACGAAAATGAGAGACGCTAGGCTTTCGCCCATATCTCAGCTCATAAGACGTGCGATGCAAGTGTGCCCGAAGAAAAACTCGATTTGAGACATGGCACGCAATGGCTATAGCCTCAGCCCAAAACTTCCGCGGTGTAGAGTACTCATCAAGCATCGTCCTGGCCATCTCAACCAAGGTACGGTTCTTTCTCTCCACAACGCCATTTTGCTGAGGGACGTGCGGAGAGGAGAACTGATGCTCTACACCTGTCTCACCACAGAAACTCTCGAAGTAGGAATTCTTGAACTCCGTGCCATTGTCACTGCGGATCGCTCGTAAGGCACCCGGGAGCTCAACAGAAAGCCTACTGAAAAGACCTCGGAAATGCGAAAACGTCTCATCCTTCGAGGCTAAGAAAAACACCCAAGAATACCTCGAGAAGTCATCGACCACAACAAGAACATACCACTTCCCTCCTGCTGACTGCACTCGAGCTGGTCCAACTGTGTCCATATGGAGCAGCTGTCCCGGTGCATCGGTCATAGTAACTGTGACCGGAGGGTGAGAAGCGGCAACCATCTTGCCGTGCCGGCATGGAGAGCAAACAAGGTCTTTGACCATCTTGAGTTTCGGCAGACCACGAATGAGATCGTGGCCGCTAACTCGGGTCAAATGGTCAAATCCAATATGACCAAGTCTCCTATGCCAGAAAGAGAGGTCGCGGGACTCAGAAGCAACTAAACACCTGAGAGGATCACCAGAAGACTCAGAAAAATTAGCACGAAAGATCCTCCCAAAACGAGAAATCCCGCAAACCAGACTACCCGAAGAATCAAGAATTTTGCAATTATTTTTCTTGAAGCTCACCTCGAAACCGTCATCGGTAAGCTGAGAAACGGAAAGCAAATTGTACTGCAGCTTACTAACCAAGGCTACATCTTTCAAAATGAAAGAGTCATTAATGCGCACTGTACCTTTGGCGATGACGCGCCCAGATGAAGCATCTCCGAAGGTGATCGTCTCATCACCTGGAGCACGGGCAAGGGAAGAAAACCAACGGGAGTCTCCGGTCATGTGTCGTGAACACCCGGAGTCTACAAGCCAAACCTTTCCCTTCCCTGCCCGGCGAACCTGAGTCAAACAGAGAGTAAAGTCTCAGTACTGGGGTAAATCAAGAGTGATTTTGGCACCCAATACTGAACAACACGTCGAGCAGATGAAGTAGTCAAGCACGACTGACCTCTATCTACCCTACGCTCTCTGTCACTCACAGCAGAAGGTCTGTGAGCAGACCTGAAGCTGTTGCGGGGTCCGACTGCTACGGGAGAGCGAGTCGGAACACCGGCAACACGCTGAACACGCCGCGGGTAACTGTCTCGACGGGGGAAACGAGATGTACCCTCAGGACGGCGGAAGTCATGAGCAGGAGTAGCATGAGGACGAAAAACAGAAGACTCAGAAAAACCAAGTCCCCGATGCTGCCCAAACCCATCAACAGCAGTAAACCTAGACCTCGTGCTGGTCCTAGGTGCACTCAAGATCTGGGGCTGACCCTGAATACGCCTAGGAGACTCAACACGGTCTCTACGCGCGATCTTGGCGCGCCTGAAGCATCGATCAACCGTGTGTCCATCCTTCTGACAGAAGGTGCAGTGATACTTCATCCTCTGAGAGGTAGAAGTAGCACGGTCAGGCTTCGCCTTCTGAGAGGCCGAAGCAGCAGGTGCAAACACTTTGCTGTCAGAAATCCCCTGGACATAGCCCGCTGACTTAAATTGGACTTTCTCGGTCCTGGGCTCGGTCTCGATCACACCTGGTGCTATGGGTCTGAGCACAGCAGGTGGATGCTTCCTCATATCCTCATAGAAATCATATCCTAGACCCTGATTGAACTTGCAAATCTTGGATTGGTCTAGAATAAGATTAAGCTTCTTCTTGCCTCCTACAAATCTCTCGAGAGTGTTCATAAGATACTGACACTCCCGAAAGAGAGAGGTGCAAGAAGAGCAGGGGGAAGAGGGAACAGCAGGAGGTAAGGGAGCAGATGAAGAACCAACAGCAGAGGGAAGAATGGCTTGTGCACGCACAGCCGACTCTGAATGGATAGTCCTACTGCTAGTCAGTTGGTTCACGTTCCTAGGCGTCTCCACCTTACCCTGGGGCTTCTCCCCCTTCTCAGCACAAACAGTACAAGCAGTTGGTGCCTTCACTAGTTGATCCTTAGTTAGCTTCACACATTTGTCATTCAAGGCAACGAGTTCAAGTTTTAGTTTATCACAGCTAATGCAAGGTGAGCTAACAGGATCCTTAGTCGCGAATTGAGCCATCCTCTTATTAGTGTCAATCATTTCTTGAAACTGTTTTGAGACAGATTCAAGTTCAGCAGTTAATCTAGGACAATTCAAACATGAATCAATAGGCTCAAGTAAAGAAGCACACAACTCAGCAATCTTGTGATCTGCCCGTTTTAGGTTCATCTTTAAATTATTGCAATTTTCACAAGACTCGGGCAGATCAAGGAGCATGGCATAAGGTCCTCTAGCAGCAATGTCCTTAACCTCACATGAGGTGGGAGAAGTAGTCTCATCAGTAGTAAGTAGGGTAACAGCCATCCTACTTAACTCTAACTCAGCAAGCAGACTAACATTCTCCACCTTAATAGAATCAAGCTCGGAGGACACACTATCATGCGAGGTCCTTAACTTCTCCAAATCACCCAGCAAAGCACAACATGTATCACAGTCGTCACGGGAGGGAGCAGATGTAAGAGAAGTAAGCTCCCGTGACAGTCTATCTACTTCCTTCTCTAACTCGGTACACCTAGTCCTAGCTCTAGCATGAAAACCTCCTAGCTTAAGGAAAGCTTCATTAAGTTGGTCATAGGAGGGACATACCTCGTCCGAGTCGGAGTACAGCTCGCTGTCGCTGAGTTCGCCCTCGAGGGCCATGAAGCACATGCCGGAGAAGTCGTCGCTGCTCTTGGGATCTTGGTCACCCGTCCCGTCGTCATCGCTCCATCCCTCCACCTCGCTGAGGTCGAGGTCGTCGAAGGCGGTGAGGACGCGGTGAAACAGCTTCTTGGCCTTCCCAAAGTCGCGGAACTTCTTCTTTCCCGGCGTCTGAGCTGGAGGCTTCTTGTTGCGGTTCTTGTCGGTGTAGTCGATCTTGCCCGAACCGCCGTAGTCGTTCTTGCCCTTCTCCAGCTTGGGGCAGTTTGCCCGAATGTGGTTGGGGCCACCACACTCGAAGCAAATCACGGGTCCTCCTCTCTTTCTGTCTCTCCTACCCTTGTAGGCATGTGAAAACCTTCGGGCTAGGAGGGCCAGCTGATCATCCGCAAGCTGCTCTAACTGATCATCAGTTATGTCACAGAGAGCAGCAAGGGAGAAACCGCAAGAAGACTCAGAAGAGAGACCAGAAGCTGAACTGGGATCGGTGACCAAAGCCATCGACTGTGACTTCGACCTACGAGAGACAACGTCAATCTCGTGAGTCTTGAGGCGCGAGTACAGCGCGTCAAGAGTCAAGGTCGAGAGGTCTGTCGTGTCTTTGATGGTGGTCACTTTCATCTCCCACACTCGCAGATCGAGTGCCGCAAGCATCTGACGAGCGTTGTCCGAGTCGGGGTATGTGAGACCGACCGCTCGGAGGTTGCTCAAGATCTTGTGAAAACGTGCGAAGCACTCATCTAGGGACTCACCAGCAAGCATCTCGAATTTGTTGTATTCGCGCTTGAACTGGTCCTGTCGAACCGTCTTGATCTGGGTGGTGCCCTCATGGTATGCGTCGAGGGTCACCCAGATATCGTAGGCGGATGACAGGTGGGAGATGCGATCGAACTCGCTACGACTCAGGCCCTGGATAATGATGTTCCTTGCCTTAGTGTTTGCCTCAACATCATGCATATTCCCAGCATTGATGTTCTCATCGGCCGGAACAACAAACCGGACCTTGACCTTGCGCCAGATAGCGTACCCCTGAGCCTGGATGTATGTCTCCATTCGGCTCTTCCAGAAGGGGTAATCGATGCCATCGAAAACGGGCGGCTTGGTCGAGTACTTGTCTGTCGCCATGGCTCTTGAGACCGGTTAAGATCTATGAATTAGAGCTAACCGGCTCTGATACCAATTGTTGGACCGAAATGGCGACAGAGGGGGGGTGAATGTCGATCTTTAAAAATCGCCCCCAACAAATATCTTCTTCTCCAGTAGCTATGAGAGCTATGAAGGAGAAAATAAGCCCTCACTGGAAATCACAGAGACACTGAAAAACTAGACCCAGAAGGAAGCAATCAAGAAAAGCAAATTCAGCGCAAAACTGGCCTCAAGCGGTAGTACCGCTTGGTCAAGCGGTAGTACCGCTGAGCGGTAGTACCGCTGGTCAGAGCGGTAGTACCTTTGAGCGGTAGTACCGCTCCCCGAGCGGTAGTACCTCTCGAGAAAAACAGCAAACAGGAATTTCAGAAAAATGAGAGAATCGCACCGATTCTTGGATTCTTGGCTTGGGAAACTTTGAGGATAGCTAGGGAACACTCCCAAAAGACTAAGCCAAAAGACAATAACAAGAAATCCACTCCAAGAATCAAGAATTTCAGATTTGGGTAAAAATCTGAATTCTTGCACGACCCGAGCCAAAAATCAAATTTCTCCCAACCGGTTGATCCTTTGGCTATGAAATTTTGAGGATAGCTATAAGATAGCCTCTGGATCCTCCATGCCAAATTTCAAGCCATTCAACGAGGGGAACACTGAGAGCACCAAAACCCTAGAAATGCAAAGCTTGAACAGGGGAGGTCAAAAAGGCAAAACTGAGATTAAAACCTTGTCTCTGGGATTTTAATTGATCAAATGATCTTGAAGCACTATCCCATCATGGAGCAACCCATTTTACACCTCCACAGCAAGCAAGAACTCGAAAATCAAAAACTCAAGAAATCCACCAAAAGAGCATCGAAGGAAGAACAGAGAGCACGGGAATAAAAACTTCAGATTTTCATTTCTTGGATCACAATGAACACAGAGGAGTCCCGATACCCCGACTTGATACAAAAGGAAAGATTACAAGCTCTCAACTCAAACCATCCTCTCCCTCTCTACTCAAAAACACAACTCAAGAACACATGAGGGAGGGAGCACTCAGGAACACATCGATGGAGGACAGAACAACCCTCTGCCTTCTCCACCCACTCTCAACAACTAAAGCCTAAAGCCTAAAGCAACCACTAAAGACTCTTTTGACTCTAGCAAACCCTAATTCCACCTCAAGTGCTCAAGGAGGGCATGCAGCCCCTCCTCTCCTTTTATAGCGCCTGGCTAACGGGCCTCCGCCCCGTTACGCCCGCTACGTCCAACGGAGCCCGCTCCCGCGTGTGCAGCCTTGCGAATTTCCCGATTCGCCCCTTCTGCACCTTCCGGGAAGCTTCCGCGCTCCTTGCCTCGCACGCCTCGCAACCACCTCGAGTCCATGTTGTCTTCGACACATCCCGACCGTTCTGACCTCAGCGCCACCTGCGCCTAGTCCGGTCCATCGTGTCTCGCCACGACTCCAACTCGACGTCCTGCAGTCACACAGACAAGAAACACGTCAAATAGCACCGCTCGACACATGAAAGCGTAAATACTATTACACTTACCACAGATGAAGTCAAAACCTGTCAAAACATTAGAATATGCATCCTAAACCCAAATGACCAGATTTGACCAAAGTCCGACCGAGCCCGATTGCGCCACGCAACGACTCGACTCCGAACCACTCAAACCAAACTCGACTGACCTAAACCTTTGTCAATTACTCATCACTCTCATGGAGCACGACCACATGGTCTCTCAGCCTGTTAGGAGGTTGCAAAGCCCAAAATGGGACATGTATAAGAACATAAAGCCCTTGAGGGGGATACTTGGGTGTAAGGACACAACTGTAAAATGCTCCCCATGTGAATATATATAAACCATCCAGGCCATGGGAAAAGCCCCAAGCATTGCTCACCTAACTCAAGCTTTGCTCACCTAACTCTCCATTACAATACTATCATCTCTCTGTTTGGTCTGTAACCACAACACAAAGTATTGGTACAGTTTGAGAATTTAGAAATGGAAAGTATAGATAACAAACCTCCTTTCTGTTGAGTAAATATTGTTTTATTGTTTTAAAAATGTAAAGTTCTTTACCAACAACTTGCATCCACAAATATAATAATAATAAACTCAAAACATGCCATCTCTTGAAATGCTAGTAATTAGTTAAACATCATTACTCATGTGGCTTGCTGAGTACTTAGTGTATTTAATCTTACTTTTATCAAAACAGATATTAGAAGAAGAAAGGGTGCCTCAAGCTTTTGTGCTAGGTTACGACCGCACTCAAGCGTTTTCGTGGGGATTTCTTCGGTTCTGCTAAATGTAAGTTAAGTTTTGGGTTTAGACGCCCGTAAAGTTGCTAAAGTTGACTGTTAGATCTTATTTTAATTAAGTTAACCCCTTTTAAATGTTCACACCCGTAAAGTTTCTAAAGTTGACCGTTAGGTCTTATTTTAATCAAGTTAACCCCTTTTAAATATTTGTGAGTAGGCATGATACTCTCTCAATCCGTAACTATACTCCTAGTCTGTTGCGGGATGTATAATGATCCAGTTCCCAAAAATAGGATTGTTACATATCTCTCTTATGAAGCTGTCACCATGTGATCTTACAATTTTTGAAACAGACTCGCTAACCCTCAAGCAAGCTCTTTTATGGAATGACTACGAATGCAGCAGCCTTCGTTGAAGAAAAAGTCTTTTGCAATTATCCTTTATTATTTGGCGTGTGGAGTTTTGTTCTTGTATGTGCAATAACGCAGCACATGTTGTAGCTGCGGGAGGAGGTGTTGAAAACTTGAAAAGCCATGTGTGGCATTGATGGTTTCCAGACTTTGTATTCCGTACGGTGGCCAGCGATTTAGCTTAGCCCTAAGCACACAAGGTAGTGGAATCGTAGTGTTCCATTAAAAAAACTACGTAGAGACGAAATGAACCTCGGAAAAAAAAACCTACGTGGAGACGAGCGAGACATGTCATGGGCCACAGACAGGAAGGAGAGCGGTGGTGCCGTCAGCCTCGGGCACGAATGAGGCTATACACATCGGGAGATGGCAACTTGCGGGCAAGCCCTCGCTGGCTCGCTACTGCGGAAGCAGCGGCTAGAGCCTGGGGGTGATGCGCAGTGCTTATAGGGCATGTTTTTTTCGTAGCTGCGGTTTGACACTACTACATAAAACCGTATTATAGACGATTCAGAAACGTCATCACAGACAGTTTTGTGAGCCGTCTGAATTTATGGGTCAGTAATGATACGAGTTCATCACAGACGGCTTTCGAACCGTCTGTGGTGTAAATATCACAGACGGTTTTTAACTAGAACCGTCTGTGATATCTAGATATCACAGACGGTTCTAGTTAAAAACCGTTTGTGATATCTAGATATCAAAGACGATTTTTAGTTAAAAACCGTCTGTGATATTCTCTTCTACCCCTAAATCTATTTCTGTTTATTGGCTAGCCTCAGGAAATGCTAGCTATGCTCTCTGAAATAAGCAGATCAACAAGTACATGTACACATCCAATTCACATATCAATTCATTTCACAAACATAAAACATCCATTCCGCAAATCAATTATTTAAAATGAAAACAAGCAAATATAGTATGAAACACAATACACATTTTATTTTTATTAAGATTAGAGCCTACAATTATAATATTACAAAACAACAAATAGGTTGCCCATCTAGCTAACACAACAAAAATAGAGAAAAGCAAAGATCCTCTATGCCTAGGCCTTCTCGCCCCTGATGCAGTGCACGAGCTAGATGTCTTTGACGTCTGCCATCGTCGGCATTGATTGAGCGCTGCCTTGTGCATCGTCTTCTTCACGGGGCTATTATGGTATGGGTCAAGGAGGAGGAGGAGGAGAACGGCAAGGAGGAGGAGAGCAACAAAGAGGAGGAGAACAGAAAGGAGACTGGGTTCTAGTGATTATTTGTAGGGGAGGGAGTGCAAAATTTTTTGGCGCGGGAACGGAGAGGCGGAGCTACGATCCGTGGGGTGAGGATTGGTGGATTTCTATTGGCTAGGATTGGGTTGAGGAGGGTCTGTTAGGACCCAGATTTTACAATCCGGATTCCTCTGTGATTCCACCGCGCTATTCCTTGGATCAGTAGATAGTGCTCACAGATTACAGTTCTGAATATCAAAGTACATATCATGCGGAAGTGTAAATATAATAGTAGACTTCCTCATGGGCCGATTTGGCCGAAATCATTAAATCGCAGCAGCGGAAGAACGAAGCACACAAGTGGGACCTTCAGGACATGCCCACATGCAGCCAACTGGAGGTTCGCGACCTAACCCTTGACGACTTCATCTTCATCTTCATCATAACCCAAAAGTATTGCTGAAGCGTAGTGATCTGATTCCTGCTTCTGAAGTTATTATGAGAGCGAGTGTGAGCACACTAACCATCGTGCTCCGTGAGCCAATACACAGGATGCAAATAAATAGTATGCATGGCTTATCAAAGGAGAGGCTCGGGTTATTTTATTTGCCAAAAATCGCTCTTAGTAGCATTATTATTATTAAATCATAGTGTTATTAATTCTACCTAAACCCCACACGGCGATTGCCATAATTGACTTAATCCACCAAAGACACACTGCCCTTGCTGATTGTTGTCTAAGACTCCAAACAGCGAGTGTCATCATTACTTAATCCACCGAATATACTCTTTCCAAATTGATTTCTATATAAGACTCCGAACAGCGAGTGACATCATTTAATTAATCCACCGATCATATACTTTCTATATTGACAGCTGTCTAAAACTCCAAACTGCAGATGATTTCAACTATACAATCCACCAATCAATTGCTGCCTAAATCCCCAAACAGCGAGTATCATAATTTATATAATCCACCGATCAATTGCTGCCCAAAACTCCAACTAGCGATATCATTTATCTAACATCATTTAATTTATCCACCAATACCTTTTGTATTCTAAATTCCTAATAATCCAATCCTTTTGTTATTGATCCACAACCATGATTTGCTCTTCCCATAATCAACCTTATTTTTCATTATCTATCTCTAACTAAATTCACTAGTATACCTCCACCAAGAATACCATTGATCAAGTTTACGATTCACTAGTATATATCCACCAAGAATATCATTGATCAAGTCTATACTCCAATTATCATGTCTCCAAATTTCCAAAAGTTCAATTGACCCATCTAGTAATCGATCAAATCCTATAAATTCCATTATCGCCAATATCTTCCAAGAATTTATATTAGTTATCAGTATCATAATCCAGCAAGTACCTTTGCACTCTCTAATCCTCCAAAATCATTCAAATCATCCATCTAGCCTATCTATTCATTTAGACTCCACCAATTTATTTCTCTCAGAATTCGCACAATCGTTTCCTTTTTATGATCAACATGAATCCACCTACAACTTTATGTGTTTACCACCAACAGTCATCTTGTTTACTCACGACTCTATTTATTCTTCTTGACATTTGATTTTGTGAGAAGTGTCATCATTATTTAAAAATATAATACATAGAAATTTCCTGAGACCTAGCAGTTTTGCACAAAAACATAATGTGTAAGGAAATGCAATAATAATAGCGATCCAGATTCCATCCACCATTACATGGCATCCGCACCATATGCTAACATTTCAGCGTTATAACCGCTTACATTACCACTGGGTCGACACCCAGGACAACTCAAATCAGAGCTTTCCGCTGCGCTTCACTTTTCCAAACCCATCCATAAAGCATTTTGAAATAGAACTATATCTAGTTAAGTTCTCATGTCCGCCCTTGACCGTGGGCACGGCTATTCGAATAGTTTTGACTCTGCAGAGTTTGCACACTTTACCCACAAGAGACAGTTCACTCATTACCCCACACGATTCCTTAGTCATGCGGTTGAGCAAACCATCACAGTAACCGTTCAAAGTACCTCGCCCCTCCCATCATCTCACCCTATGGGTTGCTCCCATTTGCGGTGGGTCCCATTCGTTGTGTGGGATGTTCCCCTCCTATGCGCTAGCAGCTGGCTACCCATACTAATAGCGCGTCGCAGAAGAACTTCACCCTCAAGCCTGCCACCCAGGCCACCACTTGCGGGTCTCCCATTCAAGCCTGCCACCCAGGCCGCCACTTGCACTACTTCTATGATGATGACTTTCAGGGTCTGATAAATTTACTAAGCCAACTTGTACTTTACAGACTTGTGGTTGTACTTGTTTTACATAGGAGGTCATGACAAGATTCGGTCCTTATGGTTATCCAGGCGGGTCTATCACTAACTACTTTGTGCTTCCATTGCACCACTCTGATTCGCCCAGATAATTAAGCAACTTGAGGTTTTTGGGAGCATAAAATATCCATACCAAATATACCAGTCATTTCCACCATGACTGCCCAAACCAATTTCTCAAGATTCAAAGTGAGGCTGTGGGGCATTTTTGGTTCCCCTATTATCTAAGCAGTACTAAGCATGACATATAGGTACGGACTTATTTTCAAAAGCTACATTATTATAATCTTGCTACGGCAACAAGGTTCATAGGTCCAAAGTTTCAACGGAGTATTACTATCAAGCATAATATTAGGTGCATAACTATCATCTTTAAAAAGGAACGTAATCTACCACATAAAATAACAGCATGCATGTGGATAATTTAAAAGAAATGAAATTTGCATAAACATGGGTTCAACATGGTCAAAGTATTGACTCGCCTGGTGCGGTTTACCGCGGTCTTGAGCTCACACAAAGTTGTCTCATGCGATGATCTTTAATTCTTGGCCTTCATCGATATCGGTCTCACTTGATCCATAGAATCTTCAGGACTCCAATTTCTAATTACGCGATAAACGACTAAATCCAAATAAAAGCAAATAACTCAAAAGATCCAAATAAATCCAAATAAACTCAATCTAGTTTTATTATGAGTCAATGGGTGTTTTGGATGATTTGAGGCATGGTCGGTAATAGAATACTACGACTCGATCTTTTTAATACGAGCTTCTCCTACTATTTTTATATTTATTAAGAAGGCTTCATGAGTTAGGTTAGATCTATGAATTGGTGTGCGAGTTTACTGAGCATTATTCTATTGAGTGCTATGGTTCAGGGCATAGACCATATACATAATGTATGAAATTTTAGCTTATCGAATTAATTACCAGGGTTCGGGTTTATAGCATTTGATGGTGTGATATTTTATGTGCACTTAGTTGTTACTGGACATAATTTATTTTAAATTAGGATCCATTTGCACGGGTCCCAACTTATTATATGCAACTACGCTCAGCATTATTATTCAGTTAAAACTACCATTAAGATTTAATTAATGTCACTTGCATTTATTTTAACTAATATTAGGCTTAGCTTCACTTCTAATTTTAGTCTAAACCTAGTTATCTTGGCAAAGCTTGGTATACAAGGTTATATTTCAATATTTGATATTTTAGCCAAACCTACTGCTAAAACTTATTTAATGAAGGCATGTTGAATATTGGGCATATGTTTTACTTATAATTAATGGTAGCCTTTATTAATTTTGGACACTTAATCAAAAGAGATTTTCTTTGTTGTTGCCTTTAATTAGTATTTAACTTTTTAATTTATTTAGGCAAATCACATTAACTATTCATATGTGATAACTAGTCCAAATGCTAGTGGCTTTATACTCAAATCATTTAATAATCCAAAAATGGTTCTCTTGACTTCTTAGGGTATAGGAATATTGGTTAAGGTTTAAATCAAGCTATGGTCAATCCTATAATATTCACTATCACCTAATGGCTTAGGATTTATTTCTGTAAACCACCCTCACTTGCTAAGCCATCATTTCATAGGAGCATATCCTAGACAATGTCCTTCTAAACCTTTAATTGACAATTGAAGTTAAAATAAATAATCATGGCATAATATTCACTAGCGCATGATGAGTGAGGGAGTTGGCCCGGCGGGAAGAAACGGGGGGAGAGAGGGGGGGCTTGGGTCGGATTGATGGCCGACCTGACCTCCAATTCTTTCTTCCTTTTTTTTGTATTTTCATTTTGCTTATTTATTGCATGTATTTGCATATGTATATGTATACAGATATATACACATGTATATATATATATATATGTTTTTATTTATTTCTATTTTTGTATATGTATATATATTTATTTTATTTATATATATACATATATATGTATTTTTATTTATTTGCACATTCATTTTGCATACATGTATATATTTCCCTTGTGCCTATTTTTTTTGTATAAATACATTTTATATCTTGCACTTCTTTCTAGGTCCTTTGTATACATACTTGTATAGGTTCTGTTTACTTTTGTTTCCCTTTATACTATTATCTTCAAAATGATATTTTATTAACTCAGGTTTCTCTCTCCTTATACTGGATCATTTTCTCAGATTCATATTTAAAAATTCTGAGTTTCCATTATTTGCATATTCTCTTTATGACACTTCTAATTTTTGTTTTTCGATCTTTCCTGAATTTTTTTTGGAAATCTCATCCAAATTTTCAGAAAAATGCCAAAAACTCCAAATTCAAATAAATTACATTGCAAAAATAATTTAAAAGCTTCCCCTTTTTCAATTTTAAATTTTTGGGATGTTACAGGATCGATGGGCCCAGCGGTCATATTATCATAGACGGTTGGTAGCTAGAACCATCTGTGATGAATGAATATCACAGACGGTTCTATATGCCAACCGTCTGTGAATTAGAGCACAAAATTTTATATACCGATGCAATATAAACAACTAGTCTGAAAAGATAAATTAGCAAAATTTTATATGGCTTATATATACTCATTTGAAAGGTTTTGATGAGATCTACAACTTTTTAGTTGAAGTAAAATCCGAATTCCAAAAGGAAGACCAAAAAAAAGGGCAAAAACAGAAACCAAAAACTTGCGATGTAGCTTTAGGTCCAAAGATGACCGATTTTTGGGGTCTTTGAGGGCAACTAGCACAAGCAGGTCGGTTTTTTTAGATCAGGCTCGTCGTTAGCTTTCCAACGAGTACAAGAACGTCGAAAACGGACACTGTATGCAAAAGTTATGCCCGTTTTACTAAAGGTGTCTCAAAACTGAATCCTACTCGGACTCAGGCGGGAAATTATGAAATTTTGGGAAATTTCAAGGTGGAAAACATATCACAGACAGTTTTTAATACGAACTGTCTGTGAAAACTTCATTATCACAGACGGTTCTAGATAAGAATCGTCTGTGATGTCTGCCATCATCACAGATGGTTCTTATCTAGAACTGTCATCTGTGATACTTCACAGACGGTTTTTATTAAAAACCATCTGTGATAATGAAGTTATCACAGATGGTTCGTATTAAAAACCGTCTGTGAAAATACCACAGACGGTTATTCGTATGAACCGTCTATGATACTGCAGCACAGACGATTCCTAGGAACCGACTGTAATATAAGCGTCTAATTTAGCCTCTTTTGTAGTAGTGTGAGGCTTTTGGCTGTTTGTGCAAGAGATTACAAAGTAATAGAAACTCACGTGCGGTTTTTGTTATATAAATGAAGTCGGTACAGTATGTACTACAATTAACTAGTACACCTCATCTTAAAAAGATACTCTATTTAAAAACTAGTTACTATAGAAAAACTAAAAACTAAAGCCAAAAACCGCAAAAGAACAGTTCCATAGCCTTGTATAAATAGTTGCTTTGGTGAATGAAATGGATGACCCATAGAGTCGAGCTGCTCCTGTGTATCTTTCTTGCCGTGTACATTGTGTTGTGTCATGTATGTGTTTGTCAGAAACACCTAGAGAGCAAGAGAGGGGGAAGTCAGTGATTGATTACCAACAATGGGCGAAGAGTGGAGAGAGAGGACGGGAATTTAGATCCATGTGCATGGTTGAGGGTTTGATCCAACCGTTGAAAAAATAGCTGATATTAAAGAAAAAAATCTGAGGTGACTTATTGTTAGCAGCCCCTAGAAATAATTTATCACTCATGATCACGACGACAATGATAATCAACCAAACCTTGGCAGATTAACCGACACAAAGAATGCATGATCTTGCATACGCAAGGTCACGTAGTAATTAAATCCAATCAAACGGCCACAACATTGCGGTTGGCGTTCTTGGCCGGCTCACCCACTTCGTTACGTGACGACCCGCACGCTGACCCCATGCACGCCAGCAAGCCGCCGCCCTTCCTCCTCTGCGCGTCGCTGGCCTTCGCTGCGTTCTTCCCTGCGACGTCCGCCGCGAAGCTGACGCGCTTCTTTCTCCCGGTTGACCCTGCCTTTGCGCTGCCCATGGAGGAGCTCATCACCGGCGACGCCGCCTGGCTGCTGCCCGCGGACGACCGCACGGTGGGGAACTGGTGTGCCTGGAGCTGGCCGTCGGAGAACACCATGCTGGCGGGCGATGACGAGCTGTAGCTGACGACGGCGCTGAACTCGAAGCTGGGGTCCGTCGACGCGGGCGGGGTCTCCACCTCCACCGGCACTCTCTGCCGGCTGCGGCTGCGGCTCTCGCGACGCCGAGCGGCGAAGTTAGCGCTGTTGAAATCGACGTCGACGGCCACAAGGCCACCGTCCACGACCGTCATCAGCTCGAGGAGCGCCCGCGGCTTGCTCATGCTTCCAGTTGCAGATACTCTGGGTTTTATCTACCACAGAGCTTGCTAAGCTAGTGTATTTGCGTGTGCAGTATGATAGTAACTAATCATGGATATAAATATGGGCATGGCGTGCAGTAGATACAAAGGTGCGTGAGGTCTTAGCGGCAAGAGTGGTGATGAAAACAACGATGTTTTGAGGTCGGGGCGTTGGTATATGCGAAAGTGATGCGCTTGCCGAGCTCGTTGGATAGCGGTTTGTCAGGGTTTGGAACGAGCCAGCAGGTGGGATATCAGTTGGCACTTTTCTACGGCCACGAGCGCTACAAGCCTGCGTAGCGTGTATGGCGCCGTAGTTTTCGGTTTGTCGCGAGAGAAGTGGCGATGCGGCCGGCTTCGCCTTGTCTGCGCGTTGTCTGACGTCGTTGTGCGCGGATACAGTCACATTTCCACGCCTGCTACTGTACTTATCCTTCTGGGCATAGACTAATTGAGTTCATCATGGAATTTTTTCTAGCTCAAGGGGAGGATTTTTTTTAAACTAGCCATGGTTTGCTAAATTTCTCACGGTGGTGGACGCATAACTTTCCAAGTAGGCATGCATGGCTGAGCCACTTAAGGGCTATGATACTGGTGCCCTGCCCAGCTTGTTCCTCTCACGCCGGCAAAAATATCTGCGCTCCTAAAGGGCATTGTTGTGGGGGTGGCCCAATTCCTCGTAACTGGGCCTTGCAACTGGCCTAATATGTAAGAGGCCCAATAGTGTAGAGAAATATACTCATGTAAATATACCAATATAACCTCATCCTTTGTAAGTATTAAGGGGTAGAATGGGGATTTCCCATTCTACCCCACTTATGTATATAAACCCCCAGGAGGGGCAGGAGGAGAGACATCCTCTCATTCTTACCAACTCTCCCTTAGATCTGGCTCTCCTTCCTCTTATACTAGTCCCCTTCTTTACTGTTTGGCCTGTAGCCACAATAGATGACGCCGTCTGTGGGGACGACAGGAAGTTGTGTATGGAAGAGATTTCTTTAGCATTCAACAAAAGTGACGGCATCCTGGGAGCATATTGCTTCATTTGTGGCATCTGTAGCATCTTGCAGACCATCAACGACAGATAAGTAGTTTGCTCGCTAAAAATTTTGCCATCCTAACTACAGAGGTGTATGGGCTTCGCCTATGTACCTCGCCATGTTTTGTAGGTGGTGTATTGAGTAGATCTAGTTGTATGGGCTTTGCCTGTATATTTTGCCATGTTTTGTATGGTGTATTGAGTAGATCTAGTCGTATGGGCTTTGCCTGTATATTTCGCCATGCTTTGTATGGTGTATTGAGTAGATCTAGTCGTATGGGCTTTGTCTGTATATTTTGCCATGTTTTGTATGTGTTAGACTACTATTAGCAGGATTCTTATCCCTGTTTAGCGCTCCTTGATTAGCGCGGTAGCCATGCATGTGCATGCTACTATTTTAGGCGAGTCCACATACGGTGGCAATCTCCTTCCTGTTTTGCCGGATATTATTTCTATAGGCCGGTATGATACAGAAGAGAGGCTTGCCTATATATGTATGTTCCGATTCTTGATTAATTAATCAACGAGTTCTCTCGTCCATCATGGTATCAGATTGGTTCGTTCCGAACCTCAGCTTCCGCAAACCTTAGCTGCGCCCCCACACCTCGCCATCGCCGATGTCCATCCCGGACGCCGCTGCGACCGCCTGGCGCGAACTGGAGCGTCGCGTCGCCGCTTTCACCCCAGAAGAGCACCAAGAGGCAGCTCGCCAAGAGGCTGTGCTCCTGGAGGCCGCGCGCCTTGAGGCTGAGCGCCTGGAGGCCACCCGTTTGGAGGAGGAGCGCCGCGCCGCCGATGCCTGCGCCATGGTGATCGCCGGCGAGGTCGCCGCAGCTACCGCCGCCCTGCATGCTCAAGCGGCGGCCATCCTCAACATCCGGGCTCTCGTGCCGATCATCCTCGATCTCACGTCGCCCCACTTCAATCGCTGGCGCGGTCTCTTCCTCAACACGCTTGAGCGATATGCGCTGGCCGACCACGTGCTTTCCGACGATGACCGCTCCGCCGACGTCTCATGGAAGCGCATGGATTGCACTATCCTCTCATGGCTCTATGGCACTATCACCCCCGAGCTCCTCGAGGTGGTGATGAACCGCGAGGATGGCCCACCCACAGCTCGCATCGTCTGGCTGGGGCTGGAGCAGCAGTTCATCGGGAACAAGGAGACCCGTGCGCTACTCCTCGACGCCGAGTTCCGCACGTTTGTCCAAGGCGATCTGTCGATTGATGACTATTACCGCCGTCTTAAGGCCATGGCCGACCAACTCGCCGATCTTGGTGAACCAGTTCGTGACCGCACACTCGTCCTCAACGCCCTCCGTGGCCTCAACGACCGCTTCGCCTATATGGCGGCGCTGATCCAATGGCAACGGCCGTTCCCGACCTTCATCAAGGTGCGCTCCGATCTTCGACTCACTGAGATTACCATGCAGGCGAAGCCTGGTGCCCCAGCGCAGGCCCTCGCCGCCTCGGCCTCTCGTCCCCCTGCGCCATCGTCGTACAACCCCGCCGCCGGCAACAGCGGCAAGAAGAACAGCAGGCGCGGCGGCAAGCGAAACGGTGGCGGCGGCTCCTCCACGCCGGTCGTGCCCTGGGCGTCTGCACCAGCCGCGCCGTGGGCCCCTTCGCCCGCGCAGCCTGGTCCTGCTCCACCCGGCTGGCAGCCAGCCTATGGAACGTTCCAGGCTTTCTGGGCCGGCCCACCCGATGGTCGCCAGCTCCCCTCCACCAGGCCGCCTGGCGCTTACCAGCCACCTCGCCCGGAGGCCTTCTACGCTGGGCCGCAGCCGTTCCCTGGGTCGTCTGCAGGCGTTCGCCCTGGGCCGCCTCCGCCGCTAGCCCACTGCCGCTGCCTCCTTCTGAAGTTGGTGGCACCGGTTGGGCTCACCATCCCGGTGGTTTTTCCTGGGACCAAAACGCGCTGGCTTCGATGTTCAACACGATGACTCTGCAGCCGCCACCGACAACGGAACGGTACATGGATACTGGTGCCGAAACTCATATGACATCAAACTCCGGTACTCTTTGCATTTCTCATCCACCTTCGTTTTCTACACCATCCCATATTGTTGTTGGTGATGGCTCTCTTTTACCCGTTTCTAGCACCGGTTCTTCATCCTTTCCTACCGCTCAGGGTTCCCTCCACTTAAATAATGTTCTTGTTTCTCCTAAACTTATTAAGAATCTTATTTCCGTTCGTCACTTCACCATAGACAATCGTTGTTCTGTTGAATTTGACCCATACGGCTTTTCTGTGAAGGATCTCAAAACCCGGAGCGTGATCGTCAGGTGCAATAGTTCCGGGCCACTCTACCCTCTCCTGTCATCGGTGTTTCGGCCCCTCGCGCTCGCTGCCGGCGCCACCTCCACCCTTTGGCATCATCGTCTTGGTCATCTCGGTCATGCCGCCTTGTCCCGTTTAGTGTCGTCTTCTGCCATCCCTTGTAATAAGAGCGAGTATGAACATTTATGTCATGCTTGCCAGCTTGGGCGTCATTTGCGCCTCCCGTTTAGTCAATCCACTTCGCGAGCCGCCAATAATTTTGATCTAATACATTGTGACCTTTGGACCTCCCCTGTTGCTAGTGTCTCTGGTTACAAATATTATTTAGTTATTCTTGATGATTGCTCGCATTTTCTTTGGACTTTTCCCCTCCGCCTAAAGTCTGACACTTTTTCTACTCTCGCTAACTTTTTCACTTATGTTTCTACCCAGTTCGGCGCCTCTGTTAAGTCAGTCCAGTGCGACAATGGCCGTGAGTTTGACAACTCTTCCACCTGCACGTTCTTTCTTACTCGCGGCGTAGTTCTCCGCATGTCCTGCCCCTACACCTCGTCACAAAATGGCAAGGCCGAGCGCATCATCCGCACCACTAACAACATCATCCGCTCCCTTTTATTCCAGGCCAGCATGCCTTCCTCTTACTGGGTCGAGGCGCTCCACATAGCCACCTATCTCCTCAATCGTCATCCCACTAAGACCCTGGCCTTCGCTACGCCTTTCTATGCCCTCCACGGAACCGCGCCCTCCTATAGTCACCTTCACGTATTTGGGTGTCGTTGCTACCCCAATCTCTCCGCGACCGCCGACCATGAGCTCTCCCCACGTTCCACCGCCTGCGTTTTCCTTGGGTACCCCTCTGAGCATAAGGGGTATCGCTGTCTTGATCTCTCCTCTAATAAGCTCATCATTTCACGTCATGTTACGTTCGATGAAACCTCTTTTCCTTTCTCCGAGGTCTCATCCCCTCCTTCATCTGACTTTGATTTCTTATCGGAGTTTGATACTACACCTGTTATTCCTATTGGTTCCCCCTGTGTTTCAGGTTCTCAGGTTGCTCGGACTGCTGCTGCACCTCGCTCCTCACGCGCCCCACAGTGCCCCGCTGCCCCTGCTGACGTCATGTCGCAGGCTGTTGCCAGCGGTGCCCTCGGGTCGTCACTTCAGGATGTGTTGCAAGGCACAACTTCTCCTGGCGCAGGTGGACCATCGTCGTCGTCAGGCGCGGCTGGCGAGCTGTCCGCTGCGGTCACTGAGGAGGCCGCCTCTAGGCTGCCTGGCGCGGCTGGCAGGCCAACCGGCACGGCCGCTGGGCCGGCCAACTCTGCAGCTGCAGCTGAGCTGTCGAACCCCCTGCCTCCCAATGTTGTGCTCGTCCCTCCATCAACACACGAGCATGTCATGGTCACGCGCGGGAAGCGCGGCTTTCGGCAACCAAAACAAATCTTCGATCTCCATGTGGCTCCCTTGTCTCCAATACCGAAGACATATCGTGGGGCCCTAGCTGATCCGAATTGGAGGGCCGCCATGACTGATGAGTTCTCTGCTCTTCTTGCCAACAATACGTGGGATTTAGTTCCCCGTCCCTCTGGCGCTAATATTGTGACTGGCAAATGGGTTTATCGCCACAAGTTTCACCCCGATGGCTCTTTGGATCGGTACAAGGCACATTGGGTCCTCCGTGGCTTCACTCAATGATGAGCCGACGGGGTCCCGATCTTCCGATAGGATGATAACTTCGATTTGGAGGAGAACGACTTTGACGATGCGGCTACTAACCGGTCACGACCAGAACGCCAAGCAATCGCTAAACCACACTCCGAGTCGTTATCAACCGTGCCAAGAACGCGGTTGACCTGACCACGAAGGTCTATTCCTGCATGCAACCGAAGAACACGCAAGAACAAGATAACAAGCAATCTGAAATTGTAAATATTTATATTAAGCTCAAAAGGTGGGATTCCGCAGAAGGTTCTTTACGGTTGGTCTAGCCGACACAAGCGAAGAACAAAAGTTTTCACAATGGAAAAACTAATCAAACGAAATCCAAGAAAACTAGAAGGGTGCAGCCTCCTTAAATAGGGGTGGGGAAGCCACACAAAACTAAGGAAAAGGGGGTGGTACTATTCATGGTACTGTTCATATGAATAGTAACGCGTGAATAGTGTGGGCCTAGGTGGGGGAGCACCTCCCCTTTGGGCCCAAACATTACAAGGCCCATTTGACACAAATAGGTGATACAGCACCTTCTTCGAGTGATTGCAGTGAGCACAGGAGGAATTTGGAGATGAGGCTGGATCCATTGGAAAGAGGACGAGCAAAGCTTTCCATCGAGTACTCGTGGACCTCAAACGGACTCCGTATGTGAAAGTTATGCACATTTGAAGTTGGGTCGTCGTGCTGAATCCGAACTGATCTGGAGGCCGAATTGGATTCCAAAATGTGTCCAAGTTGAACTCTTGCTTGAATTGATGCAAACATGATGTGGTTCTACAAATATATATATTTTCATCATTAGATAGCATCATATCCTTATTTAAAATATGTTGAAACCGAAGAAACGAATTCACCTTTAGTTCAATCTTGGTATTGGGCGCTAGGGTCATATGTGTTGGTGGCGTGGTCACACCATCCTCCCCTTCTTGATAGAAAACCGTCCTCGGTTTTAGCATATGTGTAGCCTCACATATTGCATGATCTTCATCATAAATATCGGTACATAATAACAAACGCAACAAACTATCATTATGTAATATCATAAGTTCTTTATCAAACAAAGTAATACTTCTTTGAAACGAGCTCACCTTGTAATTTAAGTGATGCGTAGGAGCTCTTGTAATTGGAACAACAATCATAGCAAATATGGTTGTATCCATAGGGGTTGTGTCCTCATCATCCTTCCCTTCTTGAAAACAAAGCCGTCCTCGGCTTTTGATAAGTTGAAAGTATGATAACAAAGAAGCCAAGGTGTATGCATGGTATATGTATATGTCATCCGTTTTAACAATTCTTCGTTGTTGCACAATTAATGTTATAAAACAACAGTGATCATAAAAGCTCATTATATTATTAACCCAAAAGTAATCATATATGTTAATGAGCAAATCAAAATTTCTCACATAGCAATTATTGCAACTTGTTTTGCAAATGTAAGTGAAGCATTTATGCAATTCAAATCTTTGAAGTTGTATACTTGTAGGGGTGGCACATATGGACAAAGCTACAACTTTCGGAATCAAGCAAAGTTCTTTCATATAATCAGATTTCAATTAAGCAATAGCAAATTCATCTAGTAAGGGTGAAAAGATTTGCAAGTTCTTCCATACATCAATTTCATTATTCAGATTGTCAATGTTAGATGGTTCAACAAGAGAAGAACACATAGGCATTGAATGATCACTAAATTTTATTTTTCTTTCATAATGAACAAGATTGAGCATACAAGAGTTGTTGTTCAAAACAACAAGTTTCAATTCATCCATGTGATCACAAGTTATGCATATTCGATATACAAGAAATTGATTTTCTACACCGTAATCTCCAATCAAATTAAACTTATACCCAGGGGTGTAGGCACTAAACAAGAATTTCGAACATGCAAGTTCAGAAACTTTCTCCATAGCACAATCCAAACTAACGGCCTCATTAAGCATGATATAGCACAATGCATCAGCAGGGGATATTCTATTAAATACTTCCTTATGTGTAATTAATTTGACATGTGCAAAATTATGAGAATTTAGATCAGCACATGGTTCGTTCAAGTCAACACAAGGAATATCAAAAGATTGCACTACAGCAGGTATATACTCACAAAGTTGCTCTATGTCTTGTTGTAACACCAAATCAGTACCTTTGTCATTATCGTCCTCATCAGACACTGTAGGTACCTCAAACTTCTCCTCTAATGGCATAAGATGTACCAGATCATCCTTCAACTCTTCAAGTATCTCGGTGGTATCTGTAGATGGAGTAGGAGCCAAAACAATATCAACATTTTTAGTTACCTTAGATTGCACCTCGCTTGTGACCGTGGGTGCTGGAGGTACAAAACGATGTCGCAATTTCTTTTTCATCTTCTCCCATGTGTATATATAATGGAACTCGAGATTCGACCACCAATGTTGAACATCACCAATCAGTGCCGTCCTTGCCATGCTCATCTTCTCATAAGGATCAAGATCTTGTCTTTCAAAGTAGCTATCCATCATAGTAACCCACAAGAAGTAGTCCGACGACATACTCTCAGCGGTGAGTGGCAAGATATATACCGGTAATTGTTTCCCTTCGAGTTCAAATATGCCCGCGATGACATCATAATCTACCAATTTTCTCAAGCCTGTCATTGTTAGTAGAAAACAAGGAAACAAATCACAAGTAAATGTTCCTATCAACTACTACGATATGGAGGTTCAAATCAAGTCACGCATCTCTCAAGCTCTTACCAAATTCTTACAAGTTCTTACCAAAGCAAACAGGTGGTGCAACCGGTGGCTGGTTCGTGATAAATCTAACTCAAGTGACGAGTAAAGCGATTGCAAGGGCCGGTTCGACGTGATCTGTTCGGTTAGTAAATGGTGTAGCTTGGAAGGCTAGATATGTAGCAATGGAGAACAATCAGTTAATTTCAGAATTTGCACAGAATTGAATTATAGTTCGTATCTAGCACTTAGCCTATGTTGCTGATCAAACAAGGATAGGAGAAGGCCAAAACAAGTGTGTAACAATGTATAGGAGTGATGAACACAAGATAACTCAATAGAATGCAATCTGGTATTGACAGACACAAGGATTGACCCAAATCTGAGAATGGCGGATTTCTGTCCACTCGACAAGATGTCGGTATTTTGGCCGTAACTTTTTTTCAGTTGCCTCTTTTTCAATGATTCTTTTTTTTCTCTGTTTCTGACGGCTTTTTATACAACGTTTTTTTTGGGGCTATGTTCTAGAAACCGACGGATAAAATCGCACAAAAATCAAAAGTGCAGACTGTTACAGATTCAATCCAGAAATTTGGGTCAACTTGCACCGCGGATATCTTTTAACTTCCTTTATTGAATGAAGCGAAATTTTAGGGGCAGTTAGATAAGAAAGTTATGGATCTAATGGCGCTGGTTTCACTCAAAAAAGATAGCGGAAACAAAAGTTATTGCGTTTTTGGTGGCGGCTGCACAAGAGGGAGTCTTCTGGCCGAAATTGGAAATTAGGGTTTGATGTGTTTTTGATGGCTTTGGACGTGGGGATTTTTTTTGAGAGTTTTATGGGACCAAAAATATGACCAGCAACAAGACAATACTAAGACGGACACAAACTCAATTTAGCAAACCAAAATTAACAGATCAAAAAGCACAATGGGGTTTGGACAGCGGAAATTAACTCTTTTTGTGGGGCAATTTTTCTGGACTATGGGAAATAAAAATCAATCTACTAACTAGGGATACAAAGAATTCCTACCAGTCAACTGAAGCTCTGATACCACTTGATGAGCCGACGGGGTCCCGATCTTCCGATAGGATGATAATTTCGATTTGGAGGAGAACGACTTTGACGATGCGGCTACTAACCGGTCACGACCAGAACGCCAAGCAATCGCTAAACCACACTCCGAGTCATTATCAACCGTGCCAAGAACGCGGTTGACCTGACCACGAAGGTCTATTCCTGCATGCAACCGAAGAACACGCAAGAACAAGATAACAAGCAATCTGAAATTGCAAATATTTATATTAAGCTCAAAAGGTGGGATTCCGCAGAAGGTTCTTTACGGTTGGTCTAGCCGACACAAGCGAAGAACAAAAGTTTTCACAATGGAAAAACTAATCAAACGAAATCCAAGAAAACTAGAAGGGTGCAGCCTCCTTAAATAGGGGTGGGGAAGCCACACAAAACTAAGGAAAAGGGGGTGGTACTATTCATGGTACTGTTCATATAAATAGTAACATGTGAACAGTGTGGGCCTAGGTGGGGGAGCACCTCCCCTTTGGGCCGAAACATTACAAGGCCCATTTGACACAAATAGGTGATACAGCACCTTCTTCGAGTGATTGCAGCGAGCATAGGAGGAATTTGGAGATGAGGCTGGATCCATTGGAAAGAGGACGAGCAAAGCTTTCCATCGAGTACTCGTGGACCTCAAACGAACTCCGTATGTGAAAGTTATGCACATTTGAAGTTGGGCCGTCGTGCTGAATCCGAACTGATCTGGAGGCCGAATTGGATTCCAAAATGTGTCCAAGTTGAACTCTTGCTTGAATTGATGCAAACATGATGTGGTGCTACAAATATATATATTTTCATCATTAGATAGCATCATATTCTTATTTAAAATATGTTGAAACCGAAGAAACGAATTCACCTTTAGTTCAATCTTGGTATTGGGCGCTAGGGTCATATGTGTTGGTGGCGTGGTCACATCACTCAACGTCCTGGAATCGATTTTGATGAAATATTCAGTCCTGTGGTTAAGCCGGCCACTATTCGCACAGTCTTGACAGTGGCTCTTTCGCATGATTGGCCTGTTCATCAGTTGGATGTGAAGAACGCCTTTCTGCATGGCACCCTTGATGAGACCGTTTATTGTGTGCAGCCTGCTGGATTTATTGATAGTGCTCACCCGAATTTCGTCTGCCGCCTCAACAAATCTCTCTATGGTCTGAAGCAAGCTCCCCGCGCCTGGTATAGTCGCTTCGCCACTCACATTCTCTCTTTGGGCTTCGTGAGTGCCAAGTCGGACACATCTTTATTTATCTATCGTCGCGGCAGTGAGACAGTCTACTTGCTCCTCTATGTTGATGATATTGTCCTGACGGCCTCCTCTACTTCACTGCTTCGCCGGGTCATTGTCGCACTTCAGCGGGAATTTTCTATGAAGGATCTTGGTCCGCTGCATCATTTCTTGGGTCTTTCTGTCACTCGTCAGGATGATGGTTTCCTCCTCAGTCAGCGTCAGTACATCCTGGAGGTTCTTGAGCGCGCTGGCATGGCAGCTTGCAAACCGTGCTCTACGCCAGTCGACACGTGCGCCAAGGTCTCTGGCACCGAGGGCGCCCCTGTTGCTGACCCGACTCATTACCACGGTCTGGCTGGAGCTCTGCAATATCTCACATTCACTCGACCGGATATTTCCTATGCTGTTCAGCAGGTGTGTTTTCACATGCATGACCCACGGGAGCCACATTATGCTTTGATCAAGTGTATTCTTCGCTATCTTCACGGGACATTGGATTATGCCTTGCAGCTTCGACGCACGGATATCTCTACTCTGGTCGCTTACTCTAATGCCGATTGGGCCAGTTGTCCGGACACCCGTCGCTCCACCTCTGGGTATGCAGTCTTTCTTGGTGATAATCTCGTGTCTTGGTCCTCGAAGCGGCAGCCTACTGTATCTCGTTCCAATGCTGAGGCTGAGTATCGTGCAGTTGCAAATGCCGTTGCTGAGACAACTTGGTTGCGTCAGCTACTTCGGGAATTACATATTCCTCTCCAACGCGCCACTATTGTTTATTGTGACAATGTCAGTGCAGTGTATCTCTCGACAAATCCAGTCCAGCACCAGCGTACCAAACACATCGAGATTGATCTTCACTTTGTCCGTGAACGAGTTGCGGCCGGCGCTGTTCGGGTATTGCACGTACCTACCTCCTCCCAGTGTGCTGACATTTTCACCAAGGGACTGCCATCTTCGGTCTTCACTGAGTTCAGATCCAGTCTGAACGTTCTTCCCTGTGGCTAGCCACGCTCAGACTGCGGGAGGGTGTTAGACTACTATTAGCAGGATTCTTATCCCTGTTTAGCGCTCCTTGATTAGCGCGGTAGCCATGCATGTGCATGCTACTATTTTAGGCGAGTCCACATACGGTGGCAATCTCCTTCCTGTTTTGCCGGATATTATTTCTATAAGCCGGTATGATACGGAAGAGAGGCTTGCCTATATATGTACGTTCCGATTCTTGATTAATTAATCAACGAGTTCTCTTGTCCATCAGTATGGTGTATTGAGTAGATCTAGTCGTATGGGCTTTGCCTGTATATTTCGCCATGTTTTGTATGGTGTATTGAGTAGATCTAGTCGTATGGGCTTTGCCTGTATATTTCGCCATGTTTTGTATGGTGTATTGAGTAGATCTAGTTGTATGGGATTTGCCTGTATATTTCGCCATGTTTTGTATGGTGTATTGAGTAGATCTAGTCGTTACCTCCGCTCCGCTGGGGGTGTTCATGCAGGGAAATAACGCCTTGGATGACTTGGGGGCACGATCCTTCTGGCGAGAGAGGGCCGTCATCGCGCAACCGTGGACTCCGCGTCGTCGAAGCCCGCCTCGGAGCCTCCTCCCTCGTGGCCTCCGCGTTGTTTCGAGTCCTCGCTCGTCTCCGTGCGATCAAGAGCTCCGTGCCGTCCTCGAGTCTCTGCTTCCCGAAGTCCCGCTCGAAGTCTCTGTATAATCCGTGCATGCACGTTGCTTTATACATTCCATGCATGCACGTTGCTTTATACTCCGTGCATGCACGTTGATTTATACTCCATGCATGCATGATGCTCACCAGTCGCCGCGTGCGCCTCCACACAGCACTCCGCCCGGCCTCCATCGTCGTGTGCGGCCGCCTGACTTCCGCACCGAGTGATGCCGCGCAGCAACGAGAAGCTACGTCCATCTCGTCGACTACGACAGAGCGAGGGACGTCCGTCAAAGAGAGGACACCAAGCTTCATGCTATAGGGCACGTAGTGCATGCATGTACATGGCGTCTACTCCTCGGCCGTAGCATTGGCACTCTGCTCCTGCAAGCCTCCGCATCATCCGTCTTCGCTCCGAACTCCGACGTCAGACTTGGCGGTATCAGCCTTCGCCGCTAACTTCGCCATGACGGACCCGCGACGACTTTGCCGGCGTTCGCCCGGCACGTTCCCCCGCGTCTGCCCGCCTCCACAGGCCGCTGGTCTCCGCTCATTGCCAGCGAGGCACACACGCGTAACCATGCATGCAGGTGTCGATTGGCAGCAAGGCGCACAGGAGTATACACGCGCAGTTGCTGGAGCTTCAGCTGATCCAGTTCCTGATGCCGGACGACAACGCGCGACGGCAAGCGAAGGAGCAGATCCGGCGGCTGGGGCGCGACCCGCAGGTGGTGCCGACGCTTCCCCACTCGGCGAGCCAGAAATGGGACATGGGCGCGTTGTTCCTCGTCAGCAGCAGGCCTTCTGGGCGTTTGCATCGACAAGTTCACCTCCGTGCCACGGCCTCTACAATGGCGAATTCTTCTCCGACATTGCCACAATGGGACTTCGTGTCCCCACGGGTGCCACCGTCAGCATCGTACACTTGTTTCCGCGCCGGTAGCAGTTGCCGCCCTCCGCGTTGCCAAAGGGCTCTGCCGCGTCTGCACCCGCCTTTATCAGGCTTCGCGCCGCATTTGTCTGCCTCTGACAAAGTCGACGTGGTCATTCCACTCGCGGGCGGAAGGCACATGCGTATCGGCAAACCAAGATGAGAGCTCGGGCATTACTCATTGAGAATGGTGTCGGTGTCGGCCTCCACTGCTCGTCTTCACGACGGCTTCGGCCCTACCTCCACCGCCTCGAACCTCGCCAGGGCCATGCCTCAGCGACAAAGGTCTCGGCTTCGCGGACTGCGCAGTCTTCCTTCGCGCTGGTGAAACCCGCCCCGCATCAAATCTTGATAGGCTCGGGCGGCGTCGCGGCGGTGGAGTTCGAGGAAGCGATTGTGCTGTTCGAGGAGGATGAAGCCAGCGTTGGGGACACCGCGGTGGCGTTCCGCATCTTCAGCTGCAACGGCGATGGGTTCATCGACGCCGGCGAGCTCGGGAGAGTGCTCAGGTCGCTCGAGTTCGCCGCCAGCGACACCGCCGAGGACTGCGCATAATCAACGCCTACGACGAGGATAGGGATGGCAGGATCAACTTCCAGGAGTCCCTCCGCTGGGCCAACGCCGAACCTCCGCTCTTCGTCGAGCCTTCGGCCTCGCGTCGCCCCAGAGTAGCACCTCGCCTTCGCGAGCTGGATTTCGCCCAGCCTCCACTTCGCGGCCTTTGTGCCGAACCTCCGCTCTGCAGCTTTCGTCCAACGTCGAGCCCCCCGCGTCACAGACTCTGAGCGACATCGAGCTGGTTGCGCCTACCCTGCCGTGGCTTCGCCTCTGCGACAACAGCTTCGGCCTTCGCTTCGCCGGAGTATAAATAAGACGTAGCGTCGAGGTCCACCTCCGCACGTACTCTAAGGAGTATAAATAAGACGTAGCGTCGAGGTCCGCTTCCGCAGGAACTCTACGGTCTATAAATTAGACGCAGCGGGGGGACGCCTCCGCGCACACTCTAAGGAGTATAAATAAGACGCAGCATCGAGGTCCGCCTCCACGCACACTCTACGGAGTATAAATAAGACGCGGATGTTGTCCCTGCGCACTCTACTGAGTATAAACCAGACGCGGATCCCGCGCACGCATGGATGTTGTCCCTATGCGTACTCTCCGGAGTATAAATAAGACGTGGATGTCGTTTCCACGCACTCTACGAAGTATAAATAAGACGCGAATGTTGTCTCTGCACACTCTACCGAGTTTAAACAAGATGTGGATCCCGCGCACGCATGGATGTTGTCCCTATGCGTACTCTCCGGAGTATAAATAAGACGTGGATGTCATTCACACGCACTCTACGGAGTATAAATAAGACGCGGATGTTGTCTCTGCGCACTCTACCGAGTATAAACAAGATGCGGATCCCGCACACGCATGGATGTTGTCCCTATGCGTACTCTCCAGAGTATAAATAAGACGTGGATGTCGTTCCCACGCACTCTCCGGAGTATAAATAAGACGTCGATGATATTCTCACGCACTCTACGGAGTATAAAAATTGTGCAATGGCCGAGGCACCAGGGAGTGCCTCGCCTTAGCGACGCAGCACCTGGACATCGTGCCTTCGCGTGCGTTGCGCCAGGGAGTGCATCGCTTTGGCGCCCTCGGCCTACGCCGCAAGCGCCCGCTCTCCACGGGCACTATTTTTTGAATGTAGGGGAACGGCAGTGTCGTCTCTCTACCTCTGTGTGCGTAGCGCCCTCGGCCTACGCCGCAAGCACCCGCTCTCCACGGGCACTGTTTTTGAAGGTAGGGGAACGGCAGTGTCGCCTCCCTACCTCTGCGTGCCTAGCGCCCTCGGCCTACGCCGCAAGCGCCTGCTCCCCACAGGCATTGTTTTTGAAGGTAGGGGAACGGCAGTGTCGCCTCCCTGCCTCTCCGTGCGTAGTGCCCTCGGCCTATGCTACAAGCGCCTGCTCTTTGCGGGCACTGTTTTTTAGGGTAGGGGAACGACAGTATCGCCTCCCTACCTCTGCGTGCGTAGCGCCCTCGGCCTACGCCGCTAGCGCCCAATATTATGATCCAATTACTCATACTTCTTATTTAAAATTTGGATCATTCAAAACTTCAAGTTTTGTATTAATACAACATATTTTGACCGAGTAAAGAGTATTATATTTTGATGGAAAAAATATATACATCTACAGGATGCTTTCAAGAGCATAAATATTATACTGCCATATAAAATACGACCATCAATTAATCTGCGTGGAATATTATATATTCTGCTATAATATAATTCTAGTTTAACCTCCCAGATGGAACACTTATTCGTCAGGAATATATGTGATTAATTGGGAGGTAATTTATATGCCTGTTATAATTTATTATGCCAAATAAGTATGACATATTTAGATCATTTAGGGTATTTAAAATCCAATAGGTCATCTAGTACTTTGAGAGTTATATTTTCTTTAGGAAAATGGCTATAGCTTCCAGTGGCATAAGTGCGGCAGCTTCATGCTACTCTGCAATTGTCATGTATGTGGTCACATGTCGGCGACTAACATATTACTGGGGATAAATCAATTACCCTTCGAGGGTTGCAATGATTTTTTGCCAATAGTGTGGATAGTAGTTTTCATTATCTCTCAAATAAACTATATTATTTATAGTTTCAAGCTTATTTGCTTCTAGATTTGACCTAGGATATGCCACTATGCTTGTCATTACTCTTGTGCCTCGAAGGTTCCACATATGCCCCAAATTTCTTCTCTTTTTCATCCCAACCATAAAATTCCATGTGAGAGCGCCTGCTTCTAGCATTTGCTTTGAATAAACTCAGAATTTTAGCAATAAATTGCTACTATACTACTTAAGAAGTAAAACTTTATTGGTGTGAAACCGACATATACTTGGTAATATGGAAGATGGCGATTATTTTTAGACTTCAAGTCTTTGGGGTTCATAGGATTTTCTAGTCGAGGTGATTCTTCTGGGATTTAATATTTGACTAGATGTCTTGTGTCTTCAAGAGGGACAATTTTCCTATTACCATCTAGGCATTAATGCATAAAGGGCTAGTGAACTTAAGCATATCATTTTTTTCAAATGTTAGTCATAATATTTATAGATTTTATTACATGCATGATTAATTATTTTACTGCGGGTAAGATATGTTGTTGGCAATGTGTCCTATTAAGCAACTGTTTAGCAGTGGTAAGGTTCTAACAGAACAACTTAGACCAAACACATTTATGGCATCTAGAAAAATAATTATCTAATGCCCAATTTCAGCCTAAGGCAAAAGATAAGAGGTGCTCTTCATGAGCAAGATCAAACTCGACAGGAATTGTATTATATTATTGATGCTACTCATGTAGGAAAAATGACATCTAAATGAAGCTAAGGGATAACTGGGAGAATGCTACTGGTCTCCATACTGTTCACCATAGGCATATTCTTGCCTATGAATGCACTTGTTTATTAGTAACATACGTGATAGGGACGGGTCCCGATCTTCCAACAAGTTCTGGATATGTTCGATTTGGTGGAGGCGCGACACAAATCGATCCGGCTTCCGAACGACACGTTCCGAACCCCGCAATCGCAGCACCACGTCTCCTCGGGTTATCAACCGTGCGCAGCCGGTTGACCTCGCCAAGAAGGCTAATTCTTACCTGCGAATCGAAGAACACAAGCAAGAACAAGGAAGAACACAACTGAATTGCAGATGTATTGATTTAGCACTCGAAAGTTGGGGTCTCACAAACCGATGAACGGCGATACTGTTCAAAGACAGAATTAATCTAAGCAAAACCCCACCCTAATGGTGGGGGTGGCGGCTGGGTATAAAGGAATTATGGGCGTGCAAAACCCCTGGACGCGCCCCTAATGGGCTCCAACACGATACAAAGCCGAACGGCCCAAAGACGGTGGCGCAGCACCCTGACAGATTCTGAACGCCACTTGTTTCGACGATTCCCGTTGACTCAGTAGGAATTTTGACATGGGACCAGATCCATTGGAAAGGTAGTCTTCTCAGCTTTCCATACATATGTGGAACGTCCAAAACGGAGTCCGGATGCGATCTGGGCGTCCGTTTTAGTGCGGCCTGGTCCTGGACTCCGAATTGGATTCGAAGTCGGCTTGAGTTGGACCTCCATCATGATTCGACCACCCTTGCTGGACTTGTGCGCCTCGTAGCCCTTCTCCAAGTACTTCTAGGTCCTCTCCATGGTTCCTAATCATAATTAAATCATTAGGTAGCAATCGATTCTCAAATGAACAAAAAGAAGTACTTAGGAACGAGCTCACCTGTAAATTCAATTGTCGGGCGCGAGCTCTAGTGATTGGTCCTTGAATGTCAAGTAGAGGAGTGTTGTGTGTATCTGACGAAGTGATGTCCTCATCATCCTCCCCCTCTTGAAGCGGAGTTGTCCTCAACTCGGCCTCATCTTCCTCTCTTCAAATATGAAATGTTAAAGGTGGGACTAACCCCAAACTCGGGAGGCAACTCAAGTTTATATGCATTATCATTTATCTTCCCAACTATCTTAAAAGGACCAGCAGCTCTAGGCATCAATTTCGACTTTCTTAACTCAGGAAATCTATCCTTTCTCAAGTGCAACCAAACAAAATCACCCGGTTCAAGTATAACTTCCTTTCTACCTTTACTACCAGTAATCCTATATTTTTCATTCATCTTTTCAATGTTTGCCTTAGTAGTCTCATGCATTTTGACAATAAAATCAGCACGCTCCTTAGCATCATTATGAACTCTCTCACTAGTAGGCAAAGGCAAAATATCAATAGGGGCACGGGGATTGAATCCATACACTACCTGAAAAGGACTTACCTTGGTGGTGGAGTGTTCCGCTCGATTATATGCGAACTCAACATGCGGCAAACACTCTTCCCACAGCTTCAAATTATTCTTCAAAACAGCTCTCAACATGGTAGACAATGTGCGGTTCACCACCTCGGTTTGGCCATCAGTTTGTGGGTGACATGTTGTAGAGAACAACAACTTTGTACCCAACTTGTTCCATAGAGTACGCCAAAAGTGACTCAAGAACTTGGTATCACGATCTGAAACAATAGTAGAAGGCATACCATGCAAACGAACTATCTCTTTGAAAAAGAGGTCAGCAATATGAACGGCATCATCGGTTTTATGACATGGTATAAAGTGAGCCATCTTAGAAAAACGGTCCACAACAACAAAAATACTATCCCTCCCCCTCTTAGTCCTGGGCAATCCTAAAACAAAGTCCATAGAAATATCGGCCCACGGAATAGAAGGAACAGGAAGAGGCATATATAAACCATGTGGATTCAAGCGAGACTTAGCTTTTTGACATGTATTGCAGCGAGCCACAAACCGCTCAACATCTCGCCTCATCTTTGGCCAAAAGAAGTGTGTGGCCAGAACGTCCTCCGTCTTCTTAGCACCAAAATGTCCCATCAAACCGCCTCCATGCGCCTCTTGCAACAACAAAAGACGAACGGATCCAACCGGAATGCATAGGCGGTTAGCTCTAAACAAGAACCCATCATTGATCACGAATTTATTCCATGCTTGTCCCTCTTTACAATGCAACAACACATCCTTAAAATCAGCATCAAAAGCATATTGTGTTTTAATAGTTTTAAGACCAAAAATGCGACAATCAAGTTGAGACAACATGGTATAGCATCGAGACAAGGCATCAGCAATCACATTATCCTTCCCTTTCTTGTGTTTAATGACATAAGGAAAAGATTCAATAAATTCAACCCACTTAGCATGTCTACGATTCAAATTGGTTTGACTACGAATATGCTTAAGTGATTCATGATCGGAATGAATGACAAATTCTTTAGGCCATAAATAGTGTTGCCACGTCTCTAAAGAACGAACAAGAGCATACAATTCTTTATCATACGTGGAATAATTAAGAGTAGGACCATTCAATTTTTCACTAAAGTAGGCAACAGGTTTGCCTTCTTGCATCAAAACACCACCAATACCAATTCCGCTAGCATCACATTCGAGCTCAAAAGTCTTACCAAAATCCGGAAGTTCGAGCAATGGTGCGTGTGTAAGCTTGTCCTTCAAAAGATTAAAGGACTCCTCTTGTGATGGCCCCCAATGGAACACGATGCCCTTCTTTGTCAACTCAATTAATGGTGTCGCAATGGTGCTGAATTCCTTGACAAAGCGGCGATAAAATCCTGCAAGGCCAAGAAAACTCCGCACTTGGGAGACCGTCGTGGGCGTGGGCCAACTCCATATCGCCTCCACCTTGGCTCTATCAACCTCAATTCCCTGTGGAGTCACAACATAGCCAAGAAAAGAGACTCGATCCGTGCAAAAGGTGCACTTCCCAAGGTTACCAAACAAACGTGCATCCCTCAAAGCATTAAAAACAGCACGTAAGTGATTCAAATGTTCATCCATGGACTTGCTATAAATCAAGATATCATCAAAGTAAACAACCACAAATTTGCCAATGAAAGGACGTAAAACCTCGTTCATTAATCTCATGAAAGTGCTAGGTGCATTAGTTAAACCAAAAGGCATGACTAACCACTCATACAAGCCGAACTTAGTTTTAAAAGCAGTTTTCCATTCATCGCCAAGTTTCATTCTTATTTGGTGGTATCCACTACGCAAGTCAATCTTTGTGAAAATTACAGCACCACACAACTCATCAAGCATGTCGTCTAGCCTAGGAATAGGATGACGATACCTTATAGTAATGTTGTTAATGGCTCTACAATCTACACACATACGCCAAGAACCATCTTTTTGTGGAACCAAAAGAACAGGAACAGCACAAGGACTAAGGCTCTCACGTACGTACCCACGGTCCAAAAGGTCTTGGACTTGTCGCTGAATCTCCTTAGTCTCTTCAGGATTGGTCCTGTATGCCGCACGGTTTGGCAAACTCGCTCCAGGAATCAAATCAATCTGGTGCTCAATCCCTCGAATGGGTGGAAGTCCTAGAGGTATCTCATCAGGGAAAACATCTCTAAACTCCTGCAAAAGGTTAGTGACAAGAGCAGGCAAAATGCAAGGCATATTATCAAGAGAAAATAAAGCATCTTTGCACACAAAAACATAGCATGTATCATTAACATCATCAATTTCAGCAAGGTCTAATTTTGTGGCAAGCATAACAGAATTTTTCAAATGAATTACTTGCTGTTTTTCAGATTTATCATGTTCCTTTTGATCATTAGCAGCAGCAGCTCTTGCCCTATCGGCCTCTATAATCTCAGTTGGGGTCAAAGGCAGTAAAGTAACTTTCTTTCCCTTATGCATAAAAGTGTATTTGTTACTACTACCATGGTGTAAAGCATCATTATCAAATTCCCAAGGTCGACCCAATAAAAGAGAGCATGCTTGCATGGGAACCACATCACAATCAACATGATCAGCATAACCACCAATGGAAAAATGGACTCGGCATGTTTGCGTTACCTTAGCTTTTCCAGAATCATTTAACCACTGAATATGGTATGGATGTGGATGCGGTCGCGTGGTCAAGCCAAGCTTCTTGACCAAATCAGAACTCACCAAGTTGTTGCAGCTTCCTCCATCAATGATGACACGTGCGCGTCGGTTCTTGATTGCGAAGAAAGTCTGAAACAAATTATGGCGTTGAAGCTTATCAGGTTGTTGTACCTGTGTGCTGAGGACTCGCTGCACAATGATGCTCCGTAGCGTCGCTGTGGATGCCCCACCAAGGACCAAGTCGTCATCACCACCGCCATTGTCGTCCAAGGCAGCAGCAACAGCATCATCATCCTCCTCGACATCCGAAGTGCTGATGTAACCTCCATCTTCTGTAGCGATGTATGCCCGTTGGCTAGGGCAATTCTTCTGCACATGACCAAGCCCATGGCAGCGGTGGCACTGAATGTCGGAGGAGCGGCCCGTTGAAGCCACGGAAGAAGAACTCTTGGCTAGAACCTGCAAGGAATTTTTTGAAGCATCTGCAAAGCGTGACGTGGAAGGTGGCTTCGATGGCGCTGCTGCAATCTTGTTCACAGGTGGTGGAGGAGAACGAAAACTCGAAGAAGACTTGGGCAGTCCCGTCGATGTAGTCGTGCGCGGCGTGTAGAAGGGTCGTCCGGTGCTTGCCTTCGCTGATTCCTTGCGTCCCTGCAATTCTTTTTCTGCAAGCATAGCAAGCTGGAACAACTGGTTGACAGTAGTAAATTCTTTATAATCAACAATGTCTTGAATTTCACGCCGTAACCCCCCGTAGAAACGACAAATCTTATCATCCGTGTCCTCAACAACCCCACAACGCATCATACCCTTTTGAAGCTCAGCATAATAGTCCTGAACAGAACGATCACCTTGTTCTAAGCGCTGCAATTTTTTTCTCAAATCAAGTTTATATGTGGGAGGAACAAAACGATTACGCATATCTTCTTTTAACCGCTCCCATGTATCAGGCTGTAAGCGCATGTTACTTAGTTCATTCCACCAGATAATAGCAAAGTCCTTAAACTCACTAGTAGCTTGTCTAACTCTATGTTGTTCAGGAACCAAGTGAGAATTAAATTTCTGCTCTACCGTCATCTCCCAATCAAGATATATATCAGCATCGTAAAGACCAGCAAAAGAAGGAATGGTAAACTTGACTTTAGCAAAAGGGTCGTCGTTACCATGACGGTTCTGGTTATTACCTCCCATACCATGTCGGTTTTGCTGAAGACGCCGACGTAGTCGTGCATCTTGTGTCGCCCGCTGATCAATGTTGTCATCCGCATCATACACTGTGTCATCATCACGACGATGACCGTCATTGACAGGTGGCAGGCGTGCCTCCAATGTGTCCATCCGACTAGTGAGGTCAGCCAACCGCCGCTCCACCCGCTCAATGCCTTCCGTGGTGTTCAACTTGGCAATGGCGGCGACGATGGTGTCCATTCTCGCGCCGAGTGAAGCATTTTGTTTGTCGAGCGCAGCTTGTAGCTGGCCGCGACTAACACACTCGTTGAAATCGACCGGTGTCGCGTCACCTTCGTCACCTGCCATGGTTAGTGGAAACACAGGGAAAACAAAAGGATTATCCCTATCAACTAGAAAGGAAGGGTAGTGGAAATCCGCAAAGGAAGTGTCTTACCAAGCTCTTACAAATGTTCTTACCAAAGCAGCAGGTGGTACAACCGGTGGTTGGTTCGTGAAACCATGTCGAGCGTGGGTACGATTGCAAGGGTCAAAACGGTGCTATCTAGAAGTAGATATATTGTAACATCCCAAAAATTTGCTTTCTTTAAAACTAATTGCAAAATAATTATTTTAAAGTATTTGAACTTTATTTGGATTTTCTGGAGCTTAGTTGGATCTTTTCTGGATTTTATTTCAAGCTTTAAAGTAAGAAAAGTTAACAATTCTCATTTTATAAAAGCCAAAATAAATTTATTTCATTTTCCAAAGTCAAAAATAAGTTTATTTATTTTTCCTAAGTCAATCCTGTATTTTATAAAAATTTCCAGGATTTTCTAGAAATTAAAAACTCCCTTTTAAAATTAAATTGTGTTTCTGAAAAATCTAAATCGAATTTAATCCTCAACCTCTCTACTCGGCCATCACGTGTCGCTCCCTGATTCAATCCATCCTCGCCCGGTTTAATCTCAGCCACCCGCATTCACTTACCCCTTCGTTTTAATCCGATGGCCCTGATTTCTCTTTCGCCTCGTGGCATTCATCCGACCGTCCACTCCTTCCTCCTCTCTCTTCTCTCTCGCCGCCAGCCCAACCCCTCCTGTCAGCTTCTTCTTTCTCCTTGCCTTCTTCAACCTTCCACCGCTAGCATTCATGCCCTATCCGATCTCTTAAATTTGGCTGTTTCTTCTCGTTAGCCGAGCATTTGCTACAATTGAAAGCCTAATCACTCCCGCAATCAACCTCCACCATTTCTCCACTTTAAGCCCCGCCTATATCCCTCTTTACTCGTCTTTCCGTCGTCCTTAACTTTGGTGTAACCGATAACCGTTCGTCGCCTCCACCGAGTGAATCCACCGCCGAAGAGCCCTGCTGCCAACGCCCTTTCTTTGCCATCCCTGCATCCTCGTCGCCGGCTACCACCGAGAATTTCCGAGTGTCGTGCCAAGGTGCACTTAACTCCCCGTGTCCTCCTCCTCTCGCGCACCCCTCGCCAACCCCAGCAGCGCCGTCATCCGTTGATGCCCTTAGTCCCAGTGCGCCACCTCAGTAACCATGAGCCACACAAGCGCTACGCCAGCCAAGTGTGCCACCTCAGTTTTCTCTTTGGTCCATGAACCCAGTCCACAAAAGTCGGTCCCACCTGTCAGTGAATAAAACCCTTGTTCTGTTGAAAAATAATTCGATCAGAAAATCAAAATCTTTGCTGACGATACCCTGACATATAAATCTCTTTTCCCATAGAAAAATAATTCCTCTGAAAATCATTTCCCTTGATGACATCATAATCTGATTTTTCAGTTCAAAAATAATTCCAGAAAATCAGATTATTCTTTTTCTCTCCTCTTAAACTTTCAAACGCTTGTATTTCTTCATTTTAATTCCGTTTGAGCCCATTTAAATTTCTAAATTCTTATAAAATTCCAATCTATCTATTTCTATCCTATTTTTAAATTTTTGGAATTTTCAAATTTATTTGAATTAAATTAAAGCTTAGAAATTAAAAATATTCTAAATGACTCAAATATACCTCAAATAAATCCAAAATTATTTTATGTAGTCTTTTCGTTTTCCAAGGATATCTGTGAAATTTTTCTGAATTTTTTGGAATTTATTTTATTTTTTTTTCGAAAAAAAACAATAATTATTTTATTATTATTTTCTCTCTCCTGCTACCGTATTCTTCTTCACAGAGACGAGCCTGTTCCCGAGCGCGTACGCGAGCTGCCATGGCTGCATCTTCAACCTTCCATAACTTTTGATTTTCTCAACGGTTTTTAGCGAAATAAATTGCATTCAACTCCTCTCATCAAACTCTTTTCATTTCCCTACCGTTTTCCCTCATTCATGAGCCGTTTCGCGAGAAATTAACCCATGCCATTGATGGACATGGTCTCTTGATCTCCCATCTCGGACCTCCTCCGCCCCTATAAAAGGGAGCACCGTGAGCCCCTCCTCATCCTCACTCAACCCCGAAAATATCAAGTCCCCACTCCTCTTCTCTTGGGCGCAATCGGAGTTTTTCTTTTGTGTTCCAAGCGGCGTTCTTCGGCTTATTGCGCCTCGTCCGGTGGAGCCCCGCCACTTTTGAGCACATCCCCGGATTCGCCTCGTCGCGTTCTACGCGGTGCTCACCTCGCCTTTACCGGAACTTCGCCGGAGCATCATCGCCACCGTGGGCCATAGCGCGTCATCGTTCCTCGCATCGCTACTGGCCGTCCGTGCATGCCCGACCAAAACCAAGGTGAGCATCACGTCCCCCACGTACTACTCTTCGTTTCGCCGCAAGTCTTGCATGTTAATTCCTCTCCGTTTGACCGGAATGTCGATGTCAGCCTGTCGGCTACATAAAAGCGTGTCCACCACGTTTCACTAGTCCGTTGGCCGAGCCGTCTGCACCGTTGAGTTGGCCTCGATGCGTTCTACGCCGTGCTTTCTTCCATTTGTCCAAAACCCTTTCCTAAATTTTTGACCCCGACACCTTGCCATGGCCGCAAATGGCACTTCGCATCCCTGCCTGTCCGGGAATGTTTTCAACAATCCGTTCCCGTCAAAACGTGCCAAACTATCCCAGGTGGCTATGTTTCAGACGGTTTTGGATTCGCTCTACCGAGCACGAAGATATTGAGTTTTTCGTGTTTCGGTACCGTCGTTGTTCAAACGACGATTGCGTCGCCTCCGGTGAGTTTTCGGCTTAGCCGATAATTTTCCTAGCTTCGCCTCACTGCGTTCTAGGCCGTGCTCACCTTACTTCTCCTTGTTTCTTTCCCGAAAATTATTCTTCTCTCCACACCTTATGTCGTTGTCATCGTACACGTCGTCATCGTGCTCCGTTTGACATGTCGTCACTTCCTACATGTGCCTCGGGTCCTTAGCAACCCATTTTGCTAGTTAGATTCACCTCCCATGCCTCCTCTCGTCAGCGCTAGCCTTCTCGCCAAAAGTACTGTTCTCGGATGAACAGTAACATCTGTGAATTTCCAGCATTTTCTCGCCCCGGCAAACTTTAGATCGCTCGTTCTCCTTCGTCCGAACTCCGATCAACCCGATTCTTTTTCCTAAATTCATCTAAAATTGAGCTCTATCTTTTGGTTCTGGTTTTGCAGTTTTTTTGAGTTCATTTGAATTTTATTTGAATTTGTTTTGTTTGTTTTATCGTTTCGCGCGTAGAACCCGACGTCGCCGAAGAGTTTGTCGAACCACAGCAAGAGGGACCAACCAGTGCACAAGAAGGCAAGTCTCCTTTGATCATTTTGATCCTATGTTTTGCAAGTTTTCTTTGATCAACTTGCTCAAATGATTTATAAAATGATTAGGTAGTTATTTTAAATTATTGCATGCTTATGTCATATCAAGTGATAATTTGATTTAGAAAATTTAGTTAAATACACAATTTGTTATACCTTCCATTGAAAATTGTTTACCTTGTACCATTGTCAACTTAGGATATCCCTTTGACTCAATAATGAGTTAGTATTACATCTGTTGAATTTTTAAATACTAGCAAATGCTTAGCGTAGCAAATCAATGTAATAATGCTCAAATGAGTAGCATTTTTGCTAAATGTTTTGATGAATGATTTGTTTGAACATTGGTAATGGATGTTACCATTGTTAAATGATTTGTTTGAAAAGTGGTAATGGATGTTACCACTGTTAATTTGAAAATAAAAATGAAGTTCAAAGGAAAAGTTGACAAGGGTGGATGGAAGGTTTGGCTGGTGCAGTTAGCACGAGAATTTTTGGAATTGTGAATGAACCACCCTGGTCGTTTAAGGACCGACGCTTGTGTTTGTCCAAACTGAGCAAAACAGTGCAACCACAAGTCTATATGGGTACGACCTAGCTAACTAACCTATAAAGGTGTAGTTTAGATATCACCAGTGGTGTATTGAGTGCCAGGGTGTACTGGTTACTCATAGTGAGGGACAGGGTTTACTGTACTCATACGGCGCAAGAGGGGGCTCCGACTCGTGGATTCGAGTTGTGGTGAAACCTTAGCGGGTGGTATCTAGCTATACTGGAGTAGGTGAAAGGCTTTGTGATATTTTATCTGGGTCTCATGCCAAAGGAAGCATGTTGACTATTAAGATAATTTATCTCTTGTGGGTAAAGTGTACAAACTCTGCAGAGTAAAAACTATTCGAATAGCCGTGCCCACGGTCAAGGGCGGGCAAGGAATGCATTCACATGGTAGAAGTTTGATTTTGATTTCAAAATAAAATGGTTTGTCAAACTTGAGAGTGGTATAACTCTCGTGATTTAAATCTGGTGGTGTAACCAGATCAGGTGGTTTAACCTGAGTTTTGAAAGTTGGCAGATAGCCTGAGATATTAGTGTTGCTGGTTTAACCTTCACTAAGATTATTTATCTATTTTCAATTATTGAAAACAAGATGTTTAACAAATGGCTTTGAAATAATAGGAAAGTTTGAAATAAAATGCTGACTTTCGCAAAAGAACCATATAGCCTTCCTTTGTTAAGCCCTGCATCTATACATCTTTCCCAAGACTTGCGGAGTACATTCATGTACTCACGTGCTACACTTCAAATTAACTCTCAGAGGAGATCGAAGCTCAAGAGGTGGACTACGACTACTTCGTGGTTGGATTCGTCGAAGGCTTTCCGGACTTCTAGGTTGCGTTTCCCCAGTCAATTGCCTGTGGCGTATTGATGGGTCTTGCTTTAGTTTCTTTTTGCTTCCGCTGTAATTTTCTGTTTGGTGTGAGGTCTTAAAACCTCATTTGTAATAAAGACTTCGAGGTCTGTAATCTCGATTATGATAATAAAGCGTTGTTGGCAATGTATCATCTTTTCTGTTTGAACTGTGTGTACTAGCGTTGATCTGGGACTAGTACTGTAATGCACAGGGAGTCCAGGAGTTTCTACTCCGGGGTCTCACAGAAGTGGTATCAGAGCCAATTTGACTGTAGGGCGTAACCTAGTTAGAATGGTCGTTATTAGAAAAGCTTCAAATATTATTTTATAAAATAAAAATTTAATAATGTGCTCTTCTCATCTTTTCTCTTCTTTCTATCCTTACCTTCGTCAGGATATTCTATCTTATCTATATGTTTGCTCACTTTTAAGAATGGTAATTGTATCCACTTTCCTTTGTAATTTTTATAGATGGGTTAGAGAGATCAAGTCTGTGAAGCACCCAGAGGACCGTGTCGTCATGAAGATTTGAAGAGTAGTTCCTTTGTTTATAGTACCCAAGTAAAGCTCTACGATTTTAGAACGCTTATGTATATTGCTTGTTGGTGTTAGATGGACTGTACCAAGTCTTTGTGTACTTGTAGTACAACCATCTTTAAAAACTATTTTTGTTTTCGAGCTAAGTTTCTCCTGGTTGGAGTTTACTTCTCTCTTGTGTGTTTGTTTGGGATGTTATTTAGTTGTTCCCCGACCTATTATCTAAGCTACTTCCTCTTACCTTGTGCTAACCCTAGTTACTGCTTCAGATGGTGTAAGTTCCAATTCTTCCATTGTAGTCCAAGCTTGGAAAATATTTGAGAACCAAGAATATATGGAAGATCACAACATCTACGGAAAGTACTCTTATCAGGAAAGTCATCCTAATCCTTAGATGTCAAGTTAGGTAATTTGGAGGATTGTTGCTAGTGTGATATATTTGGAGTTAGAATTGACAAGATTGGATAATTCTTGGGTGATTCGAAAGTAATAAAGGTATATTTGCAGATACCAATGGATTATGAATAAATATGAAAGTTGTAACACTTGTGGATTGAATAGATCTTAGAAATGATCACATTATTGAACTTGGTGGAGCTAATTAGATCATGGGGAGTGTCCAAACTTAGTGCCTTGGATTTATTATCTTGGATTGAAAGGAGTAATTGGATGTAAAACAAGATTTTAGTTGAAGGATTTATTTGTGATCATTGGAGAATTAATATTAAGAATTTGATATAGTAAAGGTGGAAATTAAAAGATTGGATTATCATAAACAATTTATGACATCAATTTTGTCTGATTTGGTTGAATCATGAAGAGCGGATAAATTTTGTGGAATTAATTGATTATCATAGTTTGGTGGACCTATTGATGATGAGTGGATACCAGTGCAATTCTGGAAGATAATACACTTAGATATCTGGTGGATTACTCTTGTCATTGCAAAGGGGATATTGATTTGAAACTCGTGGATTTATCAGATCGTTGAAAGATAACTGGATTTTAATTTATGAGATTGAATATATCATTTAAGGATGATCGAAGGCTTAAGTTTGGTGGATTTAAGTCAAATATGGAAGATAGATTGTTCGATAAGAATTAATTGTGGTACTCAGATTCACTCAAATTTGGTGGAACCAAAATGATGATTTTCGAGAAGTTGATTTTGGTGGATTAATCTTATCATCGAAAAGTGGGTTCTGATATGTTGATTTGAAATTTGTGGATTTATCATATCATTGTTAGATAATTGGATTTTAATTTATGAATTGACTAAATCATTTAATGATGTTCAAATGGTTAAGCTGGAGGATTTAAATTAATTATGGGAGATAGATTAGAACTAATTGAGATACTTCGATTCATTCAAATTTGGTGGAATGAAAATGATGATTATGAATAGACTGATGTTGGTGGATTACCAGATATTGAATTATTGATTGGTTGATCTCAAAATTGATTGATGATTACTAAAAGGTGGGATTAATTTTATGTTATCTGATGGGAGTTATGAATCTATTGGATTAGACAAGGATCATAAAGTATTGGTGAAAATCACAGATTACAACATCATTGGATTCTTATTAGAAGAACTCTATGGTTTGCCATCAAATTCGAATTAGTATAGACAATAAAATTTTATGGGATTATGTGTGGAAATTAATGTGAAATCAACGAGGTGCATTGGTGGTATATGATTTTGCAATAAAGCACCTTTGAAAAGTTGAAACAATTATGTCTTTTGTCGGATGAACACTAGAAGTTAAGCCCTTCTGATGGAATTTTGAATTAATCAATATGATAAGGGCAAATGAAGTTAGCATAGAGATTATAGGCGACTGGAGATGTATTTTCCGATTTGTAGTTGTCTTCCATATATCTCAATTAAAGGAATGCTTCAGAGTACCAAAAATAAAACAAGTCAAAATCAAAGAGCCAGCTAAACATCGAACAAGAGACAAAAATATCGAGCTCTACAAAGTATAGTGAAGTATCTTTTTAGAATCAGAAGCAACTTGGGAGTGTGAAGATGACCGAAGAGCCGAGTTTCCCTCTCTTTTCTTTTCCCTACTCCGTCCGAATCTCGGGGTCGAGATTCTTTCTAAGGGGGGTAGATTTGTAACATCCCAAAAATTTGCTTTCTTTAAAACTAATTGCAAAATAATTATTTTAAAGTATTTGAACTTTATTTGGATTTTCTGGAGCTTAGTTGGATCTTTTCTGGATTTTATTTCAAGCTTTAAAGTAAGAAAAGTTAACAATTCTCATTTTATAAAAGCCAAAATAAATTTATTTCATTTTCCAAAGTCAAAAATAAGTTTATTTATTTTTCCTAAGTCAATCCTGTATTTTATAAAAATTTCCAGGATTTTCTAGAAATTAAAAACTCCCTTTTAAAATTAAATTGTGTTTCTGAAAAATCTAAATCGAATTTAATCCTCAACCTCTCTACTCGGCCATCACGTGTCGCTCCCTGATTCAATCCATCCTCGCCCGGTTTAATCTCAGCCACCCGCATTCACTTACCCCTTCGTTTTAATCCGATGGCCCTGATTTCTCTTTCGCCTCGTGGCATTCATCCGACCGTCCACTCCTTCCTCCTCTCTCTTCTCTCTCGCCGCCAGCCCAACCCCTCCTGCCAGCTTCTTCTTTCTCCTTGCCTTCTTCAACCTTCCACCGCTAGCATTCATGCCCTATCCGATCTCTTAAATTTGGCTGTTTCTTCTCGTTAGCCGAGCATTTGCTACAATTGAAAGCCTAATCACTCCCGCAATCAACCTCCACCATTTCTCCACTTTAAGCCCCGCCTATATCCCTCTTTACTCGTCTTTCCGTCGTCCTTAACTTTGGTGTAACCGATAACCGTTCGTCGCCTCCACCGAGTGAATCCACCGCCGAAGAGCCCTGCTGCCAACGCCCTTTCTTTGCCATCCCTGCATCCTCGTCGCCGGCTACCACCGAGAATTTCCGAGTGTCGTGCCAAGGTGCACTTAACTCCCCGTGTCCTCCTCCTCTCGCGCACCCCTCGCCAACCCCAGCAGCGCCGTCATCCGTTGATGCCCTTAGTCCCAGTGCGCCACCTCAGTAACCATGAGCCACACAAGCGCTACGCCAGCCAAGTGTGCCACCTCAGTTTTCTCTTTGGTCCATGAACCCAGTCCACAAAAGTCGGTCCCACCTGTCAGTGAATAAAACCCTTGTTCTGTTGAAAAATAATTCGATCAGAAAATCAAAATCTTTGCTGACGATACCCTGACATATAAATCTCTTTTCCCATAGAAAAATAATTCCTCTGAAAATCATTTCCCTTGATGACATCATAATCTGATTTTTCAGTTCAAAAATAATTCCAGAAAATCAGATTATTCTTTTTCTCTCCTCTTAAACTTTCAAACGCTTGTATTTCTTCATTTTAATTCCGTTTGAGCCCATTTAAATTTCTAAATTCTTACAAAATTCCAATCTATCTATTTCTATCCTATTTTTAAATTTTTGGAATTTTCAAATTTATTTGAATTAAATTAAACTTAGAAATTAAAAATATTCTAAATGACTCAAATATACCTCAAATAAATCCAAAATTATTTTATGTAGTCTTTTCGTTTTCCAAGGATATCTGTGAAATTTTTCTGAATTTTTTGGAATTTATTTTATTTTTTTTTCGAAAAAAAACAATAATTATTTTATTATTATTTTCTCTCTCCTGCTACCGTATTCTTCTTCACAGAGACGAGCCTGTTCCCGAGCGCGTACGCGAGCTGCCATGGCTGCATCTTCAACCTTCCATAACTTTTGATTTTCGCAACGGTTTTTAGCGCAATAAATTGCATTCAACTCCTCTCATCAAACTCTTTTCATTTCCCTACCGTTTTCCCTCATTCATGAGCCGTTTCGCGAGAAATTAACCCATGCCATTGATGGACATGGTCTCTTGATCTCCCATCTCGGACCTCCTCCGCCCCTATAAAAGGGAGCACCGTGAGCCCCTCCTCATCCTCACTCAACCCCGAAAATATCAAGTCCCCACTCCTCTTCTCTTGGGCGCAATCGGAGTTTTTCTTTTGTGTTCCAAGCGGCGTTCTTCGGCTTATTGCGCCTCGTCCGGTGGAGCCCCGCCACTTTTGAGCACATCCCCGGATTCGCCTCGTCGCGTTCTACGCGGTGCTCACCTCGCCTTTACCGGAACTTCGCCGGAGCATCATCGCCACCGTGGGCCATAGCGCGTCATCGTTCCTCGCATCGCCACTGGCCGTCCGTGCATGCCCGACCAAAACCAAGGTGAGCATCACGTCCCCCACGTACTACTCTTCGTTTCGCCGCAAGTCTTGCATGTTAATTCCTCTCCGTTTGACCGGAATGTCGATGTCAGCCTGTCGGCTACATAAAAGGGTGTCCACCGCGTTTCACTAGTCCGTTGGCCGAGCCGTCTGCACCGTTGAGTTGGCCTCGATGCGTTCTACGCCGTGCTTTCTTCCATTTGTCCAAAACCCTTTCCTAAATTTTTGACCCCGACACCTTGCCATGGCCGCAAATGGCACTTCGCATCCCTGCCTGTCCGGGAATGTTTTGAACAATCCGTTCGCGTCAAAACGTGCCAAACTATCCCAGGTGGCTACGTTTCAGACGGTTTTGGATTCGCTCTACCGAGCACGAAGATATTGAGTTTTTCGTGTTTCGGTACCGTCGTTGTTCAAACGACGATTGCGTCGCCTCCGGTGAGTTTTCGGCTTAGCCGATATTTTTCCTAGCTTCGCCTCACTGCGTTCTAGGCCGTGCTCACCTTACTTCTCCTTGTTTCTTTCCCGAAAATTATTCTTCTCTCCACACCTTATGTCGTTGTCATCGTACACGTCGTCATCGTGCTCCGTTTGACGTGTCGTCACTTCCTACATGTGCCTCGGGTCCTTAGCAACCCATTTTGCTAGTTAGATTCACCTCCCATGCCTCCTCTCGTCAGCGCTAGCCTTCTCGCCAAAAGTACTGTTCTCGGATGAACAGTAACATCTGTGAATTTCCAGCATTTTCTCGCCCCGGCAAACTTTAGATCGCTCGTTCTCCTTCGTCCGAACTCCGATCAACCCGATTCTTTTTCCTAAATTCATCTAAAATTGAGCTCTATCTTTTGGTTCTGGTTTTGCAGTTTTTTTGAGTTCATTTGAATTTTATTTGAATTTGTTTTGTTTGTTTTATCGTTTCGCGCGTAGAACCCGACGTCGCCGAAGAGTTTGTCGAACCACAGCAAGAGGGACCAACCAGTGCACAAGAAGGCAAGTCTCCTTTGATCATTTTGATCCTATGTTTTGCAAGTTTTCTTTGATCAACTTGCTCAAATGATTTATAAAATGATTAGGTAGTTATTTTAAATTATTGCATGCTTATGTCATATCAAGTGATAATTTGATTTAGAAAATTTAGTTAAATACCCAATTTGTTATACCTTCCATTGAAAATTGTTTACCTTGTACCATTGTCAACTTAGGATATCCCTTTGACTCAATAATGAGTTAGTATTACATCTGTTGAATTTTTAAATACTAGCAAATGCTTAGCGTAGCAAATCAATGTAATAATGCTCAAATGAGTAGCATTTTTGCTAAATGTTTTGATGAATGATTTGTTTGAACATTGGTAATGGATGTTACCATTGTTAAATGATTTGTTTGAAAAGTGGTAATGGATGTTACCACTGTTAATTTGAAAATAAAAATGAAGTTCAAAGGAAAAGTTGACAAGGGTGGATGGAAGGTTTGGCTGGTGCAGTTAGCACGAGAATTTTTGGAATTGTGAATGAACCACCCTGGTCGTTTAAGGACCGACGCTTGTGTTTGTCCAAACTGAGCAAAACAGTGCAACCACAAGTCTATATGGGTACGACCTAGCTAACTAACCTATAAAGGTGTAGTTTAGATATCACCAGTGGTGTATTGAGTGCCAGGGTGTACTGGTTACTCATAGTGAGGGACAGGGTTTACTGTACTCATACGGCGCAAGAGGGGGCTCCGACTCGTGGATTCGAGTTGTGGTGAAACCTTAGCGGGTGGTATCTAGCTATACTGGAGTAGGTGAAAGGCTTTGTGATATTTTATCTAGGTCTCATGCCAAAGGAAGCATGTTGACTATTAAGATAATTTATCTCTTGTGGGTAAAGTGTACAAACTCTGCAGAGTAAAAACTATTCGAATAGCCATGCCCACGGTCAAGGGCGGGCAAGGAATGCATTCACATGGTAGAAGTTTGATTTTGATTTCAAAATAAAATGGTTTGTCAAACTTGAGAGTGGTATAACTCTCGTGATTTAAATCTGGTGGTGTAACCAGATCAGGTGGTTTAACCTGAGTTTTGAAAGTTGGCAGATAGCCTGAGATATTAGTGTTGGTGGTTTAACCTTCACTAAGATTATTTATCTATTTTCAATTATTGAAAACAAGATGTTTAACAAATGGCTTTGAAATAATAGGAAAGTTTGAAATAAAATGCTGACTTTCGCAAAAGAACCATATAGCCTTTCTTTGTTAAGCCCTGCATCTATACATCTTTCCCAAGACTTGCGGAGTACATTCATGTACTCACGTGCTACACTTCAAATTAACTCTCAGAGGAGATCGAAGCTCAAGAGGTGGACTACGACTACTTCGTGGTTGGATTCGTCGAAGGCTTTCCGGACTTCTAGGTTGCGTTTCCCCAGTCAATTGCCTGTGGCGTATTGATGGGTCTTGCTTTAGTTTCTTTTTGCTTCCGCTGTAATTTTCTGTTTGGTGTGAGGTCTTAAAACCTCATTTGTAATAAAGACTTCGAGGTCTGTAATCTCGATTATGATAATAAAGCGTTGTTGGCAATGTATCATCTTTTCTGTTTGAACTGTGTGTACTAGCGTTGATCTGGGACTAGTACTGTAATGCACAGGGAGTCCAGGAGTTTCTACTCCGGGGTCTCACATATATGGAGCTTGGCAGGCCAAATATGTCAGTGGAACACAAATCAATAACAGATAGTAATGCTGAATAAATGTCCAAAGCACTGGTCCTAGTTGCTGGTCTAAATGTGTCCTATATCAGAGTTAAGATATGATGAACAAGGAGTCAAGACCAGAATAGTAAGGCAAAGACAGCAACAAAGATGGCCAGGCACTGAGAGACTTAATGCAGCATAAGCACAAAACAAATGAATTTCTGTCACCTAAAACTGTGCTCTTCTCTTTTTGTTTTCTTTTTTTTCTTTTTTCTTTTTTTTAGGCACAGAACTCAGGTGCCTTTGCTCTCAGGCAAAACCAGGTGCCGAAATTTTTCTTTTTTGTTTCTTTTTTCTGTTATTTTTTTCACAAAGCAGAGCACAGAAATAGGAACCACACAAAGTTTCACCTCAATCTAATGTAAGGTGTGGCCTACAGAAAATGATGAATGTGCTGTAAATTTGGTGATGAAAGTTCGGAGCTCGAGTACTGCACTTTCCAGGCCGAATTTGGGCAAAATAAATTCGCCGAAACCTGACAAGTCAGGTCGGTGTCGGATGCAAAATTTAATTTCACCCAATTTCAAAAAAAATCGCCTGATTTCGAGTCCGTATGCAAAAGTTATGGTCGTTTGAAGATGGGGCTCCGAGTTATGGTTTCTGTGGAGGCCGAAACGAAATCGGGTGGAGGGAATTGGTGGAAATTAGTGGAGAGTGATGAAGATAAGTGTAATGGCCTGGGTCCTCCCCATGGCTTACTCTCATATATATATATACACATGAGGAGTGCTTTTACAGTTATACCCTTACATCTGGTTATCCCCTCTGGGGGCAGTTATGTCATTACACATGGCCTATTCTGGGCCTTATAATCTCCTACCAGGCCTGCTGGGTTTAGGTGGGGGTCATCCCTACGACAGGAGCCTCTCATGGTAAAGGGCTTCACAAGGCCGAAGCCATGTTGCCGAGTCCTTTGGCCCCCTCCGTCCCCGCGGCCTGTGAACTTTTCCAAACTTCCGGAGCTGAGCTGTAGCCGAAGCAGGCGTGCGCGCTGTTGCGACGCTCGGACTTCCGGGCGTCCACGTGGTGCAGCGTGCTTGGCGCGGTGTGGGCATTGAGGCGTCGTGACCATTAATATGGCGGCAGACTCCCGGCAGTTGGACTCCCGCCGATTGGCCTTCCGCCGGTTGGCTCCCCTGCTGACTGGGGTATATATATGGCGCTGGTGAGGCGTTGCTCCTGCGTATATTGTGATAGAAGCTGTTCCCCTAAAATGGGCCCCTGCCGTGCATCAACATTCCTGGGTGACGCTGAGCGGCTTGGGGAATGTTGATGCACAGAAGGAGGTCTATTTTTCCTGGGAGCTTGATCAGCGCCGGCTATCGACAGTCAGCCGCGCTTCCTGATCCCGCACTGCGCTTCCGTAGGCGACAGCGAGGTCTACCTTGTTTTTCTTAGCAGGCCTACCTACAGTCGGTGTTCCTGAGGGAGTGTAACAGCCCAGGTTTTTATGAAAATAAAATTAAATAATTAAATAATAAAAATTGAATAAAATAAAACTTAAATTAAAATAAGTATTGTTGTGCCCAAGTTTTAAATTTGGATTTGCCCTGAATTTCTGTTTTTGAAAAAGCTAGATTTGAAAAGCAATTTCAGAAAAACCTAAAATTATTAAATAAAATGATATTTTGATTTTCTGTAAAAATCCTATGTAAAATCAAATATTTGGAGTTTATTTGGTTCCCTGGATTTTTCTGAGTTTGAAAATGTATTTGTGAAATTAAAAGTATTTTTTTTAAAGTATGAAAATTAAGTACCAACAATAGTTGGAAATATTTTTATTAAGTTCCAAATGTCTCCAGAAGGTTCTAGGAATTTTTCTGGAATTTTTGGAGGTCATTTGATATTTTTCTGAGGCTTATTGAATTTTCTGTGCTTTTCTGGAAAAGAAAATCTAAAATCAAAAAAATAAATTTCCCCAGCCTCCCCCTCCGGTCGCCACGTGGACGACCGGATTGCGTCCACGTCGCCGCATCTCCGCCGCCGCTCAATCCCGCCTTCCCCTCTCCCCTGCCCGCCACGTGGCTGCCCCCGATCCCCGCCACGTCGCCCCCACCGCCCCATCCGGCCGCCCGCGCCTCACCCCTCTCTCGGCCATCCGATCGCCGCCCCCGCGATCCCAACCGCCCCCGCTCTCTCTCTCTGCTGCCTGGGCTCGCCTGTCGGGGCTGCCTTCTTCCTCCTTCCGCCCCTTCTTCCCCGTGCGAGCGCCGCCGCCAGGCCGTTGGCCGCCCCGCCCTTTCCGGCCTCTCCCCCACCTCCCGCGTGCGCCGCCCACTCCCCAACCTCCCCCGCAGGACCCGCACGCCCCCTCCCCGCCGGATTCGCGCCCACTTCCCCAACTCCGCCCGCAACCGCCGCTCGCTCCGGCGAGAGATCCCCGCGGCCACGCCCCTCCTCCGACCCTATAAAACCCCCCTCGGGCTTCGCCTCTTCACACCGCAGCTCCCTCCACCCCCGATTCCTCTCTCCGGTGAGCCTAGCGTCTCGGCGCCGTGCGTACCCGCCTCCGCCGCCGCCTCAGGCTCCGGTGAGCGATTGCCGCCGGCCTGGGCCTTCTCACGCCTCGCCGTCCCCGCCACCGTCTTCGCCGCGCCCTCGCGCACCTCGGAGACACCGCGGCCGAGCCCCTCCACCGCCGGAGCACCACCTCCGCCGCAGCCCGAGCATCCCCGCCGCCTCTCCCTCGCCGTCGGCCCTTTCCCCCACCGCCTCCAGTAAGCCCGCGCCACCACCAGAACCCCCGCGCGCTCCTCTTTCTCCTCCGCCCAGCGCCACTCGTCGCCGGCCACCGGAGCTCCGGCAGGCGCGTCGTCCCCGAGCCCCCTTCTCCGGCCGGCCACGTCAGCATGGCCGTGTCGGCGTGGCAGCTGGCGTGGCGCCACGGCTCGGCCACCCCGGCGCCACCTCACCCCGCCCGTGCCCCGTCAGCGCCACGCCTCCACCCCACCACGTCAGCAACCTCCTCCGGTCCATGGACAGAGTCCACATGGACCCGGGCCCGCATGTCGGCCCCTCTCCCTCATTTTCCTGTACAAAAATAATTCGGCTGAAATTCAAAATTCCCTGGCTGACGCAATGCTGACGTCATAAATCCTTTTTCAGTAGAAAAATAATTCCAAAAATCCAGTTTTTCCATTTTCTCTGAATTTAAACTTCCCGGAGCCCGTTCTTGTTCGTTCTAACTCCGATTTGGCCCATTCAAATTTCTAAATTCATAAAAAATTCCCCTCTATCCATTTCTAGCCTCAATTCAAATATTTGAGTTCATTTTGAATTTATTTTGAATTTATTTGAATTTGGTGGGTTATTTTGACGTGTAGACTTCGACGATTCGGGAAATTTCTTCGACGAAGATTCAAACCAATTTGAAGAGCAAGGCAAGTCACCCTCCTTGATCATGTTGATCCCAGTTTTCAAAATAAAATTATGTTGATTTAAATTATATTGCATGCATATGTTTATTCAATGTATTTCAATTCAGTTTTAAATTTAGTTAATGCCTACTTGTTAATTCCTCCATTGAATTTGAATTCCTCAACACCTTGTCACCCTAGATTCAAACTCTAGTTAATACATTAGTGTTGGCTAGAGGAATTTATACCAAATGCTTAGACTGCTTAGATAAAATATTTGTTTTGGGATGTCTTTCGCTTAAAATGATAACCCTGTTTACATAAAATGTTAGTACTCTTGACCTTGGTGAGTCAAGGAGTGTTATGAAACATTTTGAAAGAAAATATAAAACTGGTTTAGACTTAGGCATTTGGTTAGAGTGGTGGGTGCAGGCATGCCCTGTTGGTTGGAGCCGCAGTGGTTGATTGTCGTGCACAAGGGTTTGTGGTTGGGCCTGAGTCAATTAAGGACCGGTCTGTGAGCTACTGTTACAAAGCCCTAATCGTACTACCACATGGCTGGTATGGGACAGCCCTGGCTGAATAATTTGTGAAGTCCCAATCTGAGTCGAGTCGTAGGTTGAAAGTGAGCGTGGTTGGTGCCATGTGAAGTCTCACTTGGACGAGCGTGGTTAAGCCATGAGAAGTCTCGTCTAGGCTCAAGAGGGGGTCCCGGTCTGGTGGATTCCTTACTGGGGTGAAACCTTAGAGTTGGCTCGGCCAGGTTGAAGGCTTTGCATTGTAAAGGCCTTGTCACGACTCCTCGCCGCACACCTAAGGAAGTGTGTAATCGCGTGGCAATATGGGATGATCGTGTCTTGTGGGTAAAGCTGTACAACCTCTGCAGAGTGTATAATCTATCCTGGATAGCCGTGCCCACGGTCATAGGCATGCTGAGTAAAAGTTTTTCATGGATTAGATTTTGTTTTTCAAAATGTTTTTGAAAACCTTGTGGGTAGATGGAACCCATGAGAGAGATTGGTAATTTGTGGATGGATGGAATCCGCGAGTGTTTGAAAGCGTGTGGATGGATGGAATCCATACGTGAGCTTTTGGAGAAGATGGTCCGGGTGGGATGCCCGTGGATAGGTTGGTGTATGGTCGGAGCCTGCACTGACGGTATTATTTTCAACTACAAGTATTGTTTTTACTTATCGTATTAAATTCAGCAATTTCAATCTACTTATTGTATTTCTTAAATGCTGTTTTATGCAAACTAACCCTATAAGCCTTCCTTTGAAGCCTTTATCATTATGTTGCATTTTCCCGGGTGATTTGCGGAGTACAAGTTTGTACTCACGTTGCTTTTTCCACACAGAGAAGGAAGACGTCAACCACGGTGAAGATCTGGACGAATAGGCCGCGTCTTACTGTCGTTTGCCTGTGGGCAGGCTCAGTGGGCTTCTTCCGCTTCGGTTTTTCTTCCGCTGCTTATTACTTAATTTTGGCTTATGTGCCGTTGATGTAAACTTTGGCATTCATGCCCATATTCAGTTAATAAATGTCATTATGGTTGATATTTATCTTTGTTGTACGCTGTGTGCACTAGCTGATCCTGGACTAGTGCGATTTACACAGAGGATCCAGGAGTCGTTGCTCCGGGTTCCGACAAAGGTGGTATCAGAGCCATGACGACACTAAGACGCGACCGTAGGTAGATTAGAATGGTTTGACCCTAAGGACTTATTTTGCTAAACAGTAATTTCAAAAGTTTTGCTTATCTTACCCCTTCATCTTTGCTTATCCTTATCTCGATTCTTTCTCGTCTATATGTCGTTTTTGAAAAACCTATTTCTGCATCTTCCCTTATTCCAAAACGACTATAGAAGGAAACAGTTGGAATTCTTCGACTCTGTCGCCACTTCAATCTTTTCATGGAAGGATCACGCTTTGTACCTCGAGAGCTGCGAAGGATGACACCAAGACAACTCTTACCTCTTTAGTTTAAGTTGTTAAGCTAGATAGTAGACGAGGTTATGAGCTGTCAAGTTTTCTCTTTTGTCGACAGCCATAACTATTACTTATTATGAGGTTAATAAGGGTCTTAATAAAGTTAAAATTCAGTTTTCGGCTGTGCAAAATATCCCCTATTCCTTCCTTTGCCTTGAGTCTCCTCTTTCCTAGTCTTTGGAAGCATCAAGCTGGAGCACCAACTGCCAACGACCTTCGTGAAGGGATGTTTAAACCAAACCTCAGCTCAAGCCACACCGGGTAAGATCCAAACCTATTTCTCTGCTAGCCCGTGCGAATCTCGGGGACGAGATTCTGTTTAAGGGGGGTAGATTGTAACAGCCCAGGTTTTTATGAAAATAAAATTAAATAATTAAATAATAAAAATTGAATAAAATAAAACTTAAATTAAAATAAGTATTGTTGTGCCCAAGTTTTAAATTTGGATTTGCCCTGAATTTCTGTTTTTGAAAAAGCTAGATTTGAAAAGCAATTTCAGAAAAACCTAAAATTATTAAATAAAATGATATTTTGATTTTCTGTAAAAATCCTATGTAAAATCAAATATTTGGAGTTTATTTGGTTCCCTGGATTTTTCTGAGTTTGAAAATGTATTTGTGAAATTAAAAGTATTTTTTTTAAAGTATGAAAATTAAGTACCAACAATAGTTGGAAATATTTTTATTAAGTTCCAAATGTCTCCAGAAGGTTCTAGGAATTTTTCTGGAATTTTTGGAGGTCATTTGATATTTTTCTGAGGCTTATTGAATTTTCTGTGCTTTTCTGGAAAAGAAAATCTAAAATCAAAAAAATAAATTTCCCCAGCCTCCCCCTCCGGTCGCCACGTGGACGACCGGATTGCGTCCACGTCGCCGCATCTCCGCCGCCGCTCAATCCCGCCTTCCCCTCTCCCCTGCCCGCCACGTGGCTGCCCCCGATCCCCGCCACGTCGCCCCCACCGCCCCATCCGGCCGCCCGCGCCTCACCCCTCTCTCGGCCATCCGATCGCCGCCCCCGCGATCCCAACCGCCCCCGCTCTCTCTCTCTGCTGCCTGGGCCCGCCTGTCGGGGCTGCCTTCTTCCTCCTTCCGCCCCTTCTTCCCCGTGCGAGCGCCGCCGCCAGGCCGTTGGCCGCCCCGCCCTTTCCGGCCTCTCCCCCACCTCCCGCGTGCGCCGCCCACTCCCCAACCTCCCCCGCAGGACCCACGCGCCCCCTCCCCGCCGGATTCGCGCCCACTTCCCCAACTCCGCCCGCAACCGCCGCTCGCTCCGGCGAGAGATCCCCGCGGCCACGCCCCTCCTCCGACCCTATAAAACCCCCCTCGGGCTTCGCCTCTTCACACCGCAGCTCCCTCCACCCCCGATTCCTCTCTCCGGTGAGCCTAGCGTCTCGGCGCCGTGCGTACCCGCCTCCGCCGCCGCCTCAGGCTCCGGCGAGCGATTACCGCCGGCCTGGGCCTTCTCACGCCTCGCCGTCCCCGCCACCGTCTTCGCCGCGCCCTCGCGCACCTCGGAGACACCGCGGCCGAGCCCCTCCACCGCCGGAGCACCACCTCCGCCGCAGCCCGAGCATCCCCGCCGCCTCTCCCTCGCCGTCGGCCCTTTCCCCCACCGCCTCCAGTAAGCCCGCGCCACCACCAGAACCCCCGCGCGCTCCTCTTTCTCCTCCGCCCAGCGCCACTCGCCGCCGGCCACCGGAGCTCCGGCAGGCGCGTCGTCCCCGAGCCCCCTTCTCCGGCCGGCCACGTCAGCATGGCCGTGTCGGCGTGGCAGCTGGCGTGGCGCCACGGCTCGGCCACCCCGGCGCCACCTCACCCCGCCCGTGCCCCGTCAGCGCCACGCCTCCACCCCACCACGTCAGCAACCTCCTCCGGTCCATGGACAGAGTCCACATGGACCCGGGCCCGCATGTCGGCCCCTCTCCCTCATTTTCCTGTACAAAAATAATTCGGCCAAAATTCAAAATTCCCTGGCTGACGCAATGCTGACGTCATAAATCCTTTTTCAGTAGAAAAATAATTCCAAAAATCCAGTTTTTCCATTTTGTCTGAATTTAAACTTCCCGGAGCCCGTTCTTGTTCGTTCTAACTCCGATTTGGCCCATTCAAATTTCTAAATTCATAAAAAATTCCCCTCTATCCATTTCTAGCCTCAATTCAAATATTTGAGTTCATTTTGAATTTATTTGAATTTGGTGGGTTATTTTGACGTGTAGACTTCGACGATTCGGGAAATTTCTTCGACGAAGATTCAAACCAATTTGAAGAGCAAGGCAAGTCACCCTCCTTGATCATGTTGATCCCAGTTTTCAAAATAAAATTATGTTGATTTAAATTATATTGCATGCATGTGTTTATTCAATGTATTTCAATTCAGTTTTAAATTTAGTTAATGCCTACTTGTTAATTCCTCCATTGAATTTGAATTCCTCAACACCTTGTCACCCTAGATTCAAACTCTAGTTAATACATTAGTGTTGGCTAGAGGAATTTATACCAAATGCTTAGACTGCTTAGATAAAATATTTGTTTTGGGATGTCTTTCGCTTAAAATGATAACCCTGTTTACATAAAATGTTAGTACTCTTGACCTTGGTGAGTCAAGGAGTGTTATGAAACATTTTGAAAGAAAATATAAAACTGGTTTAGACTTAGGCATTTGGTTAGAGTGGTGGGTGCAGGCATGCCCTGTTGGTTGGAGCCGCAGTGGTTGATTGTCGTGCACAAGGGTTTGTGGTTGGGCCTGAGTCAATTAAGGACCGGTCTGTGAGCTACTGTTACAAAGCCCTAATCGTACTACCACATGGCTGGTATGGGACAGCCCTGGCTGAATAATTTGTGAAGTCCCAATCTGAGTCGAGTCGTAGGTTGAAAGTGAGCGTGGTTGGTGCCATGTGAAGTCTCACTTGGACGAGCGTGGTTAAGCCATGAGAAGTCTCGTCTAGGCTCAAGAGGGGGTCCCGGTCTGGTGGATTCCTTACTGGGGTGAAACCTTAGAGTTGGCTCGGCCAGGTTGAAGGCTTTGCATTGTAAAGGCCTTGTCACGACTCCTCGCCGCACACCTAAGGAAGTGTGTAATCGCGTGGCAATATGGGATGATCGTGTCTTGTGGGTAAAACTGTACAACCTCTGCAGAGTGTATAATCTATCCTGGATAGCCGTGCCCACGGTCATAGGCATGCTGAGTAAAAGTTTTTCATGGATTAGATTTTGTTTTTCAAAATGTTTTCGAAAACCTTGTGGGTAGATGGAACCCATGAGAGAGATTGGTAACTTGTGGATGGATGGAATCCGCGAGTGTTTGAAAGCGTGTGGATGGATGGAATCCATACGTGAGCTTTTGGAGAAGATGGTCCGGGTGGGATGCCCGTGGATAGGTTGGTGTATGGTCGGAGCCTGCACTAACGGTATTATTTTCAACTACAAGTATTGTTTTTACTTATCGTATTAAATTCAGCAATTTCAATCTACTTATTGTATTTCTTAAATGCTGTTTTATGCAAACTAACCCTATAAGCCTTCCTTTGAAGCCTTTATCATTATGTTGCATTTTCCCGGGTGATTTGCGGAGTACAAGTTTGTACTCACGTTGCTTTTTCCACACAGAGAAGGAAGACGTCAACCACGGTGAAGATCTGGACGAATAGGCCGCGTCTTACTGTCGTTTGCCTGTGGGCAGGCTCAGTGGGCTTCTTCCGCTTCGGTTTTTCTTCCGCTGCTTATTACTTAATTTTGGCTTATGTGCCGTTGATGTAAACTTTGGCATTCATGCCCATATTCAGTTAATAAATGTCATTATGGTTGATATTTATCTTTGTTGTACGCTGTGTGCACTAGCTGATCCTGGACTAGTGCGATTTACACAGAGGATCCAGGAGTCGTTGCTCCGGGTTCCGACAGGGAGCCTGCCGGCATTACCTTGTATGTTGATGCACTGTAGGTGGCCTGTTAAGGAAAACGAGGTAGATTTCGCAGGACAAGACCCCCGTCTTTGCTGCGCCCCGCCGAAGTGGACCCGCGCGCGCTCCGTCCCCTACCCTTCGAACGGGTGGCGGCGGAGGCTGGCGCCCAAGTCGAAATAGACGCGCGCGCGCTCCGCCCCCTACCCTTCGAACGGGTGGCAGCGGGGCTGGCGCTTAGTCGAGGTAGACGTGCGCGCTCCGTCCCCTACCCTTCGAACGGGTGGCAGCGGAGGCTGGCGCCCAAGTCGAAGTAGACGCGCGCGCTCCGTCCCCTACCCTTCGAACGGGTGGCAGCGGAGCTGGCGCCTAGTCGAAGTAGACGCGCGCGCTCCGTCCCCTACCCTTCGAATGGGTGGCAGTGGAGCTGGCGCCTCGTCGAAGTAGACGCGCGCGCTCCGTCCCCTATCCTTCGAACGGGTGGCAGCGGAGGCTGGCGCCCAAGTCGAAATAGACGCGCGCGCTCCGTCCCCTACCCTTCGATCGGGTGGCAGCGGGGCTGGCGCCTAGTCGAGGTAGACGTGCGCGCTCCGCCCCCTACCCTTCGAACGGGTGGCAGCGGAGGCTGGCGCCCAAGTCAAAGTAGACGCGCGCGCTCCGTCCCCTACCCTTCGAACGGGTGGCAGCGGAGCTGGCGCCTAGTCGAAGTAGACGAGTGCGCTCCGTCCCCTACCCTTCGAACGGGTGGCAGCGGAGCTGGCGCCTAGTCGAAGTAGACGCGCGCGCTCCGTCCCCTACCCTTCGAACGGGTGGCAGCGGTGGCTGGCGCCCAAGTCGAAATAGACGCGCGCGCTTTGTCCCCTACCCTTCGAACGGGTGGCAGCGTAGCTGGCGCCTAGTCGAAGTAGACGCGCGCGCTCCGTCCCGTACCCTTCGAATGGGTGGCAGCGGAGCTGGCGCCTAGTCGAAGTAGACGCACGCGCTCCGTCCCCTACCCTTCGAACGGGTGGCAGCGGAGGCTGGCGCCCTAGTCGAAGTAGACGCGCGCGCTCCGTCCCCTACCCTTCGAACGGGTGGCAGCGAGGCTGGTGCCTAGTCGACGTAGACGCGCGCGCTCCGTCCCCTGCCCTTCGAACGGGTCGCAGCGGCGCTGGCGCCTAGTCGAAGTAGACGCGCGCGCTCCGTCCCCTACCCTTCGAACGGGTGGCAGCGGAGGCTGGCGCCCAAGTCGAACTAGACGCGCGCGCTCCGTCCCCTACCCTTCGAACGGGTGTCAGCGGAGGCTGGCGCCCAAGTCGAAATAGACGCGCGCGCTCCGTCCCCTGCCCTTCGAACGGGTGGCAGCGGGGCTGGCGCCTAGTCGAAGTAGACGCGCGCGCTCCGTCCCCTTCCCTTCGAACGGGTGGCAGCGGGGCTGGCGCCTAGTCGAAGTAGACGCGCGCGCTCCGTCTCCTACCCTTCGAACGGGTTGCAGCGGAGGCTGGCGCCTAAGTCGAAGTAGACGCGCGCGCTCCGTCCCCTACCCTTCGAACGGGTGGCAGCGGAGCTGGCGCCTAGTCGAAGTAGACGCGCGCGCTCCGTCCCCTACCCTTCGAACGGGTGGCAGCGGGGCTGGCGCCTAGTCGAAGTAGACGCGCGCGCTCCGTCCCCTACCCTTCAAACGGGTGGCAGCGGAGGCTGGCGCCCAAGTCGAAGGAGACGCGCGCGCTCCGTCCCCTACCCTTCGAACGGGTGGCAGCGGGGCTGGCGCCTAGTCGAAGTAGACGCGCGCGCTCCGTCCCCTACCCTTCGAACGGGTGGCAGCGGAGGCTGGCGCCCAAGTCGAAGCAGACACGCGCGCTCTGTCCCCTACCCTTCGAACGGGTGGCAGCGGAGCTGGCGCCTAAGTCGAAGTAGACGCGCGCGCTCCGTCCCCTACCCTTCGAACGGGTGGCAGCGGGGCTGGCGCCTAGTCGAAGTAGACGCGCGCGCTCCGTCCCCTACCCTTCGAACGGGTGGCAGCCGAGGCTGGCGCTTAGTCGAGGTAGACGCGCGCGCTCCGTCCCCTACCCTTCAAACGGGTGGCAGCGGAGGCTGGCGCCCAAGTCGAAGTAGACGCGCGCGCTCCGTCCCCTACCCTTCGAACGGGTGGCAGCGGAGGTGGCGCCTAGTCGAAGTAGACGCGCGCTCTCCGTTCCCTACCCTTCGAATGGGTGGCAGCGGAGCTGGCGCCTTCGCCCCGCGAACGCCACCGCGTGGGCGGTGACCTGGGGTCTTGCGCTGTAAAGGTTCCTGGAATCACACCGGCCCCTGGCCTGCCAGGGTCAGGTTCCCGTACCGTGCGACCCGACGCGCCCGGGGCACGCGGCGGCCTATGACGGGTGGGTGGCGGGATGTGGACGGTTGCGTGTTTGCAGCCGCTCGCCTCTTCCCTAGGCAAGGGGGACACGGGGTGGGCAGTGAATGGCGCGGCGCCGGAGCTGTTGTGATCCCCTGGCCTACTGGTGCGCCTATAATAGCGGGTAGGTAACGCCGTGTTGTGACGGTCCTTGGCGCCCGTGGTCACGACCTTCCAGCGTTGGGTGGGGCGTTGTGCTGGACGGGCGCTTGCACGACTGCGGTCGTGCCTCGTACACGGACCTTCGCGACCCTTCGCTTTCAATTACGGGGAATCGTGCGGGGCGAGTCTTTACACCTCTGCGGTTGCATCCGGCACGCGGATCGTTGCGGCGTTTCGGTAGCGGCGGTATGGGCGAGGTGGCTTGAAATAGCCCCCCCGTAACAGCGTCCCCGCATCTTTACGCCCTCTTTCCTATCTGCTCCGCCTTCCACACCGTCGCGCCATCTTCACCGCTCCAGTCTCATCGTGGGAAGCGATGGCCTCCAGTAGCGAGCGCGGCCAGGCGGTTGGTGGCCCTGCCATTCGCCGGCGATCCTCGCCGTTGAAGGTGAAATACGCGGTCCAAGAGCGCGACCCGGTGGCGGCGGACCAGGAGCGGCTGGTGGCGGAGGAGGAAGGCACGTTCTCCGGCGAGCTAGGCCCCTCGCTTGTGACCGAGAAGACGATCCAAGGGCTCCTGCGCGCGGGGAAGTTGTCCGGGCGCCAAGACGTACGATTGCCCGCCGCCGACGAGACGGAACCGCATCCCGAAGGGTCGGAGGCGGTCGTCTTCGTTGCCTTTTTCGACGCGGGGCTCCGGATCCCAGCGGCGGCGGTGGTAGGCGACGTGCTGCGGACCTTCGGGCTGGAGCTGGCGCAACTGACTCCGAACGCCCTGGCCCAGCTCGCGGTGTACAGCTGGGCCTTGCGCTCGGGGGCATGTTTGCCCAGCGCGTCGCTGTTCGCCTATCTCCACGAGGCACGATGCCAGCCGAAGGGCCGGAAGGACGGGACGCTGTCGAGCTTCGGTAGCGTCACTTTTATTCTTCGCCCGTCGTGCAAGAAGCTCTTCCCTGCGAACTCAACTCGCGGGAAGTGGGAGTCGTACTGGATGAAGCGGTGGTTCTACCACCGTGTGGAGAGCGGGAGCGGCCTTGACTGCACAGGCTGACCAATCGCGTTCAAGCCCTCGCCCGGCCGAAGGCTCGATGATGAGGACAAGCGGAGGGTCAAGCGGCTCGTAGGCGTGGCCGCCCGCCTGAACATGCGCGACCTCGCCGAAGAGTACGTGATGTACGGCGTGGCACCGCTTGCCCACGACTGGCGTCTTGCCGCCGAGAGGCGTCGAGACGACAATTTTTCGCCATGGGTTTGCTCGCTGCCGGCGCCGCCCGGTCCTCGTAAGCCTCGATCGCGTCCCCCCTTTGTTGACGCGAAATGCGCTGTATGCTGATACTATTCTCCTTTGCTTCAGGGATTTCCTTGGAGGAGGCGGAGCAAGCCGCGCGCGTATTCCTGGGGCCGTACACTGCCAGGGAGCACGATCAGCGTGCGTCTGCTATCGCCAAGGCGGAGCTGGGGCGAATAAACCGCGTGTGCGAGGTCCTGGGCCTTGCCGTGCCGGACCGTGTCGCTCCAGACGATGGTGGAGCGAAGAAGAAGAAGGCCTCGTCTCGGAAGAGGGGCCGCAGCGGGGCGCCTGCCGCGCCTGCTGCTAGTGTTTCCGAGGGCGCGGCAGACGCGGAGTCGGACTCGGCGAGGTATGCCGACTCGGGCTTGGGTGGCGCAGGCGCCGAAGGCGAGGTGTCCTCGGCGAGCGTCCCGGACGGCAGGTTTGCCGTTGGCAGCCGAAGGGGGGAAGCTTCACCGCTCGCCGAAGTCGCCGAGGCGGACCTCGCGTGGACCGGCGATGCCGAGGTGGAGCCCTCGACCGCGACCGCTGTGGTGCCGGAGGCGCCCTCCGCGGGGGCGCACGCAGCCGTGCTGTCTTTACCACCAGCAGCGGAAACCGAGGTGCCCCCTGCGACAACTGCCCCCGTGGAACCTTCGCCACCGGGCGCGGCAGCCGCAGGGTCTTCCCCAACCACGGCTGCGGGGGCGGTGTCGCTGCTGGCTGCCCCGGCCAAACGGCCGTGTGTGCGGCCGGAGCTCCACCGGACACCGCGGGGATTCATCGTGGCCATGGGCATCAGAAGCTTGTGGGACTCCAGCGCAAGCATCGGGGGCCCTGCGGCCTATGCGCCTTCTGCCCCTCTGGCCACACCGCCCGCCGCGCAGGGACAGCCGCCGTCCTCCCCGAACGCGGAGGCTTCTGCTCGCGGCGGGACCATTCCCTCTGCTACCGAAGGTAGGGTGGCTTAGCTTACTCTGGTGTATGCTTTTATGCCTTGGGGTGCTCACCCGTATCCCTGTTTACAGCGTTGCTCATTCCGGAGGGGGAGCACTCGGCGGAACGCGAGGCCTCCGAGCACGTGAGCCCCGCGGACTTCGTGCCGCCCCCGGAGACGCTGAGGGCATGGCGCGGGATTGTAAATGACGCGGCCACCAGCGTCGACCCGCAGGTGCTACAGACCTACGGGGCGGGGCGCCTCGAGGACGCCTTCGAGGTGTCCGGGGTGAGGGTAAGTACTCATGCTACCACGCCTGAGCTTAGCTGAGTTTGCTAAGTCTTTTCCCTTCTACAGACCCTTATGCTGGGGCAGGCCCTGCAAACGGCCTATGCTCGTAGCTGAACAGCGCTCGAGGATAGGCTACGGGCCGCCGAGGAGGAGCTGCGCGAAGCCTCTGGCGCCCGCTCTGCCCAGGACGCCCGCATCCGCCAGCTGGAGGCGGAATGCGCCGAAGCGAGGGCGCACGCCGAGGGACTTGTTGCGTCGGCGCAGGAGTCGGCTGCGGCAGCTGCTGAACGAGAGTTCGCGGCGGAGCGGGACGGGCTCCTGGAGCAGGTCGCCGCGCTAGAGAAGGAAAAAGGCGAGCTTGCCTTGACTCTAGCGGAGCGCAACCGGACGCTGGGCGACGACTCGGTGGTTGCGTGGGACGCCATGCAAGCGCTGGAGAGCCATCTTCAAGGGATGGTAACCGAGGTGCCAGAGCGCGGCTTTGGCCCGAAGGAGTTGTCTCGGACCCTCCGCTGGGTCGGGGATGCCGCCAACGTCGCGCGCGGCGCCGCGACGTCCTTTGGCACCCACTGCGCGTACACTTCGGCCTGCTTGGTGTGCGCGCTCCTCCAGCACCGCGGCTGTACGCACGTCGCCGGGCTGGATGACCCCCAGCTGGAGATACCTGGCGGGGCCGGAGTAATGTCCGGCGCCATCCGCGCCGCTCGCCGTGCCCTCGGGCCCTTCTTCGACCGGGTCTGGGGTCACGTTGGGGCGGAAGCTGTACGGATCAAGCTCCAGAAGTCGCTCTACGGGACGGGGAGCCTCGGCCAATTTCTGGACGGGGTCCCTCGACGCGACGATGGCGGCGTTGGGCCCTCCGAAGGCGCCAGGAACCCGCAGGTCTGACGCCGTGGTGCCTAGGTGTAGGCGTGCGTTGTACTGTTCCTTGTCTTTGCGAATAAAGTACACACTTGCTGCCTGCATTCTGACTTTCGCCTATATCCCGGGCAGCTTCCTTGCTGGGACCGGCTTCGCGCGGCCGACCTTTCAACCCGGCGACGCCTTCGACACTGGCGAAGGGCCGAAGAGTCGCTTGACTTTTGGGCAAGCCGGCCTTCTTCGAGCGAGGCCCCAGCTTTAGCGCATGTTAAGGATGAACCCGCGGGGTAGCGGCTTAGAGCGGCCGGGATGTTGCCGGACCTTTGTACATGTGGTTTTTCCGGTATGCAAACTTCCTGGCATTTTAGGATATGCGCTGTGTGTTGATGCCACCGTTGGCGAAGTAGCTGCGCCAGGGTTCCTTGGAGCGGACAGTCCGTAGACTGACGCATGCGGAGGCGGACCTCCGCGGTTTGCCTTGCTTTATAGTCCGGAGACTCGCGCGTGCGGAGGCGGACCTCGACGCTACGTCTTATTTAGAGTCCGTGGATTAGTGCGTGCGGAGGCGGACCTCGACGCTACGTCTTATTTACAGTCCGTGGACTGGTGCGTGCGGAAGCGGACTTCGACGCGACGTCTTCTTTATAGTCCGGAGACTTGTGCGTGCGGAGGCGGACCTCGACGCTACGACTTCCTTTATAGTCTGGAGACTCGCGCGTGCGGAGGCGGACCTCGACGCTACGTCTTATTTAAAGTCCGTGGACTGGTGCGTGCGGAAGCGGACTTCGACGCAACGACTTCTTTATAGTCCGGAGACTCGCGCGTGCGGAGGTGGACCTCGACGCTACGTCTTATTTAAAGTCCGTGGACTGGTGCGTGCGGAAGCGGACTTCGACGCTACGTCTTCTTTATAGTCCGGAGACTCGCGCGTGCGGAGGCGGACCTTGACGCTACGTCTTATTTAAAGTCCGTGGACTGGTGCGTGCGGAGCTAGGCTCAACGCTACGTCTTATTTAAAGTCCGTAGACTGGTGCGTGCGGAGCTAGGCTCAACGCTACGTCTTATTTAAAGTCCGTAGACTGGTCCGCGCGAGGGCGTCCCCCCGGTGCGTCTTGGTTTATACTCAGGCCCGTCACCTTTGGCTACGGCGAGTGCACACGCGAACGTGCGACTTCGATTTATACTCAGTCCCGTACCCCTGGCTACGGCGAGTGCACACGCGGACGTGCGTCTTTGATTTATACTCAGTCCCGTACCCCTGGCTACGGCGAGTGCACACGCGAACGTGCGACTTCGATTTATACTCAGTCCCGTCACCTTTTGGCTACGGCGAGTGCACACGCGAACGTGCGTCTTTGATTTATACTCAGTCCCGTACCCCTGGCTACGGCGAGTGCACACGCGAACGTGCGACTTCGATTTATACTCAGTCCCGTACCCCTGGCTACGGCGAGTGCACACGCGAACGTGCGACTTTGATTTATACTCAGTCCCGTCACCTTTTGGCTGCGGCGAGTGCACACGCGAACGTGCGTCTTTGATTTATACTCAGTCCCGTACCCCTGGCTACGGCGAGTGCACACACGAACGTGCGACTTCGATTTATACTCAGTCCCGTCACCTTTTGGCTGCGGCGAGTGCACACGCGAACGTGCGTCTTTGATTTATACTCAGTCCCGTACCCCTGGCTACGGCGAGTGCACACGCGAACGTGCGACTTCGATTTATACTCAGTCCCGTCACCTTTTGGCTGCGGCGAGTGCACACGCGAACGTGCGAATTTGTTTTGTGCTGCGGGAACGCGCGCGTTGGCTAGGCCTGCGCGCGCCTTCACCGCGTACTTGCGTGTGATAAAGAGAGATTTAGCTACAAACGGCGATCTTCATTACATCCCCGTTTGCGCGGGTGAGCAAGTACAAAGGGTGGATATACTAACCGTTTGCCCTTGGTGCGGCCGAAGCCTCTAGTCGTTAGACATCTGCAGGGACCGCCAAGGCGCCTGCGAATGGCCCCGCGGACCTCCGCGTGGTGACGCCAGCTCTAGGAGCGCCGTTGGACTTCGCGGCGCGAGCACCTGGTACCTGGTTCGATGCACCGGGCCATATCCTGGTCGCCTCGGACGGTGATGATGGCCCGGGGACCCGGGACCTTCATGCATAGATAGCCATGATGCGGTACCGCGCCGAAGGAGTTGAGGATTGGGCGCCCTAAGATGGCATTGTAGGGGTATGGAAGGTCGACCACGTCGAAGGTGGCATCTTCGGTCCGCACATTGTCATCTCGGCCGAAGGAGACTTGAAGACTGATTTGGCCCAGCGCCCGCAGGGGCTGTCCCCCGAAGCCCTGCAGTGGGATTCCCGAGGGCCCCAGGCGGCTTCGAGGGATCCCCATCTGGTCGAAGGCCGCCGCAAACAATACGTTCGCGGAGCTACCGCCGTCCACCAAGGCGCGCCCCATGTCGCATCCCGCGATAGTGACCCGGATGACCAGGGGGTCCTGATGAGGGAAATCCACACCCTGGGCGTCGTCGGGTGTGAATGTAACTTCGTGCTGCGCCCACTCCGGCGGTGCTTGCGCTGGGTATGCCGCCACGTGATGTAGCCTTCGCGTATAGGCCTTCTGCTGCCGCGCCGAGGCGAATTCCAGCGCAGAGCCTCCGGATATGACGTTAATGACCCTGCGGTAGGTTGCGTCCGGGGCCTGCAACGACAGGAGGCCCCCCGAGGCTGCTGTACGTGAGCTTGGATCCGTAGGGTGCCTTCTTGGGGTTGCATCCCTTGCGCCTGTACCTGCATCCCTTGCACCTGTACCTGCATGGGGGCCTCGTACGGGAATCGGACGTGGGCCTCCGGGTTCCTGTCCCTGGCGACGCTGTCGCGCAGCGCCGCGATGGAGGTGCAGGCGCGGGTATCATGATTGCCGCGGCCGTGGACTACACACCACAGTCCCTGATGCTGGTCGTCGTAATTTCCACGACCCTTATCGTCGCGGCCCCGACCACGGCGCCCCCGGCCGCCTCGGCCCGCTGGAGCACCCTCGTCGGACCCGCCTTCGATGTTGAGGACGTACCGGTTTCGCCTCGACCTCTGCTGGCCGCGCTTGGGCTGATCGGACGACTCCTTATGCGAGTTGTCCCTGCGGTCGGGCGCGTCCCTGGACGACTCCTGCTTACGCTTTCCCTTCGAAGAACCGCCCTTCGGCGGATCTTCGGCTTTTGCCGAGGCTCTGGCCTGGTTGGTGTCGGAGTCGTCACCTTGCCTTCGCCGCGCATCTTCCTCCGCCCTGGCGTATTCTTCCATCTTGTCGAAGAGCTTCGCCACCGTCTTGATTGACTTTCGCGCATTGTACTCAGCCATCGGGCCCGAACGAAGGCCCTGTATGGCTGCATTGACGATGGTGGTCTCGTTGACATCTTTCACTTGACATCGAATCTTGGCGAAGCGTTTGAAGTAGTCCCGGAGCTTCTCCGAGGGTTTTTGCTTCACGGCAAAGAGTTGGTCCGCGTCGACCCGGTCGACGTAGTTTCCTTGGAAGTTGTTGTGAAGGCGGACGCGGAGCTGCTCCCACGCGTAGATGGAGCCCGGCTCTATGGTAAAAAACCAAGAGAGCGCCACCCCTTGTAGCGCGAGGGGGAGTTTGCCTTCGTGGTGTCGTCTCCGCCCGCAGCTTCGATCGCGGTTTCGTATACGCGCACAAACTCACGGGGGTCTGTGTCGCCTTTGTACGAGTCAATGGCGCTAGGAAACTTGAAGTCTTCAGGCCATGCCGCCTGCTGCAGCCCCGCCGAGAGCGGGGACTCCGGATCCACGCGCTGCAGCGGCACGTGGCTAGACGTGGGGGCTTCGCGACTGTCCGCCCTCTCCGGCGTGGGCTCGGGCGCGATTACTGGCGCAGCCTGCTGACTCCGAGCCTCTTGTATATCTCTGACGGCTCCGCGAAGGTCCCCTAGCTCCCGCTGGAACGCGTTGAGAGCCGCCAACAGGGCACTTTCCATCGCCGGTGCAGGCGGGGTCGCCGGTACTCCCGACGGGCGGATCGGCGCGGGGACGACCGCGTCGCGAGGTCCCGATCTGCCGGTCGCTCCGTCGTGGCTACCTCGGACCGCCCGGTCCGCGCCGCCGGCGAGGGTTGCAGTGGGGGCGGCGAGGTCGGCTGTCGTTGCGCGGGCGGGGTCGGTTGTCGTTGCGTCGGCGGGGTCGGTTGTCGCCGCACCCGCGTCGACGTCTTCGACCGCGGGGTCGGCCGCGGGGCCCGTCCCCGCAACGCCGGTGACGGGGCGGGTCGTCGCGGTGCCGGTGACGGGGGCGATCGTCGCGTTGCCGGTGGCGAGGTTGGTCGTCCCCGTGCGAACGTCGGCGTCTTCGGCCACCGTGCCTGCGTCGCCACCCGCGTCCGCCGCTGCCGATGCCGAAGCCCTGGTACTCACACGACGCTCCGGCCCGGCCGCCTTCTTTCCCTTCGCCGCCGCTGAAGAAGCTCTTTTCGGTGCCATCCTTCTTCTTCGGTCTTCAGGCTTGTCCTGTCCTCCCCACGGACGGCGCCAACTGTTGTGGCTACAGACCAAACAGAGAGAGAGATGGTAGTGGAGAGTGATGAAGATAAGTGTAATGGCCTGGGTCCTCCCCATGGCTTACTCTCATATATATATATATACACATGAGGAGTGCTTTTACAGTTATACCCTTACATCTGGTTATCCCCTCTGGGGGCAGTTATGTCATTACACATGGCCTATTCTGGGCCTTATAATCTCCTACCAGGCCTGGTGGGTTTAGGTGGGGGTCATCCCTACGACACCATGTTTTAGGATTTTTCTAGAATTTTTTCAAATTTTCTAGCAATTTTAATGATTTTTTGCAAATGTATAAGCAATTTTCTAAATTACTTAAATAAGCAAAAATAATATACTGAAGAAAATAATTCTAGAAACTTAAAACAATAATATCACAAGCTCACTAGATTATAATGAAGCTTAAATAATATTAGAAATAAATCATGTCGGATGTAGTTCGGTCTGCTAGACTTAATTGCAATTCTGACAAACATCAAGGTCAAATTTTTATAGTTAGTTTCAACTTTTCAGTAGGCTTACTTTATCTACTGAAACCCAGGGACTTATTTGAAAAACTACCACCAGCCAGATTTTCCGTTTTCTTTCCTCCTTTTTTGTTTTGGGCCGAAAATCGGCCCAAATCCCGCGTCGGCTGCAAAACCGTTTGGAGTGGCCGGTGATGTGGGTGATTTGGGCATGGCCAGTGGGTGACTGCGATGTGTGCTCGTGACGATCAGCAACTGGTGGGTGGCCGCTTCGGGCGACTGTGGGATTCGACCAAGCGCAAGCGTCTAGTGGGTGTATGCGCTTTGAGGCGGTGTTTGTGGATCTGGCCAACGGCCTTAAATCTAGAAGCGGTGGTGGCTCTGGGCCATTGGTGCAAGTTTTTAGGTGGCGGCGGAGTCCGCTTCAGGCGGTAGTGGTCTAGTGGCTGGTGAGGCTTTAGGCTACGTGCTGGTGGCATCCAAGGTCGTGAGGCAACCGATGATTGCAGAGCGATTGGGATCTGGTTGAGACGCCGAGCATTGGGTGGCAATCATCAACCTTGTGACAGCCGAGATGGCCGAGGACATGCGGCGGTCAATGGTTGTAAAGCGGCTGGCGGCTTTAGGCACTGGTCATGGCAGCCGCATAATGCCAAGGATTGGGTGTGATTTTGAATTCATGATGTGGGTATCGATCAAATCCAATTCTAATCTATTTTGCCAATCCAATCTAGAACATGAATAATCTACTGAATTCTAGATCAATCTACTGCTAGGAACAATTACCACAAGATTGATCTAACCATGGCATTGCTAGATAACATGAACTTCAATGCATAATAGATTGGTTCATGATTTTTATACCATGCAGCTTGTAGAGCAATTTGTGCTGATAACACATTAAGAAATCGTTGAGGAATAGATGAGGGGTAATGCAATCCACGAGATCAATCATTAAGAAACACAGTAGATCAAACACAGGAGACACCAATGAGAGAGAACACCAGGAAGTCTTTATTAATTCTCAGATCTGTTTACATGTTACAATGGTCTCTCTATTTATAGACTTATTGATGTTTTAATATCAATCTTACATATGATTTGTTTGGATTCTGAAAAACTCTAGAAGTCCCGGTGTATGCACATGTAGAGTAAAGACACGGGAAATTTTATCCAGGTTCGGACCTTCTCCTGAGAGAATAATAACCCTACGTCCTGTGTAATTGCTAATCACTAGAAAGAGGATTACAACAGAGAATTATGTGAATGCCTAGTACTATCTCCTCCTTGTATCAGAATCCATCCTCTCTTCCTTTGACGTTAACCTTTATATAGCCAATGAAGCGACGGTAGTTGTCCCACACTGGAAGACATCTTAATGCTATCGATGGTAACCGCCTGATGGAAGTTACTATTAGAGAGACGTAAAAGGCCATTTACCATGTAGTGGTTGTTATCAGGGAGAGATCGTGTGTGGTTAATGGATAAACGCATGTTCTCACCACCTTGTCAGATGAACCGACGATGTAGTTCATCATGGTAGACAAGTTGGTTGAAGATAGATTTGTCATAGGAATTTCCATGAGTAAAGAGTAGTCACAGTAAGACTAATGACTACGTGGTCGTGGAAGGACCAACGACCAAGGGGTAGTCACAGTAAGACATATGACTACCTGGTCGTAGAAGGATTTACAAACAAGGGGTAGTCACAGTAAGACTTACAACTACATGGTCGTAGAACGACTTACGACGAAGGGATAGTTGTAGTAAGACTTACGACTATATGGTCATAGAAGCATTTACGAGCAAGGTATTGTCGCAATAAGTCTAACGACTCTGTGGTCGTAGAAGGACTTATGGCCAAGAGGTAGTCGCAGTAAGACTAATAACTACATGATCGTAGAAGAGCCTACAACCATATGGTCATAGAAGAGCTTACACTATACGATCGTAGAAGAGCTTACAACCTATCTTGCCATATTTATTCCTTATTAATAAGCGGTATATTCAAGGAATATAATAACGTAATAATTTGAAGATTATTCTATCCTCATCATCTAGCCCCCAACTTCAAGCGAAAATAACTTATTGGACTAAGTATGGTTGTAGATAAAAAAGGTCCAAAGCAAAGCCTTTCTCGACCCTTATCGACCAGGAATTGGCTTGGTCGATTTGGTAATTTTGCTTGAGTTATGATGATAGATAGACATCAGACAGAGAAAATGCACTCGATTTCCCTCGATTTGTCCATCAAATTGGTTCCCAAAGCAAACGTTCAGTTCCCGAGAGAAGTAACCGACGCATTGGTTAAAAAGACTTACCAAGGGTAACTTCTGGCTTCTCACTTTCCCCATCTGCTACAATTCGTTCGAGCTCTCCACCTTCAACTAGTCTCAGTAATCTTCCTCAATCTCGCTCAAATCCATTCTAATTACTCGAAAGAATGTCGAAGTCTTCATCAACCTGGCCTGAATTAGAGATGGATCATGCCAAGATGAAAGCATTAGTGATTGCAAAGAAGATCTCGCCGTGGTGATTTGTCAGATGGATCGAAGCCACTTGGCAATGCTAGCCTCTGGACAAATTAGAGAGATTCCAATGTTCCAAGCGCACTATGAGTGTGGCCTCCGTCTCCCTGCTCATCTCTTCTTGACAGTCGTTCTTAAGTTCTTCAGGGTTGAATTGGTGAATTTGGTTCCCAATTCAATCATGATGCTAAGCGTCTTTATATACCTATGCGAGGCGTATTTGGGTATCCCACTAGATCCCGAGCTCTTCCGGTTCTACTATGAGATGAGCCGACAAACAGGGATTGTTGGGAGTGATGGATTGAAGCTCCATGATGGCAAGAAGGAACTTTAAATTCCCATGTTTACCCAATCTTCATGGCCGGGATGGAAGAAAAGGTGGTTCTACTGGGAGACGACCAGTGAGACAGCCTCTCCTTCATCGGGAAGGCTGCCGAGAAGAACAGTTTTTGGAACTTAGCCATCAAAGACATCACAAGAATAGCACCCTACTCTCAGCCATTAAGGAGCTGAGGGACAAGGGGTTTACAAGCTAGAATATGGTGAAGAACTTCATCACACATTGTATTAGTCCCTTGAAGCATCGAGCACATCCTATGTAGATGTACTCGGGAATCTCGGATTCGACCCGGGACTATAAGAATGGTAAGTGATACTGGCACTCGTACTCATAACAAGGTTACATTTTCTGAGTACTTTTTATCGACTATTATGTATATTTGTTCAGACCTTGATTTGGACGAAATAATTTCTCAAGTCAAGGCTATGTGCAAGAAGGCTCCATTTCTTGAGGTGGAGGCTCCTCGTATTCTAGTGGACGTTTTTGCTAAGGAGAGAGAAGAACGCTTAAAGGTAATAAAAAATTTGACTTCATCTTTAAGACTTCTTAGTCATAGAATATGACAAGTGGTATCTTCCTCTTCTGCAGAACATTAGTATGAATTTTTGTCAAGACGACCAAGGGGTCGAATTGATGGTGGTCAGTGGAGATGTGGAGAGAGTAAAGACTCCTCCGGCCAAAATGCGTCGACTGGTTAAGTCAGTCGATAAGAAAAAGGGGAGCATAGATGTTGCTATCCCTCTTAAAATTCTTCCTCTAGCTACCTTGAGCGCTCCTATTTAGCAATTTATTATGGACATAAGTGCGGTAAGTGAAGCAAGGGTAGCTGTATTAAAGCAATCGACTCCTAATATCAAGATACCCTTCTATTATAACATCAAAATTGACTCAGTTGGCCTTTCCGAAGGCTTTATCAAGCATCTTGAAAAGATAAACTAGAAGAGTTTAGTATCTTTTGTGAAGGAAACTATCGCGTCGGCTGAACCTATGATCGAGCAGGGGATCATCTCAATGATCAAATCTGGTTTCGATCATCAGGGGGACAATAAAAGGAAAGAACAACTACTCTTGCTGTTGATCTTTGACTATACATAGTCGAAGGGGCTCAAGACTCTCAACTGAAGGTGGTCAAGAAGGTCCACATTCTCCCGCAACTAGATGTGGTTGTGGAAAAGAAGTCGAAGAAACCACTCTCTAAGAAGGTTTCTTTCAGATTCGCGCTGAAAGTAATGACTCAGAGGTAAAAAAATGCAAGTACATATACTGTATTTTACCTTTGTCTTTTCAACTGCTGATTCACTTCTTGCGATTGTAGTTCAGCCTCTCCATCGCTTAAGCCTTCTGTAGCTCTGCCTACCACGAAAGTACGGTGGAGAAGGTGGTCGAAGAAACGACTACTACAGCAATAGAAGTTACAACCAAAACTAACTTCTTCTCTTTGTTTTTTAATCCTCCCTTTGTGGTAGGATCTTCTTATGGTCAAGCTTGGAACCTAGTCCCACACCCCAACGATCTTCCAAATAAGGAGTATATATTCAACAATGAACGTCTTGAGAAGGTGTCAGACCCCAAGTTTACTAACCTAGAACCCTCTGTGATTTCACTACACTATTCCTTGGATCAGTAGATAGTGCTCATAGATACATTGCTGCATCATTTCATACACGATAATACCATACATTACATTACCAGAGTTCAAATAGACCGCATCAGGTCGAGTTTACAACAGGGCCGTCAGGCCAAATGCTTACAATACATAAAGAGCGGAAGCGGAAACATACATAAAGATGGTAAGGCACAACTCGCCACAGGCAAGTGACTGAGATAACTTAGGTGCCACCGATATCAGTCAGAGACCTGACTGATAACAGATACACCCACAGACTAGCCTGGTCGACTGGACTGAGGTGAGGGGCAAGACTACCAGAACCTATTCTAGTCTCCACCATCTTCATCGCCTTCATCGCCCTGGTCCTCATAGTAGACATAGCACCCTTGATTTATGGTCTCTGAAGGGGGATTAAGAGCGAGGGTGACCACATTCAACCGTGCTTTGTGAGACAATACACAGAATGCACTTAATTACCAATGCAAGGTTAAACAAGGGTGGCTCGGGTTCTTTTATTTGCTTAAAGCGGCTTTTGGAATAATTATAGCTAAAATTTCCTATGACCTAGCATTTCACAAAAATATGTGCTTAGAAGTTTGAAATTGTGCAATATTTATAGCGGTGTAGGTTCCATCCACCGATTTCATGGTTCCATCCACCTATGCTAGCTTTTGATCATGAGGTTACTTCCACCTTATTGTCAACACTGGAGTACATCCCTCCAAGAAAATTTACAAAGTTAGGTTTACATCTGCATGACAGTTTTCTTCCCCACCCTGAAAAGTTTTTGAAATAGAACTAACTCGAGGAAGATTTCCATGTCCGCCCTTGACCGTGGGCTCGGCTGTTCGAACAGTTGTATACTCTTAAGAGACTGTACATCTTTACCCACAAGAGATAATCATCCCGATGATTCCACATGATTCCTTAGCCATGCAGTTCGAGAGACTATCACGAGGCCTTTACAATACCTCGCCCTCTAGCATCTCACTCCTGTGGGGTTGCTTCCATAGGTTGTGCGGGATGTCTACCACAGGTTAGCGCAGTTGGACTCCACTCTCCACAAACGCTAGCCTAGGCAATGTCACATCCATCCAGTGTCCCATTCCATGCGGGGCTTTTATTACCCACCTACACATGTCCTCTGTGAGATGACTAGGGAGTCTAGTAAATTATTCAGCCAAGCCTATATTTTGCTAGCTTGTGGTTGTACTGTTATACATGGAGAGGTCATCATAGGATTAAGTCCTTAATTTGTTCGGGCGGTTCATTCCACTAACCACAAACCTTGTGTTATATTCACACCACCACTCTTACCATCTGCCCAAATAGGTATAGCAAATTTTTAAGGTTTCTGAGAAGCATAACATAAGTTATCATAATTATTCTGCCACTTACTTCATGTGACTGCCCAAAACAAGTTCTCATGTTTAAAAGTTGATGATTAGGGAAACTGGTGCCCTGGACACTAGACAGGACTAGCATGGCATTTAAGTTTAACTTATAGCTATCAATATTAATAATATAATCTAGGGTGACAAAGTACATGGATATTCAAGAGTCATGGATGGGGTATCATATAACTAAGTAGACAAGTGGATGTTTGACTACCTTAAGAGTGACATACGTTTGCATATAAAGTAAAGCATGCAATTGTGATAGGTTAAATGGACATAGTTTCACATGAAATATAGGCACAAAATGATCAAAGTATTGACACACCTGAATCAAAAGCTTGAGGGTCTTGTGCTGCTTCAATCGGAGGCTCGTTCACTTCTTCGAGCTCTACTCGAAAGAACGCACCGGAAAAACAACGCAAACAAGAGAAAGCGAGTAAATACCAAATAAAAATAAAACAAAATTCAAATAAACTCAAAATTGAACCAAACTAGTACCAATAGATAGTTCTTGATTTTAGAAAAATTTAGAAACAAGTTTCATTAAATTTGGAGTTACGACGAGGGAGATTGAGCCTTTCAAAGTTTTATTTCCAGGTGATAGACCATGTGGAGGTGACCCCGTGTGTGTGATGAGTAATTGACATCTGTTTTAGGAAAGTCGAGTTTGGTTTGTGTGGTTTGGACCATGTCGTTGCACGGTGCAATTGGTTTCGATCGGACTTGGTCAAACTTGGTCGAAGTGCTTAGGATGCTTATTCTCTCGATTCGACAAGTTTTGGTTGTTTCATGCTTAAGATTACTCTTAATGCTATTGTTGATTGCATTATGTCGAGCGGTGCTATGTGATGTGTTTCTTGTCTGTGATGGCTGCAGGACGTCGAGGCGGAGTCGTGGTGAGGCACGGGATGACCGGACTAGGCGCAGGCGGTGCCGAGGTCAGAACGGTCGAGGTGTGCCGAAGACTGCGAGGGCTCGAGGTGGCTGCAAGGCTTGGAATGCAAGGAATGAGGAAGCTTCCCGGAAGGTGCAGGAGGGGCGTTTTGGTGAATACGCAAAGCAGCACTAAAGGAAGTGGATTTGGTTAGAGTTAGTGGGTAAAGTGAAAAGCTTAGTGGGCAAAGCGTTTTTGAACCCACTAGTGCAAAGAGTATAAAAGGAGGAGTGTCTCCTGCATGTTTTTGTGACTTGAAGGCTTGGGAGAGAAGTTGATGGCTTAGTGGGTTTGTTTTGCTTTTCTCTTTAGTTGGTGAGAAGTGGGTGAGAGCAGTAGAGGGGATTTTGCTGGTTGCTCATGTTCTCCGTGTGAGTTTTTGGCCCTAGGTGTTCATTCTCTGTGTATGAGCTCTTGGCTTGGGGAGGATGAGATGAGTGGCAGTAGAAACCTCATGTAATCATTCCTCTGTAGACAATCATCCATGAGAATGTATTTCTTTGAGATTTTCAGTTTTGTTTCTTCCTCTCCGTGATGAATTTCAGTTTCTACACTCTCTCTATTCTTCCTCTATTGATTTGAGTGTGGATTTCTTCTCTAGAATTCGCAAATGAGATGCTCTATGGTGGTAAAGGCTCAAGGCCATTTGGCCATCCCATTTCCAAGAGCAATTTGAGAAATCAATGATTTATGTGATCCTTCTGTCCCTCGTCAAAATCTCTCTATATTTGTTTTCTAGGGTTTGAGTACAGAGCTCAATGGAATCTTTTGTGTCTCTTCAAAAGATTGAGTTTTGTTGTGTACCTTCAGGTCCTGAGATTATTGCTTAGATGATTACCAAGTTTCATGAGCAAAAGATCAAAGATTGGCTGGGAATTTGGTTTTTAGTAATGCTCTCTGTAAGTTTCAGATTTTCTCTCAAATCTTGACATCTTGGTTTTCTTGTTATACTCTCAGGTTATCTAGGGTCTTTATGTTATTTAAGTTGTAGTCTTGCCCCTTTGGTATGAAGATTTTTGCTACATATCCTCAATTTTGAAGATTCCATCAGGTTCAGTTTCTTCAGATTTTTCAGATCCCGCTGCTGTCTTCAGTTCTTGGGGGGCCGGTCTGACCGGATCTCTTATGGCGGTCTGACCGGAAGTGAAGCGGCGATCTGACTGGCCCTATTGGAGCGGTCTGACCGGCCAGCCAAAAGAGGTCAGACCGGCCCATAGGCGGTCAGACCGGAGGTCCCCTGGCGGTCTGACCGGAGTGTCAAGTGCGGTCTGACCGGCCAAGTTCTTCTCCTTTGTGCCATTTTTTCTGCAGCCTTGTTTTGTTATTTTTGTCTGCACTATTCATTGTCTCTGTTAGTTTATGATTCCAGTAGGCAACCCTATTACTTCTCCACAGCTCTCATAGCTATTCGAGAAGTAAAGGGGTGAATACTTTGGGGGATTTTTAAAGGGCAACATTCACCCCCCCCCCCCCCCACTGTTGCCGATTTCGATCCAACAATTGGTATCAGAGCCGGTTAGCTTTTTCTCATAGATCTTAACCGATCTCTAGAGCCCTGGTGACAGATAAGTACTCGACCAAGCCCCCGGTCTTCGATGGGATCGACTATCCCTTCTGGAAGAGCCGGATGGAGACCTACATCCAGGCTCAGGGCTACGCCATCTGGCGCAAGGTCAAGGTCCGGTATGCTGTTCCTGCCGATGAGAACATCAATGCCGGAAACATGGCTGATGTTGAGGCGAATGCTAAGGCAAGGAACATCATAATTCAGGGTCTGAGCAGAAGCGAGTTCGATCGCATCTCTCATCTGACGTCAGCCTTCGACATCTGGGTGACCCTCGATGCATACCATGAGGGCACCACCCAGATCAAGACGGTTCGATAGGACCAGTTCAAGCGAGATTACAACAAGTTTGAAATGCTCGCTGGTGAGTCCCTCGATGAGTGCTTTGCGCGTTTTCACAAGATTTTAAGCAACCTCCGAGCGGTCGGTCTCACATACCCCGACTCGGACAATGCTCAACAGATGCTCGCAGCTCTTGATTTGCGTGTTTGGGAGATGAAGGTGACTACCATCAAGGACACCACCGATCTCTCGACCTTGACTCTTGACGCGTTGTACTCACGCCTCAAGACTCACGAGATTGACATAGTCTTTCGTAGGTCGAAGTCGCAGTCGATGGCCTTAGTCACCGATCCCAGTCTGGTTTCTGGACCTTCTTCCGAGTCGATCTGTGGAGTCTCTCTAGCTGCTCTCTATGACGTAATTGATGATCAGTTAGAGCAGCTACCAGAGGACCAGTTAGCCCTCTTAGCCAGAAAGTTTTCCCACGCGTACAAGAGGGTGAGGGATCGAAAGAGGAGTGGCCCGATCATCTGCTTCGAGTGTGGTGGCCCCAACCACATTCGGGCAAATTGCCCTAAGCTGGGGAAGGGCAAGAATGACTACAGCGGCGTGAGCAAGAACGACTACATCAACAAGAACTGCAACAAGAAGCCCCCAGCTCATGCCCAAACAAGAAGAAGTTCCACGACCTTGGCAAAGCCAAGAAGCTCTTCCATCGCGTCCTCACCGCCTTCGACGACCTCGACCTCAGCGAGGTGGAGGGGTGGAGCGACAACGATGGGATGGACGAGCAAGACCCCAAGGGCGGCGATGACTTCTCCAGCATGTGCTTCATGGCCCTTGAGGGCGAGATCAGCGACAGCGAGCTTTACTCCGACTCCGACGAGGTATACCCCTCTTATGACCAGCTTAATGATGCTTTTCTTAAGCTAGGAAAATTCCTTGCTAGATCTAGAGCTAGGTGTAGCGAGTTGGAGAAGGAAGTAGATAGATTGTCACGGGAGATTACTTCACTTATATCTGCTCCCTCCCGTGACGAATGTGATACATGCTCTGTCTTGCTTGATGACATGGAGAAATTAAGGACCTCTCATGATAGTCTGTCTTCTGAGCTTGACATGCTTAAGGTGGAGAATGTTAGTCTTTTGGCTGAACTAGAGATGAGTAGGATTGTTACTCCTTCATCTACTGTTGTTGAGACTACATCTTGCACCTCATGTGAGGATAAGGACAATGCGTTTAGAGGTCTTTATACCATGCTCCTTGATCTGCCAGAATCATGTGAAAATTACAATAACTTGAAATTGAACCTAAAAAGGGCAGATCATAAGATTGCTGAGTTGCATGCTTCCCTGTTAGAGCCTATTGTCTCTTGCAACAACTATCCCAAATTAACTGCTGAACTTGAATATGTCTCAAAACAGTTTCAAAGCATGGTTGATCATAACAAGAAAATGGCTCAATATGCTTCTAAGGACCCTGTTAGCTCACCGTGTAACAATTGTGAAAAACTAAAATCTGAGTTGATTACTTTGGATGAAAAATATGTGAAGCTAACTAAGCACCTTGTAGTGAAGCCACCAACTGATTGTGATGTGATTGCTGGTGTGGGGGAGGAGCCCAAAGGAGTAGAGACGCTTAGGCACGATGACCAAACAGCTAGAGGTAGGATTGTCCCTCCTAGTCTTTGCGAAGACCTCAATGTTGAGGCGGCTGTGCATGCACATGCCACTCCTTCTCCTGCTGGTTCTACCTCTTCTCCTGCTGCTATCTCCTCTTCCCCCTGCTCTTCTTGCACCTCTCTCTTTCGGGAGTGTCAGTATCTTACGAACACTCTTGAGAGGTTGTACGAGGCAAGAAGAAGCTAAATCTTATTCTAGACCAGTCCAAGATTTGCAAATTCAATCAAGGTCTAGGATATGATTTTCTTGAGGATGTTAGGAAGCATCCACCTGCCGTGCTCAGACCCATAGCCGCAGGTGTGATCGAGGTCAAGCCCAGAACTGAGAAAGTTCAATTCAAGTCAGCGGGCTTTGTCCAAGAGACTTCTGACAGCAAGGTGATTTCACCTGTTGCTTCGGCCTCTCAGAAGGCGAAGCCTCATCGTGCTGCTTGTACCTCTCAGATGGAGAAGTATCGTTGCACCTTCTGTCAGAAGGATGGACACTTGGTCAAGCGATGCTTCAGGCGTGCCAAGATTGCGCAGAGAGATCGTGTTCTCGATCTTAGGAGTATTCAGGGTCAGCCCCAGGCCTTGAGTGCACCTAAGACCAACACGAGGTCCAGGGTTGATCTCTCTGAGGGTTTTAGGCAGTATCGAGGACTTGGCTTTTCCGGTGTTTCTGATTTTCGTCCTCGGTTTGCCTCTGCTCGTGATATCCACCGTCCTGAGGGTAGATCTCGTTTCCCCCGTCGAGATAGCTACCCGCGGCATGATCAGCATGTTGCTGGTATCTCTACTCGCTCCTCCGTAACAGTCAAGTCCAACAACAGCTTCAGGTCTGCACACAGACCTTCGTACTTGTTGAGTGACAGAGAGCGTAGGGTAGCTAGAGGTCAGTCATGTGTGGCTACTTCTTCTACTCGACGTGTTACTCAATATTGGGTGCCAAAATCATTCTTGATTTACCCCAGTACTGAGACTTTACTCTCTCGTTGACGCAGGTTCGCTGGGCGGGGAAGAGAGAGGTTTGGCTCGTTGACTCCGGGTGTTCTCGACACATGACCGGAGACTCTCGTTGGTTCTCTTCCCTAGCTCGTGCTCCAGGTGATGAGACGATCACCTTCGGAGACGCTTCGTCTGGGCGCGTCATCACCAAAGGTACATTGCGCGTTAATGAGTCTTTTATGTTGAAAGATGTTGCCTTGGTTAGTAAGCTACAGTATAATTTGCTTTCTGTTTCTCAGCTTACCGATGATGGCTTTGAGGTGAGCTTTAAGAAAAACGCTTGCAAAATCCTTGATTTTTCGGGTAGTCTGGTTTGCGGGATTTCTCATTATGGGAGGATCTTTCGTGCTAATTTTTCTGAGTCTTCTGGTGATCCTCTCCGGTGTTTAGTTGCGTCTGAGTCCCGTGACCTTACCTTCTGGCATAGGAGACTTGCTCATATTGGATTTGATCATTTGACCCGAGTTAGCGGCCACGATCTCATTCGTGGTCTGCCGAAACTCAAGATGGTCAAAGATATTATTTGCGCTCCATGCCGGCACGGCAAGATGGTTGCTGGTTCTCACCCTCCGGTCAAAGTGACTATGACCGATGCACGAGGACAGCTGCTTCACATGGATACAGTTGGACCAGCTCGAGTGCAGTCAGCAGGAGGGAAGTGGTATGTTCTTGTCGTGGTCGATGACTTCTCGAGGTTCTCTTGTGTGTTTTTCTTAGCCTCGAAGGATGAGACGTTTACATATTTTTGAGGTCTTTTCAGAAGGCTTTCTGTTGAGCTCCCGGGTGCCTTACGAGCGATCCGCAGTGACAATGGCACGGAGTTCAAGAATTCCTACTTTGAGAGGTTTTGCGATGAGACAGGTGTAGAGCACCAGTTCTCTTCTTCGCACTTCCCATAGCAGAATGGTGTCGTGGAGAGAAAGAACCGTACCTTGGTCGAGATGGCCAGGACGATGCTTGATGAGTTTTCTACACCTAGGAAGTTTTGGGCTGAGGCTATAGCGACCGCGTGCCATGTTTCGAACAGAGTTGTTCATCGGGCACACTTGCATCGCACTTCCTAGATAAGTTCGAGTCACGCTCTTGTGATGGTATCTTTCTAGGCTACTCGACTTCTTTGCGGGCGTATAGGGTTTGGAACTGCGAGTCTAATAAGTTGGTAGAGACCTGTGAGGTGACATTCGACGAGGCCAGTCCAGGGACTAGGCCCGATATCTCAGGTTCTTTAGAGCAGTCCGAGCCCATCTTTGTAGACGATGAGGAGGATGGAGATAAGGGTTGTCTACCTGATCCAGTTCCTCATCCTCCACTTGAGGTGCCTTTTTCCACTGCACCTCCAGGTGATCAGCCCATGCCTTCCACATCTTCCGGAGTTAGTGGCTCTGTTCCTACCTCGTCAGCTCATGAGGTAGTGGCCACTTCCTCATCTCACCCAGGACCTCCCCGACATATCCAGAAAAACCATCCTTTCGAGTAGATGATTGGAGACCTCTTTGAGCGAGTCACACGCTCAAGGTCTGGCATGTCATATTTCTATCTCCATTCTGCCTTTGTTACCACCTTTGAGCCCAAAGATGTTAGTCATGCAATTTCTGATGAGTCTTGGGTCAATGCTATGCATGAGGAGTTAGAAAATTTCGAGAGAAACAAGGTCTGGTCGCTTGTTGAGCCCCCTCGAGGTCACAATGTCATAGGGACTAAGTGGGTGTTCAAGAACAAGTAGAGTGAGGATGGGGTTGTCATTCAGAACAAGGCTAGACTAGTAGCTCAGGGTTTCTCCCAGGTTGAGGGTCTAGATTTTGAGGAGACCTTTGCCCCTGTAGCTAGGCTAGAGGCCATTAGGATCTTGCTTGCATTTGCTGCGTCTAAGGGCTTCAAGCTTTACCAGATGGATGTCAAGAGTGCCTTCCTCAATGGGTTTATTGAGGAAGAGGTCTATGTGAGACAGCCTCCAGGTTTCAAGAACCCCAAATACCCAAACCATGTCTACAAGCTTTCCAAAGCCTTGTATGGACTTAAGCAGGCCGCTAGAGCTTGGTATGAGAGGCTTAAGTCCTATCTGTTGAGTCATGGTTTTAATATGGGTAAGGTAGATAAGACCTTCTTCATCCGTAGGCATGGCACTGACCTACTGCTCATCCAGATTTATCCGGATGACATCATTTTTGGCGGCTCTTCTCATACTCTTGTTTCACAGTTCTCGAATGTCATGAGCACCGAGTTTGAGATGAGTATGATGGGTGAGTTGACCTTCTTCCTTGGCTTCCAGATCAAGCAGACTCGAGAGGGTACTTTCTTGCATCAAGGCAAGTACACTCGTGACCTCCTGAGACGCTTTGACATGAGTGATGGTAAGCCCGTGTCAACTCCCATGGCGTCCACAGCTTCTCTTGACCCAGATGAGGACGGCGAGCCAGTTGATCAGAAGGAGTATCGCAGCATGATTGGCTCCCTCTTGTACCTCACTGCCTCGAGACCGGACATACACTTCGTTGTGTGTCTTTGTGCTCGGTTTTAGGCTTCTCCTCGCATATCTCACCGTCAGGCGGTGAAGCGCATCCTTCGGTACATTCGAGCTACCATCGACTATGGTATCTGGTACTTTCCTCGTCCTGTCTTTCCTTGAGAGCCTACTCGGGTGCAGACTTTGTTGGCTGTAGGATAGATAGGAAGAGCACTTCTGGCACATGCCAATTCATTGGCACTTCTCTTGTTTCCTGATCTTCAAGGAAGCAGTCCGCTGTTGCACAGTCCACCGCAGAGGCCGAGTACGCTGCTGCTGCCAGTTGATGCAGCCAGGTGCTTTAGATGGTCTCAACCCTGCGGGACTTTGGGTTAGTTATATATAGTGTTCCACTCTTTTGTGATAACACTTCTGCCATTAACATTGCCGAGAACCCAGTGCAGCATTCTCGGACTAAGCACATTGATATTAGATATCACTTCCTTCGAGACCATGTGGAGAAGGGTGACATAGTGCTCTAGTTTGTGGAGAGTGACCACCAGTTGGCTGATATCTTTACCAAGCCTTTGGATAGCTCTAGGTTTTTAGCTCTGCGGGGAGAGCTTGAGGTGGTTTGTCCTTATGGACTGTTGTGAGGGGGAGTTTTGCGCTTCATGTTTTATCTTGTTTATTATAATCTTACTCCTTTCTGTTGCATTGCATATAGGTGCATCGGGGCTAGTCCTTCTAGCATATATTAGAGTGTTTCTCTTGTCTAGTTGTTTAGACTTCATCCTGTCATCTTGTGATTCTAGGATGCTGCTTATTAGCTGCTTCACTTCTCACTAGGTTGAGCTCACTCACTTCTTATAGGCTCTAGCGAGGGTTGGGCCACCCTCGGGTGGACGGGGGTACGTGCTTGCTCCTTAGTGTGTTAGATGATCAGCTGATAGTCCTAGAGTCATATGGGGTAGATCAGAGTCAGTCTGAGCCATAGTATTCTCTATATCTTGTCTATGCTTTAAGGACTGCCTTTTCTGTTTTATTGCCAGCTTCTCGTATTTGTTGCTTTGGTTCAGGGGGAGTTCATTTGGAAACTTCTAGATCTTAATATTGTCATAACTCAACTTGAACGAAAGTTGCACCTCATGTTGTGGGGGAGCTGGATTTTCTTACTTTTTAGCATTTTACGTTGTAATATAACTACATGGAGCTTTGATTATTATCTCGTTATGACATGTTTACAAGGAATTACATCTTGCCATGATCTGAGCTTACTTGCTAGATATATCATGACTTTATATGTGTAGTCTAGTCTTTGTCATGTTAGGTTGATTAAAATGCTCAACATGATTTAAATCATGTCATGATAGCTCTTGAGACTAGTCCGCCTTTAGTTATCCTTTTATGATTCATGCCATGTCAAATAGGCTGAGTTGATTCTTGAATCTATATTGAGCTATGTTAGTTCCTTGATGAAGCATGAGTTAGTACAACCATTTAAGAAAGCAAAAAGATATCTTTTGTGCGAAAGAACTGATCTCACAAATTCTTTCTCATGAGACGTCTTGCCATTGCACTAGGCATGAACTCAGGGGGAGTTTTGGTTGACCAAGATCATTTCCTTAAGCGTCTCGCTTGGAGTGGTCGCATAAGGCTTGAGATCTAGCACATGACTAAAAATATTGGTTGGAAACAACCATGAGCTTTATAAAGAAAAACATGTCAATTGTGCTCAATTTGCTAAAATTACAAAACTTACAAGTACATGAACAAATGTCTCACTCTTGAACTTGTAGCACTCTAAATTGACTCAATACTAGCTTCTTGGTTCCACTTAGATTATTGACATGACCTGCATCATCTTTGGATACCTTTAGCTAAACTGGAATCATGGTTGACTTGACATGCTAAGAATTTTGACTAATTTTCAGATTATGACTTATCTGGCTTAGCTTGATTATACATGTCTTGTCATGATCTTGATAGCATACTTATGCGTTATGGCTTGGTGTAATACTTCACGGTCATTTTGGATAATCTTCATGGCTCTAAATGCTTAAAATAAACAAATTTTAGCCATTTCATCCATCACCAAGCCTTATTCTCTCTTTTGCATCCTTGATGATTTTATTGCCAAAAGGGGGAGAATAGCGGAGAAAAACCCATTTGCGAACTTTCTAGAGCCTTGGAGAACAATTTGCTCTTTCTGTTGTTGCTCTAGTGTTCCTTTTTGTTGACATGGTCATTAGCTTTTTTGATTTCTTTTGGACCATGTTTGACTCTCTTTCATTTTCAAACTCAACTTTATGCTTTTTCTGGGTTTGTTAATATACTTATCAAGGGGGAGATTGATAGACCATGTGGAGGTGACCCCGTGTGTGATGAGTAATTGACATCTGTTTTAGGAAAGTCGAGTTAGGTTTGTGTGGTTTGAACCATGTCGTTGCACGGTGCAATTGGTTTCGATCGGACTTGGTCAAACTTGGTCGAAGTGCTTAGGATGCTTATTCTCTCGATTCGACAGGTTTTGGCTGTTTCATCCTTAAGATTACTCTTAATGCTATTGTTGATTGCATTATGTCGAGTGGTGCTATGTGATGTGTTTCTTGTCTGTGATGGCTGTAGGACGTCGAGGCGGAGTCGTGGTGAGGCACGGGATGACCGGACTAGGCGCAGGCGGTGCCGAGGTCAGAACGGTCGAGGTGTGCCGAAGACGGCGAGGGCTCGAGGTGGCTGCAAGGCTTGGAAGGCAAGGAATGAGGAAGCTTCCCGGAAGGTGCAGGAGGGGCGTTTTGGTGAATACGCAAAGCAGCACTAAAGGAAGTGGATTTGGTTAGAGTTAGTGGGTAAAGAGAAAAGCTTAGTGGGCAAAGCATTTTTGAACCCACTAGTACAAAGAGTATAAAAGGAGGAGTGTCTCCTGCATGTTTTTGTGATTTGAAGGCTTGGGAGAGAAGTTGATGGCTTAGTGGGTTTGTTTTGCTTTTCTCTTTAGTTGGTGAGGAGTGGGTGAGAGCAGTAGAGGGGATTTTGCTGGTTGCTCATGTTCTCCCGTGTGAGTTTTTGGCCCTAGGTGTTCATTCTCTGTGTATGAGCTCTTGGGTTGGCGAGGATGAGATGAGTGGCAGTAGAAACCTCATGTAATCATTCCTCTGTAGACTATCATCCATGGGAATGTTTTCTTTGAGATTTTCAGTTTTGTTGCTTCCTCTCCGTGATGAATTTCAATTTCTACACTCTGTCTGTTCTTCCTCTTCCTCTTTTGATTTGAGTGTGGATTTCTTCTCTAGAATTCGCAAATGAGATGCTCTGTGGTGGTAAAGACTCAAGGCCATATGGCCATCCCATTTCCAAGAGCAATTTGAGAAATCAATAATTTATGTGATCCTTCTGTCCCTCGTCAAAATCTCTCTATATTTGTTTTCTAGGGTTTGAGTACAGAGCTCAATGGAATCTTTTGTGTCTCTTCAAAAGATTGAGTTTTGTTGTGTACCTTCAGGTCCTGAGATCATTGCTTAGATGATTACCAAGTTTCATGAGGAAAAGATCAAAGATTGGCTGGGAATTTGGTTTTTAGTAATGCTCTCTGTAAGTTTCAGATTTTCTCTCAAATCTTGACCTCTTGGTTTTCTTGTTATACTCTTAGGTTATCTAGGGTCTTTATGCTATTTAAGTTGTAGTCTTGCCCCTTTGGTATGAAGATTTTTGCTGCATATCCTCAATTTTGAAGATCCCATCAGGTTCAGTTTCTTCAGATTTTTTAGATCCCGCTGCTGTCTTCAGTTCTTGGGGGGCGGTCTGACCGGATCTTTTATGGCGGTCTGACCGGAAGTGAAGCGGCGGTCTGACCGGCCCTATTAAAGCGGTCTGATCAGCCGGCCAAAAGAGGTCAGACTGGCCCATAGGCGGTCAAACCGGAGGTCCCCTGGCAGTCTGACCGGAGTGTCAAGTGCGGTCTGACCGGCCAAGTTCTTCTCCTCTGTGCCATTTTTGCTGCAGCCTTGTTGTGTTATTTTTGTCTGCACTGTTCATTGTCTCTATTAGTTTATGATTCCAGTAGGCAACCCTATTACTTCTCCACAGCTCTCATAGCTATTCGAGAAGTAAAGGGGTGAATACTTTGGGGGATTTTTAATGGGCAACATTCACCCACCCTCTGTTGCCGATTTCAATCCAACACCAGGAAAATCTAGAAAATAAAAAGGGAGAGAGAGAATGACTCGCTGGCAGGTGGGGCCAGAGGAGGAATTAAATAACAGTCTGATTTATTACCGCCTTACCGTAGCTGACAAGTGGGCCCGCAATTAACATAGTGAATAAGGTTAACGGCCGGTTAGGATAGTCATTACTTAGCTTAATTAAAGCACTTATTAACCTCTCTATCTCTCTGGTTCATCCTGGCCGTGAGGGAGGCGGAGCCGACCGACGGCGAGGAGATCACGGTGGCGCGACGGCGATGGCAAAAATGAGCTGGGGCGACCTAATTCGGCCCGACGGCGACCGGCAGCGAGCATGGCGGCGGCCAGAACAAGGGAAAAGGGGATCCAGTGAATTGAGCCATCAGAGGTCGATTGCTTGGCACGGGAGCTTCTACGGGGGTTGCAAGCTCACCTGGGGCCCGAGCGGCGGTCGGAGTAGAGCCGAGAGGGCTGGCGGTGAGGACGGCCTTGGCGGCGAGGGGGCGAAGGCGCCGGCTCACTGGAGAGGGAGAGGAAGCTCGGCGAGGTGGGGGTGTGAGGCAAAGTTTGGTGCCCCTTTTATAGAGGGTCGGGGAAGGAAGAGAGACGGGCGCCGAGGGGGCTCGGGTGGCATGGTGCTGGCCGTGCGGTGGCGTCAGGCCCGATTGGCTTCAACCAGGGGCACGGCAGCTGGAGTTTGTCAGGTGTGAATGAAGGCGCAAAGCATTGCTTGGCCCGGCGGTCACAAGGTGAGGGCAGAGAGGAAAACAATGCGAGGCGACGTGATTGACACGGGGGTGGCAGAGTAGTACCACGGCGGCGCAGCGAGGGAAGAAGACAACAGGGTAGCGCACGGGCGGGGCGGGGTCAACGCGAGCAGGTTGCCGTGCGGGAGGTGACATGAGACGAGACAGCGTGGCAGTGCTGTCTCCGGACGGGCAGCGATGGACGGCGAGTCGACGAGCGGCCAGAGCACCAGACCACGGTGGCGCTGTGCGCGGATGAGGGAGACGGCCCGAGGTGCTACCGTGGCAGGCGCTGAAGGCGAGGGCGCTGAAAGTGAGGGTGCTGAAGGCGAGGGCGCCGGCACTGAACGCAAAGCGGTCGACGTCTTCTCCGATCGCCGGTGGCAGGAGGAGGAGGGAGAAAGGGGAAGGGGACGAGCTAGCGGGCGGCGACGGAAGGAGGGAGAAGGGGCGCTGCGGGAGAGGAGGAAGAAGCCGAGGGAAAGAAAAATGGTTGGGGATTTTATAAAATTATCTTTTCTTTTTTTCTATTATGATTTTTTTGCTAGAAAGATAAATTTTTTTGAAAGCTTTGGGTTTGGAGGAGGATTTTGAATTCTTCTTTGGCTAGCAAAATAATTATTTACTCATTTTAGGAATTTCTTTATTTATCTTTGAATGGCCAAAGGATTACTAGATAACATTCTTTGAATTTGGAACACAAACTTTCAAATTTGTATTATCACACATCTTTGAAAATGGGATGTTACAGAAGGTGTGGCAGACTAGGGTCGAAGAGCTCGACCAACTTAGAGATTCCGGGCGAGTGCTCTAAAACTTTGCTTGTAGGAGTATGAATTTGAGTATTGATAACTCGAATGCTCATACCTTGTCTCTTCTTATTTCTGACTGCCTTTCCTTATCTAGAGAGCATTACAAGACATCGTAATCATGGCTGAGTACCATAGGCAGCTAGTGCTCCTACGACAAGAAAATGTCAAACTCTCCAAGCAAACAGTGGCATTGTAAGTCTATTAATTTATGTAGCCAAATTTTGTCTTGACCACACAACCAAAATTTTAGGTCTACCTTTAACCTTTACAGGTCTTAGCGATGTAGAGGTCTTGGTTGCCGCACTCAAGAACAAGAGGGCTGATGCACGAAGGCTAAAGGAAGAAAACGCTAATTTATCAATAAGCCTCATAAAAGCCAAATCCACTGTCAAAACAATAGAAGAGAAAATAAACAGTAAGCCCTAAAGCTTAACTCTGTTTAACTATGCATCTTTCTGGCCTTTCTTTAATCTTTCCCTTTTTAACAGAAAAAGAGATTGAATCGAGTAAGCTGCTCACTGAGATCGAAGAAAAAACCAAAGTGATTGGAAAGCTTACTCGTATTAGCAAAGAAAGAGGCGAGAGGATAAAGTTGCTTGATACCCAGCTATCAGGCAAGAAAAACTTTACCTTCGACCAGTTTTTGAAATTATTCTTGTAGGATTTACAATTACGTGGTTGTAGAAAGACTTACAACCAAAGAGTAGTCATAGTAAGACTTACGACTACGTGGTCGCAGAAAAGCTTATGACCATCTTGTCATAGAATAGCTTACGACTGTATAGTCATAGAAGAGCTTACGACTATAACGAGTAATGCCTTGACCAACTTCAACTCTTTTACAGAGTCCATGGTCAAAAATAAGCATCATCTCTCCGAAGCAATGACTCATAGTGAGGAAGAAACGAAGTCGATGAAGGCAAACCTTTAAGACTGCGATATTCTTCTGAACAATCTACTCAGTGAGTTTGGTGCAGAAAAGATGATTCCCACTGAGGAGACTACATCTGCTCATACGAGTATGATTTTACTGCAAGCCAAGACTTTTGAAAAGCACCTTGCTACTTTGAAGGCTGATCAGATGGAGTAGATCAGGGATGTAGTCCAGGGCGTTGTGTGCTATGCGTTGGCAAAACTCAAGGCATGAGACCGGAACCTGAACTTACATCCTATTGAGCACGACTTCGCCTGCTCTTTGGAGGATTCATCTCGCCTGATCGAAGAAGTAGAAACATTTGGAGAAAAGCGTCCGAAGAAATGGAACTTGGCTCTTCCTCTCCTCCAAAGTAGAGTAATTCTATAAAAACTTACCTTTGGATGATGAATGAACTTCTTTCTTTCCCTGCATCTTGTCTCATTGAGCAATTAGTACTCATAAGACAAAAAACAAAAAATGAAAGAGAAATGAAATTTTTACTAAGAAATAAAGTTATTCTTATAACTCTATCCTAGCCCCTGACTATTTACTTTGTTTATGCAAAGAAACAAGGCAAATAGTACAAAGTGAAGTATGCAGAGAGCAGAGTAATATATCTGACCATCATTGTCGAATTCGATTGTCACGTACTAGCAGCAAAAGTGACAAACAAGTCAATGCTAGAGAGCTCCTTCTAGTGGGTAGGACCACATGCAGAGAGGAGTGACTCCGACTAGGTGATGTTACCTCCTTTCGACCAGATTTAAACGAATCGAAGACAAGAACGATCAAAGAATAAACACTTAGATTATTATATTCATTCAGCATGTTCATAGGCAATGCAATTTGTTGTATGTTGGTAGCAAGAGTTAAGAACATACTGACACTAGGAAGCTCCTTCTAGTGGACAGGACCACATGTAGAGAAGAGAGACTTCGGCTAGTGGTATTCTCGTATCCGACCAGCCAAATAAATTGGATGCACTAGAAATGGTCGAAGTAATATAAAAGATGCTCTACAAGACATACGATAATAAAAATTTACATAAACTAATATTATTATTGAAAAAAGGGGAGAAATATTTACACATAGAATTTGCATAATTGGTCGCTATTCCAAGAATTTGATAGAATCTAGCCGTCTTCCATACCAAGTCGTATAGAGCCAGGACATGTGACTTCGACCATAATGTAAGGACATTCCCACTTTATGGAAAGCCTATTTCGATTAGACTGAAATTAGATTTTTCTCAATGCCAAGTTTCCTACAGCAAGGTTGCGAGGTTGGCGAGCAGTCTCAGGATCCTCGACCCCTAATGCAAACTAGGGCTGCCTCAGAGAAGAATCAGTTTTTTCTAAGATTTCTCCTACGCTCATCAGAGTACTGATCAGTTTCATCACTGGAGGTCTCGTCACCATTCCCACAAGAGGAGGGAGAGTGTGAACGTCGAGGAGCATCCTCAGGCCTCCCTCCGAGAGGGTGATGAGAATCTGAGGACAGGGCAAAAACCACCTGTCTAGAATCTCCACTTTTGAGGGAGGCCCCATCATTCAAAGAATCATCGAGCGAGCATGTCTGGTGGCCTGGAGTAAACCCTGCCAAGTAGGGGAAGTCTAGGTTATAACCATCCCTGGCTTGATATGTTCCCTGTGAAAATGCGGACGAACACAAAGTGTGCATGCCCATTGCCTTTGCCGGGTTGTCCAGAGAGACACCACAAGCAATTGGCAGTGTGCTCCCCGATCGACGGAGTTTGGGGCTCTTCGAAACTGCACAGGGCGATGCTGCGGGACTCGAATGCTTGGGAGCGGACCCATCATCACGCTGCGAGTTCTCATCATGGTCGGGTTGACCCTTACCGCTTAGGGGAGATGAGTCATCCATTGGGCGCACTGCTGTGGGGGATTTTGATCCCTCCTTAGCCTTTTCGACGATGTCGTCTCCGAGATCACCGAATAAATTTCCAGTGAGACATTCACCATCGTAAACAAGCATGGTCTGCTCGTAGTTGTAATAGGCCCCCATATCGATACTCACATAGTCGGCCATGTCGAACCAGTTCTCCTCGTTCCATTCATCTGCCATGAGGACATTAAGAGAAAAAAGAGAAACTTGTCGACGAGGAAATTACTGGAGTCTTAGAAGAAGTTCACCACGGATGGCCCCAACTGTCGATGTTTTAATATCGATCTTACGTATGATTTGTTTGGATTCGGGGAAACTCTAGAAGACCTGGTGTATGCACATGAAGAGTAAAGACACGAAAAATTTTATCTAGATTCAGACCTTCTCTTGAAAGAGTATTAAACCTACATCTTGTGTAATTGCTAATCACTAGAAAGAGGATTACAATAGAGAATTATGCGAATGCCTAGTACTATCTCCTCCTTGGATCAGAATATGTCCCCTCTCCCTTTAACATTAACCATTATATAGCCAATGAAACGACGGCAGTTGTTCCATGCCGGAAGATGTATTAATGTTTCAAATGATAACCGCCTGACGGAAGTTACTGTCAGAGAGACGTAAAAAGCCATTTACCATGTAGTAGTTGTTGTCAGAGAGAGATCATGTGTGGTTAATGGTTAAACGCACGTTCCACCACCTTGTCAGACAAACTGATGATGTAGTTCATCATTGTAGACAAGTTGGTTAGAGATAGATTTATCGTGGGAATTCCCATGAGTAAAGAGTAGTCATGGTAATACTAATGACTATGTAGTTGTAGAAGGACTTACGACCAAGGGGTAATCATAGTAAGACTTATGACTACCTAGTCGTAGAAGGACTTACGACCAAAGAGCAGTCACAGTAAGATTTACGACTACCTGGTCGTAGAATGACTTATGACCAAGGAGTAGTCACAGTAAAATTTACAACTACATAGTCGTAGAAGAACTTACGACCAAGGGATAGTTATAGTAAGACTTACGACTACATAGTCGTAGAAGGACTTACGACTAAGAGATAGTCATAGTAAGACTTATGACTACATGGTCATAGAAGGACTTATGATAAAGAGATAGTCATAGTAAGTCTTATGACTATGTGGTCATAGAAGGACTTACGACCAAGAGGTAGTCATTGTAAAACTAACAACTACATGGTCATAGAAGAGCCTACAACCATATGGTTGTCAAAGAGCTTACGACTATACGATCGTAGAAGAGCTTATGACCATCCTGCCATATTTATTCCTTATCAATAAGGAGTATATTCAAGGAATATAATGATGTAATAATTTGATGATTATTCTATTCTCATCAAGACTAAACCCCTAGGGGTGGTTCTAGTATTTGCCCATACTGTAACTTTCTAGGTTTCGTAATAGACACGTCTCCAAGGTGCCCGTGAGTAAGCCTCATGAATACCCCTAAGTCCACCGGGGGCTACTACCCCTAGTAGTCATTTGGTGCTCCACGACTTAGTCTCGTGGGCACCCCTCCAGTGTGCCTTCAAGGTGTCCGTGAATAAGCCTCATAGGCACCTCCAAGTTTGCTGGATGACTACCACCCCAAGTGGTCATTCGGTGCATCATGACTTAGTCTCACAGGCATCCCTCCAATATGCCCATAACTCATTCTCATAGTTACGACTCCAAGAGTCCCTGTGAGCACTACGAGCAGAATAACTTAAGGCTGCCCCTATGGACGCTCCTTCTAGCGCCAAGGGGCAAGGGGTAGCGTTGGGAGCATAATTCATCTATCTCTTAACGAGGCTTGCTCTACAGAAGACACATGTACAGGTCTTAGAAATGCAGTTATGCTCATCAAAGACTATAATACCTCTAGCTTATACTCATAGAATAGCTACCCCAAGGGCTAGTTCGGTTAGTTGTACAGGCCTAAGAGCCTATAAATACCCTATGTATCCCTCATTTGGAGGACTCTCTTGAGCTCTCATGATTAATAAAGAAGTATGTTCAAACTGGTGAGCCCTTGAGGGCTTCCTCCTAGAGGTAACCCCCGTTCACTCACCGATAGGAGTTGAACGGTCCTCTCGGACCTTCGAACCTATATAAATTCTCATATCATTTTTACTCTCGTAGATCACGACCCATAAGACAGCCGACCAGCCCTCACTTGTGTTTGGGTTTTCGCTCCTACAACACAAGGTCCCCTAAAAATTGATATTGGGAGAAAACTGAAAGTAAAACACACAGAGATAAATGTATAAATATTGTATCTGTATGAAGAACTTACTAACTGTAGCTGCCATTTCATTTCACGTAGAATGTACTATCTTGGTGTTTGCTACTCCAGGAAGCCGGTTCTGGGGAGGACTGTGTTCCTCACCCGGCGGAGGTCCGTCCGTTGATTTTTTTTAGGTAAGTCCTCTGGCTTGAATTAATAGTAACATAAGATTAAATTATGTATGTATCCAACTTTACATTGAAGACTCTATATGGACAACTTGTAATCTCCAGCCCTTAAGTCGATGAACGAACATTTTACCTTCCACGCTGTAGACTACGAATCTTACAACGACAACATGATTGCTAACAATCACGGAAGCAAGAAGTAAATTGGTAATGATCTCTATAAATATGTAGCATCTACGTCTTGATAGCAGTATTGTTCGTCAGAAGAAAATCAGAAGAGAAATATTTATAACCAACTCTACCCGATCTTTAGCGTAGGAACTGTAGCTCTACCCGATCTTCAACATAGGCATCATTGTCATCGTCTAGATGAGTTGAACTGGTAAAACCCACTACCTCTACCGGTGAAGAACAAGCCAGAGAAAAAAACTAGAACTTGAGCTAGGGAAACACATAGAAGAAACTTATGAAACCTAAGCTACTTATGAAAATCAACAGGTCCTCTGCCCACTCAACGCCGACGAACACACCGGAGAAGAGAGAAGACGGTGGCACAGTAAAGTTGCGGCTGCGACGGATCTCCTGGTGGCTAGGTTTCCGCGAGACCAACTCTGGTGTTGATGGGGATCTTGTTTGTAACAGGCGTCTCCTCCCCTGATCTATTTACGAACATGTCAAGGACTGGTTTTGACCAACCTGATTCAAGATTGGACATTCTTTGCGCTGAGCTCACACAGGAATATCATGCATCACAGTCGGCCCATGTTGCTATGGATCAGCACAACGATTGCCACACGGTGATCCAAATACTGAAATACCTGAATAGGCCTGGCAGCCCGATGCATCTTTCTTTCTTTTTGTTTATTTTTCTTGGGGGCGCGGTCCAGAAGGCATGCGGGTATGGCCCACCCTGTCAGAACCTCACTGTTAACCCGGTCTTTTTCGTTGGCCCATACTCGCCGTCGCCATCACTAGCTCGGTCCCCTGTAGCGTCCCAGCCGACCGTCGTAGGCTCGCAGCGGCGCCCTCCGGTCCCGTCCAACGGTCCATGGCAGAGTGTCTTTCCTTGTTTTAAACTCCATGAGCAGCAGATATGCCGCGATCTACCATGAAACTTGCCGCTGCACTTGTCAGTTTTCAACCTGTGCTGTTGTAAGGTTTGCAACCTTAGTTGTCGACGTTCACTTGAGGTGGTAGACCTTGCAACGCCGTCGGCGCGTTGCACAGTTGATTGATAGTGCTAAGATAAGTGGTGTTGCGAAATAGTGTTCATTAAAGATAAGATTGAAAAGACTGTTTTTATAGAAATATCGATATGAAAATGCTGACGGACTCTGCCTAAAAATCTCTCTTCTTCCTCCCCCTCTCTCCCCACCACACGAACTCTGACGAAGCGTGCAACACAAACAACACAAAACTGCAGTAGTTGGAAAGGAACCCGACGCCATTGACTTGTACAGTTCTACTGTTCTGAAACAAATTCATAAGAAAGTGAACAATGCTTTTCCTAGTGTTTAAGCCAGAGGTTATATAATCTGATTCCCTGATGAGATCATCAGTACACTGATACCAAGCATGTCAAGCACAGAATAACTCCACAGGACGTACTTCAGTGTTCAGAATGAAGAAACTCAGAAAATTCTTCCACATCACAAGCACATTTCTAGGAGTAAGATCACCGAAAGTCTCAGCTCACAAGAATTACACCAAAGATAGAATCTGCTGCTCTGATCAACTCCTCTAGCACATGAGTACAAGGCATTGTATCAGCTCACTTGGAAGCCCTCTTCTGGTACTTCTCCTTTACCCACTTCATGCCGCTGCTTGTCCCGGACTTCACCTTCTGAGCTCCGACCAGCGCGGCCGCCTTTGCCTTGACGAAGCTCTCCGACGCTGCAGCCTTAATGTTGCTGGCAACTGTCTTCTTGTTGCTGTTCGCGGTGCCGCCACCGCCTGCACCTTTGTCTGCCCAGGTTGGCGCATCGTTCTTGGAACCCATGGAAGTGCTGCAATCGGAACCAGAAGATCCTTTTTATCAGAAGCATAAATCAGTTAGATTAACTTTCAATCAGGACAAAGAAGAGGATTCAGGAGAGAGCTGCAAAATTATTGGAACAAACGGACAAAAGAAACCAGAATTTTGGTGCCAACAGAACAGTGTTTTCTGGAAGCGGACTGCTGTTACATATTACTTCAGAGAAATAAGTGCAAAGGACTAGAAAAAATGTAAGAACATCTTGGAGTAAACACAAATCGCATTTTTGAGTTCTGACACCACTGTCTAGAGTCTAGACTACTGTTTAGATCAATAGCACAGTAACATCTTATAGATTCTCAGAGGGAAAAAATATCACCTTACATGTGAGACATAAAACCCATAATGGACTATTATTAGCAGAATAGAAACTTGAGAAATTAAAAGAGGGAACAATTAAAATAAACTTTGGGATATCTGTAGATTTGGAGATACCTCTTCCTTTAGGAGATGAACTGCTTGCTTGGTTGGCCTTTTGCTGTAGGAATAGGCAAGTATGGGTTAGAGCCTTCCCTTCCTTCTTGGATGGTGGCCTTGTAGGCTTCCCTTGTATATACTAGTTGCAAAAAGGAGAAAGTCACCTTTGCTTCCTGAGTTATACATACAAAAGATGCCTGGCTTTAGTTTCCTTTCGGAAGGAAAGAAAAAATGTCTAGTTTTTCCTGGTATGAATAGAACAAGTTCATTGGATCCTCTGAGAAAATGAACTGTCAGCCTGCATTGCCAATACTGCAGCTTGTTACAGAGACAACTGTCTCACTTTCTGCTGTTTCCAGTATTGTCGATGGTGCGAAATGGGCCATTTTCCCAACGGTAAATCGAGCAGCTAACGGATGCACCAGATCCATGTCAAAGTTCTGAATGCCAACCAGCCAGCTGCAACAGACTTACATTTACTTGATGTTACAGCTTGTAGACACATTTTAAGAATAGCCAAATTTTCGGCTAGATATTGTAACACCCCTATTTCTGGGGACGTTAGGATACCCTCGCAACTGCCCAGAATTGTTCAGCTACAAGTACTGTAAATAAGTGTACACCATTACCAACACAAGCTTAAGAATAAAAACCAAACTTTATTATAAAACTAAGGCTTAGCATCCAAGTTTTATACAGCAGGGTGTACAACCCAAAGTTACATTACAAAAGAAACTGTACAGGCATGCATGAGGGTAGAACATACCATAACACCAGGCATCGTCTAATCATAGAGCTCAGCGTCGTCTTCATAAATTCCTTCATTTTCTTGACAGATATTTTCTGTTTATGATTTTAGCAAGCATGAGTACAACCAACCGTACTCAACAAATCACATGGGAAAATGCTATATAACTAATTGCCAGGAATTCCAAAAGATGGGGGTATATTGGTTTTATTAAAATATTTGTGGATGCAATTTTACTTGTAAACATTTTGTTTTTAAACACAAGATAACCAATCATGAACTTCTTAAGGTATTTGGGGTATTCAAAACTTGATTATCTGACTTCAACATTTCCAAAACATTTGCAATTCTACTTACACTTTGCTATTGGAATCACCCATTAAACACAGCTTCATTTACCAGAAACATGGCGTATTCGAATACCATTTTATACATGACTCTGTAGAGTGGCCCAACTTTACTCACAAGATTCCTCAACCCTCATGACTAAATTGAGAAAACAAGATTGTTCACTGCTCATCCTTTTGTATAGCCTCTACCCGATAGGGACTTGGCAACACAGGTATTCGGCATTCCACTGGCCAACGCGGAAAGCGTGATCCGACTCCCATGTAATCCTATCGTTGTTACGTATGATTTTACCGTTTCCATACCACCTTTCATACACATGGGCCATTCCCTTTCTAGAATCCCAATAATTTGTAGATACTCAATCGATTTGAGCAGCTACTACACCAGTTTAATAAGTCAACGCTTGTGGTTGGGCGAGTGCTATTTTCTTTACTCAGCATAAGGGCCTAGTCCATATATTTTCACTAAGAAAACTTCTTCTCACAAACCCATATTTTAGTGCCCGTGGCTCTGCCTCCATTCCATACCGAGTCTCCACCCTAGGATAACGTCATGGGATCTGGCCATCTCATGGTCTCCTACGATCCTTCCTTATCTTAGAACCATTTTTAAAATTCTATTAGCAAAATGTCAAATCTTTTAGTATTGGAAAATTTGTTGTGTTCCTACACTACCGTGATTACATTCATAATACTTTCAATATTACTAAGTCTTGTCAAGTTGAATATGGCCTTCCAATTAAACAGGGCTTTTTCGGGTGGTAGGACATTAGCTAATATCATGTCATTCTGAACATTTATTGTACGTGAAATAACAGTGCGTAAATACATAATGAGAATACTGATATATAAATAATTAAACGAATGTAGGTTCAATATAATCAAAGACATGTGACTTGCCTTACAGATTAATGTATTCTACAATTCCTAAATTGGCTGACCTTCGACGCCGTGTGCTAGCATAAAGCAAAGAAGAAATAATTCAATTTCATACTCAAAGAATTGAGCTAGGAATAACGAAATAAAATAAGGAAGGAAAATCCAAATAAATAGGGTTTTGGGCTTGTACGAGGGTCCAAAAGGTGAAACAGGGCTAAGAAATGGGTCGTTGGGCTCGAAACGGTCGAAATGGGTATAAATATGCATTTTCAGGTTTGGGGAATAGTAACAGGTCTGGGCACTTTTCACTGCGGTGATCGTGCAAAACAGCACACCCGCAAGTGCACGGGCTGCCGCTATGATAGCAGCGAGTGTCGTGTTCTCCGCAGGGACTAGATTACTAGTGTCATAACACTTAACCAAAGCTAAATCGCACAAACATGGGAAATGAAGACCAACTGCGCAACTTAAACAACCTATAAGCTAGCTATCAGATCTGCAAAAGAGGTGGAGAAGTGAGAAAGGGAGATCAGAGGGTGCTAAGAATAAGAGTTTTCTGGACCGGAGAAGAGAAAAGAAGAGAGAACCAAGAGAATCTAACTCTACTGAGAGAAAACAAAAATAAAACAGAGAAGAGAAGAAGGCTAGAAAATGGCTAGGCTAGCAGACAAGAAGACCGACAGATGACTACTGGAGGAGCGGAAGAATCTAAGAAAAGAGGGGAAGCAAGAAAAGACCGAAGGAGGTGAGACAACTAAGAGTTAGACTGGAAAAGAGAAGAGAGAGAGAGCTGGAGCAACCTGGCTACAGAGAGAAAGAAGAAAGGGGATAAGAGAGAAGAGAAGCTAGCTAGAAGAGATGAATTGAAGGGAAGAAGAAGCCGCTGGACAAAGATAAGGAAGATTGAGTAGACTATTACCGCTATAGCTAATATTTAACAGCAATCACAAGACAAATTACTGTAAGAAAATGAATCTAACCATGCATACCTTAAGCAAAACGAGCTACTGCAGAAATCAAGAAAATACATCTAATACATGATCAACAGCAAGACAACACATCTAGACAATTTCTTCTTTTTTTTTTACTTTTCTACTAACAGATCCTAACAAAACACACAGGAACAAAATTAACTCTTAACAAAATTGCTTTAATTTAACATAACAGAGACTAGCAAAATAACAATAACATGAGAACTCTACTAGCAAAGACATAAAACTTCTGTAGACTACTAGATCATCCAGTGAGAATCATAAATCTAAACCACAGAATAACATCCTCATAAGCATCTCAGACAAGCAAAAATAAGAACAACACTCCAGTATCCAGATCCGCAACATTTATCACGTGCACATCATTGATCTAACATATTAACATCTCAGGAATAGCCATCTCAGCACTAAATATTAGATTAGAGATTATACAGCCCAGAATAAGAAATGATGAAGATTATCTGTAGTGGAAGCCGTGAAGAGGTAGCAGCCCCGGGAGCATCGGTCGGAGTAGTGGTAGATCCGTCCCTGGTGGTAGCAGATCCGTGCGCAGGGTTGCAGATCCGGGTTGAAGGGAGAAGCAGAGTTGCGGATGCTGAGCAAAGGAAGCAGATCTGGCGGAGAAGAAGTGGATCCGGCCGTGGAGGGGGCAGATCCGGGCACTGGGCTTCTTCCTTCTCACGTGTCAAGATTCGGCAGTGGGGGATTGAGCAAAAGTGCAACTTGATGGGGGATGTAGAGGGCTAGATGGAGTAGGAGTAGCAGGTGGAGCTCGTCGCCGGTGGAGGCCAGTCTCCGACGACGGCCATGGGGAGAGATGGTTTCCGGTGTAGGCGTTTGGAAGAGGGGAGATGAGAAGCTGCTGGTCCTTTTCGGGGGTGCGGCTTTTGGAATATGGGAGGCGAATAGATGGGGAATGGATGGGAGCTAGGGTGGCTGCCTTGTGGAGTGTTGGGCGCGGCGCACTGGTGGCATGGTCGTGGTGCGGTCAAGGATGAGCGATGGAATGGAGCGGCCGGGTGTTGGAGCTCGGTGGAGAAGGAGGAACGGCAGGTGGATGGCTTTGGTCAGAGGAAAATGCGGCTAGGGTTGGAGTGTGGTGACTGGCTCTCCCTGGGAAGAAGCAAGCTCGGGCTTTAAATAGTTGCGGCGGCCTAGGGTTCCCAGTGCACGGGCGCGGGGCGCGGTTAGGGTTTTGGCGCAGCTTTGCACTCCGATCCTTCTTCTTTGGCTATTTTGCAACCCTAACTCATCCTATGCTGATCTCTGTGTAGTTTGCGCCTATTTCGCGCCGACCTGCAAGGAAAGTGCAAAACACTGTAAACTGTAGCAAAAGGAGGGCAAGCTTATGTATAATTGATGAAAGTAAGGCCAATTCAAGCTACTAACAACAGGATAATTTCATAAAAATATACTGCAAATATGATGCACATCATGCGGGTATTTACTATTCACATCGGGTAGGGCTACTATTCATGTCGGATTTTTACTGTTCATGGTGAGTAAGCTTCAAGGACTAATGGGTCGGGTTTACTATGCTTACCGGGTTGAACACTATTCATTGTGGGTTCGGGTTCTGGTGCTATCGGGTCGAGTGAACAGTGACTACTAGTAGGACCTGAACACCTTACTGTGTCTAGTCCCGATCCTTCCGTGCCTCACCATGACTTAGCTCCAAGGTCCGGCAAACACAACTGACAAACAAAGCATCACATAGCACCGCACAATACACGAGAATCATCAATCAGCATGAATGGAATGCACTTAGAGAACAACTCAGCTGGTCTTAAACCACCTATTACTACTCAGATGTACTGGACATGAGGTACTCGTAGCCCTAGAAGACTTCCCAGTTGTCTATGACCACTCATCAAGTCATTACGACCATCACACAGATCGCTATGACCATGAAACAGATGCTACAACCACGTAGCAGACGCTACGACCATCGTACATAGCGGCTATGACTTTAGCAGACCTGGTCGCTACGACTTACGATCACACAGACAGAGCGCTACGACCATCGCTCACAGCCAGTAGAATCTACGACCATCAACCAAGGCCATCAGAGTTACGACTATCGACCATGACTAGTCAGAGTTATGACTATCGACCACGGCTAGTTAGAGTTACGACTATCGACCACAGCTAGTTCGAGCTACGACTATCAACCACGGCCAGTCAGAGTTACGACTATCGTGTCGTAGACTCGACTACCGACCACAAAGTCGTAAAATCGACTGCCGACCACAAAGTCATAAAATCAACTATCGACCACAAAGTCATAAAATTGACTACCAACCACCAAGTCATAAACCCTACTGCCGACCACCAAGTTGTAAATGCCACTTCCGACCACATGGTCGTAAATGCTACTGAACACAGAGACACACAAATGTGGTCGAGAAGAGCAAGTCATAAAAGCACTTATGACCACCAAGTCGTAATGACACCTACAACCATAAGTCATAACAGCAAGCTGCCAATCACAGAGGCGAACTCAGAGGTCGTAGAGCCAGCAAACTTTTGCACAGACCTCAAAAACCAAACTCAGCCTTTACACAAACTCTAACCATGGGGTAACCTCCACATGGTCTCACAATATCCGATGAGTATATTGACAAACACAAAAATGGCACGAAGATGAGTTTGTTTTTGAAAAGAAAAGCAAGGAGTTGCAAAAGCCACACATGGTCTAAAGGAAGTGAAAAAGAAACACATGACCATGTTGAAAAGAGTGAACTTGGAGCAATCAATCAGAAAGAGCAAGTTTTCTTCAAAAGCTCCAAAACATCCCCCTTTTATGTCTTTTTCTCTATTAGTCTCCCCCTTTTGGCAATAGAACTATCAAGATGCAGGGAACAAAATAGGGCATGATTGATGTGAAGTGACTGTATTTTATTCATTTTAAGTATTAGGAGCCATGAAGATTATCCTAAATGACTTTCTAAGTATTACACCAAGCCATAACAAAAAAAAGTGTTATCTAGATCATGACAAATCATGTATAGAAAAGCTAAAGCCAAATAAGCCAAAATCTGAAATTAGATAGATTAATTAACATGTCAAGTCACTCAAGATCATAGTATAGAAAAAGGTATCCAAACATGAGTCAAGCCATGTCAATATTCTAAGCGGAACCAAGAAGCTATCATTGAGTCAGTTTAGAGTGCTAGAAGTTCAAGAATGAGACATTTGTTCAAGTACTTGGCATTTTTGTAATTGAGCAAATTTAGCACATTTGACACTTTTTTCAGAAATTCATGGTTGTTTTCAACCATTTTCTTGTTGCTTAGCCATGTGCTAGATCTCAAGCCTTATGCGACCACTCCAAGCAAGAAGCTTAAGGAGATGATATTGGTCATCCAAAACTCCCCCTGAGTTCATGCCTAGTGCAATGGCAAGCCGTCTCATGAGAAAGAATTGTGAGATCAATTTTTTTGCACGAAAGAGATCTTTTTTCATTTTCTGAATTTAGTTCAAGAACAGAGAGTTAATACTATCTCATGCTTCACTAAAGAACTAGCATAGCTCAATTTAAAGCTCAATGTAGATTCAAGACTCAACTCAACCTATTTGACATGCCATGAATCATAAGAGGATAACTAGAGCCAGACTAGTCACAAGATCTAACAGGACATGATTTAATTTAAATTGTGCACATTTACTCAAGCTATCATGGTGAAAACTAGACAACACATAGAAAGTCATGATAAATCTAGCACCCTAGCATAAATCATGGCAAGATGTAATGCAATTTTATCATGTCATATAGGGATAATAACCAGAAAGATTCATGGAATGGTGCCTTTTAAAAATTAACCCCAAGTATCCACAAAAAATCTCCTCTCCGATAGATATGAAATCTATGAAAAGAAAGATTCATGCTCTCTGGAAATTTAAACTAACAAAAAAGGAAGCATGGTAAACAAACTGAGGCACAGCAGCTGCAGAAAACAAAGAATCAGATAGAATCAGCAGCAGCAGATAAAAGTCAGCAGGCCAGTCAGACCGCCGGTGCCAGGCCGATCTGACCGCCGGTGCCAGGGCGGTCTGACCGCCGGTGCCTGGCCGGTCTGACCGCCGGCACAGGTTCGGTCTGACCGCTAGGGTTAGCGGTCTGACCGGGGCTGTGCAAACAGAGCTCCCGACTGAAGAAAACTTTTGCCCAGTTTGACTAAAAATGCAGATTTGTGCCAAATTGATGAACTGCTGTTGTTTCCCTCTGGCCAAAAGAGCAATGACCTATTCTAAACAGCAGAGAGACATATGGAAATGGTCTCACAATATAAAGGCACAAGACTTAGGCCATCTCTTGAAGGGAAATCACAAGATTTACCCAAGTCCTAACTTCAAACCCTAGCTACAGGGAAAAACAGAGGAAATGCTTCAACTCGGTTCTTTGGGAGAAATCAGCAGAAGAAAAGGGATTGCTCTCAGGATTGACTAGCCAAAGGGCTTTGAGGATTCTCCCAATTCATAGCAACCCATTTTGTAGCTTTTGGAACAAAGAATCAAATCAAAGACCTCAAGAACAAAATCAGCCAGAACACAGAAAAAGTAGAAAGAAGCCAAATAATCTCATGGACAAACATTTCTCATATTGCTTAGAGATGAAAGATTACAAGAGGTTTACAACCACTACGTCCACATACGCAATTGAAAGAAAAATCACTACATGCTTGGTTCTCTCTCTAGGCACACACACAAGAACACACTACCCAGCACAGAACACTTGCTCACACTGCTTGCTTCCTTCTCCTTTTAACAATAGGGCTCATCCCCAAAGAAGGAAATCAAGAAGAGTCAGCCTACGTCCACTCCCTCCTCACATACACACGAGGCAATGGTCAAAGCAACCAATTTTGGAGGGAAAACCAGCCACCTCCAACCTGGCTTGAGTCAATTGTCCAAATTGCCCTCAAGCACCTTCTAGGAAGCTTCCCGCAACCGGTACCTTAACCATCTAGACCTCGATTCCTCCCTGAGTCTAGTCCGGTCCGCTCCGCTGCACACGACCGCACCCAGCATCCTGACCGTCTGGACCTCCGACTCCTCCCTGAGCCTAGTCCCGATCCACTCGCCGTAAAGCATAAAGCATAAAGATTGAGTTTGTTTGAAAGTCATACATGGTCCAAGAGAAAGACAATGACGCTAATGACCATGTTGACAAAAGGAGCAAAAGAAAGAGCAAGTTTTCCTCAAAGGCTCCCAAAGCTCCCAAAAAGTGGCCATTTCTCCAATATTCTCCCCCCTTTTAGCAATAGAATCATCAAGATGTAAAAGAGAGAATATAGCATGGATATGGATGGAATGGCTGAATTTTTATTCAATCTAAGCAATTAGAGCCGTGAAGATTATCCAAAATGACCATTTAGTATTACACCAAGCCATAACATATATGAATGCTATCAAGATCATAACAAGATATGCATAATCAAGCCAAGCCACACAAGTATCAATCTGAATTTTAGATGAATTTCTTAGCATGTCAAGCCATTCAAGATTATAGTCTAGCTAAAGGTATCCAAAGATGATGCAAGCCATGTCAATAATCTAAGTGGAACCAAGAAGGTAGAATTGAGTCAATTTAGAGTGCTACATGTTCAAGAATGAATCATTTGTTCAAGTACTTGATTCTTTTTGAAGTTAAGCAAATTTAGCACAATTGATATATTTTTCTTTGAAACTCATGGTTGTTTCCAACCAAAATTTTAGTCATGTGCTAGATCACAAGCCTTATGCAACCATTCCAAGCACGAAGCTTAAGGAGATGATCTTGGTCATCCAAACCTCCCCCTGAGTTCGTGCCTAGTGCAATGGCAAGCAGTCTCATGGGAAAGAATTGGTGAGATCAGTTCTTTCGCACATAAAACAGATCCTTTTGCTTTCTTAAACAGTTATACTCACTCATGCTTCATCAAGAAACAAACATAGCTCAATCTAAAGCTTAATTAAAGATTCAAGACTCAATTTAGCCTATTTGACATGGCATGAATCATAAAAGGATAACTAAAGACAAACTAGTCTCAAGAATTAACACGACGTGTCTTAATTCAAGTTGAGCAATTGTAATTAACTTATCAATGGCAAAGGCTTGACGACACATATAAATTTATGATAAATCTATCAAATAAGCACGGATCATGGCAAGATGTAAAGCATTGTAAACTTGTCATATAAGGATAATAATCAAGACTCCATGTAGTTATATTACAATGCACAATGCTGAAATGCAAGAAAATCCAGCTCCCCCTCAACATGTGATGCACTTTTAGTTCAGGTTGAGTTATGTCAATATTAAGCTTCAGAAGTTCCCAAATGAACTCCCCTTGAACCAAAGCTAAAAGCTGAGAAGCTGGCAAAGGAAATAGAAATACAGTCCTTAAAGTATAGACAAGATATAGAGGATATCTACCTCAGACTGCTCTACTAACACACTAAGGAGCAAACACGTTCCCTGTCTACCCAAGGGTGGCCCAACCCTTGCTAGAACCTATAAGTGAGTGAGCTCAACCTAGTGAGAAGAGAGATAGCTAATAAGCATCATCCTAGATCACAAGATGAGAGGAAGAAATTTAAGCAACTAGACGAGAGATACACTCTAATCTATGCTAGGGGGACTAACCCGAATGCACCCATATGCAATGCAATGAAATGAGAACAGGAGCATAAAATACAGGATAAAACAGTAAAGCACAGAGCTCCCCCTCACTACAGTCCATAAGGACAGACCACCCCAAGCTCTCCCCGCAAGGCTGAAAACCTAGAGCTATCCAAAGGCTTGGTGAAGATATCAGCCAACTGGAGGTCACTCTTCACAAACTGGAGCACTGTGTCACCTTTCTCTACATGGTCCCTAAGGAAGTGATATCGAATATCAATGTGCTTGGTCCGAGAGTGCTGCACTAGGTTCTTAGTAATGTTAATAGCAGAAGTGTTATCACAAAAGAGTGGAACACTGTCTATAACTAACCCAAAGTCCCGCAGGGTCAAATCCATCCAAAGTACATGGCTGCAGCAACGTACTCGGCCTCTACGGTGGACTGTGCAACACTGGACTGCTTCCTAGAAGACCAAGAGACAAGAGAAAGTGCCAATGAATTGGCAAGTGCCAGAAGTGCTCTTCCTATCTATCCTACAGCCAGCAAAATCTACGGCAGAGTAGGCTCTGAGGGAAAGACAGGAAGAGGAAGAGTACCAGATATCATAGTCAATGGTACCTCAAAGGTACCAAAGAATGCGTTTCACCGCCTGGCGGTGAGATACGCGAGGAGAAGCCTGAAATCGAGCACATAAACACACAGAGAAGTGTATGTCCGGTCTCGAGGCAGTGAGGTACAAGAGGGAGCCAATCATGCTTCTGTACTCCTTTTGATCAACTGGCTCGCCATCCTCATCTGGGTCAAGTGAAGCTGTGGATGCCATGGGAGTTGACACCGGCTTGTCATCACTCATGTCAAAGCGTCTCAGGAGGTCACGAGTGTACTTGCCTTGATGCAAGAAAGTACCCTCCCGAGTCTGCTTGATCTGCAAGCCAAGAAAGAAGGTCAACTCACCCATCATGCTCATCTCAAACTCGGTGCTCATGACATCCGAGAACTGTGAAACAAGAGCATGAGAGGAGCCACCAAAGATGATGTCATCCACATAAATCTGGACGAGCAGAAGGTCATTGCCATGCCTACGAATAAACAAGGTCTTGTCTACCTTACCCATCTCAAACCCATGACTCAATAGATAGTACTTAAGCCTCTCATACCAAGCTCTAGGGGCCTGCTTAAGTCCATACAAGGCTATGGAAGCCTTGTAGACATGGTTTGGGTATTTGGGGTTCTCGAAACCTGGAGACTGTCTAACATAGACCTCTTTCTCAATAAACCCATTGAGGAAGGCACTCTTGACATCCATATGGTAAAGCTCGAAGCCCTTAGAAGCTGCGAAAGCAAGCAAGATTCTAATGGCCTTTAGCCTAGCTACAGGGGTAAAGGTCTTCTCAAAATCTAGACCCTCAACCTGGGAGAAACCCTGAGCTACCAGTCTAGCCTTATTTCGAATGACCACCCCATCCTCACTCTGCTTGTTCTTTAACACCCACTTAGTACCAATGACATTATGACCTCTAGGGGGCTCAACAAGCGACCATGCCTTGTTTCTCTCAAAGTTTTCTAACTCCTCATGCATGGCATTGACCTAAGACTCATCAGAAAGAGCATGAGTAACATCCTTGGGCTCTAATGTGGCAACAAAGGCAGAATGGAGACAGAAATGAGACATGCCAGACTTTGAGCGCGTGACTCGCTCAAAGAGGTCTCCAATCATCTGCTCTGAAGGATGGTCTTTATGGATGTTTCGGGGAGGTCCTGAATGAGATGAAGAAGTGGCCTCTACCTCATGAGCTGATGAGGTAGGAACAGAGCCACTAGCTCCAGAAGAAGTAGAAGCCATGGGCTGATCTCCTTGAGGTGCAGTGGTGGAAGCAGGCACCTCAAGGGGAGGAGGAACTGGATCAAGTAGACAACCCTCATCTCCATCCTCCTCATCATCCACAAAGATGGTCTCGAACTGCTCTAAAGAACCTGAGATATCGGGCCTAGTCCCCGGACTAGCCTCGTCGAAGGTCACCTCACAGGTTTCTATCATTTTACTAGACTCGCAGTTCTAGACCCTATAAGCCCGTGAAGAAATCGAGTACCTTAGAAAGATCCCATCACAAGAACGTGACTCGAACTTATCTAGGTTCCCGGACTTCAAGATAAAGCACTTGCAACCAAACACGCGAAAATGTGAGACACTGGGTTTTCGCCCATATCTCAACTCATAAGAGGTGCGATGCAAGTGTGCCCTGAGAAAAACTCTGTTGCAAACATGACACGCGGTGGCTATAGCCTCAGCCCAAAACTTCCTCGGTGTAGATTACTCATCAAGCATCGTCCTGGCCATCTCGACCAAGGTAATGTTCTCATCAGTAGGAACAACAAAGCACGTTTTAACCTTGCACCAAATAGCATAGCCCTGAGCCTGTATGTAGGTCTCCATCCGACTCTTCCAAAAGGGATAGTCAATCCCATCGAAGATTGGGGGCTTGGTGGAATACTTGTCTATTGTCATGGCTCACAGACCGGTTAAGATCTATTGAGAAGAGCTAACCGGCTCTGATACCGATTGTAGGATCGGAAATAGCAACAGAGGGGGGTGAATGGTGCCTTTTAAAAATTAACCCCAAGTATCCACAAAAAATCTCCTCTCCGATAGATATGAAATCAATGAAAAGAAAGATTCATGCTCTCTGCAAATTCAAACTAACAAAAAAGGAAGCATGGTAAACAAATTGAGGCACAGCAGCTGCAGAAAACAAAGAATCAGAGAGAATCAACAGCAGCAGTAGACAAAAGTCAGCAGGCCGGTCAGACCGCCGGTGCCAGGCCGGTCAGACCGCCGGTGCCAGGCCGGTCTAACCGCCGGCATAGGTCCGGTCTGACCGACGGCAACCGAGAGATCTGACCGCTAGGGTTAGCGGTCTGACCGGGGCTGCGCAAACAGAGCTCCCAACTGAAGAAATTTTTTGCCCAGTTTTACTAAAAATGCATATTTGTGCCAAATTGATGAACTGCTGTTGTTTCCCTCTGGCCAAAAGAGCAATGACCTATTCTAAACAACAGAGAGACATCTGGCAACACGAGAATTCATCAAGAAAGCAAGAACCTGAGATTTGAGCCAAAAATCTGAAAATGGAAAGGGAATGAAGTTAATTTCCAAATTGCTCATCCTTCGCAAATCCTTTGCTCATGAACCTTTGCATTTCATCTGGAAATGGTCTCACAATATAAAGGCACAAGACTTAGGCCATCTTGAAGGGAAATCAAAAGATTTACCCAAGCCCTGATTTCAAACCCTAGCTACAGGGAAAAATAGAGGAAATGCTTCAACTCGGTTCTTTGGGAGAAATCAGCAGAAAAAAGTGATTGCTCTCAGGAATGACTAGCCAAAGGGCTTTGAGGATTCTCCCAATTCATAGCAACCCATTTTGTAGCTTCTGGAACAAAGAATCAAATCAAGACCTCAAGAACGAAATCAGCCAGAACTCAGAAAAAGTAGAAAGAAGCCAAATCATCTCAGGGACAAACATTTCTCATATTGCTTAGAGATGAAAGATTACAAGAGGTTTACAACCACTATGTCCCCATACACAATTGAAAGAAAAATCACTACATGCTTGGTTCTCTCTCTGGGCACACACACGAGAACACACTGCCCAGCACAGAACACTTGCTCGCACTGCTTGCTTCCTTCTCCTTTTAAGAATAGGGCTCATCCCCAAAGAAGGAAATCAAGAGGAGTCAGCCTACATCCACTCCCTCCTCACATACACACATGAGGCAATGGTCAAAGCAACCAATTTTGGAGGAAAACCAACCACCTCCAACCTGGCTTGAGTCAATTGTCTAAATTGCCTTCAATCATCTTCCCGGAAGCTTCCCGCAACCGGTACCTTGACCATCTAGACCTCGACTCCTCCCTGAGTCTAGTCTGGTCCGCTCCGCTGCACACGACCGCACCCGGCATCCTGACCGTCTGGACCTCCGACTCCTCCCTAAGCCTAGTCCCGATCCACTCGCCTCTGCCCGTCGTGCCCACCCGACACCGACCGAGACCTCCGACTCCACCTAAGTCTAGTCCTGGTCTGTTCCGTCGCACACGACCACAACCGACATCCAACCGTCTGGACCTCCGACTCCTCCCTGAGCCTAGTCCCGGTTCGCTTGTCGTTGCTCGTCGTGTCCATCACCGGTAGCTCCAGCTCCGGTTCCTCGTCTCCCGGCTCGCAGCCACCTCACCAGCCTTGATCATCTTCGACATCATTGACTGTCTGGACCTCAACACCTCCTGTGCCTAGTCCCGGTCCTCCTCGCCTCACCATGACCTCGAGGTAGTGAGATACAAGAGAGAGCCAATCATGCGTATGTACTCGTTTTGATCTACTGACTCGCCATCCTCATTTGGATCAAGTGAAGTTGATGTTGCCATCGGTGTTGATACCAGCTTTCCTTTACTCACGTTAAAGCATCTCAGGAGGTCTCGAATGTACTTGCCTTGATGCAAGAAAGTACCCTCCCGAGTCTGCTTGATATGGAAACCAAGGAAGAAGCTCAACTCGCCCATCATGCTCATCTCAAACTCGGTGTTCATGACATCAGAGAACTACAAAACTAAAGCATGAGACGAGCCACCAAAAATAATATCATCCACATAAATCTGGACGAGTAGAAAGTCATTGTCATGCCTGCGAATGAACAAGGTCTTGTCTAACTTATGCATCTCAAACCTATGACTCAACAAATAGGGCTTAAGCCTCTCATATCAAGCTCTAGGGGCTAGCTTAAGTCCATACAGGGCTTTGAAAAGCTTGTAGACATGGTTTGCGTATTTGAGGTTCTCGAAACCTAGAGACTGTCTAACATATACCTCTTCCTCAATATAACCATTGAGGAAGGCACTCTGGACATCTATCTGGTACAACTTGATGCCCTTAGACGCTGTGAATGCTAGCAAAATCCTAATGGTCTCTAACCTAGCTACAGGGGCAAAGGTCTCAAAATCTAAACCCTCAACCTAGGAGAAGCCCTGAGCTACCAGTCTAGCCTTGTTTCAAATGACTACCCCATCCTCACTCTGCTTGTTTTTGAAGACCCACTTGGTTCCTATGACATTATGACCACTAGGGGGCTCAACAAGTGACCAGACCTTGTTCTTCTCAAAATTTGCTAGCTCCTCATACATGGCATTGACCCAATACACATCAGAAAGAGTATGACAGACATCCTTAGGCTCGAAAGATGTGACGAAAGCAGAATGAAGACAGAAGTAAGACATCACTAGATATGATGGGGAGGACTTGGATAAGAAGAGAAAGTAGCCTCTACCTCATGAGCTGAGGAGGTAGGAGCAGAGCCACTAGCTCTAGAGGAACTAGAAGGAATGGGCTGATCTCCCTGAGATGCAGTGGTAGAAGCAGTCACCTCAAGGGAAGGGTAGACTAGATCAGGTAGACAATCGTCATCTCCATCCTCCTCATCATCTACAAAAATGGTCTTGGACTACACTACAGAACCTGAGATATTAGGCCTAGTGCCAGGACTGGCGTTGTCGAAAGTCACCACACAGGTCTCTACAATTTTGCTAGTCTCGCAGTTCCAGACCCTATAACCCCGCGAAGAAGTCAAGTAACCCAGAAAGATATCATCAAAAGATCATGACTCAAACTTATCTAGGTTCCCAGACTTCAAAAAAACACTTGCAACCAAACACACGAAAATGTGATACACTAGGCTTTCGCCCATATCTCAACTCATAAGAAGTGTGATGCAAGTATGCCCTAAAAAAATCTCTATTTGAACATGGCACACGGTGGCTATAGCCTCGCCCAAACTTCCTAGGTGTAACGTACTCATCTAGCATCGCCCTGGCCATCTCGACCAAGGTATGGTTTTTCACAAATGGTTGGAAATAGCAAATTTTGGCTTTAATCTTTAGGTGTAATAAATTATAGAAATATAGTATAGTATACTGTTATGTTTTGTTGAGACAAGGTTATATAAATCTTAGGGTTTTTGAATTTGTAATATGAAGTTGAAGCAACGTACTCGAAACTTTTGTGTATTGCTGAAGTTATTGTGATCTATTGTTGTGGATACTTGAATTTTATTGCCACATCAGCCTATCAACACCTAATTTTGTCGGTGTAATGAAAAAGAAGAGAGTTGTGGGTGGATTTTCGAAATACCCCCAACCTGTAGGAGGGGCATTCCAATTGTTCATAAAAAAAAGCAAACATCATATATTGTAAGCAAGGAAAATACAAGTTACATTTATGTAAATATATTATGATATTATTGTAGTACCCCCTCCGTTTCATAATATTTACCCACATCCCACCACGCGTAAGACCTAGGAAGCACTAAATTGAGAAAAAGAGTTAATAAGAAATAACCATTAATACCTTTACTAGTCGAATGCCCGTGCATTGCTACGGATTTTTAAAATTTATCATACTATATGGTTTAAAACTCATGGGTGGTAAATTTTTTTAAAATATGCATACAAACATGTTATAAAAGTTTTTAAATCTGTCCAGTAAGTCGAAAGCCGTCGATCACACCTATGGTCATAAGTCGAAAGATATCGACCACACCTCGTGATCGCAGGTTGGAAGCGATTGACCATCGCTGGTGGTTATAAGTTGGCAACGGTCGACGATCGATCGTAGTCCTAAATTGGGAGCCTTCGACAATAGCTCATGGTCGTACATTGGAAGCCGATGACCATCGTTCGTGGTTGTAAGTCGGAAGCCATCGAGAATGCCTCATAGTCATCAGTCGGAATACATCAACCAGCAGTCGTAGTTGTAAGTCGGAAGACATCGACCACATCTCGTGGTCATAAGTCGAAACACATTGACCAGTGCTCATGGTCATAAATTAGAAACCATTGATCACACCTCGTGGTCATAAGTTAGAAGCCGTCGACCATCGTGCGTGATCATAGGTCGGGAGTGGTCGACCATCGCTGGTGGTCATACATTGGCAAGCCTCCAGTGCACTTGTGCCCTGTCGCCCGACTGCCGGTGCCAGCCTGCTCGGCTCCGACTTCGACCACTGCCCCTTTAACTTTGACCACTACCCCCTTCAACCACTATCCCCTTCGACCACGACCCTTGGACGTCAACCATGGCCCCCTTCAACCATAGCTTCGACCACCTTGTGGGTCTTGCCATCGAGGGTGGGGAGCTCGATCTCAGGGTGACCTGGGGTAGGCGACGAGGATGTCCAACTGGAGGGGGAACTCGTAGCGGTGGAGGTTGTGGACGAACCAATAGGTGCCCTCCAGCTTGGTGCTATGACTACGACCATGACCGCTACGACCACGCCCACGAGTGCTAAGACTACGACCATGACCACGACTTTGAGCACTGCCCCCTTCGACTTCGAGCACTGCCTCCTTCAACTTCAAGCACTATCCCTTTTGACTTCGACCACTGCCCCCTTCAACCGCTTTTCCCTACGACCACGACCCTTCAACGTTGACCACTTCCCCCTTCAACCACGGATCTTCGACTTCAACCACAGATCTGCGACTTCGACCACTTCCCCCTTTGACCACTATCCCCTTCGACCACAGCCCTTCGACGACCATGGCCCTTTGACGTCGACCACTTCCCCCTTCGACCATGGCCCTTCGATGTCGACCACTTTCGCTTTCGACCACAACCCCTTTGGACTACAGCTTCGACTTCGACTTCGACCACTGCCCCCTCGACTACTGTCCCCTTCGACCACAGCCCTTTGATGACCATGGCACTTCGACATCGACCACTTTCCCCTTTGACCACCATCCCCTTCGACCACTCCCCATCGACCATGACCCTTCAACGTCGACCATTATCCCCTTCGACCACGGCCCTTCGACGTCGACCACGGCTTCGACTTCAACCATGGATCTTCGACTTCAGCCATGGCACCTCAACCACGGCCCCCTTAGACCATAGCTTCGACATCGACCACGACCCCCTTCGACCATGGCCCCGACGTCGACCACAGCGCTTCAACTTCAAACACTGCCCCTTTGACCACAGCGTGACGGGCTCCAAGCAAAGAGTAGGAGGAGGTAGAGAAGCTCACTGGGTGAGCGACCGCTGTTCGACGGCGGGGGAGAGCCACGTGGGTGGGCGTAGTAAGAGGAAGTCGCCGCCATCGCCGAGTGCCTTTCTCTCTGATCCATTAGCCGCTGTTGCTGAGTGCCATTCTCTCTGATCCACTGGCCGCTGTCGCGCGAGCATCATGCCACTGGTTGGAGGGGCGATGGGAGATGGATTGCCCTGGGAAAGTTGAGGGACTATGACTAGATGCTGCAGCGCGGGGAAGGAATTGGTAGCGGTGGCGACGTGGAGGAGGCGCGACACGAGGGTTCAGGGGAGAAGGAGGTGGCAGTTGTGGGAGGTAGAGGTTGAGAGATGACGGCGGGGAGATGGGGAAAGGAGGCGGCGATCAAATGCGTTGGGGAGGCGGTGACGAGGAGATGCGACGCTGCTGGGGAAAGTTGGGGGACTGCGACCAGACGCTGCTGTACAGTGGCGGCGCTGAGGAGGAGGTGGCGCAGCACGAGGGTTTGGGGGAGAGAAGGAGGCAGCGGTTACGGGAGGCGGAGGATGTGGGGGAAGAGAAGAGGAGGAGTGTGGTCCACGCGTCGGCTCAACCTTTTCTACGAGGAGTGAAAAACTACCTACGTGCAGATCTAGATGGTTGATCTTTGATCGGACGGTTGAGAAGAGAGGAGGGAGAATGGACTGACAACCACCAACTCCCATTTTTATAATACTAAAGATTAAATGACATATTACAACCACTTAGCCTTTTCCAAATAATTTAAGTATGGGTAGAGTGGAAACATTGCAATAACTACTCACTTGCTTTTCCAAACACTAAAGGTGCTCTTATACGTGCACCACATATATAGACAAGTCAACTGACCACATCTTTCATTGCCATTAGGGGCAGATCTAGGATAAAAGGTCATTGAAGTCGATATAAACAAAACTCACAACACTAATAGCTTGTATTGAACTAACATGTATAAAAGAGACAGTGCATTAATGACAATATACAATAACAAAATAAAATCTCTTTACGAAATTGGTTACTCCTTATAGTTGCACTTTACGTTCTTTCATCATCAAAAATTAATGTATGACAACATCATTTGGAATTGTAGCTAGAAAGCCTTACTTCACAATACAATCATTCATAAGGACCTCTACTCAAATATTTTTGCCTTAACTCATCTTGTAGCTTTTGGCCTATGTATTATGATATTCTCTTCCTATCAGTTGGATCATAAGGAAGCTCATCCAAATTTACCTCTTTTGGCGACACTCGCAAAGAAAGGATAAGTAGTACGATTAATGTTTGATGCACCTTCATCTCTTTTTCTTGAAGTCCCTCCTTCGGGACCCTCAGTGTCACTAGGTGGTTGTAATTTTCTTTTCAAAAACCATTCCATTATACTTGTACTACCTATCAAATTAAGGGAAAATATTAAACACTAAAGTAGTTAAGTAGACACCAAATATGCAAGAGAAATCATCAATTTCATTGATTTCTTTACCTGACATTGTGCTAGAATTGGAAAGAAGATTACAGATTTAGAACTTACAAGAATTTCATTGTGCCTCTGCACCTAACCAGTAACCACCCACTTCCAATCGATCATAAAAAATTTAAGACATCAACCAAACCCTGAATTCCTGAAAAAGATTGACCAAACCAGCAAACCCTATGACATCAATCAAAGTACCAATCTCTAAGAGAAAAAAAATCAAGAATCAAGAGGAAGATAGGAGGGGATGCACCTTGCTGGCTTGGCGACTAGAAAAGAAATCGTGAGGGGATGAATCAAGAGGAAGACGGGAGAGGATGAATCAAGACTCAAGAGGAAGATGGAAGGGGATTCTAAGATTGCATTCTCACTGTGACCTAGTCTCGTCTCCTTGGCTGTTGGCTCCCCCTTGTGCAGTTGTGCTGGCCGAAGTGCTTGGCTCCCTCTTGTGCTGGCCGAAGTGGCCAAGTGGGCTGCACACCACTAGCCGAATGGGGCTGCTGGCTATTGGGCAAAGTAGGCTGCTACCTGCTGGCTGAATGGGCTGTTGCATATGGCTGTCTGCCGACTAGGCTGGGTTCACTACAAAAATTCAATAAGTTCATTTGCTGAAATAATAGAAGGGTATGTGGTGTCAATTGAACTTAACCCAATACTGTAGATCCGCCGCTGATTGCCATTAATTTCTAGTGAAATTTCCACAATATCCGGTTTGGTGATGGTATGCATAGCCTCAAACTTTTGTGTCATAGCATATGGAGATGTAATGAATCTACCCTACTCTATAATACACCAAAATTTTCTTTACTAAATCCACCCCTCTCAACCACCCCCACAGTCATGCCTAATTTAAATCCACCCAGATTTGTGTACCAAAGTAATCCAACTTCATACGAATGAATGGCCTGGATCTCTTCTCAAACCTTCTTCTCTTACTCATTGAAGATTCTAAGGCCAAAATCATTGGGATCATGCACGTCATTTAACCTAGAAACCCCCGCGTTGCCGCCGTTCGACCTGCGCTACCACCTCCCTCCGCCTCCCCCGCGCCTCCTCCGCTCCCTCTGCCTCCCCCGCGCCTCCCCCCTCCTCCCCTGCGCCTCCCCTCCCTCCGCCTCCCCCCCCATCCTCCACCGTGCCACCCCCCCCATCCTCCACCGTGCCACCCCCATCCTCCCCCATCTCCGCCTCCCCCGCGCCTCCGCTCCCGCCGCTCCCCCGCGCCTCCGCTCCCTCACCTTCCCCGCGTCTCCGCTCGACCTGCACAGCTCCTGCCCCGTTGTGCACAGCTCCTGCCCCCCTGCGCTCCTTCGCTCCACCGGCCATGGCGATCTCCACCGATTCGCGCAGCGAGGAGAAGGTATGCCTGCTCGTCGCCCTCCCCCGCCTCCCTGGCCGGATCTTTCTGCGGTTCCTGCGGTGAAACTTGGGGGGTTTTGGTGCGCTGTGGTGGATTCGTGGGGTTTGACGAGGGATTGGCGTTGTGGTGTTCATAGGGTGTATATATTATCGTTTTCCTGCTCGAATTGGTGGCGATTTGGTCCCGTTTGGCAAATCCGGAAGCTTTTCCTCTCATTTCCCCCCTATTCATGGGTTCTGTAGCTTGTGGACGCGACACGGTCCACAAGACATATCTGCATTCCTCCATCTGAGCCGCGTTCCTAGGGTTCTATCGAAGGGTTTTTGGTGGCCCAATAGTTAGGGTTTGCATGTTTATCTCAACTGTCGCAAGAATCCGTGTCCTTTTTTCTTGTTTGGTAAAAGATTGCATCTTGGGGTTCAATAAAGTGAATAAACGCATCAATTATGGCATATATTTAGGGTTCACCAGATCATCTGCTTAGTATTCACTATTCAGTGCTTCATTTTCCTCTCGATCTGGTGGTTAAAAATTGCATCTCGAGGGTATACTATAATGTAATGGGACGATAATGATATCTTTTTGTTGCCTTGCTGTAGGCTTCGCCGCATTCGCAGGAGGAGAAGCGGTGGGTATTGTCTGATTTTGACATTGGGAAACCACTTGGGAGGGGCAAGTTTGGCCATGTTTTCTTGGCCAGAGAAAAGAGGGTAAGTAAGATGTTTTAATTTCTTCTCTCATCAGTCATCATAAATGATTGTGTTCATTATTCTACATTTGTTCCTTTTTCTATGTACTAGGCACTGATTAATTCAGTATCATAACTTAAGTGAATTAGCTCAGTATCATAATATGTTAAGGTTTACTACTGTATCTGATGGTGTAATTAGAACTCAAATCTACTTGCTTTACGATTAAGCATAGCATTGAATTATATTGCTGCTTTATTGCACCTTTTGGGTTTGGAAGTAGGAAGCACACGTTTATCTACATGTACCTGTTTTTTCTTTTTCCATCTGATTTCAGAAGCTTAATATTTGCCACAATGAAATAGTTAAAGGAGAAACAGACTCCTGTCTGGTTTTCTTGTATAAATTTTGATGCTGTATCGTGCATAGTGGTATAAGTTTAATGGACATTTTCCATACTGCTATTCCATTATATCGTGCTAAATATACTCTTAAAGATGGCAGGAACGTTATGCCACTGGATACTGCTGCTCTTTCATAATATCATAATATGGCCCTACCTGGATCATAGTAAACATGTCGAATGTGAAAGCTCTTTGATGTCGTCTGCAATTGTTAATATTTGTTACCTAAAAATGCATGTTTCAGAATGCTTGTCCATTTATGCTTTATCTAATCATTCCAGTGATCAGTGAAGACTTACACTGTTTCTTTCCATGGACACAGAGTAATCACATTGTGGCTTTGACAGTTCTTTTCAAGAGCCAACTTAAGCAATCTCAGGTGGAGCATCAGCTGCGCCGTGAAGTAGAGATACAGAGTCATCTCCGGCACCACAATATTCTACGCCTATACGGGTACTTTTATGATCAGGTCCAGACAGACACATCTCTAATACAGAGAATTATTATTTCTTCATTTTGTCCTCTCGTTTGGTCATCATTTCTGTCATATGACTTCTGCAGACCCGTGTTTACCTAATCTTGGAGTATGCTGCAAAAGGCGAACTTTACAAGGAGTTGCAGAGGTCCAAGCATTTCTCTGAAAGACGCTCAGCAACTGTAAGTAGATGCTCTGCACATATACTTGGAAACATATCTTCTGCCCTTTTATACTCATCGAAAAGTAGTAATTGAGATTTTCCTGATTATTAGTACATTGCATCATTGGCGCATGCGCTCATCTACCTTCACGGGAAGCACGTAATCCATAGAGACATTAAACCAGAAAATCTTTTAATTGGAGCCCAGGTACTTATATTATTTTGTTTTGGTCTTGATGATCTGGGGCTGTATGCTATCTGGTATTTAAATTGTTATTTGCTTCCACGAACAGGGTGAGCTCAAAATTGCAGATTTTGGTTGGTCTGTCCACACCTTCAATCGAAGGACAATGTGTGGTACATTAGATTATCTGCCTCCCGAAATGGGTACGTTGCTTTCCTTTTACTTCCATGTCACAATTCATTCATGGCTAAAAAAAATGCCACAACTGTTTTGCACAGCTCCGAGCTGTCTACGACCACGCTGTACGTCATCGAGAGTCAGCCGAAGTTCATACGACGGCTTTGACCGTGGTCGGAAGTTAGCAGTACTCCATACGACCACTTTGCCAGCGACCGGAACCAGTAAAACCTTTTCTTAGTCCTCTTGGCCGTGGTCGTAGTCTATCGGGAGGCGGTTCGACCACAGTAAAGCTGGTACGACTACGATGGTCGTGGTCGAAATCGGGTAGAAGAATTGAACGAGTGGTCGGAAGGTTTTACAATCACGATGGTCATGGTCGAAAGCCATGTGCACTGTTTACGACCACTTTGGGTGAGGTCGAAGGTCACCCGAAAGGCTTACGACCACGTTGGCCGAGGTTCGTAGTCGGAAGGCTTACGACCACGTTGGCGTAGTCTGCAGTCGGAAGTCGGCGCTCGAGCTTGCGACTTCGTTGTGAGGTGGTCGTATGCGGTCGGCTGCCACGAGAAGACTTGAACGTAGTCGTAGATATCTGGTAAGTGGTCGTGTGACCCGTAGGCAGAGACGGAACTGGGGGGGGGCCAGCAGGGGCCACGGCCCCCCCTATGCCGCAAAAAAATTTTTAGACCCCCCTCAGGCCTCAGCGCAGCCCAGCCCAACAACGGAAGCGTGGAAGGAGAAAGGTCACGTATACGAAGCATCTCGATCGCGTGATCGCGTCCCGGTGGCCGGCGTCCATCGGCAATTCGGCATTGCGATTTGCGATTCATCGGCAATTCGGCGGCCGGCGTCCATCGGCAAATTGCGAAGCGGGGTAGCACTGCCGTCTGCCGCTCCGTCGCGCCGCACCTCGGCCTGGGCGCAGTGATCTGCCTGGGCGACGACGGGTGGGTTTGTTCTCTAATCTCTTCCCGTTCCCGGCTATAAAATTGGCGGTTGGTCAAACGTGATGGACTGATGGTCGAGCCGCAGGTCAAGCAGGTTTGAAGAGATGCAGACATGGTCATCGTCGTTTCAGAGGAGCTTTCAGACGAGTTCAGAAGAAAAATAAAAGCAGCAGCCATGAGCCATCCAAGGTATTGTATGAATGAAGCATGTGTGGTGCCTTCTCTTTTAAAGTAAGAAATGAGGAAAATATATGTAGAGTACGTACACATTGATGCACATGGAACGCAAAGATTTTAGAAATGGCAGGTGTAAGGTGTTGCAAAGTGTACTACTATATATATTGTAGTAACAAAAAAAGTGTAATCACGATTCACGCGTACATACAACCTATGCAGATTAATGTGTAAAAGACCTTGCCCTGTGTGAACTTGATCAATTAGTCCGATTTCTATTTTTTAATTGATAATTTGCAATGATCATCCGTGCAAATTTTTGATTTTGTATCATTGTATGCATATTCAGGTAGGAAATAATGCCCCCTAAAAGGACAATTGATTCTTTTTTCAAGAAGGTAGATAGAGATGGTGATGGACAATTGGAGCAAAATAACTCTCCAGTGGTCGACGAAGAAGCCCCCAATCCTGAAGAACAGAGGACTGCAGAAGAAGCACCAAGACAGCCAGCACCAAAAGTTCAAAGGGTTAATGCTGAAATTGCTGATGCCAGCGTTTTGATAGTTGAACGAGATCCGGGCTTACGTCGGCAAATTTGGGAGTATCCTGCTAATGAAAGAGATCAAGTTCGCAAAGTATACATTATGCATGGCCCTTATCAATTTCACATGGACACATATCCTGCTTCTGGTCCAGCAAATCATCCACGCAGGTTTCAATCTCACTGGTTCACTGCTTTTCCTTGGTTAGAATATTCACCCGCAAAAGATGCAGCCTTTTGTTTTCCTTGCTTTCTATTTTCTAAGAAGCCATCGGGAAAGGCAGGGTCTGATACATTTATAGTGAAAGGATTTAATAATTGGAAAAAAGTGAATGATGGTGCTAACTGTTCATTCTTGGTTCACATGGGAAATGATAGTAAATCTGCTCATAATTTTAATATGAAGTGTTATGATAATCTGAAGAATACAATAGGCCATATTGAGCATGTGCTGCAGAAACAAACACAGGAAGATATCAAGAAGAATCGGTTGCGTCTTGGGACATCTATTGATGCAGTTCGATACTTAGCTTTTCAAGGGCAATCTTTTCGAGGACGTGATGAATCAGCTACTTCAAAGAACCAAGGTAATTTTCGTGAAATGGTGAAACTTCTAGCTTCATATAACGAAGAGGTCAATGCAGTTGTCCTAGATAATGCTCCACAAAATGCCAAATATACTTCACCAAAAATTCAAAAGGAAATTTTGGATGCTATGGCTACTAAAGTGCAATCGGCAATTCGTCGTGAAATTGGTGATTCTAAATTTTGCTTGATTGTTGATGAGTCTAGAGATGAGTCAAAAAGAGAACAAATGGCAGTTGTTGTTCGTTTTGTTGACAAAGAGGGTTTCATTCAGGAACGGTTTCTTGATCTTGTCCATGTTCATGATACATCATCAGCCACTCTTCACCAAGAATTATGCACTGTCTTATCATATCATAATCTAGATGTGCAAAATATTCGTGGACAAGGATATGATGGTGCTAGTAACATGCGTGGAGAGTGGAATGGACTGCAGGCCAAATTCAGAGAAGATTGCCCTTATGCATATTATGTGCATTGCTTTGCTCATCAATTACAATTAGCTCTTGTTGCTGCATCTAAAGAAGTATATGAGGTTGAAAACTTTTTTGATCATCTTTCTTTTATTGTCAATACCGTTGTTTCTTCCAGTAAGAGAAATGATGATCTGCATGCTAATCAAGTAGCTGAAATGGAACGTCTTATTGAACTTGGTGACTTAGAAACTGCAAGTGGAGCAAACCAAGTTGGAACATTAAGGAGGTCTGGTGACACTAGGTGGAGCTCCCATTATGATTCTGTTTGTAGCCTTTTGAGAGCATACAAAACTACTTATTTAGTACTTAAAGATATTGCTACTTCTAAAGGTCCAGGAAGTACTGCTTCAGTACGAGGGAAGGCTGCTGGTGCTGTTAGATTGATGATGTCATTTGACTTTGTATTTATTTTACATCTAATGAAAGAGTTGATGGGAATAACAGATCTTCTTTGCAGAAAGTTACAACAGAAATCTCAAGATATTGTAAATGCTATGGATGATGTTGGCACCACAAAAAGATTGATTCAGAATCTAAGAGATCATGGTTGGAGCAAACTTCTCGAAGAAGTGACATCTTTTTGTACTAAACAAGGCATTACTGTTCCAGATATGAATGGGTTCTATGCTGATTATATTCGATCTCGTTCAAGTAGTGAGACAACAGTTGAGCATCACTACAGATATGATGTTTTCATAGTTGCAGTTGATCAGCAAATGCAAGAGCTAAATTCTAGGTTCAGTGAACAAGCAACTGAGCTCCTCATTTTGTGTACTAGTTTGGATCCTAAAGATTCATTCAGTTCATTCAAGATTGATGATGTGTGTACTTTAGCTTCAAAGTTTTATCCCGCCGACTTTTCAGATCAAGAAATAGTTAAATTGAGATGCCAATTACAACATTATGAGCTTGATGTGCCTACCCATCCGAAGTTTCAGGATTTAACAAGTGTAGGTGATCTTTGTCGTCGGCTTGTAGAAACAAAAAAATCAGAGGACTATTATTTGATTGACAGGTATACAATTTTCCTATTCCCTACTATTTATGCATTTTGTTTTTTTTTTGTAGAAATAACAAGATGCATTCTCCCTTTCCTTTTGATTTCTAGGTTAATTCGACTTGTCCTTACTCTTCCGGTTTCAACTGCAACATCAGAACGAGCATTTTCTGCAATGAAGCTTGTCAAGACAAGACTTCGAAATAAAATGGAAGATGCATTTTTGAGAGATTGTTTGGTAATCTATATTGAGAAGGAACTGGCAATACAATTCACAACGGATGCCATTATTGATGATTTCTATGCCATGAAGACGCGCAAAGTGAGGCTCAAATGAAAAAAAGAAGTAAGTTTCTTTTATCCTCTTTTACTAAAGAGTCAGTTCTATGTGTTGTCACAATAAAAACTATGATTATATGGATATTTATATTTCATATATATACACTTTGCCGATCCTTGTGGTTTGTCTGGCCACACTGGCCCCCCCTTTCTCACTTTGCTGGTTCCGTCACTGCCCGTAGGATCGATCGTTTGGTCTGGGAGTCGATCGTACGGTCTTCTGGGTGGTCGTAGCATGTGGGAGCTGGTCGTATGGCTTGTGCACACATTGTTATATGAGACGGTCGTAGCTTAAATCACGCGATAAACGGTCGTAACTTCTGTTAACCGGTCGTATGGTCTCGCGAAGCGGTCGCAAGACCTGGGAATCGGTCGTAGGCTTTTGAGCATTGCGTGTTGGGTGGTTCCGACCGGTCACGTATTTATGTGACATTCATTATGCGACAAAACTATTTGGTTATACAATATATGAGACTTGAATCTTAATGAATCTGATTGTTCGTTTTATTTTTCACAAATTTTATCTTGTTTTGTATTTTACCGTAGCGTTAGCACGGGCACACTACTAGTTATAGGAAGTTGGAGGTATTATAGGTTATTTTCATAAAATGGTAACTCTACCTTCATTCTCGTAGACAATATGGTGTCATCGGATTTGAATAGTTGTGAACACCATACCGTATCATGGTATGTACGTACAATAGCCAATGGTGAACAGGTGTGGTGCTTACCGGCCCAGATGCATGGCAAATCCACAAGCCGTGCGCTTCATGCATAAGTGCAAGATTCTCTGGTGCCATTGATGGTCCGGCGTTGTTCCCGCATCGAACAATAACTGTGGAAAGCCGCTGAACCTTGCTGAATTGAAGAAGGTGATAAGAAACTTACCTCTTCAATGCATCCGATCCACGCGTGTAACATAGAGCTTGCCAACATGCCAAGGCTGGGAACCTTGGCTCTCAAGCTGCAAATAAAAACTGCAAAAACAAACTTTTTTACTTGAGCTCGGGCTACCCATATAAGCACAAGTCCATGCAGCTCGGCCACTCACAATTTTTTTATATATTTATTTATACATCATCATTTCATAATAACATAAATTTACATATATTCTACGTAGGATCCATACCGGCATTAGAGGGGAGTAAATGATTCCCGAATGACTATGATAGTCACCAAGTTCAGATACAGTAACACAGCTATATAAACCAAACCTAGAATCTTCATAACCCGATCAGACCACTATTGATGGGTCGTCTAACTATTGACTAGTTCGACTGCCGGCTAGTGATCGGTCGCACCTGTTGGCCGGTCGGACCACAGGTCTGAGGTCGGTCCAATCGATTCCTTGTTCCCAGACCTAAAACCTCTCGTCACAAAAGCTCAAATCTCAAGAACTTGTTCAAATCTTATTCAATACTTCTAAATTTTGCACAAGACTTGTTCCAGACAATAAGAACCTAAACCAATGAAGAATCACAAGGTTCTTAGGCTCCAGCTCACCAAATTGAGGAGAATCGAATTTAGCTCACAAGAACATCAAAAATCTTAATTCTCTAATTACCTTTTGCTCGTGCGGATCTAAGACACGAGATCTTCCATATCTGTCTCACATGTCTGTAGCAAGATATTAAGCTAAAACTCTTACACACTTGAAATCACAAATTTAGCTTAAGAACAAGGGAAGCCAAGCAAGAACCCAAGCAACAACATGATTGAGACAAAGCTTTGATCTATTGTAGTAGAGGATAAGGTTTACATACTCATGGATATTTGCAAGGTGTAGCCAAAACACCACTATTTTATCTGTCAAGATCTCTCACTCACAGCCATGGAAGGAGACAAGGTAGTAGAGGAAAACTAAATCCTAGAATCCTTAGGCTCCAACCACCTCCTCTCTTCCCCTCTAAATAACTAGCATGCATCTTAATGGGTCCAATCCATTAAACTTATTGGGGAAACCCGTCAACTCTACTAACACGGGTTTTACACATATGTTTTCCAAAGCATTTACAAGACTCAACCCGCTAACTCTTTAGTGATTAATCCACTTGTTGAATCCATCTCCCCTTGACCTAAAGCACTTCTCCTTTGCACCTCTTAGCGTTAAGGTTTTGATCAAGGCACTAACGCGGTATTTGGTCAACTACCAAAATACCCTTGACGAAGCTTCCGAGCACCTTCCCCTAACTCCGCCTCCATCTTCATCTCAATGTATCTCCGCATGCATTGACACGTACCTTACAGTGCCTAATAACTAGTCATCATGTCTTCACACATTCAGACTCTATCAAACCATCTCTACATGCATCGGTCTCATCACTTAGTGTACCACATGCACCAACTCAATTATCCATGATCCTTGTCTTCTCTGTGCTTCCGATTTAAGTCATGTTGCCTCACCCAGACCTATACAACTACTTGGACCTCTATTCCCCTGCCTTCTCCTGCTCCATTACTATCGATCACTACATCTTCCAAGCCACAAATACATCCAAAGTCCAAGTATCCATATCGAGCACATGTTTCATGCACTTGACTTATGTTAGTCAAAACCAAACACCATGCAATGTAAAACAAACCCTCATGGCTCGCAAACCATGAATCGACCTCAACCCAACTCAACTCCACTCACCCTAATCTCTAGCCGTAGCCACTAGTCCAACTGATCACCTGGTGTGACCACATTTCCAATTCTAGTCACAATGGCCAACTCACCCGAGTCCGACTGCCAACCATGGCCGGTTTGAATGCACATGCCCAACTCCAAAATATGCTCCCTGGAATAAAGCAACCGCTAACTAGAAATTGGTCATGCCACCTCTGAGGTCTAACTGCCCCAAACTCTAGTCACACCAGAACACCGATGAGACAACCATTCCAGGTCGGTCCAACTGCTTCCTCCTAATGGTCCAACTGGTCTCCCTGACTAGTTCGACCAGTCACCTCGACCAGTCCGATCGCTAGCACTTGGCAGCTAATCTAAATTTTCTTAAAGTCTTGCAAAATTTAAATCCAACTCAACCAAAGTGCCAATTGTTCATCACAAACATATCTTAGAAATAGCACATGATCTTTGAGAGATCATGTGGGTAGATCTAAGTCATTTTGTGATGCACAATTAGCATAAGGGTTGAGTTGAATCTAAGGGTTTGCAAAGGGTGTGCAATTCCCTAAAATTCAAGTTACTGTCAGGATCAAGCAGTAGTATCAGCCTGACAATGGTGATAGTGCTAGTACTGATCGTGAGTGGCAGCACTGTGGTGGCGGCGAAGTCGTTCACTATAATAGAACACCTTAGAGGGAACCGACTACAACGGGGCATGGGAACAAGTTCAGGGTGGAACGAAGATGGTGAAAATGACCTTGGCAAGGTCTCTAGCTCATCGAAGAGAGAGAATTAATCATGGCAACAGTGGTGGTTGGAGCTAAACAAGATGACATGAATCCGACATTACACTAGATGGAACACCAAATTGAATAAGGGGTTTACAAATAGGGACCAACCGGTGCAAAATGACACGAGTGTCATGGGTAAGGCTCACCAGAAAGGGCTCAGGCCACAATGGAGCATGGTGGTAGGCATGCAATATAACCAAGAATGACGGGCATGTTATGGGCACTCTAGAGGAAGAAAGACTTAGCCAAGGGGAGAAATAGAGATGGCGAGAGAAGGGGATGGAGATGACATGGTCAAGCAGGGATTAAATAGCGAGGCGAGGCCACTAAGCTCACTAGAGCTTCACAGGTCATGGCAGCCATGGCATTGCGTCAGCTTTGGTGAGGATGTGATGGCTCAAGCAGGCGTGTGTGAGGTTGGCAGAGATGCAGCGAAGCATACCGAGGCGAAGCGGAGGTCATGGCTTCATCAGCGAAGCTTCTTGTCACAATGCCCATGGCACGGTTGAACTCATGATTATAGCAATAGACGAAGGTGCAAGACAGAGAGAGGGAAGAAATAGCGACAGAGAAGGCGGAAACAGCAAGAAGATGCCTTCACGCAAAGAAAGTGGGAAATCAGAGTGAAGAAAATAGCTTTCCACCGGAGAGACCAAGGACTGGGCCAAAACAATGGTGGACCAGGCTAAGGTGAGAGGATTCACCCCACTGATGGAATAGGATTTGAATTCATTTTATAATTGATTTAATTGTAGAAATTAAGTTTGAATGTTTAAAATTAGCAAACCAACTCTGAAAATTATGAATTTTTTTTGGAGAGGCGCTATAGAATATTTAGAACCTAATTAAAGTATTGCCAGCCTCTAGTAAGGTTTTAATTAATATTAGAAATTCATTTTCAGCTGATAAAAATTACGGAAGCTTTTCATAAATGCTGAATTTTTTTGAAATTCACCAAAATGCAGAAAAATGATGATTTCAACATAATTTAATTTAGTAATTAGGATTTTGGGTTCTTACATAACTGTTATGTATAGTATTTATATTTATAGTTAGTACCTATTGTGTGCTTTATACTTTACATAATTATATATATGTTTGCAATGGTGTTGCTGGATGTGTTCTGATGTCTCATATGGACTGACAATATATATTTTTAGATATTTGACTAATCCAAAAAAATTGGTTGTCTCATGAGTCGTAAGATTAGAGGGAAAGTGGGACATAGTGGCCAATGCCTCAAGGGTGGAACATGAAGCTAGATTGGGGTTGTTGTAGGGGTGGCCCCCACCTAAGCCCAGTAGGCCTGTTAGAAGGATGTAAGGTCCGAAATGGGACATATGTAATGACATGAGTGCCCCTGAGGGGAATACTCACGTGTAAGGGTATAACTGTACAAGTGCTCATCATTTGGATATATATATATATGGCATAGGCCACGGGGAGGAACCCGAAGCCATTCATTTACTCAACTCCCCACTACCACACACTCTCTCTGTTTGGTCTGTAACCACAACAGTTGGCGCCGTCCGTGGGGAGGACAAGAGCAAGCCTCCAGATCTGAAGGAGGATGGCACCAAGGAAAGCTTCAACATCGGTGGCGAGGGAAAAGAAGGTGGAGGCGGCGAAATCTCGCGTCAATACCAAGGCTTCGGCTTTAGTAGCTGCAGGTGCGGATGGCGGCGCAGATGTGACGACCGTGAGCACCGGCATCCACGACGCGACGCCCGACCCCGCCACCACTACCCCAACCACCAACCCCAGCGGTGACAACGCAGGCGCGTCCACTTCTTTACTCGGCGCGGGAGCGGTCGGCGGTCCCGGCAACGACGCGAGCTTCGTCTCCAACTCCGGAGTCCTCCGCGCCAGCGCTGCGGGCAGATCGGGCGCACAGACCGTGGTCGTCGCCGTCCCGGTCGCGTCGCCGAGCGTGCCGGCGGCCCCAACCACGCCCGCGGTGAAAGCAGCCCTGCTGGCGGCCCTCAGCGCATGCCAACGGGAGCTGTCGGACCTCCGCGGAGCCGTGCGAGACATACAAGAGGCTCGGAGCTGACGCGCAACATCGGTGGCGGCGTCTCAGCCCACCTCGGAGAGGGCGAATAGCCGCGACGCTAGTACGCCCAGTCGTGTTCCCCTACGGCGCATAGACCCGGAGTCCCCGCTCTCCGTGGACCTGCAGCAAGCGACGTGGCCCGAAGACTTCAAGTTCCCGAGCGTCATCGAAGCGTACAAGGGTGACTCCGACCCACGCGAGTTCGTATATGTGTATGAGACCGCCATCGAAGTCGCTGGCGGAGACGACTCTACGAAGGCAAAGGGACTCCCCCTCGCGTTGCAAGGAGCGGCGCTATCCTGGTTCTTCACCATCGAACCACAGTCCATCTACGCGTGGGAACAGATCCGCGATCGGCTCTACAACAACTTCCAGGGAAGCTATGTCGAGCGTATCGATGCGGACCTGCTCTTCGCAGTTAAACAGAAACCCGAGGAGGGGCTCCGGACTTACTTTAAACGCTTCGCCAAGGTACGTTGCCAAGTCAGGGACGTTCGCGAGGCAACTGTTATCAACGCAGCGATACAAGGTCTCCGCCCGGGACCGCTCGCTGAGTATAGCGCGCGGAAGCCACTCAAGTCGGAGGCAGAGCTCTTCGACAAAATGGAAGCGTACGCCCGAGCTGAGGAAGATGCGCGGGGGCGCAGCGGCACTGACTCCGATGCCGGGCAAACGGAGGACTTGTTGCAAAGGAGCAGCACAAGAGACAACCTGGGGACGAAGCACAGGAAAGTGTCCGTGGGCGACACTCGTGAGCCCGTCGACGATGGGGTACACCAAACTTCACCAGGTGACAGGCGTCAGCCCCGGCGTAACCGGCGATGACCCCGCAAGGCCCGCCACGTCCTCGCTGCGCAAGGCGTCCCTCGGGAAGCCGCGCTAATCTCGCGCGTCGGGGGGCGCGAAGGAGGCCGCAATGAGAAGCCGCGTGCGGAGCAGGAACTCCTAGAATATGGCAGATGGTGCGAGGTGCACGGTTACGGGGGCCACTTCACGCGGACATGCACCAAGGTTGCGGCGTTACGGCAAGCGGTGGCCCCTGTACGGGCCTCGGAGACATGAACCCCCGCAATAGCTCACGTACAGCGTACGCAAGACAGTCCCTTGCGTGCTGGGTCCCCCGGAGAGACCCAGTGTCGTGGTATTAATGTCATCGCTGGAGGCTCTTCGTCGAGCACTTCCCCGACGCAACTACCTCGCGGGCGTCCCATTGCAGCATCACCTTCACGTCAGCCGACGCCCAGGGTGTGGAATTCCCCCACCAAGATCCTTTAGTCATCCAGGCCGACATCGCAGGTTGCGATGTCAGGCGTATCCTCATTGACGGAGGGAGCTCCGCAAATATCTTGTTCGCGGAGGCTCTTGATCGTATGGGAATACCTCGGAGCCTGTTAAAAGCTTCGGAAGCTCCCCTCCAGGACCTCGGAGGGCAGCCTCTAAAGGCTCTGGGTCAGATTCGCCTCCAAGTCTCCCTGTGCCAGGCCGAAAACGCCAGGACTGAAGATGTCGTCTTTGACGTCGTGGATGTCTCGTATCCGTACAATGCCATCCTGGGCCGGCCTGCCATCAACTCCTTCGAAGCGGTCCCACACTACGCATTCTTATGCATGAAGCTCCCAGGACGGCGGGGCGTTATCACCCTCTTCGGCGATCAGGATATGGCCCGGAGCATCGAAACTGAAGCTGGACGCTTGCACCGCAAGGTGCACGCCCTCACCGACAAATACCAGGCGGACACGCCATCCACTCTGGGATGGACACCCAAGCCCCACCCGGAGGGAGGCGTGAAGAGGGTGCCGCTCCAGGCGGAGGGGCAGTTCGTATCCATAGGCGAGGGCCTCCCTCCGGACGTAGAACAAGACTTGCTCCGAGTCCTCCAGGCCAACATAGACGTCTTCGCGTGGTCCCCGGAGGATATCAAGGGAGTGGACCGCGCCCTCATCGAACATAACCTCGCGATCCGCTCTGACGCCAAGCCCGTCAAGCAGAAACTTCGCCGTATGTCCATCGACCGGCAGCAAGCGACCAAGGTGGAGGTGGCGAAGCTCCTTCGAGCGAGGGTTATCCGCGAGGTTCAACATCCAGACTGGCTCGCCAATCCGGTGCTGGTCAAGAAGGCCAACGACGCTTGGTGCATGTGCATCGACTTTACCGCCCTCAACAAGGCATGCCCGAAGGACGATTACCCTCTGTCGCGCATAGATCAATTGGTCGATGCTACCGCCAGATGCGAGCTCATGAGCTTCTTGGACGCCTACTCCGGCTACCATCAGGTCTACATGGCCAAGGATGACGAGGATAAAACCAGCTTCATTACGCCGATGGGGACCTTTTGCTTCGTAAGGATACCCTTCGGCTTGAAGAACGCGGGCGCAACCTTCACCCGCCTCGTCGCGCTGGCCCTGGCTGTCCAGCTAGGAAGGAATGTGGAGGCCTACGTGGACGACGTGGTAGTAAAAACCAGGCAGCTCGCCTCCCACGGTGGGGATCTTCAGGAGACTTTCGATAACCTCAGGAAGGTGGGCATCAAGCTCAATCCAGACAAATGTGTCTTCGGTGTACAGGCGGGTAAGCTCTTGGGCTTCCTCGTATCCGGGCGAGGCATTCAAGCGAACCCAGACAAGGTTGACGCTATCCTGGGCATGGAACCTCCCAAGACAACGCGGGAGGTCCAGAGGCTGGCTGGCCGCATGGTGGCCTTGAGCCGTTTCCTCTCCAGAGCGGCGGAGCGGGGCTTATCGTTTTTCAAGACTCTCCGCGGTTGCGACGGGTTTCATTGGGACGACGACTGCGCAAAGGCCTTCGACGACCTCAAGAAATACCTCGCAACCCTTCCCACCCTGGTGGCCCCAGCACCAGAGGCTCCCCTCCTACTCTACCTCGCTACCTCGGCAACGGCGGTCAGCGCCGTCCTCGTCCTTGAAGAAGGCGCGCTCCAGCGGCCAGTGTACTTTGTCTCCGAAGCCCTCCAGGGCGCCAAGACGGGATATACTGAGCTCGAGAAGCTTGTTTACGCGCTGGTCATGGCTTCAAGAAAACTCCGGCATTACTTCCTGGCGCACCCGATAACGGTGCCATCCTCGTTCCCTCTGGCAGAGATGCTGCACAACAAGGAGTCCACGGGGCGAATTGGTAAATGGGCGGCCGAGCTGGCCCCATTCTCCCTAACATACGTCTCTCGAACGGCGATCAAGTCTCAAGTTCTGGCGGACTTCCTCGCGGAATGGACACCTCCAGCTCAGCCCGCCCTCCAGGTCGAAGACTCGGTGTTGACGCTTAACACCGACGGAGCGTACGGTGTTGCGGGCGCAGGGGTGGGCGCCGTTATCACCACACCTGAGGGGCAGTGCCTGTTGAACTCGGCGCGCCTAGCGTTTCCGGCTACGAACAACACGGCCGAATACGAGGCGTTGCTCTTCGGCCTCGGGAAGCTCAAAGCGATGGAAGCAAGGCGAGTCCTCGTCCGCACTGATTCCCGGTTAGTGGCGGGCCATGTGGACTAGTCATACCAGGCCAAGGACCCGGAGCTAGCCAAGTACCTAGCAGCCGTACGAGCGAAGGAACGACACTTTTTGGGTGTCACGGTGAAGGCCATCCCTCGAGCAGACAACGAGCAAGCTGATGTCCTGGCCAAGGCTGCCAGTCAGCAGCTCCCAATTCCTGAAGGGGCATTTTACGAAATCCTTCCAGCGGCGGCCATAGCGCAGGATAATCGGGATGCGGCCCTCGTCCACCAGATCACTCAGCAGGGTGACTGGCGGGAACCCCTCTTCGCTTTTCTGCAGGGCATCGCAAAATCGGATGACCCCTCCGAGCTCCGGCGTTTGCAACACCGCGCTAGGTCCTTCCAGGTACTTGACGGGGCGCTCTACAAGAAGGGGGTCTGCGCACCGCTCCTGCGGTGCCTCCCGCGCGAAGAAGGGAAGCGCCTCCTCGCAGAAATCCATGCGGGTCTCTGCGGCTCGCACCTCCAGCCAAGGTCTCTGGTGGGCAAGGCGTTCAGGCAGGGTTTTTATTGGCCAACAGCTGTCGCGGATGCCCAGGATCTCGTGCGCCGCTGTCAAGGTTGCCAATTGATGGGAAGGGCTATCCACAGGCCCCCGACAAGCCTCCATCCCATGCCCCCGGTATGGCCGCTGGCGCGATGGGGCATCGACGTCATGGGACCGCTTCCCAGGGCCCCAGGAGACCTGCGATTCATCGCGGTCGCTCTGGAATACTTCTCCAGGTGGCCAGAGGCGGTAGCTCTGGCCAAGATTACCTCGGCAGCCCTACAGCGCTTCCTTTGGCAGAACATCATATGTCGATTCGGCGTGCCTAGGGAGATCACCGTCGACAACGGTCTGCAATTCGATGCAGCCCCATTCAAAGAATTCTGCGGCAACGTGGGCATCACCCTCCGGTTCGCTTCGGTCGGACACCCACAGTCCAACGGGGCGGTGGAGCGGGCAAACGGTGCTATCTTCGCCGCAATCAAGAAGCGCCTCGTCGGGCTACCAAAGGGGAAGTGGCTGGGGAGCTCCACAGTGTCCTCTGGTCCCTTCGCACAATGGTCACACGCCCAACGGGGTTCACGCCTTTCAAGCTCCTCTTCGGTGACGAGGCGGTTATACCTGAAGAAATAAAGGCTGGCTCGCGGCGGGTCCTCGTCCAAGCACCAGACGAGGAACGCCAATTGTCTGTGGATCTCCTTGACGGAGACCGGGCAAGCGCAACACAGCACGTCATAAAATACGCGCGACAGATGGTGCGCGGTTGCAATCGTTTGCTGTACCCGCGCGAATTCAGACCGGGAGACCTCGTCCTTAAGATGGCACTCCACGCAGAGACGGTAGGCAAGCTCGAGTCCAAATGGGAAGGCCCGTACATCGTCACGGAGGCCCTTCAGAAGGGAGCGTATCGCTTAGCCACCTTGGAGGGGCACACGCTCCGCCACACGTGGAATGCGGACAGGTTGTGTCGGTATTACGCCTAAGTCGAGCACACGAGGGCAAGGGCCTTCCATGGCTTCGGCAGACGCAAGCGGCTAGCGGTTAGTGCCTTAACCCTTATAACCGCTCACCCGCGCAAACGGGAATTTAATAAAGTGCATCGTTCATGCAAATTCTCTCGTTTTCATACCAAAAGCGCGCGAAGGATCACCTTCGTGTGCATTGTGCATGAGCATGAATAAAGACGCATGGGAGGACGCCTCCGCGCGCACTCTACAGAGTATAAATAATACGTAGCGTTGAGGTTCGCCTCCGCACGCAATTTCACCGCCCGCAACGCGCGGAGGCTCGCTTCCGCGCGCAGTCTACAGACTCTAAATAAGGCGTAGCGTCGAGGTCCGCTTTCGCACGCACTCTCCGGAGTATAAAAAAGACGCGGATGCTATCCCTGCGCACTCTACGGAGTATAAACAAGATGCGAACACCGCGCACGCATGGGCGTTGCCCCAGTGCGTACTCTTCGGAGTATAAATAAGACGTGGATGTCGATCCCACGCACTCTCCGGAGTATAAAAAACACGCGGATGCTATCCCTGCACACTCTACGGAGTATAAACAAGACGCGAACCCCGCGCACACATGGGCGTTGCCCCAGTGCGTACTCTTCGGTCGGAGTATAAATAAGATGTGGATGTCGATCCCACGCACTCTCCGGAGTATAAAAATGACGCGGATGCTATCCCTACGCACTCTACGGAGTATAAACAAGACGCGAACCCCGCGCACGCATGGGCGTTGCCCCAGTGCGTACTCCGCTGCCACCACTTCGAAGGGTAGGGGACAGAGCACTCAAGCGTCTACCTCGACTAGGCGTCAGCTCCGCTGCCACCACTTCGAAGGGTAGGGGACGGAGTGCTCGAGCGTCTACCTCGACTAGGCGTCAGCTCCGCTGGCACCACTTCGAAGGGTAGGGGACGGAGCGCTCGAGCGTCTACCTCAACTAGGCGCCAGCTCCGCTGCCACCACTTCGAAGTGTAGGGGACGCAGCGCTCGAGCGTCTACCTCGACTAGGCGTCAGCTCCGCTGCCACCACTTCGAAGGGTAGGGGACGGAGCGCTCGAGCGTATACGTCAACTAGGCGCCAGCTCCGCTGCCACCACTTCGAAGGGTAGGGGACGGAGCGCTCGAGCGTCTACCTCGACTAGGCGTCAGCTCCGCTGCCACCACTTCGAAGGGTAGGGGACGGAGCGCTCGAGCGTATACGTCAACTAGGCGCCAGCTCCGCTGCCACCACTTCGAAGGGTAGGGGACGGAGCGCTCGAGCGTCTACCTCGACTAGGCGTCAGCTCCGCTGCCACCACTTCGAAGGGTAGGGGACGGAGCGCTCGAGCGTCTACTTCGACTAGGCTCCAGCTCCGCTGCCACCACTTCGAAGCCTAGGGTCTGAGGCGCAAAGCGTACGCGAGCCTGTTTGCTACTATCAGAGCGAGGGGCGACATCAAGCCTGGATACCCGTGCTTTACATGACCCCCCAGCTCACAACATATTACATAACAAAAACGGCACGGGAGAGTTGTCGCTTAGCCCAAGTAAGACAGTTGCATTACAAAAGCAGACATGCGCACGGCGCGGAACGCGCCAAAACTTGGAATTATTCCTATGAGTCCACGCCATCTTCGCCGCGATGAGTGCCCGCACCGCCTTCGCTGCGCCGAGGGACCTCTTCGAGCCAGCGAAGCACGTCCCCCTCGTTCCGCAGCATCCGCCATAAAGCAACCGTGGCGGCGCCCTCCCCGATGTACTTCCAAATCCGGTCATGGAAGTTTCGGGTGGCGGGCTGGGCGGCGCGAACGGCATCAGATATCACCCCGGGCTGGGCAGGCAAGTCAAGCTGAGGGTTCGCCAGCTCATTGACATGCTCACACCCACCGGCGTGCAGCAAGGCGAGGGCAAGGCCAGCATTCATATAGCCGCAGTGGGTGCCGAAAGCCTTCGCGCCGGGAAGGGCGACGCTCGAGCCCTCCTCGATTCGCCCAAGCGTCTCCATCAGGTCTTGGCGGCTATGGGTGGCGTCCTCCACGTGCACGGAAAGCTCCCGGAGGGCCCGCTCCAAAGACTCCATCGCACTCCACGCAGAGGCACACGTGTTGTCCCAGGATAATGCCTTCTCAGCAACGGAGGCAGTAAGTTCCTTCTCTGCCTCTAGCGCGGAGATTCACCGAAGAAGGGCGGTCTGCTCCTCTGTCGCAGCACGCTGAGCCTCCTCCATTGCGCGTTGTGCGGCCAATGCCGCGTTCTTCGCATTCGCGCCCACCAACTACGCATCGTTGATAGCCTCGTCCCGCTCCGCCATCAGCACCCGAATGTGCCCTCCGCTCGCGCGCGCGAGTCTCCTCGAGGGCTTTGCTAATTGCAAGCATCTACACAAGCGTAACAGCAAAGGTTATCCATCAGATAAGCAAAGGATATGCAGTGAGAACAGAGACCGTTACCCTCATTTCCGAGGCACCCAGCGCGAGCGCCAAAAGGTCGCCCCCGCAGGACTGCAGCGCCTGTCGATCTAGGTGGCTGCCAGCATACTCTGCCACCTCGCTCCAGGCGCGAAGCGTCTCCCACCGAGGGACGAAGTCGGAGACGCCAAGCCCTACAGCCTCTGCCTCAGCACCTTCGGCAGCAGTTGGGGCGCACATAGTCCCCTGCTCAAGGCCGGTGACATCGCGGGCACCCCCATTGCTCGATTCTTGTCCTCGTCTGGGAGACCTTGTCTCGCCTGATGTCGACGGAATAAGCGAGCAAATCGGGGAGAGTTTCGCGAAGTCGCGGGAGGAAAACGAACTACACCTACCTCCAGTACCCTCTACCGCGGCCTCCACCTGGGTCACGATCACCTCGCTGGCCTGAGGAGCGACAACCCCCCCGGCTTCAGGAGCATCCCCGCTAGATGTCAGGACCTCAGTCACTGGGCCTGCCACGCTGAACCGGGCCCTCGAAGATGGCGGCGACTGCACCCGAGGCCGTTTCGCCTTCGGAGTCGCAGGTGAAGCCTCCGGGGTTACCTTGGTAGCCGCGGAAGCCGTCGTTAGAGACAACGCTGCGGTTGCCACTAGAGGTGACGAGGCGTCATCTTCAAGAACAACGAGGTGTGCGCCCGTCGCCTCGCCACCATATAAGGCCTCGTCGGGAGTGACGTGCCTCCCCGAACTGGTCGATCCGAGCTCACCGCCCGCCTCGCCCCCCATCCTCACGCTCTCGATCGGCGGCACGACCGGCGAGCTGAAGGCAATGGTCTCCGATTGGACCTCGCATCGAGAGGATGGCGCCACTGCCGTCGCGCCGCTCGGCGATTCCGCAGGCACCGAGCGCTCCGGAACGGGAATTTCCAAAACCTCGCATACCCAATTAATCCGCCCTTGCTTGGCCAAGAAAGTTGCGGACTCGCGGGCCTTGTGCTCCTTCGCCGTGTATGGCCCAAGAACCGCAACCACTGCGCTCCGCATCTTCTAACCGGCGTACTGCACGCGCAAGCGGAATATCATACATAAGGGTTTGCAACCACCCAGGTGGTACTTGGCCTATGGCAAGGATACTTACAGGGTGCGGAGGGCCTATGGAGCGAAGACACCCCCGGGTGGATGCCGTCCTTCCGGTCGGGCCCCCGCCGCTCGTACTTCTAGTTACAAGAAAGCGGGGATATCCCGTACATGGTGAACTCCTCGGCAAGGTCACGCATGTTGAACCGGAGTGCGACCCCAGCGAGTCTCCGCGCTTGTTGCTCGTCGCTGGGCCGAGGCGTCACGTCCGGACAGCGGTCGAAGGATATCGGCCCTCTCCGGCTTCGGAGGCCGCTCGTGCTCGTCACAAGGTAGTAGAACCACCGCAGTGTCCAACCGGACTCCCACTTTTCCCGCGTAGCCAACGCGGGAAACAAGTGCGAGCACTCTGGCCTCAGCACGAAGTCCATGTGCCGAAGTTCGAGTAAGCGCCCCTTCCACTTTCTTCGGCTGGCACCGTGCGTCATGCAGGATGGCGAACAACTCGGCGCTGGGACGGGTACCCTCCGTCCGCATCGCCCAAGTAAAGATGGCCAACCGAACGATCGCGGCCGGAGTCAGCTGCGCCAGCTCCAACCCACACGCTCGCAGCACTTCGTGAACAAAATATGTCGCCGGGATTCGGAGCCCGGCGTCGAAGAACGCCACGAAGACGATTGCCTCCGACTCTTCCGGGGTCGGCTCTGTTTTGTCGGGCCCGGGCAAACGAGCCCCGGCACGTTCCTCTAGCTTCTTCTCCCGAAGAAGGGTTTGGAGGATCTCCTCCGTGACGCGGCTCCGCCCCAGCACACGGGAGCAGCGACTCTTTGACCTCTTCATGGCATCCCAGCGATGGTTGGTTTGCTTCCTGTCGCGCGGAACCAGGCGGTACTCCTGATCGTGCAAAACTGCACACCCGCAAGTGAACGGGCTGCCGCCAATATAGCAGCGAATGTCGTGTTCTCCACAGGGACTAGATTACTGGAGACACAACCCTTAACCAAAGCTAAGTCGCTCGAACAGGGAATTGAAGACTAAATGCAGAACCTATGACAAACTAAAGCTAGAAATCAGATCTGCAAAAGAAGGAAATAAGAGAAAGGAAGAGCCAGGGGAGGAAACTGCGAAATAGGGACTACTGGACTGGACTAACTCTACCGTGAAACAGGAAAGAAGAGACTAAGGAAGAGAAGCAAGAACTACAAGAGGATGAGAGAGGGATGAGGAAAGAAGACTAGAAGATTCTAAGACTAGCAGAATTCAAGAAGCAGTAAGAACGAGGGAAGAGTAGAAAGGAGTGAATAAAGGTAAGAAGACTACAGAAGGAGAGAAGATTGAGAACTGACTAGATGAGAAGAGAATGGCACAGCCTAAGAAAGAAAAGGGAAGAAAGAAGGGTGAAAGAGAAGGCTAAGAACCAGATGGTAGGAAAGAATAGAAAGGGAAAAGACTGAGAACTAGCGCTGCAGAGAGAAAGAAGAGGGACTAAGGATGAAGAGCTTTCTAGGAGAAGAAGAAACTACCGAGAGGAATACAGAGGGGCTAAAGAGATGCTAGCTAGACAGAAGAAAGAGCTAGGAGAAGATGTGATGGGAATCACGGGAAGGGAAGCACAGAGAGCTATCGAGAAAAGAGAGAGCTTGAGAGCGGGGGCAGACGTTAGAAATAGCCAAGATGAAGAAGGGGAGATACTACTACTATACCCAAAGATTCACAGCAAACAAACGAAATATCACAGAAAAGCAACAAACCTAACCATGCATCTAATAAACAGACTAAGCTATTACTGAGAACAAGCAGATTTATCTAAAACTGAAACTAAAAGCAGAAATAATAGAGCCTAAACTAATACCTTTTTTTATATATATATCCTTTCTGCTAACAAAACGTAACAGATCAACAATGAACTAAATAAACCCTATCAGAGACATTGGAATCTATCCCAACAGAGAGTAAGCATAAACATGGCATGATATTAGACCTACTAGCAGCAGCAAAAAAAAACTGAAGAAGAGCTTACAGAGCATAAAGCAATAATGTAAGTCTACACTAGAGCAATAGCATCAACATCCACATCTCAGATTAACAAGAACATGCATAACCCTTTTAGTATCCAGATCCATGAGAATAACACATGCACACATCACAGAATAAACATGTAAACATCCCAAGCATGCCATCACAGATAAACCATACAAGCATCCCAACGAAAAGCATCACAGTATTAATCAAAAGCTCAGAGACGAGACAACCCAGAATATATGCAGTTCGGCTGTTGAAGAGGATCTGTAGTGCATGCAGGCAAAGGATGAAGCCGTGTAGAAGTTGCGGTACAGATCCAGCCGAAGAAGATGCTGGAGTTGCAGATCTGGTCGTAGGAGAAGAGCAGCAAGCCGGCGGTGTAGATGAAGAAGACGCCCGTAGAGGTTGAAGAAGCACAGATCCAAGCCAACAGCAGCAGATCCACTCGGTAGATGATGTCGAGGTCGCAGATCCGTGTACAGACGGTGTAGAGGAAGTAGATCTCGGAGCTTCACCCGGAGAAGTTTCAGATCTGGCCGAAGATGATGCGGATTTGTCGGAGATGAACCAGATCCGGAGCTAGGGGTTCAGGTCCCACCGTTGGGGGGGGGCAGATCTGGCTGGAAGCAAGGGGATTTAGTGCGGGAGAGGGCTAGGATGGCTGCATGATTCGGGTGTTGGAGATCGGAAGAGGATGGAGTGGCAGCTGGGTGTAGGAGATGGGTTCTGGTCGAAGTGGTGTTGGAGGAGATGGAGAGGGGCGATGGCGTTAGTGATGGGGATGGTTGCCGTGGTGGAGGAGATGGAGAGGCCGGTGATGGGTTTTGGATCTCGGTGAGGAGAGGTGCGTCGCGGTGGTCTTGAAGCTCGGTGAAGAGGAAGGGTTTCTGGTGGCGGCGCAAATGGAGATGGTCGCGGCGGTGGAGTTGAAGGGGTGGTCGGGTGTTGGAAATGGACGGCGAACTTGGTGATGGTGGAGGTGCGGTTTCGGTGGAGGTCAGGAAGGAGAGATGGGAGATCGGTGATGGAGATGGAGCTGGTTGCGGTGGTGGATCTGAAGGGGCGGTCGGCTATGGAGGTGGAGGCTATGGAGTGGGGCGGCTGGTGTTGGAGGTGAAGAGGATGCGGCTAGGGTTTTCAAGTGCGGCTGTGACCGGCTGTGGAAATGGGGCTATGGAGAGGAATGAGTGGGCGGCTGGCGTTCTGGTGGTGTCGAGAGCTCCCCCCCTGGTGGTGAATCTGCTTATATACTTGCGGCGGCTGGTTAGGGTTTCAGTTCACGGGCGCCCGGAGGGGTTAGGGTTTGCTGGCATTTTTGCACTCTAGTCCTCCTCCTTCTGCTGATTTGCAACCATTGCTCATCCCATGCTGATATCTGTGAAGTTTGCGCCTATTTCGCGCCGACCTGCAAGGATATTACAAATCACTGTAAATTGTCCAAAATGAGAGCAAAATGTGTATAATTAATGAATTTATGGCTAATTTGAGCTACTAACAACAGGGTTATGGTGTGAAAATTTGGTGTTAATATGATGCATATCAACTCCGCCGGTGGTGGCGTCAGGCAGCGCTGGCTCGACGAGGCGCTCTCGCTAAGGCGACGCGCAGGATTGTCAAGGGCGGCACCCTTGTTAGCTGGGAGGTCGTCGCGCGCAGCCATTTCTACTGCGGCAATGGGCAGGCACGGATGCGAGAGTAGCAGCAGGATGCGTAGGGAAAACGGGAAGGAACGCACAAGCAAGCAAGCAGCCAAGGGGAACGATTGCATGCCCACAGTGGCGACTTATAAAGCCCCCCGTCTCCCCCGCAGGCAGAAGATCGAGCGACAGAGTACAGCGGTTCGGCTACCCACGGTCGGGCAGTGCAACCGCTGGCAACCGCGGCAGGCGGCGGTAGGTGGGCGATCAGCGCGTAATACGCCGATGCATTCCTGCCGCGTGGCCACTTTCCCTGGGGAAGAGGCGAACGGCCGTGGTCGTGGGAACGCTGACATCCCACGATGCTCCAATTACAGCCGGCCGCGTGCCCCCACCCAGTGCAGGGCAGACGGAGCAGTCGCGACAGCCTGCCCCTGACAGGGGCCGGCGCAATTCCAGGCGTCATTAAAGCGCACTCCCAGGCCACGCAACCGTCTCCCCGCGCTGGCGCTGCATCATGCGGAGCATTCCCCGAGACTCGGCTGCCCGGGGCAACCGACCAAGTTCGCCTCGCGCCCACAAAATATCCGGAGCGCGAAGTAGGGCACGCCTAGACCTCGGCCCCGCCGGGGCCTTCGGCCTGCCCGGTGCCTTCGACCCCGAGGCCACGCAAGCTCCGGGAGCGGGAGACAGCCCTCGCACAAGCACGAACCGAAGTGCAAACGCAAATGTATCTAGGACATCGAGGATCACAGGCCGATGGGACGGAGGGGGCCAAAGGGCTCAGCGGCATGGCTTCGGCCCGTGAAGCCCTTCACCATGAGGGGCAGCTAGACAAATTGCACTTCATAATTCAAATAAGACTGCCTGAATTGATTTTTACTGGATATTCAGATTTAGAACCAGAATTACAGCAAAGATATCCAAGTGATACTAAAGTTTTTGACCAGATCAAGTTACCCAAAAGTGCCAAATTGCACTAAATGTTTGCATGGATCCCACCAGAATTGAAAAATATCAAAACCAGATATCACATTCAAGAATAAGCATATCCTAGAGTCATATTTAGGCATTTACTATTCTAGATAAAGAGACTAATGCTTGCTTGAAATTTATGAAAAAGTCCACACTTGAGCCATGATACTTTACTTTTGCTGATTTTAAACAAGCTTCAAACACATGGGCACAAGTGCCACTTATTCCAACTCTTGGGCATTCTTGCCACTTATTCAGACATTCAGACTTCAATTGGGCAAAACTGCCACTTATTCAACTCTTTTTTTTTGCATGTGACAAAGTCACTTATTCAACTCACACTTTGCAGCACAAAACAGAGATAAAGATATTTTCTTTTTAAGCATCATTAACCGGTTTTCATTATCTCTAAGTACCATGTGGCATGGACTTAGGTAAATCAACCAAATTATAGGCTCAAGATAGGACTACCACTTTCACAACCCTTTCATTCAAGCAAAAGTATCTATGTCTAAAATGAAGTATTATGCCCAAGCATGAATCCTAGGATATTGTTATTCTAGAAGTGATAACTAGAATCGATACAATTCGCAAAAGGTTAAGATACATGTGTAACTTGCAATGAATCAACAACCAAAGGATCACAAGATTTCTAAGCAATCACAAGATTTCAATGTATTCAAGAGTAACCCAATTGGATATCCAAAGAATTGATGCCATTATTAGATCACTTAAACAAATTTCAGTTTGATAACTCTGGATTACACAGGACAGTCACATATTACAGTCAAGTATTCAATTAGCAGTCTAAAACAACTCATACTAATGATCAGGGCAGTCACATTTAATCATTAGAAATCTAGCATGAGAATGATACTAGCCATAAATCATCAATTACACATCGTCAATTTCAGTGCCCATGAGTATGACAAGAAGAATATGCAAATCATCCACATAAAACAGGTCCTCCCCCAAGCTTAAGTCAAACATACACTCTGAAATAAAAATTCAGTATTGGAAACAGCTCACCGGGTGCAAAAGTTGAATCAGACAGTATCACATCACCCCAAAAGCTTCCTGCCATGCATTGGATGATGGATCAGCATGTACCTGCAATGGAAAAATAAAAAGGGAAAGGATAAACCGACAAAAGATAAGGTAAAAGAGGAAAACTGTAGTAAAACAGAAAGAATAAACAGCTCAGGTTGCCTCCTGAGAAGCGCTTGTTTTAGGTCTTTAGCTTGACCAACAGATGATAATCAAGGTGGCTCAAAAGAAATTGGAGAATCACAGTCAGGACTGACTTGATCTCCAGCAATGTATTCCTCATTAAGCTCAGAAATAGGTTCCCCAACATGATAGTGTTTCAATCTTTGCCCATTAACCTTAAAAATGCCCCCAGATTGACTCTCAACCTCAAAAGCTCCACTACTAAGCTCTTTCTTGACTACACAAGGTCCAAACCATCTAGACTTAAACTTTCCAGGGAACAAATGAAATCTTGAGTCAAAAACTAAGACCAGCTGTCCAGGATGGAAGTCACGCCTCAAAATGTGACGGTCATGAATCTTTTTAGCTCTCTCTTTGTAAATTCTTGAACTTTCATAAGCATCAAGCCTCAATTCGTCAAGTTCACACAGCTGCAGCTTCCTATGTTTCCCAGCTACACCCATGTCCATGTTGAGTTTTCTAATTGCCCAATGTGCCCTATGTTCGAGCTCAACAGGAAGATGACATGCTTTTCCATAAACCAACCTAAATGGGGACATTCCAATAGGAGTTTTGAATGCTGTCCTATAAGCCCACAATGCATCATAAAGCTTAAGGGACCAATCTGTCCTGGATTTGGAAACTACTTTCTCAAGAATCTGCTTTATCTCTCTATTGGAAACTTCAACTTGCCCATTAGCTTGAGGATGATAAGGAGTGGTTACCCTATGATTATGGACTCCATACTTGGCTAAAAGAGCTTCAAACTGCTTGTGATTAAAGTGAGACCCTCCATCACTAATCACAACTCTAGGAATCCCAAACCTAGGAAAGATGACTTGCCTAAACAACCTACAAACAGATTTGGAATCAGCATGAACAGTGGGTATAGCCTCAACCCATTTAGACACATAATCAACTGCAACCAGAATGTGTTTGTACCCTTGAGAGGAGGGCAATGGTCCTATGTAATCTATTCCCCAAACATCAAAGAGTTCTACCTCAAGAATACCATGCTGAGGCATTTCATGTCGTCTTGACATGTTCCCTGCATGCTGACAGGGATCACAAGACTGAATATATGCATGAATATCCTTGAACATGGTAGGCCAATAAAATCCAGCTTGAAGAACCTTAGCTTGGGTCTTAGCAGTTCCTGCGTGCCCACCAAAAGGTGCAGAATGACAGTGAAAAATCACATTTTTAACCTCCTCATGAGGTAGGCAACGTCTAATAACCCCATCTGTACAATGTCTATACAGATATGGGTCATCCCAAAAGAATTTTCGTGCCTCATGAGTGAATTTCCTACGCTGCTGATAGGAGAGATCAGGAGGTATAGCATTGCAGACCAAATAGTTCACAATGTCTGCATACCAAGGAGTTTTAGATTGAACAAGAGAAACTTCTGAAAGCTGGTCTCCTGGAAGAGAATCTTCAATTGGAAGAGTAGAGACTGGACCAGAATGGGGTAATCTAGAAAGATGGTCAGCTACCAAGTTCTCAGCCCCCTTTTTATCCCTAATTTCCACATCAAATTCTTGCAGCAAAAGAATCCAACGAATGAGACGAGGTTTTGCATCCTTTTTACTCAAAAGATACCTAATGGCTGCATGATCTGTGTACACTATGCATTTTGAGCCAACTAGGTAAGATCTGAATTTGTCAAAGGCAAATACTACAGCTAGCAGTTCTTTTTCAGTGGTTGTGTAATTGATCTGGGTGTCATCTAAAGTCCTGCTAGCATAGTAAATGACATGCAAAGCCTTGTCATGCCGCTGCCCCAAAACAGCCCCACAGCAAAATCACTAGCATCACACATAAGCTCAAAAGGAAGATCCCAATCAGGAGATTGCACAATGGGTGCAGAAATAAGAGCAGCCTTGATCTTACTAAATGCATCCATGCAAGCCTCATCAAACACAAAAGGGACATCGCAGCCTAAAAGATGAGTGAGAGGGCGAGCAATCTTAGAAAAATCCTTAATGAATCTGCGGTAAAAGCCTGCATGCCCCAAAAAACTACGAACTCCCTTCACATTAATAGGAGGTGGCAGGCGCTCAATCACCTCAACCTTTGCTCTATCCACCTCAATCCCTCTAGAAGACACTAAATGACCAAGGACAATCCCCTCTCTAACTAGAAAATGACATTTCTCCCAATTGAGGACCAAGTTGGCCTCAAGACAGCGCTGTAAGACAGTTTCAAGGTTGGCCAAACAGCTCTCAAAGGTCTGTCCATAAACAGTGAAATCATCCATGAAAACTTCCATGATTTTCTCAATAAGATCAGTGAAAATGGACATGACACAGCGCTGGAAGGTCCCTGGGGCGTTACAAAGTCCAAATGGCAGCCTACGGTAAGCAAATGTACCATAGGGGCAAGTGAAAGTGGTCTTTTCCTGATCTGATGGATGTATAGGAATCTGCAGAAAACCTGAATATCCATCGAGATAACAGAAATAAGAATGACGGGCCAGTCTCTCTAGCATTTGGTCAATGAAAGGCAAAGGGAAGTGGTCCTTGCGTGTGGCCTTATTGAGTTTTCTATAGTCAGTACACATGCGCCAGCCCGTGGTTGTTCTTGTGGGAATCAAATCACCTTTTTCATTGGCAACCACTGTCATGCCTCCTTTCTTAGGCACAACATGAATGGGACTGACCCACTGACTATCTGAAATAGGATAGATGATGTTAGCACCAAGAAGCTTGAGGATTTCTTTCTTGACAACCTCCTGCAAATGAGGATTAAGCCTACGCTGGTGCTCACGTGTTGGCTTAGCATCATCCTCAAGGTGAATGCGGTGCATGCAGGTGGCTGGATCAATGCCTTTCATATCTATAGAGTATCCAATGACAGCTCTATATTTACGAAGGATCTCAAGAAGTTGGTCAGCCTCTAAAGGTGTCAAATGGGCACTAACAATAACAGGACAGGTCTGATCTGGTCCCAGAAATTCATATCTAAGATGATTAGGAAGTGGTTTCAGCTCTACCTTTGGGGCTGTGGACTGCCTAAGGTCTGGGATTTGAGAAGGCTCTACAGGAGCATCAATGACTGCCACATGATGAGTTTCTGCAGCAGTGCACTCATCCTCAATTGATGTCACTCCCTCAACATTTTCATATGTCTCAACAACACATTTATCAACCAAATCAAGTGAAAAACACTGATCTGGACAGTGAGGAAGATGAGTGGGGTGCCTCATATCAAATGCTAGCTTCTCTTGACCAAATTGGAGAGTAAGCTTAGCATCTTTGACATCAATGACAGCACCTGCAGTAGCAAGGAATGGTCTCCCTAGGATGACAGGTTCACTTCTATCCTCCATCTCTAGGACAACAAAATCCATAGGGAATGCAAAGGTGCCAACTACCACAGGAACGTCCACTAAAATACCAGCTGGGTGACGATATGTGCGATCAGCCAACTGCAATTTCATGGCTGTTGGCTGCAGATCGCCCAAAGGGAGCGCGTCACAAACTGATAATGGGAGGACACTAACACTTGAGCCTAAGTCACAAAGAGCTCTAAAGTTCTTGGAGCCTAAATTGCAAGGTATGCAAAAGCTACCAGGGTCATCTAACTTAGGAGGTAGCTTATTCTGAATTATTGCACTGCACTCCTTAGTTAGAGTGACCACCTCAAGCTCATCCATACTCCGCTTCTTGGTAAGCAGCTCCTTGAAGAATTTGGCATACATATGCACATGTAGGACAGCCTCTAGAATGGGAATGGTGATCTGAACATCCTTCATCCTCTCTAGGAATTTAGCAAACTGCTTGTCCTCATTTGACTTTTCTAACCGCTCAGGGAATGGCAATTTGGGTTTTGTGGAAGGGACAGCTGCTGTAGTGGATGATGAGGGAATATCAGGTGTTGGTTCTGGTGCAGTGGAGCTAGGTTGGTGCAGATTCTGCTGCTGTGAGTCAGGTTTTGCTGGCTGGACAGACCTAAAGACAGGGGGCACATACACGGGTGGTGTTGGAAGAAGAGGTTCAGATGTGGTTTTTCCACTCCTAGTAGTGATTGCTCCACAATGGCCACGAGGATTGACCTCAGGTTGTGCAGGAAGTCTCCCAGATTGGCTGGATGAAGCCTGTGATGCTTGCAAACTCTCCACACGACTAGCCAAATCAGTCAATTGAGTCTTTGCATCATTGTACTGAGATTCCATCTTTGCTACATGTGATGCAAGGAGCTGTTCTATTCTGGTTAACTGATCTGACTGAGTTGTGGGAGGATTTTGGTTGGGAACATGCATCATTGGCTGCTGGAATGAAGCATGAGAAGGGGCTTGTTGCTGCCTAAAACCTTGAGCTGATGTTCCCACAGGGAAAGATGACACACTAGGGTTGGTATTCTTGTAAGACAGATTTGGATGACGCCACCCTGGGTTGTAGGTTTGAGAATACTGCCCATGTGATTGAGCATAGTTCACTTCAGATGATTCAGCTGTGGAAGTTAAGGGGCACTCAGCTGGAGTATGCCCTTGAGATCCACAAATCTGACATCCAGTGGCTATATGGGCTGAAGATGAGGGCATGAGCTGTGCCATTTGACGTGTGAGAACTTGAATCTGAGCTGATAAGGCATCATTAGAGCTCACCTCATAGATACCAGGACGTGGAGGAGCTGAAGCTCTCTCACTGGACCATTGAAAGTGGTGGGAGGACATACTCTCAATCAAGCTGAAAGCTTCATCAAGAATTTTGTTCATTATGCCTCCTCCTGCTGCAGAATCTACAAAGGCTCTTGTGTGATGTGTAAGTCCTTTGTAAAAAATCTGCAACACCAGCCATCTTTCAAGGCCATGGTGAGGACACATCCTAAGCAGGGTTTGATACCTCTGCCAAGCATCATACAAACTCTCACCCTCAGATTGTGAAAATCTAGTAATCTGGTCACGCACTTCTGCTGCCTTGGAGGGAGGAAAATACCTCTCAAAAAAGGCCTGCAGTAGGTGTTCCCATGTGTCCTTAAGGTGCAGGGGCAGAGAATGCAACCAAGTCTTAGCACCATCTCTAAGAGAGAAAGGGAACAATGAGAGTCTAATGGCATCAGTTGTGACTCCATTGTACTTCAAAGTGTTGCAATATTCTAAGAAGGTGCGAATGTGTTCATTGGGATCCTCAGTGGGAGAACCTCCAAATCTGGTCTGCTGAACCATGGTAATGAGTGCAGGTTTGAGCTCAAAGTTGTTTGCCTGAATGGCAGGTTGGACAATCCCAGGAGCTATACCTTGGTCTCTAGGAATCCATAGGTCTCGAAGAAGAGGTTGGGGATTCTGATCACCCATTTCTTCTTGATGGGGAAGTTGATTCTCTCTTTTCAGCCTATGAAATGTCCGATCAATCTCAGGATCAAGAGGAGCCAATGAATGATCTCCACTCCTAAGCATAAGCTGAGAGTTCAGGTCTAAAAGGAAGGGAAGAAAACTAAAGAAATGACTTAGTCTATGGTCTAGCGCGATCACCAATATCTAGTCCCCGGCAACGGCGCCAATTTCTTGATCGTGCAAAACTGCACACCCGCAAGTGAACGGGCTGCCGCCAATATAGCAGCGAATGTCGTGTTCTCCACAGGGACTAGATTACTGGAGACACAACCCTTAACCAAAGCTAAGTCGCTCGAACATGGAATTGAAGACTAAATGCAGAACCTATGACAAACTAAAGCTAGAAATCAGATCTGCAAAAGAAGGAAATAAGAGAAAGGAAGAGCCAGGGGAGGAAACTGCGAAATAGGGACTACTGGACTGGACTAACTCTACCGTGAAACAGGAAAGAAGAGACTAAGGAAGAGAAGCAAGAACTACAAGAGGATGAGAGAGGGATGAGGAAAGAAGACTAGAAGATTCTAAGACTAGCAGAATTCAAGAAGCAGTAAGAACGAGGGAAGAGTAGAAAGGAGTGAATAAAGGTAAGAAGACTACAGAAGGAGAGAAGATTGAGAACTGACTAGATGAGAAGAGAATGGCACAGCCTAAGAAAGAAAAGGGAAGAAAGAAGGGTGAAAGAGAAGGCTAAGAACCAGATGGTAGGAAAGAATAGAAAGGGAAAAGACTGAGAACTAGCGCTGCAGAGAGAAAGAAGAGGGACTAAGGATGAAGAGCTTTCTAGGAGAAGAAGAAACTACCGAGAGGAATACAGAGGGGCTAAAGAGATGCTAGCTAGACAGAAGAAAGAGCTAGGAGAAGATGTGATGGGAATCACGGGAAGGGAAGCACAGAGAGCTATCGAGAAAAGAGAGAGCTTGAGAGCGGGGGCAGACGTTAGAAATAGCCAAGATGAAGAAGGGGAGATACTACTACTATACCCAAAGATTCACAGCAAACAAACGAAATATCACAGAAAAGCAACAAACCTAACCATGCATCTAATAAACAGACTAAGCTATTACTGAGAACAAGCAGATTTATCTAAAACTGAAACTAAAAGCAGAAATAATAGAGCCTAAACTAATACCTTTTTTTTATATATATCCTTTCTGCTAACAAAACGTAACAGATCAACAATGGACTAAATAAACCCTATCAGAGACATTGGAATCTATCCCAACAGAGAGTAAGCATAAACATGGCATGATATTAGACCTACTAGCAGCAGCAAAAAAAAACTGAAGAAGAGCTTACAGAGCATAAAGCAATAACGTAAGTCTACACTAGAGCAATAGCATCAACATCCACATCTCAGATTAACAAGAACATGCATAACCCTTTTAGTATCCAGATCCATGAGAATAACACATGCACACATCACAGAATAAACATGTAAACATCCCAAGCATGCCATCACAGATAAACCATACAAGCATCCCAACGAAAAGCATCACAGTATTAATCAAAAGCTCAGAGACGAGACAACCCAGAATATATGCAGTTCGGCTGTTGAAGAGGATCTGTAGTGCATGCAGGCAAAGGATGAAGCCGTGTAGAAGTTGCGGTACAGATCCAGCCGAAGAAGATGCTGGAGTTGCAGATCTGGTCGTAGGAGAAGAGCAGCAAGCCGGCGGTGTAGATGAAGAAGACGCCCGTAGAGGTTGAAGAAGCACAGATCCAAGCCAACAGCAGCAGATCCACTCGGTAGATGATGTCGAGGTCGCAGATCCGTGTACAGACGGTGTAGAGGAAGTAGATCTCGGAGCTTCACCCGGAGAAGTTTCAGATCTGGCCGAAGATGATACGGATTTGTCGGAGATGAACCAGATCCGGAGCTAGGGGTTCAGGTCCCACCGTTGGGGGGGGGGGGGGGCAGATCTGGCTGGAAGCAAGGGGATTTAGTGCGGGAGAGGGCTAGGATGGCTGCATGATTCGGGTGTTGGAGATCGGAAGAGGATGGAGTGGCAGCTGGGTGTAGGAGATGGGTTCTGGTCGAAGTGGTGTTGGAGGAGATGGAGAGGGGCGATGGCGTTAGTGATGGGGATGGTTGCCGTGGTGGAGGAGATGGAGAGGCCGGTGATGGGTTTTGGATCTCGGTGAGGAGAGGTGCGTCGCGGTGGTCTTGAAGCTCGGTGAAGAGGAAGGGTTTCTGGTGGCGGCGCAAATGGAGATGGTCGCGGCGGTGGAGTTGAAGGGGTGGTCGGGTGTTGGAAATGGACGGCGAACTTGGTGATGGTGGAGGTGCGGTTTCGGTGGAGGTCAGGAAGGAGAGATGGGAGATCGGTGATGGAGATGGAGCTGGTTGCGGTGGTGGATCTGAAGGGGCGGTCGGCTGTGGAGGTGGAGGCTATGGAGTGGGGCGGCTGGTGTTGGAGGTGAAGAGGATGCGGCTAGGGTTTTCAAGTGCGGCTGTGACCGGCTGTGGAAATGGGGCTATGGAGAGGAATGAGTGGGCGGCTGGCGTTCTGGTGGTGTCGAGAGCTCCCCCCTGGTGGTGAATCTGCTTATATACTTGCGGCGGCTGGTTAGGGTTTCAGTTCACGGGCGCCCGGAGGGGTTAGGGTTTGCTGGCATTTTTGCACTCTAGTCCTCCTCCTTCTGCTGATTTGCAACCATTGCTCATCCCATGCTGATATCTGTGAAGTTTGCGCCTATTTCGCGCCGACCTGCAAGGATATTACAAATCACTGTAAATTGTCCAAAATGAGAGCAAAATGTGTATAATTAATGAATTTATGGCTAATTTGAGCTACTAACAACAGGGTTATGGTGTGAAAATTTGGTGTTAATATGATGCATATCAACTCCGCCGGTGGTGGCGTCAGGCAGCGCTGGCTCGACGAGGCGCTCTCGCTAAGGCGACGCGCAGGATTGTCAAGGGCGGCACCCTTGTTAGCTGGGAGGTCGTCGCGCGCAGCCATTTCTACTGCGGCAATGGGCAGGCACGGATGCGAGAGTAGCAGCAGGATGCGTAGGGAAAACGGGAAGGAACGCACAAGCAAGCAAGCAGCCAAGGGGAACGATTGCATGCCCACAGTGGCGACTTATAAAGCCCCCCGTCTCCCCCGCAGGCAGAAGATCGAGCGACAGAGTACAGCGGTTCGGCTACCCACGGTCGGGCAGTGCAACCGCTGGCAACCGCGGCAGGTGGCGGTAGGTGGGCGATCAGCGCGTAATACGCCGATGCATTCCTGCCGCGTGGCCACTTTCCCTGGGGAAGAGGCGAACGGCCGTGGTCGTGGGAACGCTGACATCCCACGACGCTCCAATTACAGCCGGCCGCGTGCCCCCACCCAGTGCAGGGCAGACGGAGCAGCCGCGACAGCCTGCCCCTGACAGGGGCCGGCGCAATTCCAGGCGTCATTAAAGCGCACTCCCAGGCCACGCAACCGTCTCCCCGCGCTGGCGCTGCATCATGCGGAGCATTCCCCGAGACTCGGCTGCCCGGGGCAACCGACCAAGTTCGCCTCGCGCCCACAAAATATCCGGAGCGCGAAGTAGGGCACGCTTGGACCTCGGCCCCGCCGGGGCCTTCGGCCTGCCCGGTGCCTTCGACCCCGAGGCCGCGCAAGCTCCGGGAGCGGGAGACAGCCCTCGCACAAGCACGAACCGAAGTGCAAACGCAAATGTATCTAGGACATCGAGGATCACAGGCCGATGGGACGGAGGGGGCCAAAGGGCTCAGCGGCATGGCTTCGGCCCGTGAAGCCCTTCACCATGAGAGGCTCCTGTTGTAGGGGTGGCCCCCACCTAAGCCTAGTATGCCTGTTAGAAGGATGTAAGATCTGAAATGGGACATATGTAATGACATGAGTGCCCCTGAGGGGAATACTCACGTGTAAGGGTATAACTGTACAAGTGCTCATCGTTCGGATATATATATATATATATGGCATAGGCCACGGGGAGGAACCCGAAGCCATTCATTAACTCAACTCCCCACTACCACCAAGGTTTCAAATAGCCGGCTAAGACATTTAGCGGATGGGTTCCGCAGAGGTTACAAAGGCTATAGCGGGCTATAGTCTCAAATAGCCTCTTTTAGCGGATTAGTAAAAGTATATGTAAAAAACTCAGAATTCAATGTTTTATGCACATACAAGCATATAATCAAGGATATTTTAGCATACAAAAACATTCATAGCAGCAAATAGTGAGGCATAGTGCATTCCTTCAAGACATTATCAAACAAACACATTAGTTCAATAGATTACAGTCCATAATTCGGCCCACTTTAGGTTTTTTTCCTCTTTAGCGGGCTAAATAGCAGTCCATTTAGCGGATTTAGCGGGCTAAATCCGGCTAATAGCGGCAAACACTGTTTAGCGCCAAAATTGAATTCTCTTAGCCCTTAGCCTTCCCAAAGGCTAAATCCGGCTATAGCGGTGGCTATAGCCGGCTATTTGAAACCTTAACTACCACACTCTCTCTCTGTTTGGTCTGTAACCACTACAGGGGTCAATGCATGTGTTTGGCTTTCTAGAATTTGTTCCTTTCTAGAAATTCATCCAAATAAAAATATTTCTAGAATTATCATTTAGGATTTTATGTTGTCCTGGTTGAATCCGACATAAATATAGCTTCCTTACAAGTTTTATTGCAAGTATAGAATTAGAGTTGAGATTACAGTACTATGTAATATTTACCTTGAGCATACATATGGGAGTTTCATAACTGATTTGTTGTTTCAGCATAACCTCAAGCTCTTTTTACCTTGGGCATAACTGTGACGATCTGACAAGGTCAACGCCATGCACAAGAGTGGGGTTGAAGGAAAAGGTGGGAGACAGAGCCAACAGCGTGGGCCAGATAGGCCGATCACAACAATGCTAACTCAACGTACTAGAATAATATGGTTTTTTTTTGTTCATAGCAAAAACGGATATTCAGCTAGTGTGTGTATTATCTTACAAATTAAAGGGAAACCCCTATATATCCATCTCCCAACCATTGCGCACATGCATATATACATGTTAGATGGTGTATAAATATGGAATCGTCAAGCCATCATGCATCTATCTCCATTTTGACAACCTAAATTTCGTATGAGATGCCAACTTTAAGCAATTGGCCATGGGGAATAAATAGCTTCTTCTCTCCCTGCATGAAGTTCATTCTTAAGAAGTAGTAGATGTAGTTGACTGCAATCTTTTTAAGGAGCGAAGAGTGAGGCCTCGCCACCACTTCACTCTCTCCAAGTATGTACACCACATTTTTCTCCATCTCTCTCTCGATAAATAATTGCTCCTCCTCGACCTTCACCAACTCCTCTAGATTCATCTTGCTTGCCTGTCATAAATATCTTATAATACTGCACCATACTAATAATTCAAATGCAAAACTTTAATATCTGGTACACTAATTTATTACCTGGAACTGCGGTAGACGGCTGCTTGCACCATTTGGTAGCCTTGTAAGCTCAGAGAAGGACTCGATTGGCGTAAGCATCTCCTCAGCATGGATGGCATGCCGTACAGAAGGCTTCTCCCGAGAAAAGCTCTGATTATGAGAACTCGGATAGCTAATATTGTGCTGCTCGGCCATGGAGTAGAGGTGGACATCTCGTATGTAGTACTGGAGGCTCTCAACAAGGGCAGCAACGAAGTCCTTGGCCTCCTCGAGGGAGTCACGGTACCCGTACCGCGCTATACACCGAAAAACCTTGTAATCCTTTGGCTCTACCTGCCGGAAGAGGAACCGCTCCGAGCTGTCGACGTGCGGGACGGGCAAGTGCTTGATGGAGACGAAGACAAGCACCGAATGGATGGTCGGGATCTTCTCGATGAGATGGGGGAATATTGGCGGGATGCCTTGCACTAGTTCAGTGTAGAACAGCCCTACACCAGGGACCCTCTTCAGATCATGACTCTCAAGCAGCTCTTTCACCTTGTCGGGGGATGTGGTGTGCTTCAGCTCGTATTTGTACCGTTTCACATGCACATAGTGCCACACGATCATCACCACCATTAGAACTACAGACATAGCCACGGGCACATATGGTCCATGTGTAAACTTGTATAACACTGACGATAGGTAGATAGACTCGGTTGATGTGAAGACGACAAAAAATAGTGCAATCCACCAAATGTTGATCTTCCATACCAAGAGCATCACTATTGTCATCAGCAGTGTCGTGATGACCATCACAAGGATGACACAAATTTCTGCTTGCATTGGTTAAAAATGAAGACATAGTTAGAATGGTGTGTTGAAATTTATCTTTCTTAGGATATACATGTAACATGAGTGAGTGCATTTTTCTCAAATCATTGAAACATAATTCTTACCATGCGCTTTTCCTATGATGGCGGTTGTTTTGAAACTAACAGTGACGACACAAGCAGCCACGCATAGCAAGAAGTTCACTTCAGGGATGTACAATTGGCCCGGAAATTTCTTTGATGTGTGCAATATCCTAACCCTCGGGAAGCAACTCAGTGTTTGTAAATGTGAAACAGTTGCAAAGGCACACGAGATCATTGCTTGGCTTCCAATTATGGATGCAGCAATCGCCATGATAAATGTTGGCCAGAACAAGGAGCCTGAATTTGGATGTAAGAGGCTTTCCATTTAGTTTTTACGCAGCTATTCATAAAAAAGTCATATGCCATTGTGGAAATGCTTACTTGGAGTAGCTCTAAAGAAAGTATTGGCAACATGCTCTGGGTTCTTCCTCAGGAATGCCGCTTGTCCGATGTAAGTGAGCAATATGGACGGGACTAAGCCAAAGCTAAAACTTAGCTGAAAAGTAAAAAGGAAAATAGATAAATATATAACTTTTGACACTAGTGAGTAGTGACAAAATGCAAAATCTACCATATTCATCTGGCCTACGTACGCTCAATTTCAACATATTGCGTTTCTTTCTCATCAAGTTTGTCAGCAGAAATCGAAAGCCCATGCAGTGCAATTCTTACACCTCAAGTATGATGGGTCATACCCCAGCCAATAGTCAATGTTATTAACGTACTTCCAAGTATAGTTAAACATCTAAGCTCTTGACAATAAAAAAACTACAATAAATTTAGAAACTTGGAATTTCAATACCAAATCTCTTCGTGCAGATTATGTTGGCTCGATACCTTAACATAAAAACCACTGTCTAAAATGAATAAAATAAAACACCAAATAGTCATTATTTAAATATTTGTTTCTGTCTCGTATGTATTTGGCAAAGTACTGAACGCTCAACTATACCATTCCAATTTTCAAATTTTGAATTAGATCATTGTAATACATTGTTCAAATTCATGAACTACTTTTTCGTTATGTTTCATCATTATGCTACCAGTCAATACCAAAATTTCAACACTATCCAAAAAAATTAGATTGAAGCATTCGTGTCTGTACCTGAATTGATTTAATGCTGAAGTATCCCAGATTAGCAAAAAGTGCTTCAGTTCCTGTCAGATGTGCAGGAGACGTTATTCCATGAAGATATGTTACGCCTTTTTTTTTTTGTGCGAGAAGATATGTTACTTCTTTCCGCGAGGAGGAAGATGTTTCTTCGTATATGCAAAATATATAAATCGAGTAGCAATTGAGTAATATATGCAAATCTTCAGTGATAGCTCATTAGGATCTACAAAAGATTTAGTATCTAACTGGCTTGTGCTTGGTTCATTATGTTACAAGTTAGGTCAACCTACCTGTGAAGCAAAGGAGAATATCACCCAGCGAGGCCCATCCCTTTTTCTTGTTCCTCCGGAAATAGTCGATGATGTATTTCGGGTTGAATGCCCTTAGCACACTAACATCATGCTTGATCAGGTTGTAGACCCCAACTCCTCCAATAAGGAGCAGCCACAAGAGGATGATTGGTGCAAACGAGTAGCCAACTTTGTCGGTGCCAAAGCGCTGGATGGCAAACAGCACTACCAAGATTGCCACGGTGATCCATACTATTTGGTCTGTGTGAAAAGAAACAAGCTATAAAGATTTTGTGGACCGTACTCCCATGCATCACCCTGATCGACCCAATCAGTCTTCTTTTTTAATTAATTAGTTGGCAAAGAGCGCTTCTATGTTTGTAACTAAAATAAAAGTTTTAGCTTTATAAAATCATGATCTGGAGGGAACGTTTCAAGAAAGACAACCCTATCAAAGTTCTCTACCACTTTTGATGTATATTTTCTTGTACCTGTAGTCAGATGAGGTGCCTTTTCTTTCAACCCACTTACAGCCGAAAGTACTGAAATATTTTTCAAGGAGACAAACAGAATCAGTTTACATTGTCCGAAACCGCTAAAGATTCTGTATCGTATATAATATGAAATTATTCATGCAATACCAGAAATCGGAGGGGTTAAAACGGCGTCACTGATGACCATCGCAATTGCCAGGATGGTGAGGAGGAAGAGGGAAATCTTAGCAGGCTTGCTCGTCTCAAGCAGCTCTTTCATCCACCGGGCTCTCCGCAGTCTCGCCGACGGCTTCGCGAGGTGGCTGTAGCTGCTGCAGACCAGATCATCTTCCGCTTGTTGGTTAGGGATCAGACTGACCTTCGCATGCCGCGAAATCAACGAGTAGAGTGCAAATGTTCCACCTATACAAGTTTGTTTGCCGTTATTCGTTCCGTTTTTTTTCCTAAACCCTAGATGACAGATGACGATATATATGTATGAACGGCAGTACGTATGACTTACCGTCGCCGTCGTCGTTGGCGTGTAGGGCGATGATGACGATCTTGATAATGGTGAAGAGCAGGAAGCTGTAGATGATGAGGGAGAGCACCCCCAAGATGTCATCTGGGTGACCAATGCCGTGCTCAAAAGTAGTCGAGTACACGTACAGCGGCGACGTCCCGAGGTCACCATACAGGATCCCGACGCACTGGAACGCCAGCTGCAGCGTCCTCCCCCAGCCATCCTGCACGATCAGTCCATCGATACATGCGTTGCATGCAAAGAGAATAATGTTAAAAGGAAGGCATGCAATTATGGTACTCACTTTCTATATATGAATCTTATTACATTACATGGGTTTTAATAGAAACTTGACAAAAAAAATTTGTCCAAACGAACCTGTTGGTAGTGGCTCGCACCGGCGTCAGCTCTCACGGCCTCTCGGAACAGCGAGTCCTGCCGCCCGACCGGAGCTGCTACCTCGCCGCCGCTCTCGAGGTCGGGGACCTCCAGCAGCTGGTTATCTCCCTCAACTGCGACGAGAGCCATCACGTGAAGAAGAGACTATTACTGCAGTGCTGCTGCTTCCCTTTGAAGCTTGTGTCTGTATAATACTACTGGTGGCTTTCTTCTAGTACTCGTAGTGCAGATCATGCTCGCCATCTAATGCTGCCTTTTATAGACAACTGTACGTGCACTGTAGTGGCTGCTAGCTAGCTAGCTAGCTCGGCGTGGTGATTTCATGAATTTGCATTTGCAACTTGTGGAATTCTCAGCGCTTATGTCAAAAAAATAATAAGGAGGTATCTACGGAACACTCAAAGTATTTTTTAAGATTAGAAGCACTCAGATTTTTTAGACGTTAGATCTCCATCCAACGTTTCAGATTTGAAATACTCATATTTTTTTTAGAGAGGGTGAGGTATAGGATATTCGTTAGGTGAAGATCCAATGCCCAAGATTATTTTTTTTTTGAGGAGGAGGGATATATTGGATCCATTGAATAGAGATCCAATACCTCATAATCTAAGTGTTTTTAATCCCAAAAACACTCAAGTGCTGCTTTGTAGTTCTTAAAAAATAAAAGCGTCGGTCATGTTCATCGTTTTAATTTCGGTTGCTTGTGCTGTCATAGTTTACTTTGGCGCGCCATGCATATCTGTGCTTGACAGGCGCTAGTTTTAAAGTACTGACTGGGTGGAGGTTAATTACGTCGGACTGACAAGGAGAGCTGGACCGACCGATCTCGTTTTGTCATCTCGCGCTTCGCTTTTCCTTATGAGACGTCAATGCTGATTTCATATACGTGGTTAGTAAATAAGAGCAACAAATAACTGATCAGTAGTAGCTATCTAGCAACAGAGAGATGACCGATCAACGATTTGACATTCACGTACACCTAAGCAAGCTAGCAGCTTGCTTCCAATATATTAAGCATGCATTTACACCACCACATCCCGTCTAACATTAAAACAAGTAGAGCCGGGCTGGAAGTCACCTCTAATTAGAGGCTCTAAGTAGGTTACAGATACGTATCCGCTACCTGGCTTAACATTGTCTGAGAGATCAATGTGCGCATTAGAGCAAGGCTAATAATACAACCTTTTCTTTCACAAAGTTTCTTAGTTCTTGTGCTTCAACTGGCTGTAAACTTACAGCCCACATCTCTTCTCTCTCCTCTACCTTAGCATACAGCCTACTAACAGCCTCTTATTATACTTGCTCTTAGACATTTAGGCCCTGTTTGGAATGCGGGAATTTTTCCCGATTCCTGCGGGAATTGAACTGTTTCCTGTAAAATTCCTGCAAAATTCCTGTGAAATTCCTCTGTTCCAAACAGGCCCTTAGACTCCGCGTTCAAATGGTCGTGTCTACTGACTTATAACCAAAAGATGAAGACAACACATCCATCGATTGTTCCAAGGGCAAGGCTGCAGAAGATCAATAGCACACGAAAATTAAGGAGTAGTTGCGACGCTTCGACGTCTAGGAGACTAGGACACATATATTGATCATCTGTCGAGAACTGAAGTCATACGTCCCGTCCCGACTTAAGCGACTCAAGCCGGTGTAACTTGTAAAATTGCAACCACATGCCATCATTTTGGCAGAGATATGAGGTTGAGTTCAAGTGTGGCTCCTTAATTCCAGGCGGGGTGCAATTTCTGACTTGTAAACTCAGAAGCTAAACAACGAGTCAAGGATCAATATGGCCGGCAAGGAAGGCTACATATTTGCGAGATCCGACTTTTCAATCTCCCGCGTAAGCTGCACAGAAGTCCAATAGAAGCCGCCGTTAAAGGTGATAGAAGTGCTCGATCGATCGGTTCACCTGCCTCCAGGAAAAACACGAGAACAACACTTCCAATAAACAAATTGACTAAATCGATCAAATCTAATTAACTATATCGTACACCATGCAGAAACGCAAACAAAAAGTCAAGATTCCGGAAAATAAACAAAGCAAAGACAGTACGGTGATGACACAGCACCAGGTTAGCTGCTCCTGGACATCAGCAACCCATCTCGCTCTTGGCATTCGTGGCAGTTATGGTACGGTCAGTACGGAGGTAATTGCAGAACTAAAAAACACGTCTGGTGTACGTACTTGACCGTACATAACGACCGATCACGAAACTCATATGTGATCTATCACCTTTAGAGCATCTGTAGTGTATGAAAATAGAGAGTCTTAAGTTATCTTAAAGTCAACTTTATATATTACAGGAGTGACCTTAAGCAGACTATAAATAAAAAAAGCTTAAGGCTAGTCCTCAAGCTAAAGACCTGGTCACAAGCCAAGTTTGCCTTTATCTGCCATGTGGGACCGTCTTAAGGCCCCTTGGGTTATATACACTATGGAGTCAGTCTTAAGATTTAGATAGAACCTACCTTAAGACCTCTTGGGTTATATACACTACAGATGCCCTTACAAGCCGGCAACCCTTGCATTTGCACAGTCTAGCTTCTTATATAAAATAATTAGTCTTAATCTAATTTTTTTTATTCCTAGCATGTATTTATACAAATCAAATTCATAGTCTCATTTTTATTTGTATTCTCAATTTTATTATTTGTGGACTTTTAATTATAAAAATATTTATAATGTTCATTTAGTTCCTATTCAATAATTTTCATTTACTTTGGAATTCACGTAAATAGAAAATATGTTATTATCCATTTATTTTTAAATTTTAAGTTGGAATTTGTATACAAACCCTATTTCTTATTTTCATTTATTTTTTATTTATAATAAATTTTGCTTTGGCATTCATATGGAATTGAAAATTTGAATTTCCGTTAACTTTTATTTTACTTTATTTGAATTCTTTCTTTTAATTTAAGGCACTATAACTTGGGTCCGGCTAGATTCATAGCTAGATCTTTTTCCTTTTTTGATTAATGTGTGAGTTTCCGTAGAGTGTCTAATTAGTGCAGGGTGTGTGTGTATGGCTTAATGAGGTACAAGTGGTGTGAGCTTTTGAAATTCAAATTTGTCAATTGTATTCAATAACTGATGCTCATGTATAGCTAGTCGCACTTTTTAAAAAAATCAGGATATCGTCCATTTGAGATAAAAATAAATCATGTTTAAAAGAGTGTGTCTAGCGGCGCACATGGAACCAGGAACAAGTCAGTGTGTGCCCTCAATTGGTCCAGGCAAGGATCATACATCAGCATGAGTCAGATGCATACTGATATATAAAAATGAGAAAAAGGTTAAGCAAAATTCATGACCCGCCAAAAGTACATAATTGAGCATAAAAATATTGTGAGTCCAGTTGAATTACATATAAGATAAGCTTGTCATGTGTTTATATTTACCCATAAGTCTAAATTTTTTTAATCCTATAGTCACACATTTCCCTTTTATATTTTTAATTTCACAATTTAATCATTTCTGGTTTCATAGTTTTAAAATTTTGTTTTCGAGATTCACATAAGTGTACAAAGTTACCCTTATGTTAGTAAATATCACATTTTTTCATTAAAAACTAAAGACTGATTGACATAAGAGTGATTTTTTTTCGTTATGCATTGGAAATCTCTCTACTTGTCCTTTCCTTCAAAACGGTTTCTTGTACGAAACCTTAAAACGAATACACATCGAACAAAGAACCTCCAACGGCATGTCATGGAGGTGTCTCCATTAATTAATTTCTCCATCATTTATTGTTCCAGTGTCTGCTGGGTGTGTCAGCATAATAATCCATCTGCCTTATCAGTGTTGCGAATGCAGGTTGTTTTCTATACATGCATCTATCCGTACATTTCCAAGTGCCAAAGTCAACTGCATGAGCAAGCAGAAGGCGGCTGCTACACTATTTAACAAATCAGCGAAATTAAGGTTTTTTTCCGAGGAAAATTTAAGATATCTGTATACGAACACACATTGCACTTTGACAATAGAAGGAAGAAAAGATCGAGATCGCATCACATGGATGCTAGCTCATCCATCACTGGAAGTCTAGATCTCAAGTCAAACTATCTCATCTGGCACCAAAAAAATGAGATCTATCACAGCATGTGAGCACAGCAACGAAGTCAAACTTGAAATTGAACTAGCTAGCTAGGCCTGGTTCTTTTCTTTTCTTTTTCTGTGCCTAGGCTAGGTACGATCTCTCTGTAATCAGTTTCAGTGATGAAGCCTAAGAGCAAGTTTAATAGTATAGATAGCTGCTACCTCCAATACATTTCCATGTCATCAAAAGGTAAGATGCAGCCAACTCATACAATAAACTGGCTATAAGTTGTCTCTACAAGAGCTCTCAATCATTTAATACATACATGGGTATTGGTCATTTAATACATGCATGGTATAGCAGTTAGTTCTATTGGTGCATGCATGGATAACGCCTCTTTTCCTGTGCTATAGCCTGACTCTTGCATGGGAGCCGGCTTGGCTCTCTCTCTCCTTTTCTCTCCCCTCCACATAGGACTATGCTGACATGGATTTCCTTATAGCTAGCACAGTCAGCCTTATTAAACTTGCTCTAAGAGCAAGTACAATAAGGCTTAGTCAGCTATAGCAAATATAATATCAACAAAATCTTACGTGGCAGAGAGAGAAAGGAAGATAGAGAAGGAAGCTAGCTACTAAATTACAGCTAGCTATAGCACGTAAAAATATGCATTTCACTCTCTTACATGTGGGGCCGAATAGTTATTGTAATAGCTACCTTATTGTATGAACTATTTTTTTGAAGGCTATAGATGAAATGGACAAGTGTTATAGCCACTAGTTGGCTATACTATTGTACTTGCTCTAAGAGCAAGTTTAATAGTATAGATAGCTGCTACCTCCAATACATTTCCATGTCATCAAAAGATAATAATGCAGGTAACTCATATAATAAGCTGGCTATAAGTTGTCTCCACAAGAGCTCTCAATCATTTAATACATACATGGGTATTGATAATTTAATACATGCATGGGTATAGCAGTTAGTTCTATTGGTACATGCATGGATAACGCCTCTTTTCCTGTGCTATAGCCTGACTCTTGTATGGGAGCTGGCTTGGCTCTCTCTCTCCTTTTCTCTCCCCTCCACATATGACTATGCTGACATAGATTCCCTTGTAGCTAGCACAGTCAACCTTATTAAACTTGCTCTAATGCGCAACCCCAGCACAAGTTGACTTTGACAGCCCGTGTAATCGTCGTTACCGAGGTGAAAGTTGAACTTGATGAATTATTAAGACCCTTCCAGGAAGAAACATGATGAATTAGAACCCTTCGACGAACAAACTTAACATTTAATCCCTAGGAAACAACCCAATATATAGGATATTTCTCGGACAGAAAACACTTGTTTATTTGAATAGTTTAAGTTTTTCATATGCATTGTCTAAATAATTCATCAACTCCGCCTTCAAGTAGAAGCAAAATGGCCGTTTGATGTCTGAAAATGAGGTTGGCAAAGCACTTATTAATCCGTGCTTTATTATAGCTAGATTAATTATGTGTTGCATTATAGTGGTATTATGTGATGACGCACTTGCATGTCTACAATGTGTTTCAAACCAACCGAAGTGATCGAAAACCTCTCGGACAAAGCCTTCAGGCCCTTCACCACTTGGGTGCTGCTATATACGATATAATTTTACATCAGGAGGGCTAAATACAAACGCGGTTTTGTAAAGTTCTCTCTGTAAATACTAGGATTGAGCCGGAACGTTCTGAATAATCATATACATTCTCTGTTTGAGATTTAGTGAACAAAAATGTATTATATCAAGCATAATTATTCTTTAGACATATTTAAATGGTTGGAGATGTATGATCTATGAGCTTTAACATAGATAAAGATCACAGCCTTAATCTGTCCTTAGTTTTGTTTATGCTGGTGCATGCATGGAGCGGGTCGGATTAGGCAACATGCGTCATCCACTACTCGTAACGACATAGATGCAATTAAAATGCATTCTCAAAAATAACAAGCAAGCTAGCTAGTAGACGACGACTCATATGTGCTCAAAGCGCCATTTCATATGTATGCATGCATGGTTCGCCGGCATGAGAGGACAGCAACGCGCGGTCGAGTTGAATGAGGGAGAGAATACTGGCGATGCCGGCGGCCGGCGACGACCAACTTGCTTGCATGGATGCATACCTGCCTTGCCGGGGCAAGGCATGCGTGCGTGCATGCGTGCGTGCATGCATGCCAACTGGTCTCGATGAGTCTCCATCAACGACTTACGGAATGTGTGGCCCGTACGCGTCCTGCCTCCCGGTCGTCGCTCGACGTTCTTCTTTGGTTTACATGCGGAATAATCCCGGGGACACAACAGAAGAAAGATTTTATTTCGGGAGGAAGGAGAAGCACACGGCATTCCAAAGTGTTATTGTACAACTCGATCGGTGCTAACATTATAACCCTTTCAATTAAAGAATTACATATACTTCAAAAATCCTAAAGGAAAAATTCTAGAGGGAGGACTTGCAGCTAGTCATCAACAACCATACAAGATGTCACTCTCAAACTTAACTTGCGCTATAGAAATGAAAAAGAGAATTCTTGGACAAAATGATATACAAAAGGAAAATTGCAAACTATCAGGAAAATTGCATAAAACCGTCGGGGAAATACTGATCACCGACGGTTGGTTGTGGACCCGTCAAGAAAAGTCTTAAAGATCCGGTTTCTGGTAGTGTGGTTCACATCAAATTTCTCTCTTACTTTTCTTAGAGCACAAGACTTGGAGGCTACTTTATCAATTTTTTTAAAGTTGATTTAGTGCCTAGCTAGACTTAAAGAGTAAGTATGTTAACACAGATTTATTATTATTATTATTATTATTATTATTATTATTATTATTATTATTAAAGGAAGGAAGAAACCTTTCTACTTCTATTATCAGAAACCAACACTACTAGAGAGTTTTGATAGAAATCCAACTAAAAGCGCAGGTGAGGCCCTCATCGAGTCCCCAATGCTTACTACTGTTTAACCCAATAGAGCATGAGAGCCCTGGTACTACGATTTTACAAAGTTTTATCCAATTAATCGGTCCAAAAAATCATTTCAGATACCAAAGAGAGAACAATCATCACAGATTATTTGACATAACATCATCCTCTTCGCTTATTATCCCTGTTTTTTTCCAGCCTTTCCATTCTGCTCCCTTATCTTGTAGTAAGCGGCAGTCAGCCATGCCTCGCGTTCAACACCTCGATCACCACCTGTTCCAACAGTCTGCCCCTGTTGGTTGTAACCTGTTCCAACAGTAATACAATCATCTAGCTAAAAGTATAAATACAACTATACAAGCTGTCTTTACAGCCGCAATAGCAAGGATTGGCCGTATAAAACAAGAGTTTGCATGCATCTGAAAATGAGTTAACTCTGGACACTGCTTCAAGCCTTCAGAAGGAAGACATGTCGGCAAGGAAGCATAGTTCATTAAGTTTTTAGCTGTGTGTTAAATTGCTAGCTATATTAATACCAGTCTCCATGTCTGTAAGTGAAGTTTCTAGTTGTATTGAGTTGTAACATGTTAAGTCGATTGGTGTTTGAGTCAGATTTGAGTTGCCTATAAAAGACCTGATGCCTTCTAGTATTATGTGCGTGCTAATGGAAGCTATGCAACCCTAAAAGCTTGTGAAGCTTCAGATGGGTGTGCTATGCTTTGGAGATAACAAGTTGCACCCACGTCTGAAAGTATGTGTTGTGTATGTGTGTATGGAAGTATGGGTATAGCCAAAAGCTTGCAAGCTTCAGAAGGTTATAAAGATTCAAAGCTCTGTGTTTCCTCCACCACTATTCTCTTGCTTCCCACGTCTGAGCATCTATGCTTTCATCTTTTGTCTGTAAAATAACTCAAGTATTTAACCAGTGACAAACACAGAAGATGACAGAGGCAGGATATGAGGGCATTCGGTTCTTGAAATATGCCGCACTGCGAGTTTTTTCAAATGGCCCACAGTACTGCAGCAACTCCAACCATCATCAAATTTCTCATCTTGCCATTAAAAATTCTCACCCATGTTTCAAACATCTGGGTAACATTCAAAAGGAAACATCTGTTTGGGGGGAGGGGGGGGGGGGGGGGGGGGGGGTTGCCCAGGGAGGGAGTCTAGACGAGCCAAAGTAGTCAACTTCTTACAATCACACCACGTGAAACACAAGTCAAATTTTGTGACGCGATACAATACGATGCGTTTGCATCTTTTTCTTCTTTCTTATATAGAGGAGCAACATATACGACTTTGAAACCAATACGGTATACCATGCTAGAATCCAATACGGAAATCACCCGACTTTTCAACTCTAAATCTAAATATACTCTGACTCCTGACCCTTATGACTGCTATAGTCCTTATGACTTACGACTGCTCTAGTCCATACAACTTATGACTTACGACCATTATAGAACTTGAACGTGGTCGTAAATTAAATTCAAGTAGACCTGAAGACAACTTGGTTAACTCTATCAATCTCCTCCTTAAACTTATTGTCATCCGTCTTCGATGTTTCGCACACCGATCTTCTCCTTTATCTCCACAAACTTTATTCTTCCGAGTGATTTTGTCAGGATGTCTGCGAGTTGGTCCTCCATGTAGATATGCTTCACTTTGATCACCCCCGACACACACATTCTCTTATGTAATGGAACCGAGTGTCGATGTGTTTGCTTCTCTCATGGTAGACTGGGTTTTTGTACAACATAATTGTCGACTAATTATTAATCTTCAAGGTTACCTTCATAACCTTTGTCTTCAATATGTCAGCCAACAACCGACCTAGAAATACCCCTTAATAGGCCACCGCACAAGCTGCAATGTACTCTGATTCACATGAAGACAGCACGATCACCTTCTGCTTCAGCGAACACCAGCTGACTACGTTCGACCCCAGGAAAAACACCACACCTGAAGTACTATTCCAATCATCTGTATCACCAGCTAGATCACTGTCCGAGTAACCGACTAGCTCCAATCACCAACTAGATCACTACCAGAGTAACCGACTAGCACCAAACCTTCTTTCTTCTTCTCATAGACACACCTATAATTTAGTGCTTCTTTGATATACCTCATGATGCATTTTACTGCATCCATATACTCTGTTGTCGGATTCTTTATGTACTTGTTCACCATCCCAACTGAGAACGTCAGATCTAGTCGTGTGTGTAGCGAGTACCTCAAGCTTCCGATCATACTTCTGTACAAAGTTTTGTCTACGGGTGTGTTTGTGCTGTCTTTGCTTATCTTTAGGCGGGGTTCTATCAGAGTTTGCATTGGACTACGGTCCTTCATGCCACATTTGTCCAACACTTTTGTTGCATATGCGGTCAATGCATCTGGTCATGTGGTTGCTCGAGCTAGTATCTAGATACCAAGTCTTGTTTTGGGTGCCGCTCAACTTCGGCGTCACCTTCTCTTCATGCAGAAACACCTTTTCTTCAGACATTGGGACTATGTGGATGAGTTCACACACTTCGATCATCAGCAGCTGGGGTCATCGTCATTCTCACGCTTGCTCTTCGGTTTGGCTTTGGGCACTCTTTCACAAAGTGCCCGTACTCATTGCAGTTGAAGCATTTGACCTTAGTCTTGTCGAAGTTTGGCGGCAATCGTTCATCACCACCTTGATTGCCATCTCCTTAGCCACCACCTTGACCATGACCGTGACCCCATCCTCTTTCATTACAACAACCCTCTGAGCGTTGTTGAACCCTCGTTCTTCTTAGTCTTTGAGCTCCTCTCTTTCCTCTTGTTTTTGGCAAAGAGTAACTTGTCTCCTCCGTCCTTCGAGTGCCATCGACCCTTGAGTCCTTCCTCGAATATCTGAGATGACCAATCGCTTCTAAGATCGGCATCGTTTCAACATGCCAAACTATTCAATCGTGCCGATAATCTGAAGGAATCGGTCAGGAACTGAGCTGAACAACTTTTTGACCACGTTGCTTTCTTCCAGCTTCACGCTGAGCAAACGGATCTCACCTACCAGCATAGTGGGTTTCACGGAGTACTCGCTGACTAACTCCGAATCTCCTTTCTGTAGCTTGCTCAGTTGTCGTTTGAGCACTTGCGCTCATGCCTTCTTGACGCGATCCTTGCCTATTCGCATCTCCCTGAGTGTGCTCTAGGCTTCTTTCACCGTCTGCTTCTCGGCAATCGACATCATCATGTCATCAGGCACAACTTACGAGATGGCCACCATCGCACCTTGATCCTTGTCGCCGTCATCGTCTCCTTCTTCGACTGTCAACCAAACGCCTAGCCAACGCAAGATTAACTTCATCTTGATGACCCATATGCTATAATTCGTTTCGCTTAACATCGGGTATTGAATCGGGATTGTGGCGCTTCTTGTCATCGGCTTGATGAGCACGTTTGTCTTCGATGGATCGAGTACGTCGCCCGCGGTCTTGATGAGCTCTCTGATTTCGACGGGTTACTTGCGTTGCCGACCATCGCTTCGTCCCCTTAGGCTCCGATACCAATTGTTAGGGAATTGCTCAGGGAGTTTATACAAGCGAAGTCGTCAACTTCTTACAATCACACACACACAAAACACAAGTAGACACAAGTCGAATTTTACGACGTGATGTAATGCGATGCGTCTGCGCCCTTTTCTTTTTTCTTATATAGAGGAGCAACATACATGACTTTGAAACAACACGGCATACCATGCTGGAATCTAATATGGAAACCACCTGACTTTCCAACTCTAAACTAAACAGACTGACTCCTAACCCATATGACTGCTATAGTCCTTATGACTTACGACTGCTATAGTCCATATAACTTACGACCTATGACCATTACAAAACTTGAATGTGGTCGAGTTTGCCGTGGTCATAGATTTGATCAGATCTGAAGACAACTAGGTTAGCCATGGACACATGACCTACAAAATTTATATATGTTTGAGTCTAAAAGTTGTTGGCTTAATTAACTTTTTCGTTGTTTTGTACAAAACTGCAAAACTGAGCATCGTCAAACTTACCAATATCAAATTTGACGTTCCCTAATACAAACCAGTGATGAGTGATAAAATTGAAATACAAACCCGCGATGAATAATAAAAAGAAACATACGAGATCCATCTACAACAGAAAACAAGTGTCACCTCAAACGTTAAGCGCCTGTTTGGGAGAGCTCCACCAGCTCCAGATCCACAAAAAACAGCTCCACTCCATGAAATTTTACCCAAACGCTCTAGCTTCGCGAAATCTGGATCCACCAAAATCCTGGATCTGAGGGCCAGATCCATGGATTTCATGGAGTTCCTCAAGGGGTGCTCCATGGTGGAGTTGGGTGGTAATTACCCACCAATACCACTGGTTACATACCCCATCCCACCAAAAGTGACCATTCCCACCAAAACCTCAATTTCGTGGATCTGGAGCTGCTGTACAAGCCAAACAGTTTGTCCAGCTCCATGGTGGGATACTAGATCCACGGTGGAGCTGCTCTATGTGGAGCTGCTGCTCCAAATCTACGTTTTCAGTGGTAGAGCTCTCCTAAACAGGCCCTAAATCAGCTCTTGTTGATCCCTTGTTTGGCAGCACAAGAAATGGGCCGTGATCCCCGTGGGAAGCTCGGCCCTTGTAGAAGCTTCCCAGTCTACCTCAGTAGAGCATTTGGATGACAAGGAGTTAAGGGAAATTCTGGCCCAACGCATGGTGATAAAAAACTCTTGAGGGCTTGTTTGGAATCCCCAAACCCCTAAGGAACCTGGCCCATACCCATGTGGAAACAATCCTGGGGCAAGATAAAGGTGCATGTGGAAGCCCACAGGACGTATATTTCCAGCCGAATCCGCTCGATTTCTGGTGCTTTAGGTACTAGTTTTGAGGAAGGAGAGGAGGAGGTTGATGTCCGTGAGGAGTCACTAGGACGCAGAGATTGCGAGAGGAGGGAGAGGAAGGAGCCACCGTCAACGCCGTCCTTCGAAGCGGGTTCACCCCCACGTCGACTCCTTCCTCGGCTTCTTCCACGTTGTCGACTGGAAGGTAGGTTTTCCTCTTTTGCTTTGCCTCTGTCTGGATCTACTACTCCCATAACCCGTTCGATTCCTTGGATCTCTCATCAACGCATCAACGGTAGGGTAGGGTGGATTGATTAGATAGGATAATTGTTTCAGATGCTTTCTATGTTCTTCTCATTGTTGAGCACATAGAAATAAAGAAAGAAGGAAAGGATACATGAAGATACATCTCAGTTCTGTGGCCTTGTCTCCACGTTCATCTAAGTTCCAGGGTGCATTGGCATCGAATTGTACCTGAACATGAAGATTGGGGATAACAAAAGCATGTTGCAGAAGGTTTCTTTGAAACTGTAGTATACGTAACTATGTTTGCGGTGGTGACGAAAGAAATTTTGTAGTAGTTGGATGTTACATGTTGAATTAAATCACAAATCATCTTCATGTTCTTGAGTAACAGAGAAGCCATAATTGATGATATGATAGGAGGGAGAAGTTACTAAGTCCATTGACCATGAATAAATGTTCTATATAGACAACTAGACAGAGCAACTTTCTCAGGAAAATTTGTATTTAGATCATTCCTAGCTCGCCTAATTTTATTCAGAATCTAAATTTTTCCTATGATTGAAAAAGGCTAGGTTTACCTTCTCCTGATATTTGTCTTAATTCAAATATCTAAGTTTTACATTGTAATGCCTAATTACTACTTGCGCTGAAAAATATCTGCTTGCAGCAGATCAATGGCCTAAGTGATACCCTTTTGCTTGTCTTTGTTTATATGTGAATGTATGATACCAAAGTTAGTTAATTTGTGTGCAATGAACCCTGCAAATTAAATGCTCGCACACAAAGCTAATCTGCTGGTCATGAGGCTCATGGTCTGTACTCAAGCTGACCAACCAATATAGGCATGGCATTGCTGCGATGGCAAATGAGATGAGTCAATATTGTTGTTTGTGCCACTGAAATTTACATTATACGACTGTTCTTTCATCATCAGAAGAGATAACAATTCTGGGCACAATCCTCTTTTACTTTTTTTTTTGTGGTTGATAGCTAGCACTGGTAATAACATACATATAGACAATGTTTCCAAAAGTATAAAGTATTGTGCTCGTGCTGGCATTTTAATAACTGCTCTGTTTGGGTGTAATTTTGAGAAGCTGCTGCTATCTGTAGCTAATCTTGAGTTTTTAGATTGTTTATTAATCAGTTTTTGTGAGGACCCCAGGCGCGGGAGCGCCCATTGTCACCGCATGTGTTCTGTACTAGTCCCATAATCAGTAGCTAGTACACACATTCACATCATTGTGATCATATTTATACACAAAGCACATAATTAGCTTATATAAAAGGGGTGATATTATTTATACGAGGCATAAAAGAGTACAAACATAAAAGGCCGATCGGCCATAAGAACAACAGAGTCTTGAACAAAAATAGTGGAAGTCTAAAAAATGAAAGTAGCTAGTGATGTACCATTACAACCCGTAGGCAAACGACTGGAGTCAAACCCTAGAAGGATCCGTCGTCAAATTCCCAGATGCCTGGGGCAAAATATGTGTCGTCGGGCAAAAGATCTTCATTCTTTGATCAACAACAACTTAAGCAAGATTGAGTACGTTGCCGTACTCAGCAAGACTTGTAGTATATCGCAAAGTTTTACATATATGCAAGGCTGTCAATGGATGAAGCTCTATATTAAATTATTTTCAGCATAAGGCAGGTTTCGTTTTGCAATAACATTAAGTAATAATTTGCAAGTGAAGTTGTAAAAAGCCTTTGGCATGTAATGAAATAACATTTGCATAAATTCCATAACAGTAGATCAAAACCATTTGCAGCCTTCTTCGGCTGTGAACATCGCACCATTTCCACCAATTGGCATGACACACGATTAGACGTTCATGCCATACCCTTTGTAGTTATATCCAAGCTTGCTCATGTTCGTGAGCATAGCTATTCAAATAGTTTTTAACACTTTGCAGAGGTTATATAGCTTTACCCACATGAGATAATCAATTTTTATCTTTAGGCCATCTAGTCCTAACCTTGTACTAGCCTGAATGAACATTGAACCGCTTTTAGGTACACCCCTAAATCCAAATAAAAGTAAATAAGAGCCAAATAAACAGAGAGAAGACTCAACTATTTTTTTGTAAATTTAGAAAGATCTTATTTTTATAAAAATTTAGAAACAAAGATCACTAAATTAAGAGTTCGTATGCAAAAGTTAGTGAAGTTTGATTTTTCGCTCAGTTTGAATTGTTTCTTCTTAGTGAGAACTAAGCTATTTATGACTACAAACTTCAATATGGTACTCAGACACTCTGACTATGGAACATCGACTACCAACCAGCTTCTGTAATAACTATGACCAACTTCTGTAATGACTATGACCAGCTTCTGTAACTTACGACTATCGACTACGCTCTGCAGTTTACGACTATTGACTACATTCTGCAGTTTACGACTATGGACTACATTCTACAATTTACGACTATCGACTACATTCTAAAGTTTACGACTATCAACCACGTTATGTAGTTTACAACTACCGACTACATTCTGCAATTTATGACTTTTGACTGAGGGAATTTTGTGGATATATGGAATTTCCCTCAACCTTTGGGGCAATAATCCCCGCATGAAAATATTTCGAACTGCCATTTGAAAGCAATAAAAATAAAAATGCTAGGCATTCAAAAATATTTTTAAAACCCAGAAAAATGGGGAAATTAGAAATATTCAGGAGCAAATCGATAATGTCTAGAAAAACAAAAAATTTGAATAAAAATACTAACAATTCAAAAAGGCACCCAAAAAATCGAAAAAGCCCATAATACAAATATGATAATAAAAAATAGTTTAGAAATCATGAAACTTTGTAGAAAGAGGGTGATAAAATATGCACCAACATTCATATTAGATCCATACATCCATGCCTGTAGATCACATTCATACATGGGTAAAATCCAAACTTGTTTAGCTAGTACTACTTGTACCGATAGCATTCATCATCGGTTACATACAACCATATTAATCATCTATAACACGAGGCATGAGTCCAATTCATGTAAAAGTTGAATTCGAGCATCCGGTTGGCTATGTGCACCATGTTGCAAATCCAACAATCTGACATTTCAAGCATCCACCTGGTCCAGATCCAGCCACCTTCTCTCTTCTGCTATCTTCTGCCTATATGAAACATTATGAAAACTGTAACATCCTGAAAACCCTAAGGAATATAAAATGAGGGTAACTTCAAAATTCCTGCATGCATTTGTTCTCCCTTGGTTTCCATTGAAGTTTCTTTGGAAAACTTTGATTTGTTTTGGAAATTAAAAGTGCATAAAATATAAATCAGATCAAATCTGAATCAATCGGTGTGAGTTCATGCCCTCAGGATCTAGAGGCATTATCTTATCGGCAATTGGTGTGAGTTGTACACCAATCATAAAAGCCTGAAGTATTTCTTCATGCAGCCAGACCTGAACCTAAGGCAAAGGAGGTGGCTTGAATTGATCAAAGACTATGAACTTGACATTCATTACCACCCCAATAAAGCCAATGTTGTAGCTGATGCTCTCAGCCGAAAGCTTCACCACATCAATACATCGGTTGAAGTCCGTCAACCAGCATCATGTGAAGAGTCATGGAGACTCAACCTCAAGGAAGCTGAGGAGGAACTTCTTGCTGCATTAGTGCTACAACTTACCCTTGAATCTCAAATCCAAGCCACCCAACTAAAGGGCCCTGCAATCACAAAAATCAAGTGCGATCTACAGAATAGTGAAGAGTTGGAGTTTTCTAAAAATACAAGTGGAATGGTTATGTGTGGATAGTGACTTTATGTCCCAAATGACCAAGTAATCAAGGAGCTAATCCTCTGAGAAGCTCATGATTTGCCACTCTCTATCCATCTGGGAAGTACAAAAATGTATCAAGACCTCCAGGAACGATTCTGGTGGCCCGGTTCGAAGAAAGACATCGCCACACACGTTGCAAATTGCGATATGTGTCAAAGGATCAAAGTAGAGCACCAACGACCAGTGGGATTGCTCCAACCTTTAAAGGTTCCCGAGTGGAAATGGGATGACGTCGGCATGGATTACAATATTGGATTACCAAAAACCTAAAACGGGCATGATTCGATTTGGGTCATTATGGATCGCCTGACAAAGGTAGTTCATTTCATCCCAGTAAACACATCTTATCGTGGAGCTAAGCTTGCTGAGCTCTACATGAACCATATCGTCCGATTGCATGGAGTACCAAAGACAATAACTTCCGATCGAGGTCTTCAGTTTACCTCACGATTTTGGGAAAGCTTACATAAGCTTATGGAAATCGAGTTATTCTTTAGCACGGCATACCACCCCTAAACGGGAGGCCAAACTGAGAGAATAAATCAAATTCTAGAAGATAAGTTAAGAGCATGTGTGCTGCCATATAGCACGAATTGGGAGAAATATTTGGTGTTTGCTGAGTTCTCTTACAACAAAGCTTCCAATCAAGCCTCCAAATATCTCTATTCGAAGCACTTTGTAGGAGAAAGTGTATAACCCCTCTTTTCTGGTCCGAGGTTGGTCAAAAGCAATTCTTTGGGCCTACTGTTATCCAAGGAGCCCAAGAGCAAGTTGATGTAGTACGCAGCCGACTGAAGGAAGCCTAGTCTCGTCAAAAGAGCTATGCCAACCACCGCCGTCAGGAGCTGAGCTTCGAGATAGGTGATTATGTCTATCTCAAGGCCTCACTGCTCTGTGGCACTCACTGTTTCCAAGTCCATGGGAAATTGGCTCCTCGGTATATCGGGCCATACCGGATTGTTGCAAGGAAAGGTGAGATGATTACTAGAATCGTAGAAGACATTAAGGAAGCTAGTTGTTACCTTAAGACAAAGTTTGAGATGAGAGATTTAGGTAAGACTAAGTTTTGTTTAGCCTTGCAGCTAGAACATTTCCTAGGAGGAATATTAGTACACAAGTCTACTTATACCAAGAAGGTATTAGAGAAATTCAACATGGATAAATCATATCCACTAGGATTCCATACTTAAGCGCCATAGGAGCATTGATGTATCTTGCAAATTGCATAAGGCCTTATATCGCATTCATAGTTAACCTATTAAGCATGGTTCAATGCTACTCCAACTAGAAGACATTGGACTGACATTAAGACAATACTTCGATATCGCCAAGGAACACAAGATCTTAGATTGTTTTACTAGAAGAACCAAGACTTGACTATGGTGGGATATACAAATGTTGAATATCTTTCTAATCCCCATAAAGAGACATCTCCGACTATGTTGAGTTTCTCTATGATGGAACAACTATCTCTTGGAATCAGTGAAACAAAGCACTGTAGTTGCATCTACAAACCTCAAAGATTACTACTTTGTGTCAAGCCTCATGTGAATATGTTTTGCTAAGATGGATGATTAGCCATATCTATCAGTTATGTGCAATACTACAAAAAGGCTAATACTGGATGCCATATGACAGACGATTGACCAAAATCTTTAGTATTAAATACAATCACAGACGGTTTTGGTTTACTAACGTGTGTGTTGTTACTAGTACTAAAAACTGTCTGTGAAGATGTAATACCACAGACGGTTCATATTGAACACTGTCTGTGAAGTACCATAGACAGTTTTTAACAAGAACTATCTGTGATATTACTAAATATCACAAATGGTTTTTTGTTAAAACCATCTATGATACTTCACATACGGTTTGTATTCAAACCCATATGTGATAATTAAGTCATCATAGATGACTTCTATTAAAAACCATTTGTAATAATTTAATTTATTACAGACCCGACCCTCACAAATCTGTCTTAAATTTCAGAATTATTCTCACAGGCTACTGCTTTGAGGAGGTGTGGCTTTGAGGCCATTGGGTGAAAGGAGACCGTAGATTTGGAAAGAGTGATTGTAGATCCATTTGTTCTTGACTATCTATGGTTAGTAACTTATTCCTAATTGCATTATATTGTAGATCTAGCTTGCTAAAGGGAGAATTGAAGATGGTTTAGATCTAGCTTGATGTAGAGAAAAGATTATTCACATATAGCATAGTTTAGGGTTTAGCCAATTCATAGTCTATTTCTACTTAATTCAATTTAATTAATTATTCTTGCTACATATAGCTACTTTAGATCATTCCAACTTTGAGGTTGTCCCACTGCAGATGCCCCCAAACGATGAGGTTGTGACTATAGGTCAAGCCATTGAACATTCATCTAGTGGTCCAGGAGTAACATCTGCTTGGAGGCACTGCACTGTTCATGGGAGCTATCTCCACCACAACTACCTACACCAGAGTTACATGCATTAATGCAGCAAGGGCACGGTGCATCACATGCATATACATCTTGTGCCCAGTTGACACTCGTGAAGTCAACCTCTAAACGGCGAGGTAAGGGCAAACTGAAGAAGACTGATGATATCCCCTACTTGCCATTGGTCTAAAAATTCGTGCTAGACGAGCCATTGATCGTCCCAAAAGAGCACTTCCTAAACCTAGGATTCGCTTGCTAGTGATTGTATGCATGGTACATGGAATAGGCCAACAAGACAGATGGACAACGGTGCTCGGGTGTCAATGTCAAGTTCATGCCACATCATCTTCAGCACGAGGTTCAAGACTGTGTTTTCACGGTGACCTTCATGATGGCTGAGTGGTTATTTTGCAAAAAGCAATAATTTAAAGTAAATACAATAAATAGATTGAAAGCAAACTTGGAAACGAGTAAATAAATAATTATATCAAAGGAATTGAATATACCACAAGTGAATTGACCATCCACCCAATAAACGACCCATGAACTAACCATTTATGAAATGAACCACCAATGAACTAACCATTCACTTCGAAACTTAATCCCAATCAACTTTTATGTAACATTTACCCTTGTGTGAAATCACTAAGCATTGTCCATGACCAGGGGCACGGCAATTTGAATAGTTTGACACTCTACAGAGGTTGCACAACTTTACCCACATGAAATGATCATCTCATAGTGACACTAGAGCAACACATTTCCTTGGGCATGCTGACCAAGAAGATTATAACAAGGCTGTTACAAAGTTCAATCTCAACACAATTTCACCCATTAAGATTTTACGATTGAGTAGACTAACCACCTAGTCGACATATCTCTCTTATTCCCATAGAGAGGTCTAACCAACACACTATGACATACCAATAGCGAAATCAAAATTGAAACATCACATATTAATTAGCCAAGTCCATCCCATACTGGACATGTGGTTGCACGATAAGACTCAGACCGATGGTGCACAAAGTTAAGTCCTTAGATATTACCAACGAAACATCCACATTCCAAAAGTTCTAACTACACTTCTCTCTTTACTGCACGATCACTCACCCAAATGAAAACCATTTTATATAAACAACACCAATGACACCACCCATGCCATGGTACATAAATTTTATAACTGCGGCTAACCACCATGATTCAATATCTCATTAAGACAAAATTAATTAATTAATTAATTAATTAACATGTGATGATGAGCTCAACGTACTATAAGCATGGCTAAGTATACTGGATGTACAACCCATGTGACAACTAGTGCTCTATCACTAGATAAATTCCCATCCTATGGTGACAATGAAATCATGGATTCTAATTATAAAGTGAGGGGTTAATCAAATTGGATGATAACTACCATGTACAAAGGTTTATACCAAAAGTAGCAATGCATGATAATTTAAAACAAAATAATAAATAATATATTGAAAATAATAGGTTCAACATGATCAAAAGATATGACTTGCCTTGGTGTTGTTCAGTTAACAACTCTTGATCTTCTGCTCTTGCTTCTGGTCCTTCGAAGATGTCAACTAACGAAATAGAAAGTGAATGAGGCACAAATAAAATAAAATAAAATCTAAAAACTTCAAAACTAGAACCAAAAGATAGAGCTCAGTTTTAGATGAATTTAGGAAAAAAATCAGATCAATCAGAGTTAGGACGGAGAAGAACAGGCTCTTGAAAAATTAAATGTAATGGAAATACTAGAAATTAAAAAATGCTACTATGCTGTAAACTAGGTGTATGGAATAGTAAGTCTACGGTAGACTCAACTCACGAAACAATGCTCGTGCACTGGCTCGGATGACATGGCGGCTAACTCGTCATTAGGGCTGATGTGGCTGCTGAGGTGGCATGGTGATGTGGCTGACACATGGCATGCTGACATGGTATGGGGAATAGCTCCGGTGCTGATGTGGCAGGGGTGAGGTGGCAGCTAACTAAGCATAGTCTATGGGTTCACGAAATAGTGTACCTGACATGCGAGCCCATCTTGCCACAAGCTTTGTCTATGGGGGCTTAGTCCACGAGAATTCGAAGGGATGTAGCTAGCACGGGTGCATGCTGGCGCGGGTGAACGTGCGGTTCGAGGTAGTTGCTTGGTGCGTGAAGCGTTGGGCACACGGACTGAGGGGCATCGTTGGTTGGTTGGCCAGAGCGGTGATGGCCGATGGTGAGGCTAGCCAGAGAGGAAGGACTAGCAGTGAGGCAACTCACCGATGGTGGGACGGGGTGAAGACGGGATGGCAGCGTAGGGAATGGCATCGAAGAAGACGACGGCGGTACCAGTGACTTGGACGTGATGGCTTGGCATGAACGTCAAGGGCGGCGGAGGCTCAGGAGATGCGAATACCGAGGGGCGACCGGGGTACTTATACCCAAATGTTGTGGCATCCGTGGCAGCCATGACTCGGACACCAAGTCTAGAACTGAGATGGGATGGCGGCACTACACGGTGAGGACATGGACACACGAGGCAGCGGTAGTACGAGAGTCCGAGTTGGGGATGATGAATAGTACACACCCACCCCCATGCTCAATGCGTGGCTCAGCAGCACAATCCAACCGTCGAATGAGTGATGGCTCAAATGGACGGGGGGTGACAGCCGATGGCTGACACATGGTGAGTACGAGCAACAGGCCAGACCGAGGGAATGGGCTGACAGCGGAATTAGGCTACGTTGACGTAAAGAAATTGGTCGGGGCTAAGGGTTTCGGCCCACTAGGATTTTAGAGAATTAAGATGTTTTCTTAATTTTAGAAATTGCTAGAAATTCAATTGAGCTCTAGAAAATAGTAAATAAACTCTGAAAAATCCAAGAAAATATAGAAAAATCCTTTTGACACAAGGAACCAAAATAAAATAGGTTTTTAATTAATTGAACTTTATTTTATTCATATTGAATCTTTTTAATCTCTAAATATTCTTGTTAAGCTTTAATTAATCCGAGAAAAATCCAAATGGTTATTTTTATTCAAAGCTTCAAAAGGCTCTCAAAAAATCATGATGTCACACTTTTGAGGACTTGTTCTTTCACTTCAACCTTGACGCCTCACTCATTCATTGCTGGACACTGCAAGTGTGTACAATCATGATCTACATTCATCTAATACCAATAAATGTCATATATATCTCCTTGCTTTTGTATATATAGATGCATGGTTTCTTATGCGAGATCAATAAAATCACCAATAGGTTTTCTCGACCTACACTTGGTCTCCATGCAAATCATCAAGGAGGATGCATCCTTCGTCTAGGATTACATGATGACATCATTGGTGGTACACCACAACAACGAATTCATACTTTTGCCCTACAACCAGAGGTATGTGCTATACTAGTAGTAATACTTATTGATTTGTGCTTTATAAGCAATACGAACTTAGATTTAATGACCATAGTGATATACCTGTGTAGGCTCCACTCAATTCTAATTGTAATTATACCAAAATGAAACAAGGTAATATACCTTGATTTTCTAAAGAGGGCCAAAAATGGCTTCACAGTTGTCCAATAATTAATCGATAGGTAAACATATTTCCTTCATAGATAACTCTATTGAAGTCTTTCCTTCCTTCGCAATGACTAAAGCTAACCTTTTGGAATCACGTAGGTCGTTCGTTGCGTATGTTGCTACTGTACGGAGATCCAAGGGAGATCATCACCTAGTGAGATATGTAGATTTTCCAGTAGCACTTCGCAGTAATGCCACTCGAACTAACAAATTCTATTTTTTACAGTGCCACTAGTAGCCGTCAGGCAACACATATGGATACTATGTTTGTCATAACATGGAACTACTCCTCGGTTCCATGGTGACCAATCATCCTCAGGTTTGTCAATCTTACAATAATTATTTCATATTTATCAATTTATATGTATGCACAATTTTTATCTTCCTACCAACAAGTTGCGACCATCGCTACAAAGATGGGGAGTTTCACAATGACGATTGAATTTGATTGGGATAAGATTGAACTTAATGGCACATGCGTGTATTTGTCCATGAATGGTTAATTTATTTCAATGAGTTAATTGATTTGTGAAATAGATATTCTTGTTTTTGAAATGAATGTGAATCGGATGTATACATGTACTTGTTGTATTCTGCTTGTTTCAGAGGGCATGCCTAGCATTCTTGAGGCTAGTCAACAAACAGAAATAGATTTAGCATACAAAAGAATATCACATATGGTTTCATCTATAAACCGTCTATAATACATATATATCACAGACGATTTCATCTGCAAACCGTCTGCGATACATCAGATAACATAGATGATTTCAACTACAAACCATCTATGATAGTTGACTATCATAGACTGTTTGTGTTAAAAACTGTCTGTGATACTTCATATATCACAGATGGCTTTTTACTGCAAACCGTCTATGATAGTCAACTATTACAGACGGTTATGAGTTAATAACCATCTATGATAGTCTGTATCATAAGCGGTTCAAAAACCATCGGTGATGAGCTCATATCATTACTGATACATAAACTCAGACGGCTCACAAAACTGTCTGTGATGACATTTTTGAACCGTCTGTAATGACCTTTTCTGCAGTAGTGGTGGCATGAACACTGTCTAAACCCCAACAATTGTCTGTGACGACAATGTTGCATATGTTGCACAAATGTTAATGAGTTATGTTAAGAGTAATATGCCGAAGCATATTGCTCCTAAATTATTCTTTGCTCATGAACTCCAAAAGAAAGATGAAGTGAAGATACTGCACACTAAGTGTTATGAAAATCTTATAGATTTATTTACTAAGTCCCTGCCAACATGTAGCTTTGAAAGATATGTTTGTGGTATTGGAATGAAGTGACTTAGAGATATGTAGAATTCAAGGGAACACTTCCCTGAATATGAAGCCCATATGTATTAGGTCATGAAGATCGATACCTATCCTTTAGGCAGTGATCGGTTGGGCTTAAGCTTTTGGCTTCCAGCTTATTTTTCACTATTCATAAATTTCGTCTTTTTCTGAACTTTTGGCTTTTCGTTGAGCTTTTTTGCCGGTTCTTTTTTCCCGTATTTGTTTGTACTATACGTAATGGGCTATTATATTTTTTATATTTTTAAAATTTAATTATGCTAAATAAGCCTCTGTCAGCTACAGTGTTTTTTCCAACCAGCTACAGTGTTTTTAGCCATAAGCCATGAGCTTTTAAGCCCAACTGATCACCACCTTAATCTTGAAGATTAAATGTGATCATGGAGATCAAAAGGTTGTACTATTTTTTTCTTTAGTGGGTTTTTACTAGAATTTTCTAATGAAGGTTTTTAAAGAGACAACTAGTGCAATACATCTTTCATGTGCAATATACTCTTTTTCTCTATCCCTTTTCCTGATAATTTTTGAAAAAAGTTTTTAATGAGGCATATGCATGTCACGGTATCCACCTAAGGGAGTGTGTTGTATAATCAACACCCCTTTTAGGGGTGTGCGCTGCCCTGTGGGCCTGTGGTTCCAATTTCGTCTCCAAGAAGAGATATGTGTGTATACCAAAAAAAACTCATTAGGCTAGTTGGCTATAAATATTAGAGAGAGGTTATCTATTTTCTACATCAAATCATATCATATCATAAATAAGATCAACGAATTACTCTCTCACATATCTTTATCCATTGTTCGTGTTATTACTAATTTTGCTATTTTGGGGAGAGGTTATCTATTTTGCTACTACTAATTATTTGTGTTATTCTCATTTACTTCCTCTGTTCATAAATGTAGATCGTCGTGGGTTCCGTGCAATGAAGTTTTTTAAGGTTTGACTATTAATATGTTAAAGTATATAGATTGACTATGTGTCACCTAATCACGTTAATACCCTCCTCTTCTGATCCTTAGATCAACATAATCCAATGGCTAATATTGCAAGTTGGTCCTACAAATCCCGTCGCATGCCGCGCCAACCCACCCCCCGGCAATCATGCACGCCCCTGCATCACACCCGCAATCCATCGGCGCCGCCCCTCACGATTGCTTCTCCGACCACGGTCCTTTGACCGCTTCTCTAACCATACAATTGTACTGCTTCTCGACCACAGCACTTCGACCACGTCGCATTGAATGGTACTTGGACCATGTCGCATTGACCACGGGAGTTGGACCGCAGGCGCTGGGACCACAGCGTCTCAACCGCTTCTTTGACCACAGCCTTCAAACGCTTTTCTGACTAGGTCCTTTGACCGCTTCTTTGATCACGACGCTTGGACTGCTTCTTCGACCACGGGAGTTTGACCGCTTTTTTGACCATGGTCGTCCACCGCTTCTCTGACCATGGCACTTCTACCGCTTCTCAACCACGGTCCTTCGACCACGGGACTCGGACCATGGCTCTTGGACCACGGCACCTTGACCACTTCTTTGACCACTTCTTCGACCACGGCAGTTTAACCGCTTCTCCGACCATGATCCTTCGACCGCTTCTCTGACCATGTCCGTCCATTGCTTTTCTGACCACGGTGCCTCTACTGCTTTTCTGACCACGAGAGTTTGACCACTTCTCCGACCACAAGAGTTCGACCGCTTCTCCGACCACAGCACTTTGACCGCTTCTCCGACCATGGCTGTCCACCGCTTCTTCGACCACGACACTTCTACCGCTTCTCGACCACGGGACTTGGACCACGTCGCATCGACCACAGGACTTGGACCATGTAGCATCGACCACGGGACTTGGACCATGGTGCCTCGAACACAGGATTGGACCATGGTGCCTCGACTATGACACTGGGACCACGGCGCCTCAACCGCTTATTCGACCACGGGCCTTCGACTGCTTCTCTGACCACGGCGCTTCGACCGCTTCTCCGACCACGGCCCTTTGAATGCTTCTCTGACCACGGCGCATGGACCGCTTCTCCAACCACGGCAGTTCAACCGCTTCTCCAACCACGTTGTCCAATGCTTCTCCAACCACGGCACTTCTACCACTTCTCGACCACGATCCTTGGACCACGTCGCGTTGACCATGGGACTTGGACCACGGTGCCTTGACCGCTTCTTTGACCATGGCCTTCGACCGCTTCTCTGACCACAGCACTTCAACCACTGACCACGATCCTTCAATCGCTTCTCTAACCAGGCCATCCACCACTTTTCTGACCACGGCGCCTCGACCACTTCTCCGAACATGGGAGTTCGACTACTTCTCCAACCACGACACTTCGATCGCTTCCCGACAACGACCGTCCACCGCTTCTCCGACCATGGCACTTTTACCGCTTCTCGACCATGTCGCGTCGACCACGGGACTTGGACCACATCGCTTGACCACGTCACTTGGACCACGGTGCCTCAACCACAGTGCTTGGACCACGGTACCTCGACCGCTTCTTTGACCACAGCCTTCTACTACTTCTCCGACCATGGCCTTTGACCACTTTTCCCACCACGGCAGTCCTTCGACCACTTTTTTGACCCCAGCCTTCCACCGCTTCTTCGACTATGGAACCTTGACCGCTTCCCCAACCATGGCACCTCAACCGCTTCTCTAACCACAGCTGTCAACTACTTCTCCGACATTTCTTCCACCACGGCCTTCGACCGCTTCTCCGACCACGGTGCCTAGACCGCGTCTCCGACCATAGGACTTCCATGATGGCACCTCGATCATGGGATGTTGACCACGAAACTTTGACCACGGGACGACTCTTCGACCACAGCGCCTCGATGCACAATTACATAGTACTCGAACACATGAGTACTTGAAACAGCCGGCATGGAATGGAATGTTTAGTAACAGAGTGAATGGTAAGATTATGTGATGGAATGTTCCCATACAGAATGCTAATTTCATTATGCATCAATACACTAAACGTTTAGTATTGTTTCCATATGGACTATTAATGTACCACTTATTGTAGCTTTTGACTATCAACCAGTTACTGTAGTTTTCGACTACCTACAAGTTATTGTAGCTTGCGACTACCCACCGATTACTGTAATTTACGGCTATCAATCGGTTCACTATAACTACGACCACACATATAGACCTGACCAATTCTATAACCACACATAGACCTGACAAAGTGGACTCCTTACGACTTTGAGACCTTCGCCACAATGTCTCGACACACCTCAACTCCGGTCGTACCTACCAGATAGTGTAGCTTATGACTACATACAAGTTACTGTAGCTTGCGACTATTGACCGGTTCAGTGTAGCTACAACCACACACACAGACCTGGCCAAGTTGACTCCTTATGACTTCGAGTCCTTCGACCACAACGTCTCGATGACACCTCTTACTACAACTCCAGTCGTACCTACCAGTTACTGTAGCTTACGATTACCTACCAGCTACTGTAGCTTATGACTATCGACCGGTTCACTGTAGCTACGACCACACACAGACCTGATCAAATTGACTCCTTACGACTTCGATTCCTTCAACCACACACAAACCCGACATGGAATGGAATGTTTAGTAACGTAATGAATGGTGAGATTATGAAATGGAATATTCCCATATGGAATGTTAATTTCCTTATGTTTCCTCTGCCCCACTCAGCTCCCGCGGTGCCGCTCCTCCACACTCTGCCCCCTCCAGTCCGTGCCCTATGTCCTCTCCTCCAGTCTGACGATGCCTGTCATGCAGTCCACCACTAACACCACCCTCCAGCCCAATGCCGCCTATAACCCACTACACCGACACAACACATCCATACCTTGACTAACACAAAGTCTGTGATGTCCTTCCCATCTTCTTGAATTTACTTGATTATGCTATGTATTAAGAAAAGGCCAGCCACTTGAGTTATCATGTCCTTACTTGTAATGAGTTATCACGTCCTTACTTGTAATGAGTTATCACGTCCTTTTTCAAAAGTTATGTACTTACACCACAACCATTAATGTTGTTTTGAGGTCAACTATTATTCGTTGAACAGTTGTCGAAATATCATATTTGTAGCATATTAGATCTGAACGAGTACTCGATGGATTATTAAAGATTTTTTAATTGTCAAAAAATTTGATTGCTGTTCTAATGTGTCTATCACTCCTTCTAGGGACACATGCTTCCTCAATTGCAAGTTCAAATGAATTAAATACTCCCTCAGATTCAAATTCGATTGAGCATAAGTGTCGACGTGAGGTCCAACGGTATGCTCTAATGTTAGGTCAACAAAAAACAGAATACCTACATAGAAAATGTTCTTGAACAGAATTTGGCCTTCTGGAATGGTAGCATAGATAGAATCATAAGGATCATGTGTTGATGATTCTCCATACGGTATTCTTTTCTTTCAAGAACTGACATAATTTTTTTGCTGTCTGTTATGAGATGTGCTTGACTACATGACTCATGATAAATTCAGTCATGAAGTATGTAGCAAAATTTGTATTTCATTTCTGGACATATAATCAATGCTTTTGACGTGGATTCTACATGCACGCTTACTAGTATTTCTAAATATGCAACTCTATAGGAGAATTTTTAATTTTGTTTTGTAAATTTGAGTACACTTATTCATGTTATATTGGATTAAGGTTGATTTTTAAAACTTATTTAGTTACTTTTTAAAGAAACTAATAACCTAAAAGTTCAATATACCAAAGATAATACTTTTTACATTAGAACAATATGTAAACAATAAAAACAAAGCAAGTTAAACTATTGCAACTTAAATTAGCTATCGATAATATCAAATTTTATATGCTAATACAGTTTGTTGTGAGAATCATGGTTCTACCCGATCCTGAGCACGATGCTATCCGATTCTATGCGATCCTACCTTGAGGTTGTGATTCTGTAAAATTCCGATCTATATACCAATCTGTGTCATATCGGCTGTCTGGGATCGCCTACAATCTTATGATCTGTATCGCAATCCTAACAACGTTAAGTCAAACTAGAGACAGCGGAAAAATAGTGGCATGCAGTAGTGGGTTGCTAAAAATACCATCGGACTGTGACAATGGCAAGTTGAACCTGATCTTACATGTTATTGTGGTATTATGGGAAACTTTGGATTTGCCAGTACTGGTACGAAAGCAAATCTCCCCATGGTCTACTTTTATGTTGAAATGTGGCCATACAAACAAGCGTGCGAGGAAATATAGTATTCATGGACGTCGAGAACAAGAATTCCATTTGTAAAAATGGAAATGTTGTATAACATGCAAATGAATATTCCATAAACTTCAATCGGATTTTCCCACCTCGAACGTGCTCCATGATTTGTGCGCTACACCCTCCACTTCTATCACTGGCGAGAGCGTCCGTCGTAGGCAATGTTGTATCCAGACCCTAGCATCCCGCCAGGTCCAACCAAGTTCACTCTCTGATCCCTAGGTCTTAAATGGGTCGTGCACCCCGCGCACCTGAGCCCACAGGCTACCCACAAGCAAGCCTTCAAGCAACAACTTTATAAGGGCATCTGTAGTGTATGAAAATAGAGGGTCTTAAGCCACCTTAAGGTCAACCTTATACATTACATGGGTGACCTTAAGCAGGCCATAAGTAAAAAAGGCTTAAGGCTGGTCCTCAAGCTAAAGACCTGGTCACAAGCATTAAAATACAATTTTTCTTTATTTGCCAAGTGGGACCGTCTTAAGATCCCTTGGTTATATACACTATGGAGTCAGCCTTAAGGTTTAGATAGGATCCACCTTTAGGCCCCTTAGGCTATATACACTACAGATGCCCTAAGTGGTATTGGACCTTCTCTCCTAAAAGACTAGTTCAATGGGTGGAGACTTTCTCATACTTATAAGTTGTGTTTTCTCCTTTTTCATAATCCATGTGAGACTATTCCTAAGTCCTAACAGGCGAAGCCAAACCACACATGAGAGTAAGTTCTCGGTGCGATAGGGCGAGAGCAATGAAGTAGCACTACTGCGCGCTGCATCATAGGGAAGGCGGCAACACAAGGGGAGTAAGTGAGGGGGTGAGCGACAAGAGGAGCTCCAGTGACCCCCGCCAGCTGCGCAGCACGCGCGCAAATGAACTCAGCTTTTGGCGCAATTAGGGCATCCGGTTGAAAAACATTCTAGTTGTACGGAATCAATTGTTAGTTGAGTGATGGCTAGCTAATCCCTTAAAAAGAACAGAGAAGAATATTTTTTTTATTATGTTATTTGATAGCAACCAGCAACACCGATCGATGAGCATCTTTCCAAGAATGTGGGGGGAGAGCCCTCTCTCCCTCTCCTCTCTTCCTCATCACCTTCTCAGGCTTCTCATATTTACGGGTAATCTCGGGGGATCTTTTCAAGCAACAAAACAGAAAAGATCCCGTACAATACTACAATTTCCAATCAAACCACCAAAACTACAAAAACAAGCGAAAAGAAAAGGAAAGAAAGATTCCTCCTGTCGGTCAAGCATGTACACTTGAGTGTACAATCATCTCATGATCTTGACATGCGCTCTGAATCGGCCACCAATGAATTGTTCTCTTCTTCACCATCTTCAGATATATTCCTCTGCTTAGAAGGTTGGTCACACTTTGTTGAAGCATGAGTTGTATATCTATGCACATTCCTTCCACCTTTCAAGAGCATAAAGTCTTTTAGAAAATTCTTCAGTTTAGAAGGTTGCACTCCAGATAGCATTCTCACTCTCCCCGCAGCGCTGATGGACCTCCTTGATCCGATCTGCGGATTTGCAGATGCCGCTGCAGCTCCAGTCGAACGAGGCGACGCACACGTTGCCTGCTTGCGCCTTCCATTCACAATCTGCGCAAAGCCACAAATATACCTCGCACAGTTAGATCAAATATGTCCAAATTTTGACAGAAGTAATTTCCATTCGTCAACTGATACTTCTGCAAAAAAGGATTTAGTGTCGAAAAACTGTAAGCAGTTAATTTGGTGTGAATGTCAAGCTGCAATGGTGGTTTGTCAGTTAACAATTCTACCCTGATACCACTATTTGCCAACTAGATCTTTTCCTCTGAAATAGTTTCTTCACAGTCACGTAACACGTACCCCTAATCCGTAGTATAGCAATTCCTTTGTTCGTACCTGAGCATACATGAATACACCATGCATACTTGTCAGTACAGTATCCCTGATGCTGATGGAACTGTATCGAAGGTGAAATGTTATTTGTTTAGAAGCGCCGGTGATACCATCGGAGGAAGGAGAAGTGGCCTTCTTAAAGAAAGGTCAGATGTCTCGTGTCCTGAGTCCTGACAGACTACTACATGATTAACACAAACCATGTTGACAAGCACATGTTTCTGACAGCTGATAGCACACCTACTTAGTGAAGACTGACAACCACCCCAAACTACGCATCGTGAATACGCTGTTTCGCCAAATGAATCCATACAGATCAACTAAGCTGTATGCAAAACACCAACTACCCCGTACAGTTGAGAGTTGACTGACATGTTAACACCAATCGGGTTCTGGAAGAGGAAGCAAATCTGTACAACAGAGGGGAAGGATTCAACCGTACCTGGTGGTGTGCCGCAGCAGAGGCGACGGTCATCGATGTGTTCGACATCAAGTCCGATGAACCAGGCTCCTAATGATACATCCTCATTAGCATATTTGTGTAGAACATGCCTGAAATATTACCATCCAATCATGGTCAAAGATGAGTAGCTGTTGGACAAAAAATAATTAGTAGTACAAGGGAAAACAATGTCTGAATAGATTGCTTACTGGTTGATTGATATGTAAGAGGCTAGATCCTTAGAGATAGCATACAGCTGACCGGTCGCGTGGCGGAAGTACTTATTCCCCGATTCGCCAAATTTCCAGTACTCTGGCTCATGGTATCTTACACCCCTGAAACGGAGAGAATGTGACGTTTTAGCTGCTGGTGCAAGATGAGGAAACTCCTAATAACAGCAAGGGAACTTACTTCTGAGCAACGACTGGACCGGATTTCATGCAGCCGATGTAAACTCGAGGCTTCGAACGATGCCTAGACAGTGTGCTTCCAAGAGTTGCTGCAATATTGTAGTTATTTCATTATAAATGAAGCAGAATCTGAAAGTATACAGCCGCTGAGCTGTCGCTCCAGAAGCTTAATTTTGTTGGCCAATGGACGGAACCAGACACACACATACGGTGGTCGAAAACACATACGAACACCTCTGCTCAACTCAAGACACATAAGAGTTTTTTCGCTGCGTCAATCCGCTATAACTTTTTCATTTTTTCTTCTATTTATAGACTCATATTACAAAAATATAGGTTAACAAAACTACCTGACTTTTCCGACCACGATCCTCATGACTCTCACTCTCTCCACTACCCGAACGACTTGTTCCACTAACTAACTCACTCAGTTTAGTGGACACGACCGGTTACGTGCAGACTAACCACTACCTAGTCCGGTCTACGACCACACATAGACCTGACCTTCTTGGGTTCTCTTGAGTCCTTCGACCACGGCTGTTCGACTACACCACTCGACAACGGCTGCTCAACTATGCCACTTCGACCATGGTGTCTTCGACCACGGCCCTTCTCGACCGCGGTGTTTTGACTGCTTCACCGATCACAGCTTGTCGATCACACGACCACGGCTTCACTTCGACCGCTTCACCGACCACAGCTTGTCGACAGCATCTCCGACCACACAGGTCTTCGAGCACCGACCGTCACTGTAGCTCCACGAGTACCGATCATCGACTGCTGCAGTTACGACTACTGTAGCTATGGCCACTGTAGTTACAACCACTGTAGCTACGACTGCTATAGTACTCCTTCGAATACTGACTGCATCGACACATGACTACGATAACTGTGCAATTCGACTTACGACTGCGACTGCTACGACCGGTCTTCGACTGCAGAGTCTCCAACTGCTCTCTGATTCTGGGCCTTCGATTTATACTCGACACACACCTAAAGAGTACTTGAACACACCAAGCACTTGACTACGACCACGCAGTACTCGAATTCACCGAGTACTCGATACTGACTACGACTTACTCAACACACGAGTACACTTCACACAACGATACAGTACTCGAACACACAAGTACTTGACTATGATTTCAGTACTCGAACATACGAGCACTCGATACATGACTACTACAACAACGCAACAAGATTATTTCTAACAAATTTCACATGCTTGGCATTTTCAAAATATATGCAGAAAATGTAAAATAAAAATGTTTGAATGCATGAAATGGACTGAAGAAGGCAGGAGAGGTGTGACATCAGAGGGTAATAATTTGCACACCTATATTTACATGTATATCGTCATCCACCTTAATGTAATACTCTGCATCCCACATGGACAATGCTGTGATGAAGTACGATTTGGTCTTTGCGGCCAGTTCCAGGTACCCTTCAACATGGTCCTGAATGATTGACAGGTATTCCCAAGATATTTCAGTTCAACACATGCAAATAGACAGACTACTAATACTGTACTGCGTCCAAAGTAAATTACCAGTCTCATGAAGTCACCATGTTTTCTATCTTCTGTGTCGATTGCTTTATCAAGTATCCCACCAGGTGTTGCACTGTCGAATACAACAAAGCACAAGTTTCAGATTCAGTACGCTCAAGTTGTAGTTTTGGTATTGCTGAACCATAAATATGCGCAGGGGTGGAGGTACACCCCGAATAGGGTAGACTTTAGCCTAGAGTGTGGAAAAATATTTAGTGTACAGTATGGGTAAATTCAGTTCAGTCTAGATAACATTTCCATAGTCCAGCTCAGATAGCTTACATCATTTCACCACTGAGTTCGGGGCGTAACTAAATCCTGGTTTCGCCACTGAATATGCGAAATTGGTAACTTTAGTAGTACAAGAAACTCTCTTCCTGATCACATTGTCCTGAACAGAGAGTACAAAGTACAAGTTTCGATGAACTAACCTATGACCGATGACGAAACGAATGATAATGCCCTTCTCTTCCTCCAGCTTCCTTCTTTTCTCGTCTGTAGTAAATCCCACAAAACAGGTCAGAAAACAAAGTCTTTACTAGGGCAGGGAAATTTTGGAATTTGGAAGCACAAGAAATGCAAAACCTTGAGGCATCCATGTAGCACGAACTGAATCTCTTCGTTTCCGACTGCTGAACGCGGTGTTGATGCCAATGACCATGAAGTACTTCCGCTTTCCTGTCGATTCTAATAATGGTGCGCCGTTCAGGATGGAATCCTGTGTTGCCTTCGCTGAGGCTAGCTCCATTTCTAAGTTTAATATTGTTTTGTCCAATGTCCTGATCACAGAATAGAGTATTGTAAGACTGAATAGAAAACATAAGTTGGATGTCAAAAATCAGCAGCATAAAAACAGGCCATCTGTTGCAACACTTTGGCTACATACTGTATAGCATCTTGAGTTCTTGGGACCTCTCCAAGAACATCTTTCTGCTCGTTAATCTGTAGTATTTGCAGAAAAAAACAAAAGAAAAAAAATATTTGCGTGAGATCATAAAACGCAATGACTGAAGCTCAGTGCCAAAACACTGAAGTAAACTGAGGAGAAATTGTAGGACTGGTAATAAGCTTACACTTATCTGAGCACAATCTTTAGAGACAAGATTCATCTTGTCCATTTCGAGCGTCGACCTCTTGATGATATCTTTGGGTTCTGGCATTGTCCACATCCTGCATCAATCAGTCTTTTTAGCATCTGGGCATTCAAGTTGCAACACTGGTTTACAATGCTGAACAGAGGCACAGTTGATGCAACCTAAACATCTAGTATCAGAATTCCGAGAGGGGGAACATTGAAAGTGCAGCATCTTAAACAAACAAAACTTGGGAAATGAAACAAAAATACTGGTTCATCACCAGATAGAAGTTCTAAAATATCGGTTTTGAAGGGTTGATACTGATAAAACACATGCCTAGTGCATGATGCATATTTCTTGTGCAGAAAGGAATCTGGTGACAACTATTCCCACTTAAAATAACCTTATCTTTTCTGGCAATTAGCTAAATATGTAAAGCACTGCCAATAGTTAGACACAAAATGTGAAATGCATCAATAACAGAGCATTGTTCCAGGTTTGTTATGAGACTGCTCCTACTGCAATAGCTCAAAACTCTTTCCATGCTGCCATCTGTAGGAAACTTTCTATTGAATTTTTATCGGTCCATACACAGATACGCCCAAACTACCGGAAACTTTTTTTACCAATGCCTGCTCGTGGGACCAGGACAGCAGGAACCAACGCAAACAAACAGGGTTCCACTGTGTTGTCGGCGACAGGTAGACGTTCTATCAGATATACACTGACTGGAAGTTCGCGATTAATGGCCCTGCTTTTTCCTGCCTGAGATGCAACTGCAATCGGATCTTCCCAAAATAAAGGAGCATCAAATCCGCCAGTGAAGTACACCGGCATTACAGGCACCCAGAATTCCACATTCACCACGCGCAAGGTGGAGCCTTTAATTCGGGAGATTTCTTTTTTTTCCCCCTCTCTCCCTTGGGAGTACGCTACAGCAACAGTCATAGTGCCCAGAGACAGAAGTACACCAGCATTAGTCGTGGGAAGTACTCCATTGACCAAAAAGGATAGAGAGAGCAGAGTAAATCAAGAAACTAATAGAATTCAGCAAGAGACACCAAAATCGTGGAGTAAGAGAGAGGGATCAACGCCAGGACAGGATCAGAACTGGCAGGAACTAGAAAGGCCTAAAGTCTAACCAAGCTTGGATCAGAACTAATTGCAGCTCAAGCACTGGTTGGTGCCTTGGGGCGAAGGGGAAGGAGGAGGAGAAGGGTACACAGGCATGCATATGAATGAACCAAGCAAGCTATAGCATGTAGAAAAGGCAGACGATGAAACTGAATGAAGCATCCAAACAAATTAACTCCAAATCTGGAGGAGGAGGAAGAGAGTAAGAAGTATGCCGTGCAGTACCTGTCGGTGAGGATGAGGCCTATGCAGAAGCTACCGAGGCAGAGCAGGAAGGTCCATTTCTTGGAGATGGTGCCCCTGAACACCAGCTCTTCCCCTCCTCCCCCAAACCCCCCTGCTCCCCTGCTCTTGTTAAAGCTCATCTCCTTTCTCTCTCTCTCTCTCTCTCTCTCTACACCCCCAAGGCTCCCTCACCTCAGGGCCCTATCGCTTGCTCTCGGAAACCTCATGATCACAGGTGCAAGAACCCCAAACCCAGCACCAAGAAATGGTCCCTCCTCCCCTGCTCCTCCTCCTCCCCCCCCCCCCCCCCCGTCCTCCTGCTGCTGCTCTCACTTTTGTCAAGATCAAGTCTTTGCCTTTCCTACCCCCCCCCCCCCCCCCCCCCCCTCCAGATTCCTTGATTGTTGTTGCCCCCTCGCACTGGTTGGTGCCTTTGGGGTGAAGGGGAAGGAGGAGGCGGAGAGAAAAGACGCACCAACTGCGCGCGTGCGTGCGGTGCGGGTGAGCGAGCAGAGCAGAGCAGAGCCTGGAGGAGGGAAGGGATCTTGCTCCTTGGTGGTGCTGGTCCAGATTTATTCGGCAGTGTTTGGTCTGCCGCTTGCTGCCCTCTGGTTTGGTCATTTCCGGCCCGCTTTGGCCGTTAAGTTGGTTTTAAACTTTATCCTCCTTGGGGGATTATAGTAGTGGCATCATTAACGGACTGTAGCTAGAGGATGGTTCTGTTCCTTTAGACTATTGGGTTTTTTTTTTGCTATAATTAATTATTTTTGTTTACATTTTTTAGATAACAGTGGACGCCGGAACATCGACGTGAAAACTATTTAGAAAATTTACGTCAAAAAACATTTCATTCGTTTTGATTTTTTGAGAAGTCAAAAATCCAAAGCCCAAAAGCACATATGTTTTGATTTGAACTGGTGAGCTGAAATGGCAATTTTACCCCTGTCGTCAAGTCAATGCCCGATCCTATTGTCAATCTTTGCACCTGTTTGGCTTGCGATGATGCTATTAACTCCGACCGGCCTCCCATGTGTGCTGGGAATTGGATACAAGTGGCTGGCTTCCACCGATGAGGATGAGGATTCTCTAATAAATTAGGATGTGTAGACAAGTCGTTTCCGCAATTTAATTGTAGTTTCAGTGCTCCTTATAGACGAGATTATTATCTTTTTAGGATCTATTTATATTGGCTTTTAGGTTTAGCTTATGAATAATAATAATTTATAGAAAAGGTTGTAGAGAGATAGGCATTCACTTACGATTTTAAACGATATAAATAAAGTTACTATAGTGTGTACGACGATTGACTAGTAAACCTTATCTTGAAAAGATGCTCCGTTTGAAAGTTAGGTACTGTAGAAAAAAACACTGTAGAAAAGTAGCTTTTAGAAACCAATATGAACTAGATCTTAATTGTTCATCTGACTGTGATGAAGCGCGCGATGTATTTTCTTTATGTTAGCAAGCTATGTAGTGTAGTGTTGCATGACTACTGCTGTAACAATCACTACTATAAAACTACTATGTTTTTTAGGAGATGTTTTTATGCTTTTTTTAATAGTGATTTGCATAGTTTTTAAAGTATAATGAATGATAGATAAATATTATTTATCTCTTTATTTACTTTAAGATTAGTATTAACGAGGCAAGGGATACCGTTCCCTTCCTCACCACTGCTTAAAGTTTTTGTTCTGAGAATTTCAGCAAAACAGGTGGCTAGAGCAAGCTATTTGGATAACCAAAAGCTAATGTTTAAGTTATCATATTGTTCCCCTAAATGCTATTCCAATTTTTTAGCTATTGAACAGGCACATTAGGAAGAACATGTTGCACAGAGAATGGCTAGAGCTCCATAGGTACTAAATTACAGACGAGTACAATACAAGAAATAGAAACACAAATCCACAGGATACCAGGGTGCTGCATCGAAGGTTGGAACTAATGTGTTACCAGGGCATGTGGGCAAAAGAGCTGATCCAGGTTGGGTTGAGCGAGCCCGAAGTCCTAGGCACACCTCATGACAGTCGTGCGCTCTGGGGTCAATCATTGTGTGGATCATTGTCTAGCCTTCTTGTTTTCTAGATCCCAGTTTCTTTTTTTGAGATTATAAGTACAACAAGAATATATTTACATACACGTATTTAACACCACACCTACACACACACACATATATATATATATATATATATATATATATATACACACGTCTAATACACATACTTGAGACTAGACGGTGACCCCAGATCTTCGAGAGCGCGGCACACATTTTGACCATTAAATACATCAACATACGTGTGTACTTAGAGACACTATTTACATAAACAGTGCCCCTCGAAAATGCATCGCCTTGGGCTCAAAGCCGGGTGGGTGAGGTGACTACTGTCACGCTCAGCCAACTAAGCAAACACTCAGACGCAGATCCAATTTTAGTGCTCAGACGCAGATCCAATGTTAGTACTTCAACTTGCCCTATTTAGATCTATGCTATTTTGACCAAAATGAAAGGGTGTATCTGCATAAAACGGTACTTGGACAAGAACATTACTCCCTAGTGTGTTGTCTGTTTGCTTTAGATCAGACATCTTCTCCATCCTTCTTGACACACTTCACTGTTTCATGCATATATACCCCCTTCTCGCAGATAAGGATGGCTATAACACTTTTTATTTTGTAATTTTGAGTTAAAGAACTAAAATCAGTATAAACAGGCTCCTAATAAGATGTCTTTTCGGTAGGAATAAGATCACATTTTAGCTTTGTCATAAGAGATCGTTGTTAACCACTAAGCTATCACACAATTGTAAATATTATTTTTATGATTTAGTTGGTCTTTACACAAACGTAGAAATAAATGTTGGTACAAAATTCAGAACTAAATGGTCAGAAAACAAGCAAAACCGTTAAACTGCCTTATTGTGGCCTGGGTCCGTTCATGTCTATGTAACAGAATAGTCTAAGAATGCTTGGATATTTGAGAAAGAGAGCCTTCATCAACAGCCCAAATTTTGACGATGTCTTCATATACTACATGCCTTTTGTATACATCTTCGAATCCTCAGGTTATACTCTATTACCTGTCTTTATATGCAACAACTCTTAAATCAAATCAGAGTTATAAGATATGGCATAACTGCACACGATGACAAAAGCTAATAAATTACCAAATAACGATAACAAAACAAGAGAAAATTTTGGTGAAGCCGATCCTAATCATAACCTTAAAAAGAGTATAAGGAATTGTCACTCTCTCACAACCCTCTCAAACCTTTTAGGACCCTTTCCCTATATAAAAATCTAGTGGTAAAGAACAATGTAGCCTCCAATCCTCTCATACGCCTCTTGCTTTGAATGAGTTGGTTTGTGGTTTGGTTTCTTCATGAGCACCCCTCAAGATTTTGTAGTGTCCCTTAGTTCTTCTCAAATGAGAATTAGGAATCCTGCTGTAATTAGGATTCATTTTGGAATTCTTGTAGCACACATCTCCAAGTCCTAACAGGTTAGGATATTAATCACCATATTTAACAATCTCCTCCTTGTCTTTTATCCGTTAAAGTCACTGTGCTTCTCTAAGAACTCGCTCCAAGTTGAATCCACCATTTCTGTTTCTTCGCCTCCTACCCACCTTTGGGAGTACCCTACCACAAGGGCCCATACACATCACTGCAATGTATGTATTGATGTCTAAGCTAGTTTGTCTGAAACGTTCATTTGAGAACTCTTTTGTTGTGTAGTTTAGTTAACCACACCTTCTGTTTCTACATTTCTCCATGTCATAAGTTTGTACCGCCTTCGAGCTCCATATAGTCACTAATACCATGTGATTGGTCCCACCATGTTTTTCTTTTTCCAACAGCTCGCACCTTCGCTCTGCCATTGTTAGAGTTTGCAAATATCTTTGCAGTTCTGCACATAATTCTATATAAGATCTAAGTACCTACCATTGACGGCGTAGTTCACTTTTCCTGACTATGATTTTTACTAGACCTCCCATTAGTTGATTTTCCCTTAAGATTACCCCTCAATTGGTATCCTCCATTGCTACATATACTTTTCATGATTATCTACCATTTGCATATAACTCGCATGTCTCCACCTTGAAGTGATACTTCACAACCTTTGCGTTCAGGTGACCTCACATATATTAGATTTTTATTTAAGCTGGGAACATACCGAACTCTAGCCAATGTGTGATATGCTCCATCATACATATCCAATGTAACCATACACACATCAGTAATTGCATACTCGTTGTAATCCACTAAGTGAACAGTTCCATGCGCTGGGCGTAGAGATTTTTCATCAAACATCTCTCTTGCTAAACATATGTGGAAGCAATAACTTAAATCTAATATCATCCATAAGAAACACCTGATTAATTGATGTAAGTATGTTCAAATTATGTTTCAATACTACCACTGAGTATGCATCCCTCATTTGATTCAAATTTGGATTGTCCTTTGTCATATGATCTTCTTGTCACATATATATAGCATACATGTGTGCTCTTACTATTTCCCTTCTTTATGTGACTTTTTTTTCTTTTTACTGCAACACGTACGACAACCAATATTTAATCACCCATGTTTGAAGATTCTGATGGCATCTACAAGAACTCCACCTCTAATAGATATACAACTGTCTCATTGAAGTTGAGAGTATTTTTTTACAAGAATATTCATCACCAATTGCTTCCATGATGGTGGTAGAGATGACACTAATGAACCATATGCCCTCATCCATGCACAACTTATATAGTTACGCTTTAGCACCAAGTGGTTTATCAGCACCACTCTATAATTTCTTTGTTGAGTTCTCCATCATCACCGAGTACTTTACCTCATCTGAGAACACATAGACATATTATATTGATAGCCTTCTGCTCTATTACCTTCTAGTCTTCAACGGATGTACTTTTTGGTTTATTCCCTTTAGGAGTAGCAATTAATCCTTGCTAGATAAGAACATCCTTCACCACACGTTGCCACACACTAAAATTTTTCTCCACCATTAAATTTCTCTACTTGATTCCATATCATCGACATAGATCTTGATTTTGTGCCACCTAATGCTTTGCCAACCTTCTCAGAAATTAGATTAATTTGGACTTAGCTCAGATACCACTTGTTGTACTCTAATACCCCTCTTTATGTGCAGCAGGCCCCACATCGGATCAGAGTTCCAAGATATGGCACAATCGTACATGGTATCAAGAACAAAGTTGATGAATCCCATAGAGAGAACCAAGTCACGACGCCAAAAAAATCATGAGGGAAAACGATTTGGCAAAGTCGACCACAAATTTCTTAAACACAACCTCAAATGAGTATAAGGGATTATCACTCTCCCACAACCCTCTCAAACAATTTAGGACCTCGGATCCTTTCCCTATATAAGAATCTAAAGTGCCGAAAAAATAACCTAGCATCCATTAATCATGTAGGATCAGTATCATGAGTTAGACGTGGGCGGAATGACTTTTCAAAATCTTTCCTTAGATATTATCAACCTAATGTAGTGAAAACACAAATTCATAAACTTACCAAATCCAAGAGCCAAAGTGCACCTGAGACATAGTCTCCACAGGTCAAACGGCTGGGCAGAGGGCGATTGGACCACTAAGTCAATTTGACTGCTAGGGCAATGGTTGGACCAGTTGTTTGGTCGGTCGGACCGCAAAGGAGTCAGTCTGATCGCTCGTTGAGGCAGAAGCGTAGAAACCATTGATCCAAACATAGTGAAATATGACATAAGTCCTTCCTAGGAAGTCAGGAACTTATTTCAATTATAGATTATGAAGATCAATGCCAAAGTTCTAATCTTTATCCAAAATAAAGAAGGTTGAATCAAAACCAGGCAAAAAAAGGGAAACCTTGATCTACTCTTACTCGTGAGTCTTTAACGATTTAGATGACCTTGGATGGGTTCTCACATATCATAGCAGACTAGATCAAAGCACGAACTCAAGTCAAATCACCCACAAGAGGAAAACCCTGAAATCACTTCTCTCTTGATAAAACTGAGTAATTTCAATAACTTTCCCTAGAACATGCCTAGATAGATCGGATCTAATCTCTAAGAGACATCTTGATGCGGATATGCACATGATTAATTTGAATATTATGATGAGTCCGGGGCCAAAGCAATGCAGAAGCACAAGGAGGTTAATCATATTTGCTACCAAGAACAAAAAGCTCAAAGCCCATGGGAATGGAAAGAAGAAAGCCAAGCAACCCATGCAGCTGATCAAGGAGGACAGAAGCCCATGCAGTGGGAGAGCAAAAGGGGAGAAGGCCAAGGACTTAAACTACAAGTTTTGGATAAGATTTTCAAGCCAAATTCGAACTTCCCACGTGCTCAACCCAATTCAAACTCGGATTCAACTCAGAATTCAATTCGGATTCGGTTCGGGACAGCCTGACAGACAGTTACTAAAAAGGCCATAAATTTCACAAAAGGAGTCCGATTCAGGTGTTCTTGTACTCGTTGGAAAGATAATTTCAAGGGCTACGCAATGGATCCAGTCCCACCTTCAAATTCGTCACGGATAAAAAGTTATGACCGAAACAAGATGACGGGTGAAAAATATAGTTTTCTTTTTGTGAGAGTTCGTATCCAAAACCATATATGGTTGAGTTGTAATTTGTTTGGGGGACCATATGGACGTCCCAAGGGGCTATATAAGCCTTGTATTGGCAGCCTTCAGAAGGGGACCAATTTTATGCATAAGATTGAAACATAGCTATTGCTTGTTCTTTCAACACCAGAGTTCATGTGAGGACTTTGAGAGAGAACTAGGCGATCCATTGTTCGTTCTGCAATTCAAGGTCAAGCCGTCGTTCCATTGGGAATTGGGGACTTGGCGTTCGTCGTTTGTGGTCTCGCGACGAACAATTATCCGGTGTGTTTTGGGCGTATTCCGAAGAGTTGAGGGTTCGTGCATTGGCGCGAATGTTCAACTAGCGACATCGTCTACTTCGCATCAACTATCCACGATTCCTCACTGAGAAGATCGGGATCCCTCCCCGTATCATGTGGTATCAGATTCTAGGTTTACTCGGTGAGAAGTTCTTTACCCGTAGTTAGTAGATTGGTTTTTATTTCCTATAGTCCAGAAAAAAAATTGCCTACAAAAAGAGTTAATTTCCGCTGTCCAAACCCCGTTGTGCCTTTCAATCTGTTAGTTTTGGTTTGCTAAATTGAATTTGTGTCCGTCTTAGCATTGTCTAGTTGCTGGTCATATCTTTGTACCATTAAAAATCCAAACAAAAAAAAATTCCCCACCCCAAACCAACAAAAACTATCAAAAGCTATGAAAAGAAAAGAGAAGAAACCAACAAAAACTAACAAAAGCTATGAAAATAAAAAGATAAAGAGATGCTCATTTGGATGTAGCGGGAGGAGGGCCAAGGATGAGACATGGAAAAGGCACATGTCCGCCCTCCTCATGAAACAACATGCCTCGAAATCCACCTGGATCCCAAGGGATGTCGACTCGAACCATGTCCGCTCGTAGTCGATGGTACAAAAGTGTAAACCTACAAACAACCTCAAAGATATGGCATGTATGTGTGATAGGGTTGACACCCTCTAAGTCATCAATAGAATATCCAATCATGTAGGTATATCGATAAAGTACATCATGAGGACTATAAGTGAGATGAGCACAATCAATAATAGAATATGTCTCGTCAAAGCCAAGGAAATCAAACCTGAGGTGGTCGGGGAAGAGTTTCCAAACTACCTGAAGTGTAGGTGAAGTAGAATGTATGGTAGTAGAAACCTCCAGAGGGACGATGTCGACGAAAGAAGTAGCTGGTGGTAGATCAATAGAAATATGCTCCTCCTCAACATCGGAAATAGCCCCCTCATCAAAACATGCCCTCGCTAGCAAGATCAGGTGTAAGACTAGTAGGCTGACACGCATCTCTATCCAGAACTATCTCTGTGGTGCTAATGGAAGGCTGCGAAATGGTAAAACTATCCACACAAGTAGAACTGGTGCTCATAATCGCCTCAATCTCGTCCTGAATCGCCATCGCACGATCACCACTAGGAGGCACAGTCATCAGTTCCTTGCATAATGCATCAAGTCTGGCAGCCTGATCTTCATGTGAAGGAGGTGGCTCATGAGACTGCTCTAGGAACTCAAACATAGGAACTGTAAACTGGCTCGGTGAAGGCATAGGTAAACTACAGGCAGGAGGTGTCGGATCCAATACGAAGCCACTACTCATTCTACTCTCATAATCTCCTATAATCCTAGAAATCCTCTCCTCAAATCTAGACAACTGATCGAGCTCAGGAGTAGGAGTCTGATGCTGAGGTACAGGATAGTGCTGGTGTGACCAATGAGAAATATCCTGATCTCCATAACTAAAACCCTGCAATGGTATACTAGAAGAAAATGATGAGATATCAGGGTTGTTGTTTCCATATGACAGACTAGAGTGCTCAGGCCATCTAGGGTGATAAGTGTCAGGGTATGGCCCACTCGGCTGAGCAAAGCTCATCCCGTAACACTCTGGAGTGGACAAATAACCACGCTGGCACTCAGCGGGTGAATGGCCTTGAAAACCACAAGTCTGGCATATAGAAACAACTGGAGAGTGGGCGTCTGATAAAGAACTGTACTGATCATGCCCGCTCTCTAACACAACTCCTCGCTCTAAAGCATAGCATTCTAACTGACGAGACAATAGATTTACCTGTTCTTGAAGAGTATCATAAGTACTACGGGTGCTCATAAAACCATGAGAATCAGAATAGTAAGACATAGCCTCAATAAGTACCAATATCAAACAACCTGCGAGAATGGATACGAAAATCGCAAAAGAGAGAAGTAACTAGGGAAAGGGTTAGGGATTAGTAATATATCACAAATATGGACAATAACGAAAAGAAAGACAAGTCAGCACAAACACAAAACAAACAACGACCTAGTCTATAGCCTAACACTGTCGCTCTAAGCTAATCCCCGTCAACGGCGCCAAATTACTTGATCGTGCAAAAATAGCACACCCGCAAGTGCACGGGTTGCCACTGAAATAGTGGCGAGTGTCGTGTTCTCCACAGGGACTAGACTGAGGCTACTGGTGCTCAGCTAAAGCTAGGTCAAACAAAATGGGGGAGAAAACTAAACTACTAAACGAACTCTAACCCGCAAGATTAAAACGACGAACGAACCAAACAAACGAAAGACGACAGGACGAACGACCGTACGAATGGACGTCGTACGACCGGACGAACAACACGATGACTGACTACACGAACAAACACATACGAACTACAACGACTACAAGAACGACCAACCGACAAACTAACTAACTATCGACCGCTAGACAGAAGGAGGAAGGGGAAGTCCAGAAGCACGGAGGGAGTCGAGAGAGAAAGAGAGGGAAGACGGTCGACGACTAACTAGTCGATTACGGTAGGGCCAACAAATGACTACGACGAATGCTCGCACGACTTAACTACCGACCAACCGCGAGGTAGAAGAAAAGAGGGAGGTCGAGAAGCACAAGGGAGAATCTAGAAGCACTAGGTGGGACGAGACAGCAAGGGGAAAGGAACGGTCGTCGGCTCGCTAAATCGTGCTAGACAACACACAAGCACAGATACCGACAACTGCAAAGGGCAGAGCCTACACGGCACTGATCACAAACACACACGGACACTAACCTAATGCCAACAAAGTCAGCCTAACACAGATCACAACTCACATGCACAGTAGACATCTAAACAGATAACACAAAACATAACTAAATAGTGATCACAAGCAAACATCACAGTATAACAAGAACATTCACGGTTGCAAAATTAGAACATTTAACAATTGGAACAGAGAAAAGTAAAGGGAAATGAGATGTCAACCGAGGAAGAAAATGTAGCAGGTGGTGGCCAAGGTGAAGTTGATGCAGAGGAGGAAGTCGCTGGAGATGTCGGTGCAGCAGAGGCCGTCGGTGAAAGGGATGATGCAACCGGCGCAGGGGTGGCGATGCAGAGGGAGATGCCAGGGTAGAAGGCGGCGGCGCTGTGGTGGTGGAGATGTGGTTGAGGACGTCGGCGCCGGCCGGCGGTGGCGGGAGGCGGAGCTGATCGAGAAGATCGAGGCGGGGGCGCAACGAGGGGAGCAGGGCGGTGAAGAGCAGCGAGAAGGTGGCGGTGAAGAAAGTAGGGGGAGGAGAAGAAGGGAGGCCAAGGCAAGAGGAAGGGAGGCACGCCGACCTGGTCTGAGGAGAGGCGAGAGGCGACGCGGTGGAGGAGTAACGGGGGCGCGGAGGAGGATCCGAAGGTGGTTGTGGGGAGCGGCGCTAATGAGGGTGCGACGGCCGGTGGTGGAAGTGGACAGCGTGGTGGAAGAAAGGAGAAGCAGTGGCGGAGAGATGGTGGCGCTGTGAAGATGGGGTGGCCGGAGCTGAAGGAGAGAGGAGGGGGAGCAAGGCTGCGGCGGTGGAGAGTGGTGATGGCGCGGTGGCGTAGGGAGCGGCGAGTGCAGAAGGGGAGCGGGCGGAGAGAGGTGGCGCACGGAGAGTTTGGCCCGGCCTCGCCGGCGCCGACGGTGAAGATGGAGGAAGGGGGCGAAGACAGAGAAACCGGGCTCACTTCTCCCTGGCGGCGGCTGGTGAAGAAGATGGGGATTTTTGGTGATTTGCAGATTAGCCCTCAAATAATTCTAGGGTTTGCAAACAAGTCCCTCCCGAATGTAATTTCTTCTGTTTTGGCCCCTTCGGAGCTCCGTTTTCAGCGCGGTTTGATCCCACGCGTTCGTGACGATGCGTACAACTGTACGGAGCAGTCCAGATTTGTCGTTTATGCGCCTAGATCGCGCTGGCCTGCGGAAAAAGCACAAAAAATGTAAAATGATCCAAATTGAGCAATTAATTATAGAAAAATGTTTAAATGATGATAAATGGTCTTAAAATATAAAAAATATGAGGGTAAAATGACAAGTAAATATATTTAAATATGACGCATGTCACACACCATACCACAACTTAGTCCGTGATACCCAATTATTTGCTGCTAAGATTGTACATCTACTCTGAGGACCGCCACCACTTGAAACATACAAGTTTACTTGGCACACCACATACAGACATTTCCTCCTCATGATCCTTGTCTTACTCCCGTTCTTCTCCATTTGAGATGATGCTCTACCCGGACTTACCCGACATGCCATGGCCTTAGTACTTTTTCTCTAGCATTGGTCTTGCTATTGACCGCAACAATCATCAAGCGCTTTGCATATCAAAAAACAAGCAATTGATCCAAGCATAAATGATATCACTTGACTTTCATCAGTAAACTAACACATACCTGGACTCACGCCATGACTCACACTTCCACATGTATGGACTCCCGCCGTGACTCACACAGCTAAAACCAACAACTCACTGATGAAAAACACCATCGGCCGATCTGACCGCCAACCATCAGCCGATCTGACTACTAGCAAACTGACCTACTCCTCTCGGCAACAGGGTTCGATCTGACCTCAGCAATCAAGCCGGTCAAACCGCCCTACTCCATTGGTCAGACCACCACGTAGCTCCAGTCAGACCGGCCACCAGTCATACCGCCTTTGCAGGCAGGTCTGACCGCCACTGCACATAGGTCAGACTACCTCTATAGATCAGTCTAATTGCTATCTTCTAGATGGCAGAATTTCTCTACATGGTCAAAATACAACTTAAACTTCTGTAATACATTACAAGCCTATCAAATACTCATTACACCCATGGGGTGACCTCCACATGGTCTTATAAATCCTCTCGTGCACCTCTTACTTTGGATGAGTTGGTTTGTGGCTTCCCCATGATCACCTCTCGTAGCTTTATATAGTACCCCTAGTTCTCCAAAAAGGAGTAGGAATACTACTCTAATAAGGATTCATCTAAGAATCATTATAGCATACCTCTCTAAGTCCTAAGATATGAGTCACCATATTCAACACCTCAGCATGTTTTTTCAATCACATGTACTTGTTTTATTGTACATACATATACTGTCCCATCCAATATATGTTACGGAGATACAAGAACACATGAAATGTCATACATATACTGAAGGAAATAAAACTACGGCACATTTATATTGGTTTCTAAAAACTATTTTTCTACAGTAAATATCTTTTCTATAATACCTATCTTTTAAATGGAGTATTTTTTCAAGACAGTGTCTACTAGTCGATTGTAGTACACACTGTAGTGACTTTATTTATATCAGCTAAAATCACATGCGAGTTTCTCTTTCTTCGTACGGCTTTGTACAAGCTGTTACTATTTCTAAGCTAAAGGCAAAAGATATCAGCAAAAGACAATATGAATAGACCTGTATGTATGTCCCCCCATAGAGGAACTAGCTGGAAGCTAGGCAAGTTTGTCAAGATTTGTACTGTAAATATGTGACCCAACATTGAAGCATAAAAAATTGATTGCAAGTAAGTAAAAAAAATCGAGTTATTAAAGGCCATAGGGGTTTAAAGGACACGAAGAAGAAAATTTTACGCCGCTGTTTTTGATCTGTGCGCACTGGAAAGGAAAGGTTACTAATTTGTCCTAGGTGCTGTAATTGCATTATGAAAATTACATTGAGTTCACGACTTTTATAGTTCCCCCGAAGGATTAACTCCGAGTCACTTTTCTTTAAGCAAGGCAGGAGCTCTGCCGTATTAATTAAAGTGAAATAGAAAGGTTAACGTAGAGGTGCCCGGAAAAGTGGAAAATAGGGTCGGCTAAAAGGTGCCTGAGAGAAGGTTACGCTGTTACAGGAGACTTTCACAGCTTAACCTTTTAGCCGAAGATCCCTTAAGAGATAGCTCCGCCAGTCTGGTGGCTCTCTTTCAACCTCCTTTATACGGACAATCAAAGACGTTGGCCTTAATGTTACTGCGTTTCAACACTCATGCAGTATATGCCAGTAGTGTATACAAACTTAGCTTTGCAGTGGCGGACGCACAATGGCAGCTATCGGCTCTACATTCATTCATTATAGATTTCGCAAATAAGTCCTAAGTATATTAGACCCATATATATTTGTAACCGCATCTATCTCAAATCTGGCTCGGCCAACGACGCTTCAAGCATTACATGCGAGACTAATCCCATCACTGCTACACTTAGGTCACACGTGTCGCCGGACTGAGATATTACAGGTCTGCTATAGTACTTGCAGTAGAGATAAATTTTCTTCGCCACTCCTTAACCTGTAGATGAGTCTGTGTCTTAGATAACCTTGTTCCATGCAACGCGCGTGCCCGTAGTAACGGTGGGACCCATGTGGAGTCGTAGCGAAGCAGCGCAAGTGGGAGCCCCTCCTCTTCCTATTTTTCGATATGTTTCTTGTCTCCCAAGTCCCGACCACACATGTGGCATGCCCTCCACGATGCGCTGCTAAACAGCTTGCCAACGCCGACGGTGTGGCCCAGCGAGGTGCTTCTGCCTGTGCCTCCCCCGCCAGTCTTCTGCTTCTCTTCTCTAGTCCCCCTTCTATATTGGAGGTAATTTTATCGTAGTCGAGGTTGAGTCCGCTTCGTAGTTGAAGCCGAGTACGAGTCATAGTCGCAACCAAGTTATAGTCGTAGTTGAACCCGAGTAGAAATCGTAGAGAAGGGTATAAAAGGGTAGAGTCATGTAACCAGGAATAGTGAGAAGAAAGAGGAAAAAAAGAAATAAAGAGAAGAGAAGAGAAGAAAGAGCGATTTGGCTCCTAGTAAACTATCGACTATCGAGTTCGTTGTGTGATTGCAGACGTAGTCGTAAACGACTTACGACCATGGCAAACAGAGGATCGCAGACGTAGTCGTAAACAGAGGTATGACCACGACGATCGAGCGGAAGAGTCCATAGGTGCTGAAGACGTGATTGTAAAGCATTACGATCACGGCCACACAGTAGGAAGGCATGGTCATAAAGAGCTACAACCACGGCCGTGAAGAAGTGAACATGGTCGTAAAGGAGCTACGACCACAGCAAAAAGGCGTAGTCGTAAATGACCACAGCAAGGGGACATGGTCGTAAAGCATTACGATCACAGTGATCGGCAGAATCATTGCGTGGTCATAGGGAGCTACAACTACGTTGATTGATGGTGGTCGAAGGAAGGCTAGCGCAGCGGTGGTGAACGTGGTCGTAACTCCGGCTGAAGTTTACGACTACGTAGTCAAAGTAGCGAGGAGTGATCGGAGGGACTACAACGTGGTTGTAATGGTCAACGTGATCGAAAAACTAGCAGAGCGGTCGTAGCGACATAAGAGGTGATCGTAGCCTCTTGTACGTGGTCATACGGCTAGAGAAGGTGGTCGTAGTGGTCACAGATTAGTCGTAGAGATCTTGAAGCAGTCGAAAAATTTACAACACCTGGTATCAGAGCCATGGGAGAGTCTTCGAAGTCCAAGGAGAGCTTTGTGTCACTGCAGTATCCTCTTCTCACCCCAGATAACTATCCGGTCTGGGCCATGAAGATGAAGGCCAATATGCGTCCTTAGGGAGTATAGGGCGCAGTTGATCTAAAGGGGAAGGACAAGGAGATTGATGATCGATTGGATTAGACGGCGTTGGTAGTGATCTACCAGGTTGTACCTGATTCAATGATGCGGCAATTGATTGGCAAAGAAACAGCATGAGAGGCTTGGGCAGCACTTCAAACAATGCATGAAGGTGTTGACAGAGTAAAAGAAGATCAACTCTAGTCTCTACGGAGTGAATTTGAGGCAATGAAGATGGGAGAGAACCAAATGGTGGAAGAGTTCACTGGGAAATTCAATGAAGTTGTCAATGAGATTAAATCTCTTGGTGACAAACTAGAAGATGAGGTGGCTGTGAAGAAATATTTGAGAGTCTTGCCGGAAAGGTTCCTTCCGGTAGTGACCATAGTCATGTATTCCCAAGATCTCGCGAAGATGAAGATAGAAGAAGTAACTAGGTCGCTCAAGGCACATGAGCAGCTCTTGAAGGGGTATCAAACTCGCAATGAACAAGTGTTGCTCGTAAAGGAGGACACTAAGAACCGAGGCAAGCCAAACCATCCAGACTCATCATTAAGGGGTGGCCATGGTTCATCTTTTGGCCGTGGCTCATCCTTTGGTTGAGGCTCATTCTCTGGTCGTGGACAAGGACGTGGGTATGGCTAGAGAGGAAGAGGCTTCCGGTCTAGAAGAGGTGGTCGTGGAGAAAGAACTGCGCAAGGTGGCTGTGAGAAATTGCAAGACAAGTCACACGTCCAATGCTTTGAGTGTGAAAAGTTCGGCCATTACGCTTCTAAATGCCGAAGTCATATTTAGTGCCACAACTGCAAGAAGTTTGGTCACTATGTAGCAAACTATAAGAGCAAGAAAAAAGTTGAGGAGGCAAATCTCACTCACACCCATGAAGATGAAGAGCCGACTTTGCTTCTATCCCTCTGTACAGAAGATGTGCCAACAATGTTAATGCTGAATGAAGAGAAGGTGTTTCCAAATCTGATAGAGAAGGGAGAGATGATGCAGGTACAGTCAGCAGTATGGTACCTAGATAACGGGACAAGCAATCACATGACAGGTACATACTCCATGTTTCATAAATTGGACGAGAGATTACTTGGTGGTGTAATTTGGAGATGGTTTAACTGTCCAGATTAGAGGAAATGGCACAATTTTGTTGGAGTGCAAGGATGGAGGACAAAACAGCTGTCAGAAGTGTATATATACCGAAGCTTCACAACAATATCATGAGCCTAGGACAGCTAACCGAAGAGGGGTGCTGAGTTGAACTGAAGAGCAATTATTTGAAAGTGTTTGACAACAGCGAGCAGCTACTAATGAAAGTGCATAGGTCAGTGAACCGTCTGTACAAGATTCCAATTGAAACGTCCAAACCGAAGTGCCTGAAGATTTTAGCAGATGACTCAGCTTGGTTGTGGCATGCTAGATTTGGTCACATGAACTTCCAAAACCTCAAAATCATGGCAAAAAAGGAAATGGTGATTGGCCTACCGAAAATTGATCATCTGGAACAGATCTGTGAAAGATGTTTGGTGGCAAAATAGACTCAAAATCCTTTTCCATCACAAGCACAATTTAGAGCATCTCACCCATTGGAGCTGGTACATGTTGACTTATGTGGACCAATCACACCACAAACGGACGTCGGAAATCAATACTTCATGCTTATAGTCAATGACTATACCAGAGCTATATGGGTGTATATGCTAAAAGGCAAGGATGAGGCAAAGAACAGTTTTCAGAAGTTCATAGCAGTAGCAGAAAATGAAGTTGAATACAAAGTCAAGGCGGTTAGATCAGATCGAGGGGGAAAATTTCTATCAAAAGAATTTAACTTAGTCTCTAAAATGAAAGGCATAGCAAGGTACTTTACAGCTCTGTACTCACCTCAACAAAATGAAGTCGTGGAGAGAAGAAATAGAACCATGATGGCCAGAGCACGAAGTTTGCTGAAGAGTAGGTTTTTGCCCATGAGATTTTGGGCAGAGGCATTGAGGCATTCGATGTATCTTCTCAACCGTACCACCACAAAAGCACTTGATGCAGTTACTCTGTATGAACTTTGGACAGGGAGAAAACCAAATGTAATGCATCTGAAGGTATTCCGCTGCTTAGCACATGTAAAATCAAGTAAGTACTTGAAGAAATTGGATGACAGGAGCAAGAAGATGATATATCTCGGTTGAGAACCAGGCAGCAAGGCGTACATGTTATATGACCCGGTTGAAAAGAGGCTTCATGTGAGTAGAGATGTTGTGTTTCAAGAAGACAAACATTGGAAGTGGGAAGAACATCAAGAAATGGAAAGAAATATGCATAATTGGGTTACTTTCAATGTGGGAACAGCAGGTGTACAAGGGGCGAACAACACAGACTGGAAAAATGCAAATCCAAGTACCTCAAAGTACAAGCTCATCAAGTGCAGAGATTCATGAGGCGTCACCTGAACAAATAACCGAAACCTCTGATGAGGAAGGATCGATTAGAATACCGAAGATGAGAAATATTAGTGAGATATATGCACAAATAGAGCCTGTGCAGGCTGATGAGATGTTGCTTTATACCACAGCTGAAGAACCTGAGAATTATGAAGAAGCCAAGAATGATGAGTGTTGTGGTTACAGACCAAACAGAGAGAGTATGGTAGTGGAGAGTTAGGTGAGTAATGGCTTAGGGCTTCTCCCCATAGCTTGTGTTGTATATATACATCCATATGGGGAGTGCTTTTACAATTATACCCTTACATATGAGTGCTCCTCTCAGGGGTACTCATGTCATTATACATGTCCTATTTTGGGCCTTACATTTCTCTGACAGGCCTGATGGGCTTAGGTGGGGGCCACCCCTACAACAGGAGCCTCTCATGGTGAAGGGCTTTATGGGCCGAAGCCATGTTGCCGAGCCCTTTGGCCCCCTCCGTCCCTGCGGCCTGTGAGCTCTTTCAACGTTCGTCGAAGGGTAGTGTTCGCCCTGTTGCGATGCCAAGCTCGACTTCGACCTTCGCCCCGGACGGCAACCCCGACCCCGCCACCACAGGACTCTGTGGACGACGAAGACTTCGCCAAGCCGCCCAGTGCCATACCTCATTGGAGGCCGAAGGCGCCTCCGATTTGGCGGGGTCGATGGTTGCCCGGGCCGGATTGCAGGCGTTGGTGGAGTCAGATGCGTCGCGCGCGCCAAGTGACAGCGGACTCCGGCGTCAAGTGCCCTTGACGATAAGCGACTGTCAGCCTGCCTATCGAGGCTTGGTTGACGCGGTGCGAGACTTGAGGGGTCGTGGCCATACCCCGTTGTGACGTTCCTTCTTCTGGCCATCCACGTGGCGAAATGTGCTTGGCGTGGCGCAGGTCTTGAAGCGATGTGGCCGTATGATGCTGCGACGCCCCCCCACCGGTTGGACTCCTGCCGGTTGGACTTCTACCGGTTGGTTCCCCCGCTGATGAGCAAGGCACTCCCTGAGGTGAGCGCGACCCCACAGTAGTGCGCCTTAATGGCTCCGGGAATCGCGCCGACTCCTGGGCTGGCGCGAGCAGGCTGTTGTAGTCGTACGTGCTTGTCCACTCAGGGTGCACACGCGGTGGGCCATGATTGGCGCGTCACGGGCTGTTCGCGGTTAAGCCCCTACCCTAGGGGGGTGGGGTACGTGGCGCGGCGCTGTAGGCGCGCCGCGCGCTGGCTGCCCACCTTCCAACGCGCGTCCCTGGCTGCTAGCGGTTGTGCTTTTTGCCGACCTTTGGTTGCCTTTGTCACGCAGATTTGCGGTTGTGCCCCGTGCAGGATGGCGAAGTCCTCCTTGCCCTACGGTAGGAGGGACGAGGTTGCCTTCCGGGCATAAGGTCGGAGCCGATGTCGACGCCATGGCCGGAGCCAATGCCGGAGCCCAAATTGGTGGGGGGGGGGGGGCTGAGGCGGAGTTGGAGCCGCCGCCGGAGTGGGGGATACCTCGCACCCCAAACTCTGCCCCAGATGGTCCAGTCCAGCGCCTTCGCAGCGGTGTCCCTTCGGACAGGTGCGGCCAAAGTTGGGGCGGCGAAGACCCCGTTTGGGCTATTGCGGTTAAAGGGTCCGAAGAACCACGCCGACGCACGCCAAAGGCTATGTCAGGTCGTGCAACCTGCATTTATTCCCTGTACTGACCGACACGCGGTGGGACGCTAGTGGCGCGTCGTGCGGTGATAGGACTCTGTATGACCACGGTCATATGTGGGCTACGTGTGTTCTTACGACGCTTCGGCTTCGCACGTGGGGAGGTGAGCGGTTGTCGTCCGCCGTTTGCGCTTACCAATGGTGGGAGGCGAGGGGTCTTTAAGTACCCCCCGTGGTGCTGTCCCTGCACCTCCTTCATACGCTTTCTGGTTGTTCACGCCGCCTCCTATATTCGCTCGTCCTGTTCCTGTGCTTCTTTTTGCCGTCGAGTACCCCGTGGATGCCGATGGCGACTTGCGACGAGCGTGCTCAGGTGGGCGGCTACGCCACCCGCCGGCGGTCCTCGCCGCTTGAGGTGAAGTACGCGCTCGAGGAGCGCGATCCGGCAGCGGCAGACAAGTGGTGGTCGGCGAAGAAGAGGGTGAGAGACCATGTGGTCGTGCTCCATGAGAGTGATGAGTAATTGACAAAGGTTTAGGTCAGTCGAGTTTGGTTTGAGTGGTTCGGAGTCGAGTCGTTGCGTGGCGCAATCGGGCTCGGTCGGAATTTGGTCAAATCTGGTCATTTGGGTTTAGGATGCATATTCTAATGTTTTGACAGGTTTTGACTTCATCTGTGGTAAGTGTAATAGTATTTACGCTTTCATGTGTCGAGCGGTGCTATTTGACGTGTTTCTTGTCTGTGTGACTGCAGGACGTCGGGTTGGAGTCGTGGCGAGACACGGTGGACCGGACTAGGCGCAGGTGGCGCTGAGGTCAGAACGGTCGGGATGTGTCGAAGACGACATGGACTCGAGGTGGTTGCGAGGCGTGCGAGGCAAGGAGCGCGGAAGCTTCCCGGAAGGTGCAGAAGGGGCGAATCGGGAAATTCGCAAGGCTGCACACGCGGGAGCGGGCTCCGTTGGACGTAGCGGGCGTAACGGGGCGGAGGCCCGTTAGCCAGGCGCTATAAAAGGAGAGGAGGGGCTGCATGCCCTCCTTGAGCACTTGAGGTGGAATTAGGGTTTGCTAGAGTCAAAAGAGTCTTTAGTGGTTGCTTTAGGCTTTAGGCTTTAGTTGTTGAGAGTGGGTGGAGAAGGCAGAGGGTTGTTCTGTCCTCCATCGATGTGTTCCTGAGTGCTCCCTCCCTCATGTGTTCTTGAGTTGTGTTCTTGAGTAGAGAGGGAGAGGATGGTTTGAGTTGAGAGCTTGTAATCTTTCCTTTTGTATCAAGTCGGGGTATCGGGACTCCTCTGTGTTCATTGTGATCCAAGAAATGAAAATCTGAAGTTTTTATTCCCGTGCTCTCTGTTCTTCCTTCGATGCTCTTTTGGTGGATTTCTTGAGTTTTTGATTTTTTGAGTTCTTGCTTGCTGTGGAGGTGTAAAATGGGTTGCTCCATGATGGGATAGTGCTTCAAGATCATTTGATCAATTAAAATCCCAGAGACAAGGTTTTAATCTCAGTTTTGCCTTTTTGACCTCCCCTGTTCAAGCTTTGCATTTCTAGGGTTTTGGTGCTCTCAGTGTTCCCCTCGTTGAATGGCTTGAAATTTGGCATGGAGGATCCAGAGGCTATCTTATAGCTATCCTCAAAATTTCATAGCCAAAGGATCAACCGGTTGGGAGAAATTTGATTTTTGGCTCGGGTCGTGCAAGAATTCAGATTTTTACCCAAATCTGAAATTCTTGATTCTTGGAGTGGATTTCTTGTTATTGTCTTTTGGCTTAGTCTTCTGGGAGTGTTCCCTAGCTATCCTCAAAGTTTCCCAAGCCAAGAATCCAAGAATCGGTGCGATTCTCTCATTTTTCTGAAATTCCTGTTTGCTGTTTTTCTCGAGAGGTACTACCGCTCGGGGAGCGGTACTACCGCTCAAAGGTACTACCGCTTGACCAAGCGGTACTACCGCTTGAGGCCAGTTTTGCGCTGAATTTGCTTTTCTTGATTGCTTCCTTCTGGGTCTAGTTTTTCAGTGTCTCTGTGATTTCCAGTGAGGGCTTATTTTCTCCTTCATAGCTCTCATAGCTACTGGAGAAGAAGATATTTGTTGGGGGCGATTTTTAAAGATCGACATTCACCCCCCCTCTGTCGCCATTTCGGTCCAACAATTGGTATCAGAGCCGGTTAGCTCTAATTCATAGATCTTAACCGGTCTCAAGAGCCATCGCGACAGACAAGTACTCGACCAAGCCGCCCGTTTTCGATGGCATCGATTACCCCTTCTGGAAGAGCCGAATGGAGACATACATCCAGGCTCAGGGGTACGCTATCTGGCGCAAGGTCAAGATCCGGTTTGTTGTTCCGGCCGATGAGAACATCAATGCTGGGAATATGCATGATGTTGAGGCAAACGCTAAGGCAAGGAACATCATTATCCAGGGCCTGAGTCGTAGCGAGTTCGATCGCATCTCCCACCTGTCATCCGCCTACGATATCTGGGTGACCCTCGACGCATACCATGAGGGCACCACCCAGATCAAGACGGTTCGACAGGACCAGTTCAAGCGCGAATACAACAAATTCGAGATGCTTGCTGGTGAGTCCCTAGATGAGTGCTTCGCACGTTTTCACAAGATCTTGAGCAACCTCCGAGCGGTCGGTCTCACATACCCCGACTCGGACAACGCTCGTCAGATGCTTGCGGCACTCGATCTGCGAGTGTGGGAGATGAAAGTGACCACCATCAAAGACACGACAGACCTCTCGACCTTGACTCTTGACGCGCTGTACTCGCGCCTCAAGACTCACGAGATTGACGTTGTCTCTCGTAGGTCGAAGTCACAGTCGATGGCTTTGGTCACCGATCCCAGTTCAGCTTCTGGTCTCTCTTCTGAGTCTTCTTGCGGTTTCTCCCTTGCTGCTCTCTGTGACATAACTGATGATCAGTTAGAGCAGCTTGCGGATGATCAGCTGGCCCTCCTAGCCCGAAGGTTTTCACACGGTTGATCGATGCTTCAGGCGCGCCAAGATCGCGCGTAGAGACCGTGTTGAGTCTCCTAGGCGTATTCAGGGTCAGCCCCAGATCCTGAGTGCACCTAGGACCAGCACGAGGTCTAGGTTTACTGCTGTTGATGGGTTTGGGCAGCATCGGGGACTTGGTTTTTCTGAGTCTTCTGTTTTTCGTCCTCATGCTGCTCCTGCTCATGACTTCCGCCGTCCTGAGGGTACATCTCGTTTCCCCCGTCGAGACAGTTACCCGCGGCGTGTTCAGCGTGTTGCCGGTGTTCCGACTCGCTCTCCCGTAGCAGTCGGACCCCGCAACAGCTTCAGGTCTGCTCACAGACCTTCTGCTGTGAGTGACAGAGAGCGTAGGGTAGATAGAGGTCAGTCGTTCTTGACTACTTCATCTGCTCGACGTGTTGTTCAGTATTGGGTGCCAAAATCACTCTTGATTTGCCCCAGTACTGAGACTTTACTCTCTGTTTGACTCAGGTTCGCCGGGCAGGGAAGGGAAAGGTTTGGCTTGTAGACTCCGGGTGTTCACGACACATGACCGGAGACTCCCGTTGGTTTTCTTCCCTTGCCCGTGCTCCAGGTGATGAGACGATCACCTTCGGAGATGCTTCATCTGGGCGCGTCATCGCCAAAGGTACAGTGCGCATTAATGACTCTTTCATTTTGAAAGATGTAGCCTTGGTTAGTAAGCTGCAGTACAATTTGCTTTCCGTTTCTCAGCTTACCGATGACGGTTTCGAGGTGAGCTTCAAGAAAAATAATTGCAAAATTCTTGATTCTTCGGGTAGTCTGGTTTGCGGGATTTCTCGTTTTGGGAGGATCTTTCGTGCTAATTTTTCTGAGTCTTCTGGTGATCCTCTCAGGTGTTTAGTTGCTTCTGAGTCCCGCGACCTCTCTTTCTGGCATAGGAGACTTGGTCATATTGGATTTGACCATTTGACCCGAGTTAGCGGCCACGATCTCATTCGTGGTCTGCCGAAACTCAAGATGGTCAAAGACCTTGTTTGCTCTCCATGCCGGCACGGCAAGATGGTTGCCGCTTCTCACCCTCCGGTCACAGTTACTATGACCGATGCACCGGGACAGCTGCTCCATATGGACACAGTTGGACCAGCTCGAGTGCAGTCAGCAGGAGGAAAGTGGTATGTTCTTGTTGTGGTCGATGACTTCTCGAGGTATTCTTGGGTGTTTTTCTTAGCCTCGAAGGATGAGACGTTTTCGCATTTTCGAGGTCTTTTCAGTAGGCTTTCTGTTGAGCTCCCGGGTGCCTTACGAGCGATCCGCAGTGACAATGGCACGGAGTTCAAGAATTCCTACTTCGAGAGTTTCTGTGGTGAGACAGGTGTAGAGCATCAGTTCTCCTCTCCGCACGTCCCTCAGCAAAATGGCGTTGTGGAGAGAAAGAACCGTACCTTGGTTGAGATGGCCAGGACGATGCTTGATGAGTACTCTACACCGCGGAAGTTTTGGGCTGAGGCTATAGCCACTGCGTGTCATGTCTCAAATCGAGTTTTTCTTCGGGCACACTTGCATCGCACGTCTTATGAGCTGAGATATGGGCAAAAGCCTAGCGTCTCTCATTTTCGTGTGTTTGGTTGCAAGTGCTTTGTTTTGAAGTCCGGGAACCTAGACAAGTTCGAGTCACGTTCTTGTGATGGAATCTTTCTAGGTTACTCGCCTTCTTCGCGGGCTTATAGGGTCTGGAACTGCGAGTCTAGTAAAATGGTAGAGACCTGTGAGGTGACCTTTGACGAGGCCAGTCCGGGGACTAGGCCCGATATCTCAGGTTCTTTAGAGCAGTCCGAGACCATCTTTGTGGATGATGAGGATGATGGAGACGACGGTTGTCTACCTGATCCTGTCCCTCATCCACCCCTTGAGGTGCCGTCTTCCACCGCACCTCGAGGTGATCAGCCCATGCCTTCTGCTTCTTCTGGAGCTGGTGGCTCTGTTCCTACCTCGTCAGCTCACGAGATAGAGGCCACTTCTTCATCTCATCCTGGACCTCCTAGACATATCCAGAAAGCTCATCCTTCAGAGCAGATCATTGGAGATCTTTTCGAGCGTGTTACCCGCTCAAAATCTGGCTTATCTCAATTCTGTCTCCATTCTGCTTTCATTGCCTCCTTTGAGCCCAAAGATGTCTCTCATGCTTTATCTGATGAGTCTTGGGTCAATGCCATGCATGAGGAGCTAGAAAATTTCGAGAGGAACAAGGTCTGGTCGCTTGTCGAGCCCCCGCGAGGTCACAATATTATTGGGACTAAGTGGGTGTTCAAGAACAAGCAGAGCGAGGATGGAGTGGTTATTCGAAACAAGGCTAGACTGATTGCTCAGGGGTTCTCCCAGGTTGAAGGTCTAGATTTCGAGGAGACCTTTGCCCCTGTAGCTAGACTTGAAGCCATTAGAATCCTGCTTGCCTTTGCAGCTTCTAAGGGTTTCAAGCTTTACCAGATGGACGTCAAGAGTGCCTTTCTCAATGGCCTTATTGAGGAAGAGGTCTACGTCCGACAGCCTCCTGGTTTCGAAAACCCCAAATACCCAAACCATGTCTTCAAGCTTTCCAAAGCGTTGTATGGACTTAAGCAGGCCCCCAGGGCTTGGTATGAGAGGCTTAAGTCCTACTTGTTGAGTCATGAGTTTGAAATGGGTAAAGTTGATAAGACCTTGTTCATCCGCCGGCTTGGCGCTGACCTTCTGCTCGTCCAGATCTATGTCGATGACATTATCTTTGGCGGCTCTTCCCATACTCTGGTTTCCCAGTTCTCGGATGTCATGAGCACCGAGTTTGAAATGAGTATGATGGGTGAGTTGACCTTCTTCCTTGGCTTCCAAATTAAGCAGACTCGGGAGGGTACATTTCTTCATCAAGGAAAGTACACTCGTGACCTCCAGAAGCGCTTCGATATGAGTGATGGGAAGCCGGTGTCAACTCCGATGGCTTCGACAGCCTATCTTGACCCAGATGAGGATGGCGAGCCAGTTGATCAGAAAGTGTTCAGAAGTATGATCGGCTCCCTTCTTTACCTCACTGCCTCGAGACCAGACATACACTTCTCTGTGTGTCTGTGTGCTCCTTTTCAGGCCTCTCCTCGCGTATCTCACCGCCAGGCGGTGAAGCGTATCTTTCGATACCTTCGAGCTACCATTGACTATGGTATCTGGTACTCTTCCTCATCCTGTCTTTCCTTGAGAGCTTTCTCGGATGCAGACTTCGCTGGCTGTAGGATAGATAGGAAGAGCACTTCTGGCACCTGCCAATTTATTGGCACTTCTCTCGTTTCTTGGTCTTCGAGGAAGCAGTCCGGTGTTGCGCAGTCCACCGCAGAGGCCGAGTATGTTGCTGCAGCCAGCTGCTGCAGTCAGGTACTCTGGATGGCTTCGACCCTGCGGGACTTTGGGTTAGTTATCGACAGTGTTCCACTCTTTTGTGATAACACTTCTGCGATTAACATTGCTAAGAACCCAGTGCAACACTCTCGGACCAAGCACATCGATATCCGTTTTCACTTCCTTAGAGACCATGTAGAGAAGGGCGATATAGTGCTCCAGTTTGTGGAGAGTGACCACCAGTTGGCTGACATCTTCACCAAGCCATTGGATAGTTCGAGGTTTTCAGCTCTGCGGGGAGAGCTTGGGGTAGTTTGTCCTTATGGACTGTAGTGAGGGGGAGTTTTGGGCTTTACTGCTTTACTATATTGATTATGCTTCTGTCTCATTTCTGTTGCATTGCACTCGGGGTGCATTTGGGTTTAGTCCTTCCAGCATAGGTTAGAGTGCTTCTCTTGCCGAGATGCTTAGACTTCTAACTCTTATCTTGTACTTCCAGGATTAGCTGCTTCTTATCTCACTAGGTCGAGCTCACTCACTTCTTGTAGGTTCTAGCGAGGGTTGGGCCACCCTCGGGTAGACGGGGTACGTGTTTGCTCTCTAGTGTGTGATTTACTGTTAGCTGATTGTCCTGGAGTCATATGGGGTAGATGAGAGTCAGTCTGAGCCATAGTTGTCTCTATATCTTATCTATGCTTTAAGGACTGCCTGTTTTGGTTTTATTTGCCAGCTTCTCGATTTATTGCTTTGGTTCAGGGAGAGTTCATTTGGGAGCTTCTGGAGCTTAATTGTGACTTAACTCAACTTGAACTAAAAGTTGCATGTCATGTTGAGGGGGAGCTGGATTTTTTTCTGCATTTTAGCATTTCGCATTGTAATATAACTACATTGAGCCTTGATTATTATCCTGTTATGACATGTTTACAATGCTTTACACCTTGCCATGATTTGTGCCTTATATGCTAGATTGATCATGACTTCATATGTGTAGACTAGCGTTTACCATGATAAGTTAATTAAAATTGCCCAACTTGAAGTAAAACTTGTCATGCTAGCATTTGAGTTTAGTCTTTCTGGAGTTATCTCTTTATGATTCATGCCATGTCAACTAGGCTTAGCTGAGTGTTGAATCTTTTATTGAGCCTTAGATTGAGCTATTTTAGTCTCTTGATGTAGCATGAGGTAGTACAATATGTTAAAAAAAAAGGATCTCTCTTGTGCGAAAAAACTGATTTCACCAATCCTTTCTCATGAGACGGCTTGCCATTGCACTAGGCATGAACTCAGGGGGAGTTTTGGATGACCTAGACTATCTTCTTAAGCTTCTCGCTTGGAGTAGTCGCATAAGGCTTGAGATCTAGCACAAAAAAAATCTCTTTTGTGCGAAAAAACTGATTTCACCAATTCTTTCTCATGAGACGGCTTGCCATTGCACTAGGCATGAACTCAGGGGAGTTTTGGATGACCTAGACTATCTTCTTAAGCTTTTTGCTTGGAGTAGTCGTATAAGGCTTGAGATCTAGCACATAAACAAAATTTGGGTTAGAAACGACCATGAGCTTTAAAAAGACAATGTCTTATGTGCTCAAATTGCTTAAGCTACAAACAGAACCAAGTACTTGCGCCAATGTTTCATTCTTGAGCATAGCACTCTAGTTGGTCTCAATATTAGCTTCTTGGTTCCGCTTAGCTTACTTGACATGGCCGGCATCATCCTTGGGTATCTCTAGTTAGACTTTACCTCTTGATGACTTGGCATTCTCACTTAATGCACTATATTTCAGATTGTCATCTATGTGTTCTAGCTAGCTTATACATGTCAGGTCATGATCTAGATAGTTTTTTATAGAGTTATGGCTTGGTGTATCTCATTATGGTCAATATGGATAATTCTCATGGCTCTAAATGCTTAAATAAACAAACTTCAGCCATATTCATCCATTGACATGTCATATTCTCTCTATTGCATCTTGATGCGTTTATTGCCAAAAGGGGGAGAATAGAGAAGAAAAAGTCTGTTGGGAACAGTTTAGAGCTTTGTAGATCAATTTGCTCTTTCAGTTGTTGCTCTAGTGTTCCTTCTGTCGACATGGTCATTAGCTTCATTTCATTCTTTGGACCATGTTGGTTTCTTCAAAATCAAACTCTTCTTAATGCTTTTTCTGCGTTTGTCAATAGACTCATCAAGGGGGAGATTGAGAGACCATGTGGTTGTGCTCCATGAGAGTGATGAGTAATTGACAAAGGTTTAGGTCAGTCGAGTTTGGTTTGAGTGGTTCGGAGTCGAGTCGTTGCGTGGCGCAATCGGGCTCGGTCGGACTTTGGTCAAATCTGGTCATTTGGGTTTAGGATGCATATTCTAATGTTTTGACAGGTTTTGACTTCATCTGTGGTAAGTGTAATAGTATTTACGCTTTCATGTGTCGAGCGGTGCTATTTGACGTGTTTCTTGTCTGTGTGACTGCAGCACGTCGAGTTGGAGTCGTGGCGAGACACGGTGGACCGGACTAGGCGCAGGTGGCGCTGAGGTCAGAACGGTCGGGATGTGTCGAAGACGACATGGACTCGAGGTGGTTGCGAGGCGTGCGAGGCAAGGAGCGCGGAAGCTTCCCGGAAGGTGCAGAAGGGGCGAATCGGGAAATTCGCAAGGCTGCACACGCGGGAGCGGGCTCCGTTGGACGTAGCGGGCGTAACGGGGCAGAGGCCCGTTAGCCAGGCGCTATAAAAGGAGAGGAGGGGCTGCATGCCCTCCTTGAGCACTTGAGGTGGAATTAGGGTTTGCTAGAGTCAAAAGAGTCTTTAGTGGTTGCTTTAGGCTTTAGGCTTTAGTTGTTGAGAGTGGGTGGAGAAGGCAGAGGGTTGTTCTGTCCTCCATCGATGTGTTCCTGAGTGCTCCCTCCCTCATGTGTTCTTGAGTTGTGTTCTTGAGTAGAGAGGGAGAGGATGGATTGAGTTGAGAGCTTGTAATATTTCCTTTTGTATCAAGTCGGGGTATCGGGACTCCTCTGTGTTCATTGTGATCCAAGAAATGAAAATCTGAAGTTTTTATTCCCGTGCTCTCTGTTCTTCCTTCGATGCTCTTTTGGTGGATTTCTTGAGTTTTTGATTTTTCGAGTTCTTGCTTGCTGTGGAGGTGTAAAATGGGTTGCTCCATGATGGGATAGTGCTTCAAGATCATTTGATCAATTAAAATCCCAGAGACAAGGTTTTAATCTCAGTTTTGCCTTTTTGACCTCCCCTGTTCAAGCTTTGCATTTCTAGGGTTTTGGTGCTCTCAGTGTTCCCCTCGTTGAATGGCTTGAAATTTGGCATGGAGGATCCAGAGGCTATCTTATAGCTATCCTCAAAATTTCATAGCCAAAGGATCAACCGGTTGGGAGAAATTTGATTTTTGGCTCGGGTCGTGCAAGAATTCAGATTTTTACCCAAATCTGAAATTCTTGATTCTTGGAGTGGATTTCTTGTTATTGTCTTTTGGCTTAGTCTTCTGGGAGTGTTCCCTAGCTATCCTCAAAGTTTCCCAAGCCAAGAATCCAAGAATCAGTGCGATTCTCTCATTTTTCTGAAATTCCTGTTTGCTGTTTTTCTCGAGAGGTACTACCGCTCGGGGAGCGGTACTACCGCTCAAAGGTACTACCGCTCTGACCAGCGGTACTACCGCTCAGCGGTACTACTGCTTGACCAAGCGGTACTACCGCTTGAGGCCAGTTTTGCGCTGAATTTGCTTTTCTTGATTGCTTCCTTCTGGGTCTAGTTTTTCAGTGTCTCTGTGATTTCCAGTGAGGGCTTATTTTCTCCTTCATAGCTCTCATAGCTACTGGAGAAGAAGATATTTGTTGGGGGCGATTTTTAAAGATCGACATTCACCCCCCCCCTCTGTCGCCATTTCGGTCCAACAGAGGGAAGGTTCGTACTTCGGCGAGTTGGGCCGCACGCTCGTGACGGAGGACACGATTCGGTCACTGTTGTGCGAGGGGAGGCTATCGGACCGCCAAGCGGTGTGGCTGCCCGCCGATGACGAGACGGAGCCGCGCCCTTAGAAGTCGGAGCGATCGTCTTTGTCGCCTACTTCGAAGCCGGACTTCGCATACCGTCCGCAGCAATTGTCGAGGACGTGCTGCGGACCTTCAAGCTGTAGTTGTCGCAACTGACTCCGAACGCGGTGGCTCGCCTTGCCGTGTACAACTGGGCCCTTCGCTCGGGAGCTTGTTGGACCAACGCCTCATTGTTCGCGTACTTGCACGAAGCCCGGTGCCAACTGAAGGAGCGGAAGGACGGAACGCTGTCGAAGTTTGGCAGCGTCAACTTCGTTCTGCGGGCATCGTGCGGAAGTGATGTGACCACGCCACCAACACGTACGACCATAGCGGCCAATATCAAGAATGAACTAAAGGTGAATTCGTTTCTTCAACTTCAACATATTTTAAATGAGAATATGATGCTACCTAATGATGAAAATATATACATTTGTAGCACCACATCACTTTGGAACCAATTGAAGCAAGGGTTCAACTTGGACAGGTTTTGGAATCCAATTCGGCCTCCAGATCAATTCGGATTCAGCTTGATAAGCCAACTTCAAACGGCCATAACTTTTGATCCAGAAGGCTTCTCGGGGCCCGTGAGTACTTGTTGGAAAGATCTTGGAGTCTACTTTCAGATGGATCTGGTCTCACCTCCAAACTCCACTCGAGCAGATCAGAAACTGCGAAACAAGCCACGTCACTTTTCCAGTCCGACTCAAAGTGGGCCGAGGGCCTTGTAACTTGGGCTATTTGGGCCGGTACTGTTCACGTGAACAGTACCACGTGCGTGAACAGTAACTAGGAATAGTACCACATCCCTTTTCAATAGATAAGTGTGGCTTCCCCCTCCCGTATTTAAGGAGGCCACACCCCTTTAGTTTTCCTGGGGGTTTTGCTTAGATTAATCTGTCTTTGAACAGTTTCGCCGTTCATCGGTTTGTGAGACCCCAACTTGTGAACTTAATATTTATTCGCAATTTCAGATTGCATCTTGTACGCTCTTGCTTGTGTTCTCGATTCGCTTGCAGGAGATAGCCTTCTTGGCGAGGTCAACCGTGTTCGGCACGGTTGATAACCAACGGAGCAGTGGTGTAGTGATTGCGAGGGGTTCGATCTGTTTTGGTCGGAGCCTTTGGATCATCAACGTCGAGATCTCCACAATCGACTTATCAGTACCTCTCGGAAGATCGGGCCATCGTCACATCAGTTGGTATCAGAGCAACGGTTGCCCGTGAGGTAATTCTTGTATCCCTAGTTAGTAGATTGGTTTTTATTTCCTATAGTCCAGAAAAAAAATTGCCCCACAAAAAGAATTAATTCCGCTGTCCAAACCCCGTTGTGCCTTTCAATCTGTTAGTTTTGGTTTGCTAAATTGAATTTGTGTCCGTCATAGTATTGTCTAGTTGCTGGTCATATCTTTGTTCCATTAAAAATCCAAACAAAAGAAAAATTCCCCACCCCAAACCCTAATTTCAAAATTCGGCTGATTTTTCCTTTCTCTGCAGCTGCCACCAAAAACACCATATCTTTTGATTCCGAGATTATTTTTGAGTGAGACCACCGCCATTAGATTTCAAAATCCCTTATCCATCTATCTGCAAAATTTCACGTCATTCCAGCAAGGCAGTTAAGAGATATGTGCGGTGAAAGTTGACCCAATTATCTGTTTTGAATCTGCGACAGTCTGCACTTGTGATTTTTGTGCGAATTTCTGTGTCGGGTTTCGGAAGTTGGCCCCAAAATAAAATCTGTAGAAAAAGCCGTCAGAAAACAGGAAAAAAAGTATCCGTGAAAAAGAGGCATCTGACAAAGAGTTACGGCCAAAATACCGACGTACTGTCCAGTGGACAGAAATATTCAGTTTTCAGTTTTGGGTCAATCCTTGTGTTCTTCAATTCCAGATTGCATTGGATTGAATTATCTTGTATTTACCACTCATACACATTGCCATACACTTGTTTTTAGCCTTTTTCCACTCTTGGTTGATCAGCAATATAGGCTAAGTGCTAGATATGGACTATAATTCAATTCTATGCAATTCTGAAATTAACTGATTGTTCTCCATTGCTACCATATTATACCTTCCAAGCTACACCTACTCTTGATCAGAACAGGTTCCCTCTTGCAATCGTACCCACGCTTGACACGGTGTCACGAACCAGCCACCGGTTGTACCACCTGCTGCATTGGTAAGAACACTTGTAAGAGTGTGGTAAGACGCTTGAGAATGTGTGATTCCACCTTCCACCACCTAGTAGTGGATAGGGATAATACCTTTGTGTTGTCTTTTGTTTTCTACTAACCATGATAGGTGGGTCGTCTGATGATAAAGTGTGTGTTTTAAAGGGAGATGATAATGAGAGACAAAACCGCGACGCCAGTGCTTCATTTGCTGTCCAAGATGCACGCCCACGACACCGCCTACATCAAAACCGTCACAGTATGGGAGGTAATAATTTTCAGCACCACAATGATCGTTCTAATCATGACCCATTTGCTAAAGTCAAGTTTACCATTCCATCTTTTTCTGGTCTTTATGATGCTGAAATATATCTTGATTGGGAGATGACGGTAGAGCAGAAGTTTAATTCTCACTTGGTTCCTGAGCAACATAGAGTTAGACAAGCTACTAGTGAGTTTAAGGACTTTGCTATTATCTGGTGGAATGACCTGGGTACCATGCGCTTACAACCTGATACATGGGAGCGGTTAAAAGAAGATATGCGTGCTAGATTTGTTCCTCCTGCTTTTAAACATGAAATGCATAAGAAATTGCAGTGCTTAGACCAAGGTAATAAATCTGTAGAGGAATATTATCAAGAAGTACAAATAGGCATGTTGCGTTGTAATGTTGTAGTAGATGAGGTGGATAAGATTTGTCGTTTTTACGGGGGGTTACAGCGTGAAATTCAGGACATTGTTTATTATAAAGATTTTACTACTGTCAACCAGTTGTTCCAGCTTGCTTGTTTGGCAGAAAAAGAATTGCAGGGTAGGCAACAAAGGACGAGGAACAACTTTGGAGGTACGTCTACATCGAGATCAACGCCTGGGCAAGACAAGATAGCCCCACCTCCTATCTGTCGAGCTGCTGCCCCCTCTGTGAGTAGGGCGCATTCAGCAGCACCACCGCCACCATCACGCGCACCCGAGACGAGAAAATCTACTAGTGTGCAAACACTAGCACAGAGCTCTTCATTGGTTGCTTCCACGGGCCGTACGACGGGCATTGTGTGCCACCATTGTAAAGGGATGGGCCACGTCATGAGAGATTGCACAAGTCAGCGGGCGTATATTGCGACAGAAGATGGTGGTTATGTAAGTGCTAGTGATGTTGAGGATGAATATGCTCTTGCAGCTAACCTTGCAGGTAATGGTGATGATCATGAGAACAAACCTGTGTTTGTTCCCTTTTCTGTGACTAACAACTTGCAGGTAGTTGAGAACCATGCCGAAGAGGAGCATGAGCTGATGGAATCATTGACCCCATTGGTTGAGAATGAAGATAAGGAGATGGATGCCCTTACATCATCTGAGGAGAGCCAAAAAGGTAAAGAACATGGAGCTATCATCGCTCACGGTACTGATTTGGTGCTACAACAAGACAAAGAGCAACCTTGTGAGTATATACCTGCTGTAGTGCAATCTTTTGATATTCCTTGTGTTGACTTAAATGAACCATGTGCTAATCTAAATTCTCATAATTTTGCACATGTCGAATTAATAACACATAAAGAAGTTTTGACTAGAATTTCTCCTGCTAATTCATTGTGTTACATCATGTTAGATCTACCTATGAAATTGTCACATGCTATGGAGAAAATTTCTGAACTTGCATGTTCGAAATTCTTGTTAAGTGCCTATACCCCTGGATATAAGTTTAATTTGATTGGAGATTATGATGTTGGAACTCAATTTCTTGTATATCGAATATGCATAACTTGCGATCACATGGATGAATTGAAACTTGCTATTTGGAACAACAATTCTTGTATGCTGAATCATGTTCAAAGTGAAAGGGAAGTAAAATTTAGTACTCATCCAATGCCTATGTATTCAACTCTTTTTACACCATCTAGTATAGACAATCTGAATAAAGATGATGAATTATGGCAGAACATACAAATCTTTTCACCCTGGCTAGATGAATTTGCTATTGTTCGATTGAGATATGATTATATAGCTGGATTGTTCCTCACTTACATTTGCAAAACAAGTTGCAACAATTACTGTGTGACAAATTTTGAATTGCTCATTAACTTATATGATTACTCTTGGGTTAATAATACAATTAGCTTTTATGATTGCTGCTGTTTTATAACCTTAATTGTGCAACAACGAAAAACTGTTAAAATGGATGACATATACATATACCATGCATACACCTTGGCTTCTTTGTTATCATATTTTCAGCTTATCAAGAGCCGAGGACGACTTTGTTTGCAAGAAGGGGAGGATGATAAGAACATGAACCCTATGGATAAAACCATATTTGCTCTACTTGTTGTTACAATTACAAGAGCTCCTACGCATCACTTAAATTATGAGGTAAGCTCGTTTCAAAGAGATTTTACTTTATTTGATAAAGAACTTATGATATTACATAATGAGAGTTTGTTGCGTTTGTTATCATACACCAAGATTTATGATCAAGATCATGCAATACGTGACACTACACATATGTTAAAACCGAGGACGGTTTTCCATCAAGAAGGGGAGGATGATGTGACCACGCCACCAACACGTACGACCATAGCGGCCAATATCAAGAATGAACTAAAGGTGAATTCGTTTCTTCAACTTCAACATATTTTAAATGAGAATATGATGCTACCTAATGATGAAAATATATATATTTGTAGCACCACATCACTTTGGAACCAATTGAAGCAAGGGTTCAACTTGGACAGGTTTTGGAATTCAATTCGGCCTCCAGATCAATTCGAATTCAACTTGACAAGCCAACTTCAAACGGCCATAACTTTTGATCCAGAAGGCTTCTCGGGGCCCGTGAGTACTCGTTGGAAAGATCTTGGAGTCTACTTTTAGATGGATCTGGTCTCACCTCCAAACTCCACTCGAGTAGATCAGAAACTGCGAAACAGGCCATGTCACTTTTCCAGTCCGACTCAAAGTGGGCCGAGGGCCTTGTAACTTGGGCTATTTGGGCCGGTACTGTTCACGTGAATAGTACCACGTGCGTGAACAGTAACTAGGAATAGTACCACATCCCTTTTCAATAGATAAGTGTGGCTTCCCCCTCCCGTATTTAAGGAGGCCACACCCCTTTAGTTTTCCTGGGGGTTTTGCTTAGATTAATCTGTCTTTGAACAGTTTCGCCGTTCATCGGTTTGTGAGACCCCAACTTGTGAACTTAATATTTATTCGCAATTTCAGATTGCATCTTGTACGCTCTTGCTTGTGTTCTCGATTCGCTTGCAGGAGATAGCCTTCTTGGCGAGGTCAACCGTGTTCGGCACGGTTGATAACCAACGGAGCAGTGGTGTAGTGATTGCGAGGGGTTCGATCTGTTTTGGTCGGAGCCTTTGGATCATCAACGTCGAGATCTCCACAATCGACTTATCAGTACCTCTCGGAAGATCGGGCCATCGTTCACATCAGGAAGGCTCTTCCCCGCGAACTCGACACGAGGGAAATGGGAGTCCAACTGGACGAGGCGGTGGTTCTATCATCGTGTGGTGAGTGGCAGCGGCCTTGAGTGCACGTGCGGGCCGATTGCATTCAAGACCACACCCGGCCTAACCCTTGACCAGGAAGATAGGCGAAGGGCGCGAATACTTGTGGGGGTCACTTGCCGCTTCAATATGCGCGACCTTGCCGAAGAGTACATAATGTACAATGCGACGCCACTTGCCCGCGATTGGCCTTTCACGGCCGGGGAACGTCGGGACGACAACGTTCAACCGTCCGTTTGCTCGCTGCCCGTGTCTAAAGGAACGCGCGTAGGCTACGATAGTAGAAAATAAAAATTTCTACCGCACACACCAGGACATCATGCTAAGGAGGGATCATAGATCGTTACCGCTAGACGCGCAGCGCAGCGGAAGAAGAGTTGGAGAAGCCGATCCAACCACGCGCGTCGAGGTAGTAGTGGAAGTAGCCGATCGTCCCGAACAGATCGTCTCCTCCACGCGATCAACCACACCACGAGAAGATCCAATCTGTAGATTGTTGATGCCGATCAACGCCGCAACGAGCAGCGCCTCCACCGGTATCCACACGTCCGGGGCTGGAACGCCGATCGCGAGTGTACCAGCACTCGCGAGCGGCTAGGGTTTGGCTCGGGAGGTGGCGGCTAGGGTTTTGCTGGGGAGGAACAGATGCGTACATCCCTCAGCCCCCCGCCTCCAAATATATAGACCTCCTCACTTGGGCCTCGTGGACCGAGGCCCAATAGGAGTCTATCCGGATCTCTATCCGAATTGAGCCCACATCCGAATCACATTCGAATTAGTGTTCCAACCCGTTAAGTGTGCGACCCTGTAGGTTCACGTATACTTGGTCGCGACCCGGAAACACCTTTCCGGTCACCCTGTTAATAGCGGCCTCTAGCAAGACATATTAACCCCAAAGTATACGTAAAGATCATATCGGCTGAACCTGTAATGTTCTCATGTACGAATCCCTTTGCCTCACGATATAGATTAAGCTCAAGGCGAGACCTGTGTCATTCTCTTAATAGCTCAATCACTCTCTCGATTCCGTGATGGATTATAAACTTGTGATTGACTCCTCAATCACATTGGCATGGCCATGCACTTTCATAATCCATTAAATCGAGGGGCCTAGAGATATCTCTCCCATAAGGAGGGGCAATTCTATCTTGATCATTCACATCCCACTACATGTTTCATAGCAAACCCGAAGACTACTTTTATGACTACCCAGTTACGGAGTAGTGGTTAGTAGTCCCAAAATAGGCTACTACGCATGTTGGGAACCATGATGATCTCAAGTCTAAGGATTCTACATAAACACTACTTGAGACCAACTAATGACACATGGAATCTCTGCAGTGTCTCATGGCGGGTCTATCCAACATATGTTCACTAACACATGTCCATATTATTGATTTGGTATCTCCATACCATGATCCATGAGACATGATCATCAATCAATACATATGCTGATCTTTGAATCATATTTGTTCCACATATGATATATGATCCGGGATCATTTAGAAATAGCAACATTTTGGCATTAAGAGTCTCATGAATAAGTCACATACTCATTGATCAATAATGATAATGTCTATTTCAAGGAACAAAGCAATGTATCATAAACATAGTATGTGATATATTCAACATCTCCATGTTGCCTCTAGGGCATATCACCAACCGTGTCGACTGGTCTTCGTAAGCCTCGACCGTGCCCTCCCCTCCGTGCGCACGTATTGCATTGTGTGCAACTGTGCTTTCTGCCTTTCGCAGGAACTCGCCTGGAGGACACGGAGCGCGCAGCGCGCGTGTTCCTTGGGCCCTACACCACCAGAGATGTCACATCCCAAAAATTTGGCTTTTTGAAAAATTTAAATTCAAATTAATTATTTTAAGGTAATTGGCTTTTACTTGGCTTTTATTTGCCTTTCTGGATTTTCTGGAATTTAAAAACTATTTTCAGAATTTAAATAGTAATTCAAAATATGAAAATTAAATATCAACAGAAGTTGGAAATAATTTTATTAAATCCAAAGTATCTCCAGGAGCTTCTGTGTATTTTTCTGGAATTTTTGGAGGTATTTTCATATTTTTCTAAGGCCTAAATAAATTTCTAGCATTTTCTGAAATTAAAAATCATTAAAAATCCAAATCTTTTCCTCCGGCCGACGCGTGGACGGCCCAGATCCGCCCACGTCGCCGCTCGGCTGATCCCGGCCGCACCTCCCTCTCCCTCGCTGTCCAGCGGGCCCGGCCCGTCAGCCGGCGGCCCCGCCTTCCCCTCCTCCGCGCCCGACGCGTGGACGGCTCGGATGAGCCGAGTCTCCGCGCGGGCCATCCAGCCGCCCGCTCTCACTCCCGCCCTCACCCCACTGACCCGCGGGCCCCGCCCGTCAGCCGCGCGCGCCCTCGCTCCCGCTGCCACCCGGCCCCGCCTGTCAGGCCCATCGTCCCCGCGGAGCCGGCGCCTTCCTTTCCTTCCCCCTCTTTCCTTTTTCGCCGGCCGACCGAGACCGCGCCGGATCCCGCCTTGCCTTACCCGGCCCTCCTCGGTTTTGGAAGTCCCGGACGCCGCCGCGACCGAATCCCCGATCTCCCGGGCTCCCCTTCCATCGGCGCCCCCTCTTTCCCGTTTCTCCCCTTTCCTTCCTTTTCCCGGCCGACACACCGGCGAGCAATTGCGCTCCCGTGTCCCCTCCTCCGCCCCTATAAATAGCTCCCTCGGCCTCCCCTCTCCCCGCACCACCTCTCCCAGCCTCAGCTCTCGCTCCCGAGCCTCGTAGAGCCCTGCCACCGTGCCACCTTCCCCTCCGAGCTCCGCCCAACTCCGGTGAGCCTTTGCCGCCGCCTCGGTCAACCCCGGAGCCCGCCGTCGCCACCCCGAGCATCCTCACGCCCGGGCGAACCTCCCCGTCACCTCGGCTGCCTCTCCCCGTCACCGGAGCGCCGTCGCACCAGAGCCCCGAGCTGCGCCGTCGCCTTCCCCGTCGCCGGCCTTCTCCGCTCGTCGCCGCACCTCGTCGACCCCTCCAACGGGACCCCCTCCGCACCGGGACTTCATTTCACGCGTCACCCGAACCCCTCCGACCCTCCCTCGCCGCCGACGACCCTGCCTCCGGCCACCTTCCCTGGCCTCCCCTCCGGCAGGTAACTCAAAAGGTTTGATTGCCCTATATGGGTAGGCAAAGCCTCCCCGCTCACTTGGCTATCACCGCTCGCTCTCCCCTCCCCCGACTCCCTCGGCGCGCGTTCGAGCCCTCGGCTCCGCACGCGGAGGTTGAGTTTTTCTTAATTAAACCGTGCTGACAAGTGGACCCCACCCGTCAGTGGCAGCTGTCCTCGCAGGCCACTGTCGACTGGGCCCCACCCCTCTGCGCTGGTCACTGACAAGTAGGCCCAGAGTCCAGTGGGTCCCATGTGTCAGAGGCTGAGCCGTGGGCTCACTGTCCAGTGGGTCCCACATGTCAGGGACCGCTCTCTGTGGACTCACTGACAAGTGGACCCCACCTGTCAGTCTCTCAGAATAAAAATAAAAATTAAAATCTAATATTCCAGTGGGTCCCACCTGTCAGAAATTTCCGAATTTCTAGATTTATTCAAATCTGAGATTTTCAAATGAGCATAACTTTCTCATTTTAACTCCAAATCCAGCCATTCAATTTCTAAATTCATCTAAAATCATAATCTATCCAGCTATGGCCTCTGTTGAATTTTTGGATTTTATTTGAATTTTATTTGTATTTATTTGCTTGTTGCCTCGTCCTTTCTCGCGTAGATTCCAACGTTGTCAACGAGCCCTCTTCACAGCAGCAAGAAGACCCAGAAACCCTGCAAGAAGGCAAGTCTCCTTTGACCATCTTGAACCTATGCTTTTGAAATGTTTTAAATATTTTAAACTATGTGCATTGCTATTTACATAAAACTTTAGTTCAATCTTTAGGAATTAGTTATTCCAACTTTGTTATGCCCTCATTTGACATTGATTGCCATGTACCTTGTCACCCTAGAACTTCCTTTGTCTCAATAATGAGATTAATATTAATCTTTGTGAATATTAGAATGGTAGTATAATGCTTAGTCATGCTATCTAATATCCTTTGGAAAATCTTGAAAATGGGAAATTATGGTTTATTATTAAATCCTTGAGTTTGAAAGTGAAGTGGCAATTGGAGTTGTCACTGTGATTTTAAAATAAAATAAAAATGTGAAAGTTGGTTTAGATTAGGGTGGATGGCTGTTTGGGTTGGTGTAGTAAGCACGAGAACTTGTTAAGTGTATGTTCCACCCTAGTCAATTAAGGACCGACGCTTGTGTTTGTCCAAACTGAGCATTAACCGTACAGCCACAAGTCTATATGGGTACGACCTAGCTGACTAACTTATGATAGTCTAGTTTAGGTGCCACCAGTGGAAAGTGGGTGCCAGGGATGGACTGGTGATCCACAGTGAGGGACAGGGATTTACTGTACTCATATGGCGCAAGAGGGGGCTTCAGATTGGGCGGATTTAACCCTTCTGCGGTGAAACCTCAGCGGGTGGTATCTAGCTAGATTAGAGTAAGGTAAAGGCTTTGTGGTATTTTATCTGGGTCTCATGCCAAAGGAAGCGTGTTGACTTTTAGGATAATTTATCTCTTGTGGGTAAAGTTGTACAACCTCTGCAGAGTGTAAAACTATTCGAATAGCCGTGCCCACGGTCAAGGGCGGGCAAGGAATGCATTCACCTGGTAGATTTCTGGTTTTTGGTTTTAAAATCAAAGTTTTGTATTCCGAGGGTGGAGGGAACTCTCGGAAGGGAATCCTGGCGGATGGAGCCAGAGAGGGTGGATTGTCGGAACCCGGAGTAACGACTCCTGGATCCTCTGTGTAAATCGCACTAGTCCAGGATCAGCTAGTGCACACAGTCACAACAAAGATAATAACCAAGCACAAATGACTCAATATATTAAATAAAGGGTACGGCCTTATGGCCAAGTCTTACATCAATGCTCATTGGCAAATATAAATAAAAGAAAATAACTGCGGAAGCAAACTGATAAATAGCGAAGCCCAAGCCTGCCCACAGGCAAACGACAGTAAGACGCGGCCTACTCGTCCAGATCTTCACCGTAGTTGACGTCTTCCTTCTCTGTGTGGAAAAAGCAACGTGAGTACAAACTTGTACTCCGCAAATCACCCGGGAAAATGCAACATAATGATAAAGGCTTCAATGGAAGGCTTATAGGGTTAGTTTGCATAAAACAACATTTAAGAAATATAATAATAGATTGAAATTGCTGAATTTAATACAGTAAGTAAAAACATTACATGTAATAGAAAATAATACCGTCAGTGCAGGCTCCGACCATACACCAACCTATCCACGGGCATCCCACCCGGACCATCTTTTCCAAAAGACCACGTATGAATTCCATCCATCCACACGGTTTTCGAAAATATTTTGAAAAACAAAATCTAATCCATGAAAAACTTTTACTCAGCATGCCCATGACCGTGGGCACGGCTATCCAGGATAGATTATACACTCTGCAGAGGTTGTACAGCTTTACCCACAAGACACGATCATCCCATATTGCCACCGGTTTACACACTTCCTTAGGTGTGCGGCGAGGAGTCGTGACAAGGCCTTTACAATGCAAAGCCTTCAACCTGGTCGAGCCAACTCTAAGGTTTCACCCCAGTAAGGAATCCACCAGACCGGGACCCCCTCTTGAGCCTAGACGAGACTTCTCATGGCTTAACCACGCTCGCCCAAGTGAGACTTCACATGGCACCAACCACGCTCACTTTCAACCTACGACTCGACTCAGATTGGGACTTCACAAATTATTCAGCCAGGGCTGTCCCATACCAGCCATGTGGTAGTACGATTAGGGCTTTGCAACAGTAGCTCACAGACCGGTCCTTAATTGACTCAGGCCCAACCACATACCCCCGTGCACGACAATCAACCACTGCGGCTCCAACCAACAGGGCATGCCTGCACCCACCACTCTAACCAATTGCCTAAGTCTAAACCAGTTTTATATTTGTTTTCAAAATATTTCATAATCCTCCTTGACTCACCAAAATCAAGAGTTCATATCATTTTATGTAAACAGGGTCATCATTTTATGTGAAAGATATCCCGAAACAAATATTGTAGCTAAGCAGGTCTAAGCATTTGATATAAATTCCTCTAGCCAACACTAATGTATTAACTAGAGTTTGAATCTAGGGTGACAAGGTATTGAGGAATTCAAATTCAATGGAGGGATTAACAAGTAGGCATTAACTATATTTAAAACTGAATTGAAATACGTTGAATAAACATATGCATGCAATATAATTTGAATCAACATAATTTTATTTTGAAATCTGGGATCAACATGATCAAGGAGGGTGACTTGCCTTGCCCTTCAAATTGATTTGAATCTTCGTCGAAGAAATCTCCCGAATCGTCGAAGTCTACACGTGAAAATAACCCACCAAATTCAAATAAATTCAAATTAAAATTCAAATTGACTCAAATGTTTGAATTGAGGCTAGAAATGGATAGAGGAGAATTTTTGATGAATTTAGAAATTTGTTTGGGCTAAATCGGAGTTAGAACGAAGGAGAACGGGCTCCGGGAAGTTTGAGAAGAGAGAAAATGGAAAATCTAAATTATTGGAATTATTTTCCTAAAGGAAAATCTGAATTATTGCGTCAGCAGGGGATTTAATAATCGGCTGAATTATTTTTCTATTGGAAAAGCTCTATATGACGCAATGCTGACGTCGGCAGAGATTTGAATTTTCGGGCATGCCACTGACATGTGGGCCCAGGTCCATGGACCGAGCCTACGGAAGGAGGGAGACGCTGAGGTGGCGGGGCGGGCTGACCGGGCGAGGAGGCGCGGAGGTGGCGCTGGCGTGGCAGGGGCGTGGCGCCCACGTCAGCCTCGGCCGCTGACGTGGCCAGGCCGGTGGAGGGTGGCGCTCGGGACTGGGGACGACGGCGATGCTCCGGCGAGCGGCGGCCGGCGGCGAGGGGCCGAGGAGAGAGAGGAGGAGACGGGGAGCTCGGCGGTGAGGTCGGCGATTACCGGAGGTGGCCGGAGCAGGGCCGGCGGCGAGGAGCGGCGGCGGCGCAGCTCGGGCGGCGACGGGAACGGCTCTCCAGCGGCATTCGGGCTCGGCCGAGGGGTGGACGGGGTGCGCGAGGGTGCGGCGAAGCTCGCGGAGGCGACGGTGGGGCGCGAGAGCGACGGAGGCGGCGGCGTTTGCTCACCGTGCTTTCGCCGGCGCTCGGGGAGAAGAAGCACGGGCGAGGGAGCTCGGGCGACGGAGGGGCCGAATTGGATAGCGGAGGGGGTGGGGCGAGATGGGGAGGAGCCGGGCGGGGGCTTAAATAGGCTCGGGGAGGGGAGGGTGGCTGAGGATTTCTCGCCGAAGGCGAGCGGCGGTTGCGGGCGGAGTTGGGGAGGTGGGCGCGAATCCGGCGGGGAGGGGGCGCGAGAGTCCTGCGGGGGAGGTTGGGGAGTGGGCAGTGCACGCGGGAGGTGGGGGAGTGGCGCGCGCACGGGAGAGAGGGGAGCCGGGAAGGGCGGGCGGTCGGTGCGGGCGGCGGCGGCGCGAGGTGGAAGAGGAGGCGGGGAAGACAACCCTGACGAGTGGGGCCCGGGGCGCAGAGAGGGAGGAGCGTAGAGCGGCTGACGGGCGGGACCGGGTTGGCAGAGAAGGAAGGGGAGAAGGGGGCGCCGACAGGTGGGCCCAGGCAGGCAGAGAGAGGAAAGGGCGAATGGCGCGGATTCGGCCGACGCGGGAAGAGGGGGAGATGCGGGCCGGACGCGTGTCGCGAGGGGAGGAGGGGAAGGCGCATCCGGGCGGGTGGCATGGCCGGCATCTGGCCGTCCACGTGGCGGCCGGATGAGGGGGGTGAGGGATTTTGATTTTATTTTTCTGATTTTGGATTTTCAGAAATTGACAGGAAATTTAATAAGCCTCAGAAAAATACCAAATAACCTCCAAAAATTCCAGAAAATTTCATAGAATCTCCTGGACACATTTGGAATTTAATAAAAATATTTACAACTAATGTTGGTCCATAATTTTCATACTTTAAATTACTTTTTAATTTCAAAATACATTTTTAAACTCCAGAAAATCCAGGGAACCAGATAAAAGTCAAATAACTCCAAATAATTAATTTGAATTAGGATTTTTATAGAAAATCAATATATCTTTTTATTTAATAATATTTTTAGGTTTTCCTGAAAATGCTTTTCGAATCCAACTTTTTCAAAAACAGAAATCCAGGGCAAATCCAACTTTAAACTTTAGGCACAACAATACTTAAATTTAATTCATATTTTATTTTAATATTATTTATTTATTCATTACTTCATTTTAATTTTAATAAAAACCTGGGCTGTTACATGGATGGAACCCGCAGTTTAAAACTTGACCAATGGTAATTGGTTAGCTAGTGTTGGTAGTTGGAACCTTCACTAGAAAGTTAATTCTGTTAAAACATTTACTTCATTAAATTGATGCCTTCAAAAATAATTAGTAGTAATTGAGATATCAAATATTGCTTTGTGCAAAAGAACCGTATGGCCTTCCTCTGTTAAAGCCTTGCATCTATGCATTTTTCCCAAGACTTGCGGAGTACTTTATGTACTCACATGCTACACTTAAAAATAAAATCTCAGAGGAAGTTGAAGCTCAAGAAGGTGACTACGACTACTGCTTCGCTTGTGGCTGTGATGGATTCTTCCCGGAGGACTAGGCCGCGCTTCCCCAGTCAACTGCCTGTGGCATCTTGATGGGTCTACTTTGATTTCACTTTGCTTCCGCTGTGTTTTGATTGTGTGAGGTCTTGAAACCTCCAATGTAATAAGGTGACCCGGTGGTCAGTACTCTTATCTATTGTAATAAATCGTTGATGGTGATGTTTTCCATTCTGTTCGACTGTGTGCACTAGCTTTGATCTGGGACTAGTGCTGTAATACACAGAGGGTCCGGGTTTGGTAATCCGGGGGCCCGACAGAGATGGTATCAGAGCCAATTTGACTGTAGGACGTGACCTAGATTAGGAATGGCAAACCATAAGGACTTATATTTATAAAAAGAGTATATTAAAAATGTATAAGCTTCTTTGCTTCTACTCTCTTCTTACTTAGAATCTCGTTCTTGTCTCCAACTCCATTTGTTAAAACTTTTACTAATCTTTTCTTTCACTCAACTTTGTAGATGGCTGGTTCATCCTCCGCTGCCCCGTGGGACTACTACTCACATGGAGAGGATGCTGGAGCATTCGCTAGCCTTCTCCGGCAGCTGATGCAGTGTTTGGAGTACCGTTAGCCGCCCATTTTCAGGGGTCGGAAGATGCGGATCCTGGATCGAGACTCATGGACGATGGAGGTATTCCTGTATGCACGGGAAGAGGAATTCAACTCCCACACCTACCCCATCAAGCACTCTCGGTCTCGCTGTTTCGACGCTGTCCAGGACGCAGCACGCCTCGCCATTGACGAGTTGTGCCACCTGCACAAGGATGCTGTACATCAGTCCCCTTTCTGCTTCTTCATCAACCCCAGGGTAGGACAGAGGTATCCAGATCCCTTCGATATTCCAGCTGACGATCCTCGACTGTCACATCAGGTGCAGCTCACCCAGGCGATGGCAGTCACTTATGCTAGAGCTCAGGAGGAGATTGGACAACTCCGGATGCTTCTCACTTCCAGCTATCAGTACTCCGACACTCTTCGCGCACAGCTTCTTCGGAGCCAGGCAGCTGAGTTTGAGCTGGGACGTCTCAGGGCCGCAGCCGACTACGCGCCGTCTTCACCCGTAGTCGATTACACGCCGTCTTCCCCAGTACCAGCTGTCATCCCCAACAATCCGGCACCAGCTCGACTTTCAGGACTCCACATCAGACTTACAGCACGCAAGAAGGTGCGACGCCCCAGTCCGCCACCTGTCATTACTCTCAAGAAGCGCAAGCCTTCTCCTTCTCGTTCTCGGTCGACTGCCTCCAGTCGTAACCGTGCCTCGGCCGAGTGTGACTGTTCACGTCACCACGTGAGAGAACGCCAGGAAGACCCGGAGGAGGATCCAGAAGAGGACCCGGAAGAAGACCCTGAGGAGCGCGTCTTTGGAGAAGATTAGTAGTCTTTTGAGTCCGTAGTACCCAAATAAAATGTCCGCGTCCTTAGAACGCTTATTGTTATGTTTTGGTGTGCTAGATGGACTGTACCAGGCCTATGTGCACTTGTGGTACAGCCATCCTTGGAGTTATTTTGTTTTTAATAAAAGTTTTCCCTAAGTGGTTGCTGGTTTCTTCTTGTGTGTGGCTTGGGATGTTATTTAGTTTCCCCTAACTTCTTATCTATTCTTTTTCCCTCTTACCTTCTGCTAACCTAAACCGCTTCAGATGGTGAACACAAGGAGCAACCCTGGCAGCAGCCGTGACGCCAACAATCAGCCGGAGGACAACATTCCACCACCTCCTGCTCAGGCCCCCAACTTGGAGCAAATGATGGCCATGCAACTTCAGCTTCTTCAAGCTTTAGCACAAAACCAAGTGCAGCCAGCCCAACATGCACCCAACCAGGCACCCCAGTCTAAGTTGGGAGAATTCATGAGGACAAGGCCTCCCACTTTTGCTGGATCAGTGGATCCCCTGGAGGCAGATGATTGGATCAAGGATGTGGAAAGAAAATTGGTCCTAGCTCAGTGCAACGATAATGAAAAGGTGCTGTATGCTGCTCACCAGCTCAAGGGAATGGCTGCCAACTGGTGGGAAAACTACCGCGCCGCCCATCAAAATGCACAAGCCATCACTTGGGAGGAGTTTGTCGAAGCTTTCCGCACTGCCCATATTCCTACGGGAATAATGGAAATGAAGAAGAGAGAATTCTACCAACTACAACAGGGAAACCTCAGTGTTTCCGAATACTTGAACAAGTTCACCCAACTGTCCAGGTATGCATCTGAAGAGGTCACCTCAGAGGCGACCAAGATTTGGAGGTTCACGCAGGGACTTGACCCCAATCTCAAGGTGCAGCTGGTATCCAATGATTTCCCTACCTTCCAGCACCTAGTGAACAAGGCCTTTGTCCAAGAAGATGCTCAGCGTCAGCTATACGAAACCCGGAAGAGGAAGTTTCAAGCCCAGCAAGGAGCAAGCAGCTCTCGATTCCGCCCCAACGCACCTCACTTTCACAAGCCTTCAGAGTCAAGCGTGCCAAGGACTCCCTTTTCAGGACCTCGCCCAAATCCACAAACTCCCCGGGCAAGCAATGGTGGACAACCCCAGCAGAACAAGACTTCAGCAGCAGGAGTGCAGTGCTTTAACTGTAAGAACATGGGGCACTATGCCAGCAACTGTCCCCAGAAACGCCCAGCAATGACCCCAGTTCGTTTGAATCTAGGGACTACACCAGCACGAGCTCCAAATGCAGGACAAGGCCGTGGAACACCTCAGACCCCTAGGGCTCCACAAGTGGTGAGCAGAGGGCATCTCAACCATGTGACCGCGGAAGCAGCCCAGGATGCACCCGACGTAGTTCTGGGTAAGTTTCTTGTCAACTCAGTATTTGCATCAGCATTATTTGATTCTGGAGCTTCGCATTCTTTTGTGTCAAAAGATGTGGTTGAAAGGTATAATTGGGATGTGAGTAAACTACAGAACCCCATGCTAGTCCAGTCCCCTGGAAAGGAAATGAGGACTAACACAGTTTGCCCTGATGCAACTGTGGATATAAATGGAGTTAAATTCTTAGCGAATCTTATTATAATAGACTCCAAGGGTTTAGATGTAATACTTGGAATGGATTGGTTAACCAAGTATAAAGGGCAGATAGATTGTGCTGATCGAGCTGTTACAATCACTAACTCTGATGGGATTCAAGTAAGGTATAAGTCAAACTCCCCTACCCAGAGCAGGTGTAGTTTGAACAGTGTGAAGGGAGTGACTCTGGAAAAAGTACCTATAGTGAGTGAGTACCCAGATGTATTCCCTGAAGATTTGCCCGGAATGCCGCCAGACAGGGAAGTAGAGTTTGTCATCAACCTAGTACCTGGAACAGCTCCAATTTCCAAGAGACCTTATCGGATGTCTGCAAATGATTTGGCGGAAGTTAAGAAACAAATTGAAGAGCTGCAGGATAAAGGATTTGTAAGGCCAAGCTCGTCACCTTGGGGAGCACCAGTACTGTTAGTGAAGAAGAAGGACGGAAGTCTTCGCATGTGTGTGGACTATCGATCCTTGAATGATGTGACGATTAAGAACAAGTACCCTTTACCCAGAATAGATGATCTGTTTGATCAGTTGAAAGGATCATGTGTATTCTCTAAGATTGATCTTCGATCAGGATATCACCAATTGAAGTTAAGACCAGAGGACATACCCAAGACCGCATTTGCTACCCGTTATGGATTGTATGAGTATACAGTGATGTCTTTCGGTCTAACCAATGCCCCAGCATACTTCATGAATCTGATGAATAAGGTGTTCATGGAATATCTGGATAAGTTTGTGGTTGTATTCATCAATGATATTTTGATATATTCCAAGAATGAGGAAGAACATGCCGAACATTTGAGGATAGTTTTGGAAAAGCTCAGAGAAAATCAGTTGTATGCCAAGTTTAGTAAGTGTGAGTTTTGGTTAAAGAAAGTAGCTTTCTTGGGCCATGTGTGATGAGGACATCCCTTCCATGGATACAACTCAGCCACAGCAAGGGTTGCACGGACCACTCACTCGAGCTCGTGCTCGTCAACTTAATTACCAGGTGAATTCATTCCTAGGTTCATATATTACTGAGAATAGACCGCTACCTAATGCAAGTAATTTAATTGTGCTTAGGAACCTGGGAAAGGATGAAGGAGAAGGACGTGGAGTCATGGACATGCCTGGATGGAATAATGGAGTTCACCACGTCACTTTGGGGCCAAGCCAAACAAGAATTCGAGTTGGACACGTTCTGGAATCAGATTCGGACTGCTGCGTTGGTACCAAGTTCAAACGGGCATAACTTCCTCATACGGACTCTGATTGGGACGTTCTTGTACTTCATGGAAAGCTTAGGAAGTCTATTTTCCAACAGATCCGACCTCAGCTTCAAATTCCATCTGAGCCGGCCGTAATCATCAAATTACTCCACGTTGTTTTCTGAGTCCGAGTCAAAAAGGGTGCTGCGCCACCTCCACTTGGGCCCATGGGCCTTGTAACCCTAGGGCGTGCCCTTGGACGCCCCCCCTGGTCGTTCTCCCTATAAAGGAGCCGCCGCCTTCGTTGCTAAGACTTGGATTTCGTTGAATTTAGGTTTAGCCATTGTGCAAACTTTTGTTCTTCAGTTGTGTTGGACGACCACCTGTCAAGACATCTTCGGAATCCCACCTTTGTGTTTCGCAATATAATTTGTGCTTCATTCATATTCGCAATGTCAGATTGCCTATATCTTATTCTTGCTAGTTCTTCGATTGCTCGCAGGGATTGAACTTCGTGTTCAGGTTGATCGCGCCTCCAGCGAGATCAATAACACTTCGGAGTTGGTTCAGCGATTGCTAAGGCGCAAGCGTCGTCGTACGGTTGTAGTCGGATCGTGAGGGTCACCTCCACCAAAATCGAAAGTTATCCATCTCATCGAAAGATCGGGCACCTCGTCTTCATCAATGTGATTTCAGCAGGAGGAGTGTCCGTAGACCCTGAGAAAGTAAATGATGTGCTTAACTGGACACAACCAAAGTCAGTATCCGAGATCAGGAGTTTTCTTGGATTGGCTGGTTACTATCGTCGATTTATCGAAGGCTTCTCCAAGCTCGCAAGACCTCTCACCCAGTTGCTGAAGAAGGAAAAGAAGTTTGAATGGAGTAAACCATGTGAGAATAGTTTCCAAGAGTTGAAGAAGAGGTTAACTTCTGCACCAGTGTTGACGCTTCCGGACATTAGGAAGGATTTCGAAGTCTTCTGTGATGCGTCAAGGCAAGGATTAGGCTGTGTACTGATGCAAGAAAGAAAGGTAGTAGCATATGCCTCGAGGCAGCTGTGACCCCATGAAGAAAATTACCCAACTCATGATTTAGAGCTTGCTGCCGTAGTGCATGCACTGAAAATATGGAGGCACTATTTGATTGGTAACCGCTGCGAGATTTACACGGATCACAAAAGCCTGAAGTACATATTTACTCAACCCGAGCTTAACATGAGGCAAAGGAGATGGCTTGAATTAATAAAGGATTATGATATTGGAATACATTATCACCCAGGAAAGGCTAATGTGGTAGCGGATGCCTTGAGCAGAAAGAGTTATTGTGCTAAGCTGTGGATTAAGGACAGTAAGCTGGAAAAACTGGAGATTTCAGAGCCGCGTAAGCCATCGGGCACATACGCGGCAGCTTCGACCCCAAAAAACGTCGTTTAGGCCCTCAAAACGGGCCCGCAAACCGAGGAAAAATCAAGTTTCTCAGAATTTGCTCAAAATTGACAGAGCCCTTCTACAAGTGATTCTAAGGTTCCCCGTGCAGACGGCATCCTTTTTCGAGCTCCAGAACTCCGTGTGCAGTGCCCTCTAGTTGTCTTTCTGCGCGGTGTACTCGTTTGTGTTCTAGGCTCGCGTCTCTAGTACGGTCTAGCCTAGGGCCAGCACCAACCGGCGTTGAACGATTTTTCAGCTTGCATTTTCTGAATTGATTATTGCTACTCCTTGCTACCAAACTTGAGCCTTCCCAGCTACACCTTTCCTACACCGTACAGGCTGAGCTTCACCTGGCAATCGCTCCATCCAATCTTCGCAGATATATTGTCATCGCTGGTTGCCGATCACCCTGTGGCTTGGTAAGAATTGGTAAGAATTCGATAGAAGGTTTGAGACGAGCGACTTTTGAACCACCATACCCTAGTACTTGTTAGGGACATATTCTTGTATTTTTGCTAACAATGCCAGGTTCTGGAGAGTTTTCAGATCAGAACTCATCTCATAGTCCTCGTACGAAGGGAATCATACAACATTTCACACGCGAAATGAATCGTCGTACGGAGGGCCTTGAGGAGGATGTTAGAGTCACAAATGAGCGACTTGCTCAACTCGAGGGCGCCCAGATTCAGACAAACGCAACGCTTGCTGCGATGGAGAAAGCACAAGGTATCACTAACAATTCTTTGGCAGATATTATGGCGCGCCTTGAGGAGATTGCCCAAGCTTCGGCTGTTGTTCCCCCTGCTGTGATGGTAGAGGGACAAGATGAATTCGACGATGTGGGTGATTCCGAGGCAGATGGCAGGGCTAACCACAACAACGATCGACTTCATCGACCATTGCGTTTTAACCAACAAGGTATGCGAAGAGAACTCCCACGACGTGAGGTACGTGACCACGATGACGCTTTTGCTAAGGTTAAATTCACTATGCCCTCTTTTAATGGTAAATATGATCCTGATGGATATCTTGATTGGGAATTAACTGTTGATCAAAAATTTGCTTGCCATGATTTTCCTGAGAATAGACGAGTTAGGGCTGCCACTAGTGAATTTACCGACTTTGCTTCTATTTGGTGGAAAGAACATTGCCGTCAACATCCCAATAACATACCTAACACGTGGGAGGCTTTAAAATTGCTTATGCGCCATCGTTTTGTTCCCTCATATTATGCTCGTGATTTGTTAAATAAACTGCAACGCTTACAACAAGGTGCAAAGTCTGTGGAAGAATACTATCAGGAATTACAAATTGGTATGTTGCGCTGTGGGTTAGTTGAGAATGAGGAGGCATCAATGGCTAGGTTTTTGGGGGGGTTGAATCGTGAAATTCAGGACATTCTTGATTACAAAGATTACAACTCCATGACTAGATTGTTTCATCTTGCTTGCAAAGCTGAACGCGAATTGCAGGGACGCCAGGTGAGGACGCGATTTAACTCTTCTGCAGGTCGCACCAATTCATGGACGCGCACACCTTCTGCCTCATCCACTGTGGCGCCCCCGCCATTACCCTCCAACAACAGGCAGCGCTCTACTACGTCAAATTCGGCGCCACGAGTTTCCGAAGCACCCAAATCAGCACCACAACTTTCTGCAAAAACATCCTCTTCGGTTGCTTCGACAGGACGAACGAGAGACATTCAATGCCATCGTTGCAAAGGCTATGGACACATGATGCGGGACTGTCCAAGCAAGCGTGTATTGATTATACGCGATGATGGTGGGTATTCCTCTGCTAGTGATTTTGATGATGAAACATATGCTATGCTTGCAAATGACCCTGCAGGACATGATGATGGATCTGACCGTGAGGAGGAGCATGTTGGCGCCGAAGATGCCGACAAGTATTTGAGCATTATAGTGCAACGCGTACTAAGTGCTCAAGTGTCTCATGCCGAGCAAAATCAGCGCCATAATTTGTTCCAAATCAAGGGCGTTATCAAGGAACGCTCGATTCGCATAATTGTTGATGGTGGGAGTTGCAACAATTTGGCGAGTATGGATATGGTGGAGAAGCTTGCTTTGCCAACCAAACCTCATCCCCACCCATACCATATTCAGTGGTTCAACAACAGTGGTAAGTTAAAGGTAACACGGATGGTGAGAGTACACTTTTCTATGGGTTCATACCATGATTATGTTGATTGCGACGTTGTTCCTATGCAAGCTTGTTCATTGTTATTAGGAAGACCTTGGCAATATGATACTGATTGTGTGCATCATGGTAGGAATAATCAATATTCTCTCATGTTTAATGGAAAGAAAATTGTGCTGCATCCTATGACTCATGAACAAATTGTTAAAGATGATCTTGCTAGAGCTAGTAGAGAGAAAAGCCGAGAGAATGCTGAGAGCGAAAATCAGATTGTAGCAAAAGAACTTGAGCAACACAAAAAGAAAGAACCTAAATCTGTTCATGCGAAGAATAAAGAAATTAAATTGAAAGGTGCTTGTTTCCTTGCTACCAAATCTGACATGACTGAGCTGAATGCTAGTGATTCTGTTTGCTATGCATTAGTTTGCAAAGAAGCTTTGTTTTCTTTTGAGGATATCCCTCCTTCTTTGCCACCTGCTGTCACTAACATTTTGCAGGAGTACCAAGATGTCTTTCCAAAGGACATACCATCGGGGCTGCCACCACTTCGTGGAATTGAGCATCAAATTGATTTAATTCCTGGTGCATCTTTGCCCAACCGCGCACCATACAGGACTAATCCAGAAGAAACTAAAGAAATTCAGCGCCAAGTTCAAGAGTTGCTTGATAAAGGGTATGTGCGCGAATCCCTTAGTCCTTGTGCTGTTCCGGTCATTTTAGTACCAAAGAAAGATGGGTCATGGCGCATGTGTGTGGATTGTAGAGCAATCAATAACATTACCATTAGGTATCGTCATCCTATTCCTAGGTTAGATGATATGCTTGATGAATTGAGTGGCTCTGTTGTCTTTTCCAAGGTTGATTTGCGTAGTGGTTATCATCAAATCCGCATGAAATTAGGCGATGAATGGAAAACGGCATTTAAAACTAAGTTTGGGTTATATGAGTGGTTAGTAATGCCGTTTGGTTTAACTAATGCACCTAGTACCTTCATGAGACTAATGAACGAGGTTTTGCGTGCTTTCATTGGTAAATTTGTGGTGGTTTATTTTGATGATATATTGATATATAGCAAATCATTAGAGGAACATCTTGACCATTTACGTGCTGTCTTTAATGCTTTACGTGATGCACGCCTATTTGGTAACCTTGAGAAGTGCACCTTTTGCACCGATCGAGTTGCGTTTCTTGGCTATGTTGTTACTCCACAGGGAATTGAAGTTGATCAAGCCAAGGTGGAAGCAATCCAGAGTTGGCCGACTCCTAACACGGTCACACGGGTGCGGAGTTTTTTAGGACTTGCTGGGTTCTACCGCCGCTTCGTGAAGGATTTCAGCACCATCGCCGCACCATTGAATGAGCTTACCAAGAAGGGCGTGCCATTTGTTTGGAGCACCCCACAGGAGAACGCCTTCACCACATTGAAAGATAAGTTAACACATGCACCCCTACTCCAACTTCCTGATTTCAATAAGACTTTTGAACTAGAATGTGATGCTAGCGGAATTGGAATTGGTGGTGTGTTGTTGCAAGAAGGCAAACCTGTAGCATACTTTAGTGAGAAATTGAGTGGGCCTAGTTTGAATTATTCTACTTATGATAAGGAGTTATATGCACTTTTTCGAACCTTAGAAACTTGGCAACATTATTTATGGCCCAAAGAATTTGTTATACATTCTGATCATGAATCTTTAAAGCATATTCGAAGTCAAGGTAAACTGAACCGTAGACATGCAAAGTGGGTTGAATTTATTGAGTCTTTTCCTTATGTCATAAAACACAAGAAGGGAAAGGAGAATGTTATTGCTGATGCTTTGTCTAGGAGATATTCCATGCTATCACAACTTGACTTCAAAATTTTTGGATTAGAGACTATTAAAGAGCAATATGTGCACGATGCTGATTTTGCGGAAATCCTGTTGAATTGTCAAGAAGGGAAAATGTGGAATAAGTTTGTCATTAATGATGGGTTTGTGTTTAGAGCCAACAAGTTGTGCATTCCTGCTGGTTCCGTTCGTCTGTTGTTGTTACAGGAAGCACATGGAGGCGGGTTGATGGGACATTTTGGTGTGAAGAAAACGGAGGACATACTTGCTGATCATTTCTTTTGGCCAAAAATGAGACGGGACGTCGAGCGCTACGTTGCTCGCTGCACTACATGTCAAAGAGCTAAGTCACGACTTAATCCTCATGGTTTATATATGCCTTTACCCGTTCCTAGCGTTCCGTGGGAAGATATTTCGATGGACTTTGTTTTAGGATTGCCTAGGACCAAGAAGGGGAGGGATAGTATATTTGTGGTTGTTGATAGATTTTCTAAGATGGCCCATTTTATACCATGTCATAAGAGCGATGATGCTACCCATATTGCTGATTTATTCTTTCGTGAAGTTATTCGCTTGCATGGTGTGCCCAATACTATAGTTTCAGATCGTGATACTAAATTCCTTAGCCATTTTTGGAGAACTCTATGGGCTAAATTGGGGACTAAGCTGTTATTTTCTACTACTTGTCATCCCCAAACTGATGGACAAACTGAGGTTGTGAATAGAACTTTATCTACCATGCTTAGGGCTGTGTTGAAAAAGAATTTGAAAATGTGGGAAGAATGCTTGCCTCATGTTGAGTTTGCTTACAATCGTTCATTGCATTCTACTACAAAGATGTGCCCTTTTGAAGTTGTTTATGGTTTTGTGCCTCGTGCTCCTATTGATTTAATGCTTCTTCCATCTTCGGAGAAATTGAACCCTGATGCTAAACAGCGTGCTGAATTGATTTTAAAAATGCATGAGACAACTAAGGAAAATATAGAACGCATGAATGCTAAATATAAACTTGCTGGTAGTCAGGGGAGGAAATGTTTAACTTTTGAACCTGGGGATCTTGTTTGGTTGCATTTAAGAAAAGATAGGTTCCCTGAATTGAGAAAATCGAAATTGATGCCAAGAGCTGATGGTCCTTTCAAGGTGTTAGAAAAGATTAATGATAATGCATACAAGCTTCAACTGCCTGCAGATTTTGCTGTGAGTCCCACTTTTAACATTGCAGATTTAAAGCCCTACTTGGGAGAAGAGGACGAGTTAGAGTCGAGGACGACTCAAATGCAAGAAGGGGAGGATGATGAGGACATCCCTTCCATGGATACAACTCAGCCACAGCAAGGGTTGCACGGACCACTCACTCGAGCTCGTGCTCGTCAACTTAATTACCAGGTGAATTCATTCCTAGGTTCATATATTACTGAGAATAGACCGCTACCTAATGCAAGTAATTTAATTGTGCTTAGGAACCTGGGAAAGGATGAAGGAGAAGGACGTGGAGTCATGGACATGCCTGGATGGAATAATGGAGTTCACCACGTCACTTTGGGGCCAAGCCAAACAAGAATTCGAGTTGGACACGTTCTGGAATCAGATTCGGACTGCTGCGTTGGTACCAAGTTCAAACGGGCATAACTTCCTCATACGGACTCTGATTGGGACGTTCTTGTACTTCATGGAAAGCTTAGGAAGTCTATTTTCCAACAGATCCGACCTCAGCTTCAAATTCCATCTGAGCCGGCCGTAATCATCAAATTACTCCACGTTGTTTTCTGAGTCCGAGTCAAAAAGGGTGCTGCGCCACCTCCACTTGGGCCCATGGGCCTTGTAACCCTAGGGCGTGCCCTTGGACGCCCCCCCTGGTCGTTCTCCCTATAAAGGAGCCGCCGCCTTCGTTGCTAAGACTTGGATTTCGTTGAATTTAGGTTTAGCCATTGTGCAAACTTTTGTTCTTCAGTTGTGTTGGACGACCACCTGTCAAGACATCTTCGGAATCCCACCTTTGTGTTTCGCAATATAATTTGTGCTTCATTCATATTCGCAATGTCAGATTGCCTATATCTTATTCTTGCTAGTTCTTCGATTGCTCGCAGGGATTGAACTTCGTGTTCAGGTTGATCGCGCCTCCAGCGAGATCAATAACACTTCGGAGTTGGTTCAGCGATTGCTAAGGCGCAAGCGTCGTCGTACGGTTGTAGTCGGATCGTGAGGGTCACCTCCACCAAAATCGAAAGTTATCCATCTCATCGAAAGATCGGGCACCTCGTCTTCATCAATGTGATTTCAGCAGGAGGAGTGTCCGTAGACCCTGAGAAAGTAAATGATGTGCTTAACTGGACACAACCAAAGTCAGTATCCGAGATCAGGAGTTTTCTTGGATTGGCTGGTTACTATCGTCGATTTATCGAAGGCTTCTCCAAGCTCGCAAGACCTCTCACCCAGTTGCTGAAGAAGGAAAAGAAGTTTGAATGGAGTAAACCATGTGAGAATAGTTTCCAAGAGTTGAAGAAGAGGTTAACTTCTGCACCAGTGTTGACGCTTCCGGACATTAGGAAGGATTTCGAAGTCTTCTGTGATGCGTCAAGGCAAGGATTAGGCTGTGTACTGATGCAAGAAAGAAAGGTAGTAGCATATGCCTCGAGGCAGCTGTGACCCCATGAAGAAAATTACCCAACTCATGATTTAGAGCTTGCTGCCGTAGTGCATGCACTGAAAATATGGAGGCACTATTTGATTGGTAACCGCTGCGAGATTTACACGGATCACAAAAGCCTGAAGTACATATTTACTCAACCCGAGCTTAACATGAGGCAAAGGAGATGGCTTGAATTAATAAAGGATTATGATATTGGAATACATTATCACCCAGGAAAGGCTAATGTGGTAGCGGATGCCTTGAGCAGAAAGAGTTATTGTGCTAAGCTGTGGATTAAGGACAGTATGCCTGCCCTTCAAGAAGAATTTGAGCGGCTCAACTTGGAAATGGTAGAGGAAGGGTTCCTGGCAACTCTAGAGGTTCAACCCACGCTACAGGACCAAATCAAGGCAGCTCAAGTAGAGGATAAGTACGTTAAGGAAATTAAAGAAAACATGAAGAAAGGAAAGGCACCAGAATTTTCAGAGGATGAAGAAGGTACCCTGTGGTTTGGGAAAAGAATTATGGTACCCGAAAAGAAAGAGATGAAGGAGTTAATCCTGAAGGAAGCTCATGAATCTGGATATTCAATTCACCCTGGGAGTACCAAGATGTACCAAGATCTCAAGGAAAGGTATTGGTGGTCAAGTATGAAACGAGAAATTGCAGAATATGTAGCTTTGTGCGATGTGTGCCAGCGAATTAAAGCGGAACATCAGAGACCCGCTGGGCTCCTACAACCTTTGCAGATACCTGAGTGGAAATGGGAAGAAATTGGTATGGATTTTATAACTGGATTACCAAGAACCAAAACAGGGCACGATTCAATTTGGGTTATAGTGGATCGTTTGACAAAAGTCGCCCATTTCATTCCAGTAAAGACCACATACTCCGGGGATAGACTTGCAGAGTTGTACATGTCAAGAATTGTGTGCTTGCATGGGATCCCAAAGAAGATTGTGTCAGATCGAGGAGCCCAGTTCACTTCGAGATTTTGGCAAAAGCTACATGAACTTTTGGGCACAAACTTAAACTTCAGTACAGCTTATCATCCACAGACAGATGGTCAAACAGAAAGAGTAAATCAAATCCTGGAAGACATGTTGAGAGCTTGTGTACTGGCAAACAAGAATAGTTGGGATCAGAGTTTGCCCTATGCGGAGTTTTCCTATAACAACAGTTATCAATCCAGTTTGCAAATGTCTCCGTTCGAAGCCCTATACGGCAGAAAGTGTAGGACTCCATTGTATTGGAAGGAAACAGGAGAAGGACAAGTGTTTGGACCAGATGTGCTGAAGCAAGCAGAAGAACAAGTTCATCTAATCCAGGACAGATTAAAAACAGCACAAACCAGACAGAAAAGTTATGCAGACAATCGACGTAGAAGCTTAGAATTCGTACCTGGGGATCATGTTTATTTGAAGGTGTCACCTCTCAAAGGAATGAGACGTTTTGGAGTCAGTGGAAAGCTAGCTCCCAGATTCATTGGACCTTTTCCTGTTGTGGCGAAACGAGGAGAAGTGGCTTACCAGTTGGAGCTTCCACCACAGCTGTCAAAGGTGCATGACGTCTTTCATGTGTCTCAACTAAGAAAGTGTCTCAGAGTTCCAGAAGAGCAGATGCCTCTAGATGAAATAAACGTGAAGGAGGACCTCACCTATCCAGAGTATCCAGTCAAGATATTGGAGGAAGCAGAGCGCCGTACGCGCAGCAAGGTTATCAAGTTCTGTAAAGTGCAGTGGAGCAACCATTCAGAATCGGAAGCAACTTGGGAGCGTGAAGAGGATCTAAAAGAAGAGTTCCCCGACCTTTTTCCCAGTCCATCCGAATCTCGGGGTCGAGATTCTTTCTAAGGGGGGTAGGTTTGTCACATCCCAAAAATTTGGCTTTTTGAAAAATTTAAATTCAAATTAATTATTTTAAGGTAATTGGATTTTACTTGGCTTTTATTTGCCTTTCTGGATTTTCTGGAATTTAAAAACTATTTTCAGAATTTAAAAAGTAATTCAAAATATGAAAATTAAATATCAACAGAAGTTGGAAATAATTTTATTAAATCCAAAGTATCTCCAGGAGCTTCTGTGAATTTGTCTGGAATTTTTGGAGGTATTTTCATATTTTTCTGAGGCCTAAATAAATTTCTAGCATTTTCTGAAATTAAAAATCATTAAAAATCCAAATCTTTTCCTCCGGCCGACGCGTGGACGGCCCAGATCCGCCCACGTCGCCGCTCGGCCGATCCCGGCCGCACCTCCCTCTCCCTCGCTGTCCAGCGGGCCCGGCCCGTCAGCCGGCGGCCCCGCCTTCCCCTCCTCCGCGCCCGACGCGTGGACGGCTCGGATGAGCCGAGTCTCCGCGCGGGCCATCCAGCCGCCCGCTCTCACTCCCGCCCTCACCCCACTGACCCGCGGGCCCCGCCCGTCAGCCGCGCGCGCCCTCGCTCCCGCTGCCACCCGGCCCCGCCTGTCAGGCCCGTCGTCCCCGCGGAGCCGGCGCCTTCCTTTCCTTCCCCCTCTTTCCTTTTTCGCCGGCCGACCGAGACCGCGCCGGATCCCGCCTTGCCTTACCCGGCCCTCCTCGGTTTTGGAAGTCCCGGACGCCGCCGCGACCGAATCCCCGATCTCCCGGGCTCCCCTTCCATCGGCGCCCCCTCTTTCCCGTTTCTCCCCTTTCCTTCCTTTTCCCGGCCGACACACCGGCGAGCAATTGCGCTCCCGTGTCCCCTCCTCCGCCCCTATAAATAGCTCCCTCGGCCTCCCCTCTCCCCGCACCACCTCTCCCAGCCTCAGCTCTCGCTCCCGAGCCCCGTAGAGCCCTGCCACCGTGCCACCTTCCCCTCCGAGCTCCGCCCAACTCCGGTGAGCCTTTGCCGCCGCCTCGGTCAACCCCGGAGCCCGCCGTCGCCACCCCGAGCATCCTCACGCCCGGGCGAACCTCCCCGTCACCTCGGCTGCCTCTCCCCGTCACCGGAGCGCCGTCGCACCAGAGCCCCGAGCTGCGCCGTCGCCTTCCCCGTCGCCGGCCTTCTCCGCTCGTCGCCGCACCTCGTCGACCCCTCCAACGGGACCCCCTCCGCACCGGGACTTCATTTCACGCGTCACCCGAACCCCTCCGACCCTCCCTCGCCGCCGACGACCCTGCCTCCGGCCACCTTCCCCGGCCTCCCCTCCGGTAGGTAACTCAAAAGGTTTGATTGCCCTATATGGGTAGGCAAAGCCTCCCCGCTCACTTGGCTATCACCGCTCGCTCTCCCCTCCCCCGACTCCCTCGGCGCGCGTTCGAGCCCTCGGCTTCGCACGCGGAGGTTGAGTTTTTCTTAATTAAACCGCGCTGACAAGTGGACCCCACCCGTCAGTGGCAGCTGTCCTCGCAGGCCACTGTCGACTGGGCCCCACCCCTCTGCGCTGGTCACTGACAAGTAGGCCCAGAGTCCAGTGGGTCCCATGTGTCAGAGGCTGAGCCGTGGGCTCACTGTCCAGTGGGTCCCACATGTCAGGGACCGCTCTCTGTGGACTCACTGACCAGTGGACCCCACCTGTCAGTCTCTCAGAATAAAAATAAAAATTAAAATCTAATATTCCAGTGGGTCCCACCTGTCAGAAATTTCCGAATTTCTAGATTTATTCAAATCTGAGATTTTCAAATGAGCATAACTTTCTCATTTTAACTCCAAATCCAGCCATTCAAATTTCTAAATTCATCTAAAATCATAATCTATCCAGCTATGGCCTCTGTTGAATTTTTGGATTTTATTTGAATTTTATTTGTATTTATTTGCTTGTTGCCTCGTCCTTTCTCGCGTAGATTCCAACGTTGTCAACGAGCCCTCTTCACAGCAGCAAGAAGACCCAGAAACCCTGCAAGAAGGCAAGTCTCCTTTGACTATCTTGAACCTATGCTTTTGAAATGTTTTAAATATTTTAAACTATGTGCATTGCTATTTACATAAAACTTTAGTTCGATCTTTAGGTATTAGTTATTCCAACTTTGTTATGCCCTCATTTGACATTGATTGCCATGTACCTTGTCACCCTAGAACTTCCTTTGTCTCAATAATGAGATTAATATTAATCTTTGTGAATATTAGAATGGTAGTATAATGCTTAGTCATGCTATCTAATATCCTTTGGAAAATCTTGAAAATGGGAAATTATGGTTTATTATTAAATCCTTGAGTTTGAAAGTGAAGTGGCAATTGGAGTTGTCACTGTGATTTTAAAATAAAATAAAAATGTGAAAGTTGGTTTAGATTAGGGTGGATGGCTGTTTGGGTTGGTGTAGTAAGCACGAGAACTTGTTAAGTGTATGTTCCACCCTAGTCAATTAAGGACCGACGCTTGTGTTTGTCCAAACTGAGCATTAACCGTACAGCCACAAGTCTATATGGGTACGACCTAGCTGACTAACTTATGATAGTCTAGTTTAGGTGCCACCAGTGGAAAGTGGGTGCCAGGGATGGACTGGTGATCCACAGTGAGGGACAGAGATTTACTGTACTCATATGGCGCAAGAGGGGGCTTCAGATTGGGCGGATTTAACCCTTCTGCGGTGAAACCTCAGCGGGTGGTATCTAGCTAGATTAGAGTAAGGTAAAGGCTTTGTGGTATTTTATCTGGGTCTCATGCCAAAGGAAGCGTGTTGACTTTTAGGATAATTTATCTCTTGTGGGTAAAGTTGTACAACCTCTGCAGAGTGTAAAACTATTCGAATAGCCGTGCCCACGGTCAAGGGCGGGCAAGGAATGCATTCACCTGGTAGATTTCTGGTTTTTGGTTTTAAAATCAAAGTTTTGTATTCCGAGGGTGGAGGGAACTCTCGGAAGGGAATCCTGGCGGATGGAGCCAGAGAGGGTGGATGGAACCCGCAGTTTAAAACTTGACCAATGGTAATTGGTTAGCTAGTGTTGGTAGTTGGAACCTTCACTAGAAAGTTAATTCTGTTAAAACATTTACTTCATTAAATTGATGCCTTCGAAAATAATTAGTAGTAATTGAGATTTCAAATATTGCTTTGTGCAAAAGAACCGTATGGCCTTCCTCTGTTAAAGCCTTGCATCTATGCATTTTTCCCAAGACTTGCGGAGTACTTTATGTACTCACATGCTACACTTAAAAATAAAATCTCAGAGGAAGTTGAAGCTCAAGAAGGTGACTACGACTACTGCTTCGCTTGTGGCTGTGATGGATTCTTCCCGGAGGACTAGGCCGCGCTTCCCCAGTCAACTGCCTGTGGCATCTTGATGGGTCTACTTTGATTTCACTTTGCTTCCGCTGTGTTTTGATTGTGTGAGGTCTTGAAACCTCCAATGTAATAAGGTGACCCGGTGGTCAGTACTCTTATCTATTGTAATAAATCGTTGATGGTGATGTTTTCCATTCTATTCGACTGTGTGCACTAGCTTTGATCTGGGACTAGTGCTGTAATACACAGAGGGTCCGGGTTTGGTAATCCGGGGGCCCGACAAGAGAGCATGGGCGACGCACTGCTGCGACTGCGGCGGCGGGATTGGGGCGGATAAACCGCGTGTGCGAGGCCTTAGGGATTCCCGTACCGAATCGCACCCCTCCGGACCCGCAACATCAGGGTGACCGTGCCATGAGGACGAAAGCGTCATCCCGGAAGAGGACCCGGACCGCTGCGGCCACGCCCTGCACGGTGGTTGCCGCTGCTCCCGCCGGCGCGGCGAGCCCGGAGTTGGACTCCGCGAAGTACGCCGACTCAGACTTGGAGGAAGGCGCGAGCACCGAGGGCGGAGGTGCCAGGGGCGGAGAGCGCGCCGCAGGTTACCAGGAGAGGGAGGTCTCGTTGCCCGCGACAGTCGCCGAGGCGGAGCTGGTGTTGACTGGTGGCACCGGTGCAGAGGCTTCGCCCGCAGCCACGGCCGTGGCGGGGCTTCCTTCCACAGGAGTATGCGGAGCGCGGCCTTCACCAACCGTGGTGACCGAGGCGGAAGTGCCCCTGCGGAGGTCGTGATGACGAAATCTCCGGCCGCCGACGTTGTAGCTGCGGAGACCCCTTCGGTGGCTCCTTTTGTAGTGGCTACCGAGGTGGGGTCTTCTCCTCAGGCGAAGCGGCCACGCCTGCGGTCCCCCCTTCAGCGAACCTCGCGAGGGTTTGCCGTGGCGACCGGTGTTGGGAGCTTGTGGGACTCCGCGTTGAGCACCGAAGTTCCTCTACCCCGTGCCCTCCCGGCCCCTCGGGCCGCAGCGATCGTGGCGCAGGATCAGTTGCCGCTGTGGCCCCGCTCAGGGCTGAGGAGGCATCCCAACAAAGTCCCCCAGCTGCCACCGAGGGTAGGCTAGGACGACATACCTTTTAACAGAATTTTTTCCGTGTCTAGCGCGACAATCTTATACTTCCTCTCGCAGCGGCACTTATCCCGGAGGAAGAGCCATCCCTTGAGCGTGGGGGTCCTGGCGCTGGTGACACAGATGCCGTGCGCCCGAGCCCGGCGAACTTCGTCCCTCCATCGGATGCCCTGAGGGCATGGCGCGGGATTGCGGAGGACGCGGCCGCCAGCATCGGCCAGCAGGCGTTGTAGACCTATGGGTCCGGGCGCCTTGGGGACACATTGGAGGTGTCAGGAGTGAGGGTAAGCACGTGTCTTTTGGCCCATTCACAGCAGCTTAGCGCTTGTTAATCCCTCCGCCGTGCAGACACTCGTGCCGGCCCAGGCCCTGCAAGCGGCTCACGCTCGCGAGCAAGGAGCGCTACGGGGTAGGCTGCAGGCCGCCGAAGGGGAGCTGCAAGGAGCTACTGGGGTACGCTCTGCCCAGGATGCTCGTATACGCCGTTTGGAAGCGGAGTGCATGGAGATTAAGGCGCGTACCAAGGAGCTTGTTGCCGCGGCACAGGAGTTGACCGCCGAAGCGGTGCGGCAGGAAGCTGCTGCGGAGCGAGACGGCCTGCTGCAACAAGTCGCTGCGTTAGAGAGGGAGAACAGCGAGCTTGCCGTCTCTCTCGCGGAGCGGGATTGAGCCTTGGGCGACACTTCGGTAGCTGCTTAGGATGCTATGCTGGCCCTGGAAGACACCCTCAAGGGGCTTGTTGCCGAAGTGCCGGCACGCACCTTCGGGGCCGAGGACCTGTTGCGGTCGCTTCGGTGGATTGGAGACGCGGCCGACATCGCACGTGGTGCCGCAATGACCTTTGGCAACCACTGCGCCTACGTGGCGTCGTGTCTGACATGCGCGCTCCTGCGGCTCTGCGGCTGTGAACATGTTGCCGGGCTAGCCGATCCTCGATTTGAGATGCCCGCCGGAGGCGGGGTAATGTCCGGTGTCGTGCGCGCCGTTCGCCGCGCCGTGAAGTTCTTCCATGAGCGAATATGGGAGTACTGCGGGGAGGCTGCAGCCCTAGTCGAGCTGCGGAATAACTTACACGGCGAGGGAAACCTTGGCCTATTTCTGGAAGAGGTCCCACGGCGTGACGAGGATTGCGCTGCGGCCCCAGAGGACGCAGCGAACCCACAGGTGTGATGAGAGGATGTCGCGTGTTGGCGTGCGTTGTACCCGATGCTGTTCCTTTTTTGAATAAAGTTCGAAGTTGTTTCACCGCTGTTCTGATTCTTGCCCCCTTGTCCCGAGCAGCTACGCAGCCGGGGCCGACTGCTGATTTCCGACCTTGCGACCCGACGGCGTCTCCGGCGCTGGCGAAGGGCCGAGGAAGCGTTGGTTTTTTGGGTGGGTCGGGCGTCCTCGAGCGGAGCCTCGGCACGGACGCATGTTAAAGATGAGCCTGCCGAGTAGCGGCCTCGTGCGCCGGAGGTGTTTGTGCGCCTTTGTAAGCGTCCTTAGCGAATGCAAAGAATAGTCCTGATTCAAATGTGCGAAGTGCGTCTCCGCCCTGATTGGAACGTGCGAAGTGCGTCTCCGCCCCTCCGGCTACGCTGTCCCATGGTAAACTCGGAAGGTTACCACACGAGGATAGGGTTTACGCCTCGCGAGGATAGGGTGGTCAAGGTGGACGCGTAGTTGCAGTAACCGCACAAGCGCTTCGTCCCTTATCCCTTCGAAGTAGGATCAGCGGAGCTAGTGCCCTAATTTGAGGTAGACGCGCGAGCGCTCCGTCCCCTACCCTTCGAAGTGGTGGCAGCGGAGCTGGCGCCCTAGTCGAGGTAGACGCGCGAGCGTTCCGTCCCCTACCCTTCGAAGTGGTGGCAGCGGAGCTGGCGCCCTAGTCGAAGTAGGATTGCGCAAGGACAACCTCTGGTGCCTTTCGCCCGCAGGTGCGCTCGCGTGGGGGCTAGCCTCTGGTGCGTCACCTTGGTACTTCGCGGGATGCGCATAGGAGTGGGCTCCCGTGGTGCGCTTTGCACTCCGTAGAGTACGTCGGGATAGCATCCGCGTCTCTTTTATACTCCGGAGAGTGCATGGGATCGACATCCACGTCTCATTTATACTCCGAAGAGTACGCACAGGAGCAATGTCCATGCGTGCGCGGGGTTCGCGTCTTGTTTATACTCCGTAGAGTGCGCAGGGATAACATCCGCGTCTTTTTTATACTCCGGAGAGTGCGTGGGATCGACATCCACGTCTCATTTATACTCCGAAGAGTACGCACAGGAGCAACGCCCATGCGTGCGCGGGGTTCGCGTCTTGTTTATACTCCGTAGAGTGCGCAGGGATAACATCCACGTCTTTTTTATACTACGGGGAGTGCGTGCGGGGCAAACCTCAATGCTACATCTTATTTATACTCCGTAGAGTGCGTGCGGAGGTGAACCTCAACGCTACGTCTTATTTAGAGTCCGTGGACTGCGCGCGGAGGCAAGCCTCTGCGCGTTGCGGGCGGTGAGGTGCGTGCGGAGGCGGACCTCAATGCTACGTCTTATTTATACTCTGTGGAGTGCATGCGGAGGCGTCCCTCCGCTCATCTTTGTTTATACTCATACCCATGCCTTTGACGGAGAGTACGCGTGTCTTTGTTTATACTCATACCCGTGCCTTTGACAGAGAGTGCGCGCGCGAACGCGTGTCTTTGTTTATACTCATACCCGTGCCTTTGACGGAGAGTGTGCGCGCGAACGCATGTCTTTGTTTATACTCATACCTGTGCCTTTGACGGAGAGTGCGCGCGCGAACGCGTGTCTTTGTTTATACTCATACCCATATCTCTGACAGAGAGTGCGCGCGCGAACGCGTGTTTGTGTTGCGGGAAACAAGAAAAATTTGTGCAAACGGTGAACTTTATTAAATTTCTGTTTGCGCGGGTGAGCGGTTACAAAAAGGGGGGAGGTATCGACCACTAACCGCTTTTAGGACGGGGGCGACCGCTAACTAGCCGCTGGTGGCGGGACAACTCGTGCCCAGAGAGTGCGAGACGCTCTCCGGGGGCGCCCGGGGGCTCCGCATCTGCACACCCGGCCTATGTGCCTTGGCGAGCCGCGTGGCATGGACCCCTGGCGCCAAGCTCTATGCGCCGAGCCATGTCCTGGTCGCCATGGATGGTGATGATGGCCCGCGGTTCGGGAAGCTTCATGCATAGAAAACCGTGGTGCGGAACTGCCCCGAGAAAGTTTAGGAGCGGCCGCCCCAATATGGCGTTGTAGGGGTATGCAATGTCAACCACGTCAAAGATGGCATCTTCACTCCGCACGTTGTCGTTTTGGCCGAAGGAGACTTGGAGGCATATCTGGCCCAAAGCGCGCAAAAGTTGCCCTCCAAAGCCTTGCAACGGGATGCTTGAAGGGCCCAACCGACTCCGAGGGATCCCCATCTGGTCGAAGGCCGTGGCAAATAGGATGTTCGCGGAGCTTCCTCCATCGACCAGGACGCGCCTGACCTCGCATCCTGCTAGGAGGACCCGGACGACCAGAGGGTCTTGGTGGGGGAACTCCACGCCTTCAGCGTCAGCGGGCGTGAATGTGACTTCGTGTTGTGCCCACTCCGGCGGTGCCTGCGCTGGGTATGCCGCGACGTGGTGCAGCCTCTTCGCGTAGGCCTTCCGTTGTCGCGTCGAGGCGAACTCCAACGAGGAGCCTCCGGAAATGACGTTTATGACCCTGCGTTGAGCTCCCTCTGGGGTTTGTAACTGCAGGAGTCCCTCCCGGGGTTGCTGCACATGGGCCTGGATTCATAGGAGGCCTTCCTGGGGCTGCATTCCTTGGTCCGGGGGGTGTTGGACGTGGGCCACGACGGACGCGCGTGCCTCCAGGTTTTTGTCCCTGGCGACGCTCTGCCGGAGCGTTGCGATTGTGACGCAAGCGCGCGTGTCATGGTTGCCTCGGCCATGGACTTCGCACCACTGCCCATGGTGCTGGTCGCTGTACTCTTCGCGGGGTCTGTCGTCGCGACCCCACCCACACCCCCGTCCCCGGCCCCGGCGCCCTCTGCTTCCGCGACCTGCGGAGGCGTTATCTTAGGAACCGACCTCGATGTCAAAGACGTAGCGAGGTTTCCTGGACTTGCGTTGGTCGCGCTTGGGCCTATCGCCTGACGAGTCATTGTGTTGGGAATCTTTGCGTTCGGAGGCGCCCTTCGGCTGCTCCTGCTTGCGTTTGCCTTTCGAGGAGCCCTGCTTCGGCGAGCCCTCGCTCTTTGCCGAGCCTTCCGCCTTGTTGGTGTCGGAGTCATCGCCGTGTCACCGCCGCGCGTCCTCTTTCGCTCTGGCGTACTCTTCCATCTTGTCAAAGAGCTTCGCGACCGTCTTAGTAGGCTTGCGCGCGTTGTACTCGGCCATCGGTCCCGGTCGGAGGCCTTGTATTGCTGCGTTGATGATGGTTGTTTCGTTGACGTCCTTGACCTGGCAGTGTACTTTCGTGAAGCACTTGAAGTAATCCCGGAGCCTCTCCTCAGGTTTTTCCTTGACTACGAAGAGCTGGTCCGCATCGACACGCTCGATGTAGTTTCCCTGGAAGTTGTTGTAGAGTCGATCGCGGATCTGTTCCCACGCGTAGATGGACTGTGGTTCAATGGTGAAGAACCAGGACAGCGCCACCCCTTGTAACGCGAGGGGGAGTCCTTTCACCTTCGTGGTGTCTTCTCCGCCAGCGGCTTCGATAGCGGTCTCATACACGCGCACGAATTCTCGTGGGTCGGAGTCACCCTTGTACGCCTCGAGGACGCTCGGGAACTTGAAGTCCTCGGGCCATACCACCTGCTGTAGGCCCGCGGAGAGCGGGGACTCCGGGTCTACGCGCTGTAATGGGACACGACTAGACGTAGGGGCGTCACGGCTATCCGCCCTCTCCGGAGCGGGTTCCGATGCCACCGCCGGGGGGCGTGTTGGCTCCGGGCCTCCTGCATGTCTCGCACAGCTCCGCAAGGTCTGTCAGCTCCTGTTGAAACGCGCTGAGGGCCGCCAGCAGGGCGGTCTCCACTGCGGACGTGGCTGGGGCCGTCGGTACGCCCGGCGGTACGATCGGCACAGCGGTGACCACGGTCTGCGCGCCCAGGCTGCCCGTTGCGTCGTCCTGGAGGACCCTGGGTCTGGTGACGGGGTCCGCGTCGTCGCCAGGACCATTCGCCGCTTCTGCACCGGTTGGGAAAGTGGACGCGCCTGCGTTGCCAGCGCCGGGGTTGGTCGTCGGGGTGGTGTTGGCGGGGTCCGACGGCGCGGCGACGTTGGCGGGGTCGGGCGTTGTGTCGCTGGTGGCAGGGTTGTTCGTCGCGGCGGTGGCGGGGTTGGGCGTCGCGTCGTGAACGTCGGTGTTCACGGTCGTCACACCTGCACCGCCACCCGTACCTGCAGCTGCTAAAGCCGAAGCCCTGGTGTTGACGCGAGATCTCACCGCTTCCGCCTTCTTCTTCTTCGCCGCCAATGGTGAAGCCTTCTTTGGTGCCATCCTCCTTCGGATCTGGAGGCTTGCTCTTGTCGTCCCCACGGACGGCGCCAACTGTTGTGGTTATAGACCAAATAGAGAGAGAGAGTATGGTAGTGGAGAGTTACGTGAGTAATGGCTTAGGGCTTCTCCCCATGGCCTGTGTTGTATATATACATCCATATGGGGAGTGCTTTTATAATTATACCCTTACATATGAGTGCTCCTCTCAGGGGTACTCATGTCATTATACATGTCCTATTTTGGGCCTTACATTTCTCTGACAGGCCTGCTGGGCTTAGGTGGGGGCCACCCCTACAACAATGAGCATTGGAGAGTAGCCATGCAAGAAGAAATGAAGTCAATTGAAGACAATAACATATGGAAACTCACTGACTTACCTAAAGGTCACTTGGCTATTAGTTTGAAGTCGGTTTATAAAGTCAAAAAGAGCTCTCAGGGAGAGGTGGTAAAGCATAAAGCACGTCTTGTGGCTAAAGGCTATGTCCAAAAACATGGTGTGGATTATGAAGAAGTGTTTGCACCGGTGGCTCGTATGGAGATGATCCGTGTTCTCATCGCTATGGCAGCTCATGGTGGATGGGAAATTCACCACATGGATGTGAAAATGGCATTCTTGAATGAAGACATTGAAGAGGAGGTATATGTAGCTCAACCACCATGTTTTTAGATCAAACTCAAGCTGAGAAAGTGTTGAAACTGAATAAAACATTGTATGGACTCAAACAAACGCACGGGCTTGGAATATGAAGCTTGACAAAAGTCTCACATCACTTGGATTCAAGCGGAGTAAAACCGATCATGCCGCGTATACAAGAGTTTTGAGAGCTCTAAAAACAATTCAATTTGCTGAACTTATGCTTATTGTGGTCATATATGTTAAGATTTATATGAGACTAGCATTTAGATCCACTTGTATTCTTGATGACATGCTAGTCTTGAACATGTATATGTCAATTTTGTTGAGCATATGTTTCTTTTGCAATGACTTAAATGATTCATATGTTAATATGCTAGTTAAGTCATTTCTATGCCATGTCTATCATGTTTGGATGTTTATTATTATTGCTAGAATTAAAAATATGCTTATACCGCAAATTTTACAACAATGAATATATAGTTGTTTCATGACTCGGAAACGTGAGCTGCTGACAGAAATTTTTGCATCGTTCGAGATCCCAGAAGAACACCACGACTCCGTGCAACGACATGCCTTGCTAGCGGCGTGTAAAGCATGGAAGAACTTCTAGAGCGTGCTTGTCAAGCAGTACGTGGAGAAGGATCTAACGCCCTTTCATAAGTACCCATTCCTGGAACCACAATGGGAAGACTTTTAGGCGATGAAGACGACCGAAGATTTTAGAAGTGCAAGCGCGGTGCACAAGGCCCTCCAGGCAAAAAACACACACCCCCACAGACTTGGCACAGCTGGGTATGCGGGTAAAATCCCGCAGTGGAGGACGAAGGACGACAGGCAATCCTGCAGGACACCGCCCTGCCATTTGCCATGATCCCGGATGAGCGCGCTCTAAATTGGATTACAGCGAGGTCATCTACCACGTCATTGGGGACATCTCCTTCCGAAACCCTGCAGACCAGGAAGTGTCCCACCGCCTGGTAAGATATCGATCGAACTACTAGCTTGTAATTACTCCACAACTTTTTAGGAAGTGAAATGACATGTCGGGCTCTTGCAGGAAGCGTTGAGTGTAGAATCTTCCTAGGGATCATTCCAGGCAACTAGGGAGAAAGATATACTCTCCGCAGCCCTGGGAAACAAGGAACACCCGAGTCGTACGAGAGGCCTTGGGCTTTATGTTCCTTGGAAACATGGTTTCTCATATGACTCCGAATTGTATTGGAGTAGGAAGCGAACCAAAGCCGAGCGTGAGGCACGACTACAAGAGGAGATCAAGGCATCTCTTAGAGAGGAGCTGGCTGATTACGTCAGAGATGAGATGCGAAGATATACAGAAAATCAACAGGCCGCCGCCGCTCCTATGCTAGCCAGCCCCCCAACCGTCGGAGTAGTTGCGCGTCCAATCCTATGACGGAAAGCAAGGCCAGATTTCCTGTAGACGACATCTTGGTAATAATTATTATCTCTGGAATGCTCGATCCGTTGATAGGCCTATTGGAGTAGCTAATTTTGTATTGTTATGTAGGAGCCTACAAAGTGCAATCTCCAAGTGAGATATGCCTCTGTTCCCTTGTGCGCTGCTTGGGGCCAGGCATATCCATCTGCTCACGAGGCCATGGTGCACCGTACACCTTTAGCACCAGACTTCGGAAAAGTTCATGTGGATGGTGTGCATGCCAATTTTGAGGTCGTCCCACTACAGAAGCCCCCCAACGACGAGCTCGTGACTCTAGGGCAAGCCATTGGAACATTCATCCAGTGGCCCAAAAGCGACAACTGCCTGGAGGCTCCTTTACCGGTGGCAGGTCCACAAGGGCAGTCCGAACCAGAGCTACATGCACTGGTGCCATCTCCACAAGGCCTATCTCCACCACCGCTACCTGCACTGGTGCCATCTCCATGGGTGCTATTCTTGATGAAGCAACTTGCACCGGTGCTACCTTTACAGTCGACTACCATGAAGTCAACCTACAACCGTGGCAGCAGGGACAAATCAAAGAAGACCGATGATGATATCACGTACCTGCCATTGGTCCATAGATTCGTGCTAGGCGAGCCAATGATCATCCCAGAAAAGCGCCTCCTAACCCTAGGACTTAGTTGCCAGAGATTACACACTTGGTATATGGAATAGGCCAATAAGCCATAGGGAGAACGATGCTCAGGTATCATTGTCAAATTCAGGCCGGATCATTTACAGCACGAAGTTCATGATTGTGTCTTCGCGGTGACCTTTGAGGATTTATTTCATATTTTCACGCTCAACGCTCTCAACGCCTCACTCGTTCGATGCTGGACGCTGTAAGTATGTACAATCACAGTCTCCGTTCATGTATACCGATATATGTTATATATAATTTCTTGCTTTTCTATGTATATATATAGATACATGGTGACTGAAGTTAGATCATCCAAATCACCAATTGGTTTCCTGGACCCACGCTTGGTCGCCATGGATACTATCAACAAGGATGCATCCTTCGTCGAGATGTATATTACAACAACACTGCTGGTTCACCACGATAAGAAATTTGTACTTATGTCCTACAATCAGGGGTACCATTGGATTTTAATTGTAATTATACCAAATGGAACAAGGCAATATACCATGATTCCCTAAGTAAGAACAAAACTGACTACACAGTTATCAGCCAATTACTCGATAGGTAAGTACATTTTTTCCATACATAACTATATTGTACTCTTTCTTTCCTTCCGAATGACTAAGCTAACTTTTTCGAATCACGAAAGTTGTTCGCCACGTACGTTGCAGAGACACGTGGCTCGACGGAAGGGGCTAAGCCCTTGCAACATGTTCAAAATTTTCGGGTATTTACTAGTACACATTAATTAATCCTATACAACACTTGGTAGTAATGTCTCTTGAATTAACACATTCTATTTTTTGTAGTGTCACCAGCAGCAGCCGGGCAACACGTGTGGATTCTACGTTTACCACCATATGAAACTACTACTCGATTCCTCGAAGATCACCAATCCTAAGGTTTGTCAATCTTCCCACAATTATTTCATACTTATTAGGTTATATATGTACGTACATTGATATTCCTATCGACAGGCTGCGCCCATCCCTACAACTGCATTGCAACAGCCCGACCTTGCACAAATTCGAAGAGAGTGCGCGTACTTTTTGATGGCTGGAGTCATAAAATCAGGTGGAGAGTTCCACAACGTACAATGATTTTTTGTTTGGGATAAGATTGACATTGATTATAATTGTGTATTTGTTAATGGATATTTTATTTCATTTCAATTAATTGATTTGCGAAATGGATGTTTTATGTTTGTGAAATGAATTGAGATGTGAATTGGATGTATACATGTACATGTTGATCTGCTTGTTTAAGAGGGCATGGCTAGCATTTCCTGAGGCTAGCCAATAAACAGAAATAGATTTAGGGGTAGAAGAGAATAGCACAGACGGTTTTGAACTAAAAATCCGTCTGTGATTATCAACTAGCACAGATGGTTTTTAGTTAAAAACCGTCTGTGATATTTACACCACAGACGGTTCGAAAATGGTCTGTGATGACCTCCTATCGTTACTGACCCATAAATTCAGACGGCTCACAAAACCGTCTGTGATGACGTTTCTGAATCGTCTATAATATGGTTTTCTGTAGTAGTGATAGCTCATAATTAACAGCAGTAGGTAAATCATACTATACTTTTAAATATATGCAAGAATAGAATTATATCAGATTCGATCAGTTACATGAACGACTTACAGTAGGGTCTAATAAAGAACAACAAGCAACACAAGCTCAATGCATTGTAGAACATAGATGAAGCAATGAAACGAGTGGTCACGCAAATGTGCACTTCTCAGAAACCTTATTACCACTCCCGTGTAGGTCTTCACGGCAGTAGCAACTTAGCGATACTGCTCCCCTCATTCATGATGCACGCTAGAGAGAGTCTACGGATTTAGACAGCGCAAGACAACAATACAGGTTTGTAGGAGAAAAGAAAAGAAATGCAGGAGGCAGTGATTTGGGCACCTTTGCTCTGGACGTCTCCATGCAATTAATCTATCATTTACCCAACGACCAGCTATATACCCACTAGTAACTGCTAGTCATCAATACCCAATAAAGCTATAAATTCAAACGTTTAAATCTTATTAAAAACCGATAAAGATGTGTAGTTCAGCAAAAATAAGTTAGACTTGGTTTGCCAAGTGGCCCACCTCGTCACAGCGTGGTCATGTGTCGCAAGTCATAAATCATGTGATTTTTACATGTAAATACGCTAATATGGGTGCACATGCGTGTGTGCCTGTGTGTGTTTAGCCAAAGTCCTCATACCATCCCCATCTATGCATCACGTGTTTCAACGAGTAGCAAGAACTCCACCTTATAAATTGTCTTCTCTCCACATGGCTAGGCAAATGGTACTAAACTATAAATGCTTTGGAATTATAAGAAATGAGCCTCACACTCAAACGAGCCTTATTTCTAACAATCCCCCACCAATTCGAAAGAAAGTAGCAAAATGGTATCAAAGATATTTTGCTAAAGTACTGTTAATATATTAGTTTTTTAGTGTAAATTGCGTTAAACTTACACCTAAAATGACAAGATTCATCTTTCCACAGCTAATGAATGGACTATGCCTTAAATTAATGGCTTTTTATGATCAGACTTCACTTCAAATCTCAATAGATACCAAGCTACCAATGAACCATGTCTAAATAGAGTATTATATGGTCATGCTCCCATATCTACCAGTGAGCTTTCCAGAGAAGGCCCTGTTCTCGTGAACTACAACCACACAGTTAGGCTCAATTTAATGTACGCTTTCTAGGTATCCTGCAGGCTAATGCTTTTTGCTTATTTGGACAACATAATGTCTTTATGATAACCTTTCGTACAGTCGAGAGTACTTTATCTATTAGGACATGGGTACAATGAGTATGTACTCTCTTGTTATAATATCAACTTGATTTTTCAATTAGCTAAGTCACGGGATCTTTGATCAAGAAGCTATGAGTAACCATTATGATGTAACTCAAATAGGCCTGATTCCCATGTCCATATATGCAACGAATATTGCTTTCCATTTTAGCCCCTTTCTAAAAGGGTCTACTGTAACACCCCAGGACCCACATTACCCTGGGATGCTACTAAAACTGCTCTACAACGAGCCAATTTACAAGATAAAATAAACTGGCAACAATTACTAAACAAGATAGTATAAGCGGAAGCATAAACAACTAAGGAATAACAGGATAGTGATAGCAATTCACTATTTAAAACATCCTCCAACATTTTAATCTAAAACATAGTTCATAAATTTAACATTATTAAGATAATGTAAACAAAGTTATGCAAGGTCTAGAATCCTTTCAACTTTATTACAGCATAAAAATATGATTCACGTGCATCAGTGTGGTGCCGTTCTACCCTTCCCATGCATGCTCAAAGTCCACCTGTAGGGAGGGGGAAACAAGGGTGAGATAAAAATCTCAGCAAGCAAACTGTTTAACAGGCTATTCAAACTACAAACAATTATACATCATCATTTATAATTCCATACAACTACAACCATAATTCATGTCCACAATTACAATGTTATTATCCTCAACCTCAAATCACCATCAATGACGTTAAAGCATTAACAAATAAATATTGTTTGACTACTTTAAATTCTCAACCACTACCACTAGCAAAAGCAATAAAACATATGTATGTTTTACTTCAACACTTTATTATTTCTCACATCCACAATTGTTATCAACAATTAATACAAGAGAAAAGAATCTCATGCCACAATCACAACCCTTACCGTACACAAGGGATGAACCCCATTCCACGTCCACAACCATAATCATGATACCACAAATAGCTCACATGAGCCAATTCCACATTACAACTATGAAGTTGTATAATCCACATTACAACTATGAGTTGAATATTCCACAAAATAACTTCACCACAACATATTGCATATGTATGCAAATGAATCTTTCCACAATGCAATGCATATGAATGCTATGCTCCACATCACTCTTTCCAGGGCAGGATTTGAGGTGCATCGTATTACGGCAATATACGATGCTTCCCGCGGGATAAGAGGTGCATCGTATTACGGCAATATACGATGCTGTACCGGTACGGTCGCGGCTATGTGCGGCGACATCCACATATGCATATGACATGATATGATATGATAATCACAAATCACATTAATCCATCCTCAAAGGAGCATCAACATGCTCACGACATATCCACATCCACCACATGTTATTTTCATGTTCCACATTATAACATTAAGCAAGATTTCCACATGGCTACTAGCAGATTATCAACATATCAATGGATAAGTACTTGCTACCATCTCCACAATTAAATTATCATGCAATCATGGCATAATGTATCAAATTACGATAATAATGTAAACTGCAAGTAGAAGGAATAACAAGTTAAACGGTAGCAACCACCGCTACGTTTACTTGCCTCAATCCGACGATGCGAAGTAAAATCAAGAGCGCTCAGGGACAAGACCACCTGTCCAAAAGACATCTCTCAGCACAAATCCACAGCATACAAACACGACATAAATAATTAAAGACGTCGCTAGAACCCCCGAACCCGCACTTACTCCTCTCCGCTCAACAATTCAGTAAATTACGCTCTGCAGCAGCGCTGCTTAACATTTTTGTAAATTTAAAAAATATTGATCCAAATATAGCAAACAATACCTCTATGGATTCAACACTTAAAAACCTACATTTTTCATGTAGAACACATATTTTTATTTTGATCACAGCTAGGTGTAATTTAATGCCCAAAACAAAGGAAGAACTCTGTTCTGGCAGATTGGACAGCGGTATTCAGTTGCGTTCCCAGCAACAGTACAGGGGTCTAAAAATTCTGAATTTTATACAGAAGCTATAACTCTAAATTATCTACAACTTTTTCAATTACGGCCATGACCACAAAAATCATTTACTACCTCAAATTCACAGATTACCGTCGGTCTATACCAATCTGCTCGCCTGACGAACAGCAGTATTCCCGACCCTGTAACTCCCAGATCCCACGGCAGAAAATTTCGAAACAAATACAGGAGATGCATCTGGAAGTCCTCTACAACTTTCCTTTTGGGAGAGTCCGCAGGAAAATTCGTTTACTAGGTCAACACCTCGCGAACAGACGCGCTGCGCGAATCAATCTACAGGCAGACAGCAACTAATCTCTAATCGGGCAATTAATCTATTAACTACCTTCAAAATCCGTGCCAAGAACCCTAATTATTTCAAAAATCAGAGGGTTTGGGATGAAGAAAAATTACCTAGATGAAGAATCACCCCTTTTTTCCTCCTCCTCTTCTTCTCCTTCCTTCTCCTTCCTTCTTCTCTTTCTCCTTCCTCTCCTTGGCTCCAATGGCAGCAGCACTTGTGGGGGGTGATGGAGGGGGGGAAGAGGGCTGCGCCCAGGGGGTGGAGGAAGGCGGGTGGCGGCTGCAAAGGGATGGGAGATGGGGAGAAAAAGGGCTAGGGTTTTTGGGGAGGGGAGGGGAGGTGCGGCCACCCCTTGGGCCTCCGGCCCAAGGCGGTCGGCCCACTCCCCAGGCAGCCCACTCAGACGTTTTTATTTAATTTATTTTATTCATTTTATACTGTTCTACAATTTTTTTTCCTTCCCGCGATTTACCGAAAAACCAGCGACTCCGCGATTATTTTAAAACTTACGCCGAATCGATGATCAGGGTATTACATCTACCAAATTTTTCTTAGTTCGAATATAATTCACAATGATCACTCTGGAGTTTCTTAATTTTTTTACAGATTTAAGCCTCTACTTCACATGTCTGGAGAACTTCATGTTATCCTTAGTACCCATAACATTGTCAACACTGTCTGATTATCGTAATATATGAGGATTGCCGATATTTGTTTCTCAATCAATGGTAAGTTTGGTATAAGCTCTCTCAGCCATTTAGCCTCAATAATGGTTGTGTAAATCATACAAGTTCTGCTTCTATAGTTGACATTGTCAATATGGTTAGTTTACAATACCTCTATGAAACTGCAGCTCTAGCTAAAGTAAATACATGGCCACCTGTAGCTTTGATCTCATCCACATCAGAGATCCAATTGGAATTAGTGTATCCTTCTAATATAGAAGGATATCTAGTATAACGAATTCCAAAAGAGATCATGTGTCTTAAGTAACTCAATACTCTTTCAAGTGTCTCCTAGTGATCATGCCTTGGGTAAGATGCAAATCAACTTAATTTGCTCATATGAAATGAAATATCAGGTCTTGTGGCACTAGCTAAATATATAAGTGACCTGATAATTTATGAATATCTCAATTGATGTTTTCCTAGCCCCTGATTCTTTTGCACCTTAATGCTTGCATATAGGGCGTTGGAGAAATTTTACAACCCTCATAGCCAAAACGGCTCAAGATTTTCTTAACATAATGGGATTGATTCCAAGTAATCCCATCTTTGCTCTTGATCAATTTAATATTTATAATGACGTCTGCCTCTCCCAAGTCTTTCATATCAAAGTATCAAGATAAGAAAGATTTGACCTCATCGATTACGATAGTGTTTGTTCCAAATATAAGTATATCATCTACATACAGATACAAGATCACTCCTTGACCCCACCATAACAGTAATATATACATTTATCAACTTCATTTATAGCATAGCTAGCAGATGTCAAAGTTTCATCAAACTTCTCATGCCATTGTTTAGATACTTACTTTAGGCCATACAAGGACTTGAATAATCTACAAACCTTGTTTTCCTATCCAAGAATCACAAAACAATCTAGTTGATCCATGTAGATTTCTTCCTCCAACTCTGATGTGACGATGGCCCGATCTTCCGAGAGGTACTGATAAGTCGATTGTGGAGATCTCGACGTTGATGATCCAAAGGCTCCGACCAAAACAGATCGAACCCCTCGCAATCACTACACCACTGCTCCGTTGGTTATCAACCGTGCCGAACACGATTGACCTCGCCAAGAAGGCTATCTCCTGCAAGCGAATCGAGAACACAAGCAAGAGAGTACAAGATGCAATCTGAAATTGCGAATAAATATTAAGTTCACAAGTTGGGGTCTCACAAACCGATGAACGGCGAAACTGTTCAAAGACAGATTAATCTAAGCAAAACCCAAGGAAAACTAAAGAGGTGTGGCCTCCTTAAATAGGGGAGGGGGAAGCCACACTTATCTAATGAAAAGGGATGTGGTACTATTCCTAGTTACTGTTCACGCGCGTGGTACTATTCATGTGAACAGTACCGGCCCAAATAGCCCAAGTTACAAGGCCCTCGGCCCACTTTGAGTCGGACTGGAAAAGTGATGTGGCTTGTTTCGCAGTTTCTGATCTGCTCGAGTGGAGTTTGGAGGTGAGACCAGATGCATCTGAAAGTACACTCCAAGATCTTTCCAACGAGTACTCACGGGCCCCAAGAAGCCTTCTGGATCAAAAGTTATGGCCGTTTGAAGTTGGCTTACCAAGCTGAATCCGAATTGATCTGGAGGCCGAATTGGATTCCAAAACCTGTCCAAGTTGAACCCTTGCTTCAATTGGTTCCAAAGTGATGTGGTGCTACAAATATATATATTTTCATCATTAGGTAGCCTCATATTCTCATTTAAAATATGTTGAAGTTGAAGAAACGAATTCACCTTTAGTTCATTCTTGATATTGGCCGCTATGGTCGTACGTGTTGGTGGCGTGGTCACATCATCCTCCCCTTCTTGATGGAAAACCGTCCTCGGTTTTAACATATGTGTAGTGTCACGTATTGCATGATCTTGATCATAAATCTTGGTGTATGATAACAAACGCAACAAACTCTCATTATGTAATATCATAAGTTCTTTATCAAATAAAGTAAAATCTCTTTGAAACGAGCTCACCTCATAATTTAAGTGATGCGTAGGAGCTCTTGTAATTGTAACAACAAGTAGAGCAAATATGGTTGTATCCATAGGGTTCATGTTCTTATCATCCTCCCCTTCTTGCAAACAAAGCCGTCCTCGGCTCTTGATAAGCTGAAAATATGATAACAAGGAAGCCAAGGTGTATGCATGGTATATGTATATGTCATCCATTTTAATAGTTTTTCGTTGTTGCACAATTAAGGTTATAAAACAGCAGCAATCATAAAAGCTAATTGTATTATTAACCCAAGAGTAATCATATAAGTTAATGAGCAATTCAAAATTTATCACACAGTAATTGTTGCAACTTGTTTTGCAAATGTAAGTGAGGAACAATCCAACTATATAATCATATCTCAATCGAACAATAGCAAATTCATCTAGCCAGGGTGAAAAGATTTGTATGTTCTGCCATAATTCATCATCTTTATTCAGATTGTCTATACTAGATGGTGTAAAAAGAGTTGAATACATAGGCATTGAATGAGTACTAAATTTTACTTCCCTCTCACTTTGAACATGATTCAGCATACAAGAATTGTTGTTCCAAATAGGAAGTTTCAATTCATCCATGTGATCGCAAGTTATGCATATTCGATATACAAGAAATTGAGTTCCCACATCATAATCTCCAATCAAATTAAACTTATATCCAGGGGTATAGGCACTTAACAAGAATTTCGAACATGCAAGTTCAGAAACTTTCTCCATAGCATGTGACAATTTCATAGGTAGATCCAACATGATGTAACACAATGAATTAGCAGGAGAAATTCTAGTCAAAACTTCTTTATGTGTTATTAATTCGACATGTGCAAAATTATGAGAATTTAGATTAGCACATGGTTCATTTAAGTCAACACAAGAAATATCAAAAGATTGCACTACAGCAGGTATATACTCACAAGGTTGCTCTATGTCTTGTTGTAGCACCAAATCAGTACCGTGAGCGATGATAGCTCCATGTTCTTTCCCTTTTTGGCTCTCCTCAGATGATGTAAGGGCATCCATCTCCTTATCTTCATTCTCAACCAATGGGGTCAATGATTCCATCAGCTCATGCTCCTCTTCGGCATGGTTCTCAACTACCTGCAAGTTGTTAGTCACAGAAAAGGGCACAAACACAAGTTTGTTCTCATGATCATCACCATTACCTGCAAGGTTAGCTGCAAGAGCATATTCATCCTCAACATCACTAGCACTTACATAACCACCATCTTCTGTCGCAATATACGCCCGCTGACTTGTGCAATCTCTCATGACGTGGCCCATCCCTTTACAACGGTGGCACACAATGCCCGTCGTACGGCCCGTGGAAGCAACCAATGAAGAGCTCTGTGCTAGTGTTTGCACACTAGTAGATTTACTCGTCTCGGGTGCACGTGATGGTGGCGGCGGTGCTACTGAATGCGCCCTACTAACAGAGGGGGCAGCAGCTTGACAAATAGGAGGTGGGGCTATCTTGGCTTGCCCAGGCGTTGATCTCGATGTAGACGTACCTCCAAAGTTGTTCCTCGTCCTTTGTTGCCTACCCTGCAATTCTTTTTCTGCCAAACAAGCAAGCTGGAACAACTAGTTGACAGTAGTAAAATCTTTATAATAAACAATGTCCTGAATTTCACGCCGTAACCCCCCGTAAAAACGACAAATCTTATCCTCCTCATCTTCTACAACATTACAGCGCAACATGCCTATTTGTAGTTCTTGATAATATTTCTCGACAGATTTATTACCTTGGTCTAAGCACTGCAATTTCTTATGCATTTCATATTTAAAAGCAGGAGGAACAAATCTAGCACGCATAGCTTCTTTTAATTTATCCCATGTATTAGGTTGTAAGCGCATGGTACCCAGATCATTCCACCAAATAATAGCAAAGTCCTTAAACTCACTAGTAGCTTGTCTAACTCTATGTTGTTCAGGAACCAAGTGAGAATTAAACTTCTGCTCTACCGTCATCTCCCAATCAAGATATATTTCAGCATCATAAAGACCAGAAAAAGATGGAATGGTAAATTTGACTTTAGCAAATGGGTCATGATTAGAACGATCATTGTGGTGCTGAAAATTATTACCTCCCATACCGTGACGGTTTTGATGTAGGCGGTGTCGTGGGCGTGCATCTTGGGCAGCAAATGAAGCACTGGCGTCGCGGTTTTGTCTCTCATTAATGGAACTGATGGAGCGCTGCCATGTGTCCATCGAAGCTTGAAGCTTCCTATCGATGCGTGGTTCATCCAAGAGCTTGATGAACTCTCCCTTTAAAACACACTCTTGATTATCAGACGACTCACCTGTCATGGTTAGTAGAAAACAAAAGACAACACAAAAGTATTATCCCTATCAACTACTAGGTGGTGGAAGGTGGAATCACACATTCTCAAGCGTCTTACCACATTCTTACAAGTGTTCTTACCAATGCAGCAGGTGGTACAACCGGTGGCTGGTTCGTGATACCATGTCGAGCGTGGGTACGATTGCAAGAGGGAACCTGTTCTGATCAAGAGTAGGTGTAGCTTGGAAGGCACAATATGGTAGCAATGGAGAACAATCAGTTAATTTCAGAATTGCATAGATTGAATTATAGTCCGTATCTAGCACTTAGCCTATGTTGCTGATTAACCAAGAATGGAAGAAGGCTAAAAACAAGTGTATGGCAATGTGTAGGAGTCGTAAATACAAGATAATTCAATCCAATGCAATCTGGAATTGAAGAACACAAGGATTGACCCAAAACTGAAAACTGAATATTTCTGTCCACTGGATAGTACGTCGGTATTTTGGCCGTAACTTTTTGTCAGATGCCTATTTTTCATGGATATTTTTTTTCTCCGTTTTCTGACGGCTTTTTATACAGATTTTCTTTTGGGGACAACTTCCTAAACCCGACACAGAAATTCGCACAAAAATCACAAGTCCAGACTGTTGCAGATTCAAAACAGATAATTGGGTCAACTTTCACCGCACATATCTCTTAACTTCCTTGCTGGAATGACGTGAAATTTTACAGATAGATGGATAAGTGATTTTTGAATCTAATGGCGGTGGTCCCACTCAAAAATGATCTCGGAATCAAAAGATATGGCGTTCTTGGTGGCGGCTGCAGAGAAAGGAAAAATCAGCCGAATTTGGAAATTAGGGTTTGGGGTGGGGAATTTTTCTTTTGTTTGGATTTTTAATGGAACAAAGATATGACCAGCAACTAGACAATGCTAATATGGACACAAATTCAATTTAGCAAACCAAAACTAACATATTGAAAGGCACAACGGGGTTTGGACAGCGGAAATTAACTCTTTTTGTGGGGTATTTTTTTTCTGGACTATAGGAAATAAAAACCAATCTACTAACTAGGGATACAAGAATTACCTCACGGGCAACCGTTGCTCTGATACCAACTGATGTGACGGTGGCCCGATCTTCCGAGAGGTACTGATAAGTCGATTGTGGAGATCTCGACGTTGATGATCCAAAGGCTCCGACCAAAACAGATCGAACCCCTCGCAATCACTACACCACTGCTCCGTTGGTTATCAACCGTGCCGAACACGATTGACCTCGCCAAGAAGGCTATCTCCTGCAAGCGAATCGAGAACACAAGCAAGAGAGTACAAGATGCAATCTGAAATTGCGAATAAATATTAAGTTCACAAGTTGGGGTCTCACAAACCGATGAACGGCGAAACTGTTCAAAGACAGATTAATCTAAGCAAAACCCAAGGAAAACTAAAGGGGTGTGGCCTCCTTAAATAGGGGAGGGGGAAGCCACACTTATCTAATGAAAAGGGATGTGGTACTATTCCTAGTTACTATTCACGTGTGTGGTACTGTTCATGTGAACAGTACCGGCCCAAATAGCCCAAGTTACAAGGCCCTCGGCCCACTTTGAGTCGGACTGGAAAAGTGACGTGGCTTGTTTCACAGTTTCTGATCTGCTCGAGTGGAGTTTGGAGGTGAGACCAGATCCATCTGAAAGTAGACTCCAAGATCTTTCCAACGCGTACTCACGGGCCCCGAGAAGCCTTCTGGATCAAAAGTTATGGCCGTTTGAAGTTGGCTTGTCAAGCTGAATCCGAATTGATCTGGAGGCCGAATTGGATTCCAAAACCTGTCCAAGTTGAACCCTTGCTTCAATTGGTTCCAAAGTGATGTGGTGCTACAAATATATATATTTTCATCATTAGGTAGCATCATATTCTCATTTAAAATATGTTGAAGTTGAAGAAACGAATTCACCTTTAGTTCATTCTTGATATTGGCCGCTATGGTCGTACGTGTTGGTGGCGTGGTCACATCATGCTCCCCTTCTTGATGGAAAGCCGTCCTCGGTTTTAACATATGTGTAGGGTCACGTATTGCATGATCTTGATCATAAATCTTGGTGTGTGATAACAAACGCAACAAACTCTCATTATGTAATATCATAAGTTCTTTATCAAATAAAGTAAAATCTCTTTGAAATGAGCTCACCTCATAATTTAAGTGATGCGTAGGAGCTCTTGTAATTGTAACAACAAGTAGAGCAAATATGGTTGTATCCATAGGGTTCATGTTCTTATCAAACTCTCTGTGAAGGAAAGTTGTATTTATATCCATTTGATGGACATGTAGACTATAGGAAGACACTAACACAAGGAGCACTCTGATGGTGATTAATCTTATGACAGGAGAATAGATATTAAAGAAATCCTCTCCTTCCTTTTGGGTGTGACCTTTGGCCACAAGTCTTGCCTTACACTTTTCAATAGTACCGTCAGGCATTAGTTTCTTTTTCAAGATCCACTTGCATCCAATGGGTTCACACCTGCTAGGATGATCAATAATCTCCTAAGTCCCATTAGCTATGAAAGAGTCCATCTCACTATAGACTGCCTCTTTCCAATGATCAGCATGAGGAGATGCATAAGCTTTTGAAAGAGTTTTTAGCATATCATCACGAGGTATACAATAAAGTCATCATCAAAGGTTTTCTCGATTCTTCGTCTCTTGCTCTTGTGAGGAGCCTCTACAACTAGATTGTTATCTCCTCAGGGATATCACACATTAGTTCAGAAATGGTAGGAAGTTCAGAAGTTTGATTATTCTCTCTATCAATATTTTAGTTTGAACAATCTCAGTTTGTTAAGTATTGCCTACAGCTCTCATAGGATAAATATCCATTATTGTGTTAGAAATAGTTTTAGGAGTTTTTTATTTAACTACGAAAAATATATAGGTCATGCTATTATGAGCATATCCTAGAAAAATACAATCAACTGTTTTAGGTCCAAGTTTTCTCTTTTTCTGCAATGGTATGTTGACCTTTGCCAAATATCCCCAAGTTCGTAGAAAATTGACGATAGGTTTTATCCCCTTCCATCCCTCATATGGAGTAATCTCACTGTTTTTAGTGATTATTTAGGACGAAAGTTGTTGTCAATATAGGTATACTAACACTCTCTAACAGGGATTACTAAGTCTATTAGTATCTAGTTTCTCAGCTACCCCATTTGATTGAGATAAATATGGTGGTGTAAATTTATGGACTATTCAGAATTGAGAAAATTCATGAGAGATGTACTCTCCTCCACTATCAGACCTTACACTTTTTGTTTTCTTCTCCAGTTGGTTCTCAATCTCGGTCTTATAAGTCTTAAAACAGCTTAAAGCTTCATACTTAGTTTTTAGCAAATACACATAGCTGTAGTATGTTGCATCATCAATAAAATTTAGAAAATATCTTGTACCTCCTTTTGTCAACAGTCCATTCATCTAACACAAATTTGAATAAACAAGATCTAATGGTGCCATATTCCTATCATCCTCTTATGCCTTAAAGGTTTTTTGAGGTTGCTTTGCTTGCACACATGACTTGCACTTTGATCATTTGACAATTTAACATTTTGGAATTATATATAATCCAGACATTCTAGCAATACTACCAAAACTAATATAACAGAAATGAGAGTGCCAAATATTGGCCTCATATTTATTTAAACCAATTGTAACATTTGGATTATAACATGACTCTAATGTACTTGGCGAAACAAGTCTCCGTTCTCATAGCGTTTACCAACAAATTTCCTAAACTAAGACATTACAACTTTATTTCACACAAATACTAGCTTATAACTATCCGTGCATAGAAGAGAACCACTAATGAGATTCTTGTTTACTGTAGGAGCATATTTCACGTTTTTCAAGTGGACAATCTTCCCAGAGGTGAGCTTCAAATCCACCAGACACCAAGAACACAAGCATGCAATCCGTTTTCCATTAGGATGAAGGAAAATCCTTGCTGCCTAGTATAAAGAAAATAAAAAAATATCAGAACATATATGAACATTAGCACCACTATCAACCAATGAGTGGATTGACATGCTACAAAGATAACAGGTGAATTACCATACCCTCCTAAAGTCGAGGTCTTACCTATGATCACGTTGAAAGCCTTCTTGTCTGGTTGTTCACCATCCCTTATCTTCCGCAAGGGACAATCTTTCACCATATGACTAGGGGTGCAAACGGAGTGGATAATGTTCGTCCGTCTGTCCGACCGAAAGCATACGGAACGGATGAAGGAACGCGCGTAGGCTACGATAGCAGAAAACAAAAAAATTTCTACCGCGCACACCAGGACATCATGCTAAGGAGGGATCATAGATCGTTACCACTAGACGCGCAGCGGAAGAAGAGTTGGAGAAGCCGATCCAACCACGCGCGTCGAGGTAGTAGTGGAAGTAGCCGATCAACCCGAACAGATCGTCTCCTCCACGCGATCAACCACACCACGAGCAGATCCAATCTGTAGTTTGTTGATGCCGATCAACGCCGCAACGAGCAGCGTCTCCACCGGTATCCACACGTCCGGGGCTGGAACGCCGATCGCGAGTGTACCAGCACTCGCGAGCGGCTAGGGTTTGGCTCGGGAGGTGGCGGCTAGGGTTTTGCTGGGGAGGAACAGATGCGTACATCCCTCAGCCCCCCGCCTCCAAATATATAGACCTCCTCACTTGGGCCTCGTGGACCGAGGCCCAATAGGAGTCTATCCGGATCTCTATCCGAATTGAGCCCACATCCGAATCACATTCGAATTAGTGTTCCAACCCGTTAAGTGTGCGACCCTGTAGGTTCACGTATACTTGGTCGCGACCCGGAAACACCTTTCCGGTCACCCTGTTAATAGCGGCCTCTAGCAAGACATATTAACCCCAAAGTATACGTAAAGATCATATCGGCTGAACCTGTAATGTTCTCATGTACGAATCCCTTTGCCTCACGATATAGATTAAGCTCAAGGCGAGACCTGTGTCATTCTCTTAATAGCTCAATCACTCTCTCGATTCCGTGATGGATTATAAACTTGTGATTGACTCCTCAATCACATTGGCATGGCCATGCACTTTCATAATCCATTAAATCGAGGGGCCCAGAGATATCTCTCCCATAAGGAGGGGCAATTCTATCTTGATCATTCACATCCCACTACATGTTTCATAGCAAACCCGAAGACTACTTTTATGACTACCCAGTTACGGAGTAGTGGTTAGTAGTCCCAAAATAGGCTACTACGCATGTTGGGAACCATGATGATCTCAAGTCTAAGGATTCTACATAAACACTACTTGAGACCAACTAATGACACATGGAATCTCTGCAGTGTCTCATGGCGGGTCTATCCAACATATGTTCACTAACACATGTCCATATTATTGATTTGGTATCTCCATACCATGATCCATGAGACATGATCATCAATCAATACATATGCTGATCTTTGAATCATATTTGTTCCTCATATGATATATGATCAGGGATCATTTAGAAATAGCAACATTTTGGCATTAAGAGTCTCATGAATAAGTCACATACTCATTGATCAATAATGATAATGTCTATTTCAAGGAACAAAGCAATGTATCATAAACATAGTATGTGATATATTCAACATCTCCATGTTGCCTCTAGGGCATATCACCAACAGTCTCTCACTTGCACTAGAGTCAACCATGTAGGTATCTAATACCCATTGCCCTAGTGTGAGCCTCATGCTTTGGCTGGGGAAGCGGCTTTGTCAACGGATCTGCAATGTTCAAATCCGTTTGTACTTTGCATATCTTCACATCGCCTCTCTCCACAATCTCGCGGATGAGATGAAATCGCCGTAGAATGTGCTTGGACTTCTGGTGCGATCTAGGCTTCTTGGCTTGCGCAATGGCCCCACTATTGTCACAGTAGAGGTCCATTGGGCTGGAGGCACTAGCCACCACACCAAGCTCAGAAACAAATTTCTTGATCCAAACAGCCTCTTTAGCAGCTTCAGAAGCTGCTATGTACTCGGCTTCTGTTGTAGAATCAGCAACCGTCTCCTGCTTGGAACTCTTCCAGCTCACCGCACCGCCATTCAGGCAGAACACAAATCCAGATTGCGATCTAAAATCATCTTTGTCAGTTTGGAAGCTAGCATCGGTGTAACCATTTACAACGAGCTCTTCCTCACCCCCATAGACGAGGAACACATCTTTAGTTCTTCTCAAGTACTTCAAGATGTTCTTTACGGCAATCCAGTGACTTTCACCTGGATCTGATTGGTATCTACTTGTAGCACTTAAAGCATACGAGACATCTGGACGTGTACAAAGCATGGCATACATAATGGACCCCATAGCCGAAGCATATGGAATCGCATTCATTTTATCCCGCTCATCAGGTGTACTAGGACACTGACTCTTGCTAAGATTTATACCATGTGACATAGGTAGGAAGCCTTTCTTGGAATCCTGCATGTTGAACCTTTTCAACACCTTGTCAATGTACGTACATATCTTGGCTTAATCCAATTAGCCTTCTTGATCTATCCCTATAGATCTTGATGCCCAGAATATATGCCGCCTCTCCTAAGTCTTTCATAGAGAAACTATTTTTCAATGAAGACTTAACAAATTCGAGCATAGGAATGTCATTTCCGATCAGTAATATGCCATCCACATATAAGACCAGAAACACGAGTGCGCTCCCACTAGCCTTTTTGTAAACACAAGGTTCTTCTTCGTTCTTGATGAAACCAAACCCTTTGATTACTTCATCAAAACGAATGTTCCAACTCCGAGATGCCTGTTTTAATCCATAAATGGATCTTTGCAGCTTGCATATCTTTCCAGCTGATTGCGGATCGACTAAACCCGTGGGCTGTGTCTTGTACACATCCTCACTCAGATTTCCATTAAGGAAAGCTGTTTTGACATCCATTTGCCATATTTCATAGTCGAAATATGCAGTAATCGCTAGAATGATCCGAATAGACTTTAGCATTGCGACGGGTGAAAAAGTTTCATCATAATCAACACCTTGAATTTGTTTGAAACCTTTGGCCACCAATCGCGCTTTATAGATGTGAACATTTCCATCTATGTCTATCTTTTTCTTGAAAATCCATTTGCACTCAATGGTTTTAACACCATCAGGTGGATCAACCAAGTTCCAAACTTGATTACTGTGCATGGATTCAATTTCAGATCTCATGGCTTCAAGCCATTTCTCAGAGTCTGGTCCCACCATCGCTTCTTCATAGGTCTTAGGCTCATCGTTGTCTAACAACAATATGTCCCGTTGTTGAGTAGTCAAGAACATGTACCTCTCAGGTGCACGACGTGACCTCTCTGACCTACGTGGTGCCGGTGTGTCCACAACAGGTTCTTCAACAGTTTGTTCATCCTGTTGTGGTTCTGTAGGAGCTGAAACGTTTTCAGGTGTTTCCCGAATTTCTTCAAGTTGCACCATGCTCCCACTATCCCTTCTTGAGAGAAACTCTTTCTCTAAGAAGACACCATGCCGGGCGACAAACACTTTGCCTTCTCCTTGATTATAGAAGTAATATCCTTTTGTTTCCTTAGGATACCCGATAAAGAAGCATTTATCAGATTTAAGACTGAGCTTATCAGATTGTAAACATTTTACATAAGCCTCACATCCCCAAATCTTAAGAAAAGACAAGCTAGGACGTTGTCCTGTCCACATCTCATATGGTGTCTTTTCTACTGATTTTGATGGAACCCTGTTTAGTGTGAAAGCGGCTGTTTCAAGAGTGTACCCCCAAAAAGACAACGGAAGATCACTTTGGCTCATCATGGAGCGCACCATATCTAATAAGGTGCGATTTCTCCGTTTAGATACCCCATTCCATTGAGGTGTTCCTGGCGGAGTCAATTGTGGAACAATTCCACAATCCTTCAGATGATTGCCAAACTCATGGCTCAAATACTCGCCTCCACGATCAGATCGTAGAAACTTGATTGTCTTGCCTAAATGATTTTGCACTTCATTTTGGAATTCTTTGAACTTTTCAAAGGATTCAGACTTATGCTTCATCAGGTAGATATACCCATATCTACTAAAGTCATCAGTAAAAGTTATGAAGTACTGAAAACCTCCTCTGGCTATTGAGCTCATTGGTCCACATACATCAGAATGTACGAGTGCCAATAAGTGATAAGAACATGAACCCTATGGATACAACCATATTTGCTCTACTTGTTGTTACAATTACAAGAGCTCCTACGCATCACTTAAATTATGAGGTGAGCTCGTTTCAAAGAGATTTTACTTTATTTGATAAAGAACTTATGATATTACATAATGAGAGTTTGTTGCGTTTGTTATCATACACCAAGATTTATGATCAAGATCATGCAATACATGACACTACACATATGTTAAAACCGAGGACGATTTTCCATCAAGAAGGGGAGGATGATGTGACCACGCCACCAACACGTACGACCATAGCGGCCAATATCAAGAATGAACTAAAGGTGAATTCGTTTCTTCAACTTCAACATATTTTAAATGAGAATATGATGCTACCTAATGATGAAAATATATATATTTGTAGCACCACATCACTTTGGAACCAATTGAAGCAAGGGTTCAAGTTGGACAGGTTCTGGAATCCAATTCGGCCTCCAGATCATTTCGGATTCAGCTTGACAAGCCAACTTCAAATGGCCATAACTTTTGATCCAGAAGGCTTCTCGGGGCCCGTGAGTACTCGTTGGAAAGATCTTGGAGTCTACTTTCAGATGGATCTGGTCTCACCTCCAAACTCCACTCGAGCAGATCAAAAACTGCGAAACAAACCACGTCACTTTTCCAGTCCGACTCAAAGTGGGCCGAGGGCCTTGTAACTTGGGCTATTTGGGCCGGTACTGTTCACATGAACAGTACCACGCGCGTGACAGTAACTAGGAATAGTACCACATCCCTTTTCATTAGATAAGTGTGGCTTCCCCCTCCCCTATTTAAGGAGGCCACACCCCTTTAGTTTTCCTTGGGTTTTGCTTAGATTAATCTGTCTTTGAACAGTTTCGCCGTTCATCGGTTTGTGAGACCCCAACTTGTGAACTTAATATTTATTCGCAATTTCAGATTGCATCTTGTACTCTCTTGCTTGTGTTCTCGATTCGCTTGCAGGAGATAGCCATCTTGACGAGGTCAATCGTGTTCGGCACGGTTGATAACCAACGGAGCAGTGGTGTAGTGATTGCGAGGGGTTCGATCTGTTTTGGTCGGAGCCTTTGGATCATCAACGTCGAGATCTCCACAATCGACTTATCAGTACCTCTCGGAAGATCGGGCCATCGTCACATCAGTTGGTATCAGAGCAACGGTTGCCCGTGAGGTAATTCTTGTATCCCTAGTTAGTAGATTGGTTTTTATTTCCTATAGTCCAGAAAAAAAAATTGCCCCACAAAAAGAATTAATTCCGCTGTCCAAACCCCGTTGTGCCTTTCAATCTGTTAGTTTTGGTTTGCTAAATTGAATTTGTGTCCATATTAACATTGTTTAGTTGCTGGTCATATCTTTGTTCCATTAAAAATCCAAACAAAAGAAAAATTCCCCACCCCAAACCCTAATTTCCAAATTCGGCTGATTTTTCCTTTCTCTGCAACCGCCATTAGATTCAAAAATGCCTTATCCATCTATCTGTAAAATTTCACGTCATTCCAGCAAGGCAGTTAAGAGATATATGCGGTGAAAGTTGACCCAGTTATCTGTTTTGAATCTGCAACTGTCAGCAGTTGTGATTTTTGTACGAATTTCTGCGTCGGGTTTTGGAAGTTGGCCACAAAAGAAAATCTGTAGAAAAAGCCATCAGAAAACAGAGAAAAAAAGAATCAGTGGAAAAAAGGCATCTGAGAAAAAGTTACGGCCAAAATAACGACGTACTGTCCAGTGGACAGAAATCTTCAGTTTTCAGTTTTGGGTCAATCCTTGTGTTCTTCAATTCCAGATTGCATTGGATTGAATTATCTTGTATTTACCACTCATATACATTGTCATACACTTGTTTTTAGCCTTCTTCCATTCTTGGTTGATCAGCAACATAGGCTAAGTGCTAGATACGGACTATAATTCAATTCTATGCAATTCTGAAATTAACTGATTGTTCTCCATTGCTACCATATTGTGCCTTCCAAGCTACACCTACTCTTGATCAGAACAGGTTCCCTCTTGCAATCGTACCCACGCTCGACACGATATCACGAACCAGCCACCGGTTGTACCACCTGCTGCATTGGTAAGAACACTTGTAAGAGTGTAGTAAGATGCTTGAGAATGTGTGATTCCACCTTCCACCACCTAGTAGTTGATAGGGATAATACCTTTGTGTTGTCTTTTGTTTTCTACTAACCATGACAGGTGAGTCGTCTAATGATTAAGAGTGTGTTTTAAAGGGAGAGCTCATGACGCTCTTCGATGAACAACACACTACCATTATTGAGGACTTCGACAGGAAGTTTCAAGCTACGACAGATACATTGCAGCGCGCCATCAATGAGAGTATTGCACGCCTTGAAAGAATGCTGAATCGGCCACCAAACATTGGACGCGAGTATGATCACGATGCGGACCACGATCGTGAGGAGGGAGATGATAATGAGAGACAAAACCGCGACGCCAGTGCTTCATTTGCTGCCCAAGATGCACGCCCACGACACCGCCTACATCAAAACCGTCACGGTATGGGAGGTAATAATTTTCAGCACCACAATGATCGTTCTAATCATGACCCATTTGCTAAAGTCAAGTTTACCATTCTATCTTTTTCTGGTCTTTATGATGCTGAAATATATCTTGATTGGGAGATGATGGTAGAGCAGAAGTTTAATTCTCACTTGGTTCCTGAGCAACACAGAGTTAGACAAGCTACTATTGAGTTTAAGGACTTTGCTATTATCTGGTGGAATGATATGGGTACCATGCGCTTACAACCTGATACATGGAAGCGGTTAAAAGAAGCTATGCGTGCTAGATTTGTTCCTCCTGCTTTTAAACATGAAATGCATAAGAAATTGCAGTGCTTAGACCAAGGTAATAAATCTGTCGAGGAATATTATCAAGAACTACAAATAGGCATGTTGCGTTGTAATGTTGTAGAAGATGAGGAGGATAAGATTTGTCGTTTTTACGGGGGGTTACGGCGTGAAATTCAGGACATTGTTTATTATAAAGATTTTACTACTGTCAACCAGTTGTTCCAGCTTGCTTGTTTGGCAGAAAATGAATTGCAGGGTAGGCAACAAAGGACAAGAAGCAACTTTGGAGGTACGTCTACATCGAGATCAACGCCTAGGCAAGCCAAGATAGCCCCACCTCCTATTTGTTGAGCTGCTGCCCCCTCTGTGAGTAGGGCGCGTTCAGCAGCACCGTCGCCACCATCACGCGCACCCGAGACGAGCAAATCTACTAGTGTGCAAGCACCAGCACAGAGCTCTTCATCGGTTGCTTCCACGGGCCGTACGACGGGCATTGTGTGCCACCGTTGTAAAGGGATGGGCCACGTCATGAGAGATTGCACAAGTCAGTGGGCGTATATTGGGACAGGAGATGGTGGTTATGTAAGTGCTAGTGATGTTGAGGATGAATATGCTCTTGCAGCTAACCTTGCAGGTAATGGTGATGATCATGAGAACAAACCTGTGTTTGTGCCTTTTTCTGTGACTAACAACTTGCAGGTAGTTGAGAACCATGCCGAAGAGGAGCATGAGCTGATGGAATCATTGACCCCATTGGTTGAGAATGAAGATAAGGAGATGGATGCCCTTACATCATCTGAGGAGAGCCAAAAAGGTAAAGAACATGGAGCTATCATCGCTCACGGTACTGATTTGGTGCTACAACAAGACATAGAGCAACCTTGTGAGTATATACCTGCTGTAGTGCAATCTTTTGATATTCCTTGTGTTGACTTAAATGAACCATGTGTTAATCTAAATTCTCATAATTTTGCACATGTCGAATTAATAACACATAAAGAAGTTTTGACTAGAATTTCTCCTGCTAATTCATTGTGTTACATCATGTTGGATCTACCTATGAAATTGTCACATGCTATGGAGAAAGTTTCTGAACTTGCATGTTCGAAATTCTTGTTAAGTGCCTATACCCCTGGATATAAGTTTAATTTGATTGGAGATTATGATGTGGGAACTCAATTTCTTGTATATCGAATATGCATAACTTGCGATCACATGGATGAATTGAAACTTGCTATTTGGAACAACAATTCTTGTATGCTGAATCATGTTCAAAGTGAGAGGGAAGTAAAATTTAGTACTCATTCAATGCATATGTATTCAACTCTTTTTACACCATCTAGTATAGACAATCTGAATAAAGATGATGAATTATGGCAGAACATACAAATCTTTTCACCCTGGCTAGATGAATTTGCTATTGTTCGATTGAGATATGATTATATAGTTGGATTGTTCCTCAGTTACATTTGCAAAACAAGTTGCAACAATTACTGTGTGATAAATTTTGAATTGCTCATTAACTTATATGATTACTCTTGGGTTAATAATACAATTAGCTTTTATGATTGCTGCTGTTTTATAACCTTAATTGTGCAACAACGAAAAACTATTAAAATGGATGACATATACATATACCATGCATACACCTTGGCTTCCTTGTTATCATATTTTTAGCTTATCAAGAGCCGAGGACGGCTTTGTTTGCAAGAAGGGGAGGATGATAAGAACATGAACCCTATGGATACAACCATATTTGCTCTACTTGTTGTTACAATTACAAGAGCTCCTACGCATCACTTAAATTATGAGGTGAGCTCGTTTCAAAGAGATTTTACTTTATTTGATAAAGAACTTATGATATTACATAATGAGAGTTTGTTGCGTTTGTTATCATACACCAAGATTTATGATCAAGATCATGCAATACGTGACACTACACATATGTTAAAACCGAGGACGGTTTTCCATCAAGAAGGGGAGGATGATGTGACCACGCCACCAACACGTACGACCATAGCGGCCAATATCAAGAATGAACTAAAGGTGAATTCGTTTCTTCAACTTCAACATATTTTAAATGAGAATATGATGCTACCTAATGATGAAAATATATATATTTGTAGCACCACATCACTTTGGAACCAATTGAAGCAAGGGTTCAAGTTGGACAGGTTTTGGAATCCAATTCGGCCTCCAGATCATTTCGGATTCAGCTTGATAAGCCAACTTCAAACGGCCATAACTTTTGATCCAGAAGGCTTCTCGGGGCCCGTGAGTACTCGTTGGAAAGATCTTGGAGTCTAATTTCAGATGGATCTGGTGTCACCTCCAAACTCCACTCGAGCAGATCAGAAACTGCGAAACAAACCACGTCACTTTTCCAGTCCGACTCAAAGTGGGCCGAGGGCCTTGTAACTTGGGCTATTTGGGCCGGTACTGTTCACGTGAACAGTACCACGCGCGTGACAGTAACTACGAATAGTACCACATCCCTTTTCATTAGATAAGTGTGGCTTCCCCCTCCCCTATTTAAGGAGGCCACACCCCTTTAGTTTTCCTTGGGTTTTGCATAGATTAATCTGTCTTTGAACAGTTTCGCCGTTCATCGGTTTGTGAGACCCCAACTTGTGAACTTAATATTTATTCGCAATTTCAGATTGCATCTTGTACTCTCTTGCTTGTGTTCTCGATTCGCTTGCAGGAGATAACCTTCTTGGCGAGGTCAATCGTGTTCGGCACGGTTGATAACCAACGGAGCAGTGGTGTAGTGATTGCGAGGGGTTCGATCTGTTTTGGTCGGAGCCTTTGGATCATCAACGTCGAGATCTCCACAATCGACTTATCAGTACCTCTCGGAAGATCGGGCCATCGTCACATCAATAAGTGACTTGCCCGTTCACCTTGACCGGTGAAAGGTGCCTTTGTCATCTTGCCAAGTAAACAAGATTCGCATGTCTCAAATGATTCAAAATCAAATGAGTGCAAAATACCATCTCTATGGAGCTTCTCCATGCGTTTCTCATTTATGTGACCTAAGCGACAGTGCCAAATAAACGTGGGATTCAAATCATTCGAACGTGCCTCTTTGCATTAATGTTATAGACCGGTGACTCTTCAAGAGTAATAACATATAACCCATTCACCAATGGAGTATGACAATAGAACATATCTTTGAAATAAAGAGAACAACCATTGTTCAGAGATCTAAAGTCATAACCTTCTGCTTGCAAACATGAAGCAGAAATAATGTTCTTGGAAAGAGATGGAACACAATAACAATTATTCAATTCCAAAACTAATCCTGAAGGTAAAGACAATGGCATGGTGCCAACAGCGACCGCAGCAACTTTTGCTCCATTGCCAACGCGAAGATCCACTTCGCTCCTCCTCAAACTTCTACTTCTTCTTAGCCCCTGCAACGATTTGCAAAGGTGAGCAACCGATCCGGTATCAAATACCCAAGAATCAGTGGATGAAGTAGCAAGATTGATCTCTATAACATTTATACCTGGAGAGGAAGTCGTACTTCCCTTCTTCTTCTCAAGATCCTCCAAGTACTTTGGGCAGTTCCTTTTCCAATGACCTGATTGCTTACAGTAGTAACAATCTGCATTAGGAGCAGCGCCCTTCTTGACTTGCTTGGCCTTAGAACTGCTCGCGATCTCATCGGGAGCTAACTTTCTTTTGACCGCGCCTTTCTTGACATTGGGCTTGCCCTTGCCTTTCTGCATCATCATCACATGATTGCTGCTTTTCTTAATGCTTTCCTCGGCAGCTTTTAGCATCCCATGCAACTCTGCCAAGGTCTTATCCATGTTGTTCATGTGATAGTTCAGTATGAATGGCTCAAAGCTCGGGGGGAGCGACTGGAGAATCACATCAGTAGCCAACTCTTGGCTAAGGGGAAAACCAACCTTTTCCAGACTCTCAATGTAGCCAATCATCTTAATCACATGAGGGCTGACGGGATTCCCTTCTGCAAGCCTGCACGCAAACAAGGACTTTGAAGTGTTGAACCTCTCAGCCCTTGCTTGGTTCTCAAACATACCACGCAACCCCACAATGATATTGTAGGCATCTGTGTTTTCATATTGCTTCTGAAGCTCAGAGGACATTGTGGCAAGCATGAGACAGCTCACATCAAGGTAATCATTCGTTTGCTTCTCATAAGCTCTCCGTGCAGCCGCAGTAGCATTATCAGGCAAGTCATCAGGATAATGAGACTCAAGGACATACTCCTTGCGCTCTTGCTTGAGAACAATTCTCAAGTTGCGATACCAATCCAAAAAGTTCCTTCCATTGAGTTTTTCTTTCTCAAGAATAGATCGCAAATTAAAAGAACTGGATGCGGCATTAGTTGACATGATCTACAACAAAGAATATGCAAAGTTTAGCACTATGTTTATGTTCATCTTTTATTAAACTATTTAACAAAAGACTCCCACTATGTGTTTTGCAACAAAACTCCCTCTAAGTTACATAGTGGGTCAAGATCCTCATTTCACTAATTCCTAGTGAGCTTTGGCATCACGGCTAGAAAACTAGTGACATGGGTAAGCAACACCTTGCTAATCACATCCCTATGTGACTCTTGCTTGTTGGGTGACATCAATATGCCCCGGTCCCAACCTATGCCCCAAGGTCCAAAACTGTTTTGATAACCTTGTTAAGTAAACCAAATGCTTCCGCATGTAGATGTCCGACATCTACCCCAAATAATGATGATAACCGACGGCACTCTACTTTGGTAGACCTACCATGCGGTGATCATTATCTTTTGGTGCAACATATGGAAGGGCATGAACACCTAATTTTATGAGGGATTCTATCCTACCAAAGCAACATATCACAAAAACATTGCATAAGAATAAGATAGATAATATCACAGATAAACACATTTAACTGTGAAGTAGTATGGCCCAAAAAATGGTGATCTCCATCTCCATGTAGGTGTAGACGATCTCCATCCTCCACATCACTCCTTTAGGCCACCATGCTTGAAAGCTTGTAACCTCAAAACTAGGCTACTACCTATAATAGCTAGAAATTGAAGATTACAAAGATAGATTCAAGCATTAAGGTCACACAAATACTAGCTTATAACTATCCGTGCATAGAAGAGAACCACTAATGAGATTCTTGTTTACTGTAGGAGCATATTTCACGTTTTTCAAGTGGACAATCTTCCCAGAGGTGAGCTTCAAATCCACCAGACACTAAGAACACAAGCACGCAATCCGTTTTCCATTAGGATGAAGGAAAATCCTTGCTGCCTGGTATAAAGAAAATAAAAAAATATCAGAACATATATGAACATTAGCACCACTATCAACCAATGAGTGGATTGACATGCTACAAAGATAACAGGTGAATTACCATACCCTCCTAAAGTCGAGGTCTTACCTATGATCACGTTGAAAGCCTTCTTGTCTAGTTGTTCACCATCCCTTATCTTCCGCAAGGGACAATCTTTCACCATATGACTAGGGGTGCAAACGGAGTGGATAATTTTCGTCCGTCTGTCCGACCGAAAGCATACGGAACGGATGAAGGAACGCGCGTAGGCTACGATAGCAGAAAATAAAAAAATTTCTACCGCGCACACCAGGACATCATGCTAAGGAGGGATCATAGATCGTTACCACTAGACGCGCAGCGCAGCGGAAGAAGAGTTGGAGAAGCCGATCCAACCACGCGCGTCGAGGTAGTAGTGGAAGTAGCCGATCGTCCCGAACAGATCGTCTCCTCCACGCGATCAACCACACCACGAGCAGATCCAATCTGTAGTTTGTTGATGCTGATCAACGCCGCAACGAGCAGCGCCTCCACCGGTATCCACACGTCCGGGGCTGGAACGCCGATCGCGAGTGTACCAGCACTCGCGAGCGGCTAGGGTTTGGCTCGGGAGGTGGCGGCTAGGGTTTTGCTGGGGAGGAACAGATGCGTACATCCCTCAGCCCCCCGCCTCCAAATATATAGACCTCCTCACTTGGGCCTCGTGGACCGAGGCCCAATAGGAGTCTATCCGGATCTCTATCCGAATTGAGCCCACATCCGAATCACATTCGAATTAGTGTTCCAACCCGTTAAGTGTGCGACCCTGTAGGTTCACGTATACTTGGTCGCGACCCGGAAACACCTTTCCGGTCACCCTGTTAATAGCGGCCTCTAGCAAGACATATTAACCCCAAAGTATACGTAAAGATCATATCGGCTGAACCTGTAATGTTCTCATGTACGAATCCCTTTGCCTCACGATATAGATTAAGCTCAAGGCGAGACCTGTGTCATTCTCTTAATAGCTCAATCACTCTCTCGATTCCGTGATGGATTATAAACTTGTGATTGACTCCTCAATCACATTGGCATGGCCATGCACTTTCATAATCCATTAAATCGAGGGGCCCAGAGATATCTCTCCCATAAGGAGGGGCAATTCTATCTTGATCATTCACATCCCACTACATGTTTCATAGCAAACCCGAAGACTACTTTTATGACTACCCAGTTACGGAGTAGTGGTTAGTAGTCCCAAAATAGGCTACTACGCATGTTGGGAACCATGATGATCTCAAGTCTAAGGATTCTACATAAACACTACTTGAGACCAACTAATGACACATGGAATCTCTGCAGTGTCTCATGGCGGGTCTATCCAACATATGTTCACTAACACATGTCCATATTATTGATTTGGTATCTCCATACCATGATCCATGAGACATGATCATCAATCAATACATATGCTGATCTTTGAATCATATTTGTTCCTCATATGATATATGATCAGGGATCATTTAGAAATAGCAACATTTTGGCATTAAGAGTCTCATGAATAAGTCACATACTCATTGATCAATAATGATAATGTCTATTTCAAGGAACAAAGCAATGTATCATAAACATAGTATGTGATATATTCAACATCTCCATGTTGCCTCTAGGGCATATCACCAACAACGGATACGAAAGGGGTAGATGGGTATCCGGCATTATCCGTGTCTGACTTCGACGAAAAAATATAGAATATGATACGGGATAAGTGATATCCGTCCGTATATATCCGTGTGTCAAATGATATGAGAAAGTCTGTTGTGACTTCACCTAGGAACAAAATAACATATAAGCAGTTTGTCATATCTAAATAAGCAGGAGTATTGAGTGTTCTTTCTTCAACATCTCAGGAATTAGCCTCTTCATGTCCGCTCTGATCGTACCATACTGTCCAATATCCTATGCAAAGAAGCGGATAATTTTCGTCCGACCGACCGTCCGAAAGATTATGAAACAGATACGGAATGGAGAAATAGATATCCGACATTATCTGTATCCGACTCCGAGAAAAATATGGAATAGGATACATGATAAGCAATATCCGCTCGTAACCGCTCCGATTGCACCCCCTACATATGACCATCTTTTTCTGCACACAAAGCAAGTGATACCCTTCAAATCCCTTTTTCTTGATTTTCTTCTTCTTAAAACTAGTTGTCTTATTCAATTTATTCGTGAAAGACCATATGAGAGGGTCCAGCTTTTTCTTTTGATGAACCATTGCCATTTTGTCGAAGTGAAATTTTGAATTTTGCAAAGCCCGCACTTCTTCACTGCCTTTTATCAGTAGAACCAATCAAACTACTGCTAGGGAGTACTGATCTGACTAGCCCAGGCATGTGGTCAGATCAGCAGAGGTGTTCATCTCGATTGGATTTTGAAATTTTGGGAAATTGAGTCATAGAATGATTTAGTTTGACCTACGTCAATATATATGTATTGTATGATGCATGTTTGAACTAACATAGGTCAAGTTGTGAAGAACTAGTACCTGAAAAAGATTTATTTGTATTTGGATGTGCATGGTCGCTATGATAACCCTCAAACAATTAATTAGTCCAAATCACATGGTTAAGCAAAAATTATTACATTAATAAGAATATTAACATTTAATCCTGCAACACGAAACAAATGGGTGTCGCTACAAAAAAAGTCCAAATACAGAAAAATTTAGTTACAACAGATAAAACTCACATACATATTACAAGTCCAATGTATAATAATTCAATCTCAAGAATTACAAAAGAATAAAATCCTACAATTAAGTGTTACACAATTGCAATTTCATCTAATAAGCCAATACAAGTGCATTGCATCAAATTCTATATAATGAGAACGTCTTCACAACTGACTGAAGTTGAATCACCTGTAAAATCATGTTAACCAAAAACCATGAATATAAAGCTAAAGCAAGTTCAAGAAATAAATTGCCATTAGAACCCAATTCTTTGTAATATTGCACAAGGGCAATCGCTCACCGAGATACCAAGATTGTATAGGGCCAATCAGCACTGCTCGTGTATTGGTTTTTCATCATTCAGCAGTAAAACCCCTTTCTAACCTTTTTTACCTTTACCTCTATACCCTTCTTGATGAGTCAGGCCATCTAGTGCCATCCTCCAGCCACGTTATCAGACACAAGTCATCACCATAACCAACCAAGACCATAAGTAAAGTTATCAAGAGCCAATAGAGAAGGGAGAGGAGGGAGCCAACAATACCACCGCCCATAGCCCCCAATGAGCTCACCTCAGTGCCATTGCCCACTGCTAGGCTGCTTCCACAAAGGCTCACTGCCCTAGCTAACAGACAGGAAACAACCATCCTTCCTCATCACTCGTAGGAACCCCACAGTCACCACTGCATTGCACTATCTAATCACAACATAGAATACTAACGAGACACCACCAGCAAACAGACAACCAAAGACAAGCATCACAACCCATGTAAAACCCTCATCTCCACACATGAACACTAACATAGCCGAAAGAGGAAATCAAGCCAAGACCGAAGGACCACTAAGATGTACCACAGCCAGGGAACACCTCCACAAGATGATCTTCCACACCACTTAGCCAAATCAAGAGAGCATAGCCTAATGAGAACAAGACTATCCCCTCACATCTAACCCAAGTAGGCAATGCCAGTGAGGTAAGGTGATTAACTACACCTCTTCTTGTTAACACTAGAGTCGGCCAATAGAGCCAAGGCAAACATTGCTTTCATCTACTAGCATAAGTCGAAAGGGGGCCGGTGGTTGTCCTTGAGCTCCCGGGCATTGGCAGTGCTCCTCAGCGCATGCCAACACCCATCTCTCACATGGTTGCTCACCCACAACTGCCCAAAACCTCAAATCACTCCTACAGCTAACCATCAAGTAATGCACCACATTCCACAAACAAGTCGCAGGTAGAATAAACATAAACAAAGTAGAACTAGAAAGAATGTTGTAAGGAAGGGCTAAAGAATACAAAGTAACCAGGAGAGTCGTGAAGCAAGGGTCGTGCGTCAGTGGCTGGTGGCCACTAAGGCACATGGTGCCAATGAGAGGCAACCAGAAGATGAGCCAACAGGTACCAGGATGCCATGTGTTGGTGGCTCACCGTCGCTGTGACGCATGGCTCGGTAGAGGAAGAGCCAACAGAGCGACGGGACGCGGATGGGTCTTCGACTCCACAAAGGCTCTTGGCAATGGAGCAAGGAGGTGTTGGTGACGATGGTCGGGTGCGTAGCGTTGTTGGGCTGAAGAATCCTGGAGAGGTATGGTACACCAAAGAATCACGGCGAGATGCACGGAAGAGACAAGAGGGAAGGAGGGGAAAATGAATCCAGTCATGAAAATACCAATATCCACTCACCTCAAACTAGATCCATTGAGCCGAACCCTCAAAACCACTGAGGGAACTGGGTAGATCTAGATTGGGGGCAAAAAGGAGGAAGCAAGCACATAGGGCAAAGCCGGAACGCCGATGGCACCGAAGAAAAGGGGAATCACTGAACAGAGGCGAGGCCATCCAAGGGGGTGGTGAAAGAGGGGCTTCCATCTGTAGTACTAGGACCGACGAGGCCGAGAGAAGCTGAGGTGCTGAGAGGGGGAAGGAAGGCGAAGCGATTTGGGAGTAGCCAAGGGAAATGAGATTCTCTGCAGTCGCCGTACGCGACTGTAGAGAGAAGTCGCGGATCTGAGCCGTCCGATTGAAAAAGGACGGCTCAGATCCGTTGCTACAGTAAAAAGTACTGTAGCTACAGTAAAAAATTACTGTAGCAAAAAACGGATCTGAGCCGTCCTTTTTTAATCGGACGGCTCAGATCCACGACTTCTCTCTGCAGTCACCGTACGGCGACTGCAGAGAATCCGGTTCCTAGCCAAGGAAGGTGACGTGAGGCACGAACGCGATGAGGATCGGATAAGGTCGGTCGAAGGTAGGCCAAAATGGGCCAATCTTTGCAATGGACAACAACATAGAATGGGGATAAAAGGAGTGAGCTAGTGACGCACTTCATGGACTTCAGGTTGAGTAAAGTGTTAATGGCCAACGGGCCAAGACGGTGTGCACAGTGATTATGAATTTGGGCCAGCACTACAAACCAAAAGGAAAGGAAAAAACTCGAATAGAAATGTTATAAATAAATCCAAGCCCTCACATAAAACAAAAGATAATATACATGAAAAAGCTGATAAAAATAACCATAATTACTAAGTGATGCAACATAACTTCCAGAATAATCAAAAAGGATATAAATACTCGACAAGGGTTATTGCTTCATCTAAAATGTAACTGAAAATTTGAAAATGAATTCTAGCCTAAAATAATGCAGGAGAAGATTTGGTTCTAGGAGAGGAGACAGTCCAGACCGATGCCTATCAGTTAGCATGTAAGCATGCTGTGGTACATGAAATATTTTGAATACAGTTACTTTTTATGATCACCTTGCATCAAAAGTAATTTCTAAAAAGAAAAGAAAAGTGACCAGAAAAAAGGGAATATGATAAGAAAATAGAGAGAGTAGAACCACTAAAGAAGAAAGTGGCCTGCAAAGAAAAATAGTAAAGGTGGGTAGAGGGTGCTCTGGTAGAGATTGAAAGGCAGGTGAACCCTATACATACAAATATAATATAAGAACTAGAAAACAATTTCATTCTGGAATGACCCGTAAAATAGTATCAACCATATTTCCTGTCTTAGGGGGTGAAACATGTTACTCTCTTTTGTTGCTAATATCTCCATCACAGGTAAGTAGTATAAACTAGGGAAGGAACTTAGGACCGGTACCAAACCCTGGAGTTCCAAGGCACTTATATTAGCATAGGTGGAGTGTCAAGTATTCTGAACCACTCGATCAATGGCTATTCCATTAGTCGGATGGAGATATAGTGATAAGAGTCAAGAAAATATTCTGTATTCTGAATTTTGGGATAACATCAAAGGAAATGCTAAGAACTAGTGTCCATAGGAATTCAGAATAGCTATGGATAAAGTGATATAAGTCTACATAGTAGTTAATAAATCATGAATTCATGCCAGTCTTCTTGGATAAGAGACTACGAAAATCACTAGAGCTTTTTCTTCCCTAGAATGATTGTTAGAGCAAATTTCAAAAGTTAAAATATTCGAAACTCTTAAAAATGTAAATTATTGGATTTTCTGAATAACAGATCAGGTAAGAACCAGATAAATATTAGGAAAAATATGCATCATTATTTAAAAACTTTCTTAGTACTTCATACTCATTCTTGCTACTAAATCTCCCCATTTCAGAGCCATTTACAACTGGGGTATACTTGGAAACTGATGAGGGTGGGATTCATAATGAAGACACCCAGGGATATTAGGCTAAGGCTGACGAGGAGTACAACAAGGTGGAGGCCTCATATGGCTATTCAAAGGACTAGGTGACCTGTAGCTCGACATACAGGGTCGAACAGGTATTACGATATGTATATCTATGTTTACTCCTATTTAATGTCATGTGCGGTAATGAACAATAAATATTGTAATAACCTAGGACATCCATCTATGCAGACCTTAAGCCAAGCTTGGCTTGTAATTAATAAAGTATTTTTAGTCTCTAATTATTGTTTTGTAGCAACTACTCTGATGAGCTTGTTATTCATTAAAATGGTGTTCTACCAAAATAAACGAATGACAATCCATTGACTAGTGTTATTACCCCTCACTAATGACACAGGTCGCCACTGTCGCTTAGAGTCAACAGTAAGGATCAGGGCCATGCTCTTGCAAGAGCCAAGGCCTAGAATGGTTAAGGATGTCAGGTGAGATAGCTGAGCACAAGCATGGCGCAAGGCGAGAAATGATGAAGGGAAGTTCGAGCGATGGGTTGCACCATGTGGCTTGGTTTATCCAAGTGAGGTATGGTTCAATGGAACTAGAATGGGAGAGATTTGTTGATGTGTGGCAAGCCAGTAGTGCATCAATACGTGGCAAGCATAGTGATTACTTGCAAGAAAAGAGGAAGACTAGGTCAAGAAAGGGTATTTTTGTAAGTTGACCAAAATACCAGAAATTATCTTGGATCAAAACTATGACGTTTGGGAAGGTGGTTTAGACCAAGGAGGAGCTAAGATGATCAAGTGGATCAAAGCCTAAGGACTTATCGGATTCGGGTTTATGTGCTTTGAAATGCATGCATAAGTGTAGTATGTGAGTAAAACCCACATTGTGTGAGGTTAACGGATTTTTCCTATTTGTGCTAAGTGGACAGTATTCATTAGGGTTAGATGGGGCCAGTTGCCTTGTCTATTTAACAGCTTGTGATGGAGACTTGCAAGTTAACCATTCAACCATCCTAGCTTTACTCTTGAAAGTCAAGTGTTCTAGGGTCAGGGTTTGAGAAGTGTGAGTATTGTGGTGTGCTCTCTTATCCTTCGGTTGGAGTGGCTATCCCTTTCGTTTTGGTTGATTTGCTCTTGATTTGGTTGGTTGTGATCTAATCTCTCCCTTTCTTGATCTTACTAGATATCAAGGATGAGTAAGAGATGGAGATGTACCTTTGAAATCAATCTCCATCCATCTAGATATCAGCTTTGGCAAGTCCATGAAGTTGACCAGTTTTGTTGAAATTTGACCTCTCGAGGGTTTTCTTGATCCGGTTTTTTTTGCCATGATTTCTTTGGTGCTCTTACATGATATGACATGTGGGAATACATCTCAAGCCATCTTAGCCATCCTCCACCCACAAACATGTTGTATTCATTGTTTTCCTAATTTGCCCATTTTAGCGCATCATTCCTTCAAATGCACAAAGATAACAACTTTTGTAACAATTCTGATCGTTGATTGAAATGGGTTCGTGACATCTTAGAGAATGTGCATATCAAGTTTCAAGTCTTTGGATCTACGAATCAAAAGTTACATGGATTCTTAGTTTTGAAATTGTGTGGATTCTACTGTTTCACTAGGATGAGTTTATTGTTCATCGGTATAACAGAAATTTGCTGGTGGTCTGACCAGAATTGGGGAAAGGTTTGACCAATGGGATTGGAAATTCTTGGAATTTGGTTTCTTGTTTTACTAGGTTTTGTGTTGGTTTTCCATCCTAAATCTTCATAGATTTGTAGCTATTGGAGTGAAAGATCAGTGAATACTTGGAGAAAAATTTGAAAGCAATATTCGCTCCCTCTGTTACCATACTGGTCCTACAGTTGGATTTGTACTTGTTTGCAATAGTGTTTTTCTATATGAAATTTGCATTATCTGACCAGAAGTGCTGAGTGCATCATTTGCTCTTGTCTTTTCTTCCACATCGAGGGCAGCAATGAGATCCTCAACCAAAATCTCTTCTCTTTTGTGTTTCAAGCTAGTGGCAAAATTTCGTCAAGAAGTAGAAAGTTTGGCAATAATGCCTGCAACCATAAACTTAGGAGGTAGTACACAATCTAAGTGCGCAATCTCACCAACCAGAAGCTGAATGTCATGAGCTTGTCAAACTATCGACTTAGCCTCATCCATACTAAAGTAAAAGAATTGCTCACACATATATAGCCAACATTAACTTCTGCCTTGGCATATTTACTAGTGTATCCCATTACTCTGTGGCAGACTTACAGTCTATGTACACATGATAGAGCTGATATACCTGAATGGTCAGAATGAAGCTAAGAGCAATTTTTTTTGCATTATTGAACTGCATGGACTGGTTAATTGTAAATGGATACTACAGGTGGATAACCCAGCACAACCCCAAATACATGAGACAAAACTTGGCTCTAGTCTCATCTACAAAAGTTCTTATTAGAAAACCTCTCAGGTTTCATTGCATCCGATGCAGTGTAAAACGTAAAAATATTATTGCTGCCCCTGTGCAGGTCTTCATGGTAACAATAGCTCGGAGATACTTCTCCCTTCCTTCACAGTGCATGCCGGGAGAAGAGTCGATGAGATTCAAGCAGCGCAGCACAACAACCCAAGTTTGTAGGAGAAAGGAAAATAAATGAATGAGGTAGTGATTTGGGTACCACTGCTCTGAATGTCTTCAGGCATATATATCATGATATTTTCACACGAAAATGCACGAATATGTGTGCACATACATGCGCGTATGTATTTAACCAAAGTACTTCTCATGACATCCCATCCATATGTCGCATGTTTCAATGAGTAGTAAAAACTCTACCTTACAAATTATCTTTACTCCATTTAGCTAGACAATATAGTACTAAGTGTTACAAATGTGGGCAATATTTTAATTTCAAGTTTTATTAGGAGACAGAAATAATAAACTAATGATGCAAAACTCACAACTAACAGCAAGCTACTCATCATACTTCAGAAAGAAACAATATAGTAACAAAGTCGAACGTGCGCACGAACGACTTACTTGTTAGCCTGATGAAGAACAGGAAGCCGCGCAGGCTTGACGCAGTGCAGAATGTAGGTGCAGCAGTGCAGTGAGCGGTCACGCAGATGCGCTGCCCAGAAACCTTATTGCCGCCCCGTGCAGGTACTCTCTGCAGCAACGGTTCGGAGATAGCCGCTCTCCCTCCTTCCAGGTGCACACCGGGAAAAAAGGTCGACGAGGTTCAGATAGCACAGCACAACAGAGCAAAAAGCAGGGGAAGAATGGAGGTGCAAAATTCTCTCAATTTTCCTGGACGTCTCCAGGCCCTTTTATGGGCGCTACAGTTACTACTCACTAGTAACTACTGCGTTTTAAACAGAATTATGCACTGGTAACTGCCTCATCAAATCACAAATTAAGCAGTGTAAATTCACTTGTAACTGCCTCATTCAAATGTTTAAATCTCATTTAAACAGAGAGAGTGAGGTACATGGTTCAGCAAAAATAAAGATGGACTTGGTCTGCCAAGTGGCGCGCCACGTCACGGCACGGTCGCGCGTCGCAAGTCTCAAGTCACGCGATTTTCATGCGAAAATACGTGAATACGAGCGCGTGCTGCGCGCGTGTGTGACTAGATAGAACCATCCTCATACCATCTCTTTCCATATTCAAGGAGTGGGGAGGACTCCAAATTATAAATCGGTCTTCCTCACCCTGCCTTAGCAATATGGTACTAAACCATGCATGCTTTGGAATTAAGGAAATAGGCCTAATTAAATGGGCCAATTTCTAACAATCCCCCACCAATTCCAAAGCAACAAGTAAACATATCACAAAGATATTGTGCTGAAGTACTGTTAACATACCAGTCTTTTAGTGTAAGTCCCGTACGGGTTGAACTTGCACCTAGAATGACAAGATTCACCTTCTCACAGCTGATGAATGGACTATGCCTTGAATTCACAGCTTTTCGTGATCAGATTTCACTTGAAATCTCAACTAGTACTAGGCTACCAATGAACCTCGCCTAAACGGAGCGTTATATGGTCATGCTCCCTTATCTGCTCATGAGCTTTCTAGAGAATGCCCCGTTCTCGTGAACTGCGACCACACAGTTAAGCTCAAGTAGGTGTATTCTTTCTAGGTATCCTGCAGGCTAATACCTTTTCCTTATTTGGACAACATAATACATTAAGGCTTTATGCCAACCTTCCATACAGTCGAAAGTACATTGTTTATTAGGACATGGGTACAATAAATATGTGCTCTCTTGTTACAACATCAATTTGTTTTTCCCATTGCCTAAGTCACGGGATCTCTGATCAAGAAGGTATGGGTTACCATTGTGATGTAACTTAAATGGGCCTCATTCCCATGTCCATAGATGCAACGGAAATCGCTTTCCATGCTAACCCCTTTGTAAAAGGGTCTGCCAGATTTTTCTTAGTGTGAATATAGTTCACAGCAATCACTCCGGAGTTTCTCAGTTTTCTGACAGATTTAAGCCTACGCTTCACATGTCTAGAGGACTTCATATTATCCTTTGTACTTGTGACTTTGGCCAACACTGTTTGATTATCACAGTACATCAGGATTGCAGGTATTGGTTTCTCAACCAATGGCAAGTCCAATAGAAGCTCTCTCAGCCATTCAGCCTCAACTGTGACTGTGTCAAGTGCTCAAGTTTTGCTTCCATGGTTGACCTCGTCAATATGGTCTGTTTGCAAGACCTCCATGAAACTGCAGCACTAGCTAAGTGAATACATAACCACTTGTAGCTTTGATCTCATCCGCATCAGAGATCCAATTAGAGTCACTGTATCCTTCTAATCCAAAAGGGTGTCCAGTATATTGTATTCCAAAAGATGTTGTGCCTCTCAAGTAGCGCAACACTCTTTCAAGTGCCTCCCAGTGAACATCTCCTGGGTTAGACGTAAACCGAATTAATTTGCTCACAGCAAATGAAATGTCAGGTCGTGTGGCACCAGCTAAATACATAAGTGACCCAATAATTTGTGAATATCTTAATTGATCTTTTTCTAACCCTTGGTTCTTTCGAAGGTTAATGCTCGCATCATAGGGTGTTGGTGAAACTTTACAGTTTTCAAAACCAAACCGGCTTAATATTTTCTCAGCATAATAGGATTGATTCAAAGTAATTCCATTCTTGCTTTTGATCAATTTAATATTCAGAATGACATTTGCCTCTCCCAAGTCTTTCATATCAAAACACCGAGATAAGAAAGATTTGACCTCGTCAATTACGGCAGTGTTTGTTCCAAATATAAGTATGTCATCTACATACAGACATAAGATAACTCCTTGACCTCCACCATAACGATAATACACACATTTATCAGCTTCATTCACAACAAAGCCAGCGGATGTCAAAGTTTTGTCAAACTTTTCGTGCCATTGTTTTGGTGCTTGTTTTAGGCCATACAAAGATTTCAATAATTTGCATACTTTATTTTCCTGTCCAGAAATCACAAAACCATCCGGTTGATCCATATAGATTTCTTCCTCCAACTCTCCATTAAGGAAAGCTGTCTTCACGTCCATTTGATGAACATGTAGACCATAAGAAGATGCTAACGCAAGGAGCACTCTGATGGTAGTTAATCTGGCGACAGGAGAATAGGTATCAAAGAAATCTTCTCCCTCTCTCTGGGTGTAACCCTTGGCCACAAGTCTTGCCTTGTACTTCTCAATTGTTCCACCAGGCCTTAGTTTCTTTTTAATAATCACTTACATCCTATAGGTTTACACCCGATAGGACGATCCGTGATCTCCCAAGTCCCATTAGTCATGATAGAGTCCATCTCGCTATGGACTACCTCTTTCCAATACCCAGCATCAGGAGATGCATAAGCCTCCGAAAGAGTCTTTGGCACATCATCCACGAGGTATACAATAAAGTCGTCACCAAAGGTTTTCTCAACCCTTTGTCTCTTGCTCCTGCGAGGAGCTTCTGTGACTATATTGTTATCCTCCTCAGGGATATCACATATTGGTTCAGAAATGGTGGGAAGTTTAGAAGTTTGATTATTCTCACTTTTAATATTATCAGTTTGAACATTCTCTGTTCGTGAAGTACTGCCTGCTGTTTTCATAGGAAAGATATTATCAAAGAATGAAGCATCTCTAGACTCCATTATTGTATTAGCAATAATTTCAGGAGTTTCTGATTTGACTACTAAAAATCTATAGGCCGTGCTATTTTGAGCATATCCTAGTGTCGTAGGGGTGGCCCCCACCTAAGCCCAGCAGGCCTGTTAGGAGGTTATAAGAACCAGAGTAACATGTGTAATGACATAAGTGCCCCTAGCGGGGAAGTACGGAAGTAAGGGCATAACTGTAAAAGCATACTCCATGTGAATATATATATACCAGGATGAGGGGGAGGCTGAGGCAGAACACTCCCACCTCTCCACTACCATCTCTCTCTCTGTTTGGTCTGTAACCACAACAGTTGGCGCCGTCCGTGGGGAGGACGAGGACAAGCCTGAAGACCGAAGAAGAAGGATGGCACCGAAAAAAGCTTCGTCAGCGGCGGCGAAGGGAAAGAAAACGGCTGGGTCGGAGCGGCGCGTGAACACCAGGGCTTCGGCATCGGCCGCCGAAGGAGCTGGCGGCGGTGTAGGCGCAGTGGTCGCGGGCGTCGACGCTCGCGCTACAACGACTGACCCCGCCAGCGCCGCTACAACGACATCCAACCCCGTCGCTGGCACTGCAACGACAGCCCCCGCCGCCCTCGCCGGCAGCGCGGATCCGACGGCCGGGGGTAGCCGCAATGAAACATCCGGCGGATTTGGAGATCGTGCGGCGAGGGTCCCTGCACCGACCCGTCCGCTGGGTGTTCCGGTGGCCCCGACAGCACCTGCGGTGGAAGGCGCCCTACTAGCAGCCCTCAAAGCGTTCCAGCGGGAACTAGGGGACCTTCGCGGAGCCGTCCGAGATATACAAGAGGCTCGGAGCCAGCAGGCCGCGCCAGTAATCGCGCCCGAGCCCACGCCGGAGAGGACGAACAGTCGCGAAGCCCCCGCGCCTAGCCGCGTGCCGCTGAGATGCGTAGATCCGGAGTCCCCGCTTTCGGCAGGGCTGCAGCAGGTGGCGTGGCCCGAAGACTTCAAGTTCCCTAGCGTCACCGACCCGTACAAAGGCGACACGGATCCTCACGAGTTCGTGCGCGTGTACGAAACCGCGATCGAGGCCGCGGGCGGAGACGACACCACGAAGGCGAAGGGACTCCCCCTCGCGCTGCAAGGAGTGGCGCTCTCTTGGTTTTTTACCATAGAGCCGGGCTCCATCTACGCGTGGGAGCAGCTCCGTGACCGCCTTTACAACAACTTCCAAGGACACTATGTCGAGCGAGTCGATGCGGACCAACTTTTCGCCGTGAAGCAAAGACCCTCGGAGAAGCTCCGGGACTACTTCAAGCGCTTCGCCAAGATCCGATGCCAAGTAAAAGACGTTAATGAAACCACCGTCGTTAATGCAGCCATACAGGGCCTTCGTCCGGGCCCGATGGCCGAGTACAACGCGCGGAGGCCAATCAAGATAGTCGCCAAGCTCTTCGACAAAATGGACGAGTATGCACGGGCGGAGGAGGATGCGCGAAGACGCAGCATTACCGCCCTCGACCTCGCCCATGGGGAGCGCCCCCCGCGCGAAGCGGGGGCGGGTGGTCCCTCCTCGAAGCAGGGCCGCGGCCGAGAGCCTCGGGGAGGCCCTCCCCGAGGCGGCGACACCGGGGTACAGGAAGGCTCTTCAAGGAGTGGGCATAAGCCTCGGCGCCGCCAGCGCAGGACACAGGCGGCCCATCATGTCCTCGACACCGAGAGCACCCGCCAAGGACCCGACCCCGCCTCATGGAGGGGAGACCGGGGATCGGAAGGCGGACTTGATTACGGCGGCCAACCCCACGCAGAACAAGAGCTCCTACACTATGGCAAGTGGTGCGAGGTACACGGCTACGGTGATCATTACACAAGGGCATGCGCCGCAGTTATGGAGCTGCGGAGGGTGATGGCCGGGTCTCGGGCTCCGCCCCCAACGGAGGGCGCGCAGCATCGCACCGTCAGCGTCATCACCGTAGGCTCCTCCTCAAAAGCCCCCGGGGAGCAGCCGCAACTGTGGATGCCGCCCCGCAACGTCACCTTCGACTTAAACGACGCCAGGGGTGTGGAGTACCCTCACCAAGACCCACTAGTCATCCAGGCCCACATAGCACGCTGTGACGTCAGGCGCGTCCTTGTCGACGGGGGAAGCTCCACGAATATCTTGTTCGCAGAGGCCCTCGACCATATGGGGATCCCCCGCAGCCGGCTAGAGCAGCCAGGAGCTCCACTTCAAGGCTTCGGGGGTCAACCGCTGCAGGCCTTGGGGCACGTGTCCCTTCCGGTCACTTTCCGTCAGGAGGGCAACAAGGGTAACATCCGGACCGAGCAGGTCATCTTCGACGTCGTAGATATCCCACATCCCTACAATGCCATACTAGGTCGACCCGCCATCAACTCTTTCGAGGCGATCCCACACTATGCGTTTTTGTGCGTGAAGCTCCCGGGCCCAGAGGGTGTTATCACCGTCTTCGGCGATCAGGACCTGGCCAGACGTGCCGAGGTTGGCAGCCGCATTTTGCACCGCCCAGTGCATGCCCTCTCCGGCACGCTCGGCGATGGGCCCTCCGCCCCCGGGTGGACGCCCAAGCCTCGGCCTGAGGGCGGAGTCAAAAAGGTGCCGCTCCAGGCGGAGGGGCAGTTTGTGTCCATCGGCGAGGGGCTCCCACCGGGGGTCGAACGGGATCTGCTCCGAGTGCTTCAGAACAACGTTGACATTTTCGCATGGTCCCCGGAGGACATCAAGGGCGTAGACCGAGCAGTAATCGAGCATCACTTGGCGGTCCGCCCCGACACCAAGCCGGTCAAGCAAAGGCTTCGGCGTATGTCGATGGATCGGCAGCAGGCGGCCAAAATAGAGGTGGCGAAGCTTCTTCGCGCCGGGGTCATCCGCGAGGTCCACCATGCAGAGTGCCTCGCTAACCCGGTGCTAGTCAAAAAGGCCAGCGGGGCCTGGCGTATGTGCATCGACTTCACGGCACTCAACAAGGTGTGCCCGAAGGACAATTACCCCTTGCCGCGCATCGATTAGCTGGTCGACGCCACTGCTGGGTGCGAACTCATGAGTTTCCTGGACGCCTATTCTGGCTACCACCAGGTATACATGGCCGAAGACGACGAGGAGAAGACCAGTTTCATCACACCACTTGGGACGTTCTGCTTCGTCAGAATGCCCTTTGACTTGAAGAACGCAGGCCCTACCTTCACCCGCCTCGTCGCTATTGCCCTGGCCGCCCAGCTCGGGAGAAACGTCGAAGCTTATGTCGATGACGTGGTGGTCAAAACTCGACAGCTTGCTCTGCATGGCCGGGACCTCCAGGAGACCTTCGACAACCTCCGGAAGGCGGGCATCAAGCTCAACCCCGACAAATGTGTCTTCGGGGTGCAGGCGGGCAAGCTCCTAGGTTTCCTCGTGTCCGGACGGGGCATCCAGGCGAACCCCGACAAAGTAGACGCCATCCTGGGTATGGAGCCGCCCAAGACAATGAGGGAGGTCCAGAGGCTGGCGGGCCGCATGGCAGCACTAAGCCGCTTCCTATCCAGGGCGGCGGAGCGGGGCTTGCCATTTTTCAAGACGCTCCGCGGGTGCGACGGATTTCGTTGGGACGGAGATTGTGCGAAGGCCTTCAACGAGCTCAAGGAGCACCTGGCCAGCCTCCCCACGCTGGTCGCCCCAGCACGAGAGGCTCCCCTCCTGCTCTATCTGGCCGCGTCAGCCACCGCGGTCAGCGCCGTCCTCATCTTAGAGGAAGGCGCCATGCAGCGGCCCGTCTACTTTGTCTCCGAAGCCCTCCAAGGTGCCAAGACAAGATACACAGAGCTTGAGAAGCTCGCCTACGCGCTGGTCATGGCCTCCAGGAAGTTTCGACATTATTTTCTGGCCCACCCGATCACAGTGCCTTCCTCATTCCCCCTGGCAGAGATGCTACACAATAAGGAGTCCACAGGGCGCATCGGCAAATGGGCTGCCGAGCTCGCTCCCTTCTCCTTGACGTATGCTTCGCGAACGGCAATCAAATCCCAAGTCCTTGCGGATTTTCTCGCCGAATGGACCCCGCCGGCCCAACCCGTCCTGACGCACGATGACCCCGTCTGGACACTCACAATCGACGGAGCTTACGGCGTCGCCGGCGCAGGCGTAGGTGCGGTGGTCGTCACGCCCGAAGGGCAGCGTTTGCTATACTTGGCGCGCCTTGCCTTCCCCGCCACCAACAACACGGCTGAATACGAGGCACTGCTCTTTAGCCTGGCGAAGCTCATGGCAATTGGCGCGAGACGGGTGCTAGTCCGCACCGACTCACGCTTGGTGGCTGGTCATGTGGACAAGTCATATCAAGCCAAGGACCCTGAGTTGGCCAAGTACCTCGCGGCGGTGAGGGCGAGGGAAAGGCACTTTTTGGGCGTCACCGTCAAGGCCATCCCCCGCGCGGAGAACGAGCAGGCCGACGCCCTCGCTAAGGCGACCAGCCAGCAACTGCCCCCCTGAGGGGGCGTTTTATGAGATATTAGCGCAGGCGGCCATAGCGTAGGACAACCGGGACGCGGCACTTGTCCACAACATTGACCGGCCAGGTGATTGGCGAGAGCCCATCTTCAATTTCTTGCAAGGCATCGCCGAGCCGGAGGACCCCGCCGAGCTTCGGCGCTTGCAGCACCGCGCAAGGTCCTTCCAGGTGTTCGAAGGGATACTCTACAAGAGAGGGGTTTGCGCACCGCTCCTGCGCTGCCTCTCGACTGAGGGGGGAAAGGAGCTCCTTGCGGAGATCCACGCGGGCGTGTGCGGATCCCACCTGGCACCGAGGTCGTTAGTCGGCAAGGCGTTCAGGCAAGGCTTCTACTGGCCAACTGCCACCATCGACGCCCAGGACCTCGTCCGCCGGTGCCAAGGGTGCCAGTGGATGGCGCACATCATCCGCAGGCCCCCGACGAGCCTCAACCCCATTCCCCCGGTGTGGCCACTGGCACGCTGGGGCCTCGACATAGTAGGACCACTTGCCCGAGCTCCAAGGGACCTCCGGTTCGTGGTAGTCGCGCTGGAGTATTTCTCCAGATGGCCGGAAGCGGTCGCCCTGGCCAAAGTAACTTCTGCGGCCACACAGCGCTTCCTCTGGCAAAACATCATATGTCGCTTCGGCGTGCCCCGGGAGCTCACGGTTGACATTGGCCTGCAGTTCGACGCCACCCTCTTCAAAGACTATTGTGACAGCGTGGGCATCACCCTCCGATTCGCCTCGGTAGGGCATCCCAAGTCCAACGGGGCGGTCGAACGGGCGAATGGCGCCATCTCCGCTGCCATCAAAAAGCGCCTGGTCGGATTGCCGAAGGGCAAGTGGCCAAGCAAGCTTCACAGCGTTCTTTGGTCGCTTCGCACAACGGTAACACGCCCGATGGGATTCACGCCGTTCAAGCTCCTTTTCGGTGACGAAGCGCTGACGCCCGAGGAAATCAAGGCCGGCTCGCGGAGGGTCCTCGTCCAAGCACCCGAAGAGGAGCACCGTGTGTCTTTGGACCTCCTCGACGGGATACGGGCAGATGCAGCCCACCATGTCGAAAAGTATGCGCGGCAGACAATGCGTACTTGGGACCGCTCTATATGCCCGCAGGGGTTCAAGCCTGGGGATCTCGTTCTTAGAGTGGCGCTCCAGGCGGAGACCGTTGGCAAGCTGGAGTCCAAGTGGGAAGGCCCGTACATCGTGATGGAGGCATTGCCGAAGGGGGCGTACCGCCTCGCCACGCTCGAAGGACAAGCCCTCCGGCACACATGGAACGCGGACAGGTTGCGGCGATACTACGCCTAGAAGTAGGACAGCAACCGTAGAGCCACCAGCCCTTTGTTATGCGATGCTCGCCCGCGCAAACGGGAGTTCAATAAAGGTTGCTGTTCCCAGAGCATCCCCTGTCCGCGCTGAGCAGAACAAAGTCTACGGACTTTAAATAAGACGTAGCGTCGAGGTCCGCCTCCGCACGCACCAGTCCACGGACTTTAAATAAGACGTAGCGTCGAGGTCCGCCTCCGCACGCACCAGTCCACGGACTTTAAATAAGACGTAGCGTCGAGGTCTGCCTCCGCATGCGCGAGTCTCCGGACTATAAAGCAAGTCGTAGTGTCGAGGTCCGCCTCCGCACGCACTAGTCCACAGACTTTAAATAAGACGTAGCGTCGAGGTCTGCCTCCGCACGCGCGAGTCTCTGGACTATAAAGCAAGTCGTAGCGTCGAGGTCCGCCTCCGCACGCACTAGTCTACGGACTTTAAATAAGACGTAGCGTCGAGGTCCGCCTCCGCACGCACCAGTCTACGGACTTTAAATAAGACGTAGCGTCGAGGTCCGCCTCCGCACGCACCAGTCTACGGACTTTAAATAAGACGTAGCGTCGAGGTCCGCCTCCGCACGCACCAGTCTACGGACTTTAAATAAGACGTAGCGTCGAGGTCCGCCTCCGCACGCACCAGTCTACGGACTTTAAATAAGACGTAGCGTCGAGGTCCGGCTCCGCACGCACCAGTCTACGGACTCTAAATAAGATGCAACGGGGGGACGCCCTCGCGCGCACCAATCTACGGACTTTAAATAAGACGTAGCGTCGAGGTCCGCCTCCGCACGCGCGAGTCTCCGGACTATAAAGGAAGTCGTAGCGTCGAGGTCCGCCTCCGCACGCGCTTGTCTACGGACTTTAAATAAGACGTAGCATCGAGGTCCGCCTCCGCACGCGCGAGTCTCCGGACTATAAAGGAAGTCGTAGCGTCGAGGTCCGCCTCCGCACGCGCTAGTCTACGGACTTTAAATAAGACGTAGCGTTGAGGTCCGCCTCCGCACGCGTGAGTCTCCGGACTATAAAGAAAGTCGTAGCGTCAAGGTTCGCCTCCGCACGCGCCAGTCCATGGACTATAAATAAGACGCGAAGGTTCTCCCTGCGCACTCTACGGAGTGTAAACAAGACGCGAAGGTCTTCCCTTCGCGTTCGGCGGCAGGTAACACCATGAATAAGGTACTACTTAGTTTCATTATAAAAGCAAAGGGGTTACATGGTTACAAGCATAAAAACCAGTATATCATCCCCCCGCCCCACCCGACCAACCGCTCAGTCTTGGCGCGGTGCGGACGAACCCGTGCCGTCGTCGCTGCGACGCTGAAGGACGCCTTCGAGCCAGTGGAGGACGTCCCCCTCCCCATGCAGCGTCTGTTGCACGGCGACCCTCGCTGCATCTTCCCCGAAGCGGCCCCAGATCCGTTGATGCAAGTTCTGCAGGCTAGGCCCGATGGAGCGAATGGCGTCCGACATAACCTCTGGTCGGCCGGGAAGATCCAGTTGAGGATTCGCCAGCTCATGGGTATGTCTACACCCCCGAGTGTGAAGCAGGGCGAGGGCGAAGCACACACCAAGATAGCCGCAGTGCTCGCCAAACGTTCTGGCGCCACAAAGAGCAACGCCTGCCCCCTCCTCGATCAACCCGAGTGGCTCCGACAGGGCCTCCGGCCCGTGCGTAGTGTCCAGCACTCTGACGCACAGGTCTCGGAGGGCCTGGTTCAGAGACTCCATGGCCCGCCACGCCGACGTAGACGCATTTTCCAAGACAAGGCTATTCCCTGCAGCAGACTCCGCCAGTTGGGCGTTCTCCCCTTCTAGGACGGCGATCTGCTGCAGGAAGGCGGTGCGCTCCTCAGCCGCGGCACACTTGGCCTCCGTGGCCTCGAGTTGTGCGGCCGCCATGGCGCCCTCCAGCGCGCGAAGTTCTTCATCCTTCGCTGCGAGAGCATTGTTTGCTTCACGAAGGCTGGCTTCCAGAGCCCTCTGCTCCCGAACACGGGCCTCGTCAAAGGACCGGCTAAGGGCAAGCGTCTGGCAAAAAAACAAGTCAGCAGGCGCCCAGCAGTACCTTGCAAGCTGAAGCGCACATATTTACCCTCATCTCGGAGGCCTGCAGCGCGAGCGCTAGGAGATCCCCCTCGCATGACGACAACATCTCTCGGTCAAGGCCGTTGTCGGCACGCTCTGCGGCTGCGGTGAGGACGCCAAGTATCTCCAGCCGAGGGAGGAAGTCCGCGCAAGCGAGCCCCGGCCCCAACGTGCCAGGATTTACCAAGGCCGCGGCCACGTCAACAGCAACGGACACCTGCGGGGCACCCTGCACAAGGCTTTCGACTTCGCGCACACCTCCGTTGCTCGATCCTTCGCCATGTCCGGGAGACCTCGTCTCGCCTGATGTTGGCAGAATGAGCGAGCAGATCGGAGAGAGTCTCGCGAAGTCGCGGGAAGAAAGGGACTCATGCCTACCTCCTGCGCCTCTCGTCGCGGTAGGAAGTGGCGTCGTTTCGACGGCCAAGTCGGAGGCGGGCGCCTCGGTGGTCGGCGAGGAGGTTTTCTCGGCCGCGCCAGACGCCGTAATCCCGTGACAAGGCCCCGCAATGGTGTATCGACCCCTCGCTGGGGGCGGGGACTGCGTCCGAGGGCGTTTCGCCTGCGGTGGCACAAGCGATTCTTCCGGGGCAACACCAGCTACGGTTCCCGTCGCCCCCACGGTTTTCTCTGCAGGGGGCGCATCCTCCCCGGCCGCGGCGGTTGATAGCGCACCATCAACCGTGGTTTTCTCGCCGGGAACAGTGCTCCTGTTGGTGATATGCCCTAGAGGCAACATGGAGATGTTGAATATATCACATACTATGTTTATGATACATTGCTTTGTTCCTTGAAATAGACATTATCATTATTGATCAATGAGTATGTGACTTATTCATGAGACTCTTAATGCCAAAATGTTGCTATTTCTAAATGATCCCTGATCATATATCATATGAGGAACAAATATGATTCAAAGATCAGCATATGTATTGATTGATGATCATGTCTCATGGATCATGGTATGGAGATACCAAATCAATAATATGGACATGTGTTAGTGAACATATGTTGGATAGACCCGCCATGAGACACTGCAGAGATTCCATGTGTCATTAGTTGGTCTCAAGTAGTGTTTATGTAGAATCCTTAGACTTGAGATCATCATGGTTCCCAACATGCGTAGTAGCCTATTTTGGGACTACTAACCACTACTCCGTAACTGGGTAGTCATAAAAGTAGTCTTCGGGTTTGCTATGAAACATGTAGTGGGATGTGAATGATCAAGATAGAATTTGCCCCTCCTTATGGGAGAGATATCTCTGGGCCCCTCGATGTAATAGATTATGAAAGTGCATGGCCATGCCAATGTGATTGAGGAGTCAATCACAAGTTTATAATCCATCACGGAATCGAGAGAGTGATTGAGCTATTAAGAGGATGACACAGGTCTCTCCTTGAGCTTAATCTATATCGTGAGGCAAAGGGATTCGTACATGAGAACATTACAGGTTCAGCCGATATGATCTTTACGTATACTTTGGGGGTTAATATGTCTTGCTAGAGGCCGCTTTTAACAGGGTGACCGGAAAGGTGTTTCCGGGTCGCGACCAAGTATACGTGAACCTACAGGGTCGCACACTTAACGGGTTGGAACACTAATTCGAATGTGATTCGGATGTGGGCTCAATTCGGATAGAGATCCGGATAGACTCCTATTGGGCCTCGGTCCACGAGGCCCAAGTGAGGAGGTCTATATATCTGGAGGCGGGGGGGGGGGGGGGGGGCTGAGGGATGCACGCATATGTTCCTCCCGAGCAAAACCCTAGCCGCCACCTCCCGAGCCAAACCCTAGCCGCTCGCGAGTGCTGGTACACTCGCGATCGGCGTTCCAGCCCCGGACGTGTGGATACCGGTGGAGGCGCTGCTCGGTGCGGCGTTGATCGGCATCAACAAACTACAGATTGGATCTGCTCGTGGTGTGTTTGATCGCGTGGAGGAGACGATCTGTTCGGGACGATCGGCTACTTCCACTACTACCTCGACGCGCGTGGTTGGATCGGCTTCTCCAACTCTTCTTCCGCTGCGCTGCGCGTCTAGTGGTAACGATCAATGATCCCCTCTTAGCATGATGTCCTGGTGTGCGCGGTAGAAATTTTTATTTTCTGCTATCATAGCCTACGCGCGTTCCTTCAGCTCCCCCCGGGTTGGCGAGTTCCAGCGCAACGATGGCCGCGAGCACGGGTTCGTTGGCGTCGGCAAAGGGTGCCAGGGGATCCGGGGTGGCGCGCTCCTCCGAAGCAGGGTGGCCGGGCCCACCGCCGGTCGCACACCCCGTCTCAGCCGTGATAGTCACCGAGGGGCCTGCGCGGTCGCATACGGCCGACGGGGAACGGGCCCGGCGTCACGAAGATAACACCAATAACAGAAGAGCGAGTACCAGCTAACACCTCTGCCAACACTGAGGACAACAAAGCTTTGATATTCGACGCTCCACAGAAGGACCAGAACCCGGCAGCCGGTGTTACCTGTTTCAACTGCCATGAGACCGGACACTATGCCAACAACTGCCCCAAGAGACAGCAGACAATGAAGAATGGTACATCCGGAACATCAACTGCCAACAACCTCCAGACAGCAAACAAAAGGCCACAGAAGTTTGCAAAGGGACGTCTGAACCAGATCTCTGCTCAAGCCACACAGAGTAAGATCCAAACCTATTTCTTTGCTAACCCGTGCGAATCTCGGGGACGAGATTCTTTTTAAGGGGGGTAGTTTGTAACAGCCTAGCTGTTTATTTCAAAATTTTTAGTGAAAAAAAAATTTAATTTAATTTAATTTAAATAAAATAAAGTGTTCTTTGGTTGCCTAAATTTTGGAGATTTTATTTGTCTGTTTTTAGCTTTTAAAAAGGCTTTTATAAAAAGTAATTTGACTAAAAGCATAAAATTATGATTAAATAAAAAGCTATTTTGAGTTTATGTAAAAATATAATTTCAAATTAAGTATTTAAAAGCATTTGGCTTTTATTCGGATTTTCTGTGCTTTTCTGGAATTTAAAATCAATTTTAAAGGTTAAAAAGTATTTTATAAAATTATTAAATGCAAATATGAAATTAAAAATATTTTTACTAAGTCTAAAATGCTTCCAGGAATATTTTATAATTTTTCTGGAATTTTTAGATATTAAATACTATTTTTCCAAGTGTTTGTGAAGTTTCTAGTAATTTCTGAAATTTATTCCGAAAATAAAAATCAAATTCATCCAAGCCCGCCACGTGTCGCTCTCAGATTGAATCACTCTCTCTCCACGTTTTAATCCTAGCCACACATGATCACTTACCCCTTCATAAAATCCAAGAGCCATGAAACACTCACTTGCCACGTGTCAACAATCCGACGGCCCGTACCCCTTCACTTCCTCCCTCTCTCTATTACACATGGACCCCACATGTCATATGTTTCTTCAACCTTCCCTTCTTCCTCCTCCCACCCTCTCTCTCCTCCACCATGGATGACAAATTGGAGCTCATAAAAACCACCGTTTCTCCCTCATAACTCCCGATTAAGGCATGGAAACGGACGCCCTAATCACCCTCATCAATCTCCCGGCCGTTTTCCATCCATTAACCCTCTCAAAACCGAAATCCCTTCACCTCCTCTCTCTTTCTATAAAAGGGCCTCCCCACCACCATTCTCTCCATTCCCCTCCCCTTCTTCGGCCGGCCTTCACTCCCCTCTCCTCCCGCCGCCGTGCGCCACCTCCCACCGCCTCCCGCCGCCGCCCGGCCACCTTCCTCCGGCCACCCCCATCCCCAACCGCCGCCACCACCGCCTCCCGCCGCCGCTGGCCGCCCCGGCCATCCCCGCCGCCGCCGGTGAGTAGCGCCGCCACCCCGTACACCCCGCCGCCGTTCGCCGCCCCGCCGCCGACCGCCGGCCGCCGGCGAGCTCGTCTCCCGTGCGCCCCGTGTGCCTCCCTGTGGCTTTCTTCTCTAACCATGTTTAACCTTGCTTATTTAATTTGTTGTTGCTCCTTTGTCAAGAAAGACTAAATGCCCACTTGGCTAGTGGGTGCATGTTAGTGCATGCATGCATGAGGTTGTGTGTTCAAGTCCAATGCAATGCAATTTTCGGTTTGGGCTTGGCCAAAATTTTTGCTAGTCAATGACAACCGGGCCCCACATGTCATACACTCCAAAATACCCCAAAAATCAGCCAAAATAAGATTCCAGAGAATATTCCCTCGTTTTGCATTTTTCTGGAATTTCCAAACCGATCAAACTTCCAATTGCTCGTTCTCCGTCGTCCGAACTCCGAATCCAGTGATTCAAGTTTCTAAATTCGTCTAAAATCATAATCTAAGTTGCAGTATATATTTTATAATTTTTTGATTTTATTTGGATTTTATTTGAATTTATTTGTTTGGTTCTTCGCGCGTAGATTTCGACGAATTCGGAGAGAACGACGCCGACGATTCGCACCAGGTCTTCGAGCCAGGCAAGTTACACCTTTGATCATGTTGAACCTAATATTTTAAATTAATTATGTTGTTTTTAAATTATTATGCATGCGTAATTTTATTCAAGTCTAGTTTAAATTCAGTTTAAAAGAGTAGTTATGCCTAAATCCTTTGTACAGCCAAATTTGACTTGAATGCCATTGTACCTTGTCAACCCTAGATAAAACCTAGTTAGTACAATAGCACTAACTAGAAATTTTGTAGAAATGCTTAGCCATGCTTAAGATAATTATGGTTTGGGACGATCTTTCACATAAAATGATACCCTTTTTACATGAAATGATAAACTTTTCAACTGTACTCTTGACTTTGGTGAGTCAAGGAGTGTTATGAAATGTTTTCAAACAAAATATAAAACTGGTTTAGACTTAGGCAATTGGTCAGAGTGGTGGGTGCAGGCATGCCCTGTTGGTCGGAGCCGCAGTGGTTGATTGTCGGGCACAGGGGTTTGTGGTTAGGCCTAAGTCAAGTTAAGGACCGGTCTGTGAGCTACTATTGCAAAGCCCTTTCGTACTACCACAAGTCTGGTATGGGACAGACCTGGCCGAATAATTTGTGAAGTTCCAACATGATCTCGCTATAGGCTGAATGTGAGCGCGGCGTAGGCCGTGAGAAGTCTCACACGGCACAAGAGGGGGCTCCAACATGTGGATTCATGTTGTGGTGAAACCTTAGTGGCGGCGTGATTATATTGACAACGAATCATTGTAAAGGCCTTGTCATGATCTCCTGGCCGCACACCTAAGGAAGTGTGTTAATCCGGTGGCAAAAAGGGATGATCATGTCTTGTGGGTAAAGCTGTACAACCTCTGCAGAGTGTATAACCTATCCTGGATAGCCGTGCCCACGGTCATGGGCAAGCTGAGTAAAGTTTTTCACGGATTAGACTTTGCTTTTCAAAATGGTTTGCGAAAACCTTGTGGATGGATGGAATCCATGAGAGATTTTGAAAACCGAGTGGATGGATGGAATCCATATGAGATCTTTTTGGAAAAGATGGTCCGGGTGGGATGCCCGTGGTTAGGTTAGTGTTTGGTCGGAGCCTGCACTAACGATATTATTTTGTTAAATTCTTGTTTCTATCTATTGTATCAAATTCAGCTTTTGCACTTATTATTGATATTTACTCCAATGATACTGTTTATGCAAATAAACCATAATATGCCTTCTTTTGTAACCCCTTATGCATGCATACACTCTGTTATATTTCCCTGGTGTAACTTGCGTAAGCACTTCGTGTGCTTACCTTGGGAGTACTTTATGTGCTCACCTTGCTAAAATCTGTTGCCAGAGGATGACGTCTACAACTTCGGTGAGGATGGTGATGACTAGGCCACGTCTTACAGTCATTCGCCTTGTGGGAAGGCTGGATGGGCTGCTGCTTTATGTATTTCTTCCGCTGTCTTCTTTTGCTATTATTGTAAACTTTGGCCATCAGGCTCATATTAGTTAAATAAAGTTTGTCATTACGCATGATATTTGTCTTTGTGATACTGTGTGCACTAGCTTTTCCTGGGATAGTGCGATTAACACAGAGGGTTCTGGAGTTGCTGCTCCGGGTCCCGACAGAGATGGTATCAGAGCAATAATGACTCTAAGACGTGACCGTAGGTAGAATAGAATGGTTGAACTCTAAGGACTTATTTTTAATAACAAGTAATTTCAAAAGTTTTCTTATTCTTACCTCTCAATCTATGCTACCCTTATCTCTTAATCTTTGCTTGCTCTCGTCTTCCAATTCTCCCTTATCTTTATGTCATTACTTGGAAATTTATTTCTAAATCTTCCCTTGTTCAAAACAACTATAGATGGGCAATGGTTGAACTTCATCGACTCCGCCGCAACCTTAATCTTTGCACCAAAGGATCATGCTTCGTACGTCAAAAGCTGTGAAGGATCACTCCAAGACAACCCTTACCCTTTTAGGTTAAGTTGTTAAGCTAGACAGTAGACGAGGTTATGTGCTGTCATTTTTCCCTTTTGTCGGCAGCCATAACTATTGTTTGCTTAAAAAGTTTTTGCTAAGTCAGTGTTTTGCGTTGGGCAATGACAACCCCTTCCCCTCCTTTGACTTAACCCTCCTCTCACCTAAACTCCAGCAAGATGGTGAACACAAGAAGGAATGCTATGGAAGGCAACCCCAATGACAACAACGACGCTCAAGGAAGTCAGTCCGCCCCTATTCCTCCGCCTCCACCAGCAGCTGGACCTGACTGGGCTCAAATGATGGCAAATCAAAATCAATTGATTCAACTGTTAGCTCAAGCTATCAACAACCCTACTCAGCATGCTTCTCAGCCACCAGCTCAAGCTCCTCAAAACCAATTGCCAGAGTTTCTGAGGATAAGACCCCCAACCTTCTCAAGCAGCACCGAGCCAATGGATGCTGACGATTGGCTCCGCGCGATTGGAAAGAAGCTGGACATCTTGCAATGCACTGATCGAGAAAGAGTCTTGTTTGCTTCTCATCAGTTGAATGGACCCGCATCTGAGTGGTGGGATACCTTAACAGCCTCTCATGCCAACCCCCAAGCTATTACCTGGAATGAGTTCGTGCAAAGTTTCCGCAAAGCACACATTCCATCTGGCACCATCACTTTGAAGAAGAAGGAATTCAGAGCTCTGCGACAAGGAAACCGTACAGTGAATGAATACTTGCAGAAATTCAACCAGCTGGCACGCTACGCACCAGAGGACGTGTCCACCGACGAAGCAAAACAAGAAAGATTTTTGGAGGGCCTGAATGACAATATTTCTGTACAGTTGATATCAAGTGACTATGCAGATTTTCATCAGCTAGTCAGTAAAGCCATTCGCCAGGAGGGCAAGTTTGTGGAAATGGAAAATCGGAAAAGAAGAATGTCCACCCAGCACATGAACTCCGGAAGCTTTTCCAAGGTTAAAAGAACCTTACCACATGCTGTCAAATTTCAGCCGTCACCAATAACAGAAGAGCGAGTACCAGCTAACACCTCTGCCAACACTGAGGACAACAAAGCTTTGATATTCGACGCTCCACAGAAGGACCAGAACCCGGCAGCCGGTGTTACCTGTTTCAACTGCCATGAGACCGGACACTATGCCAACAACTGCCCCAAGAGACAGCAGACAATGAAGAATGGTACATCCGGAACATCAACTGCCAACAACCTCCAGACAGCAAACAAAAGGCCACAGAAGTTTGCAAAGGGACGTCTGAACCAGATCTCTGCTCAAGCCACACAAAGTAAGATCCAAACCTATTTCTTTGCTAACCCGTGCGAATCTCGGGGACGAGATTCTTTTTAAGGGGGGTAGTTTGTAACAGCCCAGCTGTTTATTTCAAAATTTTTAGTGAAAAAAAAATTTAATTTAATTTAATTTAAATAAAATAAAGTGTTCTTTGGTTGCCTAAATTTTGGAGATTTTATTTGTCTGTTTTTAGCTTTTAAAAAGGCTTTTATAAAAAGTAATTTGACTAAAAGCATAAAATTATGATTAAATAAAAAGCTATTTTGAGTTTATGTAAAAATATAATTTCAAATTAAGTATTTAAAAGCATTTGGCTTTTATTCGGATTTTCTGTGCTTTTCTGGAATTTAAAATCAATTTTAAAGGTTAAAAAGTATTTTATAAAATTATTAAATGCAAATATGAAATTAAAAATATTTTTACTAAGTCTAAAATGCTTCCAGGAATATTTTATAATTTTTCTGGAATTTTTAGACATTAAATACTATTTTTCCAAGTGTTTGTGAAGTTTCTAGTAATTTCTGAAATTTATTCCGAAAATAAAAATCAAATTCATCCAAGCCCGCCACGTGTCGCTCTCAGATTGAATCACTCTCTCTCCACGTTTTAATCCTAGCCACACATGATCACTTACCCCTTCATAAAATCCAAGAGCCATGAAACACTCACTTGCCACGTGTCAACAATCCGACGGCCCGTACCCCTTCACTTCCTCCCTCTCTCTATTACACATGGACCCCACATGTCATATGTTTCTTCAACCTTCCCTTCTTCCTCCTCCCACCCTCTCTCTCCTCCACCATGGATGACAAATTGGAGCTCATAAAAACCACCGTTTCTCCCTCATAACTCCCGATTAAGGCATGGAAACGGACGCCCTAATCACCCTCATCAATCTCCCGGCCGTTTTCCATCCATTAACCCTCTCAAAACCGAAATCCCTTCACCTCCTCTCTCTTTCTATAAAAGGGCCTCCCCACCACCATTCTCTCCATTCCCCTCCCCTTCTTCGGCCGGCCTTCACTCCCCTCTCCTCCCGCCGCCGTGCGCCACCTCCCACCGCCTCCCGCCGCCGCCCGTCCACCTTCCTCCGGCCACCCCCATCCCCAACCGCCGCCACCACCGCCTCCCGCCGCCGCTGGCCGCCCCGGCCATCCCCGCCGCCGCCGGTGAGTAGCGCCGCCACCCCGTACACCCCGCCGCCGTTCGCCGCCCCGCCGCCGACCGCCGGCCGCCGGCGAGCTCGTCTCCCGTGCGCCCCGTGTGCCTCCCTGTGGCTTTCTTCTCTAACCATGTTTAACCTTGCTTATTTAATTTGTTGTTGCTCCTTTGTCAAGAAAGACTAAATGCCCACTTGGCTAGTGGGTGCATGTTAGTGCATGCATGCATGAGGTTGTGTGTTCAAGTCCAATGCAATGCAATTTTCGGTTTGGGCTTGGCCAAAATTTTTGCTAGTCAATGACAACCGGGCCCCACATGTCATACACTCCAAAATACCCCAAAAATCAGCCAAAATAAGATTCCAGAGAATATTCCCTCGTTTTGCATTTTTCTGGAATTTCCAAACCGATCAAACTTCCAATTGCTCGTTCTCCGTCGTCCGAACTCCGAATCCAGTGATTCAAGTTTCTAAATTCGTCTAAAATCATAATCTAAGTTGCAGTATATATTTTATAATTTTTTGATTTTATTTGGATTTTATTTGAATTTATTTGTTTGGTTCTTCGCGCGTAGATTTCGACGAATTCGGAGAGAACGACGCCGACGATTCGCACCAGGTCTTCGAGCCAGGCAAGTTACACCTTTGATCATGTTGAACCTAATATTTTAAATTAATTATGTTGTTTTTAAATTATTATGCATGCGTAATTTTATTCAAGTCTAGTTTAAATTCAGTTTAAAAGAGTAGTTATGCCTAAATCCTTTGTACAGCCAAATTTGACTTGAATGCCATTGTACCTTGTCAACCCTAGATAAAACCTAGTTAGTACAATAGCACTAACTAGAAATTTTGTAGAAATGCTTAGCCATGCTTAAGATAATTATGGTTTGGGACGATCTTTCACATAAAATGATACCCTTTTTACATGAAATGATAAACTTTTCAACTGTACTCTTGACTTTGGTGAGTCAAGGAGTGTTATGAAATGTTTTCAAACAAAATATAAAACTGGTTTAGACTTAGGCAATTGGTCAGAGTGGTGGGTGCAGGCATGCCCTGTTGGTCGGAGCCGCAGTGGTTGATTGTCGGGCACAGGGGTTTGTGGTTAGGCCTAAGTCAAGTTAAGGACCGGTCTGTGAGCTACTATTGCAAAGCCCTTTCGTACTACCACAAGTCTGGTATGGGACAGACCTGGCCGAATAATTTGTGAAGTTCCAACATGATCTCGCTATAGGCTGAATGTGAGCGCGGCGTAGGCCGTGAGAAGTCTCACACGGCACAAGAGGGGGCTCCAACATGTGGATTCATGTTGTGGTGAAACCTTAGTGGCGGCATGATTATATTGACAACGAATCATTGTAAAGGCCTTGTCATGATCTCCTGGCCGCACACCTAAGGAAGTGTGTTAATCCGGTGGCAAAAAGGGATGATCATGTCTTGTGGGTAAAGCTGTACAACCTCTGCAGAGTGTATAACCTATCCTGGATAGCCGTGCCCACGGTCATGGGCAAGCTGAGTAAAGTTTTTCACGGATTAGACTTTGCTTTTCAAAATGGTTTGCGAAAACCTTGTGGATGGATGGAATCCATGAGAGATTTTGAAAACCGAGTGGATGGATGGAATCCATATGAGATCTTTTTGGAAAAGATGGTCCGGGTGGGATGCCCGTGGTTAGGTTAGTGTTTGGTCGGAGCCTGCACTAACGACATTATTTTGTTAAATTCTTGTTTCTATCTATTGTATCAAATTCAGCTTTTGCACTTATTATTGATATTTACTCCAATGATACTGTTTATGCAAATAAACCATAATATGCCTTCTTTTGTAACCCCTTATGCATGCATACACTCTGTTATATTTCCCTGGTGTAACTTGCGTAAGCACTTCGTGTGCTTACCTTGGGAGTACTTTATGTGCTCACCTTGCTAAAATCTGTTGCCAGAGGATGACGTCTACAACTTCGGTGAGGATGGTGACGACTAGGCCACGTCTTACAGTCATTCGCCTTGTGGGAAGGCTGGATGGGCTGCTGCTTTATGTATTTCTTCCGCTGTCTTCTTTTGCTATTAGTGTAAACTTTGGCCATCAGGCTCATATTAGTTAAATAAAGTTTGTCATTACGCATGATATTTGTCTTTGTGATACTGTGTGCACTAGCTTTTCCTGGGATAGTGCGATTAACACAGAGGGTTCTGGAGTTGCTGCTCCGGGTCCCGACAATATATCTGGAGGCGGGGGGGGGGGGGGGCTGAGGGATGCACGCATATGTTCCTCCCGAGCAAAACCCTAGCCGCCACCTCCCGAGCCAAACCCTAGCCGCTCGCGAGTGCTGGTACACTCGCGATCGGCGTTCCAGCCCCGGACGTGTGGATACCGGTGGAGGCGCTGCTCGGTGCGGCGTTGATCGGCATCAACAAACTACAGATTGGATCTGCTCGTGGTGTGTTTGATCGCGTGGAGGAGACGATCTGTTCGGGACGATCGGCTACTTCCACTACTACCTCGACGCGCGTGGTTGGATCGGCTTCTCCAACTCTTCTTCCGCTGCGCTGCGCGTCTAGTGGTAACGATCTATGATCCCCTCTTAGCATGATGTCCTGGTGTGCGCGGTAGAAATTTTTATTTTCTGCTATCATAGCCTACGCGCGTTCCTTCAGCTCCCCCCGGGTTGGCGAGTTCCAGCGCAACGATGGCCGCGAGCACGGGTTCGTTGGCGTCGGCAAAGGGTGCCAGGGGATCCGGGGTGGCGCGCTCCTCCGAAGCAGGGTGGCCGGGCCCACCGCCGATCGCACACCCCGTCTCAGTCGTGATAGTCACCGAGGGGCCTGCGCGGTCGCATACGGCCGACGGGGAACGGGCCCGGCGTCACGAAGATAACACCCCCGCAGGGCTATCACCGTCCTGAGCGCTCGGAGTCCCTGAAACCCGCGGGGGGCGGCCCCCCCCTCGACCCCCCGCCCGCTGACCGGCCAGCGGGACCGCCGTGCGTACCCGCCTTGTATAGCGTCATGGGTTCACATCGTTAGGTAGAATACGATTCTACGTCTAACTTGTTTTTGCAGAGAATGATGTGAATAGTATGGCCCTATATCTTATTGGAATGTATGAGATGTATGTGATGCATGTAACATTCATTCATGGCCTGCGTGTCATGATTATTTCAGCTATTGTTAGCTGTCTATATTGTATTTAACGACCTGCGTGTCGACCTTAATGCTTGAATCTATCTTTGTAATCTTCAATTTCTAGCTATTATAGGTAGTAGCCTAGTTTTGAGGTTACAAGCTTTCAAGCATGGTGGCCTAAAGGAGTGATGTGGAGGATGGAGATCGTCTACACCTACATGGAGATGGAGATCACCATTTGTTTGGGCCATACTACTTCACAGTTAAATGTGTTTATCTGTGATATTATCTATCTTATTCTTATGCAATGTTTTTGTCATATGTTGCTTTGGTAGGATAGAATCCCTCATAAAATTAGGTGTTCATGCCCTTCCATATGTTGCACCAAAAGATAATGATCACCGCATGGTAGGTCTACCAAAGTAGAGTGCCGTCGGTTATCATCATTATTTGGGGTAGATGTCGGACATCTACATGCGGAAACATTTGGTTTACTTAACAAGGTTATCAAAACAGTTTTGGACCTTGGGGCATAGGTTGGGGCCGGGGCATGTTGATGTCACCCAACAAGCAAGAGTCACATAGGGATGTGATTAGCAAGGTGTTGCTTACCCATGTCACTAGTTTTCTAGCCGTGATGCCAAAGCTCACTAGGAATTAGTGAAATGAGGATCTTGACCCACTATGTAACTTAGAGGGAGTTTTGTTGCAAAACACATAGTGGGAGTCTTTTGTTAAATAGTTTAATAAAAGATGAACATAAACATAGTGCTAAACTTTGCATATTCTTTGTTGTAGATCATGTCAACTAATGCCGCATCCAGTTCTTTTAATTTGCGATCTATTCTTGAGAAAGAAAAACTCAATGGAACGAACTTTTTGGATTGGTATCGCAACTTGAGAATTGTTCTCAAGCAAGAGCGCAAGGAGTATGTCCTTGAGTCTCATTATCCTGATGACTTGCCTGATAATGCTACTGCGGCTGCACGGAGAGCTTATGAGAAGCAAACGAATGATTACCTTGATGTGAGCTGTCTCATGCTTGCCACAATGTCCTCTGAGCTTCAGAAGCAATATGAGAACACAGATGCCTACAATATCATTGTGGGGTTGCGTGGTATGTTTGAGAACCAAGCAAGGGCTGAGAGGTTCAACACTTTAAAGTCCTTGTTTGCGTGCAGGCTTGCAGAAGGGAATCCCGTCAGCCCTCATGTGATTAAGATGATTGGCTACATTGAGAGTCTGGAAAAGCTTGGTTTTCCCCTTAGCCAAGAGTTGGCTACTGATGTGATTCTCCAGTCGCTCCCCCCGAGCTTTGAGCCATTCATACTGAACTATCACATGAACAACATGGATAAGACCTTGGCAAAGTTGCATGGGATGCTAAAAGCTGCCGAGGAAAGCATTAAGAAAAGCAGCAATCATGTGATGATGATGCAGAAAGGCAAGGGCAAGCCCAATGTCAAGAAAGGCGCGGTCAAAAGAAAGTTAGCTCCCGATGAGATCGCGAGCAGTTCTAAGGCCAAGCAAGTCAAGAAGGGCGCTGCTCCTAATGCAGATTGTTACTACTGTAAGCAATCAGGTCATTGGAAAAGGAACTACCCAAAGTACTTGGAGGATCTTGAGAAGAAGAAGGGAAGTACGACTTCCTCTCCAGGTATAAATGTTATAGAGATCAATCTTGCTACTTCATCCACTGATTCTTGGGTATTTGATACCGGATCGGTTGCTCACCTTTGCAAATCGTTGCAGGGGCTAAGAAGAAGTAGAAGTTTGAGGAGGAGCGAAGTGGATCTTCGCGTTGGCAATGGAGCAAAAGTTGCTGCGGTCGCTGTTGGCACCATGCCATTGTCTTTACCTTCAGGATTAGTTTTGGAATTGAATAATTGTTATTGTGTTCCATCTCTTTCCAAGAACATTATTTCTGCTTCATGTTTGCAAGCAGAAGGTTATGACTTTAGATCTGTGAACAATGGTTGTTCTCTTTATTTCAAAGATATGTTCTATTGTCATACTCCATTGGTGAATGGGTTATATGTTCTTACTCTTGAAGAGTCACCGGTCTATAACATTAATACAAAGAGGCAACGTTCGAATGATTTGAATCCCACGTTTATTTGGCACTGTCGCTTAGGTCACATAAATGAGAAACGCATGGAGAAGCTCCATAGAGATGGTATTCTGCACTCATTTGATTTTGAATCATTTGAGACATGCGAATCTTGTTTACTTGGCAAGATGACAAAGGCACCTTTCACCGGTCAAGGTGAACGGGCAAGTGACTTATTGGCACTCGTACATTCTGATGTATGTGGACCAATGAGCTCAACAGCCAGAGGTGGTTTTCAGTACTTCATAACTTTTACTGATGATTTTAGTAGATATGGGTATATCTACCTGATGAAGCATAAGTCTGAATCCTTTGAAAAGTTCAAAGAATTCCAAAATGAAGTGCAAAATCATTTAGGCAAGACAATCAAGTTTCTACGATCTGATCGTGGAGGTGAGTATTTGAGCCATGAGTTTGGCAATCATCTGAAGGATTGTGGAATTGTTCCACAATTGACTCCGCCAGGAACACCTCAATGGAATGGGGTATCTGAACGGAGAAATCGCACCTTATTAGATATGGTGCGCTCCATGATGAGCCAAAGTGATCTTCCGTTGTCTTTTTGGGGGTACGCTCTTGAAACAGCCGCTTTCACACTAAACAGGGTTCCATCAAAATCAGTAGAAAAGACACCATATGAGATGTGGACAGGACAACGTCCTAGCTTGTCTTTTCTTAAGATTTGGGGATGTGAGGCTTATGTAAAACGTTTACAATCTGATAAGCTCAGTCCTAAATCTGATAAATGCTTCTTTATCGGGTATCCTAAGGAAACAAAAGGATATTACTTCTATAATCAAGGAGAAGGCAAAGTGTTTGTCGCCCGGCATGGTGTCTTCTTAGAGAAAGAGTTTCTCTCAAGAAGGGATAGTGGGAGCATGGTGCAACTTGAAGAAATTCGGGAAACACCTGAAAACGTTTCAGCTCCTACAGAACCACAACAGGATGAACAAACTGTTGAAGAACCTGTTGTGGACACTCCGGCACCACGTAGGTCAGAGAGGTCACATCGTGCACCTGAGAGGTACATGTTCTTGACTACTCAACAACGGGACATATTGTTGTTAGACAACGATGAGCCTAAGACCTATGAAGAAGCGATGGTGGGACCAGACTCTGAGAAATGGCTTGAAGCCATGAGATCCGAAATTGAATCCATGCACAGTAATCAAGTTTGGAACTTGGTTGATCCACCTGATGGTGTTAAAACCATTGAGTGCAAATGGATTTTCAAGAAAAAGATAGACATAGATGGAAATGTTCACATCTATAAAGCGCGATTGGTGGCCAAAGGTTTCAAACAAATTCAAGGTGTTGATTATGATGAAACTTTTTCGCCCGTCGCAATGCTAAAGTCTATTCGGATCATTCTAGCGATTGCTGCATATTTCGACTATGAAATATGGCAAATGGATGTCAAAACAGCTTTTCTTAATGGAAATCTGAGTGAGGATGTGTACATGAGACAGCCCACGGGTTTTGTCGATCCGCAATCAGCTGGAAAGATATGCAAGCTGCAAAGATCCATTTATGGATTAAAGCAGGCATCTCGGAGTTGGAACATTCGTTTTGATGAAGTAATCAAAGGGTTTGGTTTCATCAAGAACGAAGAAGAGCCTTGTGTTTACAAAAAGGCTAGTGGGAGCGCACTCGTGTTTCTGGTCTTATATGTGGATGACATATTACTGATCGGAAATGACATTCCTATGCTCGAATCTGTTAAGTCTTCATTGAAAAATAGTTTCTCTATGAAAGACTTAGGAGAGGCGGCATATATTCTGGGCATCAAGATCTATAGGGATAGATCAAGAAGGCTAATTGGATTAAGCCAAGATACGTACATTGACAAGGTGTTGAAAAGGTTCAACATGCAGGATTCCAAGAAAGGCTTCCTACCTATGTCACATGGTATACATCTTAGCAAGAGTCAGTGTCCTAGTACACCTGATGAGCGGGATAAAATGAATGCGATTCCATATGCTTCGGCTATGGGATCCATTATGTATGCCATGCTTTGTACACGTCCAGATGTCTCGTATGCTTTAAGTGCTACAAGTAGATACCAGTCAGATCCAGGTGAAAGTCACTGGATTGCCGTAAAGAACATCTTGAAGTACTTGAGAAGAACTAAAGATGTGTTCCTCGTCTATGGGGGTGAGGAAGAGCTCGTTGTAAATGGTTACACCGATGCTAGCTTCCAAACTGACAAAGATGATTTTAGATTGCAATCTGGATTTGTGTTCTGCCTGAATGGCGGTGCGGTGAGCTGGAAGAGTTCCAAGCAGGAGACGGTTGCTGATTCTACAACAGAAGCCGAGTACATAGCAGCTTCTGAAGCTGCTAAAGAGGCTGTTTGGATCAAGAAATTTGTTTCTGAGCTTGGTGTGGTGGCTAGTGCCTCCAGCCCAATGGACCTCTACTGTGACAATAGTGGGGCCATTGCGCAAGCCAAGGAGCCTAGATCGCACCAGAAGTCCAAGCACATTCTACGGCGATTTCATCTCATCCGCGAGATTGTGGAGAGAGGCGATGTGAAGATATGCAAAGTACAAACGGATTTGAACATTGCAGATCCGTTGACAAAGCCGCTTCCCCAGCCAAAGCATGAGGCTCACACAAGGGCAATGGGTATTAGATACCTACATGGTTGACTCTAGTGCAAGTGGGAGACTGTTGGTGATATGCCCTAGAGGCAACATGGAGATGTTTAATATATCACATACTATGTTTATGATACATTGCTTTGTTCCTTGAAATAGACATTATCATTATTGATCAATGAGTATGTGACTTATTCATGAGACTCTTAATGCCAAAATGTTGCTATTTCTAAATGATCCCTGATCATATATCATATGAGGAACAAATATGATTCAAAGATCAGCATATGTATTGATTGATGATCATGTCTCATGGATCATGGTATGGAGATACCAAATCAATAATATGGACATGTGTTAGTGAACATATGTTGGATAGACCCGCCATGAGACACTGCAGAGATTCCATGTGTCATTAGTTGGTCTCAAGTAGTGTTTATGTAGAATCCTTAGACTTGAGATCATCATGGTTCCCAACATGCGTAGTAGCCTATTTTGGGACTACTAACCACTACTCCGTAACTGGGTAGTCATAAAAGTAGTCTTCGGGTTTGCTATGAAACATGTAGTGGGATGTGAATGATCAAGATAGAATTTGCCCCTCCTTATGGGAGAGATATCTCTGGGCCCCTCGATTTAATAGATTATGAAAGTGCATGGCCATGCCAATGTGATTGAGGAGTCAATCACAAGTTTATAATCCATCACGGAATCGAGAGAGTGATTGAGCTATTAAGAGGATGACACAGGTCTCTCCTTGAGCTTAATCTATATCGTGAGGCAAAGGGATTCGTACATGAGAACATTACAGGTTCAGCCGATATGATCTTTACGTATACTTTGGGGGTTAATATGTCTTGCTAGAGGCCGCTTTTAACAGGGTGACCGGAAAGGTGTTTCCGGGTCGCGACCAAGTATACGTGAACCTACAGGGTCGCACACTTAACGGGTTGGAACACTAATTCGAATGTGATTCGGATGTGGGCTCAATTCGGATAGAGATCCGGATAGACTCCTATTGGGCCTCGGTCCACGAGGCCCAAGTGAGGAGGTCTATATATCTGGAGGCGGGGGGGGGGGGCTGAGGGATGCACGCATATGTTCCTCCCGAGCAAAACCCTAGCCGCCACCTCCCGAGCCAAACCCTAGCCGCTCGCGAGTGCTGGTACACTCGCGATCGGCGTTCCAGCCCCGGACGTGTGGATACCGGTGGAGGCGCTGCTCGGTGCGGCGTTGATCGGCATCAACAAACTACAGATTGGATCTGCTCGTGGTGTGTTTGATCGCGTGGAGGAGACGATCTGTTCGGGACGATCGGCTACTTCCACTACTACCTCGACGCGCGTGGTTGGATCGGCTTCTCCAACTCTTCTTCCGCTGCGCTGCGCGTCTAGTGGTAACGATCAATGATCCCCTCTTAGCATGATGTCCTGGTGTGCGCGGTAGAAATTTTTATTTTCTGCTATCATAGCCTACGCGCGTTCCTTCAGCTCCCCCCGGGTTGGCGAGTTCCAGCGCAACGATGGCCGCGAGCACGGGTTCGTTGGCGTCGGCAAAGGGTGCCAGGGGATCCGGGGTGGCGCGCTCCTCCGAAGCAGGGTGGCCGGGCCCACCGCCGGTCGCACACCCCGTCTCAGCCGTGATAGTCACCGAGGGGCCTGCGCGGTCGCATACGGCCGACGGGGAACGGGCCCGGCGTCACGAAGATAACACCCCCGCAGGGCTATCACCGTCCTGAGCGCTCGGAGTCCCGGCGGGAAGCTCCTCCGACACCACGCGCTCGGGCACAACAATGCCCAGAGCCTCGCAGGTGCGGTTTACCCACCCTTGCTTAGCTGCCTTGACTGCGGCCTCGCGAGCCTGGTGCTCCTTAAGCGTGTACGGGCCGAGGAGTGCCGCAACCGTGCGCTCCGCATCTTCTAGCCGAGCCACTGCGCAGGAGATCACGTCGATCAGGCGGAGACCAAACAGATACAGTAGCACCCGTCAAACGTGCTGGGTGACTTACAAGGAGCGAAGGGCGGAAGCAGGCGAGATACGGATGGGCTGAACCCGTCCTCACGGGGGCCGTTCTGTCCAACATACTTCCCCCGGGAGGAGAGTGGAGCCGCCCCATACGTTGTGAACTCCTCGGCTAGGTCGCGCAGGCTCATTCGACGGGCGACACCGACAAGACTCTGTAGCTTTTGTGTGTCGTCAATCTCCGCCTTCAGACTCGGCGTACTGTTAAACGAGATCGGCCCACCTCGGCATTGCATTCCGCTCTTGTCGGTTACGGTGTAGTAGAACCACCGCCGAGTCCAGCCGGACTCCCATTGCCTCGGCGAGGCTGGCGCGGGGAACAACGTCGCGCACGACGCCCGGAGCACGAAGTCCACACCGCCGAAGTTGGACTCCGCCCCGTCAACTTTTCTCGGTCGACAGCATGCGTCGTGCAGTGTGGCGAATAAGCTCGCGCTGGGACGCCACCCCTCTGTCCGCATCGCCCACGTGAAGACAGCAAGGCGGAGTATTGCGTGAGGCATCAATTGGGCTAGCTCCAACTTGTAGGCCCGCAGGACTTCGCCCACGAACAACGTGGAGGGCATTCGAAGGCCGGTGTCGAAGAATGCGACAAAAACAATCGCCTCCATTGCCCGGGGCTTCGGCTCCGTCTCGTCCCGACGAGGTAGGCGAGCCCCATCGCGATCCACGATCTTCCCCTCCTCCACGAGTCGCTGCAGCGTCCCGTCGATCATGCGGCTCTTCCCCAGCACACGGGAACAGCAGCCTCCCGAGTGCTCCATGGCATTCCACCACTTGTTGGCGCGCGAGCTCCCTCACGGCACCAGCTCGTACTTCCTGAAGGCAGGGGACACCTCGCCCTGGCTAGGCAAGGAACCAGCGCGGGGATGGTAGGTGGCGTCGTCATGGCTAGCCATCGCTCTTCGCGACCAGGGAGGAAGAAGCAGGGAAAGGAGCAACTGGCGTTACAATTAGCACGCGCGGAAGCAAAGCGCCAGATCAAAAAGCAAAGCAAGAAAGGGTGCCTCCACCTCAACACTAGCACCTTATAAAGGCCGCTCGCCTCTCATATGGCTCGAGGCACAGACAGATCAAACTCGCAGCGATTCGGCTGCCCAAGATTTGGAAAGAGGAACCGCCGGGGCCTAGGGGGCCGTGCCTGGTAGGTGACCAGGCAGCACACAACGCCTACACGCCTTCAACACGCGTCCAACTTCCCTGGGAAGAGGCGAACGGCCGCGGTCACGCAACCGCTCAAATCCCACGACGCACCAGTCGTGAGTCTCCACGTGTCCCACCTCCAGAATAGCATACTGTACGACGCGACAGCCTGACTTCTGCCAGGCCAGGCGTCGGCGTGATTCCAGCCGCCATTAAAAATGCACTACCAGACTGCAGGGTCACAATAGCTCTGAAGCGCAACAATATCGGCGCCAAGCTCCAATCTTAGCGCGGGACCGGAGCACGCGCGCGCGTCTACTTTGAGCTAGGCGCCAGCCTCCGCTACCACCCGTTCGAAGGGTAGGGGACGGAGCGCGCGCGCGTCTACTTTGACTAGGCGCCAGCCTCCGCTGCCACCTGTTCGAAGGGTAGGGGATGGAGCGCGCGTGCCTCGGATTCGACTTAGGCGCCAGCCTCCGCTGCCACCCGTTCGAAGGGTAGGGGACGGAGCGCGCGCGCCTCGGCTTCGACTTAGGCGCCAGCCTCCGCTGCCACCCGTTCGAAGGGTAGGGGACGGAGCGCGCGCGCCTCGGCTTCGACTTAGGCGCCAGCCTCCGCTGCCACCCGTTCGAAGGGTAGGGGACGGAGCGCGCGTGCCTCGGCTTCGACTTAGGCGCCAGCCTCCGCTGCCACCCGTTCGAAGGGTAGGGGACGGAGCGCGCGCGCCTCGGCTTCGACTAAGGCGCCAGCCTCCGCTGCCACCCGTTCGAAGGGTAGGGGACGGAGCGCGCGCGCCTCGACTTCGACTTAGGCGCCAGCCTCCGCTGCCACCCGTTCGAAGTGTAGGGCACGGAGCGCGCGCGCCTCGGCTTCGACTTAGGCGCCAGCCTCCGCTGCCACCCGTTCGAAGGGCAGGGATGGAGCGCACGTCCACTTCGAGCTAGGCGCCAGCCTCCGCTGCCACCCGTTCGAAGGGTAGGGGACGGAGCGCGCGCGCGTCTGCTTCGACTAGGCGCCAGCCTCCGCTGCAACCCGTTCGAAGGGTACGGGACGGAGCGCGCGCGCCTCAGCTTCGACTTAGGCGCCAGCCTCCGCTGCCACCCGTTCGAAGGGTAGGGGACGGAGCGCGCGCGCCTCAGCTTCGACTTTTGCGCCAGCCTCCGCTGCCACCCGGTTGATGGGTAGGGGACGGAGCGCGCGCCTACTTCGAGCTAGGCGCCAGCCTCCGCTGCCACCCGTTCGAAGGGTAGGGGACGGAGCGTGCGCGCGTCTACTTCGACTAGGCGCCAGCCTCCGCTGCCACCCGTTCGAAGGGTAGGGGACGGAGCGCGCGCGCCTCGGCTTCAACTTAGGCGCCAGCCTCCGCTGCCACCCGGTTGATGGGTAGGGGACGGAGCGCGCGCCTACTTCGAGCTAGGCGCCAGCCTCCGCTGCCACCCGTTCGAATGGTAGGGGACGGAGCGCGCGCGTCTACTTCGACTAGGCGCCAGCCTCCGCTGCCACCCGTTCGAAGGGTAGGGGACGGAGCGCGCGCGCCTCAGCTTCGACTTAGGCGCCAGCCTCCGCTGCCACCCGGTTGATGGGTAGGGGACAAAGCGTGCGCCTACTTCGAGCTAGGCGCCAGCCTCCGCTGCCGCCCGTTCGAAGGGTAAAGGACGGAGCGCGCGCGCGTCTGCTGCAACAAGGCACCTTCCATCCCAGACCTCGGGCTCCCCAACCACAAGCTTGGGGCAATTCACAGGCCACAGGGGACGGAGGGGGCCAAAGGACTCGGTGACATGGCTTCGGCCCTGTGAAGCCCTTCACCATGATAGGCTCCTGTCGTAGGGGTGGCCCCCACCTATGCCCAGCAGGCCTGTTAGGAGGTTATAAGAACCAGAGTAACATGTGTAATGACATAAGTGCCCCTAGCGGGGAAGTACGGAAGTAAGGGCATAACTGTAAAAGCATACTCCATGTGAATATATATATACCAGGATGAGGGGGAGGCTGAGGCAGAACACTCCCACCTCTCCACTACCATCTCTCTCTCTCTGTTTGGTCTATAACCATAACACCTAGAAAAATACAATCGATTGTTTTTGGTCCAAGTTCTCTTTTTCTGCAATGGTATATTGACTTTTGCCAAACACCCCCAAGTTCGCAAAAAATTAACATTAGGTTTTCTCCCCTTCCATCCCTCATACGGAGTAATCTCACTCTTTTTAGTGATTACTCTGTTTAGGACGAAAGTTGCTGTTAGAATAGCTTCCCCCACCATGCCTTAGGCATACCGGCACTCTCTAACATGGCATTAACCAAATCTGTTAGTGTCCGGTTTTTCCTCTCAGCTACCCCGTTTGATTGGGGTGAATATGGTGGTGTGAATTCATGGACTATTCCATGCTCAGAACAGAATTGGGAGAATTCATAAGAGACATACTCTCCTCCACGATCAGACCTTAATCTTTTTATTTTTTTTCTCTAGTTGGTTCTCAACCTCGGCCTTATAAGTTTTAAAGTAGTTTAAAGCTTCATCCTTAGTTTTCAGCAAATACACGTAGCAGTAGCGTGTTGCATCATCAATAAAAGTTAGAAAATATATTTTGCCTCCTTTTGTCAATAATCCATTCATTTCACACAAATCTGAATGAATAAGATCTAAAGGTGCCAAGTTCTTTTCATCCTCTAATCCCTTAAAGGGTTTTCGAGGTTGCTTTGCTTGCACACATGACTAGCACTTTGATCCTTTGACAATTTCACATTTTTGAATTAAATCTAATATGGACATTCTAGCAAAGCCTGAATGCATGTGGTATATATATGTAGTAATAATTAAATAATTTAATTTTTAATACTAAGTTGTTATATATATACATAACGTAGGACTGAAGCTAGATGTATGCCGCGGGCCTTGTGAGTGAAGAGTATATTAATGGCGTGTCTGCTTTTGCAAGAGCTGCCGATGAGGATATGCTGAATAAGGGGGTGGAATATATGTACTGTCCATGCACTGACTGTGAGAATTTAAAGATGTTTAAGAATCGAGGGCAAATTGAAGCCCACTTGATTCAGAGGGGTTTTAAAAAGGGTTATACGTGTTGGACCAGTCATGGCGAAGTCAATGATCATATGCCGCCAGATGACATTGCCGGTGAAGTGAATGATATGCTGCTAGATGACATCGCCGGTGAAGTGAATGACATGCCGCCGGATGATGTCGATTGTGGTTCAGATTCGAATAGGTTGCATGATGACAATCTGGATTAGATGCTTCGCGATGTAGGAGAGAACTATGATGAGAGAGAGTATGTTAAATTCTGGGGCTTGATGGAGGACTCAGAGAAACCTTTGTTCACGTGCTGCAGGTTAAAGTACACGAGGTTGTCGGCCGTGCTTGAACTGTTGAAATTGAAGGCAAGCAACGGTTGGTCCGACAAGAGTTTCACAGTGCTACTAGGTCTTTTAGCGGACATGCTTCCGGAGGGAAATGAGTTGCCTAAAACCACATATAAAGCCAAGAAGGTTCTTTGTCCGTTGGAAATGGAAGTACAAAGAATACATGCATGTCCGAACGACTGTATCCTGTACCGTAAAGAGTATGCAAACATGCATGTATGTCCGGTGTGCAACGCATCCTGATACAAACGTAACAATCAATCAGATGACGACGAGGGAACAAAGGCAAAGAAAGGATTTCCTGCTAAGGTGGCATGGTATTTTCCTATAATTCCCCGTTTGAAAAGGTTTTTTGCAAATCCAAAGGAGGCAAAACTGCTATGTTGGCACTCGGAGGAGCGCAAGAAGGATGGAATGCTAAAACACCTTGCTGATTTCGCCCAGTGGAGAAACATTGATAGGAGTTTTGCAGACTTCGGTGCAGAACCAAGGAATATAAGGTTTGGACTGAGTACAGATGGAATGAATCCTTTCAGTAGCATGAGCAGCTGACATAGCACATGACCCGTGACTCTCTGCATCTATAACCTTCCTCCTTGGTTGTGTATGAAGCAAAAGTATATTTTGCTGTCGATACTTATCCAAGGGCCAAAGCAACCTGGGAATGATATTGATGTATACCTAGCACCGTTGGTGCAAGATCTAAAAGTATTGTGGAACGAAGGGGTACAGGTATGGGATGCATACAAACGAGAGAACTTCACTTTGCACTCCTTATTGTTCTGCACCATAAATGATTATCCTGCCCTTGCTAACCTATCGAGCCAGAGTACAAAAGGTGCCAAAGCTTGTACCCACTATTTAGATGATACCGAGAGTGTGTGGCTAAAACACTCACGCAAAACTGTCTACATGCATCACCGCCGGTTCCTTCGGAGGGCTCACCCATACCGCAAAATGAAAAAACAATTTGACGGAGAGAAGGAAGACGGTTCAGCTCCAAGGCATTTAAGGGGACACGAGGTTTATGATATGGTTAAGGATTTAGATGTTGTCTTCGGAAAGGGATGTAAATTGAGGGCTCATGAGAAGAACACCTGGAAGAAAAAATCAATATTTTGGGACTTACCTTATTGGGAGTACCTAGATGTTCGACACTGCATCGACGTCATGCACGTAGAAAAGAATGTATGTGGCAGCTTGATTGGTCTCTTACAGAACATTCGTGATAAAACAAAGGATGGCGTCAACGCACGGCTTGACTTGGCTGATATGGAGAGCAGTCCTGAGTTAGCACCGACAATAATAGATAATGGTCCCATTTGAGAGGTTCATGGGAATTCTCAAGTCCTACGTACGAAATCGATCTCGGCCGGAGGTCAGCATCATCGAAGGTTATGCAAGCGAAGAGGTCATTGAGTTTTGTGTCGATTATATGGCTCAGACTCAACCGATAGGTGTGCCTCAACCTTGTCATGAGGGGAGGCTGAAGGGTATCGGAACTATCGGAAGGAAAGCAATCACTACAGATGTTGACACGTATACTCAAGCCCATTTCACGGTCTTGTAACACATGACTGAAGTGGTGCCTTATGTCGACCAGCACAAGGATGTACTTCGGCAACAGAATCCGGAGCGGCCGGATGTTTGGATCATGAGGCAACACAATAGTCGGTTCAACCAATTGTTGAAGTAGCAAATTGCTAGGAGCTCACCAAGTGAGACGCTGACATGGTTGTCCAAAGGGCCAACATGTACAGTTGTGACATGGCAAGGATATGACATAAATGGGTACACATTCTATACACAGTCTCAGGATGTAAAGAGCACTAACCAGAACAGCGGTGTCCACATAGATGCGTTCAGTACCGATGGGTCGAGAAACTCATACTATGGGTTCATAGAAGAGATTTGGGAGCTCGACTACGTAGTTTCCAAGATCCCCTCATTTCGCTGTCGTTGGGTGCATCTCCCACAGGTGAAGGTTGACAAGTACGGTGTCACTACCGTGGACCTCTAACGTGCCGGGTACAAAGACGAACCATTCGTACTCGCCAACCAAGTTGTTCAAGTTTTCTATGTAACTGACCCGGCAAATAAGAAACGCCATGTAGTTCTTTATGAAAAAAGGAGAATTGTCGGAGTAGAGAATGTAGTGGACGAGGAAGAATACAATCAATTTGATGAGTTACCTCCGTTTGGAAAATGGCATAAGGGTCGACGACGAACAACGTGACGAAACTAGTTACGTACGCATTGATCATCATGAAGGGCTAATTTTTAAAGGAAATAAGCAAGTGGAATGAGAATGTGTGACACATATGTGGGCATTTGCATTTATGTATATAACAATGTATGTATGTGATGTATATGTGAACTGGCATTTATGTATACAACAATGCATGTGTGTGATGTATTTGTGAATTTGCATTTACTTATATGTGAAAATGTGTGATATATAGGTGAATTTTGAGAATGAGTCATACAAATGTATCTCTATGTTCATTGGGCTGTTGTAAAGAAATACACCCAGCTGTTGTCAATGCTGGTTGGTATTATTGAATGCTGGTTGGTGAGTGAAGGCTTATTACAGACGGTTCTAAACTTAGAACCATCTGTGATATCAATATCACAGACAGTTCTCAGTTTATAACCGTCTGTGATAATAAATATCACAGACGGTTCTAAGTTTAGAACTGTCTGTGATAGTATAACTATCACAGACGGTTCACAGACGGTTCTAAGTTTAGAACTGTCTGTGATAGTATAACTATCACAGACGGTTCTTTGTTTATAACCATCTGTGATATTTATTATCACGGACGGTTCTCAACTTAGAACCGTCTGTGATATTGATATATATAACCCCCGCTAGGGTTTTGCGTGTACACTGCAGTTATTACTAGTCGCTCTCCCGAAGTCTAGATCTAGCCCGTCTCGCCTCCTGTCACCATGGACCCGAGCCCACGCCGTCGTAGTCGCCGTCGACCCGAGCCCACGACGTCGCCGTCGACCCGAGCCCAAGCAGTCGCCGTCGACCCAAGCCCACCCGTCGCCGTTGACCCGAGCCCACGCTGTCGCCGTTGCCGTCGACCCGAGCCCACGCCGTTGCCGTCGACCGAGCCCACGCCATCGCCGTCGCCCCGAGCCCACGCCGTCGCCATCGTCCCTGTTGTGGCTACAGACCAAACAGAGAGAGAGATGGTAGTGGAGAGTGATGAAGATAAGTGTAATGGCCTGGGTCCTCCCCATGGCTTACTCATATATATATACACATGAGGAGTGCTTTTACAATTATACCCTTACATCTGGTTATCCCCTCTGGGGGCAGTTATGTCATTGCACATGGCCTATTCTGGGCCTTATAATCTCCTACCAGGCCTGCTGGGTTTAGGTGGGGGCCACCCCTACGACAGGAGCCTCTCATGGTGAATGGCTTCACAGGGCCGAAGCCATGTCGTCGAGTCCTTTGGCCCCCTCCGTCCCCTGCGGCCTGTGAATTCCTCCAAGCTTGTGGTTGGGGAGCCTGAAGTCTGGGATGGTGGTAGCGGAGGGTGGCGCCAAGTCGAAGTAGACGCGCGCGCTCCGTCCCCTACCCTTCGAACAGGTGGCAGCGAAGCTGGCGCCTAAGTCGAAGTAGACGCGCGCGCTCCGTCCCCAGCGAAGCTGGCGCCTAAGTCGAAGTAGACGCGCGCGCTCCGTCCCCTACCCTTCGAACAGGTGGCAGCGAAGCTGGCGTCTAAGTCGAAGTAGACGCGCGCACTCCGTCCCCTACCCTTCAAACGGGTGGCGGGGAAGCTGGCGCCTAAGTCGAAGTAGACGCGCGCGCTCTGTCCCCTACCCTTCGAACGGGTGGCAGCGAAGCCGGCGCCTAGTCGAAGTAGACGCGCGCGCTCCGTCCCCTACCCTTCCAACGGGTGGCGGCGAAGCTGGCGCCTAAGTCGAAGTAGACGCGCGCGCTCCGTCCCCTACCCTTCGAACGGGTGGCAGCGAAGCTGGCGCCTAGTCGAAGTAGACGCGCGCGCTCCGTCCCCTACCCTTCGAGCGGGTGGCGGTGAAGCTGGCGCCTAGTCGAAGTAGACGCGCGCGCTCCGTCCCCTACCCTTCGACCGGGTGGCCGCGAAGCTGGCGCCTAAGTCGAAGTAGACGCGCGCGCTCCGTCCCCTACCCTTCGAACGGGTGGCAGCGAAGCTGGCGCCTAAGTCGAAGTAGACGCGCGCGCTCCGTCCCCTACCCTTCGAACGGGTGGCAGCGAAGCTGGCGCCTACGTCGAAGTAGACGCGCGCGCTCCGTCCCCTACCCTTCGAACGGGTGGCAGCGAAGCTGGCGCCTAAGTCGAAGTAGACGCGCGCGCTCCGTCCCCTACCCTTCGAACGGGTGGCTGCGAAGCTGGCGCCTAGTCGAAGTAGACGCGCGCGTTCCGTCCCCTATCCTTCGAACGGGTGGCAGCGAAGCTGGCGCCTAAGTCGAAGTAGACGCGGGCGCTCCGTCCCCTACCCTTCGAACGGGTGGCAGCGAAGCTGGCGCCTAGTCGAAGAAAACGCGTGCGCTCCGTCCCCTACCCTTCGAACGGGTATGGTTGCGCTCCGGGGCTGTTGTGACCTTGCAGTCCCGTAGTGCGCTTTTAATGGTGGCAGGAATTACGCCGACGCCTGGCCTGGCAGAAGTCAGGCTGTCGCGTCGTGCAGTCTGCCATGCTGCAGGTGGGGCACGTGGTGACTCACGACTGGTGCGTCGTGGGATGTGGGCGGTTGCGTGACCGCGGCCGTTCGCCTCGTCCCCCGAGAAGTTGGACGCGTGTTGAAGAGGTAGGGGCGTTGTGCGCTGCTTGGCCACCTACCAGGCGCGGCCCTCTAGGTCCCGGCGGTTCTTCTTTCCAAATCTTGGACAGCCGAATCGCTGGGAATTTGATCCGTCTGTGCGTTGAGCCACAAGGCAGGCGAGTGGCCTTTATAAGGTGCTAGTGTTAAGGTGGAGGCACCCTTTCGCGTTTTGCTTTTTGATCTGCCGCTTGGCTTGCGCCCGTGCCAATTGTCACGCCAGTTGCTCCTTTGCCTGCTTCTTCTTCTTCCCTTGTCACGAAGAGCGATGGCTAGCCACGACAACGGCACCTACCACCCCCGCAGCGGTTCCTTGCCTAGCCAGCGCGAGGTGACCCATCCTTCCCAAGAGTACAAACTGGTGCCGCGGGGGAGCTCGCGCGCCAACAAGTGGTGGAACGCGATGGAGCACTCGGGAGGCTCCTGCTCCCGTGTGCTGGGGAAGAGCCGCATGACGGAAGGGACGCTGCATCGACTCGTGGATGAGGGGAAGATCGTGGATCGCAATGGGGCTCGCTTACCCCGCCAGGACGAGACGGAGCCGAAGCCCGGGGCCCTGGAAGCAATTGTTTTCGTCGCGTTCTTCGATGCCGGCCTTCGGATGCCCTCCACGCTGTTTGTGGGCGAAGTCCTGCGGGCCTACGAGTTGGAGCTAGCCCAGCTGACGCCACACGCGATACTCCGCCTAGCTGTCTTCGCGTGGGCGATGCGGACAGAGGGGTGGCGCCCCAGCGCGAGCTTATTCGCCACCCTGCACGATGCACACTGTCGACCCAGAAAGGTTGGCGGGGCGGTGTCCAACTTCGGCGGTGTGGACTTCGTGCTCCGGGCGTCCTGCGCGACGTTGTTCCCTGTGTCAGCCTTGCCAGGGCAGTGGGCGTCCGGCTGGACGCGGTGGTGGTTCTATTACACCGTGACCGACAAGAGCAGAATGCAGTGCCGAGGTGGGCCGATCTCGTTTAACAGCACGCCGAGTCTGAAGGCGGAGATTGATGACACGCGAAAGCTACAGAGCCTCGTCGGTGTCGCCCGTCGAATAAGCGTGCGCGACCTAGCCGAGGAGTTCAAGATGCATGGGGCGGCGCCATTCTCCTCCCGGGGGAAGTATGTTGTGCCGAATGGCCCCCGCGAGGACGGGTTCGATCCATGTGTGTCTCGGGTGCTTCCGCCCTCCGCCCCTTGTAAGTCGCCCATCGCGCCATTGTATCTGTTTGGCTTCCGCCTAACTGACGTGATCTCCTGCGCAGTGACTCGGCTAGAAGATGCGGAGCGCGCGGTTGCAGCGCTCCTCGGCCCGTACACGCTTAAGGAGCACCGGGCTCGCGAGGCCGCGGTCAAGGCGGCTAAGCAGGGGCGGATAAACCGCACCTGCGAGGTTGTAGGCATTGCCGAGCCCGAGCGCGTGGTGCCGGAAGAGCTTCCCGCCGGGACTCCAGGCGCTCAGGACGGTGATAGCCCTGCGGGGGGCTGTCTTCGCGACGCCGGGCCCGTTCCCCGGCTGCCGTATGCGACCCGGCAGTCCCCCCGGCGGCTAGCTCAGCTGAGGCGGGGCGTGCGACCGGCGGTGGGCCTGGCCACACTGCTTCGGAGGGGCGCACCGCCGCGGATCCCCCGGCACTTTCTGCCGACGCCCACGAGCCCGTGCTCGGGTTCGCGGCCACCGCTGAGTTGGAACCCGTCAACCCGGGGGGTGGCGTCGTCCCTGGCGAGCGAGCCACGGGGGACGGTGCGTTATCAACCGTAGCGGCCGACGAGGGCGTGCCCTCTACAGAGGAAACCGTGGGGGCGACGCCGACCGGAGCTGGTTCTGCCGCGGAAGAATCGCCTGTGCCACCGCAGGCGAAACGCCCTCGGACGCAGTCCCCGCCACCAACGAGGAGTCGATACGCTGTTGCGGGGCCTTGCCGCGAGATTACGGCGGCTGGCGCGGCCGAGAAGACCTTCTCCCCGACCGTCGAGGCGCCCGCCTCCCCCTGGGTGGTCGACCCGGCGCCACTTCCTACCGTGACGAGGGGCGCAGGAGGTAGGTGTGAGTCCCTTTCTTCACCTGACTTCGCGAGACTCTCTCCGATCTGCTCGCTCATTCCGCTGACATCAGGCGAGACGACGTCTCCCGTACGTGGCGAAGGATCGAGCAGCGGAGGTATGCGCGAAGTCGGGAGCCTCGTGCAGGATGCCCCGCCGGTGTCCACTGCTACTGACGTGGCCGTGGCCGCGATAAATACTGGCGTGTTGGGGCCGAGTCTCGCTCGTTCGGACTTCCTCCCTCGCCCGGAGATATTTTGCGACCTCACCGCCGCCGCCGAGCGTGCCGACAACGGCCTCAACCGAGAGGTGCTGTCGTCATGCGCGGGGGACCTCCTGGCGCTCGCGTTGCAGGCCTCCGAGATGAGGGTAAGTACGTGCGCTTCAGCTTGTAAGGTACTGCTAGACGCCTGCTGATTCGTTGTTTCTGTCAGACGCTTGCCCTCAGCCGGTCTTTTGACGAGGCCCGCGTTCGGGAGCGGAGGGCTCTGGAAGCCAGCCTCCGCGAAGCAAACACTGCCCTCGCCGCGAAGGATGAAGAACTTTGCGCGCTGGGGAGCGCTCCACGGATGCTCGGAACGCCGCGGCTGGGGAGCGCTCCGCCTTCGTGCAGCAGATCGTCGTCCTAGAGGGGGAGAACGCCCAGCTGGCGGAGTCTGCTGGCGAGAACCGCCTTAACTTGAAAAATGCGTCTATGTCGGCATGGCGGGCCATGGAGTCTCTGAACCTGGCCCTTCGAGATCTGTGCGTCCGAGTGCCGGATACTACGCACAGGCCGGAGGCCCTGTCGGAGACGCTCGGGCTGATCGAGGAGGGGGCCGGCGTTGCTCTTTGTGGCGCCAGGACCTTTGGCGAGCACTGCAGCTATGTTGGTGCGTGTTTCGCCCTCGCCCTGCTTCATACTCGTGGGTGTAGGCATACCCATGAGCTAGCGAACCCTCAACTAGATCCTCCCGACCGACCAGAGGTTATGTCGGACGCCATCCGCTCCATCGGGGCTAGCCTGCAGAACTTCCACCAACGGATCTGGGGCCGCTTCGGGGAAGGTGCAGCGAGAGTCGCCGTGCAGCAGACGTTGCATGGGGAGGGGGACCTCCTCCAGTGGCTTGAAGGGGTCCTTCAGCGCCGCGGCGACGACGGCGCGGGCTCGTCCGCACCGCGCCAAGGCTGAGCGGTTGGTCGGGTGGTGCAGGGGGATGATGTACTGGTTCTTACACTTGTGACCATGTAACCCCTTTGCTTTTGCAATGGAACCAAGTAGTACTTTATGCTTGGTGTTACCTGCCGCCGAACGCGGAGGGCAGGTCTGCGCATCTCGTTTATACTCCGTGGAGTGGCGCGTGCGGAGGCGAATCTCGACGCTACGATTTCCTTTATAGTCCGGAGACTCGCGCGTGCGGAGCTAGGCTCGACGCTACGTCTTCTTTATAGTCCGGGGACTCACGCGTGCGGAGCTAGGCTCGACGCTACGTCTTATTTAAAGTACGTGGACTAGTGCGTGTGGAGCTAGGCTCGACGCTACGTCTTCTTTATAGTCCGGGGACTCGCGCGTGCGGAGCTAGGCTCGACGCTACGTCTTATTTAAAGTGCGTGGACTAGTGCGTGCGGAGCTAGGCTCGACGCTACGTCTTCTTTATAGTCCGGGGACTCGCGCGTGCGGAGCTAGGCTCGACGCTACGTCTTATTTAAAGTCCGTGGACTAGTGCGTGCGGAGCTAGGCTCGACGCTACGTCTTCTTTATAGTCCGGGGACTCGCGCCTGCGGAGCTAGGCTCGACGCTACGTCTTATTTAAAGTCCGTGGACTAGTGCGTGCGGAGCTAGGCTCGACGCTACGTCTTCTTTATAGTCCGGGGACTCGCGCGTGCGGAGCTAGGCTCGACGCTACGTCTTATTTAAAGTCCGTGGACTAGTGCGTGCGGAGCTAGGCTCGACGCTACGTCTTCTTTATACTCCGTAGAGTGCACGCGGAGGCGTCCCCCCGCTGCGTCTTATTTATACTCCGTAGAGTGCGTGCGGAGCTAGGCTCGACGCTACGTCTTATTTAAAGTCCGTGGACTGGTGCGTGCGGAGCTAGGCTCGAGGCTACGTCTTATTTATAGTCCGCAGACTCTCGCGTGCGGAGGCGGACCTCGACGCTACGTCTTATTTAAAGTCCGTGGACTGGTGCGTGCGGAGCTAGGCTCGATGCTACGTCTTATTTATAGTCCGCAGACTCTCGCGTGCGGAGGCGGACCTCGACGCTACGTCTTATTTAAAGTCCGTGGACTGGTGCGTGCGGAGCTAGGCTCGACGCTACGTCTTATTTATAGTCCGCAGACTCTCGCGTGCGGAGGCGGACCTCGACGCTACGTCTTATTTAAAGTCCGTGGACTGGTGCGTGCGGAGCTAGGCTCGACGCTACGTCTTATTTATAGTCCGCAGACTCTCGCGTGAGGAGGCGGACCTCGACGCTACATCTTATTTAAAGTCCGTGGACTTTGTTCTGCTCAGCGCGGACAGGGGATGCTCTTGGAACAGCAACCTTTATTGAACTCCCGTTTGCACGGGCGAGCATCGCCTAACAACGGGCTGGTGGCTCTACGCCTACTGTGCTGCTTCTAGGCGTAGTACCGCCGCAACCTGTCCGCGTTCCATGTGTGCTGGAAGGCTTGTCCTTCAAGCGTGGCGAGGCGGTACGCCTCCTTTGGCAATGCCTCCGTTACGATGTACGGGCCTTCCCACTTGGACTCCAGCTTGCCAACGGTTTCCGCCTGGAGCGCCACTCTGAGGACGAGATCCCCAGGCTTGAACCCCCGCCGCGCGTACTTCTCGACATGGTGGGCTGCGTCTGTCCGTACCCCGTCGAGGAGGTCCAAGGACACACGGCGCTCCTCTTCGGGTGCTTGGACGAGGACCCTTCGCGAGCCGGCCTTGATTTCCTCGGGTGTCACCGCTTCGTCACCGAAGAGGAGCTTAAACGGCGTGAATCCCGTCGGGCGCGTTACCGTTGTGCGAAGTGACCATAGAACGCTGTGAAGCTCGCTTGGCCACTTGCCCTTCGGCAATCCAACCAGGCGCTTTTTGATGGCGGCGGAAATGGCGCCATTCGCCCGTTTGACCGCCCCGTTGGACTGGGGATGCCCTACCGAGGCGAATCGGAGGGTGATGCCCATGCTGTCACAATAATCTTTAAAGAGGGCGGCGTCGAACTGCAGGCCATTGTCGACCGTGAGCTCCCGAGGTACACCGAAGCGACATATGATGTTTTGCCATAGGAAGCGCTGTATGGCCGCAGAAGTTACTTTGGCCAGAGCGATCGCTTCCGGCCATCTGGAGAAATACTCCAGCGCGACTACCATGAACCGGAGGTCCCCTGGAGCTCGGGCAAGTGGTCCTACTATATCGAGACCCCAGCGCGCCAGTGGCCACACCGGGGGAATTGGGTTGAGGCTTGTCGGGGGCCTGCGGATGATGCGCGCCATCCACTGGCACCCTTGGCACCGACGGACGAGGTCCTGGGCGTCGGTGATGGCAGTCGGCCAGTAGAAGCCTTGTCTGAACGCCTTGCCGACTAATGACCTTGGCGCCAGGTGGGATCCGCATACGCCCGCGTGGATTTCCGCCAAGAGTTCCTTTCCTTCCTCAGTCGAGAGGCAGCGCAGGAGCGGCGCGCACACCCCTTTCTTGTAGAGTGTCCCTTCGAACACCTGGAAGGACCGTGCGCGGTGCTGCAATCGTCGCAGCTCGGCAGGGTCCTCCGGCTCGGCGAGGCCTTGTAAGAAATTGAAAATGGGCTCTCGCCAATCTCCTGGCCGATCAATGCGGTGGACAAGTGCCGCGTCCCAGTTGTCCTGCGCGATGGCCGCCTTTGCTAACACCTCGTAGAATGCCCCCTCAGGGGGGGGCAGTTGCTGGCTGGCCGCCTTGGCGAGGGCGTCGGCTTGCTCATTCTCCACCCGGGGGATGGCCTTGATGGTGACACCCAAAAAGTGCCTTTCCCTCACCCGTACCGCCGCGAGGTACTTGGCCAACTCAGGGTCCTTGGCTTGATATGACTTGTCCACAGGGCCGGCCACCAAGCGCGAGTCGGTGCGGACCAACACCCGTCTCGCGCCGACTGCCTTGAGCTTCGCCAGGCCAAAGAGCAGTGCCTTGTATTCAGCCGTGTTGTTGGTGGCGGAGAAGGCAAGGCGCGCCGAGTACAGCAAATGCTGTCCCTCGGGCGTGATGATCACCGCCCCTACGCCCGCGCCGGCGACGCTGTAAGCTCCGTCGGTTGTAAGCGTCCAGACGGGATCATCGTGCGTCTGGCCGGGTTGGGCCGACGGGGTCCATTCGGCGAGGAAATCCGCCAGGACTTGCGATTTAATTGCCGTCCGCGAAGCATACATCAGGGAGAAGGGAGCGAGCTCGGTGGCCCAATTACCGATACGCCCTGTGGACTCCTTGTTGTGTAGCATCTCTGCCAGGGGGAATGAGGAAGGCACTGTGATCAGGTGAGCCAGAAAATAATGCCGAAGCTTCCTGGAGGCCATGACCAGCGCGTAGGCGAGCTTCTCAAGCTCCGTGTATCTTATCTTGGCGCCCTGAAGGGCTTCGGAGACAAAGTAGACGGGCCGCTGCATGGCGCCTTCCTCTAAGACGAGGACGGCGCTAGCCGCGGTAGCTGACACGGCCAGATAGAGCAGGAGGGGAGCCTCTGGTGCTGGGGCGACCAGAGTGGGGAGGCTTGCCAGGTGCTGCTTGAGCTCGTTGAAGGCCTTCACGCAGTCTCCGTCCCAATGAAATCCATCGCACCCGCGGAGTGTCTTGAAAAACGGCAGGCCCCGCTCCGTCGCCCTGGATAGGAAGCGGCTTAATGCTGCCATGCGGCCCGCCAGCCTCTGGACCTCCCTCGTTGTCTTGGGCGGCTCCATACCCAGGATGGCGTCTACTTTGTCGGGGTTCGCCTGGATGCCCCGCCCGGACACGAGGAAACCTAGGAGTTTGCCCGCCTGTACCCCGAAGACACACTTGTCGGGGTTGATCTTGATGCCCGCCTTCCGGAGGTTGTCGAAAGTCTCCTGGAGGTCCCGGCCGTGTAGAGCAAGTTGCCGAGTTTTGACCACCACGTCATCGACATAGGCTTCGACGTTCCTCCCGAGCTGGGCGGCCAGGGCAATGGCGACGAGGCGGGTGAAGGTAGCGCCTACGTTCTTCAAGCCAAAGGGCATTCTGACGAAGCAGAACGTCCCAAGTGGTGTGATGAAACTGGTCTTCTCCTCGTCGTCTTCGGCCATGTATACCTGGTGGTAGCCGGAATAGGCGTCTAGGAAACTCATGAGTTCGCACCCAGCAGTGGCGTCAACCAGCTGATCGATGGGCGGCAAGGGGTAGTTGTCCTTCGGGCACGCCTTGTTGAGTGCCGTGAAGTCGATGCACATGCGCCAGGCCCCGCTGGCCTTTTTGACTAGCACCGAGTTAGCGAGCCATTCTGGATGGTGGACCTCGCGGATGACCCCGGCGCGAAGAAGCTTCGCCACCTCCGCTTTGGCCGCCTGCTGCAGATCCATCGACATACGCCAGAGCCTTTGCTTGACCGGCTTGGCGTCGGGGCGGACCGCCAAACGATGCTGGATTACCGCGCGGTCCACGCCCCTGATGTCCTCCGGGGACCATGCGAAGATGTCCACGTTGTTCTGAAGCACTCGGAGCAGCTCCCGTTCGACCCCCGGTGGGAGCCCCTCGCCAATGGACACAAACTGTCCCTCCGCCTGGAGCGGCACCTTCTTGACGCCGCCTTCGGGCCGAGGCTTGGGCGTCCACCCGGGAGCGGAGGGCCCATCACCGGGCGCGCCGGAGAGGGCATGCACCGGGCGATGCGAGACGCGGCTGCCGCCTTCCGCACGTCTGGCCAGGTCCTGGTCGCCGAAGATGGTGATGACACCCTCCGGGCCCGGGAGCTTTACACACAAAAAGGCGTGGTGCGGGATTACCTCGAAAGAGTTGATGGCGGGTCGCCCCAGTATGGCGTTGTAGGGGTGCGGGATATCTACGACATCGAAGGTGACATGCTCGGTCCGGATGTTACCTTTGTTGCCCTCCTGACGGAAAGTGACAGGAAGGGACACGTGCCCCAGGGCCTGCAGCGGTTGACCCCCGAAGCCTTGAAGTGGAGCTCCTGGCTGCTCCAGCCGGCTTCGGGGGATTGTCATGCGGTCGAGGGCTTCTGCGAATAAGATGTTCGCGGAGCTTCCCCCGTCGACAAGGACGCGCCTGACTTCGCAGCATGCTATGTGGGCCTGGATGACCAGAGGGTCTTGGTGAGGGTACTCCACGCCCCTGGCGTCGTTCAAGTCGAAGGTGATGTTGCGGGGTGGCATCCACAGTTGCGGCTGCTCCCCGGGGGCTTTTGAAGAGGAGCCTCCGGTGATGACGTTGACGGTGTGATGCTGCGCGCCCTCCGTTGCGGTGGCCCGTATGGGGCTATCCCTTGGGCGCCCCACATGGGCTTCGGCGGGGGGCCGAGGAGGCGGAGTCCGAGATCCGGCCGTCACCCTCCGCAGCTCCATCACCGCGATGCATGCCCTTGTGTAATGATCACCGTAGCCGTGTACCTCGCACCACTTGCCATAGTGCAGGAGCTCTTGCTCTGCGCGGGGTTGGCTGGCGTAGTCAAATCCGCCCTCCGATCCCCGGACTCCCCTCCGTGAGGCAGGGTCGGGTCCTTGGCGGGCGCTCTCGGTGGCGAGGACATGATGGGCCGCCTGCGACCGGCGCTGGCGGCGCCGAGGTTTAGGCCTGCACCGTGAAGAGCCTTCCTGTACCTCGGCCTCACTGCCTCGGGGAGGGCCTCCTCGGGGCTTTCGGCTACGACCCGGCTTCGAGGAGGGACCACCCGCCCCGACCTCGCGCGGGGGGCGCTCCTCATGGGCGAGGCCGAGGGCGGTGATGCTGCGTCTTCGCGCATCCTCCTCCGCCCGCGCATACTCGTCCATTTTGTCGAAGAGCTTGGCAACTGTCGTGATTGGCCTCCGCGCGTTGTATTCGGCCATCGGGCCCGGGCGAAGGCCCTGTATGGCTGCATTAACGACTGTGGTTTCATTAACATCGTGTACCTGGCCTTGAATCTTGGCGAAGCGCTTGAAGTAGCCCCGGAGCGTCTCCGAGGGTCCTTGCTTCACAGCGAAGAGTTGGTCCGCATCGATTCGCTCGACATGATGTCCTTGAAAGTTGCTACGAAGCCGGTCGTGAAACTGCTCCCACGCGTAGATGGAGCCCGACTCTATGGTAAAAAACCAAGAGAGCGCCACTCCGTGCAGTGCGAGGGGTAGTCCCTTCGCCTTCGCGGTGTCGTCTCTGCCCGCGGCCTCGATCCCGGTTTCGTACACGCGCACGAACTCGCGAGGATCCGTGTCGCCTTTGTACGGGTCGGTGATGCGAGGGAACTTGAAGTCTTCGGGCCACGCCGCCTGCTGCAGCCCCGCCGAAAGCGGGGATTCCGGATCTATGCATCTCAGCGGGACACGGCTAGACGTGGGGGCTTCGCGACTGTCCACCTTCTCTGGCGTGGGCTCGGGCGCGACTACTGGCGCGACCTGCTGGCTCCGAGCCTCTTGTATATCTCGGACGGCTCCGCGAAGGTCCCCTAGTTCCCGCTGGAACGCGTTGAGAGCCGCCAGCAGGGCACTTTCCATCGCCGGTGCGGGCGGGGTCGCCGGTGCTTCCGACGGGCGGATCGACGCGGGGACGACCGCGTCGCGGGGTCCCGAGCTGCCGGTCGCTCCGTCGTGGCTACCTCGGACCGCCCGGTCCGCTCCGCCGGCGAGGGTTGCAGTGGGGGCGGCGAGGTCGGCTGTCATCGCGTCGGCGGGGTTGGTTGTCGCCGCACCCATGTCGACGTCTTCGACCGCGGGCTCCGTCCTCGCAACGCCGGTGGCGGGGTTGGTCGTCGCGGTGCCGGTGACGAGGTTGGTCGTCGTGGTGCCGGTGACGGGGTTGGTCGTCGCCGCGCGAACGTCGACGTCTTCGGCCACCGCGCCTGCATCGCCACCCGCGTCCGTCGCTGCCGATGCCGAAGCCCTGGTACTCATACGACGCTCCAGCCCGGCCGCCTTCTTTCCCTTCGCCGCCGCTGAGGAAGCTTTTTCGGTGCCATCTTTTTCTTCGGTCTTCAGGCTTGTCTTCGTCCTCCCCACGGACGGCGCCAACTGTTGTGGCTACAGACCAAACAGAGAGAGAGATGGTAGTGGAGAGTGATGAAGATAAGTGTAATGGCCTGGGTCCTCCCCATGGCTTACTCATATATATATACACATGAGGAGTGCTTTTACAATTATACCCTTACATCTGGTTATCCCCTCTGGGGGCAGTTATGTCATTACACATGGCCTATTCTGGGCCTTATAATCTCCTACCAGGCCTGCTGGGTTTAGGTGGGGGCCACCCCTACGACAGTCCCGATCCCACGCCGCCGTCGCCACCGCCTACACAACGCCACCAAACCGTAAGGTGCGCAATTAAAAAATGTTATATGTATAAATCTATGATGAATATAGATGTTCCTTTATATATATATATTCTTTCATATCTTAACTGCCAGCAATCATCACAAATTTCCTTAGCATTATCTTTAGCATTGTCTCTTTTAATCTTGTAAAACAAATGAAAAAAGCTGCATAGTTTGCTTGCCTCTTTTTAATCTTGTAAAACACAAAATCCAAAGACTTAATTTAACAAATCTTAAACTATTATTCAAACCAGAGCATAACATCATACATGTGTATATATGGCCCATTAGCATGTACTTTAGAGTTGTATTGTAATATGTATGTGTATATTATCCTATCCTTATCTTATCTTAGCATGTACTCTAGCTGCATAGTATGGCACTTTCTTATCTTATGGTATAGCACTTTCTTATCTTATCCTAATAGACCCACAAATTGAGCAACATGTCATCCGCGCATTCTTCAACATCATTGCTGGATGCGTCCACTCCAAAATCAAAACGCTGAGGAAGAGGGTTATCGAAGAAGCCTGAGGGCCGATTTACCATCACAGAGTTCGATGGATCTGGGACCCCTCTCCTTCCTCCCAAAGTAGTAAGCGCATTCCGAAGAATGGTTGGAATAGTTGCACGAGAGCAAATTGAGATCACATTCAATTCGTGGAAGAGCGTGCCTAAGACTCAGAAACGTGAGCTGTTGATTGAAATTTTGGCATCGTTTGAGATTCTAGAAGAACACCAAGACGCCGTGCAACGACAAACCTTGCTAGCAACGTGCAAAGCATGGAAGAACTTCAAGAGCATGCTTGTCAAGAAATACGTGGAGACGGACGAAACGCCCTTTCATAAATAACCATTCCTGGAACCATAATGGGAAGAGTTCATGGCGATGAAGACGACCGAAGATTTCAAAAGTACAAGTATGGCGCACAAGGCCCTCCAGGCAAAAAACACATACCCCCACAAACTTGGCACAACTGGGTATGCGGGTAAAATCCCGCAGTGGAGGAAGGAGGATGAACTGGCAGCCCTGTAGGACATCGCCCCGCCATTTGGCAATATCCCGGATGACCGCGCTCGAAATTAGATTAGAGCAAGGTCATCTACAATGACATCGGGGGACATCTCCTTTCGAAACCCTGCAGAGCAGCAAGTGTCCCAACGCCTGGTAAGATATCGATCGAACTATGTAGCTTGTAATTACTCCACAACTTCGTACGAAGTGAAATGACATATCGTGCTTTTGCAAGAAGAGCTGAGTTTTGAATCTACCCTGGGATCATTCCAGGGAACAAGGGAGAATGATATGCTCTCCGCGGCCCTGGGAAACAAGGTGCACCCGGGTCGTATGAGAGGCCTTGGGCTTTATGTTCCTTGGGCTAATTTTGCTCCATTGATAGGCCTATTAATTGGAGTAGCTAATTTTGTATCGTTATGTAGGAGCCTATGAAGTGCAAGCTCCAAGTGAGATATGCCTCCGTTACCTTATGCGCTGCTTGGGGCATGGCATATCCGTCTGCTCAAGGGGTCATGCTGCATCGTTAAGCTTTAGCGACAGGCTTCGAAAAAGTGTCAGTAGATGGTGTACACGCCAATTTCGAGGTCGTCCCGCTACCGAAGCCCACCAACGATGAGCTCGTGACTCTAGGGCAAGCCATTGGATCCTTCATCCCGTGGCCCAAAAGCAATATCTGCCTGGAGGCTTCTTCACCGGTGGCAGATCAGCTACGTGCACTGGTGCCATCTCCACAAGGGCAACCTGAACCAGATCAGCTACGTGCACTGGTGCCATCTCCACAAGGGCAACCTGAACCAGATCAGCTACCTGCACTGGTTTCATGTTCATGGGCGCTATTCCCGGTGCAGCAATTTCCACCATCGGTGCTACCTTTAAAGTCGACCTACAGCCGAGGCAGCAAGGGCAAAGCAAAAAAGACCAATGATGATATCCCGTACCTACCATTAGCTCGCAAATTCGTGCTTGGCAAGCTGTTGCTCGAGAAAAACGGCCTCCAAACCCTAGCAATTAGTTGCCAGCAATTGCACAAGTGGTATATGGAATAGTCTAATAAGCCAGAGAGAGAACGGAGCTCAGGTATCACTGTCAAATTCGCGTCGGATCATTTAGAGCACAATGTTCACGAGTGTGTATTTGTGGTCACCTTTGAGGATTTATTCGATCTTTTCACGCTCAACGCTCTCGACGTCTTGTTAGTGATATGCCCTAGAGGCAACATGGAGATGTTATATATATCACATACTATGTTTATGATACATTACTTTGTTCCTTGAAATAGACATTATCATTATTGATCAATGAGTATGTGACTTATTCATGAGACTCTTAATGCTAAAATGTTGCTATTTCTAAATGATCCCTGATCATATATCATATAAGGAACAAATATGATTCAAAGATCAGCATATGTATTTGTCGTAGGGGTGGCCCCCACCTAAACCCAGCAGGCCTGGCAGGAGGTTACAAGGCCCAGAATAGGCCATGTGTAATGACATAAACACCGCTAAAGGGACACTCCAATGTAAGGGCACTATTGTAAAAGCACTCCTCATGTGCATATATATATTGCGGTAAGCCCTGGGGAGGACCCAGGCCATTACACTTATCTTCATTACTCTCCACTACCATCTCTCTCTTTGTTTGGTCTGTAGCCACAACAGTTGGCGCCGTCCGTGGGGAGGACGGAGACAAGCCTGAAGACCGAAGGAAAAAGATGGCACCGAAAAAAGCTTCTTCAGCGGCGGCGAAGGGAAAGAAGGTGGTCGGCCCGGAGCACCGTATGAGCACCAGGGCTTCGGCATCGGCAGCGGCGGACGTGGGCGTCGACGCAGGCGTGGTGGCCGAAGACGCCGGCGTTCGCGCGGCGACGACCAACCTTGTCACCGGCACCGCGACGATCGCCCCCGGCGCCGACACCGCGACGACCCGTCCAGCTACCGGCGTCGCGGGGACGGGCCCCGCGGCCGACCCCGCGGCCGAAGACGTCGACGCGGGTGCGGCAACAACCGACCCCACCGACGCAACGGCCGCCGACCTCGCAGCCCCCGCGGCAACCCTCGCCGGTGGCGCGGACCGGGTGGTCCGAAGTAGCCACGACGGGGCGATCGGCAGCTCGGGACCTCGCGACGCGGTCGTCCCCGCGCCGGTCCGCCCGCTGGGAGTACCGGTGACCCCGCCTGCACCAGCGGTGGAAAGTGCCCTGCTGGCGGCTCTCAACGCGTTCCAATGGGAGCTGGGGGACCTTCGTGGAGCCGTCAGAGATATACAAGAGGCTCGGAGTCAGCCGGCCGCACCAGCAATCGCGTCCGAGCCCGCGCCGGAGAGGGTGGACAGTCGCGAAGCCCACACGTCCAGCCGCGTGCCACTGCGGCGCGTGGATCCGAAGTCCCCGCTCTCGGCGGGGCTGCAGCAGGCGCCATGGCCCGAAGACTTCAAGTTCCCTAGCGCCATCGACTCGTATAAAGGCGACACGGACCCCCGTGAGTTCGTGCGCGTATACGAAACCGCGATCGAAGCCGCGGGCGGAGACGACGTCACGAAGGCAAAGGGACTCCCTCTTGCGCTACAAGGAGTGGCGCTCTCTTGGTTTTTTACCATAGAGCCGGGCTCCATCTACGCGTGGGAGCAGCTCCGCGTCCGCCTCCACAACAACTTCCAGGGAAACTACGTCGACCGGGTCGAGGCGGACCAACTCTTCGCCGTGAAGCAAAAACCCTCGGAGAAACTCCGGGATTACTTCAAACGCTTCGCCAAGATTCGATGTCAAGTGAAGGACGTCAACGAGACCACCATCGTCAATGCAGCCATACAGGGCCTTCGTCCGGGCCCGATGGCCGAATACAATGCGCGAAAGCCAATCAAGACGGTGGCGAAGCTCTTCGACAAGATGGAAGAATACGCCAGGGCGGAGGAAGACGCGCGGCGAAGGCAAGGTGACGACTCCGACACTAACCAGGCCGGAGCCTCGGCAAAAACCGAAGATCCACCGAAGGGCGGCTCTTCGAAAGGAAAGCGTAAGCAGGAGTCGTCCAGGGACGCGCCCGACCGCAGGGACAACCCGCATAAGGAGTCGGCGGATCAGCCCAAGCGCGGCCAACAAAGGTCGAGGCGAAACCGGTACGTCCTCGACATCGAAGGCGGGTCCGACGAGGGCGCTCCAGCGGGCCGAGGCGGCCGAGGGCGCCGCGGCCGGGGCCGCGGCCGTGGCAGGGTCGCGACGATAAGGGTCGTGGAGACTATGACGACCAACATCAGGGGCTGTGGTGCTTAGTCCACGGCCGCGGCAATCATGATACCCGTAACTGCACCTCCATCGCGGCGCTCCGCGACAGCGTCGCTCGGGACAGGAACCCGGAGGCGCGCCCGCCTGCGGTGGCCCACGTCCAATTCCCATACGAGGCCCCCATGCAGGTACAGGCGCAGGGGATGCAGGTACAGGCGCAGGGAATGCAACCCCAGGAAGGCACCTTGCGGATCCAAGCTCACGTGCAGCAACCTCGGGAAGGCCTCCTATCGTTGCAGGCCCCGGACGCAACCTACCGCAGGGTCATTAACGTCATATCCGGTGGCTCTGCGCTGGAATTCGCCTCGGCGTGGCAGCAGAAGGCCTACGCGCGAAGACTACATCACGTGGCGGCATATCCAGCGCAAGCACCGCGCGGAATGGGCGCGCCACGAGGTGACATTCACACCTGATGACGCCCAAGGTGTGGACTTCCCTCATCAGGACCCCCTGGTCATTCGGGTCACCATCGCGGGATACGACGTGGGGCGCGCATTGGTGGACGGGGGTAGTTCCGCGAACGTATTGTTTGCGGCGGCCTTCGACCAGATGGGGATTCCTCGAAGCCGCCTGGGGCCCTCGGGAATCCCACTGCAGGGATTCGGAGGACAGCCCCTGCGGGCGCTGGGCCAGATCGGCCTTCAAGTCTCCTTCGGTCGAAATGACAATATGCGGACCGAAGAGGCCACCTTCGACGTGGTCGACCTCCCGTATCCCTACAATGCCATTCTGGGGCGCCCAATCCTCAACTCCTTCGGTGCGGTACCACATCATGGCTATCTGTGCATGAAAATCCCGGGCCCCAGGACCATCATCACCGTCCGAGGCGACCAGGATATGGCTCGGCGCATCGAGCCAGGCACCAGAGGCCCGCGCAGCGAGGCCCAGCGACGCCCTTAGAGCCGACGTCACAGCGCGGAGGTCCGTGGGGTCGTCCATAGGCGCCTGCGCGGGCCCTGCAGACGTCTAGCGACTAGAGGCTGCGGCAGCATCAAGGGTAAACGGTAAGTATGTTCACCCCTTGTAGTCGCTCACCCGCGCAAACGGGGATATAATGAAGATCGCCGTTTGCCGTTAATTCTTCGTCACATACGAGCACGCGGCAAGGGCGCGTGCCGGCTTGGCCAGCGCGCGCGCCCCCGCAGTATAAATCAAAGACGCACGTTCGCGTGTGCACTCGCTGTCGCCAGGGAGGGCGGGACTGAGTATAAACCAAAGACGCACGTTCGCGTGTGCACTCGCCGTTGCCAGGGTGGGCGGGACTGAGTATAAACCAAAGACGCACGTTCGCGTGTGCACTCGCCGTTGCCAGGGTGGGCGGGACTGAGTATAAACCAAAGACGCACGTTCGCGTGTGCACTCGCCGTCGCCAAGGTGACGGGACTGAGTATAAACGAAATACGCACCGGGGGGACGCCCTCGCGCGCGCAAGTCTCCGGACTATAAAGAAGACGTAGCGTCGAGCCTACCTCCGCACGCAATAGTCCACAGACTCTAAATAAGACGTAGCGTCGAGCGTAGCTCCGCACGCACAAGTCTCCGGACTATAAAGAAGACGTAGCGTCGAGCCTAGCTCCGCACGCAATAGTCCACGGACTCTAAATAAGACGTAGCGTCGAGCGTAGCTCCGCACGCGCAAGTCTCCGGACTATAAAGAAGACGTAGCGTCGAGCCTAGCTCCGCACGCAATAGTCCACGGACTCTAAATAAGACGTAGCGTCGAGCCTAGCTCCGCACGCCCAAGTCTCCGGACTATAAAGAAGACGTAGCGTCGAGCCTAGCTCCGCACGCAATAGTCCACGGACTCTAAATAAGACGTAGCGTCGAGCGTAGCTCCGCACGCGCGAGTCTCCGGAGTATAAAGAAGACGTAGCGTCGAGCCTAGCTCCGCACGCAATAGTCCACGGACTCTAAAGAAGACGTAGCGTCGAGCGTAGCTCCGCACGCGCGAGTCTCCGGACTATAAAGAAGGCGTAGCGTCGAGCCTAGCTCCGCACGCAATAGTCCACGGACTCTAAACAAGACGTAGCGTCGAGCGTAGCTCCGCACGCGCGAGTCTCCGGACTATAAAGAAGGCGTAGCGTCGAGCCTAGCTCCGCACGCAATAGTCCACGGACTCTAAACAAGACGTAGCGTCGAGCGTAGCTCCGCACGCGCGAGTCTCCGGACTATAAAGAAGGCGTAGCGTCGAGCCTAGGTCCGCACGCAATAGTCCACGGACTCTAAACAAGACGTAGCGTCGAGCGTAGCTCCGCACACGCGAGTCTCCGGACTATAAAGAAGGCGTAGCGTCGAGCCTAGGTCCGCACGCGATAGTCCACGGACTCTAAACAAGACGTAGCGTCGAGCGTAGCTCCGCACGCGCGAGTCTCCGGACTATAAAGAAGACGTAGCGTCGAGCCTAGCTCCGCACGCGATAGTCCACGGACTCTAAACAAGACGTAGCGTCGAGCGTAGCTCCGCACGCGCGAGTCTCCGGACTATAAAGAAGGCGTAGCGTCGAGCCTAGCTCCGCACGCCATAGTCCACGGACTCTAAACAAGACGTACCATCGAGCGTAGCTCCGCACGCGCGAGTCTCCGGACTATAAAGAAGGCGTAGCGTCGAGCCTAGCTCCGCACGCAATAGTCCACGGACTCTAAACAAGACGTAGCGTCGAGCGTAGCTCCGCACACGCGAGTCTCCGGACTATAAAGAAAGCGTAGCGTCGAGCCTAGGTCCGCACGCGATAGTCCACGGACTCTAAATAAGACGTAGCGTCGAGCGTAGCTCCGCACGCGCGAGTCTCCGGACTATAAAGAAGACGTAGCGTCGAGCCTAGCTCCGCACGCGATAGTCCACGGACTCTAAAAAAGACGTAGCGTCGAGCGTAGCTCCGCACGCGCGAGTCTCCGGACTATAAAGAAGGCGTAGCGTCGAGCCTAGCTCCGCACGCCATAGTCCACGGACTCTAAAGAAGACGTAGCGTCGAGCGTAGCTCCGCACGCGCGAGTCTCCGGACTATAAAGAAGGCGTAGCGTCGAGCCTAGCTCCGCACGCAATAGTCCACGGACTCTAAACAAGACGTAGCGTCGAGCGTAGCTCCGCACGCGCGAGTCTCCGGACTATAAAGAAGGCGTAGCGTCGAGCCTAGCTCCGCACGCAATAGTCCACGGACTCTAAACAAGACGTAGCGTCGAGCGTAGCTCCGCACGCGCGAGTCTCCGGACTATAAAGAAGGCGTAGCGTCGAGCCTAGCTCCGCACGCAATAGTCCACGGACTCTAAACAACATGTAGCGTCGAGCGTAGCTCCGCACACGCGAGTCTCCGGACTATAAAGAAAGCGTAGCGTCGAGCCTAGGTCCGCACGCGATAGTCCACGGACTCTAAATAAGACGTAGCGTCGAGCGTAGCTCCGCACGCGCGAGTCTCCGGACTATAAAGAAGACGTAGCGTCGAGCCTAGCTCCGCACGCGATAGTCCACGGACTCTAAATAAGACGTAGCGTCGAGCGTAGCTCCGCACGCGCGAGTCTCCGGACTATAAAGAAGGCGTAGCGTCGAGCCTAGCTCCGCACGCCATAGTCCACGGACCCTAAATAAGACGTAGCGTCGAGCGTAGCTCCGCACGCGCGAGTCTCCGGACTATAAAGAAGGCGTAGCGTCGAGCCTAGCTCCGCACGCAATAGTCCACGGACTCTAAACAAGACGTAGCGTCGAGCGTAGCTCCGCACGCGCGAGTCTCCGGACTATAAAGAAGGCGTAGCGTCGAGCCTAGCTCCGCACGCAATAGTCCACGGACTCTAAACAAGACGTAGCGTCGAGCGTAGCTCCGCACGCGCGAGTCTCCGGACTGTAAAGAAGGCGTAGCGTCGAGCCTAGCTCCGCACGCGATAGTCCACGGACTCTAAATAAGACGTAGCGTCGAGCGTAGCTCCGCACGCGCGAGTCTCCGGACTATAAAGAAGACGTAGCGTCGAGCCTAGCTCCGCACGCAATAGTCCACGGACTCTAAAGAAGACGTAGCGTCGAGCATAGCTCCGCACGCGCGAGTCTCCGGACTATAAAGAAGGCGTAGCGTTGAGCCTAGCTCCGCACGCAATAGTCCACGGACTCTAAACAAGACGTAGCGTCGAGCGTAGCTCCGCACGCGCGAGTCTCCGGACTATAAAGAAGGCGTAGCGTCGAGCCTAGCTCCGCACGCAATAGTCCACGGACTCTAAACAAGACGTAGCGTCGAGCGTAGCTCCGCACGCGCGAGTCTCCGGACTATAAAGAAGGCGTAGCGTCGAGCCTAGCTCCGCACGCAATAGTCCACGGACTCTAAACAAGACGTAGCGTCGAGCGTAGCTCCGCACACGCGAGTCTACGGACTATAAAGAAGGCGTAGCGTCGAGCCTAGGTCCGCACGCGATAGTCCACGGACTCTAAATAAGACGTAGCGTCGAGCGTAGCTCCGCACGCGCGAGTCTCCGGACTATAAAGAAGACGTAGCGTCGAGCCTAGCTCCGCACGCGATAGTCCACGGACTCTAAATAAGACGTAGCGTCGAGCGTAGCTCCGCACGCGCGAGTCTCCGGACTATAAAGAAGGCGTAGCGTCGAGCCTAGCTCCGCACGCCATAGTCCACGGACTCTAAAGAAGACGTAGCGTCGAGCGTAGCTCCGCACGCGCGAGTCTCCGGACTATAAAGAAGGCGTAGCGTCGAGCCTAGCTCCGCACGCAATAGTCCACGGACTCTAAACAAGACGTAGCGTCGAGCGTAGCTCCGCACGCGCGAGTCTCCGGACTATAAAGAAGGCGTAGCGTCGAGCCTAGCTCCGCACGCAATAGTCCACGGACTCTAAACAAGACGTAGCGTCGAGCGTAGCTCCGCACGCGCGAGTCTCCGGACTGTAAAGAAGGCGTAGCGTCGAGCCTAGCTCCGCACGCGATAGTCCACGGACTCTAAATAAGACGTAGCGTCGAGCGTAGCTCCGCACGCGCGAGTCTCCGGACTATAAAGAAGACGTAGCGTCGAGCCTAGCTCCGCACGCGATAGTCCACGGACTCTAAATAAGATGTAGCGTCGAGCGTAGCTCCGCACGCGCGAGTCTCCGGACTATAAAGAAGGCGTAGCGTCGAGCCTAGCTCCGCACGCGCGAGTCTCCGGACTATAAAGAAGTCGTAGCGTCGAGCCTAGCTCCGCACGCGATAGTCCACGGACTCTAAACAAGTCATATCGTCGAGCGTAGCCCCGCACGCGCGAGTCTTCGCGGCGTCGAGGTTCGCCTCCGCACGCACTAGTCTACGGACTCTAAATAAGACGTAGCGTCGAGGCCTACCTCCGCACGCGCGAGTCTCCGGGCTACAAAGCATGGCAAACCGCGGAGGTCCGCCTCCGCACACGTCGGTCTGCGGACTGTCCGTTCTACGGAACCCTGGCGCAGCTACTTCGCTAACGGCGGCATCAGCACACGGCACACAACTTAAAGTGCCAGGAGGCCTGCTTACCGGAAGAGTCACATATACAAAGGTCCGCCAACATCCCGGCCGCTCTAGGCTGCTACCCCGCAGGTTCGTCCTTAACGCGCGCCAAAGGCGGCACCTCACTCGAGGAAGGCCGGTTCGCCCAAAAGTCGAGCGAGTCTTCGGCCCTTCGCCAGCGTTGAAGGCGTCGTCGGGTTGAAAGGTCGGCCGCCGGAAGCCGGCCCCAGCAAGCAAGCTGCCCGGGATATAGGTGAAAATCAGCATGCATGCAGAAAGTGTGCGCTTTATTAACAAAAACAAGGGGCAGTACAACGCACGCCTACACCTAGGCACCGCGGCATCAGACCTGCGGGTTCCCGGCGCCTTCGGAGGGCCCAGCGCCGCCATCACCGCGTCGAGGGACCCCGTCCAGAAATTGGCCGAGGCTCCCCGTCCCGTAGAGCGACTTCCGGAGCTCGATCCGTACAGCTTCCGCCCCGACGGGACCCTAGATCCGGTCGCAGAAGGGTCCAAGGGCACGGCGAGCGGAGCGGACGACGCCGGACATTACTCCGGCCCCGCCAGGCATCTCCAGCTGGGGGTCATTCAGCCCGGCGACATGCGTACAGCCGCGGTGCTGGAGGAGCGCGCACACCAAGCAGGCCGAAGTGTACGCGCAGTGGGTGCCGAAGGACGTCGCCGCGTCGCGCGCGACGTTGGCGGCATCCCCGATCCAGCGGAGCACCCGAGACAGCTCCTCCGGACCGAAGGTGCGTCCCGGCACCTTCGCCACCAGCCCTTGAAGATGGCTCTCCAGCGCTTGGATGGCGTCCCAGGCAACCACCGAGGCGTCGCCCAGCGTCCGGTTGCGCTCCGCTAGAGCCAAGGCAAGTTCGCCTTTCTCCTTCTCTAGCGCGCCGACCTGCTCCAGGAGCCCGTCCCGCTCCGCCGCGAACTTTTCATCAGCAGCTGCTGCGGCTGATTCCTGCGCCGACGCAACAAGCCCGTCGGCGTGCGCCCTCGCTTCGGCGCATTCCGCTTCCAGCTGACGGATGCGGGCGTCCTGGGCAGAGCGGGCGTCAGAGGCTTCGCGCAGCTCCCCCTCGGCGGCTCGCAGCCTATCCTCGAGCGCTTTTTGGCTACGAGCATAGGCCGCTTGCAGGGCCTGCCCCAGCACGAGTGTCTGCAGAAGGGACAAGACTTAGCAAACTCAGCTAGACTCAGGCGTGGTCGCATGAGTACTTACCCTCACCCAGACACCTCGAAAGCGTCCTCGAGGCGCCCCATGCCGTAGGCCTGCAGCACTTGCGGGTCGACGCTCCTGGCCGCATCATCCACAATCCCGCGCCACGCCCTCAGCGTCTCCGGAGGCGGCACGAAGTCCGCAGGGTTCACGGGATCGGAGGCCCCGGGTTCCGTCGGATGCTCCCCCTCCGGGATGAGCAACGCTGTAAAAAAGGAGGCGGGTGACCACTCCAAGGCATAAAAATCATACACCAGAGTAAGCTCGGCCACCTTACCTTCGGTGGCCGAAGGGATGGTTCCGCCGCGGACGGAAGCCTCCGCGTTCGGGGAGGCCGGTGGCTGCCCCCGCGCGGTGGACGGCGTCGTCGGGAGGCCGGAAGGTGCATATGCCGCAGGGCCTCCGGTGCTCGCGCTGGCGTCCCACAGGCTTCTGATGCCCGTGGCCACGACAAATCCCCACGGTGTCCGGTGGAGCTCCAGCCGCACGCATGACCGTTTGGCCGGGGCAGCTAGCAGCGCCACTGCCCCCGCAGCCGTGGCTGGGGAAGACTCCGCGGCTGCTACGCCCGGAGGCGAAGGTCCCATGGTAGCAGTCGTCGAAGGGGCCACCTCAGTCCCCGCTGCCGCTGGCAAGGACAGCATGGCTACGTGCGCCCTCGCGGAGGGTGCCTCCGGCACCGCAGCGGCCGCCGTTGAGGCCTCCACCTCGGCATCGCTGATCCGCACGGGATCCGCCTCGGTGACTCCGGCGGGTGGTGAGGCTTCCCCCCTCCGGCCGCCCGCGGCAAACCCACCGTCCGGGACGCCTGCCGAAGACACCTCACCTTCGGCGCCTGCGCCACCCAAGCCCGAATCGGCGTACCTCGCAGAGTCTGACTCCGCGTCCGCCGCGTCCTCAGAAACACTAGCAGCAGGCGCGGCAGGTGCCCCGCTGCGGCCCCTCTTCCGAGACGAGGCCTTCTTCTTCTTCGCTCCACCATCGGCTGGAGCGACACGGTCCGGCGCGGCAAGGCCCAGGACCTCGCACACACGGTTTAGTCGCCCCAGCCCCGCCTTGGCAACAGCAGACGCGCGCTGCTCGTGCTCCCTGGCGGTGTACGGACCCAGGAACACGCGCACGGCTTGCTCCGCCTCCTCCAAAGGAACCCCTGAAGCAAAGGAGAGCAACATCAGCATACAACGCATTTCGCGTCAGCAAAAGCAGGAGCGCAATCGAGGCTTACGGGGACCGGGCGGCGCTGGTAGCAAGCAAACCCACGGCGAAACATTGTCATCTCGACGCCTCTCGGCGGCAAGATGCCAGTCGTAGGCAAGCGGGGCCACGCCGTACATCACATACTCTTCGGCAAGGTCGCGCATATTGAAGCGGGCGGCCATGCCTACGAGCCGTTTGACCCTCCGCTTGTCATCATCATCGAGCGTTCGGCCGGGCGAAGGCTTGAACGCGATCGGTCGGCCCGTACACGCGAGGCCGCTCCCGCTCTCCACACGGTGGTAGAACCACCGCTTCATCCACGAGGACTCCCACTTCCCGCGAGTTGAGTTCGCAGGGAAGAGCTTCTTGCAAGACGAGCGGAGAGTAAAAGAGACGCTGCCAAAGCTCGACAGCGTCCCGCCCCTCCGGCCCTTTGGCTGGCATCGCGCCTCGTGGAGATAGGCGAACAGCGACGCGCTGGGCCAGCACGCCCCCGAGCGCAAGGCCCAGCTGTACACCGCGAGCCGGGCCACAGCGTTTGGAGTCAGTTGCGCCAGCTCCAGCCCGAAGGTCCGCAGTACGCCGCCCACCACGCTCGCCGCTGGGATCCGGAGCCCCGCGTCGAAAAAGGCAACGAATACGATCGCCTCCGACCCCTCGGGATGCGGTTCCGTCTCGTCGCTGGCGGGCAATCGTACGTCGTGGCGCCCGGACAGCTTCCCCGCGCGCAAGAGCCCTTGGATCGTCTTCTCGGTCACGAGCGAGGGGCCTAGCTCGCCGGAAAACGTGCCTTCCTCCGCCGCCAGCCGCTCCTGGTCAGCCGCCGCCGGGTCGCGCTCTTCGAGCGCGTATTTTACCTCCAACGGCGAGGATCGCCGGCGAATGTCAGGGCCACCAACCGCCTGGCCGCGCTCGCTGCTGGAGGCCATCGCTTCCCACGACGAGACTAGTACGGCGAAGATAGCGCGAAGGTGGAGAAGGCCGAGCAAACAGGAAAGAGAGCGCAAGGGTGCGGGGACGCTATTACGGGGGGCTATTTCAAGCCGCCTCGCCCGTACCGCCGCTACTGAAGCGTCGCAACGATCCGCGTGCTGGATGCAACCGCAGCGGCGTAAAGGCCCGCCCCGCACGCTTCCCCGTAATCGAAAGTGAAGGGTCGCGGAGGTCCGTGCACGGGGCGCAACCGCAGTCGTACAAGCGCCCATACGGCGCAACGCCTCACGGGCGCCACTCGCTGCACGCCCCGTGTCCCCCTTGCCTAGGGAAGGCGCGAGCGGCTGCAAACACGCAACCGTCCACATCCCGCCGCCCAGCAGTCATAGGATGCCGCGTAGTGTTCAGTCGTGCGCTCAGCCGTTGTTCAGTCGTGCGCTCGGATGTTCAAACGTGCTTTTTAACGCTAGCGTTGCTTATTTTTTCCGGTCATGTGGTCGAAAATTGAATCGTGCGCTCGGCTGTCCGGTGCACAGTGGAGTCGTGCGGTCGGGAGCGGCAAACGTGCGGTCAAAAATTCAGACGCGCGGTCGGGCTGGAGACGTGCGCTCAGCCAGGCGATCGCGCGGTCAGGGCGGGGATACGCGCGCTCGGGCGGGCGAACGCGCGGCCGGCGCTCCGCGGCATTCGGGTCGTGCGGTCGGGAGGCGGGACATGCGGTCGGCGGCGGGGTCGTGCGGTGTGGTACTGCACGACCCGTGAACAGTGCGGTCGTGCGGTACCACACCGCACGACCGAGGCACGTGGCGCGACGGGAGAAACGCGCGGTCGGGAGGGGTCCAAAATTGGAATTTTTTTCATTAGAGGGTTAAAAACGGAATTTTTGATGTTTTAGGGTCCAACAGTGTCCAAAAATCCTTGATTCGAAGCTGCACGGATCAGATTAGACCAACGAGTGGACTAGTAAGTAACTACCAGCTGGTTGGTGATGAATCAGTTATGGTATACCCGTTGTTTCATGTGCGTTCGTGCACTGGGTTTCTCACGTGGTAGCTTTGCCTTTTTGCCCTAGCTTCCTTTTCTTTTGAACTTTAGTTTATTTTGTGGTGGAGGAAGCATCTAACAACTTATCTGAACTGAATCCACAAAGGACATTAAAGTACACATTCACCGACGAATCCAGTTCCAGTTGTCTGGTGAGTTGGATGTGTTTGGTTGGAGGGATGGGGTGGGGTGGGGTGGGGTGGGGTGGGGTGGGGTGGGATGGGATGGGATGGGGATGGGATGAGATAGTTCCAAAAAAAAGTGGAACCACATGGTCCAGCATCTAAGAAGAATATTCTCTAAATTTGCACAGGCTCATCCCACTTTGGACCATTCCATCCCACCTCATCGCTCCAACCAAACACACAGATAGGCTTGCTCAAAGGAACCATCCCATCCCACCCCACCCCATCTCTCCAACCAAACACATTTGCTAGAATGGAGATGGAAGTGCTCTGGTGAGCCTATGGAGGGGCTAGTGCACTCGTTGGATATGACCGTTTTGCTAGATGTTGCCTTACTCGTTTTAGATTCAGTTTCTGATTTCTAATTTTTAATTTTTTAATTTTTTTTGTAGCTTTTTATAATTTTTAGATTTTTTTCGTCTTTTCTTTTTCTCTATTCATTTGCATTCTCTATAATAGACTAAATTGTTTTTTATTTTTTTAATTTTTTAAATTTAATTACACAAAATAAAACACCAGTAGCTATAATAAGAAATAAACCTGCTATAATAAAAAAAATCTATAAAGCGTTATCAAACTGAGCACCACCCAACATAAAAAATAGTGTTCAGAAAATTACTAGCTTTCAGTTCATCAACTGAAAGTACAGATCTAATAGCATGCTATGTCAAATACACTTTTATTACCTGGTACCAGTTTGCGGCTGCTGAGCTATAGAATCTACTTAGTTACGGTGGCCGACCTTAGAAAAAAAAAATAGAGGTAGGGTGGCATGGGAGATCAGAACTAATATACAATAACAGTATAAATACATTTTTTTTACCCTAGTAGTATACTAAAAGCAACAAAAAAGCTATAATAAGTATAGAATTGAGGAAAATACCTTAATATATATATATATATATACCGACATTTTTGTTTACCTTTTTGGTTATCTCCATATGCAAATTCAGTTATGAGATATTCTAAACAAAAAGCTCATGGTAATCAAAATTACAAAGCCCATTTTTGATTAAGTTGGTCTTTAAGACTATCTACAGATCCTAGTGCACATTTCCATTTTTTAGAAATCAAAATAACAAAGACTAATTCTATTCTCTAGCTTCTATTACGTAATGGATTATTAATTAACACTGGATTTCGAGAATAGAAGAATTACAAAGCCCATTGCTTTCTCAAATCCTCTTTCAAATAGAAAAATTCGCTTGTCGACAACTAATACATCTATCTCAAATTCTCAATTCTAGTGACAATGTACCAAATGTTGTAGTACTTTTTCCAAGCAGTATTGACAATTGCAGACTTGCAGTCATTCACTTCCCTAATTTGTTTCTTCAAATCTATTTTTACTGATACATCTATGATATATCTCAATTCTCAAATGGTAAATATAATTGTAGTAGTTTTTATTGTAGGAATTAATACAATTGTAAATATAATTGTAAGTAGTTCTTCAAATCTATTGTATGTCATTCGCAGACTCACTGTTGTAGTCATTCACTATTTCACTTCTCTAATTTGTTCCCGAATTGCATTGAAAAAACAAGTACCTTGAGAAAGTAGCCGCTGGCCTGCTGCCTGCTCTGGAGGAGGGGGTTCGGTCGGCGACAGAGCTCAAGTGGTGGCTGCCCGAGTTTACGCGAAGGGTGGGTCCGTCCTACTTAGTTACGATAATATTTACCAAGCTAAATTCCAGCTCATCAATGATAAACTAATTAAATGAAAGTTCGGACCTAATATCATGCTACAAAAACTTCGTGACAATAACGTCATCTAATTTTCTCTAACTGTACGCATATATGTGCGGCGGTGACTTGCACCCATTGCAACTGAGGCAATTCTCTAACGACCTTTAGTTAATAAAAATTCAGGTGGAGTTCGTCCAATCTGTTACAAAAATGTTTCAAGAAAAGTAAAGAGTGGTGCGCACGTACATATATAACACATTCGCCTTCTTTCTTGAAATAGTACATCTCTACTCGTGATGGAGTCTTGACTATATATAACATGTCCAAATATAAATTAGCTAATAAAATCACAAAACATTAATAAGAACGTGAGCTTCAGATAACTAAATTGTCGACAATACTATTCCTGAATGTGACGTAACCATTTGTACTATACTGAAACATATATAGAACCAGAACGTCAACATCAACTAGTACATGTTGCATTGTCATGCTAGCAACCCCTGCCAAACAAACGTACTTCTAAAAGGACCTCTAAAAGGATTCTTGTATATATATACATGCAAATTAAAATGCAAGTTATCCATGGGTCACATGCATGGTTACACCCACCGAATGGGAGTAATATGGGGCCAGATCCAATACATTATCACTATTGTGGTGGTTTGGACTATAAGACAATTATGCAATGGGCTAGGAAGTTTAGTTCCCCGCCGTGTCCATTGTACCCAATTATCTTCGCTAGATTATGGCTTATAATGGGTGGGTTCTTTTTTACTGTAGTATATGGATTATGGCTTAAATTTTTGAATTCTGATTATTCGCAAGAGGCAATACGCAAGGAAAATAGTCGCATGCGATTTTGGCCGGTATAGTTGAACTCAGTACACTTTTTACTACAATCTTTCTATTAACCTCGCTTAAAAAATACGCACCGTTTGAAAGCTAATTACTATAGTATAAACCATAAGCTATTATAAGCCATAAGTGGAAAAAAAAACTCAGCCATTACGTATTTCAAGGCAATTACATGCTTAGAGGAGAGAGTTCAATTCTATAAGTATATATAGTCCACATGATGATATTATAAGACATATGATTTAGTAGTACTGTACTAGTACTACCTAGCTGGCCCTCCTCCCTACCTCCACTCAATCAAACATTTTTATCGTTTTAGCCCCTATTGCCCCTTTTTTTCAGGAATGGCCCCCTACAGGTGTTTTTTGTGTAACTGGCCCCCTCCCGACTGTGGAACTGCCTGTGGGCGACGTGTGGTAGTTTCCGCGGTCAGGGGGCGCGGATCAGCGATCGAACGGCGTGGCTTTTGGGCTCCCTAGCCCACGCGTGTGAGATGGTGGGGCCTGCGTAGATCCGCGGTCGGGAAGTGCGGGATTTCAAAGTCCCGCGGTGGGGTGGCGTGGAAATGACCTGGTCTACGGCCGTGGTCCCTAGGCATGGAAAATGCCCAGGGATCTTCACCACACAGCTTATTCACAATGTTGTGCGCACTTTTGCCCCCTTCCCCCAAGTTTGTTGCATTTGTCGTCATGTGTCAGCTTGTCGTCCTCACATGTACCTGGCCCTATTTGTGCTCTGCCCTTCGTTGGCAATAAAATGGCTCATGGGCATATGAAGCTGCCATTGCAAAACATTTGCTTGGTTCAGGCAAAGGAACTCCAGCAAACCGAATGAGAGAAGAAGATAGATCTACGCTGCTTCGTTTGGAGTTTGAAGGTGGTGTAGTTATGAAAGTTGTAGATCAGCCTATGAGCATCAATAATATGTAATTTTTTGTGCACTTGCAGTACATTGTAGCAATACAATTAGTATGTAATTAGCTGCGAGGTAGGTTGTTAGTGTGGAATAGTATTAGTAAAAGAAGGGTTGAGTAGTAGCAGCTTCATGATGTTCTGTAATAACGTGTTATTTAGGTTGTTCGAAGATTATTTGTGATATAGTATGCCATTTGATTGGAGGGCACATGACCTTGTCGTGATATGGTCAGCAGAATGCACATGTGAATGTCAATTATTTTAGGTAGTTAAGAAGGTTGTTTCTTTAGAAGCAACAGTTGTAATTGGTACTAGAGTATGGATAGTTTCGACAAATGTAGTTTGTGAAAGTACTATTGCACTTTAATAAGCTAGAGTACATAAATATGAAATATGTGTGGCATTTAATGCTTAGTGCATGTGTAAGCAAAGCAAGCTAAGAGTTGCATCATATCTGAAAAGCAGTTGAACCGTAGGATTAAATATTACAATATTTTAGTAAATAGTTGGTACACAAAAGTAATTCATCAAAATAATTATACGCAAGATACGTGCCCTGTATTAATTTTGTTTCATATGAAGATACGTTTCAGCTACACCATGCCAAGCATTCAAGATCTGTTTGTGTTCTATTGAGATCGCCTCATACACGACAGACTGTACGGGGCAAACCTATCCGGTTGTGACCAGATTGTGATCTGGGTGTCAGAGCTACGGAGGTGTGTGAACTGCACATTTGATCACGCTTTTGCAAGGAAGAAGCTACGCTTCGAGGAGGCTGACTAGAGTGGGTGAATAGGATGACAAGCAATCAATGTAATTCTATGCATTTAAATTGCTTGAAAGTAAAATTAAGCATAAAAAGACAAACCATAAAGACATGTTATCTTTTTACTATGGTGTTCAGAGACTTACCGGTCTTCCCTAGTGTAACACCCCAGGACCCACATTACCCTGGGATGCTACTAAAACTGCTCTACAACGAGCCAATTTACAAGATAAAATAAACTGGCAACAATTACTAAACAAGATAGTATAAGCGGAAGCATAAACAACTAAGGAATAACAGGATAGTGATAGCAATTCACTATTTAAAACATCCTCCAACATTTTAATTTAAAACATAGTTCACAAATTTAACATTATTAAGATAATGTAAACAAAACTATACAAGGTCTAGAATCCTTTCAACTTTATTACAGCATAAAAATATGATTCACGTGCATCAGTGTGGTGCTGTTCTACCCTTCCCATGCATGCTCAAAGTCCACCTGTAGGGAGGGGGAAACAAGGGTGAGATAAAAATCTCAGCAAGCAAACAGTTTAACAGGCTATTCAAACTACAAACAATTATACATCATCATTTATAATTCCATACAACTACAACCATAATTCATGTCCACAATTATTAAACCACCACAAATTTTCATGAATCATACCTCTTCAATTTCAGATTTAATTGGCATATGAGTGCAGTCCTTGTATCCACAATTAAATGCAAATGTAACATTTAATCTTCCACAAACTTCAATAGATTAATCATCAATAATTTAATCTTCCACAAATAACAATGTTTATATCCTCAATACTCAAATCACCATCAATGACGGTAAAACATTAACAAATAAATCTTGTCTGACCACTTTAAATCCTCGACCACTACCACTACCAAAAGCAATAAAACATATGTATGTCTTACTTCAATACTTTATTATTTCCCACATCCACAATTGATATCATCAATTACTACGAAAGAAAAGAATCTCATGCCACCATCACAACCCTTACCATACACAAGGGAGGAACCGCATTCCACGACCACAACCACAATCGTCATACCACAATTAGCTCACATGAGCCAATTCCACATTGCAACTATGAAGTTGAATATTCCACAAAATAACTTCTCCACAACATATTGCATATGTATGCAAATGAATCTTTCCACAATGCAATGCATATGAATGCTTTCATGCTATGCTCCACATCACTCTTTCCAGGGCAGGAATTGAGGTGCATCGTATTACGACAATATACGATGCTTCCCGCGGGATAAGAGGTGCGTCGTATTACGGCAATATACGATGCTGTACCGGTACGGTCGCGGCTAGGTGCGGCGACATCCACATATGCATATGACATGATATGATATGATAATCACAAATCACATTAATCCATCCTCAAAGGAGCATCAACATGCTCACGACATATCCACATCCACCACATGTTATTTTCATGTTCCACATTATAACATTAAGCAAGATTTCCACATGTCTAATAGCAGATTATCAACATATCAATGGATAAATACTTGCTACCATCTCCACAATTAAGATATCATGCAATCATGGCATAATGTATCAAATTATGATAATAATGTAAACTGAAAGTAGAAGGAATAACAAGTTAAACGGTAGCAACCACCGCTACGTTTACTTGCCTCAATCCGACGAAGCGAAGTAAAATCAAGAGCGCTCAGGGACAAGACCACCTGTCCAAAAGGCATCTCTCAGCACAAAGCCACAGAAAACAAACACGACATAAATAATTAAAGACGTCGCTAGAACCCCCGAACCCGCACTTACTCCTCTCCGCTCAACAATTCAGCAAATTACCCTCTGCAGCAGCGCTGCTTAACATTTTTGTAACTTTAAAAATATTGATCCAAATACAGAAAACCATACCTCTCTGGTTTCATCACTTAAAAACCTACATTTTTCATGTAGAACACCTATTTTTATTTTGATCACAGCTAGGTGTAATTTAATGCCCAAAACAGAGGAAGAACTCTGTTCTGGCAGATTGGACAGCGGTATTCAATTGCGTCCCAGAAACAGTACAGGGGTCTCAAAATTCTGCATTTTATACAGCTGCTATAACTCTAAATTATCTACAACTTTCTCAATTACGTCTACGACAATAAAAACTATTTACTAACTCAAATTCACAGATTACCGTCGGTCTGTACCAATCTGCTCCCCTGACGAACAGCAGTATTCCCGACCCTGTAACTCCCAGATCCCACGGTAGAAAATTCCGAAACAAATACAGGAGATGTTTATAGAAGTCCTCTACAACTTTCCTTTTGGGATAGTCTGCAGGAAAATTCGTTTACTAAGTGAAAACCGCGCAAACAAACGCGCTGCGCGAATCAATCTACAGGCAGACAGCAGGTAATCTCTAATCGGACAATTAATCTATAATCTCCCTTCAAAATCCGTGCCAAGAACCCTAATTATTCTGAAAAACAGAGGGTTTGGGATGAGGAAAAATTACCTAGATGAAGAATCACCCCTTTTTTTCCTCCTCTTCTTCTTCTCCTTCCTTCTCCTTCCTTCTTCTCCTTCTCCTTCCTCTCCTTGGCTCCAATGGCAGCAGCACTTGTGGGGGAGGTGGGGCACCAACCAGGGAGGGGGCTGCGCCCAAGAGGGTGGGAAAAGGGGGTGGCGGCTGGGTGTGGGGAAAAGGGGGAGGAGGGGGAAGCCCTAGGGTTAAGTGGGAGGGGGTGCGGCCACCCCTTGGGCCTCCAGCCCAAGGTGGTCGGCCCACTCTCCAGGAAGCCCACTTAAAGCTTTTTATTTAATTTTTAATTTATTTTATTCATTTTATACTGTTCTACAATTTTTACTTTTCCCTTCCCGCGTTTTCCCGAAAGACCGACGACTCCGCGATTATTTTAAAATCTTACACCGTATCGACGATCAGGGTATTACACCTAGACCACATTGAGGTTAGCACAAATGAATTGGACCAGTTCCACAAATTAAGTCGAAACACGTCAATCCACTAGTGGTAGCTCTTTCCCGCTCTAGGTAGGTGAGCTCCAACTTTCACAATTTCACCGGGTTTTCTCATAACCTTCTTTGAGAAGATCACCGCGCACGACGCCTCCAATGCCATCTAGGGGTTGGCAAACTCTAAGAGTAATAAGTCAAACCATTCGCTTGACTATCACCATATGCAACAAATGCACAAGCTCAAATAGACATTAAGTACAACTCTAGATGCAACACATGCACTCTAAATCACTCTCCTTGCTCACATGGTGCAACACATACACAATTGAGAGGAGCACCTCGCACTAGCTCAAGGAAATAGAAATGGGTCAAGCAACAATATCTCCAATCGGCTACAAGGAGGTATTTATATCACATACAAGTAAACTAGCCGTTGGACTACAGTATCATTCACACAAGAATTATTCATGATTCCTAATAAGATGCAAAACACATTGCATACTTTTAGAATCATGACATAAGGATTATATATATGAGCTTCAATAATTTGCAAATGTAAGTCTCATACTATAAAGAATGGAAACATGGACTTCAAACACTTGCAAAACACATTTACAATGTATAGTACCATATTACAAGGGTTCAACACATGAGCCACAACTATTTACAAAACACATTTGCAAATACAAGCCTCATGTCAAGGAGAGCTAGAGTAAGTGAGGTGGAGCTATCAACAGATGATAAGACTCAAGCTACTAGACATGACCCCTCTTAATAGTACAACAAACTATACTAGCAATTCGGTCTTCCAACCAAACACCAAGACCGGTAAAAGAGCAAGCTATTATTACTAATTTCTCCCCCATTTGGCATTAAACACCAAAAAGGCATTGATCACTAAATAGCATTAATTACAATAAAAGCAACGGAAGAAGAAAAGTTAAGCCAAAAATGGAGATTTTTCATTACTTGGAGCTTGATACCAATTAATTTAACTTAATATGGCCAATGAAGAGTATGAAGATAGATACAAATGATTAATATGATACCAAATGAATCAACAGAAGATATTTGAAACACGTTCATATAATCTTACTCTTGAGAGCTTCTTGAAGGCTTTTGAAGTTTCATATTGAAGTTGCAGTTTAAAGTTCTCCTTCATTTGGCATTTGAACCACACTCCAATTGAAATTTCAGATTTTTAGACTTTGACATTTTAATGGAGTGACAAGAGTTAGCTGAAAAAACGACTTATATATATCCAATAAATCTGAGAGAATTTTTCAAAATAGATTAGCAATAGAGGATCAAACGTCATTATTGTGCCTTTCACAAATTATGAGCCCACTTAAAGATACAAAAATCACAAATTGGCTCAAAACCATAAAAAACTCTAAATTTTGAGCATTTTGACAGTGAGAAATTACACAACTTTCTCAAAAAAATTGAAATGCTTTGAAAATTTGTAAAAATAAGCTCTGGACTCCTAAAAAAATTTCAAATAAGAATTTTCGAAAAATGAGTCTCCTTTCAAAAGTTATAGCAAAAGGCACCTTAAAAGCAAGAGGGAAGATTGATTTTTCACCTGAATCTTAAAGTCCAAATGAATTGGATTTCCATGGAGTCTTTTACGTTCTTAGCTTCATATGAGTTATAAATACTATTTCAAATCAAGATACATAAAGAAATCTAGCTCAAATAGCCAAACTCATCATATGAAAGAATGGATTATTTGAGGTCGATATTACCTTTTGGGTGAGTTTTAAATGAGTATAGCTTTTCAATGATTAGTCTTTTCAGAAAATTTTTAACTAGAGAAATATTTGAAATGACCAACTTTTTGAGGTTTGTATTAACCACTTTTTCAAAAACTCAATGGATTTTGATTTAAGGAAATATGTCATTTAATCTAAAATCAAGATCATATAAGATCATTTTGAGGCCAAAATTTTCTTTTGATTTCTAAAATATAAATTTTTAGTCAAAAGGCTTTGAAAATATTTAAAATACATATTTGAGTACTTTTAAATAATATTTTTGATTTTGACCAAAATGGCTATTTTGAAAAGGTAATCTTGTATATCATTAGATTTTCACTTCATGAAAACCAAAAGAAGGAAATGAGAATGAAACACATTTATTCATAAGATCTATAAAATATTTTGGGCAAATTAGGTAAAATAGTTTTCCCAATAATAATACTTTACCCCTTTTAACATTAAACCCAAAAATACTATATAGGTTTTTTTACAAAAAGAAACTTCCCCTTACACAAAGGGTATTCTTTGCATTTTATTTTCTTTTGACACATAATGGATTCTCCTCTTTCTTATTCTTTAGCCATCTCTCCCCATTTAAACTTTCTCTTCCTCTTTATCAGCTAATTCCAAGAGATTTGACACTTACCACTTATGATGACAATAGATACCAGTTGTAAAAATATCATTTGTAAACATAAATGATACCAAGTATATTTAATTCCAATTGTAGAAACTTGATACCATTTATGAGCTTAAACGATATCAAGTATGATTAAATCCATTTTGTACGTAGTTGATACCACTTGTGAGCATACATGACATCAAGTGTGATTAATTCCATTTTAAAAAAATTGATGTCACTTGTATGATCAACTAGTACCTCATTTGAATTAACCTTGAGAGATTTTCAATGATTTCCACTTGAAATTTTGAAGGGAATACCACCTGTAGAAAGATGTCACTTGAAATACCACTTGTGGGAAGAAAATGATATCATTTGACGATACACCACTTGTAAAGGTGGATATGATAAATGAAAGATATCATATAGGTGAGAGAGATTGCTTAAGAAAAGATTTGCTCGACAAGAGGGAAAAAGGATATCACTTAAAGGAACAAGGGTACTACTCAATTTCCACTTGTAAGAGATACCACTTGAAGGAAAAAGTTGATATCACTTGTAAAGACAGGGATAAAACTCAAGCCGAGATCAAGGTAATTAAAAGTCTACCACTTTTTACAAAGGATGCTATTTTGTGAAAAAGAGTCAAATTGAGAGCAAAATGGCATATTGAGTCAAAAGATTACTTGAGGGTAATAATATGGGTTAAGAAGGATCAACTTGACTTTTGTGAACAAGAGGAATGGTTGAGAAAATTGGAAATCAAATTTTGAGACAAATCAACCATTTGTCAAAAATTTCGACAGTAACACCGTTGAAACTGTGGTAGTACCGTTCAGCGGTAGTACCGCTCAAAACACTGCTGTAGTTTTGGAATTCGACTGAAAGCACAGATAAGATCTGAATTTTGAGGAGAGATTTGATATAATGTTGTAACATGCTCCAACGTTTTTCATAAAGAAACATAAACCACTTATGGAGCATTTTTAACAGTAGGCCAAGATCAAATCTTTTTTCAATATAGTTTTTAACAAATTAAGTTTCAATTTTCAAAAGTAAATTCATTTTTAATGAAATCTTTAATATTGCAAAAATAAGTAAGTAAGGGTTATTTTAGCATCCAATTACATGCATGAGTTGTAAATGCCTTTCTAAACCAATATATGTCAATAATTTTGGCTCAAATGGCAAAACTCACTTAAGTACTAGATTGTGACCACTTCGGTCAACTCAACATTTTGGATAAATTTCAAAACAAAATAAATTTGGATTGGTTGTGTTTTTAGAAAATTTTTGAATACTAATAATGTTTGAAATAGCCAACTCTAGATATTTGATATTGGATAGTTTTTTTAAATTCCTTTTAGAATTGATTTTGGCCAACCGTCGAGTTTAAAACTAAAATAGGATACTATATTGCTAGTTTTGGGATAGAAACTTAATTTTACTTAAAATAAGTTTTTCTAAAGCCAAAACCTTTGAAATACATTTGTATATATTTCCAACTAGTTTTTCAAAGGCATACTAATAATTTTGAGATTTTGACTTTTGGTTAAATGGCTCAATTTTGAAAAACAATACTAGCACTTAATTAATTTGGGCACACTTAGGGATGTTATATATATGGTTATGATTTAGCACTCCTTCGTAATGTGCCGCACATATCTTGCTCATGATTACAAAAATGAATTTTTAGAACAAGACCAAGAACACCCCTTTTAATAGATATCCATGCAATGCAACCTACACAAGGCTAGGGGCTAAATATATTAAATGTAAATACTTGTTACCGAGATGGCATTGATTTTTAATGTGGTAAGATCATCCTCAAACATGGCTTCCTTTTTGCTCATGGTGGAATTCACCTCTTCGTGAATGAGCCAAGCCTCCAATGCCTCTCCTCGTACCTATTAAGCTTTTAAGCGTATTTTGGTACCCAAAATTTGGTTGGGTCCTTAGATGTTAGTCACAATAGATTTGGGTACCCAAATGTTCCTAACATTAAAATTTTGTAAACTAACATTCTTAGCAACACATTACCATTTCTATCGTTCCTAAGCAAATAATGTTCATTATAAAGAGAGTGCTTAGGAGTGATACCTTTAGGACAATCCTACTTACATGTCCCTTTTCTCAGCAATTGTAGCAAGTTTGGCAATTGCTACCTCTTGTTATCTCCTTTTCTTGCTCATTACTAGTTTCCCTCTTCATTGATGACTGTCTTGTCATCAACCTTCTTGGGACGCTTAGAGGCAAAGTGTTCCTTCTTGTTGCATCCAATTGTCAAATTGTTTTCCATGTTGCTTTGGGATGCTCTTCGATACCTCTCTTATCCTTTGACTTTCTTTGATTGCTCAAGAGTTTATCAAGAGATGCCTTCCCTTTATAGCACTTCTCCAAGTCATGGTTCAATCTTGTGACTTGGTCCTTGAGCTCTGAGAGACCATGTGGTTACGACCCTATGTTTGTGATGAGTAATTGACGAGTATTTTGGAAAGATTGAGTTTGGTTTGTGCGTTTTGTGCCATGATGGCATTTGTCTCAGTCGGGTTTGGTTAGTCAGACTTGAGGTGTATTCTTCTTCCCGTTTGAGCTTTTGGGCCATTTTATGCTTGAGTATGATTAATTGATGCTAATTGTGATTACTTGTGTCCAGCGGTGCTATGTGATGTGTTTCTTGTCTGTGATGGCTGCAGGACATCGAGGCGGAGTCGTGGCGAGGCACGGGATGACCGGACTAGACGTAGGCGGTGTCGAGGTCAAAGCGGTCGTGGTGTGCCGAAGACGACATAGACTCGAGGTGGTTGCGAGGCTTGAGCGGCAAGAAAGGAGGAAGCTTCCCGAAAGATGCACGAGGGGCGTTTTGGTGAATACGCAAAGCTGCACTAAAGGAAGTGGATTTTGGATAAAGCATTGGAGTTGTTGAGGCTTAATGGGCAAAGCAAATTGCAAACCCTTTAGTGGAAGACTATATAAAGGAGGGGTGTCTCCTGCATCGAGTATGACTTGAGAGAGGGTTTAGAGGCTTTAGAGGAGTTGGTATTTGCTTTGTGCTTTCAGTTTTGAGTTCGTGGGAGATGGCAGATGGTTGTTTTGCTTATCTCCCGTAGCTTCTCTATTCTTGAGTTCTTGTTTATGTGTGTCTAGTCTTAAGAGCTCATTTTGAAGCATGTAGTGAGAAGGTGGTGATTCTCCTTGTATCAATCATGTATGGGGACTCCTATGTAATCCTTGGTTGATTGGGAATGAATCTTCTGAAGTTTACCTCTCGTGCTTGCCTGTTTTCTCTTCGTGTTCTTCTCTGCTTGATTTCTCATATTTTCATTTTGGTGTTGGTTCTAGCTGAGGAGTAGCAAAATGGATTGCTCTTTGATGGGATTGTATTTCTAGACCCTTTGGTCAGCTAATTCCAGGACCAAATTGATTGAATCAGAAGAATGAAGTTTTTTGTCTCCCTGTGCTCAGTTCGTTCTCTGGTTCTTCATTCTAGGGTTTGATGTGATTTTTGTTTTCCCTTAAAAGAGTGTGCCCAAGTTTGAGTTTCTGTGTCCTAAGGCTATTCTCTAGCTAATCTTTTGGTTTCATGGACAAAGAACCAAAGATTGGTTTGGAATTTGGATTTTGGTGCAACTCTCTGTACTTTTTCAGATTTTGGCTCAAATATGAAATTCTTGATCTTGAGTTGGATTCTTTTGTTTTCCAAGACCCTCTTGATATTTAGGTTGTTGTTGTGCTGCACTGGGCTGAAAAGATTGGGAGCAAACCCCCCAATTTCTCAAGTTTCTAAAAATTTGCAATATTTTTGTCTCTTAGTTTTTCAGTCTGTGCTCTCTGCTCTCTCTGGGATCAGGGGACCGGTCAGACCGGACCCATAATGGCGGTCAGACCGGATCTACAAGGGCGGTCAGACCGGTGTGCCCCGGGCGGTCTGACCGGCCCCTAAAGGGCGGTCTGACCGACCCAGGGTGGTCTAACCGGCCTGCCTTGTGCGGTCTAACCGGCCCCGGCTGTTTTGACTATTTTAGCTACTCTCATTTGGTATTGCTTTTCGATTGTTGTTCTTCCCGATGAGAACATCAACGCTGGAAACATGCTTGATGTTGAAGCGAACGCTAAGGTGAGGAACATCATAATTCAGGGTCTGAGCAGAAGCGAGTTCGATCGCATCTCTCATCTGACTTCGGCCTTCGACATCTGGGAGACCCTCGATGCATACCATGAGGGTACCACCCAGATCTAGATGGTTCGACAGGACCAGTTCAAGTGAGATTACAACAAGTTTGAAATGCTCGCTGGTGAGTCCCTCGGTGTGTGTTTTGCGCGTTTTCACAAGATTTTGAGCAATCTCCGAGCAGACGGTCTTACATACCCCGACTCGGACAATGCTCAACAGATGCTCGCAGCTCTTGATTTGCGTGTTTGGAAGATGAAGGTGACTACCATCAAGGACACCACTGATTTCTCGATCTTGACTCTTAATGCGTTGTACTCACGCCTCAAGACTCACGAGATTGACATAGTCTCTCGTAGGTCGAAGTCGCAGTCGATGGCCTTAGTCACCGATCCCAGTCTGATTTCTGGACCCTCTTCTGAGTCGATTTGTAGATTCTCTCTAGCTGCTCTCTGTGACGTAACTGATGATCAGTTAGAGCAGTTACCAGAGGACCAGTTAGCCCTTCTAGCCAGAAAGTTTTCCTACGCGTACAAGAGGGTGAGAGATCAAAAGAGGAGTGGTCCGATCATTTGCTTCGAGTGTGGTGGCCCCTACCACATTCGGGCGAATTGCCCCAAGCAGGGGAAGGGCAAGAACGACTACATCGACAAGAACTGCAACAAGAAGCCCCCAGCTTGTGCCCAAGGCAAAAAGAAGTTCCGCGATCTTGGCAAAGCCAAGAAGCTCTTCCACCGTGTCCTCACCGCCTTCGACGACCTCGATCTCAGCGAGGTGGAGGGGTGGAGCGACGACGATGGGACGGACGAGCAAGACCCCAAGGGCAGCGACGACTTCTCCGGCATGTGTTTCATGGCCCTTGAGGGCGAGATTAGCGACAGCGAGCTTTACTCCGACTCCGACGAGGTATACCCCTCCTGTGACCAGCTTAATGATGCTTTTCTTAAGCTAGGGAAATTCCATGCTAAGTCTAGAGCTAGGTGTAGCGAGTTGGAGAAGGAAGTAGATAGATTGTCACGGGAGCTTACTCCACTTATATCTGCTCCCTCCCGTGACGAATGTGATACATGTTGTGCCTTGCTTGGTGACATGGAGAAATTTAGGACCTCTCATGATAGTTTGTCTTTTGAGCTTGACATGCTTAAGGTGGAAAATGTTAGTCTTTTGGCTGAACTAGAGATGAGTAGGATTGTTACTCCTTCATCTACTGTTGTTGAGACTACATCTTGCACCTCATGTGAGGATAAAGACAATGCGTTTAGAGGTCTTTATACCATGCTCCTTGATCTGCGCGAGTCTTGTGAAAACTGCAATAATTTGAAATTGAACTTAAAAAGGGCAGATCATAAAATTGCTGAGTTACATGCCTCCTTGCTTGAGCCAATTGCTTCATGTTTGAACTGTCCCAAATTAACTGCTGAACTTGAATCTGTCTCAAAATAGTTTCAAGAAATGATTGACCACAACAAGAAAATGGCTCAATATGCTTCTAAGGATCCTGTTAGCTCACCATGCAATAATTGTGAAAAACTAAAATCTGAGTTGATTGCATTAGATGACAAATGTGTGAAGCTAACTAAGGACCTTCTAGAGAAGTCACAATCTCCTTGTGATGTGATTGCTGGTGTGGGGGAGAAGCCCAAAGGAGTAGAGACGCTTAGGCATGATGACCAAACAGCTAGAGGTAGGGTTGTCCCTTCTAGTCCTTGCGAAGACCTCAATGTTGAGGCGGCTGTGCGTGCACATGCCATTTCTTCTTCTACTGTTGGTTCTTCCTCTTCTCCTGCTGCTATCTCTTCTTCCCCCTGCTCTTCTTGCACCTCTCTCTTTCGGGAGTGTCAGTACCTTATGAACACTCTCGAGAGGTTTGTAGGAGGCAAGTAGAAGCTAAATCTTATTCTAGACCAGTCCAAGATTTGCAAATTCAATCAAGGTCTATGATATGATTTTCTTGAGGATGTTAGGAAGCATCCACTTGCCGTGCTCAGACCCATAGCCGTAGGTGTGATCAAGGTCAAGCCCAGAACTGAGAAAGTTCAATTCAAGTCAGCGGGCTTTGTCTAAGGGATTTCTGACAGCAAGGTGATTCCACCTGTTGCTTTGGCCTCTCAGAAGGCGAAGCCTCACCGTGCTACTTCTACCTCTCAGAAGGTGAGGTATCATTGCACCTTCTATCAGAAGGATGGGCACTCGATCGAGCGATGCTTCAGGCGCGCCAAGATTGCGCGTAGAGACCGTGTTGAGGCTCTTAGGCGTATTCAGGGTCAGCACCAGACCTTGAGTGCACCTAAGACCAACACGAGGTCTAGGTTTGCTTCTGTTGATGGGTTTGGGCAGCATCGAGAACTTGGCTTTTCTGGTGTTACTGACTTTCATCCTCGATATACTCTTGGTCATGACTTCTGCCGTTCTGAGGGTAGATCTCGTTTTCCCCATCGAGATGGCTACCCACGGCGTGATCAGCATGTTGCCGGTGCTTCGACTCGCTCTCCCATAGCGGTCGGACCCAGCAACAGCTTCAGGTCTGCACATAGAACTTCTGCGTCTTTGAGCGACAGAGAGCGTAGGGTAGTTAGAGGTCAGTCGTGTTTGACTAGTTCTACTGCTCGACGTGTTACTCAGTATTGGGTGCCAAAATCACTCTTGATTTATCCCAGTACTGTGCCTTTACTCTTTGTTTGACTCAGGTTCGCCGGGCTGGGAAGGGAGAGGTTTGGCTAGTAGACTCCGGGTGTTCACGACACATGACCGGAGACTCTCGTTGGTTCTCTTCCCTAGCTCGTGCTCCAGGTGATGAGACTATCACCTCCGGAGACGCTTCATCTGGGCGTGTCATCGCCAAAGGTACAGTGCGCGTTAATGAGTCTTTTATTTTGAAAGATGTTGCCTTGGTTAGTAAGTTGCAGTATAATTTGCTTTCTGTTTCTTAGCTTACCGATGACAGCTTTGAGGTGAGCTTCAAGAAAAACGCTTGCAAAATTCTTGATTCTTCGGGTAGTCTGGTTTGCGGGATTTCTCATTATGGGAGGATCTTTCGTGCTGATTTTTCTGAGTCTTCTGGTGATCCTCTCCGGTGTTTAATTGCTTCTGAGTCTCGTGACCTTACTTTCTGGCATAGGAGACTTGGTCATATTGGATATGACCATTTGACCCGAGTTAGCGGCCACGATCTCATTCGTGGTCTGCCGAAACTCAAGATGGTCAAAGATATTGTTTGTGCTCCTTGCCGGCACGGCAAGATGGTTGCCGCTTCTCACCCTCCTGTCACAGTGACTATGACCGATGCACCAGGGCAGCTGCTCCACATGGACACAGTTGGACCAGCTCGAGTGCAGTCAGCAGGAGGGAAGTGGTATGTACTTGTCGTGGTCTATGACTTCTCGAGGTTCTCTTGGGTGTTTTTCTTAGCCTCAAAGGATGAGACGTTTACACATTTTTGAGGTCTTTTTAGTAGGCTTTCTGTTGAGCTCCCGGGTGCCTTACGAGAGATCCGTAGTGACAATGGCACGGAGTTCAAGAATTCCTACTTTGAGAGGTTTTGCGATGAGACAGGTGTAGAGCACCAGTTCTCTTCTCCGCACGTCCCACAGCAAAATGGCGTCGTAGAGAGGAAGAACCGTACCTTGGTCGAGATGGCCAGGACGATGTTTGATGAGTATTCTACACCTAGGAAGTTTTGGGCTGAGGCTATAACGACCGCGTGTCATGTTTCGAACAGAGTTTTTCTTCAGGCACACTTGCATCACACTTCTTATGAGTTGAGATATGGGCGAAAACCCAGTGTCTCGCATTTTCGTGTATTTGGTTGCAAGTGTTTCATTCTGAAGTCTGGGACCTAGATAAGTTTGAGTCACGTTCTTGTGATGGTATCTTTCTAAGTTACTCGACTTCTTCGCAGGCGTATAGGGTTTGGAACTGCGAGTCTAGTAAGTTGGTAGAGACCTATGAGGTGACCTTCGACGAGGCCAGTCCGGGGACTAGGCCCGATATCTCAGGTTCTTTAGAGCAGTCCGAGCCCATCTTTGTGGACGATGAGGAGGATGGAGATGAGGGTTGTCTAACCGATCCAGTTCCTCATCCTCCCCTTGAGGTGCCTTCTTTTACTGCACCTCTAGGCGATCAGCCCATGCCTTCTGCTTCCTCTAGAGTTAGTGGCTCTGTTCCTACCTCTTCAGCTCATGAGGTAGAGGCCACTTCTTCATCTCATCTAGAACCTCCCCAACATATCCAGAAAGACCATCCTTCCGAGCAGATGATTGGAGACCTCTTTCAGCGAGTCACATGCTCAAAGTCTGGCATGTCACATTTCTGTCTCCATTCTGCCTTTGTTGCCACGTTTGAGCCCAAGGATGTTAGTCATGCACTATCTGATGAGTCTTGGGTCAATGCCATGCATGAGGAGTTGGAAGATTTCGAGAGAAACAAGGTTTGGTCGCTTGTTGAGCCCCCTCGAGGTCACAATGTCATTGGGACTAAGTGGGTGTTCAAGAACAAGCAGAGTGAGGATGGGGTAGTCATTCGAAACAAGGCTAGACTGGTAGATCAGGGCTTTTCCCAGGTTGAGGGTCTTGATTTTGAGGAGACCTTTGCCCCTGTAGCTAGACTTGAGGCCATTAGAATCCCGCTTGCTTTCGCAGCTTCTAAGGGTTTCAAGCTTTACCAGATGGATGTCAAGAATGCCTTCCTCAATGACTTTATTGAGGAAGAGGTCTATGTGAGACAGCCTCCAGGTTTCGAGAACCCCAAATACCCAAACCATGTCTACAAGCTTTCCAAAGCCTTGTATGGACTTAAGCAGGCCCCTAGAGTTTGGTATGAGAGGCTTAAGTCCTATTTGTTGAGTCATGGTTTTGAGATGGGTAAGGTGGATAAGACCTTGTTCATTCACCGGCATGGCACTGACCTTCTGCTCGTCCAGATTTATGTGGATGACATCATCTTTGGCGGCTCTTCTCATACTCTTGTTTCACAATTCTCGGATGTCATGAGCACCGAGTTTGAGATGAGTATGATGGGTGAGTTGACCTTCTTCCTTGGCTTCCAGATCAAGCAAACTCGGAAGGGTACTTTCTTGCATCAGGGCAAGTACACTCGTGACCTCCTGAGACGCTTTGACATTAGTGATGGTAAGCCCGTGTCAACTCCCATGGCGTCCACAACCTCTTTCGACCCAGATGAGGACGGCGAGCCAGTTGATCAGAAGGAGTATCGCAGCATGATTGGCTCCCTCTTGTACCTCACTGCCTCGAGGCCGGACATACACTTCTCTGTGTGTCTGTGCGCTCGCTTTCAGGCTTCTCCTCGCGTATCTCACCGCCAGGCGGTGAAACGCATCCTTCGGTACCTTCGAGCTACCATTGACTATGGTATCTGGTACTCTTCCTCGTCCTGTCTTTCCTTGAGAGCCTTCTCGGATGCAGACTTTGCTGGCTGTAGGATAGATAGGAAGAGCACTTCTGGTACCTACCAATTCATTGGCACTTCTCTTGTTTTATGGTCTTCTAGGAAGCAGTCCGGTGTTGTACAGTCCACTGCAGAGGCTGAGTACGTTGCTGTCGCTAGTTGTTGCAGCCAGGTACTTTGGATGGTTTCAACCCTACGGGACTTTGGGTTAGCTATAGACAGTGTTGCACTCTTTTGTGATAACAATTCTGCGATTAACATTGCTAAGAACCCAGTGCAGCATTCTCGGACCAAGCACATTGATATTAGATATCACTTCCTTCGAGACCATGTGGAGAAGGGTGACATAGTGCTGATATCTTAACCAAGCCTTTGGATAGCTCTAGTTTTTAGCTCTGCAGGGAGAGCTTGGGGTGGTTTGTCCTTATGGACTGTTGTGAGGGGGAGTTTTGTGCTTCATGTTTTATCATGTTTATTATGCTCTTACTCCTTTCTGTTGCATTGCATACGGGTGCGTTGTGGTTAGTCCTTCCAGCATAGGTTAGAGTGTTTCTCTAGTCAAGTGGTTTAGACTTCTTCCTCTCATCTTGTGACTCTAGGATGCTGTTTGTTAGCTGGTTCACTTCTCACTAGGTTGAGCTCACTCACTGCTTATAGGTTCTAGCGAGGGTTGGGCCACCCTCGGGTAGATGGGGTACGTATTTGCTTCTTAGTGTGTTAGATGATCAGCTGATAGTCTTGAAGTCATATGGGGTAGATGAGAGTCAGTCTAAGCCATAGTATCCTCTATATCTTATCTATGCTTTAAGGACCGCCTTTTTCTGAATTTCTTGCCAGCTTCTCGAGTTTATTGCTTTGGTTCAGGGGGAGTTCATTTGGGAGCTTCTAGATCTTAATATTGTCATAACTCAACTTGAACTAAAGTTTCATCTCATGTTGAGGGGGAGCTGGATTTTCTTGCATTTTAGCATTTTACATTGTAATATAACTACATGGAGCCTTAATTATTATCCTGTTATGACATGTTTACAATGAATTGCATCTTGCCATGATCTGTGCTTATTTGCTAGATATATCATGACTTTATATGTATAGTCAAGTCCTTGCCATGATAGGTTGATTAAAATGCTCAACTTGACATGTCATGTTAGCTCTTGAGACTAGTCTCTCTTTAGTTATCTCTTTATGATTCATGCCATGTCAAATAGGCTGAGTTGAGTCTTGAATCTTTGTTGAGCTTTAGATTGAGCTATACTAGTTTTTTGATGAAGCATGAGTTGGTACAATTTTTAAGTAAGCAAAAAGATCTCTTTTGTGCGAAAGAACTGATCTCACCAATTCTTTCTCATGAGATAGCTTGCCATTGCACTAGGCATGAACTCAGGGGGAGTTTTGGATGGCCAAGACTATCTTCTTAAGCTTCTAGCTTGGAGTAGTCGCATAAGGCTTGAGATCTAGCACATGACTAAAAATGTTGGCTGGAAACGATCATGAGCTTTATAAAAAACTTATGTCAAATGTGCTCAATTTGCTTAATTATACAAAAAGACCAAGTACTTGAACAAGTGATTCATTCTTGAGCTTGTAACACTCTAAATTGGCTCAATACTAGCTTCTTGGTTCCACTTAGATTATTGACATGGTTTGCATCATCTTTGGATACCTTTAGCTAGACTAGAATCATGGTTGACTTGACATGCTAAGAAATTCAACTAAATTTCAGATTGTGACTTATTTGGCTTAGCTTGATTATACATGTCTTGTCACGATCTTGATAGCATACTTATGTGTTATGGCTTGATGTAATTCCCATATGGTCATTTTGGATAATCTTTATGGCTCTAAATGATTAAAATAAACAAACTTCAGTCATTTCATCCAACTTCATGCCTTATTATCTCTTTTACATCCTTGATGATTTTATTGCCAAAAGGGGGAGAATAGCGGAGAAAAAGCCATTTTGGGAACTTTCTAGAGCCTTGGAGAACAATTTGCTCTTTCTTTTATTGCTCTAGTGTTCCTTTGTCGATATGGTCATAAGCTTCTTTGATTTCTTTTGGACCATATTTGACTCTCTTTCATTTTCAAACTCAACTTTACGCCTTTTCTGGGTTTGTCAATATACTCATCAAGGGGGAGATTGAGAGACCATGTGATTATGACCCCATGTTTGTGATGAGTAATTGACGAGTAATTTGGAAAGATTGCGTTTGGTTTGTGCGTTTCGTGCAATGATGGCATTTGGCTCAGTCGGGTTTGGTTAGTCGGACTTGAGGCATATTCTTCTTCCCGTTTGAGCTTTTGGGCCATTTTATGCTTGAGTATGATTAATTGATGCTAATTGTGATTGCTTGTGTCGAGCGGTGCTATGTGATGTGTTTCTTGTCTGTGATGGCTGCAGGACATCGAGGCGGAGTCGCGGTGAGGCACGGGATGACCGGACTAGACGCTGGCGGTGTCGAGGTCAAAGCGGTCGAGGTGTGCCAAAGACGACATAGACTCGAGGTGGTTGCGAGGCTTGAGCGGCAAGAAAGGAGGAAGCTTCCCGGAAGATGCACGAGGGACGTTTTGGTGAATACGCAAAGCTGCACTAAAGGAAGTGGATTATGGATAAAGCATTGGAGTTGTTGAGGCTTAATGGGCAAAGCAAATTGCAAACCCTTTAGTGGAAGACTATATAAAGGAGGGGTGTCTCCTGCATGGAGTATGACTTGAGAGAGGGTTTAGAGGCTTTAGAGGAGTTGGTATTTGCTTTGTGCTTTTAGTTTTGAGTTGGTGGGAGATGGCAGAAGGTTGTTTTGCTTATCTCCCGTAGCTTCTCTATTCTTGAATTCTTGCTTATGTGTGTCTAGTCTTGAGAGCTCATTTTGAAGCATGTAGTGAGAAGGTGGTGATTCTCCTTGTATCAATCATGTATGGGGACTCCTATGTAATCCTTGGTTGATTGAGAATGAATCTTCTGATGTTTACCTCTCGTGCTTGCCTGTTTTCTCTTCGTGTTCTTCTCTGCTTGATTTCTCAGATTTTCATTTTGGTGTTGGTTCTAGCTGAGGAGTAGCAAAATGGATTGCTCTTTGATGGGATTGTATTTCTAGACCCTTTGGTCTGCTAATTCCAGGAGCAACTTGATTGAATCAGAAGAATCAAGTTTTTTGTCTCCCTGTGCTCAGTTCGTTCTATGGTTCTTCATTCTAGGGTTTGATGTGATTTTTGTTTTCCCTTAAAAGAGTGTGCCCAAGTTTGAGTTTCTGTGTCCTAAGGCTATTCTCAAGCTAATCTTTTGGTTTCATGGACAAAGAACCAAAGATTGGTTTGGAATTTGGATTTTGGTGCAACTCTCTGTACTTTTTCAGATTTTGGCTCAAATATGAAATTCTTGATCTTGAGTTGGATTCTTTTGTTTTCCAAGACCCTCTGGATATTTAGGTTGTTGTTGTGCTGCTCTGGGCTGAAAAGATTGGGAGCAAACCCGCAATTTCTCAAGTTTCTGAAAATCTGCAATATTTTCGTCTCTCAGTTTTTCAGTCTGCGCTCTCTGCTCTCTCTGGGATCAGGGGACCGGTCAGACCGGACCCATAATGGCGGTCAGACCGGATCTACAAGGGCGGTCAGACCGGTGTGCCCCGGGCGGTCTGACCGGCGCCTAAAGGGCGGTCTAACCGGCCTGCCTTGTGCGGTCGACCAGCCCCAGCTGTTTTGACTATTTTAGCTTCTCTCATTTGGTATTGCTTTTTGATTGTTGTGCCTCAGTGCTTCTCCCAGGCTTTTTCCTCAGAAGGGTTAGGTTTCCAGTGGGCATAACCATTTTTTCTTCATAGCATTCGTTGCTGTCGGAGAAGATTGCTTAAGTGAGTACTAATTGGGGGAAGTTTTTAAAGTCGACATTCACCCCCCCTCTGTCGCCGTTTCCGATCCGACAAGCTCTTTGTTTTCCTCTACAATATTAGTCTCAATAAACATAGAGCAAGTAGATGCATCTAATTTTGAGCAACAAGATATATCAATCAAATCATCATAAGAGGTGGATTTTCTAACCTTAGATGAAATGCAATAATTACGAGCTACACGTGGCATATCATCTGTTAAATCACATGTGATGCCTATATCTACATTTGGCTTAGAGTATTCCTTGAAAAGAAGAGACTAATTTTATTCTTTTAGCACATCATAATTATTTTGAAGAGTGATATATTATTTTTTTTCAAAATTTTAAACATAGCCTTTTCTTTTCCAAGGAATTCATTTAGCTCTTCTAACATATCCATCAACTCATCATAAGAATATGCATTATTGTCATCATCATTATTTACCTTCTTATTACCTTTAGCCATAAAACATCGAGTTGATGTGGAGAGAATGATGGATTCTTCATCGTCGGAGCTAGAGGTTAACCATTCTTCTCCAGACATCCACTCTTGCTTGTAATCGTCATCTGTTGATGTGGACATTTCATATTTGTCTTGAATTTTCATCCACATATCATGAGCGCTCTCAAGATTGCATATAGTGTTGAACAATTCTACACTAAAAGCACTAAATAAAGCATTAGTTGCTTGAGTATCAAGATGTGAGCATTTCTCATCCTCGAATGTTGGAGCAAGAGGATCTTTAGGAGGAGAAAAGACCACATCTACAATCCGTCATATTTTTGGGCTCATGGCCTTAAAATAGCAAATCATGCGGATTCTCCAATTATCACAATTTGTGCCATTGAATAAAGGTGTGTCATCTAGGCACACTATCCCACTAGTTGCCCTATCCCACTAGTTGCCATCCTTTAAACTCTATAGGCGGTGAAGCCTAATAAATGAGAGACCAAGCTCTGATACTACTTGTAAGGTCGAGGATGCCGACTAGAGGGGGTGAATAGTCATTTCTAAAAAAAATTTCTTAATAAATTTTATGGTAAATAGTCATTTCTAAAAATTCTCTTCTTAATAAATTTTATTTAAGTTATTTGGCTAAAACTAAGAATATAATACGGAAGCTTAAATCAAATCGATTTTAGTACAAATAAAGCCTAAATCAACTAGATTCACCTAAGTGCACCAACAACCTAAGTTTATGTCAAAGGTTTGCAATCCTAGGATGACAAGTAATCAATGTAACTCTATTAATTTAAATTACTTGAAAGTAAATTAAGCACAAGAATGTAAACCACGAAGACATGGTATCTTTTTACCGTGGTGTTCGAAGACTCCGGTTTCTCCAAATCCACATTGAGGTTAGCCCAAATGAACTGGAACAGCTCCACAAATTAAGCCGAAACACCTCAATCCACTAGTGGTAGTTCTTTCCTGCTCTGGGTAGGTGAGCTCCATCCTTCACAACTTCGCCGCGTTTTCTTACAAGTTTGTTTAAGAAGATCACCATGCACGATGCCACCAACGCAATCTAAGAGTAATAAGTTAAGCCCCTCGCTTGACTCTCACCACGTACAACGAATGAGCAAGCTCAAATGGATAATAAGTCCAACCCTAGATGCAACACATGCACTCTTGATCACTCTCCTTGCTCACAAGGTGCAACACATGCACAATTGGGAGGAGGACCTCACACTAGCTCAAGGGAATAGAAATAGGTCAAGCAACAATATCTCCAACGCGCTAAACAACTGAATCCAAATAAAGGCAAATAACTCAAAAGATCCAAATAAATCCAATTGAACTTGATTAATTTTTATTGTGATTAAACGGGTGATTTGCGGTTGGGTTGATTGAGCACGAGTATTGATGGAGTCAGAAGGGGTTGGAGCGAAGTAATAAATGGCTGAGGAAGATCCAAGGAAGGTTTATAATGAAGGAATATTCACGGGAATATCCTGCTTAGGACTCGAGGATGGCTAGACATAGCCGATTTTAGAATACCATAGATCGACCTTTTATTTAATAACTTCTTTTATCATTTTTATATTTATTTAAGAAGTTCCACGAACTAGGTTAGGCTTATGGGCAGACATATGAGTTTAGTTTATTAAATTAATCCTTAGAGCCTGTATTCCTAGCAGTCTAGACTGTGGTATTTTATGGGATTCTATTTACCAATTATTCATCGAGTGCAATAATTCATGGAAGCACGGGGCTATTTAATTATCTATTTGATGTTTAACAGTTTGGTTTTTAGTATATCCTTATTTACTACTTTTCCTCAGCTATTGGCCATAATATTGCATTTGTCCTTCGGTTTATTTGTTGGCGAGATTAATCCAATGTCATATGTTCCAAGCCATTATATTTTAATACCTAGTTATGATCTTTTAATTGAAAATATTCTGGAAATCAACTGACACTTATATTTTATTCCTTTACTTAGCTTCTATCATGTTTTAGTCTTAATATAACATCCAATTTATTTCCCTTAAATTTGAATGTATTTCTATCTGAGGTCCTTATTAACCTTGGACATTAAGCATAACCATCTTTTATTAATGCCCCAATTAATAATTAGTCTTTTAATTTATTTATGCAAATCGCATTAATTATTCATATATGATAACTAATCCAAAGTTAAATCTTAGATAATCTTATTTACATCCTAATAAAAGTTATTAGCTTCTCTAAATTATTCTCTAATTTTCCTTAATATTTACCAATTAAAATGGATTAAATAAAACAAAACAAAAAGGGATGAAAAGGGTGCGGCCGATGGGAATCGAACAAGGGACCTGGGGAGATGTGTGTTACGCGCGCTCGGCTAGCCAAGTGGACAGGACGCCTGGGTTGACAGGGAAAGATGCAGCAATTATGTTATGCTAGGTGGTGGCTGAACTCAGAACAAAGCAAAGCGGCGGCGGCGGGAAGCGGTCTTGCCGGCGGCGAGCGGCGGACGGAGGGGGTTGGGGACTACCAAAACGGGTTGCACAGGGAATGTTGAAGCTAGGGTAGCGGCGAATTGGCCGGAGCTGCGGCGAGGCGGGCGGTGGCGAGGTGGAATGGGGCGGCGGCGCCGGCGTGGGGAAGAGAGTAAATTGATGAGTGCCAAAGCGTGAGAGAGGCTAGTGGAGCTTACCCAGGTGGTTGGCGTGGTCGGAGGGAGGCCGAGGTGGACCGGTGGCGTGCGGCAGGGTCGCGCGGTGGTGGCGCACGGCGCCGGCAGTTTACTGGCGGCGATTACTTCGGCCGACGGTGGGGTTGGGTTCGTGATGCCCCGGTGAAGCTGTGGCGCGAAGGAATTGGCCGGAGATGGCTTCAGTCAGCCGCTACTCCACCGGCCGGCGTTGGAGGGGATGAAGTCCGCCGGCGAGTTAGAGGCGCCGAGAGGTTGATTCTTTTTGGGGGGAGGACAAATAGGGAACGACGACACCAACGGGAGCTTCACCGGCTTTTATAGGCGGCGGGGCTGGGCTGGTGACGTGCGGGGTTGGCCGGCAGGGCATGGATGATGGGACGCAGCGGCGTGGGCGCGGGTCAGTTGGGCGTGCGCGTGACGTGGGCGCCGTGCGGCGATGGCGACCGGGGCGGGTGTGCAGTGGTATGGCGGAGATGCGGGTGACGGAGAGCTGGGGCTGGGCAGTCGGGTGACGAGAGCATCGCTGGGAGAAGAGTCAGCCGAAGAAGAGAACAGCGCGAGGTGGGAGATAAAGAAAAGGGGGCGTTCGGCTGGGCCAACGACCAGAGAAGGAGAGCGGGCCAGTCGAGCTGGGGAGAGGAAGGAAAATGGGCCAGGGAAAAAGAGAAAGGAAGCGGCCCGAGGTGGAAAGAAGTGGGCCGGAAATAAAAAGAAATGGGCTGAGCCCAAGGAAGATTTTTGGGGATTTTAAGAATTTTAGAAATTGGATTTGTAGTTTTAGCTCAACCTTTGGATTCAGCATTTTAATTGTTAGGGTTGCTTGGAAACTTTGAGAAATAATTCTTAATTTTTTCGAACTTAAATTTTTAGTTCAATTATCTAGATGCAGTTGCTTGATCCTTGGCTTGAGTTTAAATTTCAAATTTTTGTTTGGATTTGAGTGAAATTTAAAGTTGGTTTAGAATCCATAACTTATTATTTATATGGTTCCCACATCCTTTATTAGCTCCATTATTATTTTTAATTAGGATATTATTTCCCATTATATTTATTGGCACGTGACAAAACTTAAAAGGTTTCAAATAAATATTCAGAAGAAATTTGAATGCCGACTGTTGGTGATATGCCCTAGAGGCAACATGGAGATGTTGAATATATCACATACTATGTTTATGATACATTGCTTTGTTCATTGAAATCGACATTATCATTATTGATCAATGAGTATGTGACTTATTCATGAGACTCTTAATGCCAAAATATTACAATTTCTAAATGATCCCTGATTATATATCATATGAGGAACAAATATGATTCAAAGATTAGCATATGTATTGATTGATGATCATGTCTCATGGATCATGGTATGGAGATACCAAATCAATAATATGGACATGTGTTAGTGAACATATGTTGGATAGACCCACCATGAGACACTGCAGAGATTCCATGTGTCATCAGTTAGTCTCAAGTAGTGTTATGTAGAATCCTTAGACTTGAGATCATCATGGTTCCCAACATGCGTAGTAGCCTATTTTGGGACTACTAAACACTACTCCGTAACTGGGTAGTCATAAAAGTAGTCTTTGGGTTTGCTATGAAACATGTAGTGGGATGTGAATGATCAAGATAGAATTTGCCCCTCCTTATGGGAGAGATATCTCTGGGCCCCTCGATGTAATGGAGTATGAAAGTGCATGGCCATGCCAAGGTGATTGAGGAGTTAATCACGTGGTTATAATCCATCACAGAATCGAGAGAGTGATTGAGCTATTAAGAGGATGACACAGGTCTCGCCTTGAGCTTAATCTATATCGTGAGGTAAAGGGATTCGTACATGAGAACATTACAGGTTCAGCCGATATGATCTTTACGTGTACTTTGGGGTTAATATGTCTTACTAGAGGCCGCTATTAACAGGGTGACCGGAAAGGAATTTCCGGGTCGCGACCAAGTATACGTGAACCTACAGGGTCGCACACTTAACGGGTTGGAACACTAATTCGAATGTGATTCGAATATGGGCTCAATTCGGATAGAGATCCGGATAGACTCCTATTGGGCCTCAGGTCCACGAGGCCCAAGTGAGGAGGTCTATATATATGGAGGCGAGGGGCTGAGGGGTGTATGCTTCTGTTAATCCCGAGCCAAACCCTAGCCGCCACCTCCCGAGCCAAACCCTAGCCGCTCGTGAGTGCTGGTACACTCGCGATCGGCGTTCCAGCCCCGGACGTGTGGATACTGGTGGAGGCGCTGCTCGTTGCGGTGTTGATCGGCATCAACAATCTACAGATTGGATCTTGCATGTGGTGTGGTTGATCGCGTGGAGGAGACGATCTGTTCGGGACGATCGACTAATTCCACTACTACCTCGACGCGCGTGGTTGGATCGGCTTCTCCAACTCTTCTTCCGCTGCGCTGCGCGTCTAGTGGTAACGATCCATGATCCCTCCTTAGCATGATGTCCTGGTGTGCGCGGTAGAAATTTTTGTTTTATGCTATCGTAGCCTACGCGCGTTCGTTCACCGACAAAATGCAAGAAAAGTTTTAATTTCTTCGCGATCTCAAATATTCAAAATTTAGGATGTTACAAAGGCCAAGGATATGAATAAAAGATGGGATGATTTATTTGAAAGGATAATAGATGACCATGAGAAAAAATCAATACATCAAGCCAGAGATCATGACGGGAGTGTTGAGCAAGAAGAGAGTGACTTCATCAATGTATTGCTATTTGTTCAGGAAGAGTTCGGTATCACCAGAGACCATATCAAGGCCATCTTGATTGTGAGTATGTGAGTACCTATATATACATAAGTAACAATCTTGTAGAGAGAGAGAGAGAGAATTCAGGAACCCTACTCACTAGAGCTACCTCATTTCATCTCGCCTAAATAACGTTGTACAAGACATGTTCACTGCGGGCACAGAGACATCGTCTTTGGTCCTGGAACTCGCCATGGCCGAGCTCATGCACAAACCTCAGCTCATGACCAACCTACAAGCTGAGGTGAGAAACAACACACCCAAGGGGCAAAAAATGGTTGAGGAAGAGAACCTAGCAGACAGCTTGTGGCGACCCACAGCATTACCATGGGATAATAATGCTAGTCAACATATTATTATTCGTTTTATCCGATAAAACATCACTTTAATGAATAATAAGCCCATCTGAGTGTTGCAGCATAACAATCATTAGAGATAGAAGATTACATATATTCACATAGCCACGCAGGGCTAAAGTTTCATACAACTTATTCAGTTAAGTGATTATAGTAACAGAAAAGAGTGTCTAGTTCAGAATTCTAATTATACAGAGAGAGAATACAAATACAATACACTAATAACACAAGTGCCCTAGTGGTAGTGTCCGAGCTGCTCCTAGGTCTCTAGTCATCCCAATCCTGATATACGATGTGACCCTCATATGGCTCAGTCTTAGTACAACCTCCCTCCCACTGGGAGTAAGACTCCTCTGTATAGGTCTCATCTCCGCCAAATCCCAGCTGACTATCCTCCAAACAAAGAAAATAATAGCAAGGATGAGTACAGAGTACTCAGCAAGCTTATATAACGAATATGCACAAGATGATCCTATTGTACCTCTATTGCCATCTCTTATTTTTAGGCTCATTCTCAATCTCAGATTCATAAAAAAATAATGGTTTTAAGTTGTGAAAGATTTCAGATTCATTACTTTGGAAAACTACTGAACATTTGTATGAACAGCAAAAACCCCATAAGTTTCTGTAATTCTCCTTTCCTGGAGACAGTCATGAATTCATGATTTGTATAGCATTATGCAAGCATATACCACTTTAACCATCATCACTTTGATCCTGGTGGCTCGTGGTTCCTCGCATTTCCTATGATGCGGCACCCAGATCAGAATATAGAATTTTTATATCTATCTTAGCATATTATATATCCACCTAGCTACTCTTAATCAGCAGCCTGGGGCGGTGTGCCACCCTCATCCAGACCCACCAAAAGCAACATAGCTATTGGCTGGGGCGGTTTCTAACCCTCACCCAACACCCAATTGTGTAATATATCACCTTCACATACCCCACTTCTAGTATCTAACCAGTCCTGGGTTCTTGCAATCCGTATCCCTCACTTCTGGCCTGCTTACCAGTTCTGAGTTCTTGCGGCTGTGGATCCCCCACTCCGGTACTAGTTCGGCTCTTGTGGGTTCCTCCCCTAATTACCCATGTGGAGAATATAATAACCTTGATAGAATTACTAATTCTGTCCATCCATAGATGAAATGTTGGTTGATATGTTTAGCACAGTCCATTCATATGGATGAAGTTTGTAACTTCTTATATTATATTCTTATACAGAGGTCCCAATCTGCCTCTCTGTTACCTGCCAAGGCAACCTCTACCCACCTTCTTAATTAATCTAAGTGGTCAACTACTCTGTCAGTTGCTGTCTATCTCTTTTATTTTCTTTCTTATAGCCTTTCCTCGATTTAAATACTTTTTTACTTCTTTGATGTAAGGTGATACCGAATTAATATAGAAATACTTGTTTTGTGGAATATATTCTGAATAGTTGCTCAAAGGAATACTTGCCTGAGTCAAAAATAAAGCTCTAAATCTCCACACTACCCTAATACAATTCCCTTTGAAGACTCGGTAACTCACCTGCAAATTATACGGTACTATAATTTAATCGATGGCATCGAAGAAATAATAGGGCATAATTAACTGAGTGAATTATACTAAAGCACTCCGGTGTAATTTCTTGGGTTTCACCGAGTTTATTAAGGGATTCCTAGGGTCTCGACCGTCCTCTCGACCGGTGCTATGGGTTCCCCTCTACTCCTTCTCTGGCCCCTCACCGACTCCAGCTCCTCACTGCCTGAGCTCCTCTCGCCATTGCCGGTAACCCTAGGTCGACCCTAGATTTAGGGCTATTTCCTACAAGCTTCGATCCATCTCCTCCTCCCCCTTATTATTACCCTCTTCTCCTACCTCCCCCCCTCTCTTGATTTACCCAAGTTCCTTTTCGTGTTTAATTTGTTATTTTTGATCTCTTGAGATGAATCAAGTGTGGTGTTTTGGTGGCTACAGTGAGGCTCGAGGTCAAGGCATGCGCCGTGGGAGCATGGTCTGGCTGTCGAGTGCACATAGCTCGTCCTACACTATGGCGGCTTGCCTTCTCGATAATTTTCCTTCCCTCTCTTCTACTTATCTACCATTGGATAGTAATCTTTTTGATTTCTCTATGTGCTCTAGTGGTGCTATGTGACATTCGGCTGGTTGCTTATTGGCTATGGGTTATGCATGATTTAATACTGGGAAATGGACGCTAATATGGTTAATTTGTGGACTACCTTTACTGGTTGATGATTGGATTGCTTCAGGAAGGGTTGACGACTTGTGCTTGGCGATCGCTTTCTTGGTTGCTTGTGCGCCGACTGGTGATGACCTCCTCCTAGGGTTGACAGTCTTGTGGCCTATAGTCTGGCTTCTTGCCGGCCTCTTGCTCCTAGTCGACTTGCCCTTGTGGTGGCTGATGCTCTGAGGCTGTGGAGTTTGAGGGTTTGGGATGGGAATGGAAGAAAGGGATGGTTTGCTGGTGTTGTGGAATTTCTTCTCCCTTCTCTTCTACTTGGTTGGCGGTGTGTTCTCTTTTGCTTGCGGCCATGCTGTGCTTTCTCGATGCCTTGCTATCCCCTCTGTGACTGTGGCTTCCAGATGAGCCTTGCTGGCTTTCTAGAGGGTGTTGTGCTGGCCTTACTGTTGTTGCGTGGTTGCTGAGGGTTATTTTGGTAATTGCGTAGCTGGCTAGTGGCTATGGTCTTTTAAATATAATTTAGGTTTGTTTACACCGAGTGACTATGGTTGTGAGAGGTGCCGACTGGCCCTTGGACGATCAGGTATCTCCGTGAATGGACCGCCTTGCCCGAACTTAACCTCTAGGGCTCTGATGGCAACTTCTTTCTCTTTCTTTACTTGCTTATTTTCATTTGATTCTTTTGTTCGATCTTTTTCGTCATTTCAATACCAACTTGCTTACCAAGGAATTAGCAGTGCAGTGTGTGTTCATTAGTGGATTCTAATGTATGAAATGTCATTCTTGTAATTTTATTTAATATTGATGTATACCAACAATTATGTATTAATTCGAATGTAATTTTCTATTCTCTTTTGACCTGAATGTAATCGGTATGTATAAGATGATTTCCCCTTTATAAGTGAATCTTTCTATTATAATTATGAATCACTGATAAGGAATAATTGAGTTTTGATTTGCAATACAATATGTTGGTTTATTTAATCGCACTTGTTAATTTGAATTCCCTCAGATAGCCGAGTATAGAATTTGATCCTTGTTGTGGCTACAGACCAAACAGAGAGAGAGAGATGGTAGTGGAGAGTGATGAAGATAAGTGTAATGGCCTGGGTCCTCCCCATGGATTACTCATATATATATATACACATGAGGAGTGCTTTTACAATTATACCCTTACATTTGGTTATCCCCTCTGGGGCAGTTATGTCATTACACATGGCCTATTCTGGGCCTCATAATCTCCTACCAGGCCAGCTGGGTTTAGGTGGGGGCCACCCCTACGACAGGAGCCTCTCATGGTGAAGGGCTTCACAGGGCCGAAGCCATGTCGTCGAGTCCTTTGGCCCCTCCGTCCCCTGCGGCCTGTGAATTCCTCCAAGCTTGTGGTTGGGGAGCCTGAAGTCTGGGATGGTGGTAGCGGAGGGTGGCGCCAAGTCGAAGTAGACGCGCGCGCTCCGTCCCCTACCCTTCGAACGGGTGGCAGCGAAGCTGGCGCCTAGTCGAAGTAGACGCGCGCGCTCCGTCCCCTACCCTTCGAACGGGTGGCAGCGAAGCTGGCGCCTAAGTCGAAGTAGACGCGCGCCCTCCGTCCCCTACCCTTCGAACGGGTGGCGGCGAAGCTGGCGCCTAAGTCGAAGTAGACGCGCGCGCTCCGTCCCCTACCCTTCGAATGGGTGGCGGCGAAGCTGGCGCCTAGTCGAAGTAGACGCGCGCGCTCCGTCCCCTACCCTTCGAACGGGTGGGGGCGAAGCTGGCGCCTAGTCGAAGTAGACGCGCGCGCTCCGTCCCCTACCCTTCGAACGGGTGGCAGCGAAGCTGGCGCCTAGTTGAAGTAGACGCGCGCGCTCCGTCCCCTACCCTTCGAACGGGTGGCACCGAAGCTGGCGCCTAAGTCGAAGTAAACGCGCGCGCTCCGTCCCCTACCCTTCGAACGGGTGGCAGCGAAGCTGGCGCCTAAGTCGAAGTAGACGCGCGCGCTCCGTCCCCTACCCTTCGAACGGGTGGCAGCGAAGCTGGCGCCTAAGTCAAAGTAGACGCGCGCGCTCCGTCCCCTACCCTTCGAACGGGTGGCAGCGAAGCTGGCGCCTAGTCGAAGTAGACGCGCGCGCTCCGTCCCCTACCCTTCGAACGGGTGGCAGCGAAGCTGGCGCCTAGTCGAAGTAGACGCGCACGCTCCGTCCCCTAGCCTTCGAACGGGTGGCAGCGAAGCTGGCGCCTAAGTCGAAGTAGACGCGCGCGCTCCGTCCCCTACCCTTCGAACGGGTGGCAGCGAAGCTGGCGCCTAGTCGAATTAGACGCGCGCGCTGCGTCCCCTACCCTTCGAACGGGTGGCAGCGAAGCTGGCGCCTAAGTCGAAGTAGACGCGCGCGCTCCGTCCCCTACCCTTCGAACAGGTGGCAGCGAAGCTGGCGCCTAGTCGAAGTAGACGCGCGCGCTCCGTCCCCTACCCTTCGAACGGGTATGGTTGCGCTCCGGGGCTGTTGTGACCTTGCAGTCTCGTAGTGCGCTTTTAATGGTGGCTGGAATTACACCGACACCTAGCCTGGCAGAAGTCAGGCTGTCGCGTCGTGCAGTCTGCCATGCTGCAGGTGGGGCACGTGGCGACTCACGACTGGTGCGTCGTGGGATGTGGGCGGTTGCGTGACCGCGGCCGTTCGCCTCGTCCCCCGAGAAGTTGGACGCGTGTTGAAGAGGTAGGGGCGTTGTGCGCTGCTTGGCCACCTACCAGGCGCGGCCCTCTAGGTCCCGGCGGTTCTTCTTTCCAAATCTTGGATAGCCGAATCACTGGGAATTTGATCCGTCTGTGCGTTGAGCCACAAGGCAGGCAAGCGGCCTTTATAAGGTGCTAGTGTTAAGGTGGAGGCACCCTTTCGCGTTTTGCTTTTTGATCTGCCGCTTCGCTTGCGCCCGTGCCAATTGTCACGCCAGTTGCTCCTTTGCCTGCTTCTTCTTCTTCCCTTGTCGCGAAGAGCGATGGCTAGCCACGACGACGGCACCTACCACCCCGCAGCGGTTCCTTGGCTAGCCTGGGCGAGGTGACCCATCCTTCCCAAGAGTACAAACTGGTGCCGCGGGGGAGCTCGCGCGCCAACAAGTGGTGGAACGCGATGGAGCACTCAGGAGGCTCCTGCTCCCGTGTGCTGGGGAAGAGCCGCATGATGGAAGGGACGCTGCAGCGACTCGTGGATGAGGGGAAGATTGTGGATCGCAATGGGGCTCGCTTACCCCGCCGGGATGAGACGGAACCGAAGCCCGGGGCCCTGGAAGCAATTGTTTTCGTCGCGTTCTTCGATGCCGGCCTTCGGATGCCCTCCACGCTGTTTGTGGGCGAAGTCCTGCGGGCCTACGAGTTGGAGCTAGCCCAGCTGACGCCACACGCGATACTCCGCCTAGCTGTCTTTGCGTGGGCGATGCGGACAGAGGGGTGGCGCCCCAGCGCGAGCTTATTCGCCACCCTGCACGATGCACACTGTCGACCCAGAAAGGTTGGCGGGGCGGTGTCCAACATCGGCGGTGTGGACTTCGTGCTCCGGGCGTCCTGCGCGACGTTGTTCCCTGTGTCAGCCTTGCCAGGGCAGTGGGCGTCCGGCTGGACGCGGTGGTGGTTCTATTACACCGTGACCGACAAGAGCAGAATGCAGTGCCGAGGTGGGCCGATCTCGTTTAACAGCACGCCGAGTCTGAAGGCGGAGATTGACGACACGCGAAAGCTACAGAGCCTCGTCGGTGTCGCTCGTCGAATGAGCGTGCGTGACCTAGCCGAGGAGTTCACGATGCATGGGGTGGCGCCACTCTCCTCCCGGGGGAAGTATGTTGTGCCGAATGGCCCCCGTGAGGACGGGTTCGATCCATGTGTGTCTCGGGTGCTTCCGCCCTCCGCCCCTTGTAAGTCGCCCATCGCGCCATTGTATCTGTTTGGCTTTCGCCTAACTAACGTGATCTCCTGCGCAGTGACTCGGCTAGAAGATGCGGAGCGCGCGGTTGCGGCGCTCCTCGGCCCGTACACGCTTAAGGAGCACCGGGCTCGCGAGGCCGCGGTCAAGGCGGCTAAGCAGGGGCGGATAAACCGCACCTGCGAGGCTGTAGGCATTGCCGTGCCTGAGCGCGTGGTGCCGGAAGAGCTTCCCGCCAGGACTCCAGGCGCTCAGGACGGTGATAGCCCTGCGGGGGGGCTGTCTTCGCGACGCCGGGCCCGTTCCCCGGCTGCCGTATGCGACCCGGCAGTCCCCCCGGCGGCTAGCTCAGCTGAGGCGGGGCGTGCGACCGGCGGTGGGCCTGGCCACACTGCTTCAGAGGGGCGCACCGCCGCAGATCCCCCGGCACTTTCTGCCGACGCCCACGAGCCCGTGCTCGGGCTCGCGGCCACTGCTGAGTTGGAACCCGTCCACCCGGGGGGTGGCGTCGTCCCTGGCGAGCGAGCCACGGGGGGCGGTGCGTTATCAACCGTAGCGTCCGACGAGGGCGTGCCCTCTACAGAGGAAACCGTGGGGGCGACACCGACCGGAGCTGGTTCTGCCGCGGAAGAATCGCCTGTGCCACCGCAGGTGAAACGCCCTCGGACGCAGTCCCCGCCACCAACGAGGAGTCGATACGCTGTTGCGGGGCCTTGCCGCGGGATTACGGCGGCTGGCGCGGCCGAGAAGACCTTCTCCCCGACCGTCGAGGCGCCCGCCTCCCCCTGGGTGGTCGACCCGGCGCCACTTCCTACCGTGACGAGGGGCGCAGGAGGTAGGTGTGAGTCCCTTTCTTCACCTGACTTCGCGAGGCTCTCTCCGATCTGCTAGCTCATTCTGCCGACATCAGGCGAGACGACGTCTCCCGTACGTGGCGAAGGATCGAGCAGCGGAGGTATGCGCGAAGTCGGGAGCCTCGTGCAGGATGCCCCGCCGGTGTCCACTGCTGCTGACGTGGCCGTGGCCGCGATAAATCCTGGCGTGTTGGGGCCGGGTCTCGCTCGTTCGGACTTCCTCCCTCGCCCGGAGATATTTTGCGACCTCACCGCCGCCGCCGAGCGTGCCGACAACGGCCTCAACCGAGAGGTGCTGTCGTCATGCGCGGGGGACCTCCTGGCGCTCGCGTTGCAGGCCTCTGAGATGAGGGTAAGTACGTGCGCTTCATCTTGTAAGGTACTGCTAGACGCCTGCTGATTCGTTGTTTCTGTCAGACGCTTGCCCTTAGCCGGTCCTTTGACGAGGCCCGCGTTCGGGAGCGGAGGGCTCTGGAAGCCAGCCTCCGCGAAGCAAACACTGCCCTCGCCGCGAAGGATGAAGAACTTCGCGCGCTGAAGGACGCCCTGGTGGCCGCACAAGTCGCGGCCACGGAAGCTCGGAACGCCGCGGCTGGGGAGCGCGCCGCCTTCGTGCAGCAGATCGCCGTCCTAGAAGGGGAGAACGCCCAACTGGCAGAGTCTGCTGCCGAGAACCGCCTTGCCTTGAAAAATGCGTCTATGTCGGCATGGCGGGCCATGGAGTCTCTGAAGCAGGCCCTTCGAGATCTGTGCGTCCGAGTGCCGGATACTATGCACAGGCCAGAGGCCCTGTCGGAGACGCTCGGGCTGATCGAGGAGGGGGCCGGCGTTGCTCTTCGTGGCGCCAGGACCTTTGGCGAGCACTGCAGCTATGTTGGTGCGTGCTTCGCCCTCGCCCTGCTTCATACTCGTGGGTGTAGGCATACCCATGAGCTAGCGAATCCTCAACTAGATCCTCCCGACCGACCAGAGGTTATGTCGGACGCCATCCGCTCCATCGGGGCTAGCCTGCAGAACTTCCACCAACGGATCTGGGGCCGCTTCGGGGAAGGTGCAGCGAGAGTCGCCGTGCAGCAGACGTTGCATGGGGAGGGGGACCTCCTCCAGTGGCTTGAAGGGGTCCTTCAGCACCGCGGCGACGACGACGCGGGCTCGTCCGCACCGCGCCAAGGCTGAGCGGTTGGTCGGGTGGTGCAGGGGGATGATGTACTGGTTCTTACGCTTGTGACCATGTAACCCCTTTGCTTTTGCAATGGAACCAAGTAGTACTTTATGCTTGGTGTTACCTGCCGCCGAACGCGGAGGGCAGGTCTGCGCATCTCGTTTATACTCCGTGGAGTGGCGCGTGCGGAGGTGAATCTCGACGCTACGATTTCCTTTATAGTCCGGAGACTCGCGCGTGCGGAGCTAGGCTCGACGCTACGTCTTATTTAAAGTCCATGGACTAGCGCGTGCGGAGCTAGGCTCGACGCTACGTCTTCTTTATAGTCCGGGGACTCGCGCGTGTGGAGCTAGGCTCGACGCTACGTCTTATTTAAAGTCCGTGGACTAGTGCGTGCGGAGCTAGGCTCGACGCTACGTCTTCTTTATAGTCCGGGGACTCGCGCGTGCGGAGCTAGGCTCGACGCTACGTCTTCTTTATAGTCCGGGGACTCGCGCGTGCGGAGCTAGGCTCGACGCTACGTCTTATTTAAAGTCCGTGGACTAGTGCGTGCGGAGCTAGGCTCGACGCTACGTCTTCTTTATAGTCCGTAGAGTGCGCGCGGAGGCGTCCCCCCGCTGCGTCTTATTTATACTCCGTAGAGTGCGTGCGGAGCTAGGCTCGACGCTACGTCTTATTTAAAGTCCGTGGACTGGTGCGTGCGGAGCTAGGCTCGACGCTACGTCTTATTTATAGTCCGCAGACTCTCGCATGCGGAGGCGGACCTCGACGCTACGTCTTATTTAAAGTCCGTGGACTGGTGCGTGCGGAGCTAGGCTCGACGCTACGTCTTATTTATAGTCCGCAGACTCTCGCGTGCGGAGGCGGACCTCGACGCTACGTCTTATTTAAAGTCCGTGGACTGGTGCGTGCGGAGCTAGGCTCGACGCTACGTCTTATTTATAGTCCGCAGACTCTCGCGTGCGGAGGCGGACCTCGACGCTACGTCTTATTTAAAGTCCGTGGACTGGTGCGTGCGGAGCTAGGCTCGACGCTATGTCTTATTTATAGTCCGTAGACTCTCGCGTGCGGAGGCGGACCTCGACGCTACGTCTTATTTAAAGTCCGTGGACTTTGTTCTGCTCAGCGTGGACAGGGGATGCTCTTGGAACAGCAACCTTTATTGAACTCCCGTTTGCGCGGGCGAGCATCGCCTAACAACGGGCTGGTGGCTCTACGCCTACTGTGCTGCTTCTAGGCGTAGTACCGCCGCAACCTGTCCGCGTTCCATGTGTGCCGGAAGGCTTGTCCTTCAAGCGTGGCGAGGCGGTACGCCCCCTTTGGCAATGCCTCCGTTACGATGTACGGGCCTTCCAACTTGGACTCCAGCTTGCCAACGGTTTCCGCGTGGAGCGCCACTCTGAGGACGAGATCCCCAGGCTTGAACCCCCGCGGGCATATAGAGCGGTCCCGAGTACGCATTGTCTGCCGCGCGTACTTCTCGACATGGTGGGCTGCGTCTGTCCGTATCCCGTCGAGGAGGTCCAAGGACACACGGCGCTCCTCTTCGGGTGCTTGGACGAGGACCCTTCGCGAGCCGGCCTTGATTTCCTCGGGTGTCACCGCTTCGTCACCGAAGAGGAGCTTAAACGGCGTGAATCCCGTCGAGCGCGTTACCGTTGTGCGAAGAGACCATAGAACGCTGTGAAGCTCGCTTGGCCACTTGCCCTTCAGCAATCCAACCAGGCGCTTTTTGATGGCGGCGGAAATGGCGCCATTCGCCCGTTCGACCGCCCCGTTGGACTGGGGATGCCCTACCGAGGCAAATTGGAGGGTGATGCCCATGCTGTCACAATAATCTTTGAAGAGGGCGGCGTTGAACTGCAGGCCATTGTCGACCGTGAGCTCCCGAGGTACACCGAAGCGACATATGATGTTTTACCATAGGAAGCGCTGTATGGCCGCAGAAGTTACTTTGGCCAGAGCGATTGCTTCCGGCCATCTGGAGAAATACTCCAGCGCGACTACCACGAACCGGAGGTCCCCTGGAGCTCGGGCAAGCGGTCCTACTATATCGAGACCCCAGCGCGCTAGTGGCCACACCGGGGGAATTGGGTTGAGGCTTGTCGGGGGCCTGCGGATGATGCGCGCCATCCACTGGCACCCTTGGCACCGACAGACGAGGTCCTGGGCGTCGGTGATGGCAGTCGGCCAGTAGAAGCCTTGTCTGAACGCCTTGCCGACTAATGACCTCGGCGCCAGGTGGGATCCGCATACGCCCGCGTGGATTTCCGCCAAGAGTTCCTTTCCTTCCTCAGTCGAGAGGCAGCGCAGGAGCGGCGCGCAAACCCCTTTCTTGTAGAGTGTCCCTTCGAACACCTGGAAGGACCGTGCGCAGTGCTGCAATCGTCGCAGCTCGGCAGGGTCCTCCGGCTCGGCGAGGCCTTGTAAGAAATTGAAAATGGGCTCTCTCCAATCTCCTGGCCGATCAATACGGTGGACAACTGCCGCGTCCCGGTTGTCCTGCGCGATGGTCGCCTTTGCTAACACCTCGTAGAATGCCCCCTCATGGGGGGCAGTTGCTGGCTGGCCGCCTTGGCGAGGGCGTCGGCTTGCTCATTCTCCGCCCGGGGGATGGCCTTGACGGTGACACCCAAAAAGTGCCTTTCCCTCGCCCGTACCACCGCGAGGTACTTGGCCAACTCAGGGTCCTTGGCTTGATATGACTTGTCCACATGGCCGGCCACCAAGCGCGAGTCGGTGCGGACCAACACCCGTCTCGCGCCGACTGCCTTGAGCTTCGCCAGGCCAAAGAGCAGTGCCTCGTATTCAGCCGTATTGTTGGTGGCGGAGAAGGCAAGGCGCGCTGAGTACAGCAAACGCTGTCCCTCGGGCGTGATGATCACCGCCCCTACGCCCGCGCCGGCGACGCTGTAAGCTCCGTCGATTGTAAGCGTCCAGACGGGATCATCGTGCGTCTGGCCGGGTTGGGCCGACGGGGTCCATTCGGCGAGGAAATCCGCCAGGACTTGGGATTTAATTGCCGTCCGCGAAGCATACGTCAGGGAGAAGGGAGCGAGCTTGGCAGCCCATTTACCGATACGCCCTGTGGACTCCTTGTTGTGTAGCATCTCCGCCAGGGGGAAGAGGAAGGCACTGTGATCGGGTGAGCCAGAAAATAATGCCGAAGCTTCCTGGAGGCCATGACCAGCGCGTAGGCGAGCTTCTCAAGCTCCGTGTATCTTGTCTTGGCGCCCTGAAGGGCTTCGGAGACAAAGTAGACGGGCCGCTGCATGGCGCCTTCCTCTAAGACGAGGATGGCGCTGACCGCGGTATCTGACGCGGCCAGATAGAGCAGGAGGGGAGCCTCTGGTGCTGGGGCGACCAGAGTGGGGAGGCTTGCGAGGTGCTGCTTGAGCTCGTTGAAGGCCTTCGCGCAGTCTCCGTCCCAACGAAATCCATCGCACCCGCGGAGTGTCTTGAAAAACGGCAGGCCCCGCTCCGCCGCCCTGGATAGGAAGCGGCTTAATGCTGCCATGCGGCCCGCCAGCCTCTGGACCTCCCTCGTTGTCTTGGGCGGCTCCATACCCAGGATGGCGTCTACTTTGTCGGGGTTCGCCTGGATGCCCCGCCCGGACACGAGGAAACCTAGGAGTTTGCCCGCCTGTACCGCGAAGACACACTTGTCGGGGTTGAGCTTGATGCCCGCCTTCCGGAGGTTGTCGAAAGTCTCCTGGAGGTCCCGGCCGTGTAGAGAAAGTTGCCGAGTTTTGACCACCACGTCATCGACATAGGCTTCGACGTTCCTCCCGAGCTGGGCGGCCAGGGCAATGGCGACGAGGCGGGTGAAGGTAGCGCCTGCTTTCTTCAAGCCAAAGGGCATTCTGACGAAGCAGAACGTCCCAAGTGGTGTGATGAAACTGGTCTTCTCCTCGTCGTCTTCGGCCATGTATACCTGGTGGTAGCCGGAATAGGCGTCCAGGAAACTCATGAGTTTGCACCCGGCAGTGGTGTCAACCAGCTGATCGATGCGCGGCAAGGGGTAGTTGTCCTTCGGGCACGCCTTGTTGAGTGCCATGAAGTCGATGCACATGCGCCAGGCCCCGCTGGCCTTTTTGACTAGCACCGGGTTAGCGAGCCATTCTGGATGGTGGACCTCGCGGATGACCCCGGCGCGAAGAAGCTTCGCCACCTCCGCTTTGGCCGCCTGCTGCCGATCCATCGACATACGCCGGAGCCTTTGCTTGACCGGCTTGGCGTCGGGGCAGACCGCCAAACGATGCTGGATTACCGCGCGGTCCACGCCCTTGATGTCCTCCGGGGACCATGCGAAGATGTCCACGTTGTTCTGAAGCACTCGGAGCAGCTCCCGTTCGACCCCCAGTGGGAGCCCCTCGCCAATGGACACAAACTGTCCCTCCGCCTGGAGCGGCACCTTCTTGACGCCGCCTTCGGGCCGAGGCTTGGGCGTCCACCCGGGAGCAGAGGGCCCATCACCGGGTGCGCCGGAGAGGGCATGCACCGGGCGATGCGAGACGCGGCTGCCGCCTTCGGCACGTCTGGCCAGGTCCTGGTCGCCGAAGATGGTGATGACACCCTCCGGGCCCGGGAGCTTTACACACAAAAAGGCGTGGTGCGGGATTGCCTCGAAAGAGTTGATGGCGGGTCGCCCCAGTATGGCGTTGTAGGGGTGCGGGATATCTACGACATCGAAGGTGACATGCTCGGTCCGGATGTTACCTTTGTTGCCCTCCTGATGGAAAGTGACAGGAAGGGACACGTGCCCCAGGGCCTGCAGCGGTTGACCCCCGAAGCCTTGAAGTGGAGCTCCTGGCTGCTCCAGCCGGCTTCGGGGGATTGTCATGCGGTCGAGGGCTTCTGCGAATAAGATATTCGCGGAGCTTCCCCCGTCGACAAGGATGCGCCTCACTTCGCAGCATGCTATGTGGGCCTGGATGACCAGAGGGTCTTGGTGAGGGTACTCCACGCCCCTGGCGTCGTTCAAGTCGAAGGTGATGTTGCGGGGCGGCATCCACAGTTGCGGCTGCTCCCCAGGGGCTTTTGAAGAGGAGCCTCCGGTGATGACGTTGACGGTGTGATGCTGCACGCCCTCCGTTGCGGTGGCCCGTATGGGGCTATCCCTTGGGTGCCCCACATGGGCTTCGGTGGGGGGCCGAGGAGGCGGAGTCCGAGATCCGGCCGTCACCCTCCGCAGCTCCATCACCGCGATGCATGCCCTTGTGTAGTGATCGCCGTAGCCGTGTACCTCGCACCACTTGCCATAGTGCAGGAGCTCTTGCTCTGCGCGGGGTTGGCTGGCGTAGTCAAATCCGCCCTCCGATCCCCGGACTCCCCTCCGTGAGGCGGGGTCGGGTCCTTGGCGGGCGCTCTCGGTGGCGAGGACATGATGGGCCGCCTGCGACCGGCGCTGGCGGCGCCGAGGTTTAGGCCTGCACCGTGAAGAGCCTTCCTGTACCTCGGCCTCACTGCCTCGGGGAGGGCCTCCTCGGGGCTTTCGGCTACGACCCGGCTTTGAGGAGGGACCACCCGCCCCGACCTCGCGCGGGGGGCACTCCTCATGGGCGAGGCCGAGGGCGGTGATGCTGCGTCTTCGCGCATCCTCCTCCGCCCGCGCATACTCGTCCATTTTGTCGAAGAGCTTGGCAACTGTCGTGATTGGCCTCCGCGCGTTGTATTCGGCCATCGGGCCCGGGCGAAGGCCCTGTATGGCTGCATTAACGACTGTGGTTTCATTAACATCGTGTACCTGGCCTCGAATCTTGGCGAAGCGCTTGAAGTAGCCCCGGAGCGTCTCCGAGGGTCCTTGCTTCACAGCGAAGGGTTGGTCCGCATCGATTCGCTCGACATGATGTCCTTGAAAGTTGCTACGAAGCCGGTCGCGAAGCTGCTCCCACGCGTAGATGGAGCCCGGCTCTATGGTAAAAAACCAAGAGAGCGCCACTCCGTGCAGTGCGAGGGGGAGTCCCTTCGCCTTCGCGGTGTCGTCTCCGCCCGCGGCCTCGATCGCGGTTTCGTACACGCGCATGAACTCGCGAGGATCCGTGTCGCCTTTGTACGGGTCGGTGATGCGAGGGAACTTGAAGTCTTCGGGCCACGCCGCCTACTGCAGCCCCGCCGAAAGCGGGGATTCCGGATCTATGCATCTCAGCGGGACACGGCTAGACGTGGGGGCTTCGCGACTGTCCATCTTCTCTGGCGTGGGCTCGGGCGCGACTACTGGCGCGATCTGCTGGCTCCGAGCCTCTTGTATATCTCGGACGACTCCGCGAAGGTCCCCTAGTTCCCGCTGGAACGCGTTGAGGGCTGCTAGTAGGGCGCTTTCCACCGCAGGTGTCGTTGGGGCCGCCGGAACGCCCCGTGGACGGGCCGGTGCAGGGACCATCGCCTCACGACCTCCAGATCCGCCGGATGGTTCGTTGCGGCTTCCCTCGGCCGTCGGATCCGCGCTACCGGCAAGGGTGGCGGGGGCTGTCGTTGCAGTGCCGGCGACAGGGTTGGATGTCGTCGTAGCGGCGCTGGCGGGGCCGGCCGTTGCCGCGCGGGCGTCGACGCCCGCGACCGCGGCGCGTACGCCGCCGCCAACTCCTTCGGCGGCCGACACCAAAGCCCTGGTGTTCACGCGCTGCTCCGACCCATCCGTCTTCTTTCCCTTCGCCGCCGCTGGTGAAGCTTTTTCCGGTGCCATCTTTTTCCTTCGGTCTTCAGGCTTGTCTTCGTCCTCCCCACGGACGGCGCCAACTGTTGTGGCTACAGACCAAACAGAGAGAGAGATGGTAGTGGAGAGTGATGAAGATAAGTGTAATGGCTTGGGTCCTCCCATGGATTACTCATATATATATATACACATGAGGAGTGCTTTTACAATTATACCCTTACATTTGGTTATCCCCTCTGGGGGCAGTTATGTCATTACACATGGCCTATTCTGGGCCTTATAATCTCCTACCAGGCCTACTGGGTTTAGGTGGGGGCCACCCCTACGACAATCCCTAAAATTAATTTGGTCACTTAATCATTGTTAATATGCTAATTATGTTGATTAGGTCAGTTACAAAACACAAGACATTACATCCCTCCTTACAAAAGATTTCGTCATCGAAATCAGGGTCTTAGTTAAGCAGGCTCAGATAGTTGATGCATAGATGCTCTTTCTCCCACGTTGCCTCTCGTGTTGTGTGGTTCCTCTACTGAACCTTACAAAAGCAGATCGTATGTTTCCTTAACTCTTGATCCTCGATCTATAATATCCTCCTTAGACACTCCTCATAGGTCAAATCTTCTTGTAAAGGAATGCCCACTCTAATTATTTGTTTTGACTATTGGCTCAGGAATTTTCTGGGTTGAGGCACGTGGAATACATTATGAACTCTGGACAATTGCTTAGGTAACTCTAGCTGGTAAGCGGGACTGCCTTTTGGTTCTAGTATCTTGAATGGTCCAACACATCTAGGGCTTAGTTTCCCTTTTAATCCAAATCAACGGATTCCCCACATCAGTGACACCTTTAAGTATACATAGTCACTCGGTGCAAAGGTAAGGTCTCGTCTCCATTGATTGGCATAGCTCTTTTGCCGGCTTTGGGAAACTCTAAGCCTGTCCTTGATTACTTGAATTTTCTCATCATTTTCTTGTACAATATCAGGGCCTAGTAAGGGTCTTTCCCCAACTTCATACCAATAGATGGGTGACTGACACTTTCTATCATATAGAGCTTCAAAAGGTGCCATTTGGATACTTTCTTGAAAGCTATTGTTGTAAGCAAACTCTGCTAGCGGTAGGTGTTTGTCCCATGATTCTCCAAAGTTTAAGGCACATGCTTTCAGCATGTCCTCAAGAATTTGGTTGGTGCGTTCAGTTTGGCCATCGGTTTGTGGATGGTAGGGCGTACTGAAATTCAATTTAGTCCCTGGAGCAGTTTGGAGACTTTTCCAGAAACTAGAGGTGAATATGGACCCTCGGTCTGAAGTAATAACTCTAGGAATGCCATGTAGGATTACTATCCTTTCTATGTACAACTCTGCTAGTTTGTCGAAGCAGTGTGTCTGTTTGATGGCAATGAAATGGGCTGACTTAGTGAGTTGATCTACCACTACCCATAAGGTATTTTTCTTTCTTCGAGTCATAGGTAAACCTGTTATAATGTCCATGCTTGTACCCTTCCACTTCCATTCTGGGGTATCTAGCGATTGCAATAATCTTGCGGGATGTTGATATTTGGCTTTCACTCTTTGATAGGTGTCGCATTTATTAACATATGTGGCAACCTCTCTTTTCATCCCATTCCACCATAAACTTCCCTTGATATCCCTATACATTTTGGTACTCCTTGGGTGTATGGTGTATAAGGTATCGTGGGCTTCTCAGAGTATGACTTCTTTAATCCTTGGATGATTGGGTACATAGATTCTACCATGGTTGTGTAGCACTACTTCTTTATCTATTTCGAACTTGGGTGGTGGTCCCAACTTAACTCTGTTGATTTCCCTAGTTATGAAGGGGTCCTTTGGTTGTTTCTCTTTAATATGCTCAAGCAGTGTCGATTGGAGAGTCATGGTGGTTATAATGGCTACCGTGGGAGAAGGTTGGAAGTCAATCTCAAATTTGGTTATATCTAGTAGTAAGCTTGGGTCATGATCAGTAAATGAGAGGTGGTTGTAGTGGAATCTTAATACTGAGTGCATCTGCGACAGCATTTGTTTTTCGGGATGGTAGTTTTAATGTGACGATGGCCCGATCTTTCGAAAGGTACTGATAAGTCGATTGTGAAACTGCTAAACAAAATAATCTCTTAAGAAAAACCCATGGAAAACTAAAGGGGTGCGACCTCCTTAAATAGGGAAGGGGGAAGCCGCACTTATGTAATAAAAAGCGGTGCGGTAGTATTCATGGTAACCCTAGGTTGACCCTAGATTTAGGGCTATTGCCTATCAGCTTCGATCCATCTCCTCCTCCCCCTTATTATTATCCTCTTCTCCTACCTCCCTCCCTGTCGCCATAGCCGGTAACCCTAGGTCGACCCTAGATTTAGGGCTATTGCCTATCAGCTTCGATCCATCTCCTCCTCCCCCTTATTATTATCCTCTTCTCCTACCTCCCCCCCTCTCTTGATTTACCCAAGTTCCTTTTCGTGTTTAATTTGTTATTTTTGATCTCTTGAGATGAATCAAGTGTGGTGTTTTGGTGGCTACAGTGAGGCTCGAGGTCAAGGCATGCGCCGGGGGAGCATGGTCTGGCTGTCGAGTGCACATAGCTCGTCCTACGCTATGGCGGCTTGCCTTCTCGATAATTTTCCTTCCCTCTCTTCTACTTATCTACCATTGGCTAGTAATCTTTGTGATGTCTCTATGTGCTCTAGTGATGCTATGTGACATTCAGCTGGTTGCTTATTGGCTATGGGTTATGCATGATTTAATACTGGGAAATGGACGCTAATATTATGGTTAATTTGTGGACTACCTTTACTGGTTGATGATTGGATTGCTTCAGGAAGGGTTGACGACTTGTGCTTGGCGATCGCTTTCTTGGTTGCTTGTGCGTCGACTGGTGATGACCTCCTCCTAGGGTTGACAGTCTTGTGGCCTATAGTCTGGCTTCTTGCCGGCCTCTTGCTCCTAGTCGACTTGCCCTTGCGGTGGCTGATGCTCTGAGGCTGTGGAGTTTGAGGCTTTGGGATGGGAATGGAAGAAAGGGATGGTTTGCTGGTGTTGTGGTATTTCTTCTCCCTTCTCTTCTACTTGGCTGGCGGTGTGTTCTCTTTTGCTTGCGGCCATGCTGTGCTTTCTCGATGCCTTGCTATCCCCTCTGTGACAGTGGCTTCCAGATGAGCCTTGCTGGCTTTCTAGAGGGTGTTGTGCTGGCCTTACTGTTGTTGCGTGGTTGCTGAGGGTTATTTTGGTAATTGGGTAGCTGGCTAGTGGCTATGGTCTTTTAAATATAATTTAGGTTTGTTTACACCGAGTGACTATGGTTGTGAGAGGTCCCGACTGGCCCTTGGACGATCAGGTATCTCCGTGAATGGACCGCCTTGCCCGAACTTAACCTCTAGGGCTCTGATGGCAACTTCTTTCTCTTTCTTTACTTTCTTATTTTCATTTGATTCTTTTGTTCGATCTTTTTCGTCATTTCAATACCAACTTACTCACCAAGGAATTAGCAGTGCAGTGTGTGTTCATTAGTGGATTCTAATGTATGAAATGTCATTCTTGTAATTTTATTTAATATTGATGTATACCTACAATTATGTATTAATTCGAATGTAATTTTCTATTCTCTTTTGACCTGAATGTAATCGGTATGTATAAGATGATTTCCCCTTTATAAGTGAATCTTTCTATTATAATTATGAATCACTGATAAGGAATAATTGAGTTTTGATTTGCAATACAATATGTTGGTTTATTTAATCGCACTTGTTAATTTGAATTCCCTCAGATAGCCGAGTATAGAATTTGATCCCTAATATTAATTTGGTCACTTAATCATTATTAATATGCTAATTATGTTGATTAGGTCAGTTACAAAACACAGGACATTACATCCCTCCTTACAAAAGATTTTGTCATCGAAATCAGGGTCTTAGTTAAGCAGGCTCAGATAGTTGATGCATAGATGCTCTTTCTCCCACGTTGCCTCTCGTGTTGTGTGGTTCCTCTACTGAACCTTACAAAAGTAGATCGTATGTTTCCTTAACTCTTGATCCTCGATCTATAATATCCTCCTTAGACACTCCTCATAGGTCAAATCTTCTTGTAAAGGAATGCCCACTCTAATTATTTGTTTTGACTATTGGCTCAGGCATTTTCTGAGTTGAGGCACGTGGAATACATTATGAACTCTGGACAATTGCTTAGGTAACTCTAGCTGGTAAGCGGAACTGCCTTTTGGTTCTAGTATCTTGAATGGTCCAACACATCTAGGGCTTAGTTTCCCTTTCAATCCAAATCAACGGATTCCCCACATCAGTGACACCTTTAATTATACATAGTCACTCGGTGCAAAGGTAAGGTCTCGTCTCCATTGATTGGCATAGCTCTTTTGCCGGCTTTGGGAAACTCTAAGCCTGTCCTTGATTACTTGAATTTTCTCATCATTTTCTTGTACAATATCAGGGCCTAGTAAGGGTCTTTCCCCAACTTCATACCAATAGATGGGTGACTAACACTTTCTATCATATAGAGCTTCAAAAGGTGCCATTTGGATACTTTCTTGAAAGCTATTGTTGTAAGCAAACTCTGCTAGCGGTAGGTGTTTGTCCCATGATTCTCCAAAGTTTAAGGCACATGCTTTCAGCATGTCCTCAAGAATTTGGTTGGTGCGTTCAGTTTGGCCATCGGTTTGTGGATGGTAGGGCGTACTGAAATTCAATTTAGTGTTGGAAATATGCCCTAGAGGCAATCATAGAGATGATGATATTTCGTTGTATCCATGATTTAATAGATGTTCCTTGAATATTGCCTTTGTGTTGATTAACAAGTATGTGACTTGTTTGTGAAACTCTTTACTTATATGGTTATTCTAAAGTTGTCCCTAGTCGGAGTTCATGTGAGGACACACGTGAATAATGGATTAGCACATGTATCGGTTGATGACCATGTTTCACAGGTCATAGACATGGAGATGTCAAACCAATAATGTGGACACATGTTTAGAACATGGGGTTGGACCGACCCAACATGAGACATAACAATTATACTTATGGTTCTCTCTCTACACAATGTGTACGCCTTGTCCTTAGACCTGAGATTGTCGCATGTACTTGAGATGTGAATCGACCTACTTAGGGGCTATCAAACGCTACTCCGTAACTGGGTAGTTATAAAGGTAGTTTTCGGGTTTGTCATGAAGCATGCTACGAGGCATGGTCAGTCGAGATGAGATTTTCCCCTCTCTACCCGAGAGAGATATCTCTGGGCCCCTCGAGTGATCGGATCCAGAAATGCATGGCCATGCTACTTAAGGTTAAGAGTTAACCTAGTAAGGGATTCCGGATCACAGGATCGAGAAAGAGTGGTCAGCTTGGAGCTCGACCAAATATCGTGAGGCAAAGGGATTGCCATGTACATAAAGTTGTGATGGTTCGTTCGATATGATCTTTGTGTATGTTTAGGAGTTGGCACGTCTTGCTAGAGGCCGCTACCAACTATTGACCGAGTAGGTAAACTCGTGTCATGTCTAAACATACGTGAACCCATAGGGTCACACACTTAAGGGCTGAAGCCTAATTCGGATTGGATCCGGGTTAGACTGGGTATTGAGTCCTAATGGGCCTCCATTCGCTGAAGCCCATTATAAGGACGTCTATAAAAGGAGGGCAAGGGCGCACAGGGTTGAGAGAGAATTTCGTGACCTCCTCAAACCCTGGCCGCCACCCCTCCCACGCCCTGGGCGCTCGCGCGGATCTAGTAATCCGGCGTGCGTCGCTTCCTCCCGTACGTGTGGATACCTTTTGGCGGCGCTGCATCTGTAGCGTTTGGATGAACCGCAAGAGAGGAGTTGTACGTTGGACGCCGCGACGAGGACGAGGAAGTAGTACGACTACTCTGCCCCGACGTGCTGCATCGACGTAGTACGACTACTCTGCCCCGACGTGCTACATCAATTCCGCACCTGCGCGTCTAGTGGTAATTCCGTGATCTATAACTGCAGTGATCTTGGTTTACGGGTAGAATTTTTATTAATTTGCGCTAGCGTAGCCTACCCGTAGTCCTACAGTGGTATCAGAGCCATTGCTGTCATGTTATAGGTTCGGGTGATTTGCATATGGTATGATCGATGTGATCGATTGTATAGTTCTGGTAATGGATAGATCTGGTTTCCGTGATCATGCTGCTAAGGTCGTGCCACAACATACCCCTACCGGTCGGTATCACCATCGGGGTAGACAGTGACACGTAAAACCGATTGCGGAATGCGAAGATCAATATGATTGGTCGAATCGGAACCTAGATTAATAATCGATATTCCGTGATTATGCTGCTAAGGTCGTGCCACAACATACCCCTACCGGTCGGAATCACCATCGGGGTAGACAGTGACACGTAAAACCGGTTGCAGCATGCGAAGATCAATGCAAATTGGTCGAATCGGAACAATAGTCGATTTGGGGTAAATATGATTTGCCGATCAAAATCCTAAGTAAAATACCGCGAGGGGCGCTGCCCCTTCGAACCCCGCGGGGGGAAACCCCCTCGACCCCCTTATCCGGTAGATTGCAATTCTATGCATAACTTGTTTTTGCAGGATGTTTGTGACCGGTATGGCCTAATGTGTATGTGATGCATGTTTGTAATATTTTCATGACCTGCGTGTCGTGGGTTCGGCAACACGGCTGGAGCCATTGTGTTGTCAAAATATTGTATTAACGGCCTGCGTGCCGACTTGTGATGATTCCTTGTATCCATGTATTTTATTACTAGCTGTTATGAGTAATAGCTTATAATAGTACTCGGAGGACACATCACTTGGAGGGATGGCACACATTAACCATGGAGATGGAGATCATCATGGTGGACAGATTCTATGGCGATGGAGATCACCATGAGAAAATGGGCCATACTGAGTCACAACTGTGTGAATGCTATTCCTGTTTGTTTTACTCCTATGCATGTTTGAATGGTAGAAGTATAACGATCCCTCACAAAATGTTAAGTTAAACATATGCCCTCCCAACTAAACTCTGCACCATCCCATGTCTTGTAAATTGATGGTGGGTCTATAAAATTAGGGCACCATCGACTTTCCTTGACTAGATGGGTTTGTATCGGATACATACATGCATAAGGGTTGGTGAACTTAACAAGGTTATCATAAAGGTTATGGGCCTTGGGGCATAAAGGTTGGGCGCCGAGGCATAGAGATGTCACCCAACAACAAGAGTCATATAGAGATATGATTAGTAAAGGTGTTACTTACCGAATTACCTTGTCTCCTAGCGGTGATGCAAAAGCTCACTAGTAGACTAGTTAATTGCGGATCTTGAATCGCTAAGAATCAATAGAGGGATATTGATTTTAGTGGGAGTACATTCTATTAAATTTGTTTAATACAGTTTACTCTATCATGGTTTTATTTGTCTTAGTATTTTGCATTTTCTGTTGTAGATCAATGGCATCTAACAACCGCGCACACCCTTTTGCTTTGCGATCGATTCTTGAGAAAGAAAAATTAAATGGAACAAACTATTCGGACTGGGTCTGTAACCTGAGAATTGTTCTCAGGGCAGATAAAAAGGAAAACGTTCTAGACACCCAAATCCCAGAAGAACCTGCTGACAATGCGGCTGCTGCTGTTAAAAATGCCTACAAGAAAGCATGTGATGACTCTCTTGAGATTAGCTGTCTCATGCTTGCATGCATGGAACCTGACCTTCAAAAGCAGTTTGAGGATCAGGAAGCGTATGATATGATCATGGCGCTTAAGGACATGTTCCAGACACAGGCCAGGACTGAAAGGTTCAATGTCTCTAAGGCTTTTCTGGAATGCAAGTTAACAGAAGGTGCACCCGTAGGCCCACATGTGATCAAAATGGTTGGTTACAGTCAGACTTTGGATAAACTTGGTTTTCCAATTAGCCAAGAGTTGGCAACTGATTTCATTTTGGCGTCTCTACCACCTAGCTATGGACATTTCATTTCGAACTACCATATGCATGGGGTGGAAAAGGGCCTTAATGAGCTTTGTGGGATGCTCAAAACAGCAGAGAGTGACATTAAGAAGTGTGCAGGGCCTAGCCATGTGATGGCTGTGCAGAACAAGTCTAGCTTCAAGAAAAAGGGTAAAAAGTCATGGGCAAAGAATAAGGGCAAGGTTAAAGATATGATCTCAAAGCCAACGCCTAAGCCTAATGCTGGACCTGGAGCTGAGACAGTATGCTTCTATTGTAAAGAGACTGGCCACTGGAAGAGAAACTGCAAGAAGTACATGGATTCCGAGGAATGCAAGAAGAAGGCTGGAAGTAAGACTTCCACCCATGGTACACTTGTCATAAATGTTTTTGACATTTTTCTTGCTGATTCTCCTATTAACTCTTGGGTATTTGATACCGGATCAGTTGCTCACATTTGCAACTCGATGCAGGGGCTAATAAGAAGTAGAGGAGTCGCAAGAGGTGAAGTTGATTTTCGCGTCGGAAATAAAGCAAGGGTTGCTGCGTTGACCGTCGGCACCATGCAACTTCAGCTTCCTTCAAGATTTATTATGGAATTGAATAATTGTTATTATGTTCCTAGTATGAGTCGAAACATTTTATCCCCCTCATGTTTGATGAGAGATGGTTATTCATTTGCAAGTAAAGACAATGGTTGTTTGATCTCTAAAAATGAAATGTTTGTGGCTTTTGCGCCCATTGTGAATGGGTTATTTATTTTAAATCTTGATGATGCGCCCATCTTTAACATAAATGCTAAAAGACTTCGACCTAATGATTTGAATCCCACCTATGTTTGGCATTGTCGTTTGGGTCACATAAGTGAAAAGCGCATGAAGAAGCTCCATGATGATGGTCTTCTAACTTCGTTTGATTTTGAATCATACGAGACATGTGAAGCTTGTTTGCTTGGTAAGATGACCAAGTCACCTTTCAAAGCTTCTTTTGAGAGGGCATCAGACTTGTTGGAAATCATACATACTGATGTATGTGGACCAATGAGCACGACTGCTAGAGGTGGATTTCATTACTTCATAACTTTCACTGATGATTTTAGTAGATATGGCTATGTCTACTTAATGAAGCATAAGTCTGAAACTTTTGAAAAGTTCAAAGAGTTCCAGAATGAGGTTGAAAATCAACGTGCCAAGAAAATTAAGGCTCTGCGATCTGATCGTGGTGGCGAGTATTTGAGTCATGAATTTAGCAATCATCTGAAGAGTTGCGGAATTGTTCCACAGCTAACACCGCCCGGAACGCCTCAAAGAAACGGGGTATCCGAGCGGCGTAATCGGACCTTGTTGGACATGGTTCGATCGATGATGAGCCAGTCAGATCTACCATTATCATTTTGGGGTTACGCTCTAGAAACAGCAGCTTTCACACTTAATAGGGTACCGTCTAAATCCGTAGTTAAGACACCATATGAGATATGGACTGGGAAGAGTCACAGTTTGTCTTTTCTAAAGATTTGGGGATGTGAGGCGTTTGTCAAGCGACTACAGTCGGACAAGCTCACACCGAAGTAGGATAAATGCATTTTCGTGGGATATCCGAAGGAAACCTTTGGATATTACTTCTACAACCGACTAGAGGGCAAAGTGTTTATCGCTCGAAGTGGTGTTTTCCTAGAGAAAGAGTTTCTCAACAGGGAGACAAGTGGAAGAACGGTGCAGCTTGAAGAGGTTCAAGATGAACCAATCGGGGAAGACTCGACGAATGATGCCCACGTGGCAGAACAAGTTGAGGAACCCATGGCAAAGGAAGCACCACCACCACGAAGGTCGGAAAGGCTCCGCAATGCGCGAGATATGTTATTGTTAGACAATGATGAGCCTACGACCTATGCGGAAGCAATGATGGACCCAGACTCTGAGAAATGGCAAAGTGCCATGAGATCCGAGATAGCATCCATGGGAGACAATCAAGTTTGGAACTTGGTTGACCCGCCTGATGGTGTTAAAACCATAGAGTGCAAATGGATCTATAAAAGGAAGATTGATATGGATGGAAATGTTCATATCCATAAAGACTTGTCGCAAAAGGTTTTCGGCAAGTTCAAGGAGTTGACTACGATGAGACCTTCTCGCCTGTAGCGATGCTTAAATCTATACGGATCATTCTAGCTATTGCTGCATATTTTGACTATGAGATATGGCAGATGGATGTCAAAACGGCTTTCCTTAATGGAAATTTAACCGAGGACGTGTATATGATACAGCCCGAGGGTTTTGTCGATCCAATCAATGCAAGAAAAGTATGCAAACTTCAAAAATCCATTTATGGATTGAAGCAAGCATCTCGGAGTTGGAACATTCGTTTTGATGAAGTGGTCAAAGGGTTTGGCTTCATCAAAAACGAAGAAGAATCTTGCGTTTACAAGAAGGCAAGTGGGAGCTCGCTCGTATTTCTAATCTTATATGTAGATGACATATTACTGATTGGAAATGATATTCCTATGCTCGAGTCCGTTAAGACCTCACTGAAAAATAGTTTTTCAATGAAGGACTTAGGGGAAGCGGCATATATTTTGGGTATTAAGATCTATAGAGATAGATCAAAAAGGCTAATAGGATTAAGCCAGAGTACTTACATTGACAAAGTGTTGAAACGGTTCAACATGGAGGAGGCAAAGAAAGGGTTCTTGCCAATGTCTCATGGCATAAATTTTGGCAAGACTCAGTGTCCTTCGACAACTGTTGAGCGAGATCGCATGAGTAAGATTCCATATGCTTCGGCCATTGGATCTATCATGTATGCTATGATATGTACTCGCCCAGATGTTTCCTATGCTCTAAGTATTACGAGCAGATACCAGGCTGATCCCGGTGAGAGTCACTGGACAGCGGTTAAAAACATCCTCAAGTATTTGAAAAGAACTAAGGATGTGTTCCTAGTCTACGGAGGTGAGGAAGAGCTCGTTGTAAATGGTTACACCGATGCAAGCTTCCAAACCGACAAAGACGATTACAAGTCGCAATCGGGTTTTGTGTTCATTTTGAACGGTGGTGCGGTCAGTTGGAAGAGTTCCAAGCAGGAGACTGTTGCTGACTCTACAACGGAGGCCGAGTACATTGCAGCTTCTGAAGCAGCAAAGGAAGGTGTTTGGATAAGGAAGTTCATATCTGAACTAGGTGTGGTTCCTAGTGCGTGCAGTCCTCTGGATCTTTACTGTGATAACAGTGGGGCCATTGCGCAAGCCAAGGAGCCAAGGAATCACCAAAAGAACAAACACATACTGCGGCGGTTTCATCTCATTCGAGAGATCCTCAATCGAGGAGATTTAAAGATATGCAAAATACATACGGATTTGAATATTTCAGATCCTTTGACGAAGCCTCTCCCACAGCCTAAGCATGAGGCGCACACAAGAGCTATGGGTATTAGATATCTTCTAGATTGACTCTAGTGCAAGTGGGAGACTGTTGGAAATATGCCCTAGAGGCAATCATAGAGATGATGATATTTCGTTGTATCCATGATTTAATAGATGTTCCTTGAATATTGCCTTTGTGTTGATTAACAAGTATGTGACTTGTTTGTGAAACTCTTTACTTATATGGTTATTCTAAAGTTGTCCCTAGTCGGAGTTCATGTGAGGACACACGTGAATAATGGATTAGCACATGTATCGGTTGATGACCATGTTTCACAGGTCATAGACATGGAGATGTCAAACCAATAATGTGGACACATGTTTAGAACATGGGGTTGGACCGACCCAACATGAGACATAACAATTATACTTATGGTTCTCTCTCTACACAATGTGTACGCCTTGTCCTTAGACCTGAGATTGTCGCATGTACTTGAGATGTGAATCGACCTACTTAGGGGCTATCAAACGCTACTCCGTAACTGGGTAGTTATAAAGGTAGTTTTCGGGTTTGTCATGAAGCATGCTACGAGGCATGGTCAGTCGAGATGGGATTTTCCCCTCTCTACCTGAGAGAGATATCTCTGGGCCCCTCGAGTGATCGGATCCAGAAATGCATGGCCATGCTACTTAAGGTTAAGAGTTAACCTAGTAAGGGATTCCGGATCACAGGATCGAGAAAGAGTGGTCAGCTTGGAGCTCGACCAAATATCGTGAGGCAAAGGGATTGGCATGTACATAAAGTTGTGATGGTTCGTTCGATATGATCTTTGTGTATGTTTAGGAGTTGGCACGTCTTGCTAGAGGCCGCTACCAACTATTGACCGAGTAGGTAAACTCGTGTCATGTCTAAACATACGTGAACCCATGGGGTCACACACTTAAGGGATGAAGCCTAATTCGGATTGGATCCGGGTTAGACTGGGTATTGAGTCCTAATGGGCCTCCATTCGCTGAAGCCCATTATAAGGACGTCTATAAAAGGAGGGCAAGGGCGCACAGGGTTGAGAGAGAATTTCATGACCTCCTCAAACCCTGGCCGCCACCCCTCCCACGCCCTGGGCGCTCGCGCGGATCTAGTAATCCGGCGTGCGTCGCTTCCTCCCGTACGTGTGGATACCTTTTGGCGGCACTGCATCTGTAGCGTTTGGACGAACCGCAAGAGAGGAGTTGTACGTTGGACGCCGCGACGAGGACGAGGAAGTAGTACGACTACTCTGCCCCGACGTGCTGCATCGACGTAGTACGACTACTCTGCCCCGACGTGCTGCATCAATTCCGCACCTGCGCGTCTAGTGGTAATTCCGTGATCTATAACTGCAGTGATCTTGGTTTACGGGTAGAATTTTTATTAATTTGCGCTAGCGTAGCCTACCCGTAGTCCTACATTTAGTCCCTGGAGCAGTTTGGAGACTTTTCCAGAAACTAGAGGTGAATATGGACCCTCGGTCTGAAGTAATAACTCTAGGAATGCCATGTAGGATTACTATCCTTTCTATGTACAACTCTGCTAGTTTGTCGAAGCAGTGTGTCTGTTTGATGGCAATGAAATGGGCTGACTTAGTGAGTTGATCTACCACTACCCATAAGGTATTTTTCTTTCTTCGAGTCATAGGTAAACCTGTTATAAAGTCCATGCTTGTACCCTTCCACTTCCATTCTGGGGTATCTAGCGATTGCAATAATCTTGCGGGATGTTGATATTTGGCTTTCACTCTTTGATAGGTGTCGCATTTATTAACATATGTGGCAACCTCTCTTTTCATCCCATTCCACCATAAACTTCCCTTGATATCCCTATACATTTTGGTACTCCTTGGGTGTATGGTGTATAAGGTATCGTGGGCTTCTCAGAGTATGACTTCTTTAATCCTTGGATGATTGGGTACATAGATTCTACCATGGTTGTGTAGCACTACTTCTTTATCTATTTCAAACTTGGATGGTGGTCCCAACTTAACTCTATTGATTTCCCTAGTTATGAAGGGGTCCTTTGGTTGTTTCTCTTTAATATGCTCAAGCAGTGTCGATTGGAGAGTCATGGTGGTTATAATGGCTACCGTGGGAGAAGGTTGGAAGTCAATCTCAAATTTGGTTATATCTAGTAATAAGCATGGGTCATGATCAGTAAATGAGAGGTGGTTGTAGTGGAATCTTAATACTGAGTGCATCTGCGACAACATTTGTTTTTCAGGATGGTAGTTTTAATGTGACGATGGCCCGATCTTTCGAAAGGTACTGATAAGTCGATTGTGAAACTGCTAAACAAAATAATCTCTTAAGAAAAACCCATGGAAAACTAAAGGGGTGCGACCTCCTTAAATAGGGAAGGGGAAGCCGCACTTATCTAATAAAAAGCGGTGCGGTAGTATTCATGGTTACTGTTCATGTGAATAGTATGGCTGTGAACAGTACCGGCCCAAATAGCCTAAGTGGTGATACAAGGCACTCGGTACACTTTGACTCAGGCTGGAAAAGTGATATGATTTGTTTGGTAGTTTTTGATTGGCTCAGATGGAGTTTGGAGGTGAGACCAGATCTATCTGAAAGTAGACTCCAAGAGCTTTCCAAAGAGTACTCACGGGCTCCGAGAAGCCTTCTGGATCAAAAGTTATGGTCGTTTCAATTAGACGCTGTTAAAAAGGCCGAATCTAAGTCGAACTCGTGAACAGGACTTGGATTGCGCTTGATGGTTCCACTTCTACACTTGAGCTCACGTGGTTCTTCCCCATGGTTCCTAAGGAGAATTAAATCATCACAATAATTAAGTAGTATGCCATTCTTTGAAACATTTGTATGCAAACTTAGGAACACATTCACCTGATGGTTAAGTTGATGTGCTTGCGCTCGAGTCATTGGTCCTTGTATTATAGTTTCAGTTTGTTGAGTTTGTTGTGGAGTCGGCACAGTTGTATCTATGGAAAGGATGTCCTCATCAAGTTTATGGTTAAGTCATAGTCTTTGATGAGATCTAACCATCGTCGTTGCCTCATGTTTAGTTACTTTTGGGTAAATATGTATTTAATACTCTTATGGTCACTGTATAGGGTACATTTGGATCCGAACAAGTAATGTCTCTAGATTTTGTGTGCAAATACTACAGTTCCCAATCTAGGTCATGAGTGGGGTAATTCACCTCATGTGGCCTTAGTTGTCTGGAAGCATATGCTATAACTTCATCCCGATCTCGAAGCATCACAGTACTCGGTGTACTCAATGCCGCTCTCTAGCAAGGTTAATATAGGTGCAGTGGTGAGGAGACTGTTAAGCTTCTAGAAACTCTACTCATAGGCTGATGTGACGATGGCCCGATCTTCCGAGAGGTACTGATAAATCGATTGTGGAGATCTCGACGTTGATGATCCAAAGGCTCCGACCAAAACAGATCGAACCCATCGCAATCACTACACCACTGCTCCGTTGGTTATCAACCGTGCCGAACACGATTGACCTCGCCAAGAAGGCTATCTCCTGCAAGCGAATCGAGAACACAAGCAAGAGAGTACAAGATGCAATCTGAAATTGCGAATAAATATTAAGTTCACAAGTTGGGGTCTCACAAACCGATGAACGGCGAAACTGTTCAAAGACAGATTAATCTAAGCAAAACCCAAGGAAAACTAAAGGGGTGTGACCTCCTTAAATAGAGGAGGGAAAAGCCACACTTATCTAATGAAAAGGGATGTGGTACTATTCCTAGTTACTGTTCACATGCGTGGTACTGTTCATTTGAACAGTACCGGACCAAATAGCCCAAGTTACAAGGCCCTCGGCCCACTTTGAGTCGGACTGGAAAAGTGACGTAGCTTGTTTCGCAGTTTCTGATCTGTTCGAGTAGAGTTTGGAGGTGAGACCAGATCCATCTGAAAGTAGACTCCAAGATCTTTCCAACGAGTACTCACGGGCCCTGAGAAGCCTTTTGGATCAAAAGTTATGGCCGTTTGAAGTTGGCTTGTCAAGCTGAATCCGAATTGATCTGGAGGCCGAATTGGATTCCAAAACCTGTCCAAGTTGAACCCTTGCTTCAATTGGTTCCAAAGTGATGTGGTGCTACAAATATATATATTTTCATCATTAGGTAGCATCATATTCTCATTTAAAATATGTTGAAGTTGAAGAAACGAATTCACCTTTAGTTCATTCTTGATATTGGCCGCTATGGTCGTACGTGATGGTGGCGTGGTCACATCATCCTCCCCTTCTTGATGGAAAACCGTCCTCGGTTTTAACATATGTGTAGTGTCACGTATTGCATGATCTTGATCATAAATCTTGGTGTATGATAACAAACGCAACAAACTCTCATTATGTAATATCATAAGTTCTTTATCAAATAAAGTAAAATATCTTTGAAACGAGCCCACCTCATAATTTAAGTGATGCGTAGGAGCTCTTGTAATTGTAACAACAAGTAGAGCAAATATGGTTGTATCCATAGGGTTCATGTTCTTATCATAGGCTTTGTCTATTGTTATTTCTCAGCTTTCTTCAATAGTTTAGTGAGTAGTGAGGCTATTTGAGAAAACCCTTATATGAACCTACGGTAGTATCCGGCTAGACCTAAGAAACTCCAGATTTTCATGGGATTAGTGGGACGATCCCATGACTTAACGGCATCAATCTTATATGGGTCTACCTCTATGCCTTTGCATGAGACTATGTGCCCAAGAAATCTAACTTGATCTAACCAAAAATCACATTTACTAAACTTGGCATAGAGCTAATTTTCTCATAGGATTTGTAATACAATCCTCATATGTTGAATATGCTCTTCGAGAATATCAGGATGTCATCAATGAACACAACTACAAATTTATCCAGATATTCATAAAGAGTTTGTTCATTAAGTTCATAAATATGACTAGCGCATTAATTAACCCGAATGGAACAATAGTGTATTTGTGATGTCCATAACGGGATACAAATGCCTTTTTAGGAATGTCTTCTGGCCTCACTTTTATTTGATGGTGTCCTGACATTAAATCAATCTTTGAGAATACATAGGCCCCTTTGAGTTGATTGAAAAGGTTATCTATTCTGGGCAGTGGATATTTGTTCTTTATGATGACTTTGTTTAATTCTTGGTAATCTGTACAAAGTCTGAGGCTTCCATCCTTCTTTTCCACAAATAATATTGGGGCTCCCCATGGAGATACACTCTCTTTAATGTAACCCTTAGCTTTTAGCTCATCTAACTGAGTCTTCAGCTCCGCCAATTCTTTTGAGGTCATTCGGTAGTGTCTTCTAGATATGGGGGTTGTACCCGATATAAGATCAATTGAGAAATCTAGCTCTTGGTTTGGTGGCATGCCAAGTAGCTCATTAGGGAATACATCGAGGAATTCATGAACTACTAGTATGTCTACTGCTTTGACTCCTCGGAGGTTGGTTATTCTTATTTTGGATTGTGACGGCTCCCTCCTACCTCCAGAGTATATTAACCGAGAAACATTTGGTCTTCTTATGGAGGCATTTTTGAGTTCACAATATATTTTCACTCCATTCGCGGCTAGCCAATCCATGCCTAAGATTGCATCTAAATTAGTCATGCTAATTACATGGAGATTGGCAGAAAATTTGGTATCTTGGATGAGTATGGGTTGATTTCTTAAGATAGAGGCTACCGTTATAATTCTTTCGGGAGTATGTGAAGGAACGCGCGTAGGCTACGATAGCAGAAAATAAAAAATTTCTACCGCGCACACCAGGACATCATGCTAAGGAGGGATCATAGATCGTTACCACTAGACGCGCAGCGCAGCGGAAGAAGAGTTGGAGAAGCCGATCCAACCACGCGCGTCGAGGTAGTAGTGGAAGTAGCCGATCGTCCCGAACAGATCGTCTCCTCCACGCGATCAACCACACCACGAGCAGATCCAATCTGTAGATTGTTGATACCGATCAACGCCGCAACGAGCAGCGCCTCCACCGGTATCCACACGTCCGGGGCTGGAACGCCGATCGCGAGTGTACCAGCACTCGCGAGCGGCTAGGATTTGGCTCGGGAGGTGGCGGCTAGGGTTTTTCTCGGGAGGAACAGAAGCGTGCATCCCTCAGCCCCCCGCCTCCATATATATAGACCTCCTCACTTGGGCCTCATAGACCGAGGCCCAATAGGAGTCTATCCGGATCTCTATCCGAATTGAGCCCACATCCGAATCACATTCGAATTAGTGTTCCAACCCGTTAAGTGTGCGACCCTGTAGGTTCACGTATACTTGGTCGCAACCCGAAAACGCCTTTCCGGTCACCCTGTTAATAGCGTCCTCTAGCAAGACATATTAACCCCAAAGTATACGTAAAGATCATATCGGCTGAACCTATAATGTTCTCATGTACGAATCCCTTTGCCTCACGATATAGATTAAGCTCAAGGCGAGACCTGTGTCATCCTCTTAATAGCTCAATCACTCTCTCGATTCCGTGATGGATTATAAACTCGTGATTGACTCCTCAATCACCTTGGCATGGCCATGCACTTTCATAATCCATTACATCGAGGGGCCCAGAGATATCTCTCCCATAAGGAGGGGCAAATTCTATCTTGATCATTCACATCCCACTACATGTTTCATGGCAAACCCAAAGACTACTTTTATGACTACCCAGTTACGGAGTAGTGTTTAGTAGTCCCAAAATAAGCTACTACGCAAGTTGGGAACCATGATGATCTCAAGTCTAAGGATTCCACATAAACACTACTTGAGACCAACTGATGACACATGGAATCTCTGCAGTGTCTCATGGCGGGTCTATCCAACATATGTTCACTAACACATGTCCATATTATTGATTTGGTATCTCCATACCATGATCCATGAGACATGATCATCAATCAATACATATGCTGATCTTTGAATCATATTTGTTCCTCATATGATATATAATCAGGGATCATTTAGAAATAGCAACATTTTGACATTAAGAGTCTAATGAATAAGTCACATACTCATTGATCAATAATGATAATGTCTATTTCAAGGAACAAACTAATGCATCATAAACATAGTATGTGATATATATAACATCTCCATGTTGCCTCTAGGGCATATCACTAACAGTCTCCCACTTGCACTAGAGTCAACCATGTAGGTATCTAATACCCATTGCCCTAGTGTGAGCCTCATGCTTTGGCTGGGGAAGCGGCTTTGTCAACGGATCTGCAATGTTCAAATCCGTTTGAACTTTGCATATCTTCACATCGCCTCTCTCCACAATCTCGCGAATGAGATGAAATCACCGTAGAATGTGCTTGGACTTCTGGTGCGATCTAGGCTCCTTGGCTTGCGCAATGGCCCCACTATTGTCACAGTAGAGGTCCATTGGGCTGGAGGCACTAGCCACCACACCAAGCTCAGAAACAAATTTCTTGATCCAAACAGCCCCTTTAGCAGCTTCAGAAGCTGCTATGTACTCGGCTTCTGTTGTAGAATCAGCAACCGTCTCCTGCTTGGAACTCTTCCAGCTCACCGCACCGCCGTTCAGGCAGAATACAAATCCAGATTGCGATCTGAAATCGTCTTTGTCAGTTTGGAAGCTAGCATCGGTGTAACCATTTACAACGAGCTCTTCCTCACCCCCATAGACGAGGAACACATCTTTAGTTCTTCTCAAGTACTTCAAGATGTTCTTTACGGCAATCCAGTGACTTTCACCTGGATCTGATTGGTATCTACTTGTAGCACTTAAAGCATACGAGACATCTGGACGTGTACAAAGCATGGCATACATAATGGACCCCATAGCCGAAGCATATGGAATCGCATTCATTTTATCCCGCTCATCAGGTGTACTAGGACACTGACTCTTGCTAAGATTTATACCATGTGACATAGGTAGGAAGCCTTTCTTTGAATCCTGCATGTTGAACCTTTTCAACACCTTGTCAATGTACATATCTTGGCTTAATCCAATTAGCCTTCTTGATCTATCCCTATAGATCTTGATGCCCAGAATATATGCCGCCTCTCCTAAGTCTTTCATAGAGAAACTATTTTTCAATGAAGACTTAACAGATTCGAGCATAGGAATGTCATTTCCGATCAGTAATATGTCATCCACATATAAGACCAGAAACACGAGTGCGCTCCCACTAGCCTTTTTGTAAACACAAGGTTCTTCTTCATTCTTGATGAAACCAAACCCTTTGATTACTTCATCAAAACAAATGTTCCAACTCCGAGATGCCTGCTTTAATCCATAAATGGATCTTTGCAGCTTGCATATCTTTCCAACTGATTGCGGATCGACAAAACCCGTGGGCTGTGTCATGTGCACATCCTCACTCAGATTTCCATTAAGGAAAGCTGTTTTGACATCCATTTGCCATATTTCATAGTCGAAATATGCAGCAATCGCTAGAATGATCCGAATAGACTTTAGCATTGCGACAGGCGAAAAAATTTCATCATAATCAACACCTTGAATTTGTTTCAAACCTTTGGCCACCAATCGCGCTTTATAGATGTGAACATTTCCATCTATGTCTATCTTTTTCTTGAAAATCCATTTGCACTCAATGGTTTTAACACCATCAGGTGGATCAAGCAAGTTCCAAACTTGATTACTGTGCATGGATTCAATTTTGGATCTCATGGCTTCAAGCCATTTCTCAGAGTCTGGTCCCACCATCGCTTCTTCATAGGTCTTAGGCTCATCGTTGTCTAACAACAATATGTCCCGTTGTTGAGTAGTCAAGAACATGTACCTCTCAGGTGCACGACGTGACCTCTCTGACCTACGTGGTGCCGGTGTGTCCACAACAGGTTCTTCAACAGTTTGTTCATCCTGTTGTGGTTCTGTAGGAGCTGAAACGTTTTTAGGTGTTTCTCGAATTTCTTCAAGTTGCACCGTGCTCCCACTATCCCTTCTTGAGAGAAACTCTTTCTCTAAGAAGACACCATGCCGGGCGACAAACACTTTGCCTTCTCCTTGATTATAGAAGTAATATCCTTTTGTTTCCTTAGGATACCCGATAAAGAAGCATTTATCAGATTTAGGAGTGAGCTTATCAGATTGTAAACGTTTTACATAAGCCTCACATCCCCAAATCTTAAGAAAAGACAAGCTAGGACGTTGTCCTGTCCACATCTCATATGGTGTCTTTTCTACTGATTTTGATGGAACCCTGTTTAGTGTGAAAGCGGCTGTTTCAAGAGCGTACCCCCAAAAAGACAACGGAAGATCAGTTTGGCTCATCATGGAGCGCACCATATCTAATAAGGTGCGATTTCTCCGTTCAGATACCCCATTCCATTGAGGTGTTCCTGGCGGAGTCAATTGTGGAACAATTCCACAATCCTTCAGATGATTGCCAAACTCATGGCTCAAATACTCGCCTCCACAATCAGATCGTAGAAACTTGATTGTCTTGCCTAAATGATTTTGCACTTCATTTTGGAATTCTTTGAACTTTTCAAAGGATTCAGACTTATGCTTCATTAGGTAGATATACCCATATCAACTAAAGTCATCAGTAAAAGTTATGAAGTACTGAAAACCACCTCTGGCTGTTGAGCTCATTGGTCCACATACATCAGAATGTACGAGTGACAATAAGTCACTTGCCCGTTCACCTTGACCGGTGAAAGGTGCCTTTGTCATCTTGCCAAGTAAACAATATTCGCATGTCTCAAATGATTCAAAATCAAATGAGTGCAGAATACCATCTCTATGGAGCTTCTCCATGCGTTTCTCATTTATGTGACCTAAGCGACAGTGCCAAATAAACGTGGGATTCAAATCATTCGAACGTTGCCTCTTTACATTAATGTTATAGACCGGTGACTCTTCAAGAGTAAGAACATATAACCCATTCACCAATGGAGTATGACAATAGAACATATCTTTGAAATAAAGAGAACAACCATTGTTCATAGATCTAAAGTCATAACCTTCTGCTTGCAAACGTGAAGCAGAAATAATGTTCTTGTAAAGAGATGGAACACAATAACAATTATTCAATTCCAAAACTAATCCTGAAGGTAAAGACAATGGCATGGTGCCAACAGCCACCGCAGCAACTTTTGCTCCATTGCCAACGCGAAGATCCACTTCGCTCCTCCTCAAACTTCTACTTCTTCTTAGCCCCTGCAACGATTTGCAAATGTGAGCAACCGATCCGGTATCAAATACCCAAGAATCAGTGGATGAAGTAGCAAGATTGATCTCTATAACATTTATACCTGGAGAGGCAGTCGTACTTCCCTTCTTCTTCTCAAGATCCTCCAAGTACTTTGGGCAGTTCCTTTTCCAATGACCTGATTGCTTACAGTAGTAACAATCTGCATTAGGAGCAGCGCCCTTCTTGACTTGCTTGGCCTTAGAACTGCTCGCGATCTCATCGGGAGCTAACTGTCTTTTGACCACGCCTTTCTTGACATTGGGCTTGCCCTTGCCTTTCTGCATCATCATCACATGATTGCTGCTTTTCTTAATGCTTTCCTCGGCAGCTTTTAGCATCCCATGCAACTCTGCCATGGTCTTATCCATGATGTTCATGTGATAGTTCAGTATGAATGGCTCAAAGCTCGGGGGGAGCGACTGGAGAATCACATCAGTAGCCAACTCTTGGCTAAGGGGAAAACCAAGCTTTTCCAGACTCTCAATGTAGCCAATCATCTTAATCACATGAGGGCTGACGGGATTCCCTTCTGCAATCCTGCACGCAAACAAGGACTTTGAAGTGTGGAACCTCTCAACCCTTGCTTGGTTCTCAAACATACCACGCAACCCCACAATGATATTGTAGGCATCTGTGTTCTCATATTGCTTCTGAAGCTCAGAGGACATTGTGGCAAGCATGAGACAGCTCACATCAAGGCAATCATTCGTTTGCTTCTCATAAGCTCTCCGTGCAGCCGCAGTAGCATTATCAGGCAAGTCATCAGGATAAGGAGACTCAAGGACATACTCCTTGCGCTCTTGCTTGAGAACAATTCTCAAGTTGCGATACCAATCCATAAAGTTCGTTCCATTGAGTTTTTCTTTCTCAAGAATAGATCGCAAATTAAAAGAACTGGATGCGGCATTAGTTGACATGATCTACAACAAAGAATATGCAAAGTTTAGCACTATGTTTATGTTCATCTTTTATTAAACTATTTAACAAAAGACTCCCACTATGTGTTTTGCAACAAAACTCCCTCTAAGTTACATAGTGGGTCAAGATCCTCATTTCACTAATTCCTAGTGAGCTTTGGCATCACGGCTAGAAAACTAGTGACATGGGTAAGCAACACCTTGCTAATCACATCCCTATGTGACTCTTGCTTGTTGGGTGACATCAATATGCCCCGGCCCCAACCTATGCCCCAAGGTCCAAAACTGTTTTGATAACCTTGTTAAGTAAACCAAATGCTTCCGCATGTAGATGTCCGACATCTACCCCAAATAATGATGATAACCGACGGCACTCTACTTTGGTAGACCTACCATGCGGTGATCATTATCTTTTGGTGCAACATATGGAAGGGCATGAACACCTAATTTTATGAGGGATTCTATCCTACCAAAGCAACATATCATTGCATAAGAATAAGATAGATAATATCACAGATAAACACATTTAACTGTGAAGTAGTATGGCCCAAAAAATGGTGATCTCCATCTCCATGTAGGTGTAGACGATCTCCATCCTCCACGTCACTCCTTTAGGCCACCATGCTTGAAAGCTTGTAACCTCAAAACTAGGCTACTACCTATAATAGCTAGAAATTGAAGATTACAAAGATAGATTCAAGCATTAAGGTTGACACGCAGGTCGTTAAATACAATATAGACAGCTAACAATAGCTGAAATAATCATGACACGCAGGCCATGAACGATAGTTACATGCATCACATACATCTCATACATTCCAATAAGATATAGGGCCATACTATTCACATCATTCCCTACAAAAACAAGTTAGACGTAGAATCGCATTCTACCTAACGATGTGAACCCATGACGCTATACCCTACGAAATTTACAGATCCAATCTATGAAATCACAATGGAAAAACTATTCGGCACAACCACCTTATGCCGATCCGAGACATTCTCTAGGAAGCTAGTTTTTCCACTGGGCCGAGGCCATAAGATCCGTAACCTACTAGTATTCGACATAACCGCCTTATGCCGATCCGAGACATTCTCTAGGACACTAGTTTTTTTTCATTGGCCCGAGGCTATCAGATTCATATCCTACTAGTATTCAACATAACCACCTTATGCCGATCCGAGACAATCTCTAGGGCACTAGTAGTGATACAATCTACGCCTCATCTAACCCCGATTCACCGATTGATCTCATCAACCCGTGCTACCATCGATTCATCACATGAACCGATTGATCTAGACTGTAATAGATCCAATCTACTACAACCGCATATCAACATATGCGCTGATCCAGATCGCAAACTAAGCAAGATGGCTCTGATACAACTAAAGGAACGCGCGTAGGCTACGATAGCAGAAAATAAAAATTTCTACCGCGCACACCAGGACATCATGCTAAGGAGGGATCATAGATCGTTACCACTAGACGCGCAGCGCAGCGGAAGAAGAGTTGGAGAAGCCGATCCAACCACGCGCGTCGAGGTAGTAGTGGAAGTAGCCGATCGTCCCGAACAGATCGTCTCCTCCACGCGATCAACCACACCACGAGCAGATCCAATCTGTAGTTTGTTGATGCCGATCAACGCCACAACGAGTAGCGCCTCCACCGGTATCCACACGTCCGGGGCTGGAAACTTGTGATTGACTCCTCAATCACATTGGCATGGCCATGCACTTTCATAATCCATTACATCGAGGGGCCCAGAGATATCTCTCCCATAAGGAGGGGCAAATTCTATCTTGATCATTCACATCCCACTACATGTTTCATGGCAAACCCGAAGACTACTTTTATGACTACCCAGTTACGGAGTAGTGGTTAGTAGTCCCAAAATAGGCTACTACGCATGTTGGGAACCATGATGATCTCAAGTCTAAGGATTCTACATAAACACTACTTGAGACCAACTAATGACACATGGAATCTCTGCAGTGTCTCATGGCGGGCCTATCCAACATATGTTCACTAACACATGTCCATATTATTGATTTGGTATCTCCATACCATGATCCATGAGACATGATCATCAATCAATACATATGCTGATCTTTGAATTATATTTGTTCCTCATATGATAAATGATCAGGGATCATTTAGAAATAGCAACATTTTGGCATTAAGAGTCTCATGAATAAGTCACATACTCATTGATCAATAATAATAATGTCTATTTCAAGGAACAAAGCAATGTATCATAAACATAGTACGTGATATATTCAACATCTCCATGTTGCCTCTAGGGCATATCACCAACAAGAGGGTATCGGGACTATCGAAAGGAAAGCAATAACTCTAGATCAAGATACGTATGCTCAAGCCCATTTCACAGTTTTACAAAACATGATTGAAGTAACCCCATATATTCAATGAACTTGAGACACTGGATTGTGTAATTTGATTCATAGAACTTTGTTTATGCCCATAGCTCACTGTAGTTAGTTTTTATTAGAGAGATGGCATCCACATAGTCGTCGTCCAAAATTTTTTACTATTATTGTCATTTGTCAATCTTGTGGTTTGTCTCAATAGTTGGCAAATTTGTTTTGTGATCTTAAGTTGTTGGCTAATTTGTTTTATGATCTTTAGTACTTCATGATATATGCTTTACTTGTTAGCTACAAGATCTATTTGGAATGGCATGTTACTATTCCAAAGGGACTTTGTAGTAATAATATATACCACATAGACCTTCAAAAGGTATGAAGCAAGTTACACACTCCAGTGTATCTGGTTCAATGAACTTGAGACATTGGATTGTGTAATTTGATTCATAGAACTTTGTTTACACCTATAGCTCACTGTAGTTAGTTTTTTCCTAGAAGAGAGATGGCATCTACACAGTCATCATCATCATCATCATCTGGGTCTCATGCTCCCAAGATTGGGATAACTAAGCGTGGCTGAGGAGTATCGAAAAGGCCAGAGGGCCGAATGACCATTACGGTGGTCTCTTCGGATGGGGTCCCTCTGCAACCAAAGAAAGCAGCGGCATCATTTCGGACTACCTGCGGGATAATTGGAAGGCAATGGGTCCCCATCACCATAGCAAGCTGGAAAGATTTGGCAAAGGATCAAAAAAATCGGCTATGGGAGGAAATTACAAATTCGTTCGAGATCCTAGCAGAAGTATAGGACTCATGCAATGGCAGGCGCTCCTCGCAATGGGAAAAACATGAAAGAATTTTAAGAGCACTCTTGTCAGGCAATACGTGGCCAAGGATCTCACGCCCTTCGCAAGGTATCCTTTTGTGTCGCCAGAAAGATGGGAGGCCTTTGTGCAGATGTAGACAACGACCGAATTTGAACAACAAAGTGCGGCGCACAAGGCTCTCCAGTCACAAAACACTCACCCTCACAGACTTGGCACCGCTGGGTATGTGGGTAAAATCCCACAATGGAGGATGCAGGACGAGGTCGCAATCCGAGCGGAGGCCTCCCCGCCATTTGCCTGGATCGCAAACGAGCGCGCCCAAAACTTGTTAAGAGCGAGGTCATCAACGATGTCTTCGGGTGTCACTTTCAAAAACCTCTCTTTCCAAGTGTCCCAATGCATGGTAAGATATATTAAACTATATAGTTGTTAATACCTCTTGAACTTCATGGGTTCAAAAATAACATGGTTGCCTCTTGCAGCAATCATTGACTACTGAATCTTCTCAAGGCTCCTTTCAAGAATACAGGGAGAGAGATGTACTGTCACAAGCCCTGGGAAACAAGGAGCACCCAGGTCACACACAAGGCTTGGGGGTTTACGTATCTTGGAGGCACGGATTTCCAAATGACTTCGAGACATATAGGAGTAGGAAGAGATCCAAGGCCTACTACAACGAACAAATAAAACATGAGCTTCATAAGCAACTTGAGGAACAACTATCTACCTCACTTCAAGGCAGACTGCCTAACTTCGAGGAGAGATAGATTCATTGAGGGAAGAATTAAGACAAGTCCGCAACCAATCGCAACTCACCCCTGTTATTGTGGTACCCAGTCCCCCTCAAAATCGTAGTAGCTGCGCATCGACACCAATTACTGAACATAGCGATGCACACTTACCTATCGATGACATCCAGGTAATGTACCTCTTTAGAATACTACACAGATCTCTCTCGTGGACGTCTTAACTCATCTTGTATCGTTATGTAGGAGCCCACACCTTGCATCCTTAGAGTCAGGCTTGTTGGCTCCATTCCCATTGACGCTGGGCTAGGGATGGCGTATCCATGGCTATTAAGGACACTAGTGCACAGTGTACATGTCGAGACCAGTTTCATAAAGGTTCAGGTGGACATAATTAATGATGTTTTCAAGACCATCCCTCTTGACAAGCCCCCAAACGAAGAGATTATGACATTAGGGGATGTCGTCCACACATTCATCCAGTGGCCCAAGTGGGACATCGCTCTCGACTCGTCCATGCCATGATCTCCACATCCAGTGGCCCAAGAGGGACATCACCCTGGACCTATCACATCGGCTCCGGTGGCTCCACCTCCAGCTCCAGTTCTGAAGCCTGTTGCATCGGCTCCCGTGGAGACGCCATTGAAAATGTATCATAAGCGAGGGTTTAAGACTCAAGCGAAGAAAATTAAAGTGCGTCCCGAGCTATGGAAGTTCATTCTAGGAGTGTCATTGGTCCCTGAGTCACAATTACCCTGGCTTGGTCTGGTTTGCAATATATTGCATACTTGGTACATGCAAAGGTCCAACATGAAGCCAAACCGGCACAGTGGATTCACTGTGATGTACACTCATGCGTGCATTATGGAATGTCACACGTCTACTAGGAGGAAGATCCTGCGGCGGAATCTCGGGGTACTGGGGAACTGGCATTGAGGGGCCTCCTGAGTCTAGAAAAATAGTAGGGTACGTGGTGGAACTGTAGGTAGTGGTGGATCATTAGGTGGTAGATTTGGTTGGTTTCCTATGGGTCCTCTCAGTCCTTGGCCCAGTGGTGGCGGGTTAGGAGGATGAGGTCCTTGGGCTATATAACGGAATACGGGCTCCTGAAGTTCATTATGCCTATGCTCACTCATATAATATTGGTGCCTCCATCTGCCAAGCATCTCCTCTGATGTCTCAAGGGCGTCTCCAGCACCATAGCATAACATAGCATAGTATCTAAAATCAACACCATATTAGATGCAAGAATACGAGCTATGGGTGATGAAGATTTTGCCCCCACATTGAAGTTGGCATTATTAGGTCATCTAGTATATTGTTGCCCGTAGCTACCTAGGGTGAATGTAGGCACATCGTGATAACCCGTATGACACAACTGATCTCCAAAATTTGACCGAATTGCATGTAAGGCCTCCTTTGCTAGTTGCTGCATAAGTAAATAACCATCTATTGAGTGCTAAGGTACTACATGATCCCAATAATATCCCATACTCAGGGGGATTCCCGTAACTATCACTCCGATCCTTAGCAGTGACCCATCCCCTGCACTACAACAAAACATCCGTGGGGAGACATCATATTTGTAGGTTAGAGACGTTTTGTTTCGTCTCCCACAGACAACTGAGGCACTTTTATAAAGCATCATAGAAACGTCTCTACATGAAGCGTCTCAAAAATATAGAAACGCTCTCTAAGGCGTGCCTATATTATTTGAGACGTTCATTAGAGACATCTGCACTGTATCCCTATAAAGTTAGAGACGCTTTTATAAAAACGGTTGCACCACGTCTCAATTAATATAGGCACGTGCGTTGAGACGTTATGTGCCGTCTCAAGATGTCCTATGTAGTATGTATTTTTATTTTTATTGGTATATATTTTCTTCTATACACACAAATACGTATCCGTATGAGAATATAGTATTCCATATATTTATTATATATACATGTATATATAATAATTTTATAGGCAGCACCATAATATTGAGTACATATTTTATAAAATATAAGGAATGGGCGTAGCACAACAGATATACTGTTATAAAAAAAGCAAACCAACTACAACTGGAACCAAGCCACACCCCGGGCAAACCATTGGCAATTGACAAATTCATCACCATTGCACCCTCCAAACCCCAAAGAAGTTTACATAAGAGAGGTTTACAAATAATTATAGCATCCATTTAAATCAACAGAGTTCACAACTAAATAAAAATCTAATATGCGATAAACACATGTCGGTAAAACATCCTCCAATTTGACACACATGTTTTTTTAAACTGCTATAATAAATCATCAGGTCTATTTCTTCAATCAGAAAATTGTGCATCAGGTCTTCCACTCTGCATTTCTTTTCATAGTCCTCCATATCCTGCAAACATAGCAATATTAACAACGAAATATCAGATATGAGCAATCATGAAAAATCTTACGGTACAAGTTCAGTTAATTAAACTAGAAGTGGCATACCTAGCGAGTAGAACGTTTAGGCTTTTTTACCTGAAGCAATAGATATAAGGAATACATGCTTCATAGCAATACATGTATTTGGTACGTATATAAGGAATAAAGTATAGATCTAGCATGCCAACATTAATACATTTGGAAGAGAATAGAGTGATATTGTGAGGGCAAATAAAAGCAGTTTGCATGTCACATAGAGCTGTGAAATCATAAAATTTCACAAAGCTGAGCCATTGCAGGATATCATGAGCTGCCTCATAAGTTTAAACATTGTTGGTTATTTTCTTCAGCGTGGAAATATGTAGCAGACAAGTAGAAGTTGTACCCAAGATAACCAAGCATGAGTGAAACACCCCAAACAATGCTTTCTCTGCCTTTATTGAATGGACTAACATCCATTGATGCCTGCATCCATGAAGACAAGAAGGAAACAATCACTTCAGAAGAGATGTTAACAGCTCAGCATGCTCTATAAGTAACAAGGGCCATCAGCAAATACAAAGGGGTACTGGTCATATGTGCATTGGCTAAGTACCACCGGAAGTAACTGGTTGGAACACCAATACAATATTAATGTTGAGAATCAAAGTCACAAATATGAGAATTGAAGTTCTATGTTGAATTGAACACAAATATGAGAACTTCTATGTTTCTATTGAATCAATTATTGAACACAAATACTATGTTCCAAAACCATGAACATTGCTATGGTACTCTATTACAAATGGAAGAAAGTAGAGGCACACTGACCTTGGAGGCAGTGGCAGTTCTCAGCCTCCTTGCGGACGACGTCGAGGATGGAGTCGATGAGCTCGGCGCCCTCGGTGTAGTGCCCCTTGGCCCAGTTGTTGCCGACGCCGGACTGGCCGAAGACGAAGTTGTCGGGGCGGAAGATGTGGCCGTAGGGGCCGGAGCGCACCGAGTCCATGGTGCCGGGCTCGAGGTCCATGAGGACGGCGAGCGGGACGATGTGCAGGATCTCCCTCATCTTCAACCTCGCGAGCGAGTGGGATTGGGGGCGGAGCCAGATCTGGCCGGTGGGGGCTGGGGGCAGAGGCGGCGGATGAAGCGAGAGGGGGGCAGAGCCGGATCTGGCCGGGTGGGGGGCTGGGGGCGGAGGCGGCGCATGAAGTGAGAGGGGGGCGGACGCGGCGGATGAAGCGAGAGGGGGGCGGAGCCGGATCTGGCCGGGTGGGGGGCTCGGGCCGGAGGCGGTGGAGGATGAAGCGAGTGCGCGAGTTGGGGCGGAGGAGGAGGAGGAGGCGGCGGATTTGGGGGGCGGAGGCGCCGGCGGCCGGCTGGGGGGCGGAGGCGCCGGCGGAATCGACGGATGAAGGAGGAAAGTGCGAGAGGAGGGCGGAGATGAGAGGGGGACCGAGGGGGGGCGGCGGGCGAAGAGTATCTGGGCGGGCAGGGGAGTTAGGTTTATTATTTTAGGATGGCCCACATGTCAGTGTATTTCACGGGTAAACGGGTGAGATGGGTACGGGTAGAGCTAACCCATACCCATACCCGTTTACCCGATGGGCAGAGATTTCTCCCTATTTTTATACCCGTGGGCAAAGAATGCACAGTGACGACTAGCCCAAGTTCTTTCGGGATGGGTTATTTCGGCTGAAAACATTAAATTCGACCCAACTAAGTGTATATATATGTGTTATACCTTGTATATACTAGTTTTTTGTCAAAAAATTTGGGTATTCAGCTGAATACCCTTGAATCACTGTAGATCCGCCCCTGCCCCGGGCTAAAGCCCACCTTCCCAGGGGCCCAATTCCGCCCCTATTAATGCGTGAACATTCTAAACCTTAGGTTGAGAGTTCGAACCCTGGGATTGATATTTTTTTTATGTTTTCAGCCACTGGACAAAAGCGAAAGAAAAGTCTCAGGTTGTGAGTTCGAACTTTGAGATTGATATTTTTTTATGTTTTATATATATATACCGTTACTTACACCATTTTGTTTTTTTAATATTCTTATATGGAGATAATAGATAAGACGTCTCAAATGATAAATAAGACATCTAAAATTCGTCTCTATACATGAGACGTACTCCAAAACATCTCAGCAGCCGTTTTAATAGAATTTAATAGCGTGCAACCCTTTAGAGCGTCTCAAACTGCGTCTCTATTTCAATTGTGGTTCTAAAAAGAGAGATATGATTCAAAGCGTCTTAAACAAAACGTCTTAATATGTTCATTTTGTTGCAGTGCTGGTAGCTCTTGATAATATTCCGGACCTAGTGCACCCAACTCCTGCAGCATCTGCAACAACAGAAGTACATGCTGCCCCCCTAATCTGAGATGGTGGTATCCTAACATGAACCATCCTACAAAAGAGTAGTAATAATTTATATATGTCTAATCCACTTAAACCTTACTAGAGAAATTGATAATGCTGAATTTTAGAATTACTCTAATATAGAAAGGATATGATGATGAGAATTATTACCACCATACTTAAAGCAATATAGAAGAAAAATACTACATCTATCTCTAAACCTAGGCGTGGCTCTCAAACCATTGCTCTGATACCACCTGCGGCGACCCACATCATTACCATGGGGGTAATAATGCTAGTCAACGGATTATTATTCATTTTAGCCAATAAACATCGCTTTAATGAATAATAAGTCCATCAGAGTGTTGCAGCAGAACAATCATTAGAGATAGAAGATGACATACATTCACATAGCCACGCAAGGCTAAAGTTCCATATAACTTATTCACAAAAAAGAGTCTAGTTCAGAATTCTAATTATACAGAGAGAGAATACAAATACAATACACTAATAACACATGTACCCTAGTGGTAGAGTCTGAGCTGCTCCTAGGTCTCTAGTCATTCCAATCCTCATATATACATATATACATATATACATATATACATATATATATACACATATATATGACGCTGAAATAGAGCACCATGGTGTCTGGGCACCAAGTCTCCCTACCTTTGGATTGCTTTTAGATGTGTGCAAATGTAATATATCAGGCAAACCCGTTAACATTCATTAATTCAAATTGGCATCAATTTGGAAAGGAAGTCATTGGTTTAACATGCTGAATTAATCATGGATGGAAATTCTCAATCATGGAGCCTGGGCACCATAGTACCCTTGGCTTTAGGAATAGTAAAAGATAAGCCAGAAGTTAGAAGCTCAAGCCAAAATGAGCGGAGCAATGTGGTTGAAGTGTTGAATCATGGAAGGTCCTACAGTATAATATTTCTAGATTTAACTTGCCTAAATGAATTGATCTAAAATAAATTCCTAAATGAATCATGTTGTGGGGGTGGCCCAACCCCCAGTGACTGGGCCGTGCGACTAGTCCAACATGTAATAGGCCCAATAGTGTAGATATACCAGTGTAAATATACCAATGTACCCTCTTCCCTTGTAAGTACTAAGGGGTAGACTGGAGATTTCCCATTCTATCTCACTCATATATATAAATCCCCAGGAGGGGCAAAGGGGGACATCCTCTCATTCTTATCAACTCTCCCACAGATCTAGCTCTCCTCTTCCACTTCTACTAGTCCCCTTCTCTACTGTTTGGCCTGTAGCCACAACAGATGGCGCCGTCCGTGGGGACGACTAGAAGTTACGTATGGAAGATATTTCTTCAATATTCAACAAAAGTAGCAGCTATGTGGATCTTCTCTGTTCCTGGGAGCATGCTGCTTCGGGCCATCAATGACAGATAAGTAGTTCGCTTGCCAAAAATTTAACCATCCAAACTATGGAGACGTATGGGCTTTGTCTGTATACTTCGCTTGGTTTTGTAGATGCAGTATCAAATGGATCTAATTGAATCACCCTGTATTGAATAGATCTGTTATCTCTGCTCCCCTGGAAGTACTCACGCAGGGAAGCGATCCCTTGGATGGCCTGGCGGCATGATCCTTCTAGCCAGGGTGGGATGATGTGGATACTTCGCGCAGGCAACGTAGAGCTTTCGCATCGAGCCTCCATGCTGAATCTCCGCACTCTCGACCTCCGCCCGATGGACTCCGCGCCGCCGAAGCAGGGGCTCCGACCTCCGCACTGCAAACATCAAGGAACGTCAAGCTTCACCCCACCCACGCATGCGTCTCCGCTCGGCGCCCCGCATCTCGGCATCGGATCTTCGTACGGCGAGGCCTGCGTGTACTCACTACCGGGCTCAGGAGTTTTGCCGAGTGCCGGTGGCACTCGGCAAAGCACGAGAAACACTCGGCAAAGGTTTTGCCGAGTGCCACCCACGGCATAGCTCACATGTCAAAGTTTCTGACGGCAAAGATATCTTTGCCAAGAGCTTTTCATCGAGCACTCGGCAAAGGCTTTGCCGAGTGCCGAAACGACCCTCGGCAAAAAAAAGCTCAGTGGACGGTGAGAACACGGTGACGACGTATTTTGCCGAGTGCCAGGACGGAATGACACTCGGCAAATCCTTCCAGTTTGCCGAGTGTCGCGGTAATGACACTCGGCAAAATCTAAGCTTTGCCGAGTGTCACGGTAAAGACACTCGGCAAAGAATGTTACTTTGCCGAGTGTTTTTACCATGACACTCGGCAAAGCCTCCCTTTGCCGAGTGTAACACACGGTAAAGTGGCCAAAAACTACCTATTTCAATTGTTTATTGCACCCCACTCAAACAAGTCACAATATATCACAGATATATCAACAATATATCACATATAGTCCAAAAATAATCACCACAAGTGCCATTCACAACCATTCACCAAGTGAATCAACTGCAACCATAATATATCACATATATCCAAGTGCAACCACAAGTGAACTACAAATGCAAATCCAAGTATCTCTATGTACCATTCATAATAAGCATCACAACCACAAGTATCATTCACCAAGCTGGTCACCCCGACTGATGTGGTGGGTCATGAGGCAGATTATTCGAAGCCGCCGATTGATTCTGCACAAAGGAGAAGAGATTGCATGTGTGAGACAAGAATTAAGGTAGGAACATACAAACTTAAACATTCATACTCCACTAGCTAATCTAAGAAGGTATAGCTCATACAAGCAAAGCACAAACGAAAGCCATAAACATGGTAAGTAAAGAGCTCAAGGTAGAGAAGGCAAACTCACAGGAGTAGTTGCAGGAGGAGGTGGAGGAGGGAATAGCTCCGGTGGCAGAGGTTGACCCATCCTCTCGCCAAGACTTTGCATCCACTGAAACATCTGCTCCATCCTCTGCCGCTCGGCCTCATTCCTCTGCCGATCGGCCGCCATCCTCGCCGCCATCTCCTCCCGTAGCCTCTTCTCTTATTCCAGCTGGGCCTACAATATTTCACCCCAATGTTACAATGCAAAGCAAAGGTATGTAAAAATTAATGAACGATGAATAAAACAGAAATAACCTGGAGTGCCTCCATCCGGGACTGTGCAGTGTCCGGCCGTGGGCGTATGGCCGGGCTTGAGCTCGTGCTCCTTGCTCGAATCTGGGAGAGAGTGGGAGTACTGGCCGTGTCGAGTGTGCTATCGCCAATCCAGTACCGCCCATGCTTCTTGCCTCCTCCCACCCTCATGACGACTTCTCCATCAAGGTCCTGGGTGCTCGGATCGTACTCTGGCTCATGGACCGCCCTTGCCATCGATGTGTACTCACTGAGGCGGCTGTGGACGGTCGCATTACTGTACACCGAGGGCGGGTCCTCCGGGTTGTAGTCGACGTCGGACGTCGCCTTGCCCTTGTGGGCCAAAGCCCATGCCTTGAACTGGGAGCAAGGCTGGCCACCATGTGACGACAACCGCGAAAAAAACAGCAAGATGATTAGAAATTATGCAGAATTGAGCGTTATAATAAAGAAATGAATTCGCGTACCCATGTAGCCGCGAATTCGTCGAGGCTACGGTTGCCTTGATGGTGTGGTGCACCTGGCATCATCAAACGCCGCTCCCGGCAAGCATTGTGCGTCTCCTCCCACTCGGCGGCGCACCACTTGTCCACCATCTGTGCCCAGCACTGGAGATGCTGGGCGCACCACCACGGAGGCACCTACACGTCATCAAGTATATGACATATAAGAATATCAAATTAAGCATACTTAATCTCAGAAAAAATCAGTATTAATGTTCTATATTTACCTCCATGTATTCTTCCCGGGTCAGCCTCATGTTTCTTGCTTGAGTTTTGTTGATCTTCACTCCAAGGTAGGTAGCGTTGTGTGTTACGATGGCCTGGACACGCGCCTCGTAATGCATGTCCTTTACGAGTTTATAACAGGCTTTGTGAGCCACACTAGCCGCCTTGGCCTCATATCCCTCCTGGCATCTGAAGAAATCCTGCATATAGACGCGATGTATCCAATCATTATTTCAAGAATGTCTAATGAATGCGATGTATTGAGCAATGTAGTGCGAGGAAGACTTACCCACAGCTCGGCCGTCACCTGCACCGCCTTGTTGGCGAATACCCTGCCATCCCGATCTGGTAAATCGGGGAAGGCGACGTAGTGGTCCCACGTGTAGGCCGGCTCCTGCCCTCCACCAAACGCAACCAGGCCAGGGAAGTGTAGCCTGCACAAAAGACCCAGGATGCCATTGACATGGCGTTTGTGATCTCCTGCAGCCACAAGCGTCCAACCCCTGCCAAGTGATTAAGATAAATTATTAGTTTCTATTGTGATTTTCAACATATCAAATGAAAAAGTAGTGATAACATCTAAAGTTACTTACCTAGCCCCAGTGGGTTGAATCAGCGGGCGTCTCTCACGAGGTATCGGTCGCCTCGGGAGGGTCGAGGGACCTCGCAACCAGACACCCGACGAACCAGAGGAAGCGGAACCCCTTGCCGCCTCCTCCTGCTCCTCCTCCTCCTCCTGCTCCCGCTCCTGCTCCCGCTCCCGCTCCTCCTCCTGCTCCTGCTGCTCCTCCCGCTGCTCCTCCTGCTCCCTCTCAAGAGTGCTCCTGCTCCTCCTGCTCCTCCTACTCCTGCTCCCCGACTGCTCAGCTGCATCGGGCCGTCTTTGGTAAAGCGACCTTACGTTCCTCATACCGCCCACCATCTTTGTTCAATCACCTGCAATTAAAAAGAGTAAACCAATAAGCACAGATAAACAAGACGTACTTAGAAAGAGATGCAAAATAAACAAAACATAATTAGAAAATAACAAAGTATTACATGTATTAGAAATAATCATCATGATCGGGATTAGCTGGATCATAAGTCTCATCATCACTATCAGTCATGTCCATATAATCAACACTATTCGAAGGAGCAATGTTGTCATCACTGTCATTGCCTAAATGTAATCGCTGAAGTAATTCTAAGTCCTTCACATTTTGAACCTCATCTCCAGCGTCCTCGTCAACAACCCTTTCATTGTCTACTTCCATTCCGATCGCTTCGGTTAAGTCTATCTCAAAACTCCCTTCTAGCCCCTCTTCTTGAAAGAACTCTCCGTCATATGTGTTTGGGTCAAAGTTGTAATCACAGGCTCCATGAACACATCCATATTATTCCCCGGGTGTTCAGGAATTATCAACGACAAGAATATGTTCTGTCGTTGGAAGAGGACGCCGGGGGGGAGATTGAGGGGGATAACGAACACGGGCCAACAAGTGTATGGGGCGGCCATCATTCCATAAGGATTGAACCCATCTGTTGCCAGCGCAACACGTACATTACGAGCCTCTAGAGCTTTCTCACGATGAATCACATCAAAGTGGGTCCATGCTTCACCATCGGATGGATGTACCAGCTTCTCAGGATTGTATCGACGTCCATTTTTGTGCCATGTCATCTGTTTCGCGGTTTCCTCGGTCATGTATAGCCGTTGGATCCTCGGTATGAATAGAAGGTACCGTAGGATTTTCACGGGGATCGCAAGCTGCCTCTTCTGACCATCACCAGAGTCTACCTCCAGGAACCTAGAGGATCCACACTTTGCACAGTACTTTGCTTCCGCGTGTTCTTCCTAAATAGGATGCACCCCTTCGGACAAGCATGTATCTGCTCATATGGCATCTTAAGTGCACGAAGGAGTTTCTTTGACTCGTACATGCTCTTTGGCAGAATGTGACCCTCCGGAAGCATGCTGCCAAAAACTGTCTGTTGTGGCTACAGACCAAACAGAGAGAGATGGTAGTGGAGAGGTGGGGGTGTTCTGTCTCACCCTCCCCGTCATCTTGATATATATATATTCACATGGGGTATACTTTTACAGCTATGCCCTTACATCCATACATCCCCATCAGGGGCACTTATGTCATTACACATGTTACTCTGGTTCTTATAACCTCCTAACAGGCCTGCTGGGCTTAGGTGGGGGCCACCCCTACGACAGGAGCCTCTCATGGTGAAGGGCTTCACAGGGCCGAAGCCATGTCGCCGAGTCCTTTGGCCCCCTCCGTCCCCTGTGGCCTGTGAATTTCTCCAAGCTTGTGGCTGGGGAGCCTGAGGTCTGGGATGGAAGGTGCCTTGTTGCAGCAGACGCGCGTGCTCCGTCCGCTATCCTTCGAACGGGTGGCAGCGGAGGCTGGCGCCTAGCCCCAAGTAGACGCGCGAGCTCTGTCCCCTACCCTCCGAACGGGTGGCAGCGGAGGCTGGCGCCTAAGTCGAAGCCGAGGCACGCGCGCTCCGTCCCCTACCCTTCCAACGGGTGGCAGCGGAGGCTGGCGCCTAGCTCGAAGTAGACGCGCGCGCGCTCCGTCCCCTACCCTTCGAACGGGTGGCAGCGGAGGCTGGCGCCTAGCTCGAAGGAGACGCGCGCGCGCTCCGTCCCCTACCCTTAGAACGGGTGGCAGCGGAGGCTGGCGCCTAAGTCGAAGCCGAGGCGCGCGCGCTCCGTCCCCTACCCTTCGAACGGGTGACAGCGGAGGCTGGCGCCTAGCTCGAAGTAGACGCGCGCGCTCCGTCCCCTACCCTTCGAACGGGTGGCAGCGGAGGCTGGCGCCTAGCTCGAAGTAGACGCGCGCGCTCCGTCCCCTACCCATCGAACAGGTGGCAGCGGAGGCTGGCGCCTAAGTCAAAGCCGAGGCGCGCGCGCTCCGTCCCCTACCCATCGAACGGGTGGCAGCGGAGGCTGGCGCCTAGCTCGAAGTAGACGCACGCGCGCTCCGTCCCCTACCCTTCGAACGGGTGGCAGCGGAGGCTGGCGCCTAGCTCGAAGTAGACGCGCGCGCTCCGTCCCCTACCCGTCGAACGGGTAGTAGCGGAGGCTGGCGCCTATGTCGGAGCCGAGGCGCGTGCGCTCCGTCCCCTACCCTTCGAACGGGTGGCAGCGGAGGCTGGCGTCTAGCTCGAAGTAGACGCGCGCGCTCCATCCCCTACCCTTCGAACGGTTTGCAGCGGAGGCTGGCGCCTAGCTCGAAGTAGACGCGTGCGCACTCCGTCCCCTACCCTTCGAACGGGTGGCAGCGGAGGCTGGCGCCTATGTCGAAGCCGAGGCGCGCGCACTCCGTCCCCTACCCTTCGAACGGGTGGCAGCGGAGGCTGGCGCCTAGCTCGAAGGGGACGCGCACGCGCTCTGTCCCCTACCCTTCGAACGGGTGGCAGCGGAGGCTGGTGCCTAGCTCGAAGTAGACGCGCGCGCTCCGTTTTCTACCCGTCGAACGGGTGGCAGCGGAGGCTGGCGCCTAAGTCGAAGCCGAGGCGCGCGCGCTCTGTCCCCTACCCTTCGAACGTGTGGCAGCGGAGGCTGGCGCCTAGCTCGAAGTAGACGCGCGCGCTCCGTCCCCTACCCGTCGAACGGGTGGTAGCGGAGGCTGGAGCCTAAGTCAGAGCCGAGGCGCGCGTGCTCCGTCCCCTACCCTTCGAACAGGTGGCAGCGGAGGCTGGCGCCTAGCTCGAAGTAGACGTGCGCGCGCTCCGTCCCCTACCCTTCGAACGGGTGGCAGCGCAGGCTGGCTCCTAAGTCGAAGCCGAGGCGCACGCGCTCCGTCCCCTACCCTTCGAACGGGTGGCAGCGGAGGCTGGCGCCTAAGTCGAAGCCGAGGCGCGCGCCCTCCGTCCCCTACCCTTCGAACGGGTGGCAGCGGAGGCTGCCGCCTAGCTCGAAGTAGACGCGCGCACGCTCCATCCCCTACCCTTCGAACGGGTGGCAGCGGAGGCTGGCGCCTAGCTCGAAGTAGACGTGTGCGCGCTCCATCCCCTACCCTTCGAACGGGTGGCAGCGGAGGCTGGCGCCTAAGTCGACGCCGAGGCACGCGCGCTCCGTCCCCTACCCTTCGAACGGGTGGCAGCGGAGGCTGGCGCCTAAGTCGAAGCCGAGGCGCGCGCGCTCCGTCCCCTACCCTTCGAACGGGTGGCAGCGGAGGCTGGCGCCTAAGTCGAAGCCGAGGCGCGCGCGCTCCGTCCCCTACCCTTCGAACGGGTGGCAGCGGAGGCTGGCGCCTAAGTCGAAGCCGAGGCGCGCGCGCTCCGTCCCCTACCCTTCGAACGGGTGGCAGCGGAGGCTGGCGCCTAAGTCGAAGCCGAGGCGCGCACGCTCCGTCCCCTACCCTTCGAACGGGTGGCAGCGGAGGCTGGCGCCTAAGTCGAAGCCGAGGCGCGCGCGCTCCGTCCCCTACCCTTCGAACGGGTGGCAGCGGAGGCTGGCGCCTAGCTCGAATTAGACGGGCACGCGCTCCGTCCCCTACCCTTCGAACGGGTGGCAGCGGAGGCTGGCGCCTAAGTATAAGCCGAGGCCCGCGCGCTCCGACCCCTACCCTTCGAACGGGTGGCAGCGGAGGCTGGCGCCTAAGTCGAAGCCGAGGCGCGCGCGCTCCGTCCCCTACCCTTCGAACGGGTGGCAGCGGAGGCTGGCGCCTAGCTCGAAGTAGACGGGCACGCGCTCCGTCCCCTACCCTTCGTACGGGTGGCAGCGGAGGCTGGCGCCTAAGTATAAGCCGAGGCCCGCGCGCTCCGACCCCTACCCTTCGAACGGTTGGCAGCGGAGGCTGGCGCCTAAGTCGAAGCCGAGGCGCGCGCGCTCCGTCCCCTACCCTTCGAACGGGTGGCAGCGGAGGCTGGCGCCTAGCTCGAAGTAGACACGCGCGCGCTCCGTCCCCTACCCTTCAAACGGGTGGCAGCGGAGGCTGGCGCCTAGCTCGAAGTAGACACGCGCGCTTCGTCCCTGTGCTGAGATTGGAGCTTGGCGCCGGTATGGTTGCGCTCCGGGGCTGTTGTGACCTCGCAGTCTGGTAGTGCACTTTTAATGGCGGCTGGAATCACACCGACGCCTGGCCTGGCAGAAGTCAGGTTGTCGCGTCGTGCTGTCTGGCATTCTGCAGGTGGGACACGTGGCGACTCACGACTGGTGCGTCGTGGGATGTGAGCGGTTGCGTGACCGCGGCCATTCGCCTCGTCCCCCGGGAAGTCGAACGCGTGTTAAAGGTGTGGAGGCGTTGTACGCTGCTTGGCCACCTACCTGGCACGGCCCTCTAGGCCCCGGCGGTTCTTCTTTCCAAATCTTGGGCAGCCGAATCGCTGCGAATTTGATCTGTCTGTGCGTTGAGCCATATGATAGGCGAGCGGCCTTTATAAGGTGCTAGTGTTGAGGTGGAGGCACCCTTTCTTGCTTGGCTTTTTGATCTGCCGCTTTGCTTCCGCCCGTGCTAATTGTCGTGCCAGTTGCTCCTTTCCCTTCTTCTTCTTCCCTTGTCGCGAAGAGCGATGGCTAGCCATGACGACGCCACCTACCATCCCCGCAGTGGTTCCTTGCCTAGCCAGGGCGAGATGTCCCATCCTTCCAAGGAGTACAAACTGGTGCCGCGGGGGAGCTCGCGCGCCAACAAGTGGTGGAACGCCATGGAGCACTCGGGAGGCTGCTGTTCCCGTGTGCTGGGGAAGAGCCGCATGACTGAAGGGACGCTGCAGCGACTCGTGGATGAGGGGAAGATCGTGGATCGCAATGGGGCTCGCCTACCCCGTCGGGACGAGACGGAGCCGAAGCCCGGGGCAATGGAGGCGATTATTTTTGTCGCGTTCTTCAACGCCGGCCTTCGAATGCCCTCCACGTTGTTCGTGGGCGAGGTCCTGCAGGCCTACAAGTTGGAGCTAGCCCAGTTGACGCCCCACGCGATACTCCGCCTAGCTGACTTCACGTGGGCGATGCGGACAGAGGGGTGGCGTCCCAGCGCGAGCTTATTCGCCACACTGCACGACGCACACTGTCGACCCAGAAAGGTCGACGGGGCAGTGTCCAACTTCGGCGGTGTGGACTTCGTGCTCCGGGCGTCATGCGCGACGTTGTTCCCTGTGCCAGCCTCGTCGGGGCAATGGGCGTCCGGCTGGACTCGGCGGTGGTTCTATCACACCGTGACCGACAAGAGCGGAATGCAGTGCCGAGGTGGGCCGATCTCGTTTAACAGTACGCCGAGTCTGAAGACGGAGATTGACGACACGCGAAAGCTACAGAGTCTTGTCGGTGTCGCCCATCGAATGAGCGTGCGCGACCTAGCCGAGGAGTTCACAATGTATGGGGCGGCGCCACTCTCCTCCCGGGGGAAGTATGTTGGACAGAACGGCCCCCGCGAGGACGGGTTCGATCCATCCGTATCTCTCCTGCTTCCGCCCTCCGCTCCTTGTAAGTCGCCCAGCACGCTTTACGCGCGCCATTGTATCTGTTTGGTTTCCGCCTGACTGACGTGATCTCTTGCGCAGTGGCTCGGCTAGAAGATGCGGAGCGCGCGGTTGTGGCGCTCCTCGGCCCGTACACGCTTAAGGAGCACCAGGCTCGTGAGGCCGCAGTCAAGGCGGCTAAGCAGGGGCGGGTAAACCGCACCTGCGAGGCTCTGGGCATTACTGTGCGCGAGCGCGCAATGCCGGAAGAGCTTCCCGCCGGGACTCCGGGCGCTCAGGACGGTGAGAGCCCCACGGGGGTGTTATCTTGGCGACGCCGGGCCCGTTCCCCGGCTGACGTATGCGACCCGGCAGCCCCCTCGGTGGCTAGCATAGCTGAGACGGGGCGTGCGACCGGCGGTGGGCCTGGTCATATTGCTTCGGAGGAGCGCGCCGCCTCGAATCCCCCGGCACCTTCTGCCGACGCCCACGAGCCCGTGCGCGCGGCCATCGTTGAGTTGGAACTCGCCAACCCGGGGGGTGGCGTCGTTCCTGGCGAGAAAACCACGGTTGAAGGTGCGTTATCAACCGCAGCGGCCGGCGAGGGCGCGCCGCCTACAAAGGAAGCCGTGGGGGCGACGGTAACCGTAGCTGGAGTTGCCGCGGAAGAATCGCCTGTGCCACCGCAGGCGAAACGCCCTCGGACCCAGTCCCCGCTGCCAGCGAGGGGTCGATACACCGTTGCGGGGCCGAGAAGACCTCCTCCCCGACCGTCGAGGCGCCCGCCTCCCCCTGGGTGGTCGAACCGGCGCCACTTCCTACCGCGACAAGGGGCGCAGGAGGTAGGCGTGAGTCCCTTTCTTCACCTGACTTCGCGAGACTCTCTCCGATCTGCTCGCTCATTCTGCCAACATCAGGAGAGACGAAGTCTCCCGGACGTGGCGAAGGATCGAGCAGCGGAGGTATGCGCGAAGTCGGAAGCCTTGTGCAGGGTGCCCCGCAGGTGCCTGCTGTTGTTGACGTGGCCGTGGCCTCGGTAAATCCTGGCGCGTTGGGGCCGGGGCTCGCTCGCTCGGACTTCCTCCCTCGCCCGGAGATATTTTGCGACCTCACCGCAGCCGCAGAGCGTGCCGACAACGGCCTCAACCGAGAGATGTTGTCGTCATGCGAGGGGGAACTCCTAGCGCTTGCGCTACAGGCCTCCGAGATGAGGGTAAATATGTGCGCTTCAGCTTTGTAAGGTACTGCTGGACGCCTGCTGATTTGTCATTTTTGCCAGACGCTTGCCCTCAGCCGGTCCTTTGACGAGGCCCGCGTTCGGGAGCGGAGGGCTCTGGAAGCCAGCCTTCGTGAAGCAAGCAACGCTCTCGCCGCGAAGGATGAAGAACTTCGCACGCTGGAGGGCGCCATGGTGGCCGCAGAACTCGAGGCCACGGAAGCTAAGTGCGCCGCGGCCGAGGAGCGCGCCGCCTTCGTGCAGCAGATCGCCGTCCTAGAAGGGGAGAACGCCCAGCTGGCGGAGTCTGCTGCCGAGAATAGCCTCGTCTTGGAAAATGCGTCCATGTCGGCGTGGCGGGCCATGGAGTCTCTGAACCAGGCCCTCCGAGATCTGTGCATCAGAGTACCGAACAATACGCACGGGCCGGAGGCCCTGTCGGAGACGCTCGGGTTGATTGAGGAGGGGGCCGGCGTTGCTCTTCGTGGCGCCAGAATGTTTGGCGAGCACTGCGGCTATCTTGGTGCGTGCTTCGCCCTCGCCCTGCTTCACACTCGTGGGTGTAGACATACCCATGAGCTAGCAAATCCTCAACTGGATCTTCCCGACCGACCAGAGGTCATGTCGGACGCCATCCGCTCCATCAGGCCTAGCCTGCAGAACTTCCATCAACAGATCTGGGGCAGCCTTGGGGAAGATGCAGCGAGGGTCGCCGTGCAGCAGACGCTGCATGGGGAGGGGGACCTCCTCCAGTGGCTCAAAAGGGTCCTTCAGCGTCACGGCAACGACGGCACGGGTTCGTCCGCACCGCGCCAAGGCTGAGCAGTTGGTCGGATAGCGCAGGGGGATAATGTACTGGTTCTTACGCTTGTAACCTTCTAACCCCTTTGCTTTTGCAATGAATCCAAGTAGTACCTTATTCTTGGTGTTACCTGCCGCCGAACGCGAAGGGGAGAACACCTCCGCACCTTGTTTATACTCCGTAGAGCGCGCAGGGAGGGCATCCGCGTCTTATTCAAAGAATGGTCCGGCGCGTGCGGAGGCGAACCCCGCCGCTACGACTTTCCTTATAGTCCGGAGACTCGCGCGTGCGGAGGCGGACCTCAACGCTACGTCTTGTTTAAAGTCCGTAGACTAGCGCGTGCGGAGGCGGACCTCGACGCTACGACTTCCTTTATAGTCCGGAGACTCGCGCGTGCGGAGGCGGACCTCAACGCTACGTCTTATTTAAAGTCCGTAGACTGGTGCGTGCGGAGGCGGACCTCGACGCTACGACTTCCTTTATAGTCCGGAGACTCGCGCGTGCGGAGGCGGACCTCAACGCTACGTCTTATTTAAAGTCCGTAGACTGGTGCGCGCGAGGGCGTCCCCCCGTTGCGTCTTATTTAGAGTCCGTAGACTGGTGCGTGCGGAGGCGGACCTCGACGCTACGTCTTATTTAAAGTCCGTAGACTGGTGCGTGCGGAGGCGGACCTCGACGCTACGTCTTATTTAAAGTCCGTAGACTGGTGCGTGCGGAGGCGGACCTCGACGCTACGTCTTATTTAAAGTCCGTAGACTGGTGCGTGCGGAGGCGGACCTCGACGCTACGTCTTATTTAAAGTCCGTAGACTCGTGCGTGCGGAGGCGGACCTCGACGCTACGTCTTGCTTTATAGTCCGGAGACTCGCGCGTGCGGAGGCAAACCTCGACGCTACGTCTTATTTAAAGTCCGTAGACTGGTGCGTGCGGAGGCGGACCTCGACGCTACGTCTTATTTAAAGTCCGTAGACTAGTGCGTGCGGAGGCGGACCTCGACGCTACGTCTTGCTTTATAGTCCAGAGACTCGCGCGTGCGGAGGCAAACCTCGACGCTACGTCTTATTTAAAGTCCATGGACTAGTGCGTGCGGTGGCGGACCTCGACGCTACGTCTGGCATTATAGTCCGGAGAATCGCGCGTGCGGAGGCAAACCTCGACGCTACGTCTTATTTAAAGTCCGTGGACTTTGTTCTGCTCAGCGCGGACAGGGGATGCTCTGGGAACAGCAACCTTTATTGAACTCCCATTTGCGCGGGCGAGCATCGCATAACAAAGGGCTGGTGGCTCTACGCTTGCTGTCCTGCTTCTAGGCGTAGTAACGCCGCAACCTGTCCGCGTTCCATGTGTGCCGGAGGGCTTGTCCTTCGAGCGTGGCGAGGCGGTACGCCCCCTTTGGCAATGCCTTCATCACGATGTACGGGCCTTCCCACTTGGACTCCAGCTTGCCAACGGTCTCCGCCTAGAGCGCCACTCTGAGAACGAGATCCCCAGGCTTGAACCCCCGCGGGCATATAGAGCGGTCCCGAGTACGCATTGTCTGTCGTGCATACTTCTCGACATGGTGGGCTGCATCTGCCCGTATCCCGTCGAGGAGGTCCAAGGACACACGGCGCTCCTCTTCGGGTGCATGGACGAGGACCCTCCGCGAGCCGGCCTTGATTTCCTCGGGCGTCACCGCTTCGTCACTGAAAAGGAGCTTGAACGGCGTGAATCCCGTCGGGCGCGTTACCATTGTGCGAAGCGACCATAGAACGCTGTGAAGCTCGCTTGGTCACTTGCCCTTTGGCAATCCGACCAGGCGCTTTTTGATGGCGGCGGAGATGGCGCCATTCGCCCGTTCGACCGCCCCGTTGGACTGGGGATGCCCTACCGAGGCGAATCGGAGGGTGATGCCCATGCTGTCACAATAGTCTTTGAAGAGGGTGGCGTCGAACTGCAGGCCGTTGTCAACCGTGAGCTCCCAGGGCACACCGAAGCGACATATGATGTTTTGCCATAGGAAGCGCTGTATGGCCGCAGAAGTTACTTTGGCCAGGGCGACCGCTTCCGGCCATCTGGAGAAATACTCCAGCGCGACTACCACGAACCGGAGGTCCCCTGGAGCTTGGGCAAGTGGTCGTACTATATCAAGGCCCCAGCGTGCCAGTGGCCACACCGGGGGAATGGGGTTGAGGCTCGTCGGGGGCCTGCGGATGATGCGCGCCATCCACTGGCACCCTTGGCACCGACGGACGAGGTCCTGGGCGTCGGTGATGGCAGTTGACCAGTAGAAGCCTTGCCCGAACGCCTTGCCGACTAATGACCTCGGTGCCAGGTGGGATCCGCACACGCCCGCGTGGATCTCCGCCAGGACCTCCTTTCCCCCCTCAGTCGAGAGGCAGCGTAGGAGCGGTGCGCAAACCCCTCTCTTCTAGAGTATCCCTTCGAACACCTGGAAGGACCGTGCGCGGTGCTGCAAGCGTCGAAGCTCGGCAGGGTCCTCCGGCTCGGCGATGCCTTGCAAGAAATTGAAGATAGGCTCTCGCCAATCTCCTGGCCGATCAATGCGGTGGATGAGTGCCGCGTCCCGGTTGTCCTGCGCGATGGCCGCCTGCGCTAATATCTCGTAAAACGCCCCCTCAGGGGGGCAGTTGCTGGCTGGCCGCCTTAGCGAGGGCGTCGGCCTGCTCATTCTCCGCGCGGGGGATGGCCTTGACGGTGACACCCAAAAAGTGCCTTTCCCTCGCCCTCACCGCCGCGAGGTACTTGGCCAACTCAGGGTCCTTGGCTTGATATGACTTGTCCACATGGCCAGCCACCAAGCGCGAGTCGGTGCGGACCAACACCCGTCTCGCGCCGACTGCCTTGAGCTTCGCCAGGCCAAAGAGCAGTGCCTCGTATTCAGCCGTGTTGTTGGTGGCGGGGAAGGCAAGGCACGCCGAGTATAGGAAACGCTGTCCTTCGGGCGTGACGATCACCGCCCCTACGCCCGCGCCGGCGACGCTGTAAGCTCCGTCGATTGTAAGCGTCCAGACGGGATCATCGTGCGTTTGGACGGGTTGGGCCGGCGGGGTCCATTCGGCGAGAAAATCCGCCAGGACTTGGGATTTGATTGCCGTTCGCGAAGCATACATCAAGGAGAAGGGAGCGAGCTCGGCAGCCTATTTGCCGATGCGCCCTGTGGACTCCTTGTTGTGTAGCATCTCTGCCAGGGGGAATGAGGAAGGCACTGTGATCGGGTGGGCCAGAAAATAATGCCGAAGCTTCCTGGAGGCCATGACCAGCGCATAGGCGAACTTCTCAAGCTCCGTGTATCTTGTCTTGGTGCCTTGGAGGGCTTCAGAGACAAAGTAGACGGGCCGCTGCATGGCGCCTTCCTCTAAGATGAGGACGGCGCTGACCGCGGTGGCTGACGCGGCCAGATAGAGCAGGAGGGGAGCCTCTGGTGCTGGGGCGACCAGAGTGGGGAGGCTTGCCAGGTGCTGCTTGAGCTCGTTGAAGGCCTTCGCGCAATCTCCATCCCAACGAAATCCATCGCACCCGCGGAATGTCTTGAAAAATGGCAGGCCCTGCTCCGCCGCCCTGGATAGGAAGCGGCTTAATGCTGCCATGCGGCCCGCCAGCCTCTGGACCTCCCTCGTTGTCTTGGGCGGCTCCATACCCAGGATGGCGTCTACTTTGTCGGGGTTCGCCTGGATGCCCCGTCCGGACACGAGGAAACCTAGGAGTTTGCCCGCCTGCACCCCGAAGACACATTTGTCGGGGTTGAGCTTGATGCCCGCCTTCCGGAGATTGTCGAAGGTCTCCTGGAGGTCCCGGCCATGCAGAGCAAGCTGCCGGGTTTTGACCACCACGTCATCGACGTAAGCTTCGACGTTCCTCCCGAGCTGGGCGGCCAGGGCAATGGCGACGAGACGGGTGAAGGTAGCGCCTGCATTCTTCAAACCAAAGGGCATTCTGACGAAGCAGAACGTCCCAAGTGGTGTGATGAAACTGGCACTACAAGAGATGTGTCATTTTGTGACATATATGGCATGACAAAGGGTCTAAATGTCACTAAATCATCTAGTTTATGACGTTTTTGTAGAGGTAATTTGGCTTAGTGACAAAAATAATATGAATGTCACAAAAAATGTCATGATGCAAGTCTAAATCAATGTAGTGACAATATTTGTTGTGTCATTAGGGCTACTTTGCGAACGTCATAAATTAATGACAAAACTGGTGTGTTAGAAATTATTATATATCCATGTAGTGACAATATTTGTTGTGTCATAGGGGCTACTTTGCGAATGTCATAAATTAATGACAAAACTGGTGCGTCACAAATTATTGTATTGAATTATTTAAACCATCATTTTCCTTGTTGGCATACGGCCCACCTGTCAAGATAGGTCCCACCGCCACGTGGCCCAACCAACTGTTTTTTTAATGAGCTTGCTCAGAGCCCAACCAACTGGTTTTTTAATGGGCTTGGTCAGCTCAGGATAAGCGGACGGAATTATTTAAGAAAAAGAAAAATAAAAGTTGGTGGAAGTGGCGCTCGAACTCATGACCCTGCAGTTTCAGAGAAACAGCCAAACCACCGAGTTACAAGCATGTTTGTGACCCATATGACCACTAAAGGACTTTATCGTAGATCTCTAGTTTCTTCCAGGTAAATGACCTATCTCCAAAACGCATTGTTCGTGCTTGGGAACAAGTAGGGATGGCAATTATGCCCGTTTACCCGTGTACCCGTGGGTAAATACCCTAATAGAGTCTGGTATGAGATGTATTTTTTGCCCACGGGTATGAAAATGGGGGAAAATCTCTGTCCATCGGGTAAATGGGTACGGATATGGGTTAGCCCTATCTGTACCTGTCTCACCCGTTTATCCGTGAAATAAACTGACAGGTGGGCCCTAAAATAATAAACCCTAAATCTCGCCCGCCGCCCGCCCAGTAACTCTTCGTCCGCCCCCTCGCACTCTCTGTGTCTCGCCGCCGCCTCGTCCTCCTCCTCCGCCCCCCACCGGCCGCCGGCCTCCTCCTCCGCCGCATCTGACCCACCCGGCCGCCAGCCTCCTCCTCCGCCCGCACCCGGCCGCCGGCCTCCTCCTTCGCCCCCAGATCCGCCCTCTCCTCCACCGGGGCCCCCCACATTCACATCTCCACGAGCCTCGCCGCCCCTCGCGCACATCGACAGCCTCGTCCTTGCGACCATGCGCCAGCGGGAGCCCGCCGCCAGCCCGCCACCGTCCGCCTCCTAGACGAAGCTAAGAAGATCACCTTCAACCTCACTGTCAAGCAGCTTGTCAGCATCGAACCGGCACCCTGGACCGAGAGCCTCCGCTGCGAGTACGTCAAGCTCATCGACAGCTTCTTCTCCATCCCCTTCCCTTTCGCCTCCCTCCTTCCCTTCACCACCTACGGCCAGGCCCTCAAGGTGCTCGTTCTTTTGCATTTGTTTGGTAATTATCAATTCTTGTGCACGTGTGGTAGCAAGTACTATCAAATAGGTCGGACATTGGGAGGATATGTCAACAGTTTCATAATGTGTTGTTATAATTTGGGGTCAGATTAGGTCAACCTTGTGTAAATCAACTCTTGTCCAAAAGAAAATTTGCTCCTGACGGCTTGTTGTTTTAGGTTGAGTTTGAGTACCAGCCTTATTAATTCACATAACAGTTAGTTCGCTACATTATTGTTGTGTGTAAATTTGCTTGCTCACTATGAGGTTTGGGGACTGAGATGATGTTGACTATTTCTTTATGTCTTTCTTATCTGCTTGTAGTCTAAAGGATGAATCTGCTGCGAATACAACTCCTACTGATTTTCCAAGAACATGTTTTCACATGGTGTATGCATAAAAATGGCCTTATGTGTTCTCATTTTCTTTACATGGATGAGTGCCAAAGCTATCCAACCTAACAGCCAAACTGAGAATCACTAGCAGTAACATCATACTTGGACTAAATCATAAAAATCTGAACTATATGATTGACCTCTTCTACATCCCCTACTTTCAGTAAATTAAGCCAACAGATTCTACCTCATAGTGACATTCTATTTAAATACATATATATTGAGTGTAAGAGCCACAATGCAATTCAGAGTTCATAGGATATCTGTGCTTGACAGACTGCAGTTAGGCAATGCCTAATTTTCATTGCTCACCTTGTGATAACTGATAAGTACATCTCCCAAAGACTTTTGCATGTTGAAACTGAGAACTCCATACATAAGACATCAGTTTCCATACATAAGGACCATAGACCTCATTACATTCCATAAGACATCAGGTTCCATACAATAGGACCATAGAAGGTTCAAGACCCATAAATAAGTAGCACAGAAGGTCCAGGACCCATAGACATGATAAGTACCATTCCATAGACATCAGGTTCCATACATATTAGCCTATAAGATTCACGACACATTTTGTTCTTTGATCATCAAAAGAACTATGTAAATATTAGCATATACGAACTGTCCTAAAGGACTCTCATTTTGTTGACAATTAGAATTGAGTAAACACATTTTATGTTGAGAATCCAGAAGCAACTAGCATTTGGGGAAATTATAATTCCAACCAAGGTCTTTGTTGTTGGTTGAAATAGCACCAGTATCCCTTTAGCGTATACATATGAAGCCATTCTTGCTTATGTTGCTGCTGCAACTGGGGAAAGGCTGCAGGAAGGGAGGATCACAAGCTTCATGTCAACAATCCCATGAGCATGAGCTCTTTTTACTTGCAGCTGATCTCCCTTGTTCACTTGCAGCCAATCACTACTCTTCACTTGCAGCTGATGTCACCTCTTCTTTTTCCTCCATTTCAAGTTTGTGCGGGTGTTGGACAACTCAAAACCCAGATCATGAGATCCATAACCACCCCACTATGTTACTGAGTTTTATTTAGGCCTAAAATCTTTTGCCTTCTTGTTTTCCTGTCATAACTATGTTTGGCTGTGAGGCGCATACCTCAGCATCTTAGCACCTTGTTGCCTTGAGCAGAAAGGCGCACACCTCACCTAAGATGCTGTGCCTGGAGCAGCTTGAGGCATTTTACTAAGCTGCACATTGCCTGAGCACCTAAGCGCGCACTTTTGACAGCACTGGGCAGGCTTTAACTGGCAATTGCCAGGAAGACAAATTTAGTTTTCTAACTTTATACGACAGATGCTTTATTGTCTCTTACGCCATCACATGGCTAGCATAATTTATGGAAGATACACTTCCATCCTATATAAACAATATTAGCATAAACTAAAGAATACCTGGAATTTTGCTGTTGGCCTCAAGGCTCAATGCTTTTATTGATAAACAGGTCAGACATTACTACTATCGCCTTGTTCGACGCATGAAGAAGCTTCTGGGTCCTGAGTTCTCACTTGATGCAAAAAACTCCAAGGACACCATTGCTGCTATGCTCCGCTGGTAATTGATTGAATTTATGATGTGTGAATTGATCTGATAAGATGTAGGTCAAACTACTATTGATTTTATTTATATAGCATAATAGTGAAAGCCTAGTAGCTGACCTCAAAATGTTTCGGAGCTATCTTTCTGGCATATCATTTTCCCAGGAGGATAGGACTTTATATATCTTGTCTTTTTAACTTACAAATCATATAAAGGAAGCAGATCCACAAGCACCTGCAAAGCTGAAGCTGCAGTTATTTCCAATAAATGAAGCTACACGGAAGGCATTGGAGAAGGTAAAAATGTGTCTTTGTTGCTACTTGCTAGCAAGCTGCAAAATGAATCACATGTTTCAGCAACAGCTGTATTTGATACAACAGTTATTGCTGGTTAATTATTGGCCAGAACACTCAGATCCTTGTAGTCGATAAAATGTCCATGATAGATGAAACATGATGTATAAATAACTTGATTAGTGCTATTTGCATTAAAAATAAACTTTTTTCTATGGTCAGTGTGGAATTGAGATATTCTTTTCTGTTCTCAAACCTGCGAACAGCTTGAGATATGACAGCCCTATCTCCTCTTAACAGGATGAACATAATCCACATCTGGAGCTCACATTAAGCTCTAGGAAAAAATATCATCTGTGCTAGAACATCTGAACCGCAAGTGGGGCAACTCAAACATTGCATCTGGAGAGCTTGTGCTTTTTCCGTATTGTGCTCATCAAGAGGATTTAGCTACATATCAGAGGTGGACAACAAGAGATACTGTTGCAGTGGCTGACGTTTTTCTGTCGGTGAATAGCCCCTCTGTTTTCCGATTAAGGTATAGATTTTTTTGTAATATAAAATAGTAATCCACTAGACCATTAGTGGACAACCATAATGATTGCTAACTGTTGTATGCGCTTTTTTAAATAAGGTATGGTTGGTTTTCCCTTGCTGAGCTTGAAGCAGGAGCAAATGAAATATCTTTGACCCACTTTGAGAATTGCATGATACCTGAAGACATCCAGGACAAATCTTCCTCAGGGGCTTGTGTGCAAAAGGATGGTACTTTGCTCAGTGACTTCACTTCTGAGCAACCTCCTTATAATCCGAAAGATCAGTCGGCATTGTTGCTTGCTACGCCATCTAGTAGAGGCAAGAATGCTGAGGAGCCAGAGCGGTCCATTAATGCTCCCCCCTCACAGTTTGGCAGGCAAAAGCAAGAACAAGTTCCTGCAAACCGAGCTTTTGAGGTCCTACTTTCTGTTTCATGCATCCTTTTGTCAAGTGAACATCCCTATGGTTGATCCTCTACTTTCTAATCATTTCTATTATACTTCAGGTTGATCTGGGGATATCTGAAGGAGAGTGGGCAGATACCCTTACTGATATTAGTGTTGGATTCTTACTGACAGAAGCATCAAAGTGCGCTAATTCGGATTTTCTAGGGACTTCTGTTGTTAAAAATGCTTTGTTTCTTGAGAATCCCTGTAGCTATGACTCGTTTGATGCTGCTGTTGCCCTTCATGCTTCTCGTTATCAAGCAGCAGAGCAGCTGGCCCGTACATCCCATTCGACCATCTGGGGTGCAGAAGAAACATGTGATGAGTTCAGTTTTAACTTGGCAGCAGCTAGGAAGCAGGAAGGTTCAAACACTTCAGCTAGCAGCTCTCCTGACAGTGACAATGAAGTTCATTCTTTAAATTCAGAAGGGTTCCAAGGTTTCCTTCAGGTTTGTTGTGATTTTGGGGGTTCTCAACAAGGAAGCATGCAGAAGAAACTGAGAAGCTGAGGAAGCAAGGAAGTGAGATCCAAGGCTTCCTTCGTTCCTTGTTTGGCAGCAAATTTGCATCATCTGATGCTGAGTAGTAAGCTCTCAAACTTAGGCTATAGATGAAATTTTGGTGGCTAGAGTTATCATTTTGATATGGATACCTGTGATGAGGTTGAGACAACAATTATATGTATTTTGAATTTGTGTTGAGACACCAACTTTATGTGTTTTGAATTTGGTGATGCATGAAATGCTTGATATTTAATATCCGACCTGATTTGATTTGAATGTGTGTTGAGACAGCAACTATTTGTGCATTTTGTTGGATGGTTTGAATGTATGGGCTGATAAAAATATATGAGCTCAAATTTGTGGGCTGAAAAAAAAATATGGGCTGCAATCATAAAAAAATGGTACCCATCGGGCCAGAGAAAAAAAAATAGCCCAATTACTGTTTCAGCCCAAATAATTTATGACATTTTTTAAATCTGCCACGTCAGCGTGACATCAACATTTTATGACGTTTCTAAATCTGCCATGTCATCTGCCACGTAAGCATTTTTTATGACGTTTTAAAATCTGCCACGTTAGCATTTTTATGACGTTTTTAAATCTGTCACGTCAGTGCCACGTCAACATTTTATGACGTTTTTTATCCTACGTGGCAGCTGCCTACGTGGCAAGGCCTAGGATTTTGTGACATAAAACAAATGTCATAAGTTATTATGACATTAAAATGAATGTCATAATTTTTGTGACACGGGATAAACAAGCGTCATTAAACAAATTTGTGACGCTCATTTTTTGACATAACGATTTTCGTCACACCGATGTCATAAAAGGTGAATTATGACATAATTTTAGATATTATGACATAAATGATATGTCAAAAAATGACACTTCTCTTGTAGTGTGGTCTTCTCCTCGTCGTCTTTGGCCATGTATACCTGGTGGTAGCCGGAATAGGCGTCCAGGAAACTCATGAGTTCGCACCCAGCAGTGGCGTCGACCAGTTGATCGATGCGCGGCAAGGGGTAATTATCCTTCGGGCACGCCTTGTTGAGTGACGTGAAGTCGATGCACATACGTCAGGCCCCGCTGGCCTTTTTGACTAGCACCGGGTTAGCGAGCCACTCTGGATGGTGGACCTCGCGGATGACCCCGGCGTGAAGAAGCTTCGCCACCTCTGTTTTGGCCGCCTGCTGCCGATCCATCGACATACGCCGAAGCCTTTGCTTGACCGGCTTGGCGTCGGGGCGGACCGCCAAGCGATGCTCGATTACTGCTCGGTCTACGCCCTTGATGTCCTCCGGGGACCATGCGAAAATGTCAACGTTGTTCTGAAGCACTCGGAGCAGATCCCGTTCGGCCCCCGGTGGGAGCCCCTCGCCGATGGACACAAACTGCCCCTCCGCCTGGAGCGGCACCTTCTTGACTCCGCCCTCGAGCCGAGGCTTGGGCGTCCATCCGGGGGCGGAGGGCCCGTCGCTGAGCGTGCCGGAGAGGGCATGCACCGGGCGATGCGGAACGCGGCTGCCGACCTCGGCACGTCTGGCCAGGTCCTGATCGCCGAAGACGGTGATAACACCCTCCGGGCCCAGAAGCTTCACACACAAAAAAGCGTAGTGTGGGATCGCCTCGAAAGAGTTGATGGCGGGTCGACCCAGTATGGCGTTGTAGGGATGTGGGATATCGACGACGTCGAAGATGACATGCTCGGTCCGGATGTTACCCTTGTTGCCCTCCTGACGGAAAGTGACCGGAAGGGACACGTGCCCCAAGGCCTGCAGCGGTTGACCCCCGAAGCCTTGAAGTGGAGCTCCTGGCTGCTCTAGCTGGCTTCGGGGGATCCCCATACGGTCGAGGGCCTCTGCGAACAAGATATTCGCGGAGCTTCCCCCATCGACAAGGACGCGCCTGACGTCACAGCGGGCTATGTGGGCCTGGATGACTAGAGGGTCTTGGTGAGGGTACTCCACACCCCTGGCGTCGTTGAAGTCGAAGGTGATGTTGCGGGGCGGCATCCACAGTTGCGGCTGCTCCCCGGGGGCTTTTGAGGAGGAGCCTCCGGTGATGACGCCGACGGTGCGATGCTGCGCGCCCTCCGTTGCGATGGCTCGTATGGGGCTACCCCTTGGGTGCCCCGCGTGGGCTCCAGCGAGGGGCCGAGGAGGCAGAGCCCGAGACCCGGCCATCACCCTCCGCAGCTCCATAACCGTGGTGCATGCCCTTGTGGAATGATCACCGTAGCCGTGTACCTCGCACCACTTGCCATAGTGTAGGAGCTCTTGTTCTGTGTGGGGTTGGCCGCCGCAATCAAGTCCGCCTTCCGATCCCCGGTCTCCCCTCCATAAGGCGGGGTCGGGTCCTTGGCGGGCGCTCTCGGTGTCGAGGACATGATGGGCTGCCTGCGACCTGCGCTGGCGGCGCCGAGGTTTATGCCTGCTCCTCGAAGAGCCTTCCTGTACCCCGGTATCGCTGCCTCGGGGAGGGCCTCCTCGGGGCTCTCGGCTGCGGCCTTGCTTCGAGGAGGGACCACCCGCCCCCACTTCGCGCGGGGGGCGCTCCTCATGGGCGAGCCCAAGGGCGGTAATGCTGCGTCTTCGCGCATCCTCCTCCGCCCGCGCGTACTCGTCCATTTTGTCGAAGAGCTTGGCGACTGTCTTGATTGGCCTCCGCGCGTTGTACTCGGCCATCGGGCCCGGACGAAGGCCCTGTATGGCTGCATTAACGACGGTGGTTTCATTAATGTCTTTTACTTGGCACCGGATCTTGGCGAAGCGCTTGAAGTAGTCTCGGAGCTTCTCCGAGGGTCTTTGCTTCACGGCGAAGAGTTGGTCCGTATCGACTCGCTCGACGTAGTTTCCTTGGAAGTTGTTGTGAAGGCGGACGCGAAGCTGCTCCCACACGTAGATGGAGCCCGGCTCTATGGTAATGAACCAAGAGAGCGCCACTCCTTGCAGCGCGAGGGGGAGTCCCTTTGCCTTCGTGGTGTCGTCTCCGCCCGCGGCTTCGATCACGGTTTCGTACACGCGCACGAACTCACGGGGGTCCGTGTCGCCTTTGTACGAGTCGACGGCGCTAGGGAACTTGAAGTCTTCGGGCCATGCCGCCTGCTGCAGCTCCGCCGAAAGCGGGGACTCCGGATCTACGCGTCTCAGCGGCACGCGGCTAGACGCGGGGGCTTCGCGATTGTTCGTCCCCTCCGGCATGGGCTCGGGCGCGATTAGTGGCACGGCCTGCCGGCTCCGAGCCTCTTGTATATCTCGGACGGCTCCGCGAAGGTCCCATAGTTCCTGCTGGAACGCGTTGAGGGCTGCTAGTAGGGCGCCTTCCACCGCAGGTGCTGTCGGGGCCGCCGGAACACCCAGCGAGCAGGTCGGTGCAGGGATCCTCGCCGCAGGATCTCTGGATCCGCCGGATGCTTCGTTGCGGCTACCCCCGGCCGTCGGATCCGCGCTGCCGGCGAGGGCGGCGGGGGCTGTCGTTGTAGCGGCGCTGGCGGCGCCGGTTGTTGTAGCGTGAGCATCGACGCCCGCGACCACCGCGCCTACGCCGCCGCCAGCTCCTTCGGCGGCCGATGCCGAAGCCCTGGTATTCACGCGCCGCTCCGATCCAGCCGTCTTCTTTCCCTTCGCCGCCGCCGACGAAGCTTTTTTCGGTGCCATCCTCCTTCTTCGGTCTTCAGGCTTGCTCCTGTCCTCCCCACGGACGGCGCCAACTGTTGTGGCTACAGACCAAACAGAGAGAGATGGTAGTGGAGAGGTGGGAGTGTTCTGTCTCACCCTCCCCCTCATCTTGATATATATATTCACATGGGGTATACTTTTACAGCTATGCCCTTACATCCATACATCCCCATCAGGGGCACTTATGTCGTTACAATGTTACTCTGGTTCTTATAACCTCCTAACAGGCCTGCTGGGCTTAGGTGGGGGCCACCCCTACGATACTGTCAACATAGCATCGAAGGCGTCTCGACTCACGCTAAACTGGGACTTCAAGGCCATTACGCGTCCAATGCCATCCAGTTGAGAAACCTTCGTCTGGCCGTGAAGGGGTTTCTGTGCCGCAGACAACATGTCGTAATACGCCTTTGCGGTTGCCTCTGGCTCCTCCTCCCTACGTCCTTCAGCGAAGTGTGCTTCATGATAGTCATTTAACATGTCTCCTACCCCGCCATCAGCATCATAATCCTCGACGCGTGGTCTCACGACCTCCTCTCTCATACGATCGGATTCACCGTGGTAGATCCACCGGGTATAGTCTGCCGTAAATCCAAACTTGCAAAGATGTTTACCCATGACCTCCTTTGTTTGTCGACGCGTGTTTGCACATCTGCTGCAGGGACACCAAGTGGCACGCACTCCTTTAACCTTGGCAAATGCTAGTTCCAAGAAAGCATCGGTCTTCTCAATCCATTCATCGGACAACGAACCCTGACTTGAGCGGCCCGTGTACATCCACTCACGGTCATCCATCCTCTAACATATCAGGGAGTAATATAAGAATCAAATGCATCTACACGATCTTTCTCCTATCTAATAGGTGAAGATAGGTCCTAATCCCACCCGATGATGCGTAGATGAGGTTAGTTTCCATGCTCTACTCCTATCCGAAATAGAATTTCGGCAGCACCTCTCCGCTGTTCTCCAAATACACGTCCTGGCAGGGAGATTGTGTATCCGGAGAACAACAGGGAGATGATGCCTAAACTCTGTCACGGATCGGAGTAGACCATGGAAACTAACCTCATCTATGCATCCTCGGGCTGTCCAAAAAACGTGGACAATTCGAAACAGATACGGTTATAGATATGCAAAGATCTGCATATTTCCAACCGTATCTCTTTCGAACGGGAGACGCCTAACTAGGTTACGTAATCTATGAACATGAATAAATAGCTGAACTGTAAACCGAGCAAGGAAAAGGGTAACTCACAGCACGTAGATTGTCTACGTGGGAAGACAAGCTGTCAGAGCCGAGGGAGACGTCCACGGCTCCAACCCGAGAAGCAGAGGTACACCGCGCAGTCGGGAGCCCAGGAACCGCCCTCAGCCAAGGCAGCGGCAGTGGGCGGCGGCGGTGGACAGTGCAATAGCCTCTCCTGCAAAAAAAGGAACATAATAGTGTCAATTGAAAATTTCGGCAGCACCTCCCCTGCACGGTGAGGTTTCCAAAACCTGCAACAAACGAATAGCACACCGACAACCACACCAACGGCACGATGGCCGACAACCACATATACAGCACGATGGCCAACAACCACATATACGGCCGAACGTACTGTTGTTAGCTAGCCTGCAAGTTAGGTCATTTGGACAACGTACTGTTGACAGGATCATATATATGATTTCCTTTGCCTGTGAATATTATAAATTTTCAAATCTGCTTATGATGTATGGGCCAGTTTTCAAATAGTTAAATTAAGGGGTCACTAACTAAGGAGTGCCTGTGTTGATCAATAGTCCATCAACTCCAGTGATATTAGCAATAGTAGCTAAATATATACATTGCAGTTAGCAATAGGAAGAATTTTCTTCAGTGAGCTAGCCAAACCAACCTGCAGGAGCCGTCGGGCGGGGGAGGCGTCGGGCGGCGGGCGGCCGCAGGGGCGGGGGCAGTCGGCGGAGGCGTCAGGCGGCCGCGGCAGTCGAAGCTGGCGGGCGCGGGCGCGGCGGCGGGCGTGCGGGGCGCGCGGGGGTGGGGCGGGGCGGCGGCGGGCGTGCGGGGCAGGCGGGCGCGGCGGCGGGCTGGCGCGGGCGCGGCGGCGGGCGTGCGGGGCGCGCGGGGGCGGTGCGGCGGCGGCGGGCGTGCGGGGCGCGCGTGGGCGGGGCGGCGGCCGCGGGGAAATTAAAGTTTGTAGCGTGTGTGAGCACGGCCGCGGGGAAACTAAGGTTTTGTTTTTGTGTTGTTTGCCGAGTGCCCCCGATCTGGCACTCGGCAAAGCCCTCCTCCTTTGCCGAGTGCCCCCGATCTGGCACTCGGCAAAGACCTCCTCCTTTGCCGAGTGTCGCCCACAAAGCACTCGGCAAAGATTTTTTTTGAATTCCTTTCCTCCCTTTCTTTTCCATAACGTGTTTTACAAATTTGTTCGAATGTACTTTGAAAATGCCATGTCAAATTCACTCAACAATGCATATTCGATGCTTCTACGAATATTAGAGCATTATTTCATGCAGTTATAGCTCAAATTCAATTTATATCAATTAAAATTCTATAATTGCAGTTTAAAAATTAAAATTATCAAACGGATCCGAAAAATTACCAAAATTTCACATGAAACAATCTCTGTTGTCTATTGCCTGTACAAAAAAGTTTTGTAGTCGAACCACAATTCGACCGTCACTTTGACTCCAAATCTTACCGGATCCTTCTCGACTCTATGCTTCTTCTTCAGAAATGCTTCGGTTTATAAGCATCGTACGTGACAACTTATGCGAAATCTTCTCAATTTTTTACCACAACCTCCACATATGATATCATGACATCTTGACAAATCTCATGATTTTCAGACTTCGTTTGATTTTTTTTAAATTTAAAAACCATTCGGTCACACGTTCGTGGTCGTGTTTCTTGAACAAGATGTTCGAAATTCCTTTTCATTTCACAGGTAAGGCCTCAAACCGGGCTGAATAACATGAATATCATTTTCTACTCATTTTTTTCTATTATTTGAATCACTTGCAGTTCAATTTTGACTTGATTCAAAAATTGCTTGAAATACAATTAATTAATTAAATATAGCAAACAAATACAAAAATATACCAAATTTTAACATGGAGTACCATATGTTGTATGTGGAGAGTAGAAAAAGTTTGAAGGGTAGGAAAGGAAAAGGTTTTATTTCTTTGCCGAGTGCCGCAAAAAAAACACTCGGCAAAGATCTCTTTGCCGAGTGTCAGCTCCAGACACTCGGCAAAGAGCTTTTTTTGCCGAGTGTCTAATATGCAGCACTCGACAAAGAGATTTTTGCCGAGTGTTTTATTTTCGCCGAGTGTCCCCGTGGAGGCACTCGGCAAAGTGGTTGTTTACCGAGTGCCCGATAGATTGCACTCGGCAAAACTCCAGACACTCGGCATATAGCAGCTTTCCGGTAGTGACTCGGCGAAGTGAGCAGACGGAGCGGTACAAGGACCTCAACACGGGACTCTGCCCAGCCACTGCCGTCGAGCAGCGTCGCCTGGCGGCCATGCATGTTCCATGCATGTAGACGTCCATACATGCATATACGTTGACACCCCCATTCATGCATGTTCTCGTATCCATCCAGGCATGAAACAACCTTCATGTATGCTTGCATGATGGATTCACGTGTACATGCATGAAGGATTCACGTATGCTTGCATGTGGGATTCACGTATACGGTGGCTCCGCGCAACTACGGCCTCGGTCGGACCATCCGCGCCACACGTCTTCAGCGAGATCATCACCAGGCCACCATCGACTACGCGCAGGACTCCGGCTCGAAGCACCAAAAACCCCTCCGTGCAGGCAATCATACTTGATTTCAGGGACGTGGCCAAATGGAGATGAACAAGGACGGTGAGGCCGACTTCCGCATACTCCGCCAGCGCGCTGCCGGCGACCTCGACCTCACCGTCCTTGAGCGGTGTTGCGTGCGGATAAGCAACAAGCCGCCAGCCAACCCCCTGACGAAGTCCCTGTGTGGGTTCTCCGCAGCAGCGCCACGGCCTTCGCAGCGGCAGACGAAGATCCAGATCAGGCGGATCTAGCTTCTGCGCCGTCGCACTGGAAAGACGCATCCGCGGGGCCTCCGCGAAGCTCTGCACGGACCTCGCGTCTGCGGCTTCGACCTCGTCTCCACGCGACCCCGTTGACCTCGCCTCTGCGGAGCTCTGCACGGACCTCGCGTTGGCGGCTTCGACCCCGTCTCCGCGCGTCTCCGTAGACCTGGCCTCCGTGAAGCTCTGCACGGACCTCGCGTCAGCGGCGTCGACCCCGTCTCCGTGTGGCTTCGTCGACCTGGCCTCCGCGAAGCTCTGCACAGACCTCGCGTCGGCGGCTTCGACCTCGTCTCCGCGCGACCCCGTTGACCTCGCCTCCGCGGAGCTCTGCACGGACCTCGCGTCGGCGGTAAGCCCCATGCAGGCACTAGCTGCGCACGCATGCAGGGCACTGGAAGGACAGTATCGAGACATCCGTGCCAGGCCTCCGCGTCGACGAGCTTTGCGAAACCCCCGATAGCTCCGCGCAGCTGGACATCATCGCGTCGCTGCGCCTCCATGCGTCTCCGCGACGCCCTCGCTGACTCCACCGGACTCTGCGCCAGCCGCGACGGCCTTCACGTCGATGAGCTTTGCGAAGCCCCCGGCAGCTCCGCGCAGCCAGACGTCATCACATCGCCGGCCTCCATGTCGAGCCTCCGCGAGCCTCCGCACGATGTCAAAACTCCGCGATGAGTCTCCGCCGGCGTTGAGCACGTCTTCGCGCCCGCCTCCGCACGAGAGCCTCCGCGCAGGGATTCCTCGCCTTGTTGAGTCCTCGCATCCACTCTCTAGGCGACGTCAAGCCTCCGCGTCGCATGCATGGCGAGGAAGTGCGACCCCTCCGCGCAAAGCCAGCGTCAAGCCTCCGCTCTGCAGTCTCCGCGCTATCGATCGGGGCCTCATCTACAGGCAGCGACTGGTGCGCAAGTAAGGCATGGACCATATGCAGAGACGCCCATACATCCAGGCAAGGTATTTGTATTTGTCGTGTGATGAATGTAGGAAAGGATGTCAAGTGCTCCGCCATCGAGGCATGCATGCAAGAAAAGGACATCAGGTGCTGCTTCATCGTTCACTGCCCGAGCAGCGCAAATCCCCTGCTCCAAGCGTCTCCGGCAGCACCAGAGGCGGACGACCTCGCGACGAAGCGCCCGGGCTTCGCGCACCGTCGGAATCTGCGCTGCAGCTCCAGCCTCCGCGCCCTCAGTGTCGACGCGCGGGACTCCACCTGGCTACCGCCGTCATCCCGCAACGAAGCTTCGCACACAGTAGAAGTCTGCTCCGTCCGTGCATGCATTCCAAAAAGCCATTCACATATATGCCTCCAAGCATGCACTAGCATGCAACCACGTGTCCATCCATTGCTCTTTTCATGCATGCATGCCAAGCTTTACGTATGCAGGAATCCATCCATGCATGCATTGATGGGAACGTTGAGGCGCATGCATACGTGAAACCCCATGGCTGCAAGCCCGCGGGCACCAGTGCACGCACTCAAAAATATCCTGCATACACGAGCTCTACCCAGACATGAAATACCCATGCGCGAAGCCCGGGAGAGCAAGGCGTCCTTCTTCGGCTGGTTCTACCTCTGCGCCGACTTTGGCCCCATCATCTCCGGTGTGAGCAGAACGTCAGCTGGGGCCTCAGCTTTGACGATCCTCTGCTCCTGAGGTACACGCCCGTGATGCCACGCGCATCGGCGAGGTTCCGGCGAGACTGACTCCGAGGCAGTCCGCGCTTCCCTGCCTTCGAAGCAGTCCCGGCGACGCATATCCATCTACCTGCGTGCATGGGATGTCCACCCGTGACCTCCGCTCGAGGTTCCGTCTGGCCTTCATCGTCGCGCGCAGACGCCTGCTGGTCTTCAAGTTTGCAGAGCCGGTGAGCCCATCCCCGCATTGACGCCTCCGCGCTTGCGGAGTCTGCGCTACGACCTCCGCGCGGTCTGCACCACTGGCTCCGCGCCTGCGAGGTCTCCGCCACCGGCTCCGCGCCTGCGAGGTCTGCGCCACCGGCTCCGCACCTATGAGGTCTGTGAGCCTACGTGCAGCACCGAGCCTTCCGCATCGAAGTAGGCCTACGCCTTCACCGAGCCCAAGCTGAATGACTTCGACGAGCCTCCGCTCGCTTCGACCTCCGCTCGACGAAGTCTACGGCAAGCATGTTAGGATGGACGTGAACCACATCTTGTGGCGGGTCTCCATGGCGGCACTCGCTACATGGCCGGCCAGCGGCGGCCTAAGCAACTGGTGCATGGGCGCGAAGACGTTGGCTACTTTTGAGCAGTGAAGCACGCGACGCAAGATGTGCCGCCACTGCTCTACAGCATCCGCCGAGCCTCTGGTGGTCTCCGCGCCACCCTGTTGCAAGTCCATGGTACGAACCAGGAGGAAGGCGCAGTGATGTCCACCTTGCTGGCGTTGGTCGTGAGCGCCGCGTCTCACGACAGGGCCTCCGCGAGCGTCGAACAAATGTCCTGCCCGGTACGTACCGCATGTGGGTACCTGCAAGGCTCTACTATAGTTCCAGTGTAAGAGCATTTGATTTGGCCGTGTTTGCTTTTCCGGTGCTGCATTCTCAAGCATATTGTTGTCGCAAGCCTTTGGCCATTTCTTTGATGCTCTGTTTTGGTCCTCATTTTTGATTTAAATCGCACAATTGCCTCGAGCGTCGGCGTAGTCTACGGACTCTAAAATAAGACGTAGCATCGAGGTCCGCCTCCGCACGCACCCTCACCGCCCGTAACGCGCGGAGGCTTGCCTCCGCGCGCAGTCCACGAACTCTAAATAAGACGTAGCGCGAGGTCCGCCTCCGCACGCACTCTACGGAGTATAAATAAGACGCAGCGGGGGGACGCCTCCGCGCGCACTCTACGGAATATAAATAAGACGTATCGTCGAGGTCCGCCTCCGCACGCACCCTCACCGCCCGCAACGCGCGGAGGCATGCCTCCGCGCGCAGTCTATGGACTCTAAATAAGATGTAGCGTCGAGGTCCGCCTCCGCACGCACTCTACGGAGTATAAATAAGACGCGGATGTTGTCCCTGCGCACTCTACGGAGTATAAACAAGACACGGATGCCGTGCACTCATGGACATTGTCCTTATGCGTACTCTCCGAAGTATAAATAAGACATGGATGTTGATCCCACGCACTCTACGAAGTATAAATAAGACGCGGATGTTGTCCCTGCGCACTCTACGGAGTATAAACAAGACGCGGATGCCGCGCACGCATAGACATTGTCCTTATGCGTACTCTCCGGAGTATAAATAAGACGTGGATGTTGATCCCACGCACTCTACGGAGTATAAAAAACTGCACGATGGCCGAGACACCAGGGAGTGCATCGCTTTAGCGACGCACCACTAGGATATCGCGCCCTCGCGCGTGTTGCATTAGGGAGTGCGTCGCGGGTTTTTGAAGGTAGGGGAACGGCTGCTCCGCCTCCTTACCTCGGCGTGCGTAGCGCCCTCGGCCTACGCCGCAAGTGCCCGCTCTCCGCGGGCACTGTTTGTGAAGGTAGGGGAACGGCGCCTCCACCTCCTTACCTCGGCATGCGTAGCGCCCTCGGCCTACGCCGCAAGCGCCCGCTCTCCGCGGGCACTATTTTTTGAAGGTAGTGGAACGACGCCTCCGCCTCCTTACCTCGGCGTGCGTAGCGCCCTCGGCCTACGCCGCAAGCGTCCGCTCTCCGCGGGCACTATTTTTGAAGGTACCGGAACGGCGCCTCCGCCTCCTTACCTCGGCGTGCGTAGCGCCTTCGGCCTACGCCGCAAGCGCCCGCTCTCCGCGGGCACTATTTTTGAAGGTAGGAGAACGGTTGCTGCGCCTCCTTACCTCAGCGTGCGTAGCGCCCTCGGCCTAGGCCGCAAGCGCCCGCTCTCCGCGGGCACTGTTTGTGAAGGTAGGGGAACGGCGCCTCCGCCTCCTTACCTCGGCGTGCGTAGCGCCCTCGGCCTACGCCGCAAGTGCCCGCTCTTCGCGGGCACTGTTTTTGAAGGTAGGGGAATGGCTGCTCCGCCCCCTTACCTCGGCGTGCGTAGCGCCCTCGGCCTACGCCGCAAGCGCCCGCTCTCCGCGGGCACTGTTTGTGAAGGTAGAGGAACGGCGGCTCCGCCTGCACTCGACTGCGCTGTCCACCTCGTAGGCATCGCCTCAGCGGGACGGCACGTCCTCGGCGCTCGACTACGCCGTCCGCCTGGTAGGCATCGCCTCGGCGGGACGGCACGTCTTCGGCACCCCACTCCGCCGTCCGCCTGGTAGGCATCGCCTCGGCAGGACGGTACGTCCTCGGCACCCCACTCCGCCATCCGCCTCGTAGGCATCACCTCGGCGGGACGGCACGGCTTCGGCGCTCGACTCCGCCGTCCGCCTCGTAGGCATCGCCTCGGCGGGACGGCACGTCTTCGGCACTCGACCCCGCCGTCCGCCTCGTAGGCATTGCCTCGGCGGGACGGCACATCTTTGGCGCTCGACCCCGCTGGCTCGACCCCGCTGTCCACCTCGTAGGCATCGCCTCGGCGGGACGGCTCGTCTCCGGCGCTCGACTCTGCCGTCCGCCTGGTAGGCATCGCCTCGGAGGGATGGCACGTCGTCGGCGTTCGACTACGCCGTCCACCTAGTAGGCATCGCCTCGGCGGGACGGCACGACTCCGGCGCTCGACTGCGCCGTCCGCCTCGTATGCGTCGCCTCGGCGGGATGGCACGTCTTCGGCGTTGAACTCCGCGATCTTCCTCGTAGGCATCGCCTCGGCGGGACGGCGCTGGATTCAGCGGAGGAGTTCACGGATTTCTTCGTAGGCATTGCCTCTGGGGTCTGCAAGCTTCCAGTTGCATCGGCTCACCACTCGGCACCCTTGCGCTTGCTGTCGGGGAACGGGGGGCTGGGATGGTTGATCACGTCAGCTCGCCCATCGGGACCTCAGCACTTGCTGTCGAGGGAGTACTGTTGTGGGGGTGGCCCAACCCCCCGTGACTGGGCCGTGCGACTAGTCCAACATGTAATAGGCCCAATAGTGTAGAGAAATATACCAGTGTAAATATACCAATGTACCCTCTTCCCTTGTAAGTACTAAGGGGTAGAATGGGGATTTCCCATTTTATCCCACTCATATATATATAAACCCCAGGAGGGGCAAAGGGGGGACATCCTCTCATTCTTATCAACTCTCCCACAGATCTAGCTCTCCTCTTCCTCTTCTACTAGTCCCCTTCTCTACTGTTTGGGCTGTAGCCACAACAAATCATGACCTTATTTACAAGGACAACAAGGAATATTTTCAAGATTCGTTAGCATGTGTATGATATTAATTTGAATGTATATTGCAGTTAGTTTGTACAAATTTGTGTATACCTCAGAAATCTCTAGGGGTGCAAACGGGTCGGGTTAATCCCGACCGATCCGACACCGAATCCGATTGGTACCGAATCCGGAGAAAAAAATATGGGTTAGGATATGGTAATAGCAATATCCGTCCGAATCCGATACGTCTTCAAGTTTGATTTCAGGTTAGTGCTACTATTTGACGTTTCATTTTCTTTTGCAATAGTAAAATAAAATCTTCCACATCAGCCTATTAAGTAGTAACATCAAGTTATTGACAGTACGTCCTCCTACTCCATTTGTTGTACTGCATGCATTCCTTACAAACGGGTTAATTCCGACCGATCCGGCACCGAATCCGATTGGTACCGAATCCGATTGGTACCGAATCCGGAGAAAAAATATGGGTTAGGATATGGTAACAACAATATCCGTTCGAATCCGATCCGTTTGCACCCCTAGAAATCTCACAATTAGAAATTCTTAGTACGTTTCACGGGCGCACGTAGCAATTTCCTTGAAAAAATCACATGTGAGCAGGCTTGCAGCAACTGTGTGTTATTTCTTTATCCTTTCCTCGAATTCCGTGTCTTTTTTTTATTGGCTTTGCTTGTTTTTGCTCAATCGCTCGCTGTTGTTTTGATTCTTCTGAACCGATGCTTTGACTAGACATCCAACGACGTTTCTTCTGTGGCTTCGTTCCCGAAATCGAGACGCACGCGAGACTTGATTGGCGGTGTTTGGGTTTCGCCTCGGGAGCGCTGGCTTGTTGTCGCTTCCGCTGTAGGTGGATCGAGGCGACAGTTCTACCACTTATCACAAATAATCTGTAGAAAAGTAGGTTTACGTAAAAATTTCTTATGAAAAATATCATGAAAACTCAAAGTGAAATCACTGTAATAAAAAGATATTACAATGGAGTATTTCACTCTTTTTATGGACTACTAGGATACTTGTATAAAACGAAGAAAATGAGTTGCACATGGAGAGTAAACTGAATTAGAGTTGGTGAAGTAGCAGATTAAAGTTCATGACAAAGAAGGTTATCATACAAGGAGATGGAGACCAAGTGCACACAGAATTACTGGAAGCTGAAGGTGAGAACTGCAACTAAAGAACCTGGGAGCTGTTGATGGAACAAGAAGACAGATTTGATGCTGCTGAAGCTTATGGAGTGATCGATGAGTCACTAGGCAGCCTTAATTCTTTGTTCTTAATGTCTTTAGGTTGCTATAGTAGCTAGTTATCTGCTAGTGAATTTTGGACACATGTGTACCCCTAAACACCCGAAATTCCGTTTTTGGCTCCCAAACCAAACAAATTCCGTTTCTGGACCCCTCCCGACCGTGCGTCCTCCGTGTGCCGCCACGTGTCCCGGTCGTGCGGTCTGGTACCGCACGACCGCACTGTTCACGGGTCGTGCGGTACCAGACCGCACGACCCGCCTGCCCACCGCGCCGAGCGCACGACCTATTCGCCCAAGCGCGCATTTCATTCGCCGACTGCACGACCCGAGCCCCGAGCGCACGTCTCCTTTTTTGACCGCAGGACCCGCGCGTCTACCATCCCGACCGCGCATCTGATTCCCCGAGCGCGACTTCACACTGTAGATCGAGCGTTAGGGTTTGGGATGGTGTTAGGGTTTGAAATTTCCGTGGTTTTTGTAAGTTTTGGCAATTCTGTAGTTGTAATCTGGGAAAGAATCTGATAAAGTTGTAATAAAAGTTTATGTTCATTGTAAGTTGTAGATCCATAAAAAAATTTTTACGAATAATTGAGCGTAGAAATACCAATACATACAGTAGTAAGTGAATTTTAGGGTTTGGTCTATTGTTAGGGTTTGCAATCTCCGTGATTGTTTTAAGTTTTGGCAATTTTGTAGTTATAAACTGGGTCAAAATCAGATAAAGTTGTAATAAAAGTTTATGTTCATTGTAAGTTGTAGATGCATAAAACATTTTGGTAAATTTTTTTAGGAACGATTGACCGTAGAACGGTCGATACATAAAATGGTAAGTGATATTTTGAAGGTTAGTGAGAATTCGTGTACGGTGAGGACCGGCATGTTAATATTGTTAAATGAGGTGCTACGTGAATCATGGAATGCGAAAAGACGAGATATTAAACTTCATAATACAGTTGGGAGTAACAGGTCGCGTAGATTTTTATTACATGCATAACATATAGCATGATATGCGACTAACCCACCCAACTGCTCGTACGACCTACTGCGTTGAACTCCTCCGCGGCCTCTTTTGCCTTAGCAGCAATTTTCCTCTTTCTCTTGCGCTCCCTCTCGCGAGCCTCTCGCTCCCTACGCATTCACGCTTCAAGATGAGCTTGCGTCTCGTGCTGTATACGCAGGGTGTGCTCGTGCTTGCGGCGCTCCTCCTCCAGCAACTCCTTGTCCCGTGTGACATTCCACTCCTCGAAGTCGAGGGTCCATTGGTCCGCAGGGGGGATCGCAAGATCGATCCATTTGCGGTAGCCACACAGGGGCTCCGGAGACTGTAAATACATGGGAGATATTGTTAGTGCGTGCTGTGAATGAGAAAAGGTAGGGGAAAATGGTGCATGTGGTCGTTACCGGCTGCCGATAGGTTGCGGTGTCAAAACGGCGGTTGGGGTAGTCACTGGAGTAGTTTGCGCAACCCCAGTAACGCATACCTAGGCTGATGCGGTCCTTAGACTTGAAAAACTTGCACACGTCCCCGCACCAACAAAGGGGAGGTGTCTCCCCCTCAGGTGGTAGTTGTGGTGAATGCTCGGTGGGGACGTCCGGGATGGGGTTGTTGCTACGCGGGCACTCTTTGGGGGGACCTTTCATCGTAGCATGATGGGCTTGTTCTACCCGGGCCTGTATAGCCCTTATTTTCTCATCGCGGGCGGCAGCTGACCGTGCTATGTCACGGGTCTCCTCCCAATCCTTCACCATCTTGTCCCATTGCTTCTTCTTGCCTTTGTCCATCCGGGTGGGGTGAGGGAAGCGCGGTGTAGTATGGGGTTTGGATGTGCAATGTTCGCTGGGAAATGGAATGCACACCAATTTATAGGGTCCGTTTTATCTCTACTCCTACGTGTAAAGCTGGTCCGCGTGGTCGTAGCAGTGAGTAAAGATGGGAGTGCTGCGATATCACTGCAAAAAGGCCCCGTTTTGTCATGTCTCTGAGCAAAACAGCCCTGTTTTGTATTTGTAAAACTACAATTTATTTTCACTACAATTCTAACATACATCAAATTACTTATTCCTATGACCTACAATATCGATTACTAATATTTTTATTTCTCAATCTATACTTTATTTTTATTTTCACTATAACTTTGTATTGCATGTTTGTTTTTCCAATTAATGCAAAAAAAACCAATTACTAATGTTCCTACATTTCTTTTCTAACTTTTACTTCATACATGCTTTATTTATTTGTACTATAACTTTGTATTTCTGTTCTTGCATTTTAATTCTACTGTACCAAATTTATTTGCAATTTATTTTTACCACCTACCGCACTGTACGCACTTCTTCCCTAAGTGTACTACTTGTATGTTCATAATCCTGCTACTATTGTTATCACCTACGAATGCTCTAAGATAAATATGTACTTTTCTTAACGTCTACACATCTGCAAGTTCATATTTTCGCACATCAATAAACTACACTACAATACACACAACAAACAGAGTACAACATTGCATACACTACAATACATCATGCCTAACATATGGAAGATTTGCTACAATTACATACCGTATCAAAGATTGACATAAAATAACATTACCAAAACATGATTTGCTTAATTATAGACTAATGACATACATAAAATTATAGTTGCACGGGCACAAAACTTACCTCATCTTGAAGCTCACGAGACGATCTACAACTTTTGTACTTGCCAAATCCGCTAATTCCAAACGAAAACAACTCAAATCTTCCGGCTTTCGCTCCTCACTTTTCTTCACTGCCTCCCTCACTCTCGCTCGGTCTTCACTCCAAATGCAAATGAACTTCATGTACCATATGTATCTGTTCTTCGATCCATTTAAATGCCCATTCATCACTCATGCAGAGGGGCCATGCAACCGGGGTGCAGACGCGTGTGCGAGCGGCCGTGAAAAGAGATTCAAAAGAGCCAGCCCGTGATGCTTTCGGCAGAGGGATTAGAAAGGAGAGGGAATCGCGCGGTCGGCAGGAGAATCTCATGGTCGGGCGGGCAGACACGCGGTCGGGAGCGGCAAACGTGCGGTCGGGACAGCACACGCACGGTCGGGCTGGAGACACGCGCTCGGGCGAATGGGTCGTGCGCTCGGCCCGGTGGGCAGGCGGGTCGTGCAGTCTGGTATCGCACGACCCGTGAACAGTGCGGAACCAGACCGTACGACCGGGACACGTGGCGGCACACGGAGGACGCGCGGTCGGGAGGGGTCAAGAAACGGAATTTTTTTGGTTTGGGGGCCAAAAACGGAATTTCGGGTGTTTAGGGGTCCACATGTGTCCAAAATTCTCTGCTAGTGAAAGAACTTTATATTGTTTTCACTCAGGAATCCAGTGAGACAAAATGTGTTTGATTTTAATAATAGATGGCCGGAGGACTTCAAGTTCCCAAGCGTCATCGAGGCGTACAAAGGTGACACGGACCCACGGGAGTTCGTGCGCGTGTATGAGACCATCATCGAAGCCGCTAGCGCGGATGAAACCACGAAGGCGAAGGGGCTCCCCCTCATGTTGCAGGGGGTGGCGCTCTCTTGGTTCTTCACCATCGAGCCACATTCCATCTACACATGGGAGCAGATCCGCGACCGGCTCTATAACAACTTCCAGGGAAACTATGTCGAGAACGTCGACGCGGACCAGCTCTTCGCAGTCAAGCAAAAACCCTCAGAGAGGCTCTGGGACTACTTCAAACGCTTCGTGAAGGTACGCTGCCAGGTCAAGGATGTCAATGAAACAATTGTCATCAATGCAGCGATACAAGGTCTCCGCCCGGGGCCGATGGCCAAGTACAACGCACGGAAACCAATCAAGACGGTGGCGAAGCTCTTCGACAAGATGGAAGAGTACGTCAGAGAGGAAGATGACGCACGGCGACGACACGGCGACGACTCCGACACCAATCAGCGGCGAAAAATGACAGTTCGCCGAAGGAGGGCTCCTCGAAGGGCAAACACAAGTAGGAGCCATCGAAGGATGCCCCCGAGCGCAAGGATACCCAGCACAAGGACTTGTCGGGCAACAAGACCAAGCGCGGTCAACACAAAGCCTGAAAACCTCGCTACGTCTTCGACATCGAGGGCGGCTCCGAGGATAACGCTCCCGCTGGTCGCGGCGGCAGAGGGCGCCGGGGCCGGGGACGGGGGCGCGAGCGGGGTCGCGACGATAGAGCCTGCGGGGAATACGACGACCAGCACCATGGGCAGTGGTGCAAGGTCCATGGTCGTGGCAACCACGACACACGTGCGTGCACCACCATCGCACCATGGGCAGTGGTGCGAGGTCCATGGTCGGGACAGAAACCCTAAGGCGCGTCCGCCCATCGTGGCTCACGTCCAACAACCCCAGGATCAAGGGATGCAACCCCAGGAGGGCCCCCTGGGATTTAGGCCCACGTACAGCAACCTCGGGAGGGCCTCCTGCAGCTACAAGCCCCAGAAGGAGCCCAGCGCGGGGTCATAAATGTCATCTCCAGGGCTCCTCGTTGGAGTTCGCCTCGGCGCGGCAGCGGAAGGCCTACGCAAGGAGGCTACACCATGTTGCGGCATACCCAGCGCAGGCACCACCGGAGTGGGTGCTGAAGGACTACGGGTAGGCTACGCTAGCGCAAATTAATAAAAAATTTACCCGTAAACCAAGATCACTGCAGTTATAGATCACGGAATTACCACTAGACGCGCAGGTGCGGAATTGATGCAGCACGTCGGGGTAGAGTAGTCGTACTACGTCGATGCAGCACGTCGGGGCAGAGTAGTCGTACTACTTCCTCGTCCTCGTCGCGGCGTCCAACGTACAACTCCTCTCTTGCAGTTCGTCCAAACGCTACAGATGCAGCGCCGCCAAAAATATCCACACGTACGGGAGGAAGCGACGCACGCCGGATTACTAGATCCGCGCGAGCGACCAGGGCGTGGGAGGGGTGGCGGCCAGGGTTTGAGGAGGTCACGTAATTCTCTTGTCAACCCTGTGCGCCCTTGCCCTCCTTTTATAGACGTCCTTACAATGGGCTTCTACGAATGGAGGCCCATTAGGACTCAATACCCAGTCTAACCCGGATCCAATCTGAATTAGGCTTCAGCCCTTAAGTGTGTGACCCTATAGGTTCACGTATGTTTAGACATGACGCGAGTATACCTACTCGGTCAATAGTTGGTAGCGGCCTCTAGCAAGACGTGCCAACTCCTAAACGCACATAAAGATCATATCGGACGAACCATCACAACGTTATGTACATGCCAATCCTTTTGTCTCACGATATTCGGTCGAGCTCCAAGCTGACCACTCTTTCTCGATCCTGTGATTCGAAATCCCTTACTAGGTTAACTCTTAACCTTAAGTAGCATGGCCATGCATTTCTGGATTCGATCACTCGAGGGGCCCAGAGATATCTCTCTCAGGTAGAGAGGGGCAAATCCCATCTCGACTGACCATGCCTCGCAGCATGCTTCATGACAAACCCGAAAGCTATCTTTATAACTACCCAGTTACGGAGTAGCGTTTGATAGCCCCTAAGTAGGTCGATTCACATCTCAAGTACATAAGACAATCTCAGGTCTAAGGACAAGGCGTACACATTGTGTAGAGAGAGAACCATAAGTATAATTGTTATGTCTCATGTTGGGTCGGTCCAACCCCATGTTCTAAACATGTGTCCACATTATTGGTTTGACATCTCCATGTCTATGACCTGTGAAACATGGTCATCAACCGATACATGTGCTAATCCATTATTCACGTGTGTCCACACATGAACTTCGACTAGGGACAACTTTAGAATAACCATACAAGTAAAGAGTTTCACAAACAAGTCACATACTTGTTAATCAACACAAAGGCAATATTCAAGGAACATTTATTAAATCATGGATACAACGAAATATCATCATCTCTATGATTGCCTCTAGGGCATATTTCCAACAGGTGCAACATGAAATCACCTTCACGCCCGCCGACGCTGAGGGCGTGGAATTTCCCCACCAAGACCCCCTGGTCATCCAGGTCGCCATTGCAGGATGCGACGTTAGACGCGTCATGGTCGATGGAGGAAGCTCCGCGAACATCTTGTTCGCAGCGGCCTTTGATCAGATGGGGATCCCCTAAAGTCGATTGGGCCTTTTGGGAATCCCATTGCAGGGCTTCGGAGGTCAGCCCCTACGGGCGTTGGGCCAGGTATGCCTCCAAGTCTCCTTTGGCCGAGGCGATAATGTGAGGACTGAGGACACCACCTTCGACGTCGTCGACATCTCGTACCCCTACAACGCCATATTGGGGCGGCCAACCCTAAACCCTCTCAGGCAGTCCCACACCACGGCTTCCTATGTATGAAGCTCCCCGGACCGCGGGCCATCATCATTGTCCACGACGACCACAATAAGGCTCGGCACATAGAGCTCGGCACCAGAGGTCCGCACCACCTGATGTGACGATGGCCCGATCTTCCGAGAGGTACTGATAAGTCGATTGTGGAGATCTCGACGTTGATGATCCAAAGGCTCCGACCAAAACAGATCGAACCACTCGCAATCACTACACCACTGCTCTGTTGGTTATCAACCGTGCCGAACACGATTGACCTCGCCAAGAAGGCTATCTCCTGCAAGCGAATCGAGAACACAAGCAAGAGAGTACAAGATGCAATCTGAAATTGCGAATAAATATTAAGTTCACAAGTTGGGGTCTCACAAACCGATGAACGGCGAAACTGTTCAAAGACAGATTAATCTAAGCAAAACCCAAGGAAAACTAAAGGGGTGCGACCTCCTTAAATAGGGGAGGGGGAAGCCACACTTATCGAATGAAAAGGGATGTGGTACTATTCCTAGTTACTGTTCATGCGCGTGGTACTATTCATGTAAACAGTACCGGCCCAAATAGCCCAAGTTACAAGGCCCTCGGCCCACTTTCACTCGGACTGGAAAAGTGATGTGACTTGTTTTGCAGTTTCTGATCTGCTCGGGTAGAGTTTGGAGGTGAGACCAGATCCATCTGAAAGTATACTCCAAGAGCTTTCCAACGAGTACTCACGGGCCCCGAGAAGCCTTCTGGATCAAAAGTTATGGCCGTTTGAAGTTGGCTTGTCAGGCTGAATCCGAATTGATCTGGAGGCCGAATTGGATTCCAAAACCTGTCCAACTTGAATCCTTGCTTCAATTGGTTCCAAAGTGATGTGGTGCTACAAATATATATATTTTCATCATTAGGTAGCATCATATTCTCATTTAAAATATGTTGAAGTTGAAGAAACGAATTCACCTTTAGTTCATTCTTGATATTGGCCGCTATGGTCATACGTGTTGGTGGCGTGGTCACATCATCCTCCCCTTCTTGATGGAAAACCGTCCTCGGTTTTAACATATGTGTAGTGTCACGTATTGCATGATCTTGATCATAAATCTCATAATTTAAGTGATGCGTAGGAGCTCTTGTAATTGTAACAACAAGTAGAGCAAATATGGTTGTATCCATAGGGTTCATGTTCTTATCATCCTCCCCTTCTTGCAAACAAAGCCGTCCTCGGCTTTTGATAAGCTGGAAAAATGGTAACAAAGAAGCCAAGGTGTATGCATGGTATATGTATATGTCATCCGTTTTAACCGTTCTTCGTTGTTGCACAATTAATGTTATAAAACAGCAATGATCATAAAAACTCGTTGTATTATTAACCCAAGAGTAATCACATTCAACATGATTCAGCATACAAGAATTGTTGTCCCAAACAATAAGTTTCAATTCATCCATGTGATCGCAAGTTATGCATATTCGATATACAAGAAATTGATTTTCCACATCATAATCTCGAATCAAATTAAACTTATATCCAGGGGTGTAGGTACTAAATAAGAATTTCGAACATGCAAGTTCAGAAATTTTCTCCATAGCATGTGATAATTTCATAGGTAGATCCAACATGATGTAACACAATGAATTAGCAGGAGAAATTCTAGTCAAAACTTCTTTATGTGTTATTAATTCAACATGTGCAAAATTATGAGAATTTAGATTAGCACATGGTTCATTTAAGTCAACACAAGGAATATCAAAAGATTGTACTACAGTAGGTATATACTCACATGGTTGCTCTATGTCTTGTTGTAGTACGAAATCAATACCGTGAGCGATGATAGCACCATGTTCTTTACCTTTTTGGCTCTCCTCAGATGTTGTAAGTGCATCCATCTCCTTATCTTCATTCTCAACCAATGGGGTCAGTGATTCAATCAGCTCATGCTCCTCTTTGGCATGGTTCTCAACTACCTGCAAGTTGTTAGTCACAGAAAATGGCACAAACACAGGTTTGTTCTCATGATCATCACCATTACCTGCAAGGTTAGCTGCAAGAGCATATTCATCCTCAACATCACTAGCACTTACATAACCACCATCTTCTGTCGCAATATACGCCCGCTGACTTGTGCAATCTCTCATGACGTGGCCCATTCCGTTACAACGGTGGCACACAATGCCCGTCGTACGGCCCGTGGAAGCAACCAATGAAGAGCTCTGTGCTAGTGTTTGCACACTAGTAGATTTACTCGTCTCGGGTGCGCGTGATGGTGTCGGCGGTGCTGCTGAATGCGCCCTACTCACAGAGGGGGCAGCAGCTCGACAAATAGGAGGTGGGGCTATCTTGGCTTGCCCAGGCGTTGATCTCGATGTAGACGTACCTCCAAAGTTGTTCCTCGTCCTTTGTTGCCTACCCTGCAATTCTTTTTCTGCCAAACAAGCAAGCTGGAACAACTGGTTGACAGTAGTAAAATCTTTATAATAAATAATGTCCTGAATTTCACGCCGTAACCCCCCGTAAAAACGACAAATCTTATCCTCCTCATCTTCTACAACATTACAACGCAACATGCCTATTTGTAGTTCTTGATAATATTCCTCGACAGATTTATTACCTTGGTCTAAGCACTGCAATTTCTTATGCATTTCATGTTTAAAAGCAGGAGGAACAAATCTAGCACGCATAGCTTCTTTTAACCGCTTCCATGTATCAGGTTGTAAGCGCATGGTACCCATATCTTTCCACCAGATAATAGCAAAGTCCTTAAACTCACTAGTAGCTTGTCTAACTCTATGTTGCTCAGGAACCAAGTGAGAATTAAACTTCTGCTCTACCGTCATCTCCCAATCAAGATATATTTCAGCATCATAAAGACCAGAAAAAGATGGAATGGTAAACTTGACTTTAGCAAATGGGTCATGATTAGAACGATCATTGTGGTGCTGAAAATTATTACCTCCCATACCGTGACGGTTTTGATGTAGGCGGTGTCGTGGACGTGCATCTTGGGCAGCAAATGAAGCACTGGCGTCGCGGTTTTGTCTCTCATTATCATCTCCCTCCTCACGATCGTGGTCCGCATCGTGATCATACTCGCGTCCAATGTTTGGTGGCCGATTCAGCATTCTTTCAAGGCGTGCAATACTCTCATTGATGGCGCGCTGCAATGTATCTGTCGTAGCTTGAAACTTCCTGTCGAAGTCCTCAATAATGGTAGTGCGTTGTTCATCGAAGAGCGTCATGAGCTCTCCCTTTAAAACACACTCTTAATCATCAGACGACTCACCTATCATGGTTAGTAGAAAACAAAAGACAACGCAAAGGTATTATCCCTATCAACTACTAGGTGGTGGAAGGTGGAATCACACATCTCAAGCATCTTACTACATTCTTACAAGTGTTCTTACCAATGCAGCAGGTGGTACAACCGGTGGCTGGTTCGTGATACCGTGTCGAGCGTGGGTACGATTGCAAGAGGGAACCTGTTCTGATCAAGAGTAGGTGTAGCTTGGAAGGCACAATATGGTAGCAATGGAGAACAATCAGTTAATTTCAGAATTGCATAGAATTGAATTATAGTCCGTATCTAGCACTTAGCCTATGTTGCTGATCAACCAAGAATGGAAGAAGGCTAAAAACAAGTGTATGGCAATGTATATGAGTGGTAAATACAAGATAATTCAATCCAATGCAATCTGGAATTGAAGAACACAAGGATTGACCCAAAACTGAAAACTGAAGATTTCTGTCCACTGGACAGTACGTCGGTATTTTGGCCGTAACTTTTTTTCAGATGCCTTTTTTCCACGGATTCTTTTTTTTCTATGTTTTATGATGGCTTTTTCTACAGATTTTCTTTTGGGGCCGACTTCCAAAACCCGACGCAGAAATTCGCACAAAAATCACAACTGCTGACTGTTGCAGATTCAAAACAGATAATTGGGTCAACTTTCACCGCACATATCTCTTAACTGCCTTGCTGGAATGACGTGAAATTTTACAGATAGATGGATAAGGAATTTTTGAATCTAATGGCGGTGGTCTCACACAAAAATAATCTCGGAATAGAAAGTTATGACGTTTTTGGTGGCGGCTGCAGAGAAAGGAGAAATCAGCCGAATTTTGGAATTAGGGTTTGGGGTGGGAAATTTTTTTTGTTTGGATTTTTAATGGAACAAAGATATGATCAGCAAATAGACAATGCTAATATGGACACAAATTCAATTTAGCAAACCAAAACTAACAGATTGAAAGGCACAACGGGGTTTGGACAGCGGAATTAATTCTTTTTGTGGGGCAATTTTTTTTCTGGACTATAGGAAATAAAAACCAATCTACTAACTAGGGATACAAGAATTACCTCACGGGCAACCGTTGCTCTGATACCAACTGATGTGACGATGGCCCGATCTTCCGAGAGGTACTGATAAGTCGATTGTGGAGATCTCGACGTTGATGATCCAAAGGCTCCGACCAAAACAGATCGAACCCCTCGCAATCACTACAGCACTGCTCTGTTGGTTATCAACCGTGCCGAACACGATTGACCTCGCCAAGAAGGCTATCTCCTGCAAGCGAATCGAGAACACAAGCAAGAGAGTACAAGATGCAATCTGAAATTGCGAATAAATATTAAGTTCACAAGTTGGGGTCTCACAAACCGATGAACGGCAAAACTGTTCAAAGACAGATTAATCTAAGCAAAACCCAAGGAAAACTAAAGGGGTGCGACCTCCTTAAATAGGGGAGGGGGAAGCCACACTTATCGAATGAAAAGGGATGTGGTACTATTCCTAGTTACTGTTCACGCACGTGGTACTATTCATGTAAACAGTACCGGCCCAAATAGCCCAAGTTACAAGGCCCTCGGCCCACTTTCACTCGGACTGGAAAAGTGATGTGACTGGTTTTGCAGTTTCTGATCTGCTCGGGTAGAGTTTGGAGGTGAGACCAGATCCATCTGAAAGTATACTCCAAGAGCTTTCCAACGAGTACTCACGGGCCCCGAGAAGCCTTCTGGATCAAAAGTTATGGCCGTTTGAAGTTGGCTTGTCAGGCTGAATCCGAATTGATCTGGAGGCCGAATTGGATTCCAAAACCTGTCCAACTTGAATCCTTGCTTCAATTGGTTCCAAAGTGATGTGGTGCTACAAATATATATATTTTCATCATTAGGTAGCATCATATTCTCATTTAAAATATGTTGAAGTTGAAGAAACGAATTCACCTTTAGTTCATTCTTGATATTGGCCGCTATGGTCATACGTGTTGGTGGCGTGGTCACATCACCACCTAGGTCGGGTGTGCAAGTGTAAAGATCCTTGGCGGCTCCGGAAAGCACCCTGCCAGGTCCCCGCGCAGATTGCCCCAGCAGCAGAGGCTCCCACCATGCCCCACCTCGTCACCGGGCAATGACAGCTGCGGCTGTTTGTCTTTAAGCGGTCAGTGGTCAGTACCCCACCTTTTGTAATCGCTCACCCGCGCAAATGGGAATTTAATAAAGTTCACTGTTTGCACAAAATTGTCTTGTTTCCCGCAAAAGCACGCGAAGGATTACCTTCACACGCACTCTTCAGGAGTATAAACAAAGACACGCGTTCGCGCGCGCACTCTCCATGAAAAACACGGGCATGAGTATAAACAAAGACACGCATTTGCGCGTGCACTCTCCGTGAAAAACACGGGCATGAGTATAAACAAAGACACGCATTCCCGCGCGCACTCTCCGTGAAAAACACGGGCATGAGTATAAATAAAGACACGCGTTCACGCGCACACTCTCTGTGAAAAACACGGGCATAAGTATAAACAAAGACACGCGTTCGCGCGTGCACTCTCTGTGAAAAACAAGGGCATGAGTATAAACAAAGACACACGTTCGCGCGCGCACTCTCCGTGAAAAACGCAGGCATGAGTATAAACAAAGGCATGCGTTCAAGCGCTCACTCTCCGTGAAAAACACGGGTATGAGTATAAACAAAGATGCTTGGGGGGACGCCTCCGCGCGCACTCTACGGAGTATAAATAAGATGTAGCGTCGAGGTCTGCCTCCGCATGCAACTTCACCGCCCGCAACGCGCGGAGGCTTGTCTCCGCGCGTAGTCTACGGACTCTAAATAAGACGTAGCGCCGAGGTCCGCCTCCGCACGCACTCTACGGAGTATAAATAAGACGTAGCGTCGAGGTCCGCCTCCACACGCAACTTCACCACCCGCAACGCGAGGAGGCTTGCCACCGCGCGTAGTCTACGGACTCTAAATAAGACATAGCACCGAGGTCCGCCTCCGCACGCACTCTACAGAGTATAAATAAGATGCGGATGTTGTCCCTGCGCACTCTACTGAGTATAAACAAGACGCAGATGCTCCCGTGCACGCATAGGCATTATCCCTATGCGTACTCTCTGGAGTATAAATAAGGCATGGTTGATAGTACCATGCAATCTACGCAGTATAAATAAGACGCAGATGCTCCTGCGCACGCATGGGTATTATCCCTATGCGTACTTTCCGGAGTATAAACAATGCATGGTTGATGCTTCCCGCAACTTGAGTCTTGATAAGACGCACTAGAGGCTGGCCTCCGCATGCACCTCGCAGCGATCGCGCAAAAGGCAGTAGAGGCTCGCATCCGCATGCACCTCACAGTGTTCGCATGAGACGCAGTCGAGGCTCGCCTCCGCATGCGCCTTGTAAAGTCAGCATGAGACGCAGCGGCAGCTTACACTCACGAGCATCACGTGGAGCACCGACAAGCCTTAACAGAGGCTAACTGTGATGCGGGTCCCGCGGAGAGCAGGTTAACTACGCGGACCCTGACCACGCGCGTCTACCTCAACTAAGGCGCCAGCTCCGCCGCCACCACCTCGAAGGGTAGGGGATGGAGCGCTCATGCGTCTGCCTCGACTAAGGCGCCAGCTCCGCTGCCACCACGTCGAAGGGTAGGGGACGGAGCGCTCGTGTGTCTACCTCGACTAAGGCCCAGCTCCGCTGCCACCACCTCGAAGGGTAGGGGACGGAGCGCTTGCGCGTCTACCTCGACTAAGGCGCCAGCTCCGCCACCGCCACCTCGAAGGGTTGGGGCGGAGCGCTCGCACATCGACTTCGGCTAGGCCCGGACTGCTGGATGTAAGCGAGCGCGGTGTAGTTTCTTGAATCTACCACGGGACTGCATGGTCATAAGCAAGGATGGAGACACGGGTGATATTTTTCAACTAAAACCCCCCTCCTGTTTATATTCATCGGAAGATGTTTACAAAGGCATGCAATAAAAATGTACAAACAGCCTCGGGTGCTCGAAGCCGCTACTCGGCCGGCTCCTCCTTAATGCGCGTTCACGCCAAGGCTTCACTCGAAGAAGCCCGGCTCGCCCAGAAGTCCAGTGACTCCTCGGCCCTCCGCCAGCGCCGGAGACGCCGTCGGGTCACAAGGTCAGAAACTAGCAGCCAGCCCCGGTCGGGTAGCTGCTCGGGACATGCAGGCAGACAAGTCAAAACACCGGTGAGGCAAGTTGTACTTTATTCATAAGGAAAAGGGGCTTGTGTTTTACAACACACACCAACGCACGGAGACTATGGCGTCACACCTGTGGGTTTGCGTCGCCCCCCAAGCCCTCGGGACCGCCCTCACCGCGTCGCGGGACCTCATCCAGCCACAGGCCGAGGTTCCCCTCGTTGTACATACTGTTCCACAGCTCGACCTTCGCCGCAGCCTCCCCGATGTACTCCCATATCCTCTCGTGGAAAAATCGCACGGGGTGGCGAACATCGCACACGGCATGAGACATCACCCCGACCCCGACGGCATCTCCAAATGGGGATCAGCCAGCTCGCTGACATGTTGGCAGCCCCGGTGTCGCAGGAGCACGCATATCAGGCACGAGGTCACGTAGGAGCAGTGGTTGCCGAAGGTCGTTGCGGAGTTGCGGGCAATGTTGGCCGCAACCCCGATCCGCCGAAGGGTCTGCGACAGCTCTTCGGGCCCGAAGGAGCGGGGCGGCACTTCGGCGATAAGATCTTCAAGGGTGACCTCTAGGGCCAGCATGGCATCCCACGCAGCCACCGAAGCATTGCCCAGAGTCCGGTCCCGCTCCGCTAGAGATGTAGCAAGCTCGCTCTTCTCCTTCTCTAGCGCAGCGATTTGCTGGAGTAAGCCATCTCGCTCCTCCGCAACCTCTTGTCGCGCCGCTTCTGTGGCCGATAACCGCGCCGCCGCCATGAGTGCCTCGGCGTACGACTTTGTCTCCGCACATTCTGCTTCTAAGTGGCGGATGCGCTCGTCCTTGGCAGAGTGCGTCCCCCTGGCTACGCGTAGAGCCTCCTCGGCGGCCCGCAACTGGTCCTCTAGCGCCCCCTTCTCGCAGACGTGAGCCGCTTGCAACGCCTGGGCCAAGACGAGGGTCTGTACGACAAAGCGGTCAGCGAGCTTCTAAATGACCTCATATCGTCATAAGGTCAGATACTTACTCTCATTCCTGATACCTCCAGTGCGTCCCCAAGGTGCCCCATCCCGTTGGTTGATAGCGCCTGCTGCTCAATGCTTGCGGCTGTGTCATCCGCGATCCCGCGCCACGCCCCCAACGCCTCCGGGGGAGGGACGAAGTCCGCTAAGCTCGGGTGCGCGGTGTTCGCATCACCAGTCTCGGGAGCATCGGGCGCCCTTCTCAAAGGAATGTCCCTGTGTCCTGGGGATTGCCCATCCTCGGGGATGAGTACCGCTGCAAGGAGATATACTAATTAGTCCTGTGAGAACACTGCAAAGCTACGCCAAGGTATGCCAGGCTAGCCTACCTTCGGTGGCAGGCTTGGACGGGTTAACAGGGACGCCAGTCCTCTTAGACGGAGCTGGCCCTGGGGCCCGGGGAGTCTCCGTATCGGGGCCCAATGCCGGCAGCCCCCGCGCCCCTCCGCTGTGGCCTGCGAAGGGGCCGGAGGGACACTAGATATGGGGGCTTCGACGTCGGAGTTGGGGTCCCACAAGCTCCCAACACGGGCCGCCACGACGAACCCCCTCGAAGTCCGATGAGGGGGATCGCAGGCGTGGCCGCTTCGCCCTGGGAGGAGGTGGAGGCCCCACCTTGGTAACCGCCGCAGAAGGCTCCACAGTAGCAACACTTGTGGGTGGGGCCCCACCCTAGTAACCTCCGCGGGAGGCACCTCCGTCTCGGCCACCATTGTTGGCGGAGACCTCGTTCCACCGGCCCCCGCGGAGGGCAGCTTCGATAGTGTCATCGCCGCAGGCGGTGACTTCGCTCCGGTGCCGCCAGCAGACGGTAGCTCCACCTCGGCAACCACCGCGGGCGGCGGGACTTCCCCCTCCCGGTCGTCCATGGCACACTCTCGGTCCCTGGCACCGCCTGGAGACCTTTCGCCCCCGTCATTCGCACCCGTCTCCAGGTCTGAATCGGCGTACTTCGCCGTGGTCGCAGAAGCCCGAGTCTTCTCGCGAGACGGTGCCTTTTTTCCTTGGGCGCCGTCATCTTGATGTCGCGGCTGGCATGGGGCCGGAGGGGCGCGTTCCGGCACGTGAATGCCCAGGGCCTCGCACACGCACTTTATCCACCCCAGCCCCACCTCCGTAGTTGCAGCTGTATGCTGCTCGTGCTCCCTGGACATATATGGCCCAAGGAACATGCTTCCCATGCGTTCCGCGTCCTTCAAGCGCATTCCTAGGCGAGGCAAGAAGCATGGTTAAACACGATGCAACGAGCACGAATGGAAAGGAGGACACGGTCGAGGCTTACGAAGGCCGGAGGGCGCTGGTAGCAAACAAACGGATGGGCGGACGTTGTCGTCCCGGAGTTTCCCGGCAGTAAGGCGCCACTCATAGGCGAGCGGCGCCACGCCGTACATAATGTACTCCTCAGCGAGGTCACGCATGTTGAAGCGGGCGGTGACCCCCACGAGTCTTAATGCCCTTCGCCTATCCTCGGGGTCGAGTGTTATGCTGGGCGTGGTGTTGAACGCCATCGGCTGGCCCGTACACTCGAGGTCGCTACCGCTCGCCACACGGTGGTAGAACCACCGTCTTGTCCAGCCAGACTCCCATTTCGCTCGAGTTGAGTTCGCGGGGAAGAGCTTCCCACGCAGCGACTGCAGAATGAAGTTGACGCTGCCGAAGTTCGATAGCGTCCCATCCTTCCGCTCCTTCGGCTGGCACCGTGCATCGTGCAGATATGCAAACATCGAGGCGCTGGGCCAGCATGCCCCCGAGCGCAAGGCCTAGCTGTACACGGCAAGGTGAGCCAGTATGTTCGGAGTCAGTTGTGCCAGCTCCAGCCCGAAGGTCCGCAACACATCACCAACGACCATCGCGGCCGGGATGCGAAGCCCGGCTTCAAAGTACGCGACGAAAATGATCGCCTCCGACTTCTCAGGTTGCGGTTCCGCCTCGTCATCGGCGGGTAGCAGTGTACGGATCCTGGCGGTCCGACAGCTTCCCCTCACGCAGCAGTGTACGGATCATCTCCTCCATCACGAGCGTTGGACCCAAGGCGCTGGAGTACGGGCCCTCCTTCCTCTCCGTCGCCACCCACCATTTGTCTGCCACCGCAGGGTCGCACCCCTCGAGCGTGTGCTCCACCTCAGGCGGCGAGGACCGCCGGCGGATGGCGTAGTCGCCGACCATTTGAGCACGCTCTTCACCGGGCGCCATCGTTATCCGGAAGCTAGACGATGGCAGAAGGGAAGGGCGGTGGCAAGAAAAGCAAAGAAGGGCAGGAGACGAGACGGACGATCAGAAAGCATGTGGAGGAGGTGCAGACGTGGTACCATGGGGGTATTTAAAGACCCCTCGTGTCCCGCACCGCCAGTAAGTATAACCGGCGGACGACGAACCACTCGCCTCCCCACGACCGAAGCCGAAGCGTCGCGACCGCCCACGCGTGTCGGGCACAACCACGGTCGTACAAAGACCTGTCAGCGCACGACGCGCCAATAGCGCCTCACCGCGTGTCAGCTCCCACCGGGAGTAAATGCAGGTCGTACGACGCGGCGCAGCTCCCGGCACGTGTCGGCACGATTCTCAAGACCAATCAACCACAACAATTTTGACAGGGTCTCCATCCTAGCAGCGAGGCCCTGGCTTCGACTTCGGCTTCGTCCCCACGAAGGGACACCTCGCTGGGACGCCACAAAGATGTCGGAAGCCACTTCGACTCCGAGGTCCGCACAACCTTCCGGCCTTGGCCAGCGAAGGCCCAACCCCGCGCCCTCATGATCGAGGGGCACGATCGCTCTCCTGCAACAAGCTTCGATATTCCTCACAAGCGGGTCGCCTTTTGTTCGCCAACGCTCGCTGATATTGGTAGAAGGCGCAATCATTAAATGCAGACGAACAAAGGTAGGCCTATTTGTGAGATGATAACCGTAGGCCGCAGCGGAGCGTACCCGGTGGGCCGCGGAGCTCGACATCCAAGCCCAAAATAAGTCTCTTCCGAAACTCGGGAATAGGCATCCTTCTGTTCATCACCATTCTATGACCGTGTCCATTAACGTTAACCCCTACGGAGGATAGCGCAGGAAAACGACGCATATATACTCGCCGCGCCGTGGGCCGACGAAAAGCTCAACCGGTGGCACTCCAATCGATGCAGCCGTACAAGGTGACGGCCTGGCAGTTTGCTCCCCGCGGCCAGGGAGCGCAATTGCTGGCAACCGAACAGGTGCAGATGCAAAACCGCCGGGCAGCGCACGGCAAGCCAATGGCACCCTGCCACGCGTCCCGCCACTGTAGGGAAGGGGTACGCTCCCGGTGGGACAACACGCACAGTTGCAGCAGCCTGACAGCTCAAAGGCCGACGCGATTTCAGGAGTCATTAAAGCGCACTACCGGATCGTGGAGCCGCAACCACCCCGCGCCTAGGGGAATCTGTGGCGCGAGGGTTGCCTCCGCTCCGACTTCGACTTCGCAGCCCAAAGAACCCACGGCTGAGGGCGGCCCGGGCAACTAGCGACCCCGCCAAGGCGGATGCGACTTCGACTCCGACTTCTACGCCGACTCCAGCTCCGATCTCGACGTCGAATTCGACTTCGACCTTCGGCCCGGAGGGCAACCTCGACCCCGCTACTATAGGGCCCAGTGGACGGCGAGGACTTCGCCAACCCGCCCAGCGCTATACCCTCGTGGCAGGGCAAACACTACACCAAGCAATAAGGCTCCGCCAAACGTTGAGAAAGCTGACAGGCCGCAGGGACGGAGGGGGCCAAAGGGCTCGGCAACATGGCTTCGGCCCGTGAAGCCCTTCACCATGAGAGGCTCCTGTCGTAGGGGTGGCCCCAACCTAAGCCCAGCAGGCCTGTTAGAGGAATGTAAGGCCCAGAATGGGACATGTGTAATGACATAAGTGCCCCCGTGGGAAATACTCGGATGTAAGGGTATAATTGTAAAAGCACTCCCCATGTGGATATATATATATATACAACACAGGCCACAGGGGAAAACCCTAGGCCATTGCTCACCTAACTCTCCACTACCATACTCTCTCTGTTTGGTCTGTAACCACAACATTAGTCATTTTAGAAAATTAATGAAAACCTGTGTTGGACCAAAATGGCGACAGAGGGGGGGGGGGTGAATGTCGACTTTTGAACAAAATCGCCCCCAAAAGGATTAAGAAACTACCCTCTCCAAAAGTTATGAGAGACTAAGAAGAGGAGTAGTTTAAGGCTTACTGGAACTTAAAACCAAACAGCGGAGAGGGAGAAACCACAGACACCAGAGAAGGATCAAAAACTCAGCAGAGAGAATGGAGATCAGCACCAAGTGCCTGTGGCCGATCTGACCGCACTTAGTGCACCGGTCAGACCGCCCATTCTCCTCCGGTCTGACCGCCCCTGGGCGGTCTGACTGCCATGGCTTGGCTAGTCAGACCGGTTTGTGGCTGCCGGTCAGACCGCACCACGGTTTTCAGTGCAGGTAGTCAGCAGAATTTTTTCAGACAACTGTGGACTTCAGCCAGCAGAGAAAATTGAGATCTCCCTCTGGTTTTCTTGGCCCAGAACTGCAAGATAACCTACCTAATAGCCCAGAGAACCTTTGGAACCAAGAGAAACCAACTCAAAGCCAAGAATTAAGGATTTGAGGCAAAAACCTAAAACTTTCAGAGAGCTGCCCAAAAATCCAAATTCCCGGTTAATCTCTAATCCTTTGAGCATGAAACTAACAGATTAACTAGGGAATAACCTTGGGATTCTGAGACTCAAATCTGGGCACATCCTCTCAAGGGAAATCAAGAACCACCTCAAACCCTAGAACAACAAACAGAGAACTAACAGGGCACAGAAAAGGCAAAATCATGATTCTTGCAAATTGATCAATATTGCTCTTGGAACTAGATGACCAAAGGGTCTAGAAATGCAATTCCATCATAGAGCAACCCATTTTGCCACTTCTCAGCAAGAATCAACAAGAAAACGAAAATATCAAGAAATCCACAGAAAAGGCATCGGAGGCAAAAATAGGAGCACGGGAGATAAACTAAGAAATTTCATTCCAAATCAACCAAGGATTACAAGGAGTCCCCATACGCATGGACATTAGAACAAGGGATGATTACATAGAGACTCTCCTCTATTCCTCTCCCCATTACATGCTTGAAGGGAAGGAGCTCTCACCAAGAACACATCGAAGGAGACAAGAACCAACAGAACTCTGCCTCTCCTACCAACTAAAGCCTAAAGCCAAAACCACCTCTCAAAGGCTCTTTTGACTAAAGCAAAACCCTAACTCTCTCACTGCTATTTATAGCCCTTGGCTAACGGGTCTCCAACCCGTTACGCCCACTAACTCCGAACGGAACCGCTTCCACCTGTGCAGCCTTGCGCTTTTACCGAAATGCCCCTCGTGCACCTTCCGGGAAGCTTCCGCGTTCCTTGTCGTCCAAGCCTCGCAACCACCTCGAGTCTTCGCCGCCTTCGACACCTCCGACCGTTCTGACCTCGACACCGTCTGTGTCTAATCCGGTCACCCCGTGTCTCGCCATGACTCTGCCTCGACGTCCTGCAGCCATCACAGACAAGAAACACATCAAATAGCACCGCTCGACACATGAAAGCATAAATAGCATCAAAACATCGTACTTACACATGACGAAGTTCAAACCTGTTGAATCAAAGGAATAAGCGTCCTAATCCCATACGACCAAGTTTGACCAAGTCGGACCGAGCCCGAACACAACGTCAAGGTCCGAACTACCCAAACCAAACTCAACTTTCCTAAACCGATGTCAATTACTCATCACACACATGGGATGACCTACACATGGTCTCTCAATCTCCCCTCCTGCACCTTCCGGGAAGCTTCCGCGTCTCTTGTCGTCCAAGCCTCGCAACCACCTCGAGTCTCAGCCGTCTTCGACACATCCGACCGTTTTGATCTCGACACTGCCTGTGCCTAGTCCGGTCACCCCGTGCCTCGCCATGACTCCGCCTCGACGTCATGCAGCCATCGCAGACAAGAAACACATCACATAGCATCGCTCGACACATATAATCACAAATAGCATTAGTGAACAACATTAAGCATGAAATAGCCCAAACCTGTTAGATCAACAGAATATGCATCCTAAGCACTTTGACCAGGTTTGACCAAGTTCGACCGAAACCTAATGCACCGTGCAACAACATGGTCCGAACCACTCAAACCAAACTCGACTTTCCTAAAACCGATGTCAAATACTCATCACACACTCGGGGTCACCTCCACATGGTCCATCACATTCCAAATCAACCAAGGATTACAAGGAGTCCCCATACGCATGGACATTAGAACAAGGGATGATTACATAGAGACTCTCCCCTATTCCTCTCCCCATTACATGCTTGAAGGGAAGGATCTCTCACCAAGAACACATCGAAGGAGACAAGAACCAACAGAACTCTGCCTCGAGTCTCCGCCGTCTTCGACACCTCCGACCGTTCTGACCTCGACACCGCCCGTGTCTAGTTCGGTCACCCCGTGTCTCGCCACGACTCCGGCTCGACGTCCTGCAGCCATCACAGACAAGAAACACATCAAATAGCACCGCTCGACACATTAAAGCATAAATAGCATCAAAACATCATACTTACGCATGACGAAGTCCAAACCTGTCGAATCAAAGGAATAAGCGTCCTAATCCCATACGACCAAGTTTGACCAAGTCGGACCGAGCCCGAATGCAACGTCAAGGTCCGAACTACCCAAACTAAACTCGACTTTCCTAAACCGATGTCAATTACTCATCACACACATGGGATGACCTACACATGGTCTCTCAACCTGACAAGTAGGCCCCATTTGTCAGTTGTCGATCAATTGCATGCCCTACATATATTAGAGTTTTTCAATAGATTCCATGTCATTATTGTCATGCACATACATATATGATGGTAAGTACGATTAGATTATATATGCTATAGTTTTTCCAAACAAAATATCTTCCTCCTGATATAATGGTCGTGTGGATTGACCAAACTGCATGATTTGGCTTCTAGGCCATGGAATGTAAAACTTAGTCATAAAGCCAATACTCATTAATTTAGTAATATTTGTCATTATGCATGATATGTATCTTTGTTACCACTGATGCAATAGCTTTTTCTAGACTAGTGTGATTGACACGAATGATTTGGAGATGTTGTTTCTAGGTCCGACACTAGGCCCAGTCAGACCGTTGGCTTCTGTTGGACCGAAATGGCGACAGAGGGGGGGTGAATGGCGCTCTTAAAAATTCGTCCCCCAACAAGTACCCACGATAAATCTTCTTCTATAACTATGAAGAAAAGCTATGAAAAGACATCCTCCACCTCTCTGGAACTCTAGAGAAATCAATCAAAGAAAATACAGAGAGGAGACAACCAAAAATAAAAAGGCAGCAGAAAACCCTGGGGCCGGTCAGACTGGTGTTGATGGGCTGGTCTGACTGGTCAAGACCCGTCGGTCTGACCGCATACTTAACGCTGGTCAGACCGCCCTTGAAGACCCAGTTTGACCGCCTCACGAATACCGGTCTGACCGGTGTCCTGGTCCTAGGCAGCCCGAGAGGCAAACTGAAGAGACTGAAAATTGGGAAAATTCAGTTCTTCCAAAAACTGAAAAATTGGGGGATTGCACCCAATCTTTTCAGCCCAAAGCAACACACAAACACCCTAAATAGCAAGAGAAGCCTAGAGACCAAGAGAATCCATCTCAAAACCAAGAATTGAGAAGATTCCCTAAAATCTGAAAATTTCTCAAGAGCTGCACTAAAACTCAAATTGCCCAATGGTCTTAAGTCCTTTGCTCATGAGAGTTTGCAGACAAGTTAGCAATAGCTAGAGGACTTTCTAGACCAGAAATTAGGCCAACTTGAGAAGGGAATCAAGAAATGCATTAAACCCTAGAGATAAACAGGAACTTAACAGGGACAACATAAAATCCAAAATACTCAAGATTCCCTAGTCCTTTGCTCATGAGATTTTGCAATATGTTAGCAATAACATAAGGACTTCTCAGACCAAAAATCAGGCCATCTCACAAAGGGAATCAAAATCTACCTCAAACCCTAGAAATAAGAAATGAAGAACAGAGAGGCTGAAAATGGAGAACTGAGATTACACAAGGTATGCTCTTGGGAAAGTCGATCAAATGATCTTGAGGCATCATCCCAACCTAGAGCAACCCATTTTGGTCCTTCTCAGCAACAAACAACAAGAAAACGAGAAACTCAGAAATCAGTAGAGAGGAGCATCGAAGGCAAGAATAGGCATGAGCACAAAATAAACTTCAGATCTTCCATTCCAAAAAATAAAAGGATTACAGAGGAGTCCCCATACGCATGGACATTAGAACAGAGATGATTACAAAGGATCTCCTCTACCTCTCCCTATCCATCTCAAGAACACACTCTACATGCTTGGAAGGAGGAAGAACTCACTCAAGAAAACATCGAAGATGGACAGACACCTGCCCTCACCAACTACTCTCCACTACCAAAGCCTCACCAACTAAAGCCTAAAGCCAAAACAAACTTCTAAAGCTCATTTTGACTAAAGTAAACCCTAGAAACCCTTAGAGTGCATGAGTGGGCATGCAGCCACCAACATCTATTTATAGCCCTTGGCTAACGGGTCTCCAACCCGTTACACCCGCTAAACCCGAACGGAGCCCGCTCCCGCTTTTGCAGCCTTACGAAATTCCCATTTCGCCCCTCCTGCACCTTCCGGGAAGCTTCCGCGCTCCTTTTCATCCACGACTCGCAACCACCTCGAGTTCACGCCGTCTTCGACACATCTCGACCGTTTTGACCTCGACACCGCCCGTGTCTAGTCCGTTCACCTCGTGTCTCGCCACGACTCCGCCTCGATGTCCTGCAGCCAACACAGATAAGAAACACATCAAATAGCACCGCTCGATACATGAAAGCACATTAGCATCAATGAAATAGCCCAAACCTGACAAGTCGACATAATATGCAATCTAAACCCTTTCACCAGGTTTGACCAAGGCCGACCGAGTCCATTGCACCACGCAACGACATGGTCCAAACCAACCAAATCAAACTCGACTTCCCTAAACCAATGTCAATTACTCATCACATACACGGGATGACCTCCACATGGTCTCTCAGCTTCAAGCCAGTCAAACCGGCCACCGGTCAAACCATTGGTACCTTGTCGATAAGACCAGTGGAGAGATGCAATTTGCTTCTCTTGGTTTGGTGAGGTTGTAAATTTGCTTCTTGGCTTCAATTCTGATCATCATAGCTATGTAGCTATTGGAGTGAATAATTTGTGAATACTTTGAGTAATATTTGTGAGGTACATGGCTGGGTTCTTTTCCACTTATAGCTTATGGATTATGTACGGTGCTATAGTACTAGCTTTCAAACGGTGCGTTTTTGAGGCGGGGTCTACTAGTTAATTGTAGTACACACTTTACTGGCCAAACTGGCATGCAATTGTCTCCCTCTTCGTAATATCTCTCATGAACAATTAGAATTCAAAAATCATAAGCCACAACCCAAAATATCCCACTCATGGTGGTATGGATCGAGCCAATTGCATGATTTGCCTTGTCCTTGCTAGTTACCTATATATATAAAAATGCAAGTAAGAAACCTAGCGGTCTACCTTAAGGCATCACACTAGCTACTTATTCACATGCAATTGATTTGATTCAGTGAACCACCTAGCTAGATAGTTAATTTGTTCAGCGATAGAAAAAAGCAAATTAGAGGCAGCCATGGCTTAGGTGCTAGTGCTGCACTATGACGACGGTGAACCCCATGAGACATAGGCAGTAGTACCTTCAGTGTACTATTTTCTCATGCTGATGGTATGCCCTCTTATTCTCCTCCTCCTCATGACCATTCACTTTGCGATGACCAGCATGAATAAAGGAGCAGGCAATCTGTTGAACAAGCTACCTTCGCCTCCATGGAAGCTCCCCGTTATCGGTCGTCTTCATCACCTCATCGACTCCCTCCCCCACCTCTCCCTCCATGACCTCGCCAGGAAGCATGGCCATGATGGCCTTATGCTCCTCCGCCTTGGCGCCATGCCAACCCTCATCGTGTCATCCCCTCACGCGGCGCAGGCCGTCCTGCGCACGCACGCCCACGTGTTCACATCCTGGCCCTACCCTGCCAACACCGACATCCTCTTCTACGGCTCTTCTGACATCGCCATCTCCCCCTTTGGCGAGCACTGGAGCCAAGTCAAAAAGATTGCCACCACACACCTCCTCACCGTCAAGAAGGTTTGATCCTACCGGCGAGCCCACGAGCAAGAGGTACTCGATCGCTCTCTGTATTAATTTTTATTATATGTCTATGATAGTTCATAGATGGTTATTAATACAAACTGTCTATGATAGTTGCATATCAGAGACAACTTGTGGTTGGAATCATCTGTGATATGTATTTGTAAGCATGAATGACACCTCATCTCCCCAATGTGCGCCTCTTCGATCGTTTCGGTTCCCCAATGCATCTGTTCGTCTCACATGCTGAATGTGTTCCTTGTTGTATAAAAATGATCATCCTCCACTAGATATTAATCTCCATATCACTAATCCTGTACGAGCACCTCACCGCTCGGATATCTTCATTGCCTTCTTTGTCTCTCAAGCACAAATAAATGGCTCCCTACTCTTTCTTGTTGCCAGCATTGATGGCCAATCTGGCCATTCTGGACAAGCAGCTCGTCGGCTGTATGCTGGCGGATGCCGCGGAAGGACAATGTGGCAATAGTGTCCTCCCTCCTATACTGAGGATTAGCCAGAGCAGTTGAAGGCCACCTTGCACCGTCTTGACATCCTCCTCCGCCGCATCTTCCGGTTGGTCTCCCGCTTCCAGCTAGCTAACCTCGCCATCGACGTGGTCCTAACCAATGACATTATTTGTCTCTAGGAGGCTTGCCGTCACTTGGAGTGCTTAATCAAGGTGGCGGGTGACTGAGTCAACCTTGCCGATACACCTTAAGAAAGGGAAGAGAGCCTGTGGGATCAATTCCATTTGATTATTTAGTTGGAGGGTGTTTGGGAGACACTCAAACGAGCGTGTTAGTGGGTGGATGCATTTTGAGCTTCATTCACTAATGATCCTGAAATGTTCGATGCCGATCATGTCACCTATGAAGTTTTGCCGCCAATAAAAAAACTTTTAAGTAGTTAGTTTTCTACTTTTTTGTTATCTTTTGTGAGAAGCGACTAGCCATGCTATTTGGCTATATGTAAAGTAAATTAGTTGAATTTGTAATTTTTGTCTTCTATATATGTAACGACATGACAATAATACTGACAAGTAAAAAACAACTAAATAATGCATGTTTAATCCCAAGGCTTTACTGAATTTTCGTTTATGTATATGATAATGAATTTAGAGTCATCTATAGTATTTATCACAAACGGTTCTACTTTAGAACCATCTGTGATGTGTATTCATAGACGGTTATTAATACGAACCGTTTGTGACACGTAATTATCACAAATGGTTATTAATGAGAACTATCTGTGATAATTATGTGTGACAGACGGTTCGTGGTTGGACATGTCTGGGATATGCCACATTATTAAATGTGTAGCCAGCGGGGCCCCAACAGATTTATCTTCATTGCACTGCATTGAAGGAGGCGCCCGGCTTTGGGGAGTTTGGTGAAAGTATATCGCCTATAGATCTAGCTTGTAGATCAATTTGTTTTTGGTAATTAGAGGTTAGTATTTGCTTCTAATTATATGCCTTGTAATAAAGAGAGATGATAGTTATGTTTAGATCTAGCTTAATCGGTAGTTTGCTCCAATTTAAGAATGTGTCATTACTCCTAGTTTATTTTAATATATTCTTAATTGGTAGCTTTGTGAGTAGTATGTAGCTAGCTACTTAATTTACATATGAGCAATTTATTATAAGATGAATGATAATTATGTGTAAGTATTAGGCTATAGCTAGCTATAGTAACATTAATAATCTAATTTGACATTAATTTGTTATATGCGTAGCTTAGATGAACCAAAGCTAGATGTATGTTAAGAAACATGTGAGTGAAGCATACATTAATAGTGTGTCTGCTTTTAGAAGAGCAGCCGACTATGATATGTTGAAGAAGGGAATGGAATATATGCACTATCCATACATTGATTGCGATAATCTGAATACGTTTACAAATTCAGTGTAGATTGAAACTCACTTGATTTGAAGGAATTTCAAAAAGAGGTATACATGTTGGACCAGTCACGGTGATGAGAAGACTATACAAGGAGGTAGTTATGACATCGTTGAGGGAGACAATGATATACTAGTTGTGGACTGTACTTTCGATGAGGATAGGTCGCATAATTACAATTTTGAGAGAGTTTAGTACATTTGAGAGCTTGATGGAGGACTCGAAGAAACCTTTGTTCCCGAGCTGTAAGCCACAATACACAAGGTTGTCATCTGTTCTTGAATTGCTGAAATTGAAGGCAAGCAATCGTTTGGTTTGACAAGAGTATCACGGCGTTATTAGATCTCCTAGTGAACATCCTTCTAGAGGAAAATGTGTTGCCGAGAACCACCTACCAAGCTAGGAAGGTTCTTTGTCTATTGGGAATGGAAGTAGAAAGAATACATACATGTCCGAAAGATTGTATCCTCTACTGTAAAGAGCATGCAAACTTACATATTTGTCCGATGTACAAAGCATGCTGATACAAGCATAAGAATGACTTCGACGACAACGAGAGCACTGAGGTGAGGCAAGGACCTCCTGCTAAGATGTTGTGGTATCTGTCTATAATTTCCCATTTGAAGCATTTATTTGTGAACTAAAAGGATGCAAGATTGCTACGTTGGCACTCAGAAGAGCGTAAGAAAGATGGAAGGATAAGATACACTGGTGATTTTGCCTAGTGGATAAACATCAATAGGATATTTGTAGACTTTGGTGTGGAACTAAGGAATGTAAGGTTTGGATTGAGTACAGATGGAATGAATCCTTTCAGTAACATGAGCAACCGACATAGTTCCTGGCCCGTGAATGAGTGCATGTATAACCTTCCTGCTTGGTTGTGTATAAAGCGAAAGTACATTTTGATGTCACTACTTATCCAAGAGCCGAAGACACTTGGGAACGATATTGATGTGTACCTAGCACCATTGGTAGAAGGTCTTGTGACACTATGGAACGAAGGGGTATAGGTATGGGATATAGACAAATGAGACAACTTCACTCTGTGCGCTGTGTTGTTTTGCACAATCAATGATTTTCTTGTCCTTGGTAACCTATGGGGGTTTAGTACAAAAAGGGACAAATCCTATCTGCACTGCTTAGATTATACCGAGAGTGTGTGGTTGAACAATTCAAGCAAAACTATATACATGCATCACCGTAGGTTCCTTCCAAGGTATCATCCATACCGCAAGATGATGAAATAATTTGATGGAAAAAGAGGTCTATGATTTGTTAAGGATATCGATGTTGTGCTTGGAAAGGGACGTAAGTTGAGGACTCGTCAGAAGAACATGTGAAGAAGAGGTCAATATTTTGGAACTTACCTTATTGGGAGCACTTAGAAGTTCGCAATTGCATTGATGTCATGCATGTGGAGAATAATGTATGTGATTGTTCTCTTACTGAACATTCCTTATAAAACAAATGATGGTTTCTATGCACGGCATGACTTGCTCACTATGCTACCATATCACAGATGGTTCTTTAATAGAATTGTGTATGATAATTATTCTATAAGTAGGGTGCCTGCTAGGGTTTGCGCCCTTACTCCTCACTCACGCACCCCTTTGTCTCCTTGTCCCCCGCCGTCGCCACTATAGAACCTGACATTTCTATCCTCTCCTTCCTCACCTGACATGGTGGCCCCAACACCTCTCCTCCCAACGGTGCCTCTCCTCTCGGCGCTGCCTCTCCTCTAGATGACACCTCTCCTCCTGGCACCACCTCTCCTTCCCATCGCCTCCCCTCCCGATGTCACCTTTCCTCTCGAAGGTATAGATCCAAAATCCCACGTCTTTACCTCATGTGTGATAGATCCGTCCTTATCTGTTAATGTGTGTTGGAACTGAAGTTCAATGTGTTCATGAGTTCTCTCCTCCCGAAGGTATGAATCCCCACTTTTTACCTCATATGTGTTACATCTGTCCATATCTATTAGTATATATTTGATGTGGAACTAAAAAAGGAATGGGGAAATGGATGTGGGAGGGAAGGTGGGTCAACTTGTGTCGAGCTAAAAGTGGTAAGGTTGTTGGGGGCACTACTACAAAACAAGCTATATTGGATGCCTCACCATAGATGGTTCATGTGGAGCCGTCTGTGTTTTAATTATTACAGATGGTTCATGGCTAAAACCATCTTTGAAACTATCATAGACAGTTAGGTTTAAAAGCCATCTGTGATATACGCATTATCATAGACGGTTTTTAATTAGAATCGTCTATGAAACTATCACAGACGGTTTTTATTTACAACCGGTTGTGTTTTATCCTTTGTCATATGAACTACAGAAGCTACTGAGTTGGAACATATAAGTGTGCCAATGTGATTAGTCATTTTTACAAAAGACAAATTCAAGGCAAATTTATTACAATAGTCCCAAAAAAAGAGATTTCCAGATCTTAGTCTTCTGGGCTTCATATGCTTCTTCTTCAACTTTTGGAGTTGGAGGATCAGCCGGTGAGTTCTCGAATGTCATGAAGAATGTCCTTGCCCTGTCCACTTCCTCTTTAGCCTGAGCAAATCATTAGCATGGCACATAATCTCAAAGATGATGCCATGATAAGCTTCCTCAAAATCGGCCGCTTTTGCTTGATTGGCAATGTTATCCATGTGTCTCTTCACTACCGCAAGAGCTTCTTCCACTTTGCACAAATTACAGAGAAGAACAAGGCTGAGGGCGGTTTCCCTTTCCTGAGCAACAACGAGATACCTCTGTTGACAGTGGATAATGAGGTCCAGCTCATGGATGGAAGTGAGTCGAGGAAGGAGAGCAGGGCATGAGTGGAGGAGCTGCTCCAGACATAAATTGTTGGCTGCCTGTGTAAGGTTGCAGCCAAACAACTCATGATGGATAGATGAGAGGAAGGAGATCAAAATAATATTTGATGCCATTATTGAAAAATTTGGTGAAGAAGATGAGGAAGAGGACAGTTTAGAAGAGCTTGATTAGGGTGTGCGCGGGGAGATGGTTGCTTGGTCCGGGAGTGCGCTTTAATGACGCCTGGAACCGCGCCAGGATTTGTTAGGGGTAGGCTGGCCCGGCTGCTCCGCCTGCCCTGCACTGGATGTGGGCACGTGGCCGGCTGTGATTGGAGCGTCGTGGGATGCCAGCGTTCCCACGACCACGGCCGTTCGCCTCTTCCCTAGGAAAAGTGGCCACGCGGTGGGAGTGTATCAGCGCATTGGGCGCTGAGCGGCCACCTACCGCCGCCTGCCGCGGTTGCCAGCGATTGCACTGCCCGATCGTGGGTAGCCAAACCGCTTGTAATTCTGTCGTTCGATCTTCTGCCTGTAGGGGAGACGGGGGGCTTTATAAGCCGCCCCTATGGGCATGCAGTCGGTCCCCTTGGCTACTTGATCACCTGTGCGTTCCTTCCTATTCTTCTTGCACCTCCTGCTGCTATTCTCGCCTCCGCGCCTGCCCGCCGTCGTGAGAGAGGGATGGCTGCACGCGACGACCTCCCCGCTAACATTGGTGCCGCCCTTGATGACCCTGCGCGTCGCCTTAGCGAGAGCGCCTCGTCGAGCCAGCGCTGCCTAACGCCACCACCGGCGGAGTACCGCCTGGTTCCGTGCGACAGGAAGCAAACTACCCAGCACTAGGATGCCGTGAAAAGGTCCAAAGGTCGCTGCTCCCGTGTGCTGGGGCGGAGCCGCGTCACGGAGGAGACCCTCCGAACCCTTCTTCAGGGGAAGAAGCTGGAGGAGCGTGCCGGGGCTCGCCTGCCAGGGCCTGACGAAACGGAGCCAAACCCGTTCACGAAGTGCTGCGAGCGTATGGGTTGGAGCTGGCGCAGCTGACTCCGACCGCGATCGTTCGGTTGGCCATCTTTACTTGGGCGATGCGGACGGAGGGTACCTGTCCTCGCGCCGAGTTGTTTGCCATCCTGCACGACGCACGGTGCCAGCCAAGAAGAGTGGAAGGGGGGCTTACTCGAACTTCGGCGGCATGGACTTCGTGCTGAGGCCGGAGTGCTCGCACCTGTTTCCCGCGTTCGCTACACGGGACAAGTGGGAGTCCGGCAGGACACGGTGGTGGTTCTACTACACCGTGACGAGCATGAGCGGCCTCCGGAGCCATGGGGGCCGATATCCTTCAACCACTGTCCGAAAGTGACGCCTCGGCCCGGCGACGAGCAGCAGGCACGGAGACTTGCTGGGGTCGCACTTCGGTTCAACATGCACGACCTCGCCGAGGAGTTCACCATGTATGGGATATCCCCGCTTTCTTGTACCTGGAAGTACGAGTGGCGAGGGCCTGACCGGAAGGACGGCATCCACCCGGGGGTGTCTTCGCTTCATAGGCCCTCCGCGCCCTGTAAGTATCCCTGCGATATGCCACATACCACGTGGGTGGTTACAGACCCTTTGGTCTGATATTCCGCTTGTGCATGCAGTACGCCGGCTAGAAGATGTGGAGCGCGCCGCGGCTGCGATGCTCGGGCCGTACACGATGAAGGAGCACAAGGCCTGTTAGTCCGCGACTTCCTTGGCGAAGCAGGGGCGGATTAATCGGGTGTGCGAGGTTTTGGATATCCCCGTTCCGGAGCGCCCAGTGCCTGCGGAATCGCCGAGCAGTGCGACGGTGGTGGCGCCATCCTCTCAGTGCGGGGTCCAGTCGGAAGTTATCGCCCTCAGTTCGTCGACCGTGGCGCCGGTCGAGAATGTGGGGGTGGGGGCGAGACGGGCGCTGGGCTCGGATCGTCCGGTTTGGGGGGCCGCGTAACCCCCGACGAGGCCATGTACGGTGGCAAGGCGACGAACGTGCGCCTCGCTGTTCTTGAAGATGACGCCTCGTCACCTCCAGCAGCAACCGCAGCGTTGTCGCTGACGGCGGCTTCCGCGGCTGCCCAGGTAGCCTCGCCTACGACTCCGAAGGCGAAACGGCCTCGGGTGCAGTCGCCGCCATCTTCTAGGGGCCGGTTCAGCGTGGCGGGTCCACTAACTGCGGCCCTGATGGCTAGCGGGGATGCTCCTGAAGCCGAGAGGGTTGTCGCTCCTCAGGCCGGCGGGGCGCCTATGACCCAGGTGGAGGCCGTGGTAGAGGACACCGGAGGTAGGCGCAGTTCGTTTTCGTCGCGCGACTTCGCGAAACTCTCCCCGATTTGCTCACTTATTCCGTCGACGCCAGGCGAGACAGGGTCTCCCAAACTGTTCTTCATCCGGCCAAGTGACAATTCTCCTGTGCACTTGTTGTTTATGTAATATGCTGTGAGCTGGGGAAGTGGTGGCAAGTGTTCACAAGCCCGTTTGTTGATACCCGAACAAACGGGTTTGCCGTCCCCTACCCTTCGAAGTGGCGGCAGCGGAGCTGGCGCCTAGTCAAGGTAGATGCGTGAGGGCTCCGTCCCCTACCCTTTGAAGTGGCGGCAGCGGAGCTGGCGCCTAGTCGAGGTAGACGCGCGAGCGCTCTGTCCCCTACCCTTCGAAGTGGCGGCAGCGGAGTTGGCGCCTAGTCGAGGTAGACGCGCGAGCGCTCTGTCCCCTACCCTTCGAAGTGGTGGCAGCGGAGCTGGCGCCTAGTCCAGGTAGACGCGCGAGCGCTCCGTCCCCTACCCTTCGAAGTCGCGGCAGCGGAGCTGGCGCCTAGTCGAGGTAGACGCGGGAGCGCTCCGTCCCCTACCCTTCGAAGTGGGGGCAGCGGAGCTGGCGCCTAGTCGAGGTAGACGTGCGAGCGCTCCGTCCCCTACCCTTCGAAGTGGCGGCAGCGGAGCTGGCGCCTAGTCGAGATAGACGCGCGAGCGGTCCGTCCCCTACCCTTCGAAGTGGTGGCAGCGGAGCTGGCGCCTAGTCGAGGTAGATGCGCGAGCGCTCCGTCCCCTATTCTTCGAAGTGGTGGCGGCGGAGCTGGTTGCTTTTTTTTCTAATACTCCGAAGAGTACGCCCTGGGGTAACGCCCATGTGTGCGCGAGGTTCGTGTCTTGTTTATACTCCGTAGAGTGCACAGGGATAGCATCCGCGTCTTCTTTATACTCCGGAGGAGTGCGTGGGATCAACATCCACGTCTTATTTATACTCCGAAGAGTACGCCCTGGGGCAACGCCCATGCGTGCGCGATGTTCGCGTCTTGTTTATACTCCGTAGAGTGTGTAGGGATAGCATCCGCGTCTTCTTTATACTCTGAAGGAGTGCGTGCGGAGGCGAGCCTCGACGCTACGTCTTGTTTATAGTCCGTAGACTGCGCGCGGAGGCGAGCCTCCGCGAGTTGCGGGCGGTGAAATTGCGTGCGGAGGCGGACCTCGGCGCTACGACTTATTTATACTCCGTAGAGTGCGTGCGGAGGCGGACCTCGACGCTACGTCTTATTTAGAGTCTGTAGACTGCGCGCGGAGGTGAGCCTCCACGCGTTGCGGGCGGTGAAATTGCGTGCGGAGGTGGACCTCGGCGCTACATCTTATTTATATTCCGTAGAGTGCGTGCGGAGGCGGACCTCGACGCTACGTCTTATTTAGAGTCCGTAGACTGCGCGCGGAGGCGAGCCTCTGCGCGTTGCGGGCGGCGAAATTGCGTGCGGAGGCGGACTTCGGCGCTACGTCTTATTTATATTCCGTAGAGTGCGTGCGGAGGCGGACCTCGACGCTACGTCTTGTTTAGAGTCCGTAGACTGCGCGCGGAGGCGTCCCCCCACGCGTCTTTATTTATGCTCATGTCCAGTGCACACGAAGATGGCCCTTCGCTCGCTTTTAGTATGAAAACGGGAGAATTTGCATGAACGATGCACTTTATTAAATTCCTGTTTGCGGGGGTGAGCGATTACAAGGGTTAAGGCACTAACCGTTAGCCGCTTATGGCCGCCGAAGCCGTGGGAGGCCCTTGCCCTTGTGTGCTTGACTTAGGCGTAATACCGCCGTAACCTGTCCGCATTCCACGTGTGGCGGACCGTGTGCCCTTCCAAGGTGGCCAAGCGATACGTTCCCTTCTGCAAGGCCTCCACAACGATGTACGGTCCTTCCCACTTGGACTCGAGCTTGCCTACCGTCTCCGCGTGGAGTGCCATCTTAAGGACGAGGTCTCCCGGTCTGAATTCGCGCGGGTACAACGAGCGATTGTGACCTCGCACCATCTGTCGCGCGTATTTTATGACGTGTTGTGTGGCACTTGCCCGGTCTCCATCAAGGAGATCCACAGACAATTGGCGTTCCTCGTCTGGTGCTTGGACGAGGACCTGCCGCGAGCCAGCCTTTATTTCTTCAGGTGTGACCGCCTCATCGCCGAAGAGGAGCTTGAAAGGCGTGAACCCCGTTGGGCGTGTGACCGTTGTGCGAAGGGACCAGAGGACGCTGTGGAGCTCGCCCGGCCACTTCCCCTTTGAGAACCCGACGAGGCGCTTCTTGATTGCGGCGGAGATGGCGCCGTTTGCCCGCTCCACCGCCCCGTTGGACTGTGGGTGTCCGACCGAGGCGAACCAGAGGGTGATGCCCATATTGCCGCAGAATTCTTTGAATGGGGCTGCATCAAACTGCAGCCCGTTGTCGACCGTGACCTCCCTGGGCACGCCGAATCGACATTTGATGTTCTACCAGAGGAAGCGCTGCAGAGCTGCCGAGGTAATCTTGGCCAGAGCCACCTCCTCCGGCCACCTGGAGAAGTACTCCAGGGCAACTGCGACAAATCGCAGGTCCCCTGGGGCCCTGGGAAGTGGTCCCACGACATCAATGCCCCACCTCGCCAGCGGCCATACCGGGGGTATGGGATGGAGGCTTGTCAGGGGCCTGTGGATAGTCCTTCCCATCCATTGGCAACCTTGACAACGGCGCACGAGATCCTAGGCATCCGTGACAGCTGTTGGCCAATAAAAACCCTGTCTGAATGCCTTGCCGACCAGGGACCTTGGTTGGAGGTGCGAGCCGCAGAGGCCCGCATGAATTTCCGCAAGGAGGCGCTTTCCTTCTTCACGCGGGAGGCACCGCAGGAGCGGTGCGCAGACCCCCTTCTTGTAAAGCGCGCCGTCGAGCACCTGGAAGGACCTAGCGCGGTGTTGCAAACGCCGGAGCTCGGAGGGGTCATCCGGTTCTGTGATGCCTTGCAGAAAAGTGAGAAGCGGCTCCCGCCAGTCACCCTGTTGGGTGATCTGGTGGACGAGAGTCGCATCCCGATTATCCTGTGCTATGGCCACCGCTGGCAGGGTTTTGTAAAATGCCCCTTCGGGAATTGGGAGCTGCTGACTGGCGGCCTTGGCCAGGATGTCGGCTTGTTCGTTGTCTGCCCGAGGGATGGCCTTCACCGTGACACCCAAAAAGTGTCGCTCCTTCGCTCGTACGGCTGCCAGGTACTTGGCTAGCTCCGGGTCCTTGGGTTGGTATGACTTGTCTACATGGCCCGCCACTAACCAGAAATCGGTGCGAACGAGGACTCGCCTTGCTCCCATCGCTTTGAGCTTCCCGAGGTCGAAGAGTAACGCCTCGTACTCGGCCGTATTGTTCGTAGCCGGAAACGCTAGGCGCGCAGAGTATAACAGGCGCTGCCCTTCTGGGGTGGTGATGACGGCGCCCACCCCTACGCCCGCAACACCGTACGCTCCGTCGGTGTTAAGTGCCCACACCGGGTCTTCGACCTGGGGGGCGGCCTGAGCTGGGGGGTCCATTCCGCGAGGAAGTCTGCCAGGATTTGAGACTTGATCGCCGTGCGAGAGGCGTATGTTAGGGAGAACGGGGCCAGCTCCGCCGCCCACTTGCCAATTCGCCCGTGGACTCCTTGTTGTGCAGCATCTCTGCCAGGGGGAACGATGATGGCACCGTTATCGGGTGCGCCAGGAAGTAATGTCGGAGCTTTCTTGAGGCCATGACCAGCGCGTACGCAAGCTTCTCAAGCTCGGTATATCGCGTCTTGGCGCCCTGGAGGGCTTCTGAGACGAAGTACACTGGCCGCTGGAGCGCGCCCTCTTCCAAGACGAGGACGGCGCTGACCGCCGTTGCCGAGGCGGCAAGGTAGAGTAGGAGGGGAGCCTCTGGTGCTGGGGCCACCAGAGTGGGAAGGGTTGCGAGGTGTTTCTTGAGGTCGTCAAAGGCCTTTGCGCAGTCGTCGTCCCAATGAAATCCATCGCAACCACGGAGGGTCTTGAAAAATGGTAAACCCCTCTCCGCCGCTCTGGAGAGGAAACGGCTCAAGGCCACCATGCGGCCTGCCAGCCTCTGGACCTCCCGCGTTGTCTTGGGAGGTTCCCTGCCCAAGATAGCGTCAACCTTGTCGGGTTATCTTGGATGCCTCGCCCGGAGACAAGGAAACCCAATAGCTTGCCCGCCTGTACGCCGAAGACACATTTGTCCGGGTTGAGCTTGATGCCCGCCTTCCGGAGGTTGTCAAAAGTCTCCTGAAGATCGCGGCCGTGGGAGGTGAGCTGACAGGTTTTTACGACCACGTCGTCCACGTAGGCCTCCACATTTCGCCCTAGCTGGACGGCCAGGGCCAGCGCGACGAGGCGGGTGAAGGTTGCGCCCGCGTTCTTCAAGCCGAAGGGCATCCTTACAAAGCAGAAGGTCCCTACCGGCGTAATGAAGCTGGTTCTCTCCTCGTCGTCCTTGGCCATGTAGACCTGGTGGTAGCCGGAATAGGCGTCCAAGAAGCTCATGAGCTCGCATCCGGCGGTTGCATCGACCAGTTGATCTATGCGCGGTAGAGGGTAATCGTCCTTCGGGCATGCCTTGTTGAGGGCTGTGAAGTCGATGCACATGCGCCAGGCGCTGCTGGCCTTTTTAACCAACACCGGGTTGGCGAGCCAATCCGGATGTTGAACTTCGTGGATAACCCCTGCTCGAAGGAGCTTCGCCACCTCCACCTTGGTCGCCTGCTGCCGGTCCATGGACATACGTGAAGTTTCTGCTTGACGGGCTTGGCGTCAGGGTGGATCGCGAGGTTATGTTCGATGAGGGCACGATCCACTCCTTTGATATCTTCCGGGGACCATGCGAAGACGTCTACGTTGGCCTGGAGGACTCGGAGCAAGTCTTGCTCTACCTCCGGAGGGAGGCCTTCGCCTATGGATACGAACTGCCCCTGCACTTGGAGCGGCACCCTCTTCACCCCGCCCTCCGGGTGGGGCTTAAGTGTCCAACCCGAAGCGGATGGCATATCCGCCTGGTATTTGTCGATGAGGGCGTGCACCTTGCGGTGCAAGCGTCCAGCTTCGGTTTCGATGCTCCGAGCCATATCCTGATCGCCGAAGATGGTGATGACGCCCCGCCGTCCTGGCAGCTTCATGCATAGGAATGTGTAGTGTGGGATGGCCTCGAAGGAGTTGATGGCGGGCCGGCCCAGTACGGCATTGTAGGGATATGCGACGTCCACAACATCGAACACGACATCTTCGATCCTGGCGTAGTCGGCCCGGCGTAGGGAGACTTGGAGGTGAACCTGACCCAGAGCCTTCAGAGGCTGCCCTCCGAGGCCCTGAAGGGGAGCTTCCGAATCTTTTAATAGGCTCCGAGGTATTCCCATACGATCGAGGGCCTCCACGAACAAAATGTTGGCGGAGCTCCCTCCGTCAATGAGGATGCGCCTAACGTCGCAACCGGCAATGTCGGCCTGGATGACCAAGGGATCTTGATGGGGGAATTCTACACTCTGGGCATCGGCTGATGTGAAGGTGATGCTGCAAGGGGACGCCCGTCGAGGTAGTCGTGCTGAGGAAGTGCTCGACGAAGAGCCTCCCTCGATGACATAAATGCCACGGCCTTGGGTCTCTCCGTGGGACCCAGCACGGGAGGGACCGCCTTGCCCCTTCTGTACGCGGGCTGTTACGGGGGTCGATGTCTCCGAAGCCCGTACATGGACCACGGCCTGTCGTAATGCCGCAACTTCGGTGCATGCCCGCATGAAATGGCCCCCGTAGCCGTGTACCTCGCACCATCTGCCGTACTCTAGGATTTCCTGCTCCGCGCGCGGCTTGGCGTCGTCGCCTCATTCGCGTCCCCCTGCAACGCGCGAGGTTGACACGGCCCCCCGGGGAATGCTCGGCGCAGCCAGGATATGGCGGGTCGGGCTTACGCCTGTCGCCTGGTGAGGTTTGGTGCACCCCCTCGTCGACGGGCTCACGAGTGTCACCTGCGGACACTTGCTTGTCCGTCCTCAGGTTGTTTCTTGCGCTGCTCCCTTGTGACAAGCCCTCCGCTTGCCCGGCGTCAGAGCCGTTGCCCCTGCGCCTCCGTACGTCCTCTTTGGCTCGGGCGTATGCTTCCACCTTGTCGAAGAGCTCTGCCTCCGACTTAAGTGGCTTGCGCGCGTTATATTCATCGAGTGGTCCCAGGCGGAGACCTTGTGTTGCTGCGTTGATGACGGTTGTTTCGTTGATGTCCTTGACCTGGCAGCGCACTTTCGTGAAGCGCTTGAAGTAATCCTGGAGCCCTTCGTCAGGTTTTTGCTTGACTGCGAAGAGCTGGTCCGCATCGACACGCTCGACGTAGTTTCCCTGGAAGTTGCTGCAGAGTTGACCGTGGATTTGTTCCCACGCGTAGATGGACTGTGGTGCGATGGAGAAGAACCAGGACAGCGCCACGCCTTGTAACGCGAGGGGGAGCCCTCTTGCCTTCGTGGTGTCGTTTCCGCCAGCGGCTTCGATAGCGGTCTCGTACACGCGCACGAACTCTCGCGGGTCGGAGTCGCCTTTGTAGGCTCGATGACGCTCGGGAACTTCAGGCCATGGCGCCTGCTGTAGGCCCGCCGAAAGCGGGGACTCCGGGTCTACGCGCCGTGATGGGACGCGACTAGACGTAGGGGGTTCGGACACCACCGCCGGGGAGGGGGGTTGGCTCCGAGCCTCTAGCATGTCCCGCACAGCTCCACGGAGGTCTGTTAACTCCCGCTGAAATGCGCTAAAGGCCGCCAGCAGGGCAGCCTCCATCGCGGGCGTGGCTGGGGCCATCGGTGCGCTTGGCAGCGCTACCGGTACGGAGGTGGCCACGGCCTGCGCGCCCAGGTTGCCCGCCATGTTGTCGCGGAGGGCCCTGGAGTCGGCGACGAGGTTCACGTCGCCGCTGGGGCTGCTCACCGCCTCTGTGCTGGGTGGAGAAACAGGTGCGCCTGCGTTGCCATTGCCGGGATTGGTCGTCGGGGTGGTGCTGGTGGGGTCGGTCGTCGCGTCGGTGGCGGGGTTCGTTGTCGTGCCTGCACCGCCGCTCGTACCTGCGGCTGCTAAAGCCGAAGCCCCAGTGCTGACGCGAGACCTCGCCGCTTCCGCCTTCTTCTTCGCCGCCGACGGCGTAGCTTTCCTTGGTGCCATCCTCCTTCGGATCTGAAGGCTTGTTCTTGTCCTCCCCACGGACGGCGCCAACTGTTGTGGTTACAGACCAAACAGAGAGAGAGTGTAGTAGTGGAGAGTTGAGTCAAATGAATGGCTTCTGCCTTCTCCCTGTGGCCTATGCCACATACATATATTCACATGAGTATTTCCCTCGTGGGCTCTTATGTCATTACACATGTCGTATTTCGGACCTAACAGGCCTATTGGGTTTAGGTGGGGGCCACCCCTACAACACCTCCGATTATCACTGAGACATAAATTTAGGTGGTTTAGAAAACTGTCTGTGATGACAGCTCCGAACCGTCTGTGATAACCTGTTTTGTAGTAGTGGGGTGATCTTGGTGTAGTCTCACGTGGATGAAGACGTGGATGGTAGTCCCTTGTCATTGTCAAAGATGTCGCCTTCATGTGGTCCTCATAGTCAGCCTTCTAGGTCCTGGTTCCACTACGTTCATGTCTCCCCTCCTCCGGGTCTCCTCTCCTTACTTCTATGGGTGGCTGCTAGTTCAAGAAAAAAAGGAAAACCTTTAATTGTTGGAGCTGTTATTTCTAAGTGAGTTGGAGTTCTTAGAGACAATCTTAAGGGAGGGTCATGTTATTGCTACAAGATCTATTTGGAATGGCATGTTAGTATTCCAAAGTGACCTTGTAGCAATAATATATGCAAAAGAGACCTTCAAAGGGCATGAAGCAAATCACACACTTTAGTGTCATTTGTGATTCACTTTGTTGTTGCTACACGATCTATTTAGAGTGGTAAATTGGAAGGCAATGGGTCCCCATCACCACATCAAACAGGAAAGCTTTGATAGATGGAGAGGAAAAGTAGTTGTGGATGGAAATTTCAAACTTGTTCGAGATCCCAAAAGAAGTCCAGGGACTCGTGCAATGGCAGGTGCTCCTCATGATGGGAAAAGCATAGAAAAACTTCAAGAGCACGCTTGTCATACAATACGTGACCAAGGATCATACACCCTTCATGAGGTATCCTTTCTTGTTGCCAGAAATATGGAAGGCCTTTGTGCGGATGAATACGACAAGTAACTTTCAACAGCAAAGTGTCGAACACAAGGCTCTCTAGGTACAAAATACTCACCCCCATAGACTTGGCACCACTAGGTATGCGGGTTAAATCCTGCAATGGAGGATGCAGGATGAGGCTGCAATTTGATCGGAGGCTTCCCCACCATTTGCCTGGATCACAAACGAGAATGCTTGAAACTGGTTAAGAGTGAGGTCATCAACCACGTCTTCGGGCATCTTCTCTTTCAAAAACCCCACAGACGAGGAAGTGTACCAATGCTTGATAAGATATATTAAACTAGCTAGTTGTTAATAGGTCCATAACTTCATGGGGTCTAAAATAACATAATTGCCTCTCGCAGCAAACATTGACTACCGAATCTTTCCAAGGCTCTTTTGAAGCAATTAGGGAAAAGGATATACTATCCATGGACCTAGAAAGCAAGGAGCACGCAGGTCGCATGCGAGGCCTGTGGGTTTATGTACTTGGAGCCATGGATTTCAGAACAACTCTGAGGCATATAGGAGTAGAAAGAGATCCAAGTTCGAGCACGAGGAACAAATGAAATAGGAGCTTTGTGCACAACTTGAGGAAGTGCTTCGTGCACACCCACTTACCTATCACTAACATCCAGGTAGTGTACCTCTCTAGAATGCTACATAGATAGACTTGGTGGATGCCTTAGCTCATCGTGTATCATTATTTAGAAGCTCACGTTGTGCATCCTTAGAGTCAGGCTTGTTGGCTCTATTTCCATTGACGTTGGATAGGGGATGGCGTTTCCATCCCTGCCAGAGACGCAGGTACATGGTGCCAAGCTAGAGACCGGTTTCGCGAAGGTCCAAGTGGACATGATTAACGATGTTTTCAGGGCCATCCCACTTGAGAAGCCCCAACGAAGAGATCATGACACTAGGGGATGCCATCCGCACATTCATCCAGTGGCCCAAGAGGGACATTGTCCTGGACCCTTCCATGCCATGATCTTCACATGACCGTGCCTATCAAACAGAACTTTCTATGACTCCACCTCATGCTCTGCTTCAGAAGGCCATCACATCAGCTCCCGTGGAGATGACACTGAAGATGTATTGCAAGCGAGACGCTAACACCCAATCGAAGAAGATTAAGGCGCCTCCTGAGCCCTTGAAGTACAAGCTCGGAGTGTCGTTCGTCCCTAAGTCATAATTACCTAGCCTTGAACTGGTTTGCGGGACTTTGCATGCGTGGTACATGTAGAGGTCCAACAGGAAGCCAAACTGGTAGTGTGGATTCACTGTGATATACACAAAGGCGCATTTGCTCCACAACTCTAGCTACTTCAATGTGACGTTCGAAAACTTATTCTTACTATTCAACTTCAACGAACTTGACGCCTCACTTCTACGATGCTGGACACTGTAAATGTACTGTACAGTCAAATTCCTACATTCACATAATACCGATAAATGTCATAACTCATTGTTATGTATAGGTCCAAGATCCAACAAGTCCGGTGGCAGCGAGAACCAGTGTTCCTTAACCAACACTTGGTCTCTAAACAATCCATCAAGGAAAACACATCCTTTATCGAAGATTACTTAATGACAGGATTGCTTGCTCAGAGTGACAAGGACTACATCCTGGTACCCTTCAATCAGGGGTAAATGCTTAATTAGTTGCCACACAAGTTTCATTTACACTTTATACACAACATGAACTTAGAATTAATCACTATGGTGATATACATGACTAGGTGTCGCTAGATTCTAATTGTGATTGTACCAAAGTAGAGCAATGTAATATACCTTGATTCCGTACTTAGGAACAACCAAGACTTCACCCGTGCACAAAAAGTAATTGACAGGTAAACTCATTTTCTCACATAACTCTATTGTAGTCTTCCCTTTATTTACAATGACCAAGGCTAACGTTTTGGAATCTCGTAGGTCATTCAGCACTTACATTGCTTGGGAGAGAGACACAAGGAATCCAGCGCCACACAGTAATATTTGAGAACTATATCATAGACAGCTATATTTAAGAACCATCTGTAATATTTGATATATCACAGATGGTTTTTGGTATTAGCCGTCTATGATATGTCAGATATCATAAACGACTATTTTTAAGAATCGTCTATGATATCTGACATATCACAGACGGTTGTTTTGAAAAATTGTTTGTGTTGTAACTTATCACAGACGGTTTGAGAGCCGTCTGTGATAACCACCTATTATTATAGACACAAAAATTTGGATGGTTTAGAAACCATCTGCGATAATATTTTCGAACCATCTGTGATGACCCTTTTCGTGGTGGTATGGGTATCCATGTAATTAAACTCCCATGGCTACATATACATGCCTGAATGCATCATGGGGAAGGCAAGATCACTCTATTTCAGCAAAGAGCTAGACATTACCAACTTTCAAGATACTAGCACAGACTTTTAGTGCCATCCCCAGGGTGTTCTAGGCTACATGCAACCTCTTCATGGATCCACTGTAGCCCTCGTTCTTTACTGTTTGGTTTGTGACCAAAATAGTTGGTGCCATCTATGAGGATGACATAGAAGCTACGAGCTAAGGTAAGAGTGGTTGGAGCCAATGGCATTGTAATATCCTAAATTTCAAGTATTCGAAAATGTGGAATTTTTAAAACTTTTCTTGCATTTTGCCGGTATCCAAATTTCTTCCGAATATTTATTTGAGATTTTTTTATGAGATTCATGCTAAGCAAGTTAATAACTCAAGAATAATTCCAAGTGCAAATAATGATCATGAAAATAATAGAAATAGGAAATGACATTTCATATCATAAATTCAAAATACCAAAATCCTGAATTCAAATTCAAGTCAATAAAATGAAACCAAAAAGAATATTAGAATATATATCTAAATTATTAAACCAAAAATCTCTTCTTTTAAATTCAACTAGCACACAAAACCCAAGGCTAGATATTAAAAAATTTAATTATACAATTTAGAACAAAGTAATATCAAAATCAAAATCCAAGGGCAAATAATTAAAATACAAAAGTTGAACCCAAAAACTTAACTGAAAATTTGGAATGTCATGTAAAACACCAAAAATTAGTAAATCCTATTGCACATTAAAATTTAATTAAAGATCTCAATTTTAAAAGTAGGATTAAACCTTTCTCTCTCTCTCTCTTTTTATTCCCTTTTTCTTTTCCCACTCACTTACATGTGGGCCCAGCCCCTTTTCTCTCTCTTCCTCCCCCTCTCTCTTCCTCTCTTTTCTATCCTCACTGACCATGGGCCCCCTTTCCTTTCTTTTCTCTCCCCCTCCTCTTTTCCCCCTGCCTGTGGACCCTCTCCCCGTATGGCCGAATGCCACTGCCTTCTTTCTTTGCTTCTCCTATCGCGCATGGTCTTCTTCTCCCTGCTCTTGTCACCCATGTCGCCACGCCTACGCCAGCACGTCGCCCGTCACCTCCATCGCATCACACTCCTGCACCTCGCACGCCCTAGCTCCAACTGCCTCCGTCCCGTTGCCCATGCCCTGCCCGCGCACGTCTCCGGCCACGCCATCGCCCATGCCATGCCGTGTGCCTAGGTCGCCAGTCAAGGTAGTTTCACAACGCCCCCCATGCTATAAATAGCCGACCTCCTCTAGTCCTCCGGGCGCCTCCCATCTCCTCCCCTTCTTCCCCGCTCGCCCCACCGCCAGCTCAGCTGCTCACCCGTCTGTGCCTCCACGCCACTCCCGCTGCTCCGGCCGTTCATTCCAAGGATTAGCCATGTCACAGTGTGCGCCCGCTTCCCCTCTACCTCCCCTCAAACTTAATTGGAGAAACTCGTGCCGAGCTTGCTAGAATTTCACTCTTCCCCAACACCTGCCGCTGTTGTCATTCCAACCGCCACCTCCTCCTCGGGCTGCCTCATCTCGATTCCATGTGGTGGGAGCGACTACTTGGTGCATTGAGCCTCCTCCAAGCGCTGGCAAAGCTCCTCTCACCCGAGCTCTTCCCTCCTCGGTGACTTCCATTGCGCCGCCGCCCATGCTCGCCATCGGCCTGCCACACCGCCTCCTGGCCGGAGCCAACACCTCCAGGGGCTACCCCTCCTCGACGGACTTCCATTTTGGCCGTCATTGCCACCTCCCCGGCCTCTCCCCACCGGTGACGTCGCCCAGCCCGTGCGCCGCCCGAGTTCCTCTGCTTCTGGACCCTGTTGCTGCTCGGTTCATCAACACTCCTTCCCCCTTACCAAACAGGTAACACCGCGAGTCCGGGTGGCTAACAGAGCCCGTGTTCACTGAGCTGACCTGGGTTCGAATCCCCTTCCTGCAGCGTGTAGAGTATTAGGGTTTTTGTTTTTATTTATTTTTTGTTTTGGTGGCTGAGCAGAAGACAGCTAGGAAAAGGGCAAGAAAAATTAGAAATAATTCTAGGAAAGACACAAAAATTGTTTAGGGCATAAAAGAGTTTCTTAAATACCTAATCATGATTAATCATCATATGCTAGTAAATAATATGCCTTGAGTATTTATTTTAAATCTTTATCAACTAAAAAGGTTTAGTAGGAATATTGTTTAGGTATATGCTCACCTGGAATGACAACTTAGTAAATAAAGGTTTACTAAACAAAAAAATCATAAACTTTTGCATGTTAGTAAATATTGTAAGACTAGTCACCATATGGTTTAAAAACATAAAGATTTAAACCCTATGCCTTAGCAATGATGAGAATCTTTTATTTACTATACTCAAATCAAAATAGAGGCTATGTTTCATATAATTGAATTATGGTTAAGTTACAAGTAATTATAAATAATTCACTCTAACCCCTAACTAAATGAAACACATCTCTAAGTTCACCCAAAAATCAAAGTTTATCCAATGTAACTGAAATCATGAATTTTGGAGTTATTTGGATTTTGTTGTGAAGGTTTATTTGGTTTGCTGATTTTCTTTTTATCCAAATTTTCGCGCACATAAAAATAGCATACGAGGTTCAGGAAGAGGAAGTTGAAGCAGAAGCCGCTCTAGACCACCAAGACCAAACACACTATGACCAAGGCGAGTCAATACCTTGATCATATTGAGCCTATATTTTTTGCAAATTACTTTGGTTTAAATTATCAAATTGCATGCTGTTATTTTATATGCAAATATACATTTAATTTAAGAATCTAGTTATATGTCCGTTTGTTTAACTTGATTAATATTACACCTCCTTTGAAATATTTGATTATGTGAAGCTTGTCACCCTAGTAAAATTATAATGGTTACTTTTCAAAAATAAGTCCGTAATTATACGCCATGCTTAGTACTGCTTAGATATTCGGGAGTGCTGAAATGCCCCAAACATCACTTTTAATCATGAGAAAATTTGGTTGGGCAGTCATGGTGGTAATGACTGGTATATGTTGGATATGATTATTTTATACTGCCAAAAACCTCAAATTGCTTATTTATCTGGACGGATGGATCGAGGGTATGGTGCAGCGGTGCACGAGAGTGTGGTTAGTGGTAGAACCGCCCAGATAACCCTAAGGACTGAATCTTGTCATGACCTCCTGTGTAAAACAAGTACAACCACAAGTCTGTAAAGTATTACTTGGCCTAGTAAATTTACCGAACCCTGAAAGTCATTATCATCGGTGGAGGAGTGAAGTGGTGCAAGTGGCGGCCTGGGTGGCAGGCTTGAGTGCAACACCCGCAGAGGGTGAAGTTCATCTGCGACGTGCTAGCAGTGTGGGTAGCCAGCTACTAGGCGCATAGGAGGGGAACATCCTGCACAACGTATGGGACCCACCGCAAGTGGGAGCGACCCATAGGGTGAGATGATGGAAGGGGCAAGGTACTTTGAACGGTTACTGTGATGGTTTACTCAACTGCACAACTAAGGAATCGTGTGGGGCAACGAGTGAACTGTCTCTTGTGGGTAAAGTGTGCAAACTCTGCAGAGTCAAAACTATTCGAATAGTTGTGCCCACGGTCAAGGGTGAACATGGGAACTTAACCAGATGTAGTTCTATTTCGAAAACTTTGTGGGTGGGAATGGAAAAGTGGAGGGCAGTGGAAAGCCTTGGTTTGTGTTGCCCTGGGTGTCGTCCTAGTGATAATGTAAGCGGCTATAACGCTGAAGGTAGCATATAGTGCAGAGACCAGGTAACGGTGGATGAAATCTGGATCGCTATTATTATTGCATTCTCTTACACATTATGTTTTTGGTCAAAACTGCTAGGTCTTAGGAAATTTCTATGTATTATATTTTTAAATAATGATAATGCTTCTCACAAAATAAACTGTCAGGGACAATAAATAGAGTCATCAGAAAAGAGGATGGCTGTTTGTGGTAAACACATAAAGTTGTTGGTGGATTCATGTCAATCATAAAAAGGAAATGATAGTGTGTATTCTGAGAGAAATAAATTGGTGGAGTCTAAATGAATAGATAGGCTTGATAGATGATTTGAATGATTTTTGTAGAATTAGGGAGTGCAAAGGTACTTGCTGGATTACGACATGGATAACTAATACAAATGCTTGGGAGATATTGGCGATAATGGGATTAATAGGATTTGATCGATTACTAGATGACTCAATTGAATTTTTGGGAATTTGGAGATATGATCATTGGAGTATAGACATGTCAATAATGTTCCTGCTGGATGTATACTAGGGAATTAGTTAGAGATGGGTAATGGAAAATAGGGTTGGTTACTGGAAGAGCGAATTATGGTTTTGGATCAATAACCAAAAGGATTGAATTGTTAGAAAGTCTTGATACAAATGATATCGGTGGATTTGAAAGTAATTATGTTAGAGAATCATTAGAATTCAGAAGTGAGGAGTTGATGAATAGAAATTACAAGATTGGATTACTAGGAATTCAAAACACAAAAGATATTGATGGATTCTAGTAAATGATGGCACTCGCTGTTTGGAGTTTTAGACATCACTCAATATAGAAAGTGTGTGTTCGGTGGATTAATTAAATGATGTCACTCGCTGTTTGGAGTCTTAGACAGCAATCAATAGAGAAAGTGTATTGTCGGTGGATTAAGTCAATTGTGGCAATAGCTGTGTGGAATTTAGGCACAATAATAACACTATGATTAAATAATAATAATGCTACTAAAAGCAATTTATGGCAAATAAAATAACCCGAGCCTCTCCTTTGATAAAGCCATGCATACTATTTATTTGCATCATGTATATTGGCTCGCGGAGCACGGTGGTTTGTGCTCACACTCGATCTCACAACAAATCCAGAATCAGGAATCAGATCACTATTCTTCAGCAATACTCATGGTCATGATGGCAAAGAAGATGAAAATGTCCAGGGCTAGGTCGCGAACCCCCAGTCGGCTGCCTGTGGGCATGTCCTGAGGGTCCCACCTATGTGCTTCGTTTCTGCTGCAGCATTCTATTGATTTCGACCTAATCGGCCCATTAGTAAGTCTACTACTATATTTACGCTTCCACATGATATGTACTTTGATGTTCAGAACTGTAATCTATGAGCACTATACTGATCCAGGGAATAGTGCGGTGGAATCACAGGGGATGCCGGATTTTAAAATCTAGGTCTGACAGGCATCAAAGAAAGCAGAGTTGTCGACTCCAAACAAGACGTCAACCCCAAAAAAGGTGACATCATCGACCACCAAGTGAAAGAAAAGTGCAACCTTCGACCCTAGAGCAGTTATAATGGAGGCCGCCCACAAGGAGCTCCTGGAGCAGCGGCACACCAATACAGCTGCAACGAAAGCAATGATGACCAGCAAAGGAGGCCCTTCGACGGCTACCTAAATGAGGGGTCGGAGGAGTGGCAAACAGAGGTGGCGGTGTTGGCATCGGCATTGCCACCGTCACTGCACGAAGGATGGAGAGGACCCTCCCCCCGTCATAGGTACAAGTAGATATGCCCTTGAGGCAATCTACGGAATGATACAACAGGTGCTAGAAGATTTGCAACAAGCTACACGTGAAATGCAAGGGGATTGAACCCTGGCAACCCTCATCATGGCAGCAAGGGAGGCGACTAGGGCCAGGGCTGAGGATTGGTGAACCCGCATAGAAACCTCTCACTGCTTGGACCCAAAATTGCCTGTCTCCACAGGATTACAGCAAAGCACCTAGCTAGAGGACCTCAAGATGCCTACCATGGAACCATATAAAGGTGAAACAGTCCCCGCGTCGATTGAAGCGGTGGGTGGTGATGACACGATGAAGGCCAAGGGATTGCCCCTCGCCCTCTAGGGGGTGGTGTTCTCTTGGTTCTTCACCATTGCCCCTAGCTCTATATACGCATGGGAGTACATTCAGAACCTCATGCATAACAACTTTCAACACAACTACATGGAGTGTGTTGATGCTGACCAACTCTTCATGATAAGGCAAGACCCGAGAAAAAAGCTTCAGGCCTATTTCAAGCACTTCATGAAGGTCTGGTGCTAGATCAGAGATGTCAATGACACTACCACAATCATTGCAACCATCTAAGGCCTACCGAAGGGCCCGCTTATTCAGTAGAATGCACGAAAACTTATAAAGTCAGTAGTCAATCTATTCAACAAGACGGAAGAACGATACGGGGTGCCCGATCTTCACGATGTAGGATCGATGATGATAACTTGGATACGTGCAACCTGACGAACCGACGGTGCCAACCACTGTTAGAACAACAACCTGTGACAAAAGAATTCACCCAACCACACGCTCGTGATGACATCTACTCAACCACACAAGTAGACATGTTGTCGCTCCTGCAAATCATAACGAATCACAAGAACAACGAGGTGGAGAACACCGAATTCCCCTCTAGGTTGCAGTATATGCCAAACCCTAGGAAGAACAAGCATATAGCTCTTTGAAAATAATATATTTGTTTATGGTGGTCTATCGTTACGAAAGGACAACCATGGTATTTAACTCACGCACCCACAGATCAATAGCTCACAGGCCTAATGCCGACTTGCATCTTGTTCAGCCAAGATATCCAAAACACAATCCTATACGGACTCAAAACCGAAACCAGCAACGCTAAAACAAAAACACATGATCCAAACACATAGCCTAATCAAGGTGCTTAATCTCATAGCTTCGGCTAGACTTGATGCATGGTTGTGGGCTGTTAGGCCACGTGAGTAGGGCTTTTGTTCTTGTTGTGCTTACTAACCGAAGAAACCACCAACTCCTTATGGCCCGCCTTGAGTTCCTTGCATGCAAGTGTTGATTTCTTCTGGCTTCGACATCCCAACGTTTCCTCATGCACAAACCTAAGACCAATTAAGATACTAGCATTAGGTAGTAGCCAACTCTCATGTAAATCAAAGCCAAATTTAATTAGGAGCGAGTTCACATGTTGATTAATCTTTTTAGCTCGTGCTTGTGTAATCGAACCAATCGGGATGTCCTCATCATCCTCCCCCTCTTGAGAAGGAGTCATCCTCGACTCTGATTCTTTCAGTCCAAAGAATGGTGACAAATCAGAACATTGAATGTAGAACTCATAGCATAATCATCACCTGGAAGCTCTATCTTGTATGCATTATCATTGATCTTCTCAAGTACATTGAATCGACCATCTCTCCAAGGCATTAACTTGGACTTACGCTTATCTGGAAAGCCTTCTTTGCGTAGATGCACCTAAACCAAATCACCTGATTTAAATAACATCTTCTTCCTTGACTTGTTCACCTTCTTAGCATAGTAATGTGCCTTCTTTTTAATTTCTTCATTAGTCTTGGCATGAATTGTTTTCACATAGTCAGCATATTTGGATGCATCCAAATTAACTTGTTCATGTAATGGAAGTAGTAATAAATCAAGTGGCATGATTGGTTTAAAACCATACACCACCTCAAATAGGCATAATTGAGTAGTAGAATTACCGCCCTATTGTATGCAAACTCCACATGCGACCAACAATCTTCCCACTCTTTGAGATTCTTCTTAATCATTGTTCGTAGTAGTATTGAAAGTGTTCTATTCACCACTTCCGTTTGTCCATCCGTTTGTGGGTGACATGTTGTTGAGAATAACAACTTTGTCTCGAGCTTGGCCCACAAAGTTTTCCAAAAATAGCTCATGAATTTGACATCATGATAAGATACAGTTGTCCTTGGCATGCCATGCAATCTTACAATTTCCCTGAAAAACAAGTCAGGTACAACGACACATCGTCGCTTTTGTGAAAGGGAATAAAATATGCCATTTTAGAAAATCTATCCACAACTACAAAAACTGAATTCCTCCCCCTTTTAGTCCTAGGCAATCCTAAAACAAAGTCCATACTAATATCCTCCCAATGTGCACTAGGAATAGGAAGTAATTCCAAACACAACTCATCTCTTGGATTTCAGAAAGCACTTCCCAAGCAAAACTCGAAAAGAAACTGTCGTAGGGGTGGCCCCCACCTAAACCCAGCAGGCCTGGTAGGAGATTATAAGGCCCAGAATAGGCCATGTGTAATGACATAACTGCCCCCAGAGGGGATAACCAGATGTAAGGGTATAACTGTAAAAGCACTCCTCATGTGTATATATATATATGAGTAAGCCATGAGGAGGCACCAGGCCATTACACTTATCTTCATCACTCTCCACTACCATCTCTCTCTCTGTTTGGTCTGTAGCCACAACAGAAACTTTCAGATATGAAACTCCAAGAGTTGGATTCGGACTCTACTTCCCCTGATGGAATTCGGATCAGACAAAGGAAATGACACAACGATCAAGCGACGCAAAGGAACACGATGGTCAACAACTAAACAAAATTCTAATGGACAAAAACTTAACAAAACTCACAAAAAATAACAGTTGCAAAAACTAGGGTTTATAGTTTTTTTGGCTTTTTGTGTATAGGAAAAAAATAAATCTAACTACAGGTACATTAATCCTACTGTGTCAACCGTGCTCTGATAACGAGATGATACGGGGTGCCCGATCTTTACGACGTAGGATCGATGATGGTAACTTGGATCCGTGTAACCTAGCGAACAGATGGCACCAACCACTATTAGAACAGCAATCTTTGACAAAAGAATTTGCCCAACCACACGCTCGTGATCCCATCTACTCAACCACACAAGTAGATACGTTGTCTCTCCTGTAAATCACAAGGAATCACAAGAATAACGGGGTGGAGAATGCCCAATTCCCCTCTAGCTTGCAGTATATACCAAACCCTAGGAAGAACAAGCGTATAGCTCTCTAAAAATAATAGATTCATTTATGGTGGTCTATCATTACAAAAGGAGAACCATGGTATTTAACTCACGCACCCACAGATCAATAGCTCACAGGCCTAATGCCGACTTGCATCCTCTTCGGCCAGGATATCCAAAACACAATCCTATATGGACTCAAAACCAAAACCAGCAATGCTAAACAAAAACACGTGGTCCAAACACATAGCCTAATCAAGGTGCTTAATCTCATAGCTTTAGCCAAACTTGATGCACGGTTGTGGCGTTTTAGGCCACATGAGTTGAGCTTTTGTTCCTGCTGTGCTCACCAACCGAAGAAACCACCAACTCCTTATGGCCCGCCTTGAGTTCCTTGCATGAACGTGCTGATTTCTTCTGGCTTCGGCATCCCAACGTCTCCTCATGCACAAACCTCAGACCAATTAAGATACTAGCATTAGGTAGTAGCCAGTTCTCATGTAAGTCAAAGCCAAATTTAATTAGGAGCGAGTTCACTTGTTGATTAATCTTTTTAGCTTGTGCTTGTGTAATCGGACCAATCAGGACGTCCTCATCAAAGAATATGCCAAGGCAAAGGAGGAGGCAACACGGTGGGAGGCCAAGGTGAAGCTGGTGGTCCCAGAAGTGAAGGATGCCCTAGGAACTCTCAAGGAGGAGTCAGGTCACAAGCAGTGAAGAGGGGCTCACTCCAAGTACGTCTTCAACATCAAAGTAGCCGATGAAGGTAATGCCACTGGAGGCCACGGTTGTGGTCTAAGGGGCCATGGACATGGAAGGGGGGCGAGGTCATGAAGACGGCCGCCAGCAAGGGCTTTGTGTATTGTCCATGGCCATGGAGGCCAGCTTACCCGTGACTGCACCTCCATTGCAGCTCTCTACAAAAGCGTAACCAGGGAGCGTGCTTAGGAAGTAAGAGCACCTATAGTTGCCCACATGCAGCAATGTATCGAAGCGCACCCAGTGCTAACCCCTCCAGCAGTGCTGTAGATTCAGGGCCCAGAAGCTTGCCTCCGTAGGGTGATTCACCCCATCACCGGAGGATCAGCCCTCGAGTTTCCCTCCAATCGGCAGCGAAGAACCTATGCGCGATAGGTGCACCATGTTGCCACATACCTCATGCAGCCAGTCCCCGTGTGGGACCAAGCTAACATCATGTTCAAACCAGCAGACACCATAGACATGGATTTTCCACACCAAGATCTATTGGTACTCACCGCCAACATTGCAAGCTGAGAGGTACGGAGTGTCCTTGTCAATGGAGGTAGCTCTGTTGACCTCCTCTACACAGCCACCTTTGACCAAATGGGGCTCCCGCGAAGTTACAACTGATAGGAGTACCCCTGTAAGGCTTTGAAGGACAGCCCGTCACCGCGCTGGGATAGGTTGACTTGGATGTTGTCTTCGAACAGGGACCATGAAGCAAGCGCGAGGTCGTCACCTTCAACGTCATGGACCTCCCATACCTATATAATGCCATTTTAGGCAGGGCTACCCTTAATGCCTTTGGTGTGGTCCCGCACCACAATTACCTATGCATGAAACTCCTAAGCCCCTAGGGAGTCATCACTATGTGAAGCGACCAAGATCTAGCATGGCAAATTGAGGTAGGAGCATAGGGCCCACACCAGAGGTCCACACCATGAGCCAGGGCCAAATAGCCTCTGGATGGATGCCCACGCCAAAGCTGGGTGGCGATGTGAAAACATTCCCGCTCCACCCAGAGGACCCAGAAAAGTGGGTATCCATCAGAGCACGTCTCGCTCCTAAGGCAGAACAGAAACTCATGGCCATACTTCACAAGAACACAGACATCTTCATGTGATTGCTAAATAATATTGAAGGGTTGAGCACTCCATCATCTAGCACAAGTTGGTGCTGTGCCCCGATGCCAAGCCAATCAAGCAAATACTAAGGCAGATGTCCCTTGACCGCCAAGAGGCTACCAAGGTGGATGTTGCCAGGATGAAGGCCTCTGGTGTCATCAGAGAAGTAGTACATCTGGAATGGTTGGCCAACTGGGTGCTAGTGAAGAAGTCCAATGGGACCTGGCATATGTATGTTGACTTCACCAACCTCAATAAGGCGTGCCCCAAGGACAATTACCCATTGTCACGCAACAACCAACTAGTTGATGCGGATGCGAGATGATGAGCTTCCTAGATACATACTCTGGATATCACTAGGTTCTAATGGCAATGGAGAATGAAGCAAAAACAAGTTTCATGGTCCTATGTGGTACAATCCCGCATGTTCAGATGAAGGGCCACCACATGGAGCCTCCGATGCCTTGCCTCATCATCACGGTCCAGCAGCATGACGAGGGTCTAAATGAAGTCCATGAGATGCCAGTGAAGTGAAGGTTGCTATCATGCTCAATATTATGATAGAACGAGTGCTCCATCCAGTGTGACTCCCACTTCGTGCGAGTCAAGTTGGTGGGGAAGTCCCATGTGGAGGGATTGCAAAGCTGTTGGCTCATAGGTTTGCGAGCTTGGCTGCCCTCTGAGCAGGCTACCCAGTAATACACAGCCAACTAGGCAATGGCGTTCAGAGTTAGCTATTGGAGCTCTAGCTCGTATAGCCGCAACAAGTCTTCAACGAAGTGTGTAGCCAGAATGCGGAGTCTAGTGTCAAAGTTTGTAGGAAAAACAATTGTCTCACCTTCCCATGGGTGTGGTTTGGTCTCCTTGCTATTGACAAGGTGCACAACGTCTTGAGACATGACCTTGCCGTCCTACACCAAGGAGTCCAGCAGCTCCTCAGAGGCAATTGAGGGCCCCAAGGTGTTCACGTACACCCTGCTGGCCTTCCCCATGTCATTCCAGTACTTCCTGGCTATCACCTTGAGAGACCATGTGGAGGTGACCACATGTTTGTGATGAGTAATTGACATTTTTTTGGAAAGATTGAGTTTTGTTTCGTGCTGTTTCTACCATGTCGTGAGCCCCTGCGAGTGGTCGGAAGCTCCTACGACCACGCTGTCGGCAGCACGTGGTCGGCTGAAGGATTTACGATCACGTTGTAAAGTCTCTGTAGTTGAAAGCCGGTTTTGACCACGTTGTCGTTCGACCACGTTGTATGTGCTTGAAAGCGGGTTTCGACCATGTTATCGTTCGACCACGTTGTCAGCGGTCAAAAGTGGGTTTCAACCACGCTGCTCGTTTGACCACGTTGCACATGGTCAGAAGGCGCTTCGACCACGTTGTACGTGGTCGGAAGAGGCTTCGACCACGGTGTACATGGTTGGAAGGGCTTCGACCACGATGAAAAGCGTTGAATGTGGTCAGAAGTGGTTGTGATCCGTTTAGAGAAGTCGTAGCTTGGGCCAGCGATGGTCGTAGCCTTTGGTAATCAGTCGTATGGTCTTCTGGGGTGGCCGTAACAATCTGGGATGTGGTTGTAGGCTATGAACGTTGCGTATCTTGTGAGTTCGACCTTTCGTAGGTGATGTACGACCAGCAGGGATGTCTTACGAGTACATTTTCTTGATGCAGATTTATGTTCTCACTGTTTTGTGCAGTGCTATGTGATGGTTTGCTTGTCTGTGTGGTTGCAGGACATCGAAGCTAGGTCATAGTGAGGCATAGGAGGTTCGGGACTAGGCATAGGAGGTGTTGAGGTCCAGACGGTCAGGAGACGCCGAAGATGATCGAGGCTGGTAAGGTGGTTGCAAGCCAGGTAACGAGTAACCGGAGCTGGAGCTGCCGGAGGTGGACACGACGGGCAACGGCGAGGTGGAATGGGACTAGGCTCAGGGAGGAGTCGAGATCTAGACGGTCAGATGCCAGGTTGTAACAGCCCAGCTGTTTATTTCAAAAATTTTAGTAAAAAAAATTAATTTAATTTAAAATAAAATAAAGTGTTCTTTGGTTGCCTAAATTTTGAAGATTTTTATTTGCATTGATTTTCTGGAGTTTATTCGGATTTATCTGGATTTTATTTCAAAGTCTAAAGCAAGAAAATGAGTTTAAAATATTTTATTAAAGCCAAAAAGAGTTTATTTTGTTTTTCCTAGCCTTCCAAACTTTTACAAATAAAATTTGAGAATTTTCTGGATTTTAAAAGTCAATTTTAAAGGTTAAAAAGTATTTTATAAAATTTTTAAATGAAAATCTGAGATTAAAAATATTTTTCCTTAGTCTAAAATGCTTCCAGGAATATTCTATATTTTTTCTGGAATTTTTAGACATTAAATATTATTTTTCAAAGTATTTGCAAAGTTTCTAGTATTTTCTGAAATTTTATTCCGAAAATAAAAATCAAATTCATCCAAGCCCACCACGTGTCGCTCTCAGATTGAATCACTCTCTCTCCACGATTTAATCCTAGCCACACATGATCACTTACCCCTTCATAAAATCCAAGAGCCATGAAGCATCCACTTGCCACGTGTCAACAATCCGACGGCCCGTACCCCTTCACTTCCTCTCCCTCTCCATGACAAATGGACCCCATATGTCATATCCTTCTTCAACCTCACCTTCTTCCTCCTCTAGTCTTCTCTCTCTTCCACCATTGATGCCGAATAAAAACTTCAATTCCCGGCCGTTACTACCACTTTAATCGTCGTTTAAGGGTGGAAACGGAAGCCCTCATCACTCCCCACTCACGCCCGGCCACCTCCTCCGTTTAATCCCCCTCTAAATCCGCGGCCGTTTCTTCTCTCACCATCTATAAAATCCCTCCCCATGCCCGGCTCCATCTCCCATTCGGCCTCTCCCACCCCGCCGCCCTTCCCCTCCCATTCGGCCGCCACCTCGCCGCCCTTTGCAGCCGCCCCGGCCGCCTCCCGCCCCGCCTCCCGCCGCCGCCCAAACCCCACGGCCGGCCGCCGCCGCCGGCCGCCCCGAGTCCCGCCGCCGCCACCGGTGAGTGCGCCGCCGCCCCACCTCTCCCCGCCGCCGCTCGCCGCCCCGCCTCCGGCCGCCGGCCGTGCGCCTCCCGTGCCGCCCGTGCGCGCCGCCCGCGTGGCCGGCCTCGCCCGCGTGGCCTCCACGTCACGCCCGCATGGCGCCATGTGGCCGGCGTGCCACGTCGGCGAACCCCGTGGTCCGCGGACTTGGTCCACGGTAGACCGGGCCCACCGGTCATTCAAATCATTTTCCCGCTCGGAAAATTCGAAATTTGCTGATGTCATAAATAGCATTTTTCAGTATAAAAATAATTCCCGAAACCAGCCTTTTCCTTTTTCCCTCCTGTTAATCTTCCGAAAGCCATAACTTCTTCATCGTAACTCCGATTCAACCCGTTCAAATTTCTAAATTCTTCTAAAATCATAAACTACCCAAATCTAGACTCTTTTTGAATTTTTGGATTTTATTTCGATTTTGTTTGAATTTATTTGTTTGGTTCTTCGCGCGTAGATTTCGACGAATTCGGAGAGAACGACGTCGACGATTCGCACCAGGTCTTCGAGCAAGGCAAGTTACACCTTTGATCATGTTGAACCTAATATTTTAAATTAATTATATTGTTTTTAAATTATTATTGCATGCGTAATTTTATCCAAGTTAGTTTAAATTCAGTTTTGAACTCTAGTTACACCCAAATTCTTTGGACAGCCAAATTTGATATTGCTTACCGATATACCTTGTCAACCCTAGATAAAACCTAGTTAGTACAATAGCACTAACTAGAAATTTTGCAGAAATGCTTAGCCATGCTTATAAAACTTATGGTTTGGGATGATCTTTCACATAAAATGATAACCTTTTTACATGAAATGATAAACTTTTCAACTGAATTCTCGACTTTGGTGAGTCAAGAATGTTTATGAAATTAATTTCAAACAAAATATAAAACTGGTTTAGACTTAGGCAATTGGTCAGAGTGGTGGGTGCAGGCATGCCCTGTTGGTTGGAGCCGCAGTGGTTGATTGTCGTGCACAAGGGGTTTGTGGTTAGGCCTAAGTCAAGTTAAGGACCGGTCTGTGAGCTACTATTGCAAAGCCCTATCGTACTACCACAAGTCTGGTATGGGACAGACCTGGCCGAATAATTTGTGAAGTTTCAACTTGATCTCGCTATAGGCTGAATGTGAGCGCGGCGTAGGCCGTGAGAAGTCTCACATGGCACAAGAGGGGGCTCCAACATGTGGATTCATGTTGTGGTGAAACCTTAGTGGCGGCGTGATTATGTTGACAACGGATCATTGTAAAGGCCTTGTCATGATCTCCTCGCCGCACACCTAAGGAAGTGTGTAACTCGCGTGGCAAACCGGGATGATCATGTCTTGTGGGTAAAGCTGTACAACCTCTGCAGAGTGTATAACCTATCCTGGATAGCCGTGCCCACGGTCATGGGCAAGCTGAGTAAAGTTTTTCATGGATTAGACTTTGGTTTTCAAAATGGTTTGTGAAAACCTTGTGGATGGATGGAATCCACGAGAGATGAAAACCTTGCGGATGGATGGAATCCGTGAGAGATTGAAATCTGGTGAATGGATGGAATTCATCAGAGTTGCGCAGTGAAAGCGTGTGGATGGATGGAATCCATACGTGAGCTTTTGGAAAAGATGGTCCGGGTGGGATGCCCGTGGATAGGTTGGTGTTTGGTTGGAGCCTGCACTAACGATATTATTTTGTTAAAATCTTGTTTCTATTTATGTATCAAATTCAGCTTTTGCACTTACTTATGATATTTACTTCAATGTCGCCTTTTATGCAAATAAACCATATTATGCCTTCCTTTGATATTCCATATGCATGCATCTATTCTGTTAAACCTCCTGGTGTAACTTGTGGAGTACTTTTTGTACTCATGTTGCTATATCTAACTCTTTCCAGAGGAAGCTTTCAACGACTTCGGTGAGGATTGCGACTAGGCCACGTCTTATAGTCATTCGCCTTGTGGGAAGGCAGGATGGGCTGCCGCTTTATGTATTTCTTGCGCTGTCTTCTTTTGCTATTATTGTAAACTTTGGCCATCAGGCTCATATTAGCTAAATAAAGTTTGTCATTACGCAAGATAATTGTCTTTGTGATACTGTGTGCACTAGCTTTTCCTGGGATAGTGCGATTAACACAGAGGGTTCTGGAGTTGCTGCTCCGGGTCCCGACACAGGTGCGATCGGGTGCAATGACGAGTGGACCGAGGACTAGGCTCAGGAGGAGTCGAGGTCCAGTCGATCGACAGGTGCGGACATGCGAGGACAGCAAGGCAACGAGAAGTTTTCGAGAAGGTGCAGGAGGGGTATTTTGGAGAAATGCTTAAATCCTGCAAAGGAAATTGCTTTCTGTTCGATCGCATCTCTCATCTGACTTTGGCCTATGACATCTGGCTGACCCTCGATGCTTACCATGAGGGCACCACCCAGATCAAGACGGTTCAACAGGACCAGTACAAGCGAGATTACAACAAGTTTGAAATGCTCACTGGTGAGTCCCTCGATGAGTGCTTTGCGCGCTTTCACAAGATTTTGAGCAACCTCCGAGCGGTCGGTCTCACATACGTCGACTCGGATAATGCTCGTTAGATGCTCGCGGCTCTTGATTTGCGTGTTTGGGAGATGAAGGTGACTACCATCAAGGACACCACCGATCTCTCGACCTTGACTCTTGACGCGTTGTACTCACGCCTCAAGACTCACGAGATTGACATAGTCTCTCGTAGGTCAAAGTCGCAGTCGATGGCCTTAGTCACCGATCCCACTTCAGCTCCTGGATCTTCTTCCGAGTCGCTCTGTGGATTCTCTCTTGCTGCTCTCTGTGACGTAACTGATGATCAGTTAGAGCAGCTTGCAGACGATCAGTTAGCCCTCCTAGCCAGAAAATTTTTCCATGCTTATAAGAGAAGGAGGGACAGAACGAGAGGAGGACCCGTGATCTGCTTCGAGTGTGGTGTCCCAACCACATTCGAGCGAATTGCCCCAAGCTGGGGAAGGGCAAGGGCGATTACGGCGGCGTGAGCAAGAACGACTACATCGACAAGAACCGCAACAAAATGCCCCTAGCTCATTCCCAAGGCAAGAAGAAGTTCCGCGACCTTGGCAAATCCAAGAAGCTCTTCCACCATGTCCTCACCGCCTTCGACGACCTCGACCTCAATGAGGTGGAGGGGTGGATCGAGCGACGACGATGGGACGGACGAGCAAGACCCCAAGGGCGGCGACGACTTCTTCGACATGTGCTTCATGGCCCTTGAGGGCGAAGTAAGTGACAGCGAGCTGTACTCCGACTCCGACGAGGTATACCCTTCTTATGACCAGCTTAATGATGCTTTTCTTAAGCTAGGCAAATTCCATGCTAGATCTAGAGCTAGGGTTAGCGAGTTGGAGAAGGAAGTAGATAGACTGTCACGGGAGCTTACCTCACTTATATCTGCTCCCTCGCCTGATGAATGTGATACATGCTGTGCTCTGCTTGGTGACATGGAGAAATTAAGGACCTCTCATGATAGTTTGTCTTCTGAGCTTGACATGCTTAAGGTGGAGAATGTTAGTCTTTTGGTTGAAACAGAGATGAGTAGGATTGTTACTCCTGCATCTACTGTTGTTGAGACTACACCTTGCACCTCATGTGAGGATAAGGACAATGCGTTTAGAGGTCTTTATACCATGTTGCTCGATCTGCCCGAGACTTGTGAAAGTTGTAATAATTTGAAGATGAACTTAAAACGGGCAGATCATAAAATTGCTGAATTACAAGCCTTTCTACTTGAGCCTATTGCTTCATGTGTGAATTGTCCCAAGCTTACTACTAAACTTGAATCTGTCTCCAAACAGTTTCAAGAATTAGTTGATGATAATAACAGATTGGCTCAATATGCTTCTAAGGACCCTGTTAGCTCACCATGCATTAATTGTAACAAACTAAAATCTGATTTGATTGCTTTAGATGAAAAATGTGTGAAGCTAACTAAGGACCTTCTAGATAAGCCACCATCTGCTTGTAATGTGTGTGCTGATGTGGGGGAGAAGCCCAAGGGTAAGGTGGAGACACTTAGGAACGTGAACCAAATTGCTAGCAGTAGGACTGTCCCTTCTGAGTCGGCTGTGCATGCATAAGCCATTCTTTCCTCTGCTATTGGTTCTTCTTCTGCTCCCTACCTTCTGTTGTCTCTTCTTCCCCCTGCTCTTCTTGCACCTCTCTCTTTCGGGAGTGTCAGTACCTTATGAACACCCTCGAGAGGTTTGTAGGAGGCAAGAAGAAGCTTAATCTTATTCTAGACCAGTCCAAGATTTGCAAGTTCAATCAAGGTCTAGGTTATGATTTTCTTGAGGATATTAGGAAACATCCACCTGCCGTGCTCAGACCCATAGTCACAGGTGTGATCGAGGTTAAGCCCAGAACTGAGAAAGTTCAATTTAAATCAGCGGGCTTTGTCCAAGGGATCTCTGACAGCAAGGTGATTTCACCTGTTGCTACGGCCTCTCAGAAGGCGAAGCCTCATCGTGCTACTTCTACCTCTCAGAAGGTGAAGTATCACTGTACCTTCTGTCAAAAGGATGGACACTCGATTGAGCAATGCTTCAGGCGCGCCAAGATTGCACGTAGAGACCATGTTGAGGCGATTAGGCGTATTCAGGGTCAGCCCCAGACCTTGAGTGCACTTAAGACCAACACGAGGTCTAGGTTTGCTTCTGTTGATGGGCTTGGGCAGCATCGAGGACTTGTTTTTTCTGAGTTTTCTGGTTTTCATCCTCATGCTCCCTTTGGTCGTAACTTCCGCCGTTTTGAGGGTAGATCTTGTTTCCCCCGTCGAGATGGCTACCCGTGGCGAGATCAACGTGTTGCTGGTGCTCCGACTCGCTCTCCCGTAGCAGTCGGACCCAGCAACAGCTTCAGGTCTGTTCACAGACCTTCTGCTTCTTTGAGCGACAGAGAGCGTAGGGTAGTTAGAGGTCAGTTGTGTTTGACTACTTCTGCTGCTCGACGTGTTACTCAGTATTGGGTGCCAAAATTACTCTTGATTTATCCCAGTACTGAGCCTTTACTCTCTGTTTGACTCAGGTTCGCCGGGCTGGGAAGGGAGAGGTTTGGCTCGTAGACTCCGGGTGTTCACGACACATGACCGGAGACTCACGTTGGTTCTCTTCCCTAGCTCGCGCTCCAGGTGATGAGATGATCACCTTCGGAGACGCTTCGTCTGGGCGCGTCATCGCCAAAGGTACAGTGCGTGTTAATGAGTCTTTTATTTTAAAACATGTTGCCTTGGTTAGTAAGCTGCGATATAATTTGCTTTCTGTGTCTCAGCATACCGATGACTGCTTTGAGGTGAGCTTTAAGAAAAACAATTGCAAAATTCTTGATTCTTCGGGTAGTCTGGTTTGCGGGATTTCTCGTTATGGGAGGATCTTTCGTGCTGATTTTTCTGAGTCTTCTGGTGATCCTCTTGGGTGTTTAGTTGCTTCTTAGTCCCATGACCTTACCTTCTGGCATAGGAGACTTGGTCATATTGGATTTGACCATTTGACCCGAGTTAGCGGCCATGATCTCATTCGTGGTTTGCCGAAACTCAAGATGGTCAAAGATCTTGTTTGCGCTCCTTGCTGGCACGGTAAGATGGTTGCCGCTTCTCATCCTCTGGTCATAGTGACTATGACCGATGCACTGGGACAGCTGCTCCATATGGACACAGTTGGACCAGCTCGAGTGCAGTCAGCAGGAGGGAAGTGGTATGTCCTTGTTGTGGTCGATGACTTCTCGAGGTTTCTTGGGTGTTTTTCTTAGCCTCAAAGGATGAGACGTTTACACATTTTCGAGGTCTTTTCAGTAGGCTTTCTGTTGAGCTTCCGGGTGCCTTACGAGCGATCCGCAGTGACAATGGCACGAAGTTCAAGAATTCCTACTTTGAGAGGTTTTGTGATGAGACAGGTGTAGAGCACCAATTCTCTTCTCTACACGTCCCACAGCAAAATGGCGTCGTGGAGAGGAAGAACTGTACCTTGGTCGAGATGGCCAGGATGATGCTCGATGAGTACTCTACAGCCAGGAAGTTTTGGGCTGAGGCTATTGCGACCGCGTGCCATGTTTCGAACAGAGTTTTTCTTCAAGCACACTTGCATTGCGCTTCCTATGAGTTGAGATACGGGCGAAAGCCCAGTGTCTCGCATTTTCATGTGTTTGGTTGCAAGTGCTTCGTTCTGATGTCCGGGAACCTAGACAAGTTCGAATCATGATCTTGTGATGGTATATTTCTAGGTTACTCGACTTCGTCGCGGGCCTATAGGGTTTGGAACTGCGAGTCTAGTAAAATGGTAGAGACCTGTGAGGTGACCTTCGACGAGGCCAGTCCAGGGACTAGGCCCGATATCTCAGGTTCTTTAGAGCAGTCCGAGACCATCTTTGTGGATGATGAGGAGGATGGAGATAAGGGTTGACTACCCGATCCAGTTCCTCATCCTCCTCTTAAGGTGCCTTCTTCCACTGCACCTCCAGGTGATCAGCCCATGCCTTCTGCGTCCTCTGGAGCTAGTGGCTCTGTTCCTACTTCATCAGCTCATGAGGTAGAGGCCACTTCTTCATCTCATTCTGGACCTCCCCGACATATCCGGAAAGACCATCATTCCGAGCAGATTATTGGAGATCTCTTTGAGCGCGTCACTCGCTCAAAGTCTGGCATGTCACATTTCTGTCTCCATTCTGCCTTTGTTGCCACCTTTGAGCCCAAGAATGTTAGTCATGCTCTATCTGATGAGTCTTGTGTCAATGCCATGCATGAGGAGTTAGAGAATTTCGAGAGAAACAAGGTCTGGTCGCTTGTTGAGCCCCCTCGAGGTCACAATGTCATTGGAACTAAGTGGGTGTTCAAGAACAAGCAGAGTGAGGATGGGGTGGTTATTCGAAACAAGGCTAGACTGGTAGCTCAGGGGTTCTCCCAGGTTGAGGGTCTAGATTTTGAGGAGACCTTTGCCCCTGTAGCTAGACTTGAGGCCATTAGAATCCTGCTTGCTTTTGCAGCTTCTAAGGGTTTCAAGCTCTACCAGATGGATGTCAAGAGTGCCTTCCTCAATGGGTTTATTGAGGAAGAAGTCTATGCGAGACAGCCTCCAGGTTTCGAGAACCCCAAATACCCAAACCATGTCTATAAGCTTTCCAAAGCATTGTATGGACTTAAGCAGGCCCCTAGAGCTTGGTATGAGAGGCTTAAGTCCTAGTTGTTGAGTCATGGTTTCGAGATGGGTAAGGTAGATAAGACCTTGTTCATTCGCCGACATGAGACTGACCTTCTGCTCGTCCATATTTATGTGGGTGACATCATCTTTGGCGGCTCCTCTCATGCTCTTGTTTCACAGTTCTCGGATGTCATGAGCACCGAGTTTGAGATGAGCATGATGGGTGAGTTGACCTTCTTCCTTGGCTTCCAGATCAAGCAGACTCGAGAGGGTGCCTTCTTGCATTAGGGCAAGTACACTCATGACCTCCTGAGACGCTTTGACATGAGTGATGGTAAGTCCGTGTCAACTCTCATAGCATCCACAGCTTCACTTGACCCAGACGAGGACGGTGAGCCAGTTGATCAGAAGGAGTATCGTAGTATGATTGGCTCCCTCTTGTACCTCACTGCCTCGAGACCAGACATACACTTCTCCGTGTGTCTGTGTGCTCACTTTCAGGCTTCTTCTCGCGTATCTCACCACCAGGCGGTGAAGCGCATTCTTCGGTACCTTCGAGCTACCATTGACTATGGTATCTGTTACTCTTCCTCGTCCTGTCTTTCCTTGAGAGCCTACTCGGACGCAGACTTTGCTGGCTATAGGATAGATCGGAAGAGCACTTCTGGCACCTGCCAATTCATTGGCACTTCTCTTGTTTCCTGGTCTTCAAGGAAGCAGTCCGGTGTTGCACAGTCCACCGCAGAGGCTGAGTACGTTGCTGCTGCCAGTTGCTGCAGCCAGATGCTTTGGATGGTCTCGACCCTGCGGGACTTTGGGTTAGTTATCGACAGTGTTCCACTCTTTCGTGATAACAATTTTGCGATTAACATTGCTAAGAACCCAGTGCAGCATTCTCGGACCAAGCATATTGATATCAGATATCACTTCCTTCGAGACCATGTGGAGAAGGGTGACATAGTGCTTCCGTTTGTGGAGAGTAACCACCAGTTGACGGATATCTTTATGTAACAGCCCAGCTGTTTATTTAAAAAAAATTCAGTAAAAAAATAATTAATTTAATTTAAAATAAAATAAAGTGTTCTTTGGTTGCCTAAATTTTGAAGATTTTATTTGCATTTTATTGATTTTCTGGAGTTTATTTGGATTTATCTGGATTTTATTTCAAAGTCTAAAGCAAGAAAATGAATTTAAAATATTTTATTAAAGCCAAAAAGAGTTTATTTTGTTTTTCCTAGCCTTCCCTAAATTTGTAATTAGTTTGTGAGAATTTTCTGGATTTAAAAATCAATTTTAAAGGTTAAAAAGTATTTTATAAAATTATTAAATGCAAATCTGAAATTAAAAATAATTTTCCTAAGTCTAAAAGAGCTCCAGGAATATTCTATATTTTTCTGGAATTTTTAGACATTAATTATTATTTTTCCAAGTGTTTATAAAGTTTCTAGTATTTTCTGAAATTTTATTCCGAAAATAAAATTCAAATTCATCCAAGCCCGCCACTTGTCGCTGAATCAATCTCTCTCCACGTTTTAATCCTAGCCACACATGATCACTTACCCCTTCATAAAATCCAAGAGCCATTAAACATCCACTTGCCACGTGTCGCAAATCCGACGGCCCGTACCCCTTCACTTCCTCCCTCTCTCTATTACACATGGACCCCACATGTCATATGTTTCTTCAACCTCTCGTTCTTCCTCCCCTAACTCTCTCTCTCCTCCACCATGGATGACAATTAGAGCTCTTGAAACTCCGTCGTTTCTTCCTCTTAACTCCCGATTAAAACATGGAAACGGACGCCCTAATCACCCTCATCAATCTCCCGGTCGTTCCCCGTCCTTTAATCTTCTCAAAACCAAAATCTCTTCCTCTCCTCTCTCTTCCTATAAATACCGAAAATCCGGCTCTCCTTTCTCCCTTTCGGTTTGCTCCCACCGCCACCCTTCACCTCCTCCCCGGCCGCAGCCCCGCCGCCGTACGCCGCCGCCCGGCCATCTCCCGTCGGCCATCCCTCACCACCCCACTGTCGCCACCTTTTGCCGCCACCACCGGCCGCCCCGGGCCTCCCCTCCGCCACCGGTAGGTGCGCCGCCACCCCTTCTACCCCCGCCGCTGCTCGCCGCCCCGCCTCCGGCCGCCGGCCGCCGGCGAGGTCGCCGGTCATGTACCACCCGTGTGCCTCCTCTTTCATTCTTTCTCCAAGTATTGTCCTCCCTGTTTATTTTGGTATTGTTGTTGTTCTTTTGTCAAGAAACAACAAGTGGTCACTTGGCTAGTGGAGGCATGTTAGTGCATACATGCATGAGGTTGTAGGTTCAAGTCCTGAGCAAGGCAAATTTGGTTGGGGCTTTGCCAAAATTTTTGTGCACCTCTAGTCCATGACAAGTGGGACCCACTCGTCATAAAATTGAGCCCCCCGCCTCGTCATAAAATTTTTGTGCACCTCTAGTCCAGCACTCGCGAGCGGCTAGGGTTTGGCTCGGGAGGTGGCGGCTAGGGTTTTGCTCGGGAGGAACAGAAGCGTGCATCCCTAAGCCCCCCGCCTCCATATATATAGACCTCCTCACTTGGGCCTCGTGGACCGAGGCCCAATAGGAGTCTATCCGGATCTCTATCCGAATTGAGCCCACATCCGAATCACATTCGAATTAGTGTTCCAACCCGTTAAGTGTGCGACCCTGCAGGTTCACGTATACTTGGTCGCAACCCGGAAACGCCTTTTCGGTCACCCTGTTAATAGCGGCCTCTAGCAAGACATATTAACCCCAAAGTATACGTAAAGATCATATCGGCTGAACCTGTAATGTTCTCATGTACGAATCCCTTTGCCTCACGATATAGATTAAGCTCAAGGCGAGACCTGTGTCATCCTCTTAATAGCTCAATCACTCTCTCGATTCCGTGATGGATTATAAACTCGTGATTGACTCCTCAATCACCTTGGCATGGCCATGCACTTTCATAATCCATTACATCGAGGGGCCCAGAGATATCTCTCCCATAAGGAGGGGCAAATTCTATCTTGATCATTCACATCCCACTACATGTTTCATGGTAAACCCAAAGACTACTTTTATGACTACCCAGTTACAGAGTAGTGTTTAGTAGTCCCAAAATAAGCTACTACGCATGTTGGGAACCATGATGATCTCAAGTCTAAGGATTCCACATAAACACTACTTGAGACCAACTGATGACACATGAAATCTCTGTAGTGTCTCATGGCGGGTCTATCCAACATATGTTCACTAACACATGTCCATATTATTGATTTGGTATCTCCATACCATGATCCATGAGACATGATCATCAATCAATACATATGCTGATCTTTGAATCATATTTGTTCCTCATATGATATATCTTTGAATCATATTTGTTCCTCATATGATATATAATCAGGGATCATTTAGAAATAGCAACATTTTGGCATTAAGAGTCTCATGAATAAGTCACATACTCATTGATCAATAATGATAATGTCTATTTCAAGGAACAAACTAATGCATCATAAACATAGTATGTGATATATATAACATCTCCATGTTGCCTCTAGGGCATATCACTAACAAGGAGGTGCATGCAACCCCCTCATCAGCGTGATGCCTCATCTCCCAAAAGCTAGAAGCCAACCATCACCATGTGAGCGGTTTTCGCATGATGGCTCACTAGGAGTGCAGTTGGTAGGAATCCACGCCAGCGCTTTTCGGCAGGCCGAAGGGAAGGAGGGGACGAAGAGGCATCAGACATGGTCTAAGCCCACAAAAGCTGGGCCACTCCACTATGAGAGGCTACTATTGTGGTAGTGGCCCCCACCTTGGCCCAAACGGCCCACGGTGCCAGGAAAGCCAAGTTGACAGTTTTGTGGAACCCCACAAGGCCAAGAAATGACATATATGCCCCTAGAAGAATAAACTTAGATAGGGGTGTTTATGTAACTATAGGTGGAAGAAAAGATTTATGTACCCCTGTAAAGATAGACTTAGGTAGGGGTATCCATGTAATTAAACTCCCATGGCTATATATACACACCTGAGTGCACCATGGGGAAGGCAAGAGTACTCTTTTTCAGCAAAGAGCCAAACTGTCGTAGGGGTGGCCCCCACCTAAACCCAGCAGGCCTGGTAGGAGATTATAAGGCCCAAAATAGGCCATGTGTAATGACATAACTGCCCCTAGAGGGGATAACCAGATGTAAGGGTATAATTGTAAAAGCACTCCTCATGTGTATATATATATGAGTAAGCCATGGGGAGGACCCAGGCCATAACACTTATCTTCATCACTCTCCACTACCATCTCTCTCTCTGTTTGGTCTGTAGCCACAACAGTTGGCGCCGTCCGTGGGGAGGACGAAGACAAGCCTGAAGACCGAAGGAAAAAGATGGCACCGGAAAAAGCTTCACCAGCGGCGGCGAAGGGAAAGAAGACGGATGGGTCGGAGCAGCGCGTGAACACCAGGGCTCCGGTGTCGGCCGCCGAAGGAGTTGGCGGCGGCGTACGCGCCGTGGTCGCGGGCGTCGACGCCCGCGCGGCAACGGTCGGCCCCGCCAGCACTGCTACGACGACATCCAACCCCGTCGCCGGCACTGCAACGACAGCCCCCGCCACCCTTGCCGGTAGCGTGGATCCGACGGCCGGAGGTAGCCGCAACGAACCATCCGGTGGATCTGGAGGTCGTGAGGCGATGGTCCCTGCACCGGCCCGTCCACGGGGCGTTCCGGCGGCCCCAACGACACCTGCGGTGGAAAGCGCCCTACTAGCAGCCCTCAACGCGTTCCAGCGGGAACTAGGGGACCTTCGCGGAGCCGTCCGAGATATACAAGAGGCTCGGAGCCAGCAGGTCGCGCCAGTAGTCGCGCCCGAGCCCACGCCAGAGAAGGTGGACAGTCGCGAAGCCCCCACGCCTAGCCGTGACCCGCTGAGATGCATAGATCCGGAATCCCTGCTTTCGGCGGGGCTGTAGTAGGCAGCGTGGCCTGAAGACTTCGAGTTCCCTCGCATCACCGACCCGTACAAAGGCGACACGAATCCTCGCGAGTTCGTGCGCGTGTACGAAACCGCGATCGAGGCCGCGGGCGGAGATGACACCGCGAAGGCGAAGGGACTCCCCCTCGCACTGCACGGAGTGGCACTCTCTTGGTTTTTTACCATAGAGCCGGGCTCCATCTACGCGTGGGAGCAGCTTCGCGACCGGCTTCGTAGCAACTTTCAAGGACATCATGTCGAGCGAATCGATGCGGACCAACTCTTCGCTGTGAAGCAAGGACCCTCGGAGACGCTCCGGGGCTACTTCAAGCGCTTCGCCAAGATTCGAGGCCAGGTACACGATGTTAATGAAACCACAGTCGTTAATGCAGCCATACAGGGCCTTCACCCGGGCCCGATGGCCGAATACAACGCGCGGAGGCCAATCACGACAGTTGCCAAGCTCTTCGACAAAATGGACGAGTATGCGCGGGCGGAGGAGGATGCGCGAAGACGCAGCATCACCGCCCTCGGCCTCGCCCATGAGGAGCGCCCCCCGCGCGAGGTCGGGGCGGGTGGTCCCTCCTCGAAGCCGGGTCGTAGCCGAAAGCCCCGAGGAGGCCCTCCCCGAGGCAGTGAGGCCGAGGTACAGGAAGGCTCTTCACGGTGCAGGCCTAAACCTCAGCGCCGCCAGCGCCGGTCGCAGGCGGCCCATCACGTCCTCGCCACCGAGAGCGCCCGCCAAGGACCCGACCCCGCCTCACGGAGGGGAGTCCGGGGATCGGAGGGCGGATTTGACTACGCCAGCCAACCCCGCGCAGAGCAAGAGCTCCTGCACTATGGCAAGTGGTGCGAGGTACACGGCTACGGCGATCATTACACAAGGGCATGCATCGCGGTGATGGAGCTGCGGAGGGTGATGGCCGGATCTCGGACTCCGCCTCCTCGGCCCCCCGCCGAAGCCCATGTGGGGCACCCAAGGGATAGCCCCATACGTGCCACCGCAACGGAGGGCGCGCAGCATCACACCGTCAACGTCATCACCGGAGGCTCCTCTTCAAAAGCCCCCGGGGAGCAGCCGCAACTGTGGATGCCGCCCCGCAACATCACCTTCGACTTGAACGACGCCAGGGGCGTGGAGTACCCTCACCAAGACCATCTGGTCATCCAGGCCCACATAGCATGCTGCGAAGTCAGGCGCGTCCTTGTCGACGGGGGAAGCTCCGCGAACATCTTATTCGCAGAAGCCCTCGACCGCATGACAATCCCCCGAAGCCGGCTGGAGCAGCCAGGAGCTCCACTTCAAGGCTTCGGGGGTCAACCACTGCAGGCCCTGGGGCACGTGTCCCTTCCTGTCACTTTCCGTCAGGAGGGCAACAAAGGTAACATCCGGACCGAGCATGTCACCTTCGATGTCGTAGATATCCCGCACCCCTACAACGCCATACTGGGGCGACCCGCCATCAACTCTTTCGAGGCAATCCCGCACCACGCCTTTTTGTGTGTAAAGCTCCCGGGCCCGGAGGGTGTCATCACCATCTTCGGCGACCAAGACCTGGCCAGACGTGCCGAAGGCGGCAGCCGCGTCTCGCATCGCCCGGTGCATGCCCTCTCCGGCGCGCTCGGTGATGGGCCCTCCGCTCCCGGGTGGACGCCCAAGCCTCGGCCCGAAGGCGGCGTCAAGAAGGTGCCGCTTCAGGCGGAGGGGCAGTTTGTGTCCATTGGCGAGGGGCACCCACCGGGGGTCGAACGGGAGCTGCTCCGAGTGCTTCAGAACAACGTGGACATCTTCGCATGGTCCCCGGAGGACATCAAGGGCGTGGACCGCGTGGTAATCCAGCATCGTTTGGCGGTCCGCCCCGACGCCAAGCCAGTCAAGCAAAGGCTCCGGCGTATGTCGATGGATCGGCAGCAGGCGGCCAAAGCGGAGGTGGCAAAGCTTCTTCGCGCCGGGGTCATCCGCGAGGTCCACCATCCAGAATGGCTCGCTAACCCGGTGCTAGTCAAAAAGGCCAGCGGGGCCTGGTGCATGTGCATCGACTTCACGGCACTCAACAAGGCGTGCCCGAAGGACAACTACCCCTTGCCGCGCATCGATCAGCTGGTTGACGCCACTGCTGGGTGCGAACTCATGAGTTTCCTGGACGCCTATTCCGGCTACCACCAGGTATACATGGCCGAAGACGACGAGGAGAAGACCAGTTTCATCACACCACTTGGGACGTTCTGCTTCGTCAGAATGCCCTTTGGCTTGAAGAACGCAGGCGCTACCTTCACCCGCCTCGTCGCCATTGCCCTGGCCGCCCAGCTCGGGAGGAACGTCGAAGCCTATGTCGATGACGTGGTGGTAAAAACTCGGCAACTTGCTCTACACGGCCGGGACCTCCAGGAGACTTTCGACAACCTCCGGAAGGCGGGCATCAAGCTCAACCCCGACAAGTGTGTCTTCGGGGTACAGGCGGGCAAACTCCTAGGTTTCCTCGTGTCCGGGCGGGGCATCCAGGCGAACCCCGACAAAGTAGACGCCATCCTGGGTATGGAGCCGCCCAAGACAACGAGGGAGGTCCAGAGGCTGGCGGGCCGCATGGCAACATTAAGCCGCTTCCTATCCAGGGCGGCGGAGCGGGGCCTACCGTTTTTCAAGACACTCCGCGGGTGCGATGGATTTCGTTGGGACGGAGACTGCGCGAAGGCCTTCAACGAGCTCAAGCAGCACCTGGCAAGCCTCCCCACCCTGGTCGCCCCAGCACCAGAGGCTCCCCTCCTGCTCTATCTGGCCGCGTCAGCTACCGCGGTCAGCGCCGTCCTCGTCTTAGAGGAAGGCGCCATGCAGCGGCCCGTCTACTTTATCTCCGAAGCCCTTCAGGGCGCCAAGACAAGATACACGGAGCTTGAGAAGCTCGCCTACGCGCTGGTCATGGCCTCCAGGAAGCTTCGGCATTATTTTCTGGCTCACCCGATCACAGTGCCTTCCTCATTCCCCTTGGCAGAGATGCTACACAACAAGGAGTCCACAGGGCGTATCGGTAAATGGGCCGCCGAGCTCGCTCCCTTCTCCCTGACGTATGCTTCGTGGACGGCAATTAAATCCCAAGTCCTGGCGGATTTCCTCGCCGAATGGACCCCGTCGGCCCAACCCGGCCAGACGAACGATGATCCCGTCTAGACGCTTACAATCGACGGAGCTTACAGCGTCGCCGGCGCGGGCGTAGGGGCGGTGATCATCACGCCCGAGGGACAGCGTTTGCTGTACTCGGCGCGCCTTGCCTTCTCCACCACCAACAACACGGCTGAATATGAGGCACTGCTCTTTGGCCTGGCGAAGCTCAAGGCAGTCGGCGCGAGACGGGTGTTGGTCCGCACCGACTCGCGCTTGGTGGCCGGCCATGTGGACAAGTCATATCAAGCCAAGGACCCTGAGTTGGCCACGTACCTCGCGGCGGTACGGGCGAGGGAAAGGCACTTTTTGGGTGTCACCGTCAAGGCCATCCCCCGGGCGGAGAATGAGCAAGCCGACGCCCTAGCCAAGGCGGCCAGCCAGCAACTGCCCCCCTGAGGGGGCATTCTACGAGGTGTTAGCAAAGGCGGCTATCGCGCAGGACAACCGGGACGCGGCACTTGTCCACCGCATTGATCGGCCAGGAGATTGGCGAGAGCCCATTTTCAATTTCTTACAAGGCCTCGTCGAGCCGGAGGACCCTGCCGAGCTGCGGCGATTGCAGCACCGCGCACGGTCCTTCCAGGTGTTCGAAGGGACACTCTACAAGAAAGGAGTTTGCGCGCCGCTCCTGCGCTGCCTCTCGACTGAGGAAGGAAAGGAACTCTTGGCGGAAATCCACGCGGGCGTATGCGGATCCCACCTGGCGCCGAGGTCATTAGTCGGCAAGGCGTTCAGACAAGGCGTACTCGGGACCGCTCTATATGCCCGCGGGGGTTCAAGCCTGGGGATCTCGTCCTCAGAGTGGCGCTCCAGGCGGAAACCGTTGGCAAGCTGGAGTCCAAGTGGGAAGGCCCATACATCGTAACGGAGGCATTGCCAAAGGGGGCGTACCGCCTCGCCACGCTTGAAGGACAAGCCTTCCGGCACACATGGAACGCGGACAGGTTGCGGCGGTACTACGCCTAGAAGCAGCACAGTAGGCGTAGAGCCACCAGCCCGTTGTTAGGCGATGCTCGCCCGCGCAAACGGGAGTTCAATAAAGGTTGTTGTTCCAAGAGCATCCCATGTCCGCGCTGAGCAGAACAAAGTCCACGGACTTTAAATAAGACGTAGCGTCGAGGTCCGCCTCCGCACGCGAGAGTCTGCGGACTATAAATAAGACGTAGCGTCGAGCCTAGCTCCGCACGCACCAGTCCACGGACTTTAAATAAGACGTAGCGTCGAGGTCCGCCTCCGCACGCGAGAGTCTGCGGACTATAAATAAGACGTAGCGTCGAGCCTAGCTCCGCACGCACCAGTCCACGGACATTAAATAAGACGTAGCGTCGAGGTCCGCCTCCGCACGCGAGAGTCTGCGGACTATAAATAAGACGTAGCGTCGAGCCTAGCTCCGCACGCACCAGTCCACGGACTTTAAATAAGACGTAGCGTCGAGCCTAGCTCCGCACGCGAGAGTCTGCGGACTATAAATAAGACGTAGCGTCGAGCCTAGCTCCGCACGCACCAGTCCACGGACTTTAAATAAGACGTAGCGTCGAGCCTAGCTCCGCACGCACTCTACGGAGTATAAATAACACGCAGCGGGGGGACGCCTCCGCGCGCACTCTACGGAGTATAAAGAAGACGTAGCGTCGAGCCTAGCTCCGCACGCACTAGTCCACGAACTTTAAATAAGACATAGCGTCGAGCCTAGCTCCGCACGCGCGAGTCCCCGGACTATAAAGAAGACGTAGCGTCGAGCCTAGCTCCGCACGCACTAGTCCACAGACTTTAAATAAGACGTAGCGTCGAGCCTAGCTCCGCACGCGCGAGTCCCCGGACTATAAAGAAGACGTAGCGTCGAGCCTAGCTCCGCACGCACTAGTCCACGGACTTTAAATAAGACGTAGCGTCGAGCCTAGCTCCGCACGCACGAGTCCCCGGACTATAAAGAAGACGTAGCGTCGAGCCTAGCTCCGCACGCACTAGTCCACAGACTTTAAATAAGACGTAGCGTCGAGCCTAGCTCCGCACGCGCGAGTCCCCGGACTATAAAGAAGACGTAGCGTCGAGCCTAGCTCCGCACGCACTAGTCCACGGACTTTAAATAAGACGTAGCGTCGAGCCTAGCTCCGCACGCGCGAGTCCCCGGACTATAAAGAAGACGTAGCGTCGAGCCTAGCTCCGCACGCACTAGTCCACGGACTTTAAATAAGACGTAGCGTCGAGCCTAGCTCCGCACGCGCGAGTCCCCGGACTATAAAGAAAACGTAGCGTCGAGCCTAGCTCCGCACGCACTAGTCCACGGACTTTAAATAAGACGTAGCGTCGAGCCTAGCTCCGCACGCGCGAGTCGCCGGACTATAAAGGAAATCGTAGCGTCGAGATTCGCCTCCGCACGCGCCACTCCACGGAGTATAAACGAGATGCGCAGACCTGCCCTCCGCGTTCGGCGGCAGGTAACACCAAGCATAAAGTACTACTTGGTTCCATTGCAAAAGCAAAGGGGTTACATGGTCACAAGCGTAAGAACCAGTACATCATCCCCCTGCACCACCCGACCAACCGCTCAGCCTTGGCGCGGTGCGGACGAGCCCGCGCCGTCGTCGCCGCGGCGCTGAAGGACCCCTTCAAGCCACTGGAGGAGGTCCCCCTCCCCATGCAACGTCTGCTGCACGGCGACTCTCGCTGCACCTTCCCCGAAGCGGCCCCAGATCCGTTGGTGGAAGTTCTGCAGGCTAGCCCCGATGGAGCGGATGGCGTCCGACATAACCTCTGGTCGGTCGGGAGGATCTAGTTGAGGATTCGCTAGCTCATGGGTATTCCTACACCCACGAGTATGAAGCAGGGCGAGGGCGAAGCACGCACCAACATAGCTGCAGTGCTCGCCAAAGGTCCTGGCGCCACGAAGTGCAACGCCGGCCCCCTCCTCGATCAGCCCGAGCGTCTCCGACAGGGCTCCGGCCTGTGCGTAGTATCCGGCACTCGGACGCACAGATCTCGAAGGGCCTAGTTCAGAGACTCCATGGCCCGCCATGCCGACATAGATGCATTTTTCAAGGCAAGGCGGTTCTCGGCAGCAGACTCCGCCAGCTGGGCGTTCTCCCCTTCTAGGACGGCGATCTGCTGCACGAAGGCGGCGCGCTCCCCAGCCGCGGCGTTCCGAGCTTCCGTGGCCGCGACTTGTGCGGCCACCAGGGCGTCCTCCAGCGCGCGAAGTTCTTCATCCTTCGCGGCGAGGGCAGTGTTTGCTTCGCGGAGGCTGGCTTCCAGAGCCCTCTGCTCCCAAACGCGGGCCTCGTCAAAGGACCGGCTGAGGGCAAGCGTCTGACAGAAACAACGAATCAGCAGGCGTCTAGCAGTACCTTACAAGCTGAAGCGCACGTACTTATACCCTCATCTCGGAGGCCTGCAACGCGAGCGCCAGGAGGTCCCCCGCGCATGACGACAGCACCTCTCGGTTGAGGCCGTTGTCGGCACGCTCCGCGGCGGCGGTGAGGTCGCAAAATATCTCCGGGCGAGGGAGGAAGTCCGAACGAGCGAGACCCGGCCCCAACACGCCAGGATTTATCGCGGCCACGGCCACGTCAGCAGCAGTGGACACCGGCCACGCTAGCTCCAACTCGTAGGCCCGCAGGACTTCGCCCACAAACAGCGTGGACTCTGAATGGACAGTCCTACTGCTAGTCAGTTGGTTCACGTTCCTAGGCGTCTCCACCTTACCCTGGGGCTTCTCCCCCTTCTCAGCACAGACAATACAAGCAGAAGGTTGCTTCTCTAGTAGGTCCTTAGTCAGCTTCACACATTTCTCATCCAATGCAATCAAATCAGATTTTAGTTTGTTACAGTTAATACATGGTGAGCTAACAGGGTCCTTAGAAGCATACTGAGCCATTTTCCTATCATGATCAATCATTTCTTGAAACTGTTTGGAGACAGCTTCAAGTTCAGCAGTTAACTTGGGACAGTTCAAGCATGAATCAATCGGCTCAAGTAAAGAAGCTTGGAGTTCAGCAATTTTATGATCTGCCCGTTTTAAGTTCATCTTCAAGTTATTGCAATTTTTACAAGGATCGGGCAGATCAAGGAGCATGGCATAAGGTCCTCTAGCAGCAATGTCCTTATCCTCACATGAGGTGGGAGAAGTAGTCTCATCAGTAGTAAGTAGGGTAACAGCCATCCTACTCAACTCTAACTCAGCAAGTAGACTAACATTCTTCACCTTAATAATATCAAGCTCGGAGGACACACTATCATGAGAGGTCCTTAATTTCTCCATGTCATCAAGCAAGGCACAGCATGTATCACAGTCGTCACGGGAGGGAGCAGATGTAAGTGAAGTAATCTCCCGTGACAGTTTATCTACTTCCTTCTCTAACTCGGTACACCTAGACCTAGCTCTAGCATGAAATCCACCTAGCTTAAGAAAAGCATCATTTAGCTGGTCATAAGAAGGGAGTACCTCATCCGAGTCGGAGTACAGCTCGCTGTCGCTGAGTTCGCCCTCGAGGGCCATGAAGCACATGCCGGAGAAGTCGTCGCCACCATCCTTGGGCTCTTGGTCACCCGTCCCGTCGTCGTCGCTCCATCCGTCCACCTCGCTGAGGTCGAGGTCGTCGAAGGCGGTGAGGACGCGGTGGAAGAGTTTCTTGGCCTTCCCGAAGTTGCGGAACTTCTTCTTTCCTGGAGCAGGTGCTGAAGGCTTCGTGTTGCGGTTCTTGTCGGTGTAGTCGTTCTTGCCCGAACCGCCGTAGTCACCTTTACACTTCCCAAGCTTGGGGCAGTTTGCTCGGATGTGGTTGGGGCCACCACACTCGAAGCAGATGACTGGTCCTCCTCTCTTTCTGTCTCTCCTACCCTTGTAGGCATGGGAAAACCTTCGGGCTAGGAGGGCCAGCTGATCATCCGCAAGCTGCTCTAACTGATCATTAGTTATGTCACAGAGAGCAGCAAGGGAGAAACCGCAAGAAGACTCAGAAGAGAGACCAGAAGCTGAACTGGGATCGGTGACCAAAGCCATCGACTGTGACTTCGACCGACGAGAGACAACGTCAATCTCGTGAGTCTTGAGGCGTGAGTACAGCGCGTCAAGAGTCAGGGTCGAGAGGTCTGTCGTGTCTTTGATGGTGGTCACCTTCATCTCCCACACGCGCAGATCGAGTGCCGCAAGCATCTGACGAGCGTTGTCTGAGTCGGGGTATGTGAGACCGACCGCTCGGAGGTTGCTCAAGATTTTGTGAAATCGCGAAAAGCACTCGTCCAGAGACTCACCAGCAAGCATCTCGAATTTGTTGTATTCGCGCTTGAACTGGTCCTGTCGAACCGTCTTGATCTGGGTGGTGCCCTCATGGTATGCGTCGAGGGTCACCCAGATGTCGTAGGCGGACGACAGGTGAGATATACGGTCAAACTCGCTACGACTCAACCCCTGGATGATGATGTTCCCTGCCTTTGCATTTGCCTCAACATCAGCCATGTTCCCGGCATTGATGTTCTCATCGGCAGGAACAACAAACTGGACCTTAACCTTGCGCCAGATGGCATACCCCTGAGCCTGGATGTATGTTTCCATTCGGCTCTTCCAGAAGGGGTAATCGATGCCATCGAAAACGGGCGGCTTGGTCGAGTACTTGTCCGTCGCCATGGCTCTTGAGACCGGTTAAGATCTATTGATTAGAGCTAACCGGCTCTGATACCAATTGTAGGACCGAAATGGCAACAGAGGGGGGGGTGAATGGTGCCTTCAAAAACTCTCCAAGTACCCACTCAACAAATCGGTCGAAAGAACTGGCTTCTCTGGTCGAACACACGTGGTCGTAAGCCAACTGATGGTCGAACACCACGTGGTCAAACACTTGCCCGAGCCGACAAAAGAAATCAAACAGAGAATACTGCGCGGTTGAAACAAGAACGGTGCTCTCGGGAAGAACTGGCCAAGATGGCCTTACGGATGATTCCCAGTTCAAAGCAAGCCAACACAGCCCAAAGCAAAAGCAGTTCAAAACCAAATCAAGATTGAAACAGAAGGATCAGGAGACTGCACAGATAAAGGAACTGAAACAAGATACCCATAGATCAAAGAACTTCGGAGAATTTATTTCTCGAGAGTACTACAGAGGAGTCCCGATACGCATGGACATTTGGAGAAGAGAAATGATTACAAGTAGACTCAGCTCATCCTCTCCTCATCCTCAAGAACACCAAGAACTACATGATTCTTGGGAGGAACACAACACAGAGCTACGAAGGAGACAACAACACACCTCTGTCTCTCCTGCTCTTACCTACTCTCAACTGAAAAAGAGAAAGCAAAAGACCCCCCAATCCTTTTAGCTACATGCAGGAGACACCCCTCCTTTTATAGCCTCCACTATCGGGTTTGCTTTCCTCTTTACCCATTAGTGAGAGTCGCTCCAGTGCTTTCACAGAGATACAGCTTCCTTTACAGCTTTTCGCATTTCTCCAAAATGCCATCCGGCTGCCTTCCTGGAAGCTTCCTCTGCCTTGCCTCTCAAGTCTTGCAACCACCTCGCAGACCTCGTCGTCTTCAGCACCTCCTGGCCGCTCTTGACCTCAGCACGGCCCGTGCCTAGTCTCGGCCCTCCATGCCTCGCCACGACTAGTCTCAAAGTCCTGCAAACATCATCAGACAAGCAAACCATTACATAGCACCGCTCACAATAGTATCCAACCACTTGAGCCAGAAATCAAAACTTAATCATACTCTTACCAAGTCGTATACCACCCACGACCAGTCGAGAATAGAGAACAATGAATGCACACGACATACGACTGTTTCCATAGTCCATACGACCACCCCAGTGGTCCATACGACCAACTCAAAGCTTGCTACGATTTACAAGCCAAGCAAAGCTCAAGGCCCTACGACCTCATCCCAAGTCGATACGACCGATTTCTAGGTCTTGCGACCGCTTATCGCGAGATCGATCCACCTTCCAACCATGATCATCGCTTTCTACCGTGGTCGAACCCTTTTCCGTTCTCGTACGACTTGACTCACCGTGGTCGAAAACCTTCCGACCAACGTCGCCCACTTCTGACCGTGCTCCAAACTCGTCTGACCTCATCCGACCGACCTACGACCACGTTTGCCCATAGCGAGGTCGAAACCCGCTTTCATTCTCAGGAAGACAACCACAGCGATCGTCGCGCGACTCGTGACCACAGACCACAGCCAATGTGGTCGTACCAGGTTTCGACCACGACCAACGTGGTCGTATTGGCCTTCGACCATGGCCAACGTGGTCGTACCAGCTTTCGACCATGACCAACGTGGTCGTAAACCTCTCAATTGTCTTTCGACCAAACCCAAAGTGGTCGTATACTTCTCGGAGGCTTGAGATCACGGCCAAGCGTGGTCGAAAACTTTTGCTGCTGCCTTTCGACCACAGTCCAAGTGGTCGTAGACCACCCTAGTGACCTACGACTACGCCCAATGGTCGTAAAGGAGTCGGGAGACTTCCGACCTTCGACTGTGTGGTCGTAAGTGGCCTGCCTCGCTCCCGATTGGCGACAACGTGGTCGTAACCTGTTCGGCAAGCTTCCGACCACGACCAAAGTGGTCGAACGAGCCTACGACCATGACCAGAAGCTACGACTTAGCAGGAAACGCTCAAATCAAACACAAACTTTCCAAACCAAGTGTCAATAACTCATCACAAACATGGGGGCACCTCCACATGGTCTCTCAGCCGCTCCCCCGCGCCACCGCCTCCTCCTCCTCCCCACCCAGCGCCGCCGCCTCCTCCTCCCGCTACTCCTCCGCTCCGCCCTCGCCTCCGCCTCCTCCTCCTCCCCGTGGTCCTCCACTCCGCCCCTCACCTCCTCCCCCTAATCCACCGCTGCGCCGCCGTCGCCTCCTCCCCCCACCCCTCCGCTCCGCCGCCGCCTCCTCCCCCGCTCCGCCCTCGCCCCCTCCTCCCCACCCCGCGGCGCCGCCTCCTCCTCCGCTCCTCCACTCCTCCCCCTAATCCACCGCTGCACCTTCGCCTCCTCCTCCCCACACCCCTCCGCCCTGCAGCTGCCTCCTCCCCCGCTCCCTCGCTGCACCCTCGCCTCCTCCTCCCCACCCCGCGGCGCCGCCTCCTCCTCCTCCCCCCACTCCTCCGCTCCGCCGCCTCCTCCTCCGCTCCTCCACGCCGCTGCACTGTTCGGTTGCCATTTTTTCGATTCGGTACTCTCACCAAGTCCTCGTACCCCTCCCCCCTCTGTCACGCGCGCTAGCTTGATCGATCTCGTCTGTGTGTATGCATGTGTGTGTGTGATTGGTGATCACACACAGTTCACACCCCGAACTCTTACCCTAGACCAAATCGAGCCTTCTGCGCCGACCCACCTTCCGAGCAGCCTCTGCGTCAGTTCCCCACCTCTAGGGTGCTGCCTCCGCCATTCCATTGCCTTGCATTCGGTGGCGGCAATGGTTGGGAACCGTATGGTGGCGTCTGATGCGGCTTCCGAGTCGGGGGTTTGGTCGGCTGAGGTGAGATTTCAGCTCCTCCTGATGGATAGTTCATAGACTAGATAAGATGTTAATTAATTTTTTCCCCTGTATTGGAAGGAAGTAAACTTGTGAATGTTCATTTCCTCAGTTGTGCAGATTGTAGAATTTTGGCCTTGCAGTGACTGATTGGTATATTTGCAAAGGGAATCTGAAGCTTTCCAGGACCCTGGGTCATGTAGCTCCTGAGTACTTATTAGATGGTATGACCTTTTTTCTCTCCGCTTCTGCTACTATTTGTAGACAAAGCTTTAATTGTCAACAGTAAAATACTAAAAGTGAGTTCCATGACTTACTACAACATCCTGATTATTAAATGAATTTAAATATTGTGTTTCTGATAGCTTCTATGAAATTTAGTTGCTTTTGGTTAGCTTGTATAGAAGAAATTTATGTTCATCCTAAATGTGGTTTTGACCAAAGTTAGTATTTGATGGGTGCATATGGTAGAAAATTACCTATTTGAGTTTTCACTTGGCCTTTTGTTTTGTTGTTACAAGAAGGATATCTATTAGTCATACTCTGTTGTGAAATGTAGATTTTGTGTCCCTCAAATGAGAAGCACATGTGCTACTCCAACATGACACTACATCGAAAATTAGTTTGTTGGTTATGTTCTGTTGTGATATATAGATTTTGTGTCCCTAAAATGAGAAGCACATGTGCTGCTCCAACATGGTGCTACATCTAAAATTACTCTATTAGTTATTCTCTATTGTGAACCAAGGCGCTTTTTCCTTTTGTCATGTTTGCTCAGAACCCCTAAATCATTGCTTTTCATTTATATTGCCATTCAGATATGGGACTAGGAGCTATAGGTCATATTGTTTGGAGTGCAATTACAAATAGGTTTGAATTTATTTTTTATTTTTGTACAGGCACCAGGGTACGAACAACAATCTGCAACAGATGCTTAATGTTTGCACGAGAGGAAGGAAGGAACTAGGGTCTACCCGAAGATTAGATTCACATCTGTTGAGGCTATTTGGTATATATCAGTAAGTTTGGTAGTATTTTGCTTTCTATGAAGTAACTGTCAGTTTTTGTGTTAGTTGTGTAATTTCTGTTTTTTAATTGCTTGTTTCTCTGTCCAGCTTAGTGGTGGCCTATGCTAGGGCTTTGAGCTTTGTTGTACTTCAACCTTTTGAGCTCAAGAGTTTTTTGTTGTTCTCCTCAATGGCAGTTTAGTCTGGCAAATTTTCTTAACTACACAGATGGAAATCTGAAATCAAGAAATGCATGTAGTATATGCAGCCTGTGGAGAAATTCTGAAGTGTTGCAGGCTAACTTGTTGTTAATAGTCTTTGCTTGGACATGTAGGCCTCTAGGGTCCTAATTCATTTGAATTTTGAATATGTAAGATGGCACTGCTTTATAAGTTGTTAACAACTGGTTTGGCACTATGGGGTGTGAATTTAAAGCTTTGGTTCCTCATTTCTTTCAAATAGGATCATCCACTTGTGGTACATGGGATTGGAGTTTTTCTGTGCCGTTGATTAAATGGGTATTTATGCCTGCTATTGATGGTATGTACTCAATTTGTCAATGTGCTTTTCTTGTGGGCAAATGGATCATTACCTACTGTAAAGGACTACTGATAAATAATACTAGATTATATAACTCATAATAATATTTATGATTTTAAAGGACTGTTTGATTAAAGGACTGCCGATAAAAAATGGGTCAATGTTGGCCTACGTCGTCAGAGATGGTGGCGAAGCCATTGGAGTCGAGGAAGACGGTCATGTCACCTAAGATTCCGTGGTGCGAAGTTGTCAGGAGCCAACACAAGTAACTTGTAGGAGGAGGTAGAGGGAAGTGAGAAGAGTCTGGTAAGGGGTTAGGTTTTAGTCACTATTCACCATGGAGTCTTTTACGATGATAATAATTTAATCAATTGTATTCCAAGGATAACTATTAAATTTAACCGGTGTCTTTAGAGAGGGCTAGACTTCAATTTCGAAAACCATCTTTAGTATGACCATTCCATTTAATGCATGTCCATTGGAACAGAGTTTAATTAAGTAGATGATTTGTGATACTATGATCTAAACTATAAAAACAAAATACTATGAGTTTAGAACATGTTGTCTTATTTATTTAATATCTGTTGCAACGCACGGGCACTCTACTAGTCTCTAATAAGGGTAATGAACCATCTGTAATGACCCATGTGTGGTACTGATATCACTTAAAATAATTCAAATAATAAAATCTTAGAACATTATTATTCGAATTAATTTCCATGATTATAGAAACTGTCTCTGATAAGGGTTAAAACAAATAATACGATTATCTCACATCCCAACATTTTCAAAACCAGTATAATTATTTTCAAAGTCATCATTTATGCATTTTTGGGCTTTTTCAAAATTTCCAGCAATTATTTAAAATGTTTTCTTAATTTTTAGTAGGCAGAAATGAATATTTGATATTAATTGAAGCTTGTATAGTGCTTGCAAATAATTTAATTAGTTTTTAAATATTGTAATGTTCTTCCCCAAACATTTCTACAATTTTTGGAGTTGGTTTGCTAATTTTAAAAATTTAAACTTGAATTTTGGGATTAATGATATCTGAAAATAATTTAAATTCAAAATCCGTTCTCAGGTCATATGACTGAGTTTGGCCTAGTCCATACTTCATTTTGGCCCAACTACTGTAACAACCCAAATTCTAGGAAGTTCAAAAATGAGAAAAATTTAAAACTTTTTTGCTTTCATCTTATTTTGATGGCTTTTCATTGAATTTCCTTTAGAAAAACAAATTAGAAACACTGATTTTGGAAAGAAATGTTCAATGGATGAAATTCAAATATAATTCAAAATTGAATCTAAAAAATGATCCATAAAGTGGTATAGGAAAATTTACAATAAAAAGCCATTTCAAAATCTCAAAAATACATTCATGGTACTGGAAATAAAAATTCATCAAATAAAAATAGTGTTTTTAATGAAAATATTGACCTTTGAAGAATTTTCAAGAAAAATCTAAAATAGATAAAATCTTACAAAAATTACACAATGCGTTATGAGCTTCCTAAAAAATTTTCATAATGGTTGGAGTTGGCTTCCTAATTTTACAAACTTGAACTTAAATTATGGAGTTAATTCAATTTAAAAACTAAATCAAATATCCTAATTACACCCAGGCCTATATAGTAAATTGGCCCAACCCATTTTGTTCTTTTGGTCCAGTCCGCCTCTCATTCCCCAAATCTCGTTTTTTTCCTCTATAAGACTTACTCCTATGAATGCGCCATCCCTCTTTCTTTCTCTCTTGCTCCTCTTTATCACCGACACCCTGGCCCCACCTGCCAGTTCCTGCTCTTCCCCTATGCTGCTTCCTGTCCAACTCATTGTGCCAGGCCACGCCCTAGATGCACACAACACATGACAATCGAGCCCTCCTCGCGTTCGTCACGTTGCGGAGTCGCCCCGCCTCATGCTTCGCATTGCGTTCAACCACGTGCACACTTCTCCTTCCTTCCTGTATCCCCTCCTCTCACCAACATTGCAACACCGCATGTCACAGCCCAAGTTTTTATTTCAAAAATAATAGTAAAAAATTAATTTAATTTAAAATAAAAATAAAGTGATTGAATTTTGGAGATTTTATTTGCCTATTATCAGCTTTTAAGAAAAGGCTCTTTCTTAAAAGTAATTTAATTAAAAAATGAAAATATTATTAAATAAAGGGTATTTTGAATTTCTATAAAAATATTATTTCAAATTAATTATTTTAATGCATTTGGCTTTTATCTGGATTTTCTGGGTTTTTTTCCTGGATTTTAAAATTAATTTCAAAGCTAAAAAGTTTTTTAATAACAATTTAAAGGCCAATTTAAGTTGGAAATAATTTTCCTAAGTCTAAAATATTTCCAGGAATTTTTATGATTTTGTTTGGAATTTTTAGACTTTATTTGGTGTTTTCTAAGTGTTATTGGATTTTCCTACCTTTTCTACAAATCAAAAAGAAAAATTAAACCCAAATCTCTCCCAGGACTAACACGTGTCCATCCCGTATTATATCCATCACCACTGATCTAATCTCAGCCATCTGCTTTCACTTAACCTCCTCCCCTCTATCCAATGATTGGGATTAAATCCCTTGGCGCTTGCCAGCCATCCACTCGCCACCTCTCTCCTCTTCTCTCTCACCGAAATGCGGGACCAACCCGCATCTTCTTCTTCCTCCAACTACCACCATTGCCACCCTGCCAAGCTCATTAATGTAGTCATTTCTTTCCGTTAGCCTAGGCATTTGATGCCATTAGTGGCCCTAAATCACCCACTAAACATCCCACCACCTTTCCACGCTTTAAACCCTGTTAATCCTCTCTTTAAGCACCCACAATCGTCGGACTTAATTCTGACAAGTAACCGACGATCGTCTACCCTTCCCTGCTCCTATATAAACCCTCACCGAGTGTCTTCTAAGCACACCGCACCTTACTCCTCTCTCAATCGCACTTCTCAACACCCGAGTACCTTCCACACCGTCTTTCCCTCATTTGCACATTGATGAGCTCCTCTGATGAGCAACTGATGGTGAAATATCCGTTTCTGAGTCTCAAAGTCAGCACCAACAACTTTCTTTGCCCCAGCTCGGACCTTGTCGACCACCGGAGTGCCGCCGCCGATGATGACTGAGTCACCTCCGCCGCTCCTTCTTCACCATCGACCAATTTTTAACCACCCGAACATTGCATCGAGGTACCCATCCCTCTCTATATTACCCTGACTATGGTAGCCTTCTACTTTGACCACTCCATACCATCTGATTCCTTCGACCACTCCACACCACCTGATTCCTTTGACCACTCCACACTTTCAGATTCATTCGACCTCTCCGAATCACCCAATCCCTTCGACTCCTCCGAACCATCCGATCCCTTCGACTCCTCTAAACTATCCAATCCCTTCGACCTCTCTGAACCTTCCAATCACTTCCACCTCTCCAAACCATCAAATCACTTCGACCTCTCAGAATCATCTGATCACTCCAACCTCTCTAGACCTCCAATCCTTTTGACCATGGTTTTCGACCATTGTTTTTCACCATCTCTTTTGACCACTGTCGCTATTCCAACCGCTCTAAACATCTGTAAGCCTCCGACTACAGTCGCTTCCACCCGTAGCGACTTCTAACCACATCCACTTTTAACTCCAGCCGCTTTCAACCACCGACCATGTCAGACCCAGATTTTACAATCCAGAATCTTCTGTGATTCCACGACACTATTCCCTGGATCAGTAGATAGTGCTCATAGATTACAGTTCTGAATATCAAAGTACATATCATACGGAAGCATGAATATAATAGTAAACTTACTCATGGGCCGTTTAGGCCGAATTCATTAAATTGCAGCAGCGGAAGAACGAAGCACACAGATGGGACCTTCAGGATATGCCCACAGGCAGCCAACTGGAGGTTCGCGACCTAGTTCTTGACATCTTCATCTTCTTCGCCATCATGATCCAAAAGTATTGTTGAAGCGTAGTGATCTGATTCCTACTTCTGAATTTGTCGCAAAAGCGAGTGTGAGCACAAACCACCGTGCTCGCGAGCCAATACACAGAATGCAAATAAATAGTATGCATGGCTTAACAAAGGAGAGGCTCGGGTTATTTTATTTCCCAAAAATCACTTTTAGTAGCTTTGACATTATTTAATCATAGTGTTGTTGTTACTGCCTATACTCCACCTAGCGACTACCATAATCGACTTAATCCACCAAAATACACTTTCTTTATTGATTGCTGTCTAGGACTCCAAACAGCGAATGACATCATTTAATATGTCCACCGATCATGCTCTTTCCATATTGATTGCTATGTATGACTCTAAACAGCGATTATCATCAATTATGCAATCCACCAATCATACCTTCATTGCTGTCTAAATCCCCACATAGCGAGTATCATAACTTATATAATCCACTGATCAATTACTGCCTAAAACTCCAAACAGCTAGCGACATCATTTATCTAATATCATTTATTTAATCCACCAGTATCCTTTGCATTCTAAATTCATAACAATCCTTTCGTTATTGATCCACAACCATAATTCTTCAATAATCAATATTATTTTTCTATTATCTATCTCTAACTAATTCATGAGTATACATCCACCAAGAATATCATTGACCAAGTATACGATTCACTAGTATATATCCACCAAGTATATCATTGATTAGGTCTACGATTCACCAGTATTCATCCACCAAGAACATCATTGATCAAGTTTATACTCCAGGAATTGTTATCATACTCCAAACTCCCAAGATCAATTCATCCATCCAAAACTTGTTCAAATCCTATTAATCCCAATATTGTCAACATCTCCCATGAATTTATATCAAATATCAGTGTTGTAATCCAACCAATACCCTGGCACTTCCTAATACTCCAAAGATCATATAAATCATCTATCTAGTCTAGATATCCATTTGGGCTCATTTCTCCCAGAATCCACACTATCATTTTCTTTTTATAATCGACATGAGTCCACTAATATATTTATGTTTTTACCACAAACTTCCATCTTCATTACTCCCAACTCTACTTATTTCCTCATATATTTTACTTTGCAACAAGAGAAAACATTTTACTTTTGCAATATAATACATAAAAATTTCCTGAGACCTAGCAGTTTCGAACAAAAACATAATGTTCAAGAAAATGCAATAATAATAGCGATCCAGATTGCATCCACCGTTACATGGCATCTGCACCATATAGCATTTTTAAGCGTTATAGCCGCCTAACTTACCACTGGGACGACACCCAGGACAATTCAAATCAGTGCTTTCCACTGCCCTCCACTTTTTCCATTACCACCCACAAAGTTTTTGAAATAGAACTATATCTAGTTAAGTTCCCATGTCCGCCCTTGACCGTGGGCACGGCTATTCGAATAGTTTTGACTCTGCAGAGTTTGTACACTTTCACCACAAGAGACAATCAACTCGTTGCCCCACACGATTCCTTAGTCATGTGGTTGAGCAGACCATCACAGTGACCTTTCAAAGTATCTAGACCCTTTTGTCATCTCACCTTATGGGAAACTGCCCACTTGCGGTGGGTCCCATCTATGCGCGGGATGTTCCCCACAGCCACTAACGCAGCCGGGCTCCTACTTCCCGCAACGTTAGGACAGCTGGGAAACTTCACCCTCCACTGGTGTCCCTTAGGGCCCCCGTGCCCGTGCGTATCCACTTCTATCCACTACCAGTGAGATGAGTCCGGGGTTTCGATAAGTTTACTTAGCCAAGTTGTACTTTACAGACTTGTGGTTGTACTGTTTTACACAGGAGGTCATGACAAGATTCAGTCCTTATTGGTATCTGGGCGGTTCTACCACAAACCACACTCTCGTGCACCCATGCACCATACCCCGAACCATCCGCCCAGATAAATAAGCAATTTGAGGTTTTTGGGAATATAAAATAACCATATCCAACATACACCAGTCATTACCACCATGACTGTCCAAACCAGTTTCTCATGATTAAAAGTGATGATGATGCTTGGGGCATTTCAGCGCCCCGAGTATCAATGCAATACTAAGCATAGCGTATACTTACGAACTTATTTTCGAAAGATTACTGTTATAATTTTGCTAGGGCGACAAGGTTCACATAATCAAATATCCAAAGGAGGTGTAATATTAATCAAGTCAATAATGGGCCTATAACTAGAATATTAAATTAAACATGTATTTGCATATAAAATAATAGCATGCAATTTGATAATTTAAACAAAAATAATTTACAGAAAATGTAGGTTCAACATGATCAAAGTATTGACTCGCCTGGCGCGGTTTACCGCGAACTTGAGCTCACACGATGCTTTCTCTTGAGCTTCTATTCTTTATCTTCTTTTTGCTTGACCACGCTTGATCCGCGGAATCTTCAGGACTCCAGTTTCTAATTACGCGATAAACGACTGAATCCAAATAAAAGCAAATAACTCAAAAGATCCAGATAAATCCGAATAAACTCGATTTAGTTTTATTATGAGTTAATGGGTGATTTGGGTTATTTGAGGTAAGGTCGGTGGTAGAATACGATGACCTGATCTTTTTTATTAACAATTTCTTTTATTTATTTTTATATTTATCAAGGAAGTTCCATGAGTTAGGGTGGACCTATGAGTAGGTATCATTTTGTCGGGTGTTACTTTTCAGGGCATATGATATATATGTATATCTATATGAGTGATGTTTGCAAACCTTAGTTTACCGAGTTAAATTTATAGCCTATGTTTATAACCTTTTGTGGTATGATATTTCATGTGCCTCCATTTATTACTAAGCTATGGTTTATTTATACGAGTCCCGACTTGCTGTATATATATAATTACACTCCATATAAATATGTACTAAAGCTAGTGGTAAGATTTAATTGATGGCACTACTGTTATCTTGCTCATACTTTAGCTACTATTATGCTTTATTTTAAATTTTAATTTAAACTTAGCAATCTGAACAAGGTTTGATATGTATCATTTTATGTGACCCTAATTACTTGTGTTAATGGCTTAATGTTTACTTTAGAGTGTTTACACATATTGGTTAGGTCATTTTAATGTACGACATCCTAGGGCTATTATATCAAAATATGTCACTGAGGTTTTATTAATGGTGACATGATGAACATTGGGCATGAATTTTAATTATGATTAAGGGTAATCCTTAATTTAGAGCCTTGATTTCATAACTAAGCATACTATCCACTCCTTTAATTTTATTTAGAACTTCTTTTCAATTAGGATCTTCACTAAATTTAAATATTTAACCAGAGCCACCTTTATTTGGTCATTTACCATAAGTTGTTTTTCGTTATCAAGGTCTTTAATTAGTGATTAGTCTTTTAATTAATTATTCAAATAATATTATTTATTCATACATAATAACTAATCCATATTTAAGTATTAATCAATCTGGTTTTATAACATAATAAAATTTATTAGCTTTTTTGGAATATTCCCTAAATTTATCCTGATTTTTATTAATTAAAGGAGCTACAAAAAGTTGAACAAAAATAAGGGGGAAAAAAGGTGCTGCCAATCGAATTTGAACTCAAGACCTTGGGGAAGGGCTGATTGCTAGATGCGCTCGGTAGCCAAATGGGCAGGTTGCCTGGACTGACTAAGTGAAGCGAAGAAAGCCAGTTATATCTCTACTGCCGGAGCCAAAACAGAGGAACCGCGCCGGTGCTCGGGGTTGACATCGGCGGCAGCGGACGGTGGCCGGGGAACTGCTGGGGACCAGTGAAATGAAATCCCCCCGAGGCGGGGATGCATCTGGTGGTGGCTGCTCCGGCCGGGGTGCACGGTGGCGAGCTAGCTGCGGCGCGGGGCGGCTGGTGGTGGAGCGGGAAGGAGGCGCCGGCGGCCGGGGAGGAGAGGGAATGGGGCGACGCACGCATGAGCTGGAGAAGGGCCAGTGGAACTCACCTAGGTGGCGGGCGTGGCCGGAGGGGAGCCGAGGCGGGCCGGCGACGTGCACGGCGGCGGTGCGGGGGAGGTCACCGTGGCCGGCTCGCTACGGTGAGGGGGGGAGTAAGGCGGTGCTCGGGGAGGCTCCGCGGGGTTCCGAAGATGGGTCTGGCGCGGGGAATCGAGCTCTCTCAGTGTGGATCGATGGGAAGAACGGTGCGCCGGTGAAATTGGGGAAGTTGGGACTCGATTGCTCGCTGTGGAAGAGTGTGCGATGCGTGGGGAGATCCGTGGGGCCTCAGGGTTCTTATAGGCGAGGCGGAGGGCTGGCAACGGGCGACGGCCCGTGCGGTCTTGTCGGGAGAAGGCGGCGAGATAGGCGCGATGTTAGGCGGCGGAAGGGGCAGAAGATCACGGAGATCCGGGCGTGATGATGGCGATGGGGCAGGCGCGACGCAGAGGGTGAAGGCGGGCGGCGCTGTGCATGGCTGCCACGAGGGGAAAGAGAGCTGAGCGCAGCAGAGAAGAAAAGGTGGCGCGGGTGCACGGGGGAGGAAGAGAGGAACGAGAGGGAGGGGGCATCAGGCCCAACGGCCAGAGGGCAAACGGGAGGGAGGGAGGAAGAGAGAGAAAGAAAGAGAAGGGCCCACAAGGCATAGAGAGAAAAGGAGAGGAAAGCCTGAGAATTGGGATTCTTAATTTTAATTTTAAATTTTTGTTCATATTTATGATTACTGATTTTTGCATGACATTTAGAATTTAAGCTTTAAATTTTCAGATATTAAATGAGAGCTTCTATTATTATTATTGTGTCTGTCGTATGTATATATATATATATATATCTATATATATATATATATTATTTCCTATTGCTAAACTCTTTCTTGCACAATTTGTGTATACACATATATGTATATTTGTATGTGTGTTTGTATTTTGTTCATCCACTTTTATTGCTATTTATGCCATTATTTTCAGAATGGGATTTTATATTTTTAACTCAGGTTTCTCTCTTCTTATACTGGATCATCTTTTCAGATTCGCATTTTAAATCTTGATTTTCTATTAATTAAATATGTTTGCTTCTTCTGGATCCTTTTAACTTTTGGAACCTTCACCAAATTTCTCAAAAAAACATCATAAACTCCAAATTCAAATAAAACATATTGCAAAATAATTCAAAAGCTTCACATTTTCAATTTTCAAAATTTTGGGATGTTACAGACCACCTTATAACCCTCAACTCCTCCGACCACATTATAGCCTCTAATCACTCTGTGTGTTTACTATAGCTATGACCACACACAGCCTTCAACTAGTTCGTATAACTTTCGACCACCGATGTCGCTCCTTGCTCTAAGCTTTTGACTGCTGTCACTCTAAGCCCTCGACCACTGCTGTTTTCAATTGCCTACGCTCTCGGCCTTTGTCGTTTTTGACTACATGAGGACCTTCGACCAACCTCGGTAGCTTTCGACGTCCGAACTCTATAGTTCTCACTTTGACTTCTGACTCTGCTTTTGACTTCTGACCAGCTCTGCTTTTGACTTCTGAGTTATGTCCTTCAACCTTCGACTTGTGACCACCACCATCACTTTTTGACCACACACAAAGCACAGTAGCTTTTGACCACTTTTCCTTTACAAACATAATTCCAAAAAATTTAATTTATTTATTTTCTCTCTTTTCTAACTATGATTGAGCCTGTTCAAATTTTTAAATTCATCTAAAATCAAGAGCTATCCAAATTTTCCTTTTTTTCAAATTTTTGGAGTTTATTTGATTTTATTTGGAATTATTTTTCTTTGGTCACTTTTCACACGTAAATTGCTATGTCCCAGAAGAGTGGAATTTCAATAGCAATTCTAACTAATTCGCGGAGCAAGGCAAGTCATACACCTTGATCATATTGATCTTAGTTTGCAAATAAAATTATGTTGTTTTAAATTATTCTGCATGCCTATTTTTATTCAACATATTTCAATTCAGTTTTAAATTTAGTTATTGCCTACACGTTAATACCTCCTTTGATATTGATGCCCAAATACCTTGTCACTCTAGAATAAACTCTGGTTCATACACTTGTATGGACTAGAAAATTTTGTATCAGATGCTTAGATCTGCTTAGACATAATTTTTTGTTTGGAATAACCTTTTCATATAAAATGATAATCTTTTCAAAATGTACTCCCGACTTCAGTGAGTCAAAAAAGACTCACTAATGAAAAATGTCAGAAAATTACGTGGAACACCACGGGAATTCATGCACATGACCCGCGCACTAGTGAAGCAGAGAAAGAGGTCTAGAAGATCATTGACTTGCAAGCATTAGCAAACCAACTGCCCGATCACTTCAGTGATTTGAAGAGCGTGACTAAGTCGCATGTGCCTGCACGCAATGCACCGGAGAGGGTTGAAATACCAAAGAAAATTGAAGGTATCCCTAATCCCGTCCAGAGGCCTCAGCATAAAAGGACGAGAACTCCGGTTTGTCGAGTCCAAAATAACCGGGGACGCCCGACGAAAAAGGATAAGAAGGACTTATCACAGCCGATCACTAAAGTCCCCCAGAATGAGAAGGGGAGCCAGTTGAGACCTGGCACAAGTATGACACCTTCAGAAAAGGGCATACCGGATCTGAATATCCACATGGAAGAAGAAGTCGGCATGGATGTGTGCTTATACATCGGAGCCAAAAAACTAAAGGGACTTGCCACCGCAATTGGAAGAAGCGACGTGCAAGGTGAAGCTCCAGAAGAAGCAATCGCTCTAGAAGTAGCAACTCATGAAGAAATAGCTATAAATTATGTGCACACGGGAGAGTCCATGAACAGGACAACAGCCAATATCAATATCTACTTCGCAAAGAAAATTGCCACCATCATCGATCTTGATCCCAAGCCTGCATCGCTCGCTGAATGTAAGAAAAGATCAGATTGGGAAGATTGGAAGAAGGCAATAGCAACTGAATTTCTATCTCTGAACAAAAGAGAAGTGTTTGGGCTCGTATGCCGCACACCTCCCCATGTGCACCCTGTAGGGCACAAGTGGGTATTTGTTCGAAAAAGAAATGAAAGAAACGAAGTGGTGAGATACAAAGCAAGGCTGGTAAATAAGGTTTCACTCAACGTCCTGGAGTTGATTATGAAGAAACCTACTCCCCAGTCATGAGTTGAATTACCTCTAGATACTTAATCTCAATGGCAGTGAACTTGAATTTAGAAATGAAATTGATAGATGTGGTGACTGCATACCTTTATGGTAACTTGGATTCGGAGATTTATATGAAAGTCCCTGAAGGAATCCCTCTCCCGAACTAAGACAGAGCAAATAGAAATCTGTACAGTGTGAAACTCAGAGTCACTGTATGGACTGAAGCAATCTGGAAGAATGTGATATAATCGCTTGAGCGACTTTCTCTACAAGAAGGGCTACACGAACAATGAAGACTGTCCTTGTGTATTTATACAGCGATCCTAGAATGGATTCTGTATAATCTCTGTGTATGTAGATGATCTGAATATCATCGGGATAGTAGAAGACATAAAAGAAGCAAGCTCCTACTTGGAGTTAGAATTTGAAATGAAAGATTTGTGCAAGACCAAGTTCTGCTTAGGCCTGCAGCTTGAGCATGTCCCTAAAGGAATCTTGGTACATCAGTTGGCCTACACCCAGAAGGTGTTAGAAAGATTTGGCTTTGAGAAGGCATACCCATCGAAAGTACCGATGATCGGGAGGTCTTCACAGCAAGAAAAAGATCCTTTCCGACCTAGGGAAGAGGGGGAGGAAGTCCTGGGACCGGAATTCCCATAATTGAGTGCGCTGGGAGCACTCATGTACTTAGCAAACTGCACTAGACTGGACATTGCATTTGCCGTGAACCTATTAGCAAGGTATAGTGCAGAACCTACCAAAAGGCATTGGCAGGGCATAAAGGACATCTTCCAATACCTCCAAGGAAGCAAGGACCTTGGATTGTTTTACAGAAAGAATCAAGATCTGAACTTGATTGGCTATGTAGATGCTGGATACCTATCAGACCCGCATACCGCAAGGTCACAAACAGGCTATGTATTCCTGTGCGGTGGAACTGCAATTTCCTAGAAATCGTCCAAGCAAAGTCTCGTAACGACTTCGACGAACCACTAAGAAATTATAGCGCTATATGAAGCCGCATGAGAATGCGCTTGGCTCCGCCGAATGATTCACCACATCCAGCAGTCATGTGGAATGAACATTGTGCAAAACCCCACAATTATCTATGAAGATGATGCAGCTTTCGTTGCACAGGTGCAAATGGGCTATGTGAAGAGTCATCTCAGAAAGCACATCAACCCCAAGTTCTTCTATGCACATGAATTGCAAAAGATGGACGAGATTAAAGTACTGCATACTAAGTCATGTGAAAATCTTGCAGATTTGTTCACTAAGTCACTCTCCGCATCTAGCTTTGAAAGGTGCGTGCGTGGAATTGGAATGATGAGACATAGAGAAGTGCACAATTCAGGGGGAGAATTCTCTCAAGCCCGCTAATAAATCTTGATCATGAAGATTAAGTACCCAAAAGAATAAAATCCTGAAGACTAAATGAAATTGGGTGAATTGTACTCTTTTTCCCTTGACGAGTTTTCCTGAAGTTTCTCAACTAAGGTTTTTAATGAGACAATTCATGCATCGCAACATAACATGTATCATGTACTCTTTCTCCAAATTTTTTCCACTGGGTTTTTATGGAGTTTTAACGAGGCATGAACGTGTCGGATGAGTGCCCAAGGGGGAGTGTTAGGAAACCTGGGCCCATGCCAGCAGACCTAGCCCATTATGGGTACCTCACCAAAGACTATAAATAGGGAGCCGTACTGGCATATTTTGTACCCATGCAATCAGAAATTAATAAAGAAAGACCAGGAGTTCCCCCTACCTCTCTTTGTGTGTTCAATCTATTATTCTATCTTCTATGATGTAACATTCCAAGTTTTGGATGTCTAAAAATTTGGGTAATTTAAAAAAAATTTGGTTTGCATCTTGCTGCCATTTGAATTTTTGTAGAAATCTTATTTGAGTCTTTCTAAGTTTTGTGCCAAGCAAGTAATAACTGGAAATAATTCTCAAACACTAAATAGCAATCATGGTAAAAATAGTAACAATAATAATAAAACAGAATAATTTAAATGGGGGTTTAACCTCTGAGAGCTTAATTTAAAATTACTCTATTAAATCAAAACATGGATCAATTAAAGAGAAAAGAGTTGAATTAAAAGGGCATTCAAGAATTTATGTGTACAAATCATAGCAAAATGATATAAAAAATTGAAATCCAAGGGAAAATTTAAATAAAATATAAAATAAAGAAATAGTAGCTTTTGCATCAAGATATTGAGCAAGGATTTAAATTGAAAAGTTCAAAAGTTGAAATAAATCACCCTAAACATGAAATAGAAATTTAAGTTAAAGATTCAAATTTTGAAATCTTGCAGAAATCAAAATCAATAAATACTAATGCAAGATAAAAGTTTAAAGTAAAAAAATTCAAATTTGAGAATGTTCCTTGTTTTCCTCTGATTTCCCCCTTTTTCTTCACACTTCCATGTGGGGCCCCTTCTTCCCTATCTCTTTCTCCCTCTCTTTTACTGCCCCTGCTCTCACCCAGTTCCCCTGCCCGCGGGCCCTCTTTCTCCCCCCAGTTCTCTCTTCTCTTCCCCCTTCCCCCTTTCTTCCGCTGCCGCTGGGCCCGGCCTTCTTCCCGATTCCCCTCCTTTTTTCCTTCTCTCTTCCTCCATACTCTGGCGCCACCGGTGCCCTTTCTACCCCGCGCACGTCTTCCCCGTCCTTCCCCTCGCATCACCCCGACCCCGCCTCCTCTGGCGCACCTGCCCCCGTCGCTCCCACGTCGCCTCACCTGCGCCACTCCATTCCCTTGCGTCACACACCTGCTCCCGTCGCGCCTTCACCTGCCTCCGCCCCGCGCCATACTAGCCGCACCGATGCCCATGCCTTGCCGGCCAACTCCCCGTCCCACCGCCTATAAAGCTCAGCCGAGACCCCCAATTGCGTCGCCATACTCGACCCCTCCTCTTCCCCAATGGAATCGTGTTTCCCATGCCCCTAACACCGCCGGCGGCTCTTTTGCCCCAACTCCGGCCGGCGAGCAATCGGCCGCTCGGAGCCACCCCAAACCGATTCCTCGGAGCCAGAGCTTTCCCAGAGTGTCGCCTAGCTTCTCCCGCTCTCGGCCAGGCTTTCCCCAACCTCCACGTCGCTGGCACCAAGCCCCTCCCCGATCCGCCGCTGCCTCATGCCGCCGGCTCCCCTCGGCCTTGCCCCAGCTCGGCCAAATGCATGGTAAGAATTCACCTGAACCCATGCAGCTTGCGCTCACCTCAATTCCTCCTCTCCCACATCGGCACCGCCGTTCCCCCTTTCCCCTCCATGGCCGGCCGCCGTGAGCCATCGCAGCCCGCGCTATGTCGCCGCCCGAGCAGAAGTGCAGCCACCCCTAGCATGCCAAGCACACCAGCGTCCCATTTTGATTATTGCAGCCGATTCCCCGGCCCTGCCCCGCAGGCGCCACCGGCGCCAGAGTCGCCGTGCTGCCTCCTCTGCTTTGGGCACCCAGCCACCACCCCCAATAAATGGGTTTGCTGCGCCTTCCCTGTCAGCCAGGCATCTCCGCCCACTTGGCTAACAGAGCGCGCTTAACACACCGAGTTCCCAGGTCATGAGTTCGATCCTGCCGGTCGCACCATTTCTACCCCATTTTTGTTTTAAATTTCTATAATCCATATCAAGCAAGAAAAATCAGTGAAAAATTAGAGAGTAATTTAGAGGAGTTAATAAATTTAATTAGGATATAAAATAATATTAACTAGGATTTAATATCTGGTTATTTATTTTATGAGCAATTACTATAGCTTGAATATTTATCGAGGTCTAATTACCAACTAAAGGCATTGATAAAATATGATTTTCTTTAATGTCCAAATTTTATAAGGATTCTAATTAAAAATATATCCAAGTTAAAGTTAAAGGAAATGATTAAATAATATGTTAACTATAAAAGTAAGGATTTAAATTAAGATTACCCTTAATAATAACTAAAACTTGTGCCCCAACAGTTAACATGCCGCCATTAAATAAATCCCAATGGTAAATCTAATTAAATAGTAACATTGAGATAAGACCCTGTGTAGCAAATTTGACTCTAGGTAAATAGAAATTTAATTAAAGGACGAACTTTGGCAAATGCTAAGTAAAGGGCTAAAATATCAATACCAATAACTCCCATAGCACCTCTAGATTAAAAAGTCATATTAATGTAACGAGTACCAAAATATAATAGCCTTAGGTCATCGTACATTAAAATGACCTAACCAATATATATATATATATATATATATATATATATATATATATATATATATATATATATATATATATATATATATATATATATATATATATATATATATATATATATATATATATATATATATATATATATATATATATTCTGAAGTGAACACTTAATTAATAACACGAGTAATTAGGGTTGCCTAAAATGTTACATATCAAAGTAATAGTAATATGAATTAACTCAACAAGCTAAAAGTCATGTACGCCATCTTTGGAACCCCAGCATTAACCCATAAATATAAAAATAATAAAAGAAGTCAGTAATAAAAAGATCGAGTCATCGTATTTTGCCATCAGCTAAACCTAGCCATCTCCGAGTACTAAACAGAAATAATCTCATGAATATACCTTTATCATAACCCATCCTTTAAACCCCATTTTGATAAGTTTTCCCTGCCATTCCCCACTTCACTCTAACCACTATGACACCGACAATACTCCGCGCCCGTCGACCTTGCCTCAAATCATCCAAATCGCCCATTAACCCATAATAGAACTCAATCGAGTTTATTTGAATTTTATTTGGATTCTTGAGTTATTTGGATTCAGTTGTTTAGCGCGTAATTAGAAATGGGAGTCCTGAAGAATCGAGGGATCGAGCGTGATCAAGAGCAAAGTGAAGATAAAGATCAGAAGACTCAAGAGAAAGCCTTGTGTGAGCTCAAGACCACGGTAAACCGCGCAAGGCGAGTCAATACTTTGATCATGTTGAACCTACACTTTCTGCAAATTTTTTTTGTTTAAATTATCAAATTGTATGCTGTTATTTTATATGCAAATACATGTTTAATTTACGATTCTAGTTATATCCCATTGTGTACCTTGATTAATATTACCCCTCCTTTGGAATATTTGAAATTGTGAACCTTGTCGCCCTAGCAAAAATTATAATAGTAACCTTTCAAAAATAAGTCCATAATTATATGCCATGCTTAGTGTTGCTTAGATACTCATGGGCGCGAGAACTCTCTAGCATCACTTTTAATCATGAGAAAATTTGATTGGGCAGTCACGGTGGTAATGACTGGTATATGTTGGATATGATTATTTTATATTCCCAGAAACCCCAACTTGCTTAATTATCTGGGCGGATGGTTCGAGGGTGTGTGTATGTGGTGCAGTGGAAGCACAAAGTGGGTAGTGGTAGAACCGCTCAGATACCACTAAGGACTGAATCTTGTCATGACCTCCTGTGTAAAAAAGTACAACCACAAGTCTGTAAAGTACAACTTGGCTAAGTAAATATATCGAAACCCCCGGACTCATCTCACTGGTAGTGGATGGAAGTGGATACGCAAGGGCAAGGGGAGGCCTAAAGGGACACCGAGTGGAGGGTGAAGTAACTAGCCGTACTAGCGTTGCGGGGAGTGGAGCCAGGGCTGCACTAGTAGACGTGGTTACATCTCGTGCATAGATGGGACCCACCGCAAGTGGGCAGTTTCCCATAAGGTGAGATGACAAAAGGGACTAGATACTTTGAAAAGTCACTGCGATGGTCTGCTCAACCACACGACTAAGGAATCGTGTGGGGGCAACGAGTTGATTGTCTCTTGTGGTGAAAGTGTACAAACTCTGCAGAGTCAAAACTATTCGAATAGCCGTGCCCACGGTCAAGGGCGGACATGGGAACTTAACAAGATATAGTTCTATTTCAAAAACTTTGTGGGTGGGAATGGAAAAGTGGAAGGGCAGTGGAAAGCCCTGGTTTGAATTGTTCTGGGTGTCGTCCCAGTGGTAAGTTAAGCGGCTATAACGCTAAAAGATGCTATATGGTGCAGATGCCATGTAACAGTGGATGGAATCTGGATCGCTATTATTAATGCATTTCCTTACACATTATGTTTTTATTCAAAACTGCTAGGTCTCAGAAAATTTTTATGTATCATATTTCAAAAGTAAAATGTTTTCCCTTCTTACAAAATAAAACATAGGGAGGAATAAATAGAGTTGGGAGTAAAGGAGATAGAAGTTTGCGGTAAAAACATAAAGATATTGGTGGACTCACGTCGATCATAAAAATGAAATGATAGTGTGGATTCTGGGAGAAACAAATTGGTGGAGTCTAAATGAGTATATAGGTTAGATAGATGATTTAAATGAATTTTGGAGAATTAGGGAGTGTGAAAGTAATTGCTGGATTACGACACAGATAAATAATATAGAGTCTTGGGATCTGTTGGCAATGTTGGGATTAATAGAATTGATCGGTTATTAGATGAGTCGATTCAATTTTTGGGGATTTGGAGATATGACACTCGCTGTTTGGAGTTTTAGACAGCACTCAATATCAAAAATGTGAATTCGGTGGATTAATTACATCGCTGTTTGGAGTTTTAGGCAGCAATCAATATAGAAAGTGTATGATTGGTGGAATAATTAAATGATGTCACTCGCTGTTTGGAGTCTTAGACAGCAATCAATTTGGAAAGAGTATATTCGGTGGATTAAGTAAATGATGGCACTCGCTGTTTAGAGTCTTAGATAGCAATTAGTAAGGAAAGTGTGTCTTTGGTGGATTAAGTCAATTATGGCAATCGCCGTGTGGAGTTTAGGTAGAAACAATAATGAGAGACCGTGTGGTTGAGACCCCATGTGTGTGATGAGTAATTGACATCGGTTTAGGAGAGTCGAGTTTGGCTTGGGTGGTTCGGACCTTGACGTTGCGTGGTGCAATTGGGCTCGGTCGGACTTGGTCAAACTTGGTCGTATGGGATTAGGATACCTATCCTTTGATTCGACAGGTTTAGACTTCATCATGGGTAAGCACGATGCTTTTATGCTATTTATGCTTTCATGTGTCGAGCGGTGCTATTTGACGTGTTTCTTGTCTGTGATGGCTACAGGACGTCGAGGCCGAGTCGTGGTGAGACACGAGGTGACCGGACTAGACACAGGCGGTGTCGAGGTCAGAACGGTCGGATGTGTCGAAGACGGCGGAGATTCAATGTGGTTGCGAGGCTTGGACGACAAGGAGCGCAGAAGCTTCCCGGGAGGTGCAGGAGGGGCGAAATGGTAATTTTGCAAGGCTGCACAAGCGGGAGCTGGCTCCGTTCGGGTTTAGCGGGCATAACGAGTTGGAGACCCGTTAGCCAAGGGCTATAAATAGGAGGGAGTGGCTGCATGCCCCCTCATGGCTTTGGGAGAGAGTTAGGGTTTGCTAGAGTCAAAAGAGGCTTTGTAAGTTTGTTTTGGCTTTAGGCTTTAGTTGGTGAGAGTGGGTGTGGGCAGCACGGTGTGTGTCCCCTCTCTGTACATTGTGTCTCCTCCAAGCATGTAGAGAGTTCTTGAGTTCTTGGCTTTGGGAGAGGGAGAGGATGAAGTGTGCTTCCATGTAATCATTCCTCTTGTATCAATCATGTATGGGAACTCCTCTGTGATCCTCTTGTCTCTAGGAATGAATTATTTTCTGTTGAGATGTTCAGTTTCCTTTGTTCTTCCTTCGTACACCTCTCTGCATGATTTTTGACTTTTGGTGTTTTGAGTTGTTTCTTGCTGAGAATGTCCAAAATGGATTGCTCTATGTTGGGATAGTGCCTCAAGGTCATTTGATCGAGTTTTCCCAAGACCAAATCAAGTTTAATCTCAGATTTGGGTGTTTGAGCTCCATTGTTCTTGTTCTCGATTCTAGGGTTTGAGGTGGTTTGTGTTTTTCTTCATGAGATGCTCTAAGATTTGGACTCTCTGGTCCTTAGGCTATTGCTAATCTTCCTGCAAAAGCTCATGAGCAAAGATTGAAGGCTTGTTGAGGATTTTGGTTTTTTGAGCAGCTCTCTGTAATTTTCGGTTTAGGGCTAAATTCTGGAATTCTTGTGTTTTTGTTTGTTTCCCCTGTTTGTTAAGGCCTCTGTAATATTTGGAATAGTTCCCTGGTGTTTTGGGCTGAGAAGAATGGATGTTTTTCCCTCATTTCTTTGATTTTGGCGAGAATCTGAATTTTCAGAAATCTTGCGTTGCTGTCTGGACAGAGCATCCGGTCTGACTGGACCTCTCAGGGCGGTCTGACCGGCGGCCGTTAACCAGTCTGACCGGCCAGATAGTGGCGGTCTGACCGCCGGCTACATAGTGGTCAGACCGGCCTCCCAGCTGTGGTCAGACCGCTCTCCTGCAGGTCTTGTGCTTTTAGTGCTTGGTTTTCATGCCTTGTCTTCCCTGTTGGTCCTATAAGATTTCTCAGTGAACTTAAATCTTTCTTTTCATAGATTATATATCTTTCGGAGAGAGGATTCGAGTCGATCCTTTTGGGGGCAAGATTTTTTAAGTCGACATTCACCCCCCCCCCTCTGTCGCCATTTTGGTCCAACAATTGGTATCAGAGCCAGTTAGCTCTTCTTCATAGATCTTAACCGGCCTCTAGAGCCATGGCGATGGACAAGTACTCGACCAAGCCTCCCGTCTTTGATGGCATCGATTACCCCTTCTGGAAGAGCCGAATGGAGACATACATCCAGGCTCACGGGTATGCCATCTGGCGTAAGGTCAAGGTCCGGTTTGTTGTTCCTGCTGATGAGAACATCAACGCCGGGAATATGGCTGATGTTGAGGCAAACGCTAAGGCAAGGAACATCATAATCCAGGGCTTGAGTCATAGCGAGTTTGACCGCATATCTCATCTTTCGTCCGCCTTCGATATTTGGGAGACCCTCGATACTTACCATGAGGGCACCACCCAAGTAAAGACGGTGCGACAGGACCAGTTCAAGCGAGATTACAACTAGTTTGAAATGTTCGCTGACGAGTCCCTCGATGAGTGTTTTGCGCGTTTTCACAAGATTCTGAGCAACCTCCGAGCGGTCGGTCTCACATACCCCGACTCGGATAATGCTCGACCTTCGTGTTTGGGAGATGAAGGTGACTACCATCAAGGACACCACGGACCTCTCGACTTTGACTCTTGATGCGTTGTACTCGCGCCTCAAGACTCACAAGATTGACATTGTCTCTCACAAGTCGAAGTCACAGTCGATGGCCCTAGTCACCGATCCCAGTTCGGCTTCTGGTCTTTCTTCTGATTCGTTGTGTGGATTCTCCCTTGCTGCTCTCTGTGACATAACTGATGATCAGTTAGAGCAGCTTGCGAATGAGCAGTTAGCCCTCCTAGCTCGGAGATTCTCCCATGCTTACAAGAGGAGGAGGGATGGAAAGAGAGGAGGACCCGTGATTTGCTTTGAGTGTGGTGGCCCCAACCACATTCGGGCAAACTGCCCCAAGCTGGGGAAGGGCAAAGGTGACTACGGCGGTTCGGGCAAGAATTACTACATCGATAAGAACCACAACAAGAAGCCCTCAGCTCCCGCACAAGGCAAGAAGAAGTTCCGCGACCTTGGCAAAGCCAAGAAGCTCTTCCACCACGTCCTCACCACCTTCGATGACCTCGATCTCAGTGAGGTGGAGGGGTGGAGCGACGACAATGGAACGGACGAACAAGAACCCAAGGCGGCGACGACTTCTCCGACATGTGCTTCATGGCCCTTGAGGGCGAACTAAGCGACAGCGAGCTGTACTCCGACTCCGACGAGGTATCCCCCACCTACAACCAGCTCAATGATGCTTTTCATAAGCTAGCTAGATTCCATGCTAGATCTAGAACTAGGTGTAGCGAGTTGGAGAAGGAAGTAGAGAGCTTGTCACGGGAGCTTACTTCACTTAGATTTGCTCCCTCCTGTGATGATTGTGATATATGTACTGCTTTGCTGGATGACATGGAGAAGCTAAGGACCTTGCATGATAGTGTGTCCTCTGAGCTTGATATGGTTAAGGTGGAGAACATTAGTCTTCTTGCTGAGCTTGAGATGAGTAGGGTAGCTCCTTCTTCATCTACTACTGTTGAGACTATTGCTTGCACCTCACGTGAGGATAAGGACAATACTTTCAGAGGGCTTTATACCATGTTGCTCGATCTGCCCGAGACTTGTGAAAACTGCAATAATTTGAAGATGAACCTAAAATGGGCAGATCATAAAATTGATGAATCACAAGCTTTTCTTCTTGAGCCTATTGCTTCTTATGTGAATTGTCCCAAGCTTACTGCTGAGCTTGAAGCTGTCTCCAAACAGTTTCAAGAATTAGTTGATGACAACAATAGATTGGCTCAAAATGCTTCTAAGGACCCTGTTAGCTCACCATGCATTAATTGTAACAAACTAAAATCTGACTTGATTGCATTAGATGAAAAATGTGTGAAGCTAACTAAGGACCTTCTAGAGAAGCCACTTTCTGCTTGTAATGTGATTGCTGAGAAGGGGGAGGAGCCCAAGGGTAAGGTGGAGACGCTTAGCGACGTGAACCAACTGGCTAGTAGTAGGACTGTCCCCTCAGAGTCGGCTGTGCGTGCACAAGCCATTCTTTCCTCTACTATTGGTTCTTCTTCTGCTCCCTTACTTTCTGCTGTCTCTTCTTCCCCCTGCTCTTCTTGCACCTCTCTCTTTCGGGAGTGTTAGTATCTTATGAACACTCTCGAGAGATTTGTAAGAGACAAGAAGAAGTTTAATCTTATTCTAGACCAATCCAAGATTTGCATATTTAATCAGGGTCTAGGATATGATTTCTATGAGGACATGAGGAAGCATCCACCTGCTGTGCTCAGACCCATAGCACCAGGTGTGATCGAGACTGAGCCCAGGACCGACAAAGTCCAATTTAAGTCAGCGGGCTTTGTCCAAGCGATTTCTAACAGCAAGGTGATTCCCCCTGCAGCTTCGGCCTCTCAGAAGGCGAAGCCTCACCGTGTTACTTCTACCTCTCAGAAGGTGAAGTACCACTGCACCTTCTGTCAGAAGGATGGGCATTTGATCGATCGATGCTTCAGGCGCACCAAGATCACGTGTAGAGACCGTGTTCGTGATCTTAGGCGTATTCAAGGTCAGCCCCAGACATTGAGAACCTAAGACCAACACGAGGTCTAGGCTTGCTTCTGTTGATGGGTTTGGGCAGCATCGAGGACTTGGTTTTTCCGAGTTTTTTGGTTTTCGTCCTCATGCTCCCTTTGGTCGTGACTTCCGCCGTTCTGAGGGTAGATCTCATTTTTCCTGTCGAGATGGCTACCCGCGGTGTGATCAGCATGTTGCCGGTGCTCCGACTCGCTTTCCCGTAGCAGTCGGACCCAGCAACAGCTGTAGGTCTACACGTAGACCTTCTGCTTCTTTGAGCAACGGAGAGCGTAGGGTAGTTAGAGGTCAGTCGTGCTTGACTACTTCTGCTGCTCGACATGTTACTCAGTATTGGGTGCCAAAATCACTCTTGATTTACCCTAGTACTAAGACTTTACTCTCTGTTTGACTCAGGTTCATCGGGCAGGGAAGGGAAAGGTTTGGCTCGTAGACTCCGGGTGTTCACGACACATGACCGGAGACTCCTGTTGGTTTTCTTCCCTTGCCCGTGCTCCAGGTGATGAGACGATCACCTTCGGAGACGCTTCATCTGGGCGCGTCATCGCCAAAGGTACAGTGTGTGTTAATGATTCTTTCATTTTGAAAGATGTTGCTTTGGTTAGTAAGCTGCAGTATAATTGGCTTTCCGTTTCTCAGCTTACCGATGATGGTTTCGACGTGAGCTTCAAGAAAAATGCTTGCAAAATTCTTGATTCTTCGGGTAGTTTGGTTTGCGGGATTTCTCTTTTTGGGAGGATCTTTTGTGCTGATTTTTCTAAGTCTTCTGGTGATCCTCTCAGGTGTTTAGTTGCTTCTGAGTCCGCGACCTTTCTTTCTGGCATAGGAGACTTGGTCGTATTGGATTTGACCATTTGACTCGAGTTAGCGGCCACGACCTAATTCGTGGTTTGCCAAAACTCAAGATGGTTAAAGATCTTGTTTGCGCTCCATGTCGGCATGGCAAGATGGTTGCCGCTTCCCACCCTCTGGTCACAGTGACTATGACCGATGCACCGGGACAGCTGCTCCATATGGACACAGTTGGACTAGCTCGAGTGCAGTCAACAGGAGGGAAGTGGTATGTTCTTGTCGTGGTCGATGACTTCTCGAGGTATTCTTGGGTGTTTTTCTTAGCCTCGAAGGATGAGACATTTACACATTTCTGAAGTCTTTTTAGTAGGCTTTCTGTTGAACTTCCGGGTGCCTTACGAGCGATCCGCAGTGACAATGGCACGGAGTCAAGAATTCCTACTTTGAGAGGTTCTGCGATGAGACAGGTGTAGAGCACGAGTTCTCTTCTCCGCACGTCCCACAGCAGAATGGTGTCGTGGAGAGGAAGAACCGTACCTTGGTCGAGATGGCCAGGACGATGCTCGATGAGTACTCTACACCGCGGAAGTTTTGGGCAGAAGCTATAGTTACCGCGTGCCATGTTTCAAATCGAGTTTTTCTTCAGGCACACTTGCACCGCACTTCTTATGAGCTGAGATATGGGCGAAAGCCCAGCGTCTCTCATTTTCGTGTGTTTGGTTGCAAGTGCTTTATTTTGAAGTCCGGGAACCTAGACAAGTTTGAGTCACGTTCTTGTGATGGTATCTTTCTGGGTTACTCGACTTCTTCGCGGGCTTATCGGGTTTGGAACTGCGAGTCTAGTAAGACGGTAGAGACCTGTGAGGTGACATTCGATGAGGCCAGTCCGGGGACTAGGCCCGATATCTCAGGTTCTTTAGAGCAGTTCGAGCCCATCTTTGTGGATGATGAGGAGGATGGAGATGAGGGTTGTCTACCCGATCCAGTTCCTCATCCTCCCCTTGAGGTGCCTTCTTCCACTGCACCTCCAGGTGATCAGCCCATGCCTTCTACGTCCTCTGGAGCTAGTGGCTCTGTTCCTACTGCATCAGCTCATGAGGTAGAGGCCACTTCTTCATCTCATTCTGGACCTCCCCGACATATCTGGAAAGACCATCCTTCCGAGCAGATTATTGGAGATCTCTTTGAGTGCGTCACTCGCTCAAAGTCTGGCATGTCACATTTCTATCTCCATTCTGCCTTTGTTGCCACCTTTGAGCCCAAGGATGTTAGTCATGCTCTATCTGATGAGTCTGGCGTCAATGCCATGCATGAGGAGTTAGAGAATTTCGAGAGAAACAAGGTCTGGTCGCTTGTTGACCCCCCTCGAGGTCACAATGTCATTGGAACTAAGTGGGTGTTCAAGAACAAGCAGAGTGAGGATGGGGTGGTTATTCGAAACAAGGCTAGACTGGTAGCTCAGGGGTTCTCCCAGGTTGAGGGTCTAGATTTTGAGGAGACCTTTGCCCCTGTAGCTAGACTTGAGGCCATTAGAATCCTGCTTGCTTTTGCAGCTTCTAAGGGTTTCAAGCTCTACCAGATGGATGTCAAGAGTGCCTTCCTCAATGGGTTTATTGAGGAAGAAGTCTATGTGAGACAGCCTCCAGGTTTCGAGAACCCCAAATACCCAAACCATGTCTATAAGCTTTCCAAAGCATTGTATGGACTTAAGCAGGCCCCTAGAGCTTGGTATGAGAGGCTTAAGTCCAACTTGTTGAGTCATGGTTTTGAGATGGGTAAAGTAGACAAGACCTTGTTCATCCGCTGGCATGGCACTGATCTTCTGCTCGTCCAGATCTATGTGGATGACATCATCTTTGGCGGCTCTTCACATGCTCTCGTTTCCCAGTTTTCTGATGTCATGAGCTCGGCGTTTGAGATGAGCATGATGGGCGAGTTGAGCTTCTTCCTTGGCTTCCAAATCAAGCAGACTCGGGAGGGTACCTTCTTGCATCAGGGCAAGTACACTCGAGACCTCCTGAAGTGCTTCAATATGAGTGATGGTAAGCCGGTGTCCACTCCTATGGCTACATCAGCTTCACTCGACCCAGATGAGGACGGCGAGCCAGTTGATCAGAAGGAGTATCGTAGCATGATTGGCTCTCTCTTGTACCTCACTGCCTCAAGACCGGACATACACTTTGCTGTGTGTCTCTGTGCTCGGTTTCAGGCTTCTCCTCGCGTATCTCACCGCCAGGCGGTGAAGCGCATCCTTCGGTACCTTCGAGCTACCATCGACTATGGTATCTGGTACTCTTCCTCTTCCTGTCTTTTCTTGAGAGCCTACTCGGATGCAGACTTTGCTAGCTGTAGGATAGATAGGAAAAGCACTTCGGGCACCTGCCAGTTCATTGGCACTTCTCTAGTTTCCTGGTCTTCGAGGAAGCAGTCCGGTGTTGCACAGTCCACTGCAGAGGCCGAGTACGTTGCTGCAGCCAGTTGCTGTAGCCAAATGCTCTGGATGGTCTCGACCCTGCGGGACTTTGGGTTAGTTATCGACAGTGTTCCACTCTTTTGTGATAACACTTCTGCGATTAACATCGCCAAGAACCCAATGCAGCATTCTCGGACCAAGCATATCGATATTCGCTATCACTTCCTTAGAGACCATGTAGAGAAGGGTGACATCATGCTCCAGTTTGTGGAGAGTGACCACCAGTTGGCTGATATCTTTACCAAGCCTTTGGATAGCTCTAGGTTTTCAGCTCTACGGGGAGAGCTTGGGGTGGTTTGTCCTTATGGACTGTTGTGAGGGGGAGCTTTGTGCTTTATTGCTTTATTATATTGATTATGCTCTTACTCCTTTCTGCTGCATTGCATACGGGTGCATTGGGGTTAGTCCTTCTAGCATAGGTTAGAGTGTTTCTCTTGCCTAGCTGCTTATATTTCTTGCTCTTATCTTGTGAATCTAGGATGCTGCTTATTAGCTGTTTCTCTTCTCACTAGGTTGAGCTCGCTCACTGCTTATAGGTTCTAGCGAGGGTCGGGCCACCCTCGGGTAGACAGGGTACGTGTTTGCTCCTTAGCGTGTTAGATGATCAGTTGATAGTCCTAGAGTCTCATGGGGTAGATGAGAGTCAGTCTGAGTCATAGTCTCCTCTATATCTTGTCTATGCTTTAAGGACTGCCCTTTCTGTTTTTATTGCCAGCTTCTCATATTTATTGCTTTGGTTCAGGGGGAGTTCATTTGGGAGCTTCTAGATCTTAAATGATGACATAACTCAACTTGAACTAAAAGTGGCATCTCATGTTGAAGGGAAGCTGGATTTTCTTGCATTTCAGCATTTCACATTGTAATATAACTACATTGAACCTTGATTATTATCATAGTATGACATGTTTACAATACTTTACATCTTGCCATGATTTGTGCTTCTTTGCTAGATGGATCATGACTTCATATGTGTAGACTAGATTTTTGCCATGATGAGTTAATTAAAATTGCTAAACTTGAACTAAAACTTGTCATGATAATTCCCGAGACTAGTCTTACTCCAGTTATCCTTTTATGATTCATGCCATGTCAAATAGGCTGAGTTGAGTCTTAAATCTTTGTTGAGCGTTAGATTGATCTATGCTAGTTTCTTGTTAAAGCATGAGTTAGTACAATTATTTAAGAATGCAAAAAGATCTCTTTTGTGCGAAAAAACTGATCTCACCAATTCTTTCTCATGAGACTGCTTGCCATTGCACTAGGCATGAACTCAGGGGGAGCTTTGGATGACCAAGACTATCTCCTTAAGCTCATTGCTTGGAGTGGTCACATAAGGCTTGAGATCTAGCACATGACTAAACAAAAATTTTGGTTGGAAACAATCATGAGTTTCTCAAAATAAAAATATGTCATTTGTGCTTAATTTGCTAAAATCTCAAAGGTTACAAGTACTTAAACAAATGTTTCACTCTTGAGCTTGTAGCACTCTAATATGACTCAATACTAGCTTCTTGGTTCCGCTTAGCTTATTGATATGGTTTGCATTATCCTTGGATACCTCGTAGGCATCGCCTCGGCGGGACAGCTCGTCTTCGGTGCTCGACTGCGCCGTCCGCCTCGTAGGCATCGCCTCGACGGGACGTCACGTCTTCGGCGCTCGACTCCGCCGTCCGCCTTGTAGGTATCGCCTCGGCGGGACGGCACGTCCTCGACGCTCGACTGCGCCATCTGCCTCGTAGGCAGCACCTCGGCGGGACGGCGCATGATTCAGCGCAGGAGTTCACTGATTTCTTCGTAGGCATTGCCCCTGGGGTCTACAAACTACCAGTTGCATCGGCACACCAGTCGGCACCCTTGCGCTTGCTGTCGGGGAACGGGGGGCTAGGATAGTTGATCACGTCAGCTCGCCTATCAGGACCTCAGCGCTTGCTGTCGAGGGAGTACCTGTTGTGGGGGTGGCCCAACCCCCCGCGACTGGGCCGTGCAACTAGTTCAACATGTAATAGGCCCAATAGTGTAGAGGAATATACCAGTGTAAATATACCAATGTACCCTCAAACAAAACTGAAGCTGGTACTGAGTTTACGAAAAATGTACCCAAAACGATGTCCGGTGCATTGAGAGCTTCTTCGGCCATGATGTGATTCACACTCCCCTTCGCGAGCACTTGGGGCTTCTTGGAGACTTGCCTTGGGTTTTGCCCTTCGGAGTTGGCCATGGCTTGTAGCTTCCTAGGATAGGCCTTAGCAAAATGTCCTGCTTCCTTGCAATAGAAGCAAGTCACTCCATCAGCGGATGTAGGGTTCTTTGACACTTGTCCCACAACAGGTGTACCACGAGAAGGTGGTGGAGCGAGACGATTGGCCTGATGGGGTGCCCGGCTCACTGAAGATCTGAAGTTGTTTGGTGGGGTAGTACGGGCCTTGGGGAAACCTCCAGGATTGACCTTTTGAGCAGCCATCTTCCTCTTTCTGCTCTCAATCTTCACCTACTTGCCCTCCTGATGGATAGCCTTGCTGACAAGCTGGTGGAAGTCGGTGTAGTCATTGGAGATCAATTGCACCGCTATATTATCATTGAGGCCTTCTAGAAACCTCTCCTGCTTGGCCTTGTCCGTGGCCACATTCTCAGGAGCGTACCGGGCCAACAGGTTAAGCTTTTGTAGATACTCACTTACGGTACGTTCTCCCTGACGTAGCACTCTGAACTCCTTCTTGAGGGTGATAGTGCTGGCAGGGATATGGGCCTTGTGGAAGTTGCGCACAAATTCATCCCATGAAATAGTCTGTGCGTTACCATGAGCGGCGGTGAAAGTATCCCACCACTCCGAAGCGTGCCCATTCAGCTGATGGGAGGCAAACAGAACTCGCTCCCTATCACTGCACTGCAGAATGTCAGTTTCTTACCGATGGCTCGTAGCCAGTCGTCCGCGTCCATTGGATCAGAACTGCTGCTGAAGGTTGGAGGACCATTCTCATAAACTCTAAGAGGCAGGGTACAGATGCTTGAGCGGGTGTGGCAAGAACTGATGGAGCAGGGTTGTTAATGGTCTGAACCGGCAATTGAATAAGCTGGTTTTGATTAGCCATCATCTGGACCCAATCGGGTCCATTAGCCGAAGGGGCGGAGGGATCTCATTGTTGTGGGAGCCGTTGCAGTTGTCCCTGGTGTTCACCATCTGCTTGATGCTTTAAAAGGGTTAGGGACAGATTGGAAGAAGCTAAGAGTGGTTTGTATGCCCATCCCAAAACAACCAAAAGAACACCTCAAAGACAATGATAAAACAAAAGCAGCTTCAAATATTATTAATAAGTTTAAGCTAAGATTGTGGCTGTTGACAAAGAATTTGCAGCTCACAAATAACATCATTTTATTACAATATTCCAATTCTAAGGCATCTTAGGGAGCTGGCTTAAACTGGGCCAAGTACTTCTTCTTGTCAGTGGTATGACACTTCTTAGGTGGGGGCTCGAAATTGGATCCAGTGACTGAGGAATAGTCATCACAGGCCCGAAGTATAGCCAGCTCCACCTTGGCTCGATGAAGTTTGAAGGTGGCATAGCTTAGATCATCCAAGGCGGCTTGGTACGCGTAGTCCAAAGACTGTGTGAGCTCCACTTGCTGTATGAGTTGAGGGTTGTCTTCCACCTGTGGGTGCAAAGATGTTGGTGGAACTCGCAGGGTATCTCCAGGGATAATACCGGAATGCGGTGTCTCGAAGCTCCCTGGCGTAGATTTCCCTCAGTTGAAGAATAGCCTCTCGTGCAACGTCTTGGATACCAGTGAAGAAAGGATCCCGTCTCTGTGGAGCATCAAAGATGTGGAAGGCAGCTTCATCTCCAACATTGGTGTAGATTAGCACTTCCACTCTCCAATACTCTTGTGCCCCAATAGTCTGTAGATAACCCTGGTATACTGGGCGTGTCTTGAAACCTATCTTTTGCAGGAGGTTCCAGAGGCAAGTGGCTAAGTATCCGGCTTGGGTGCCATGGGTAGTGTGGGTAGGGATGTTGGCCATCTACAATTTTGAAAAGGGCAAGAGTTAGAAAACAACTTTTGAAGAAAACAACAGAAGTAAGACTAGTTGTTACAAGAACTTTCAAAAATTAGGTTTTTAGAAAATAGTTCCTTAGGGTGATCCAGTTCTATTCTATCTATGATCACGTCTTAGAGTCATTAGGGCTCTGATACCAGCTATGTCGGAACCCAGAGCGACAACTCCAGGATCCTCTGTGTAAATCGCACTACTCCAGGATCAGCTAGTGCACATAGTGGGCAACAATGACAAATATCAAGCATAATGATATTTATTATATTTTAAGAGTACAGCCTTACGCCCAGTGTTTACATCACTGCATATTGGCAAATAAAAATAACTTGCAAAAGAAAACTGCGGAAGCAAGCTAATAAAAGCGAAGCCCAAGCCTACCCACGGGCAAACGACTACAAGACGTGGCCTACTCGTCTGGGTCATCACCATAGTCGACATAGCCCTCCTCTGTGATGAGATAGCAAGGTTGAGTACAAACTTGTACTCCGCAAGTCACACAGAGAAATGCAACATAATGTTAGGGGCAACCAAAGGAAGGCCTATAGGGTTAGTTGAGCGAAAAGCAATAATATTGAGAAATATAGTAAGTAGATTAAAACTGCCGAATTTAATACCATAAGTAAAAACAATAACTGTAATTGCAATTATTACCGTTAGTGCAGGCTCCGACTAAACACTAACCTAACCACGGGCATAGCACCCGGACCAACTTTTCCAAAAGTCATCATATGGAATCCATCCATACTGTTTGCACAAATTATTTTGAAAAAAACAAAATCTAATCTATGAAAAACTTTACTCAGCATGCCCATGATCGTGGGCACAGCTATCCAGGATAGATTATACACTCTACAGAGGTTGTACAGCTTTACCCACAAGGCATGATCATCCCATATTGCCACGCGATTAACACACTTCCTAAGGTGTGCAGCGAGGAGATCATTACAAGGCCTTTACAATGTAAAGCCTTCAACCAGGCCAAGCCAACAAAGGTTTCATCCCTGTAAGGAATCCACTAGACCAGGACACCCTCTTGAGCTGAGTGAGACTTCTCATGTCCTACACCGCACTCACTTTCAACCTACGACATGACCCAGGTTGGGACACGTAAATTATTCAGCCAGGGTTATCCCATACCAGCCTTATGGTAGTACGATAGGGCTTTGCAACAATCACTCATAGACCGGTCCTTAATAGACTTAGGCTCAACCACATACCCCATGTGCACGATAATCAACACTATGTCTACGAACAACAGTGCGTGCCTGCACCCACCACCTAACTATTAGCTTAAGTCTAAACCAGGTTTTATATTTTGTTTCAAAATATTTTATCATTCTCCTTGATTCACCGAAGTCAAGAATACCTTTCTAAAGCTTATCATTTTATGTGAAAAAGTATTCCAAAACCAAGATTATATCTAAGCAGGTCTAAGCATTTGATGAAAGATTCTCTAGCCAATACTAGTGTACTAACTAGAGTTTGATTCTAGGGTGACAAGGTAAAAGGATTTGCAATGTCAAAGGAGGTGATACACAAATATGTATTAATTAAATTTAAAACTAAATTGAAATAAAGTGAATAAAAATATGCATGCAGAATTAATTTAAAACAACATAATTTTATTTCACAAATTGGGATCAACATGATCAAGGTGTGTGACTTGTCTTGCTCCACAAGTGGGTGTGATTCGTCGTCATAGAATTCTCCAGATTCGTCGCAGTCTACAAGTGAAAATAACCCACCAAACTCAAATAAAATCTAAATAAATGCAAATGAACTCCAAATATTTAAATTGAGGGCAAAAATGGATAGATGGGAATTTTTTATGAATTTAGAAATTTGAATGGGCTAAATCGGAGTTGGGATAAAGGAGAATGGGCTCCTAGAAGTTCAAAATCAGAGAAAAAGGAAGCATTGGATTTTTGGAATTATTTTTCTAAAGGAAATTGGAATTATGACGTCAGCACTGAATTACCTTTTTCAACCGAATTACTTTTCTATTGAAAATTAAGATTTATGATGTCAGCCCTGTGGTTCTCTAACTATCAGGTGGGCCCTAGTCTACATGGACCAAGTCCACGGACCAGAGGGTGGCCGAGGTAGCAGAGGTGTTGATGTGGCTTCCAGGTGGCGGGTGACTGGGCTAGGAGTGCTGAGGTGTCATCCATGTGTGTGCCACGTGGGCAAGCGGCTGATGTGGCTGCTAACCGAGCGGTAGGGCTCTGGCGTGGCGTCGACCGTCTGAGGTGGCATACCACCTGGGCACCATGTGGCAGCCATGTCACCTCGAGTGTGCTGACCTAGATTGTTACTACTGTAAGCAATCAGGACATTGGAAAAGGAACTGCCCAAAGTACTTGGAAGATCTTGAGAAGAAGAAGGGAAGTACGACTTCCACTCTAGGTATAAATGTTATAGAGATCAATCTTGCTACTTCATCCACTGATTCTTGGGTATTTGATACCGGATCGGTTGCTCACATTTGCAAATCGTTGCAGGGGCTAAGAAGAAGTAGAAGTTTGAGGAGGAGCGAAGTGGATCTTCGCGTTGGCAATGGAGCAAAAGTTGCTGCGGTGGCTGTTGGCACCATGGCATTGTCTTTACCTTCAGGATTAGTTTTGGAATTGAATAATTGTTATTGTGTTCCATCTCTTTCCAAGAACATTATTTCTGCTTCATGTTTGCAAGCAGAAGGTTATGACTTTAGATCTGTGAACAATGGTTGTTCTCTTTATTTCAAAGATATGTTCTATTGTCATACTCCATTGGTGAATGGGTTATATGTTCTTACTCTTGAAGAGTCACCGGTCTATAACATTAATGCAAAGAGGCAACGTTCGAATGATTTGAATCCCACGTTTATTTGGCACTGTCGCTTAGGTCACATAAATGAGAAACGCATGGAGAAGCTCCATAGAGATGGTATTCTGCACTCATTTGATTTTGAATCATTTGAGACATGCGAATCTTGTTTACTTGGCAAGATGACAAAGGCACCTTTCACCGGTCAAGGTGAACGGGCAAGTGACTTATTGGCACTCGTACATTCTGATGTATGTGGACCAATGAGCTCAACAGCCAGAGGTGGTTTTCAGTACTTCATAACTTTTACTGATGACTTTAGTAGATATGGGTATATCTACCTGATGAAGCATAAGTCTGAATCCTTTGAAAAGTTCAAAGAATTCCAAAATGAAGTGCAAAATCATTTAGGCAAGACAATCAAGTTTCTACGATCTGATCGTGGAGGCGAGTATTTGAGCCATGAGTTTGGCAATCATCTGAAGGATTGTGGAATTGTTCCACAATTGACTCCGCCAGGAACACCTCAATGGAATGGGGTATCTGAACGGAGAAATCGCACCTTATTAGATATGGTGCGCTCCATGATGAGCCAAACTGATCTTCCGTTGTCTTTTTGGGGGTACGCTCTTGAAACAGCCGCTTTCACACTAAACAGGGTTCCATCAAAATCAGTAGAAAAGACAACATATGAGATGTGGACAGGACATCGTCCTAGCTTGTCTTTTCTTAAGATTTGGGGATGTGAGGCTTATGTAAAACGTTTACAATCTGATAAGCTCAGTCCTAAATCTGATAAATGCTTCTTTATCGGGTATCCTAAGGAAACAAAAGGATATTACTTCTATAATCAAGAAGAAAGCAAAATGTTTGTCGCCCGGCATGGTGTCTTCTTAGAGAAAGTGTTTCTCTCAAGAGGGGATAGTGGTAGCACGGTGCAACTTGAAGAAATTCGAGAAACACCTGAAAATGTTTCAGCTCCTACAGAACCACAACAGGATGAACAATCTGTTGAAGAACCTGTTGTGGACACACCGGCACCATATAGGTCAGAGAGGTCACGTCGTGCACCTGAGAGGTACATGTTCTTGACTACTCAACAACGGCACATATTGTTGTTAGACAACGATGAGCCTAAGACCTATGAAGAAGCGATGGTGGGACCACACTCTGAGAAATGGCTTGAAGCCATGAGATCCGAAATTGAATCCATGCACAGTAATCAAGTTTGGAACTTGGTTGATCCACCTGATGGTGTTAAAACCATTGAGTGCAAATGGGTTTTCAAGAAAAAGATAGACATAGATGGAAATGTTCACATCTATAAAGCGCGATTGGTGGCCAAAGGTTTCAAACAAATTCAAGGTGTTGATTATGATGAAGCTTTTTCGCCCGTCGCAATGCTAAAGTCTATTCGGATCATTCAAGGTGTTGACTATGAAATATGGCAAATGGATGTCAAAACAGCTTTCCTTAATGGAAATCTGAGTGAGGATGTGTACATGACACAGCCCACGGGTTTTGTCGATCCGCAATCAGCTGGAAAGATATGCAAGCTGCAAAGATCCATTTATGGATTAAAGCAGGCATCTCGGAGTTGGAACATTCGTTTTGATGAAGTAATCAAAGGGTTTGGTTTCATCAAGAACGAAGAAGAGCCTTGTGTTTACAAAAAGGCTAGTGGGAGCGCACTCGTGTTTCTGGTCTTATATGTGGATGACATATAACTGATCAGAAATGACATTCCTATGCTCGAATCTGTTAAGTCTTCATTGAAAAATAGTTTCTCTACGAAAGACTTAGGAGAGGTGGCATATATTCTGGGCATCAAGATCTATAGAGATAGATCAAAAAGGCTGATTGGATTAAGCCAAGAAACGTACATTGACAAGGTGTTGAAAAGGTTCAACATGCAGGATTCCAAGAAAGGCTTTCTACCTATGTCACATGGTATAAATCTTAGCAAGAATCAGTGTCCTAGTACACCTGATGAGCGGGATAAAATGAATGTGATTCCATATGCTTCGGCTATTGGGTCCATTATGTATGCCATGCTTTGTACACGTCCAGATGTCTCGTATGCTTTAAGTGCTACGAGTAGATACCAGTCAGATCCAGGTGAAGGTCACTGGATTTCCGTAAAGAACATCTTGAAGTACTTGAGAAGAACTAAAGATGTGTTCCTTGTCTATGGGGGTGAGGAAGAGCTCGCTGTAAATGGTTACACCGATGCTAGCTTCCAAACTGACAAAGACAATTTCAGATCGCAATCTGGATTTGTGTTCTACCTGAATGGCGGTGCGGTGAGCTGGAAGAGTTCCAAGATGGAGACGGTTGCTGATTCTACAACAGAAGCCGAGTACATAGCAGCTTCTGAAGCTGCTAAAGAGGTTGTTTGGATTAAGAAATTTGTTTCTGAGCTAGGTGTGATGACTAGTGCCTCCAGTCCAATGGACCTCTACTGTGACAACAGTGGAGCCATTGCGCAAGCCAAGGAGCCTAGATCGCACCAGAAGTCCAAGCACATTCTACGGCGATTTCATCTCATCCGCGAGATTGTGGAGAGAGGCGATGTGAAGATATGCAAAGTACAAACGGATTTGAACATTGCAGATCCGTTGACAAAGCCGCTTCCCCAGCCAAAGCATGAGGCTCACACTAGGGCAATGGGTATTAGATACCTACATGGTTGACTCTAGTGCAAGTGGGAGACTGTTGGTGATATGCCCTAGAGGCAACATGGAGATGTTGAATATATCACATACTATGTTTATGATACATTGCTTTGTTCCTTGAAATAGACATTATCATTATTGATCAATGAGTATGTGACTTATTCATGAGACTCTTAATGCCAAAATGTTGCTATTTCTAAATGATCCCTGATTATATATCATGTGAGGAACAAATATGATTCAAAGATCAGCATATGTATTGATTGATGATCATGTCTCATGGATCATGGTATGGAGATACCAAATCAATAACATGGACATGTGTTAGTGAACATATGTTGGATAGACCCGCCATGAGACACTACAGAGATTCCATGTGTCATCAGTTGGTCTCAAGTAGTGTTTATGTAGAATCCTTAGACTTGAGATCATCATGGTTCCCAACTTGCGTAGTAGCCTATTTTGGAACTACTAACCAATACTCCGTAACTGGGTAGTCATAAAAGTAGTCTTCGGGTTTGCTATGAAACATGTAGTGGGATATGAATGATCAAGATAGAATTTGCCCCTCCTTATGGGAGAGATATCTCTGGGCCCTCGATGTAATGGATTTTGAAAGTGCATGGCCATGCCAAGGTGATTGAGGAGTCAATCACAAGTTTATAATCCATCACGGAATCGAGAGAGTGATTAGCTATTAAGAGGATGACACAGGTCTTGCCTTGAGCTCAATCTATATCGTGAGGCAAAGGGATTCGTACATGAGAACATTACAGGTTCAGCTGATATGATCTTTACGTATACTTTGGGGTTAATATGTCTTACTAGAGGCCGCTATTAACAGGGTGACCGGAAAGGCGTTTCCGGGTCGCGACCAAGTATACGTGAACCTACAGGGTCGCACACTTAACAGGTTGGAACACTAATTCGAATGTGATTCGGATGTGGGCTCAATTCGGATAGAGATCCGGATAGACTCCTATTGGGCCTCGGTCCACGAGGCCCAAGTGAGGAGATCTATATATATGGAGGCGAGGAGCTGAGGGGTGTATGCTTCTGTTAATCCCGAGCCAAACCCTAGCCGCCACCTCCCGAGCCAAACCCTAGCCGCTCGCGAGTGCTGGTACACTTGCGATCGGCGTTCCAGCCCTGGACGTGTGGATACCGGTGGAGGCGCTGCTCGTTGCGACGTTGAACGGCATCAACAATCTACAGATTGGATCTTGCACGTGGTGTGGTTGATCGCGTGGAGGAGACGATTTGTTCGGGACGATCGACTAATTCCACTACTACCTCGACGCGCGTGGTTGGATCGGCTTCTCCAACTCTTCTTCCGCTGCGCTACGCGTCTAGTGGTAATGATCCATGATCCCTCCTTAGCATGATGTCCTGGTGTGCGCGGTAGAAAAGTTTTGTTTTCTGCTATCATAGCCTACGCGCATTCCATCACCAGCTTCCCCCCCCCCTTTTATGAGTGACTTCGCTTCATCTTGCTTGCAGGGTTTCACTTGGAGGACGCAGAGCGTGCGGTGGCCGTGTTCTTCAAGCCGTATGCGGCCAAGGAGCATAGCCTGCGAAGCCTCAACCGCGGAGGCAAAGCTAGGGCAGATAAACTTGGTGTGCGAAGCTCTGGGCATTCATGTGCTGGAGTGCGCCACTCCAGCCCCGAGCCGGCCTTGCCGTCGTGACGGCAACGGCAAGGGGAAGGGGTTTCCTTCTCGACGGAGGGCCCGGTCCCCCGAGGCCACATCCAGCCCGGCGGCCGCCATTCCAAGCAACTCTGCTGAAGGCGAGGATGCGACTGTCGCTACCTCCAACTCGGCGGAGTATGCCGACTCGGGCCTTTAGGCCGGGGCGGAGGGGGTGGCTCCAGGCGAGGAGTCCCTGGCGATACAAGGGGCCAAGGGGGCGGCACGGACGACCAGGAGGGCGAAGCATCCTCACCTGCACCTTTTGCGAAGGCTGGGGAACCCTTGCCCCAGTCTCCAAAAGCGAAGCGGCCGCGGCCGCGGACACGGTCACCCTCCCAGCTGGAGAGGGGGTTCGCCTTGGCGGTTGGGGTCGCAGAGGATTCTGGGTCTGATGAGGAGGCAATCCGGCCCGGGGGTTACCCTCCCAACCGCACGAGGCACCCGCCGTGGAGGTCAGCGGGGTCAAGGGAATGACTTCGACACAGAGGCCATCCTACCCAAGGAATCGTTCGCCCCAGGGGCGCTGATGTTGTCATGGTTCCTTCTGAAGCCGAGGGGACACCCCTACGAGCCCCGCCAGTTGATGCCGAGGGTAAGCTCGATTCCTCTGTACTATCGTGAGGGGCTTCCGTACAACTGTCTGACCATTGCCTTTTGTTATTAGCGGAGGCGCGGTCCCCGGGCCATGGGCAACCCTCGGGAGATAGAGACAATCCGGGGGTGGCACCGTCAACCGGCGCCCTGGAAATTGTCTCAGCGGAGGTCACGCGACCGACGTTGACGGACTTCATCCCTCGGTCAGAGATGCTCTGGGCCTGGCAAGGGGCCGCGGAAAGCCTGGTCACGGGCTGCTGCTGGCGTGCAAGCCGGAGCTCCTGGAGGGCACGCTAGAGGCCTCGGAGATGAGGGTGAGTGCTCGACTTTGACGATGCTGCCCTCCGCGCCCTCGCCCGTGCCTCGGCGACCTCAGTCGTGACCGGTGTGGGCACTGTCTTCGGAACTGGCTTCGATGTCGAAGACGTAGCGGTTTTTCTGGGATTTATGTTGACTGTGCTTGGACTTGTCACTCGACGGGTCCTTAGGCTTGGTGTCTTTGCGCTTGGGAGCGTCCTTCGAAGACTCTTGCTTGCGCTTGCCCTTCGAGGAGCCCTCCGGTGTGTCTTCGTTCTTCACCGAGGCCTCCGCTTGACTAGTGTCAGAGTCGTCGCCTTTGCGCCGCTGTGCGTCCTCCTCTACCCTCGCATACTCTTCCATCTTATCGAAGAGCTTCGCAACCATCATGATCGGCTTACCCATGTTGTACTCAGCCAGTGGCCCTGGGCGGAGGCCTTGTATCGCCGCGTTGATAATGGTTGTCTTGTTGACGTCCTTCACCTGGCAGCGGACCTTCGTGAAGCGCTTGACGGGGAACAGCTGGTCTGCGTCGACGCGCTTGATGTAGTTCCCCTAAAAGTTGTTGTAGAGGCGATCGCAGATCTGCTCCCATGCATAGATGGAGTTCAGCTCTATGGTGAAAAACCAAGAGAGTGCCACTCCTTGCAGTGCGAGGGGGAGCCCCTTCGCTTTGGTGGTGTCGTCTCTGCCTGCAGCTTCGATGGCAGTCTCGTATACACGCACGAACTCCTGAGGGACCATGTGCCCTTGTACCGCTCGATGGCACTGGGGAACTTGAAGTCCTCCGACCATGCTGATTGCTGCAGGCCCGCAGAGAGGGGGCACTCTAGATCCACGCGTCGCAGCGGGACGCGACTGGAGGTAGGGGCATCGCGGCTATCCACCCGCTCTGGCGTGGGCTCCGTTGCGACCACCGGTGGGACTTGTTGGCTCCAAGCCTCTTGTATATCCCGCACGGCTCCGTGGAGGTCCACCAACTCCCGCTGCAGTGTGGCGATGGCCATTAACAGAGCGTTCTCTACCGCCATCGAGGATGCGGTAGTTGGGGCAGCGGGTTGCACCGTCAGGCTAGTAACAACCACGGCTCGTGTTCCAAAACCGCTCAACACGTTGGTGCGGTGGGCTTCGGAGTCGGTGACGGGCCCGGCGATGGGGCCAGCGTTGCCGCTAAGGCCCCCAGCTGCTCCCTCGCCGGGCACGGTGGCAACGACCGTGGTGGCATGGGCCTCGGCGTTAGCACTCCCGGCGGCCCACTCGGTACCCATGCCGGCTGCCGCGCTAGCGGTTGGGACGATCGTCATGCCATGAGCGTCGGGGTCGGCAATCGCAGTGCTGGCGCTGCCACCCATGCCCGTAGGCGCGGCGCTATCGCCCGCACCCGCAGCCGACACATCACCGAGTGCTTCTTTTGGGCTCCTCTTCTTCTTTGCCTCTGCCGATGATGAAGCCTTCTTTGGTGCCGATGACGAAGGCCAGGGCTAGATTTAAACCCACTTGATTTCTTGTGGCAGATCATGGAGGTCCTTTTGGTTTACTTACTATTCGGCTGGTTGTTATGAACAATATTATTTGGCCTATCGGGCCGTTATCTGAAAAAATTGTTCATAACAGTCCTAGATAAATAAATTTAAATAACAATAATCATAATGTCAACACTAGACAAGGCAATGCCCTACACCCCACTACAAACTTACATCTACCCATAGGTCTAGCGTGGCTCATGGAACTCCCTTGATAAATATAAAAATAATAAAAAGAATCTATTAATAAATAGATTGAGTCATCCTATTCTGCCATCATCTATACCTAACCATCTCCAAGTTTTAAGCAGAAACCTTCCCATGGATATTACTTCACTATAAACCATCCTTGGCCCCCACCTCAACGAATTTCCTTTGGCCGTGTGCCCCTTCGCTTCAGTCCATCTAACTTCATCAACACCCCAGCCAACCCAACCTCAAATCATCTATTTAATCATAATAAGATTAATCTAGTTCAAAGGGATTTGGTTGGATCTTAAAGTTGTTTGCCTTTATTTGAATTCAGTTGTTTGACGCGTAATTAGAGATTGGAGTCCGAAAGAATCAAGGATCAAGCGAGACCAAGCTCGAAGTGAGGATAGAGACCCAAAAGCTCAAGAGAAAGCATTATGTGAGCTCAAGACCGCAGTAAACCGCGCCAGGCGAGTCAATACTTTGATCATGTTGAACCTACATTTTCTGCAAATTACTTTGGTTTAAATTATCAAATTGCATGCTGTTATTTTATATGCAAATACATGTTTAATTTAATATTCTAGTTATGTGCCCATTATGTACCTTGAATAATATTACACCTCCCTTGGAATATTTGAATATGTGAACTTTGTCGCCCTAGCAAAATTACAATAGTAACCTTTCGAAAATGTAACACCCCAGGACCCACATTACCCTGGGATGCTACTAAAACCACTCCACAACTAGCCAATTTACAAAATAAAATAAACTGGCAGTAATTAAACAAGATAATACAAGCGGAAGCATAAACAACTAAGGGAAAACAGAGTAGAGATGACAATTCAATATTCATAATCAACTCCAAAATAATAACTAAAGGAAACAATTCCAAATTTAACATTTATTAAGGTGAAACAATCATCGATAAGATAGCTAAGCAAAAGACTAGAATCCTTTCAACTTTATTTCAGCATTAAAATATAATTCAAGTGCATCAGTGTGGTGCCGCTCTACCCTTCCCATGCATGCTCAAAGTCCACCTGTAGGGAGGGGGAATCAAGGGTGAGATAAAAATCTCAGCAAGCAAACAGTTTAACAGGCTATTCAAACTACAAACAATTATACATCATCATTTATAATTCCATACAACCACAATCACAATTCATGTCCACAATTATTAAACCACCACAAACTTCCATGAATCATACCTCTTCAATTTCAGATTTAAATGGCATATGAATGCAGTCATTTTATCCACAAATAAATGCAAATGAATGCTTCATGCTATGCTCCACATCACTCTTTTCCAGCGGGATTAGAGGTGCATCGTATTACGGCAATATACGAGGCTCCCAGTGGAATAAGAGGTACATCGTATTAATCTACAGGCAGACAGCAGGTAATCTCTAATCGGGCAATTAATCTTTAATCTCCCTTCAAAATCTGTGCCAAGAACCCTAATTAGTTCGAGAAACAGAGGGTTTGGGATGGGGGGAAAATTACCTAGATGAGGAATCACCCCTCTTTTCCTCCTCTTCTTCATCTCCTTCCTTCTTCTCCTTCCTTATCCTTCCTTCTCCTTCCAATGGCAGCAGCAGGGGGCGCAGATCTTGCTGGGGAGGGGCGGCAAAAGAGGTGGAGAAAGGGGAGGAGGGGGGTGGCGGCTGGGTGTGGGGAAAAGGGGGAGGGGCTCTAGGGTTAAGGGGGGTGCGGCCACCCCCTTGGGCCTTGGCCCAGGGCGGTTGGCCTGCTCCCTAGGCAGCCCACTCTGGGTTTTTAATTAAAATTTTAATTTATTTTATTCATTTTATACTGCTCTCCAATTTTTATTTTTCCCTTCCCGCGATTAACCCAAAAACCGGCGACTCCGCGATTGTTTTAAAAACTTACGCCGTAACGACGTTCAGGATATTACAGAAAATAAGTCCGTAATTTATATGCCATGCTTAGTATTGCTTAGGTATTCATGGGCGCGTGAGAACGCCCAAGCATCACTTTATTCATGAGAAATTTTGGTTGGGCAGTCATGGTGGTAATGACTGGTATATGTTGGCTATGATTATTTTATGTTTCCAAAATCCCCGACTTGCTTAAATATCTGGGCGGATGGTTCGAGGGTGTGAGTGTGGTGCGGTGGAAGCACAAAGTGGGTTAGTGGTAGAACCGCCCAGATACCACTAAGGACTGAATCTTGTCATGGCCTCCTGTGTAAAACAGTACAACCACAAGTCTGCAAAGTGCAACTTGGCTAAGTAAATTTATCGAAACCCCCGGACTCATCTCACTAGTAGTGGATAGAAGTGGATACGCAAGGGCAAGAGAAGGCCTAAAGAGACACCGAGTGGAGGGTGAAGTTTCCCAGCTGTTTTAGCGTTGCGGGAAGTGCAGCCCGGCTGCGCTAGTAACTGTGGGGAACATCCCGTGCCTAGATGGGACCCACCACAAGTGGGCAGTTTCCCATAAGGTGAGATGACAAAAGGGACTAGATACCTTGAAAGGTCACTGTGATGGTCTGCTCAACCACATGGCTAAGGAATCATGTGGGGCAACGAGTTGACTGTCTCTTGTGGTGAAAGTGTACAAACTCTGCAGAGTAAAAACTATTCGAATAGCCGTGCCCACGGTCAAGGGCGAACATGGGAACTTAACCAGATATAGTTCTATTTCAAAAACTTTGTGGGTGGGAATGAAAAAGTGGAGGGCAGTGGAAAGCCCTGATTTGAGTTATCCTGGGTGTCGTCCCAGTGGTAATGTAAGCGGCTATAACGTTGAAGGTCAAGCATATGGTGCAGAGACCATGTAACGGTGGATGGAATCTGGATCACTATTATTACTGCATTCTCTTACACATTATGTCTTTAGTCAAAACTGCTAGGTCTCAGGAAATTTCTATGTATTATATTTCAAATAATGGCACTTCTATTCTTGCAAAGTAAAATACAAGGGGGAATAAATAGAGTCGTGAGTAAAGGAGATGGATGTTTGTGATGAACACATAACGATATTGGCGGAATCATATCGATCATAAAAAGGACACAATAGAGTATTAGAATTCAGCAGTGAAGAGTTGATAAATGGAAATTACAAGATTGCGTTATTAGGATTTTAGAACACCAAAATATATTGGTGGATTCAAAATAAATGATGGCACACTAGCTGTTTGGAGTTTTAGACAGCAACCAATATAGAGAGTGTATGGTTGGTGGATTAGATAAATGATGATACTCGCTGCTTGGAGTCTTAGGCAGCAATGAATGTATGATCGATGGATTAAATTAAATGAGGTCTCTTGAGACAGCAGACAATATAGAAAGTGTATTTCTGGTGGATTAAGTCAATTATGGCAATCGTCGTGTGGGGTTTAGGTAGCAACAATAACACTATGATTAAATAATAATAATGCTACTAAATCGACTTTTGGCACGGCGAGTATGTATGCGCCTCCCTCCTGAGCTGTTCTTCGCAGAGCCACGGCTGAAATGAACTTGATGTCGAGAGTAGGCTAGCTCTGTTCCTCTGCATTCTTTGAGGGGTCCTACCGAAGGGTTAATGCTGATAGACAGTTATGGAATGTTGACGAACAGAAGGATGCCTAGTCTCGAGTATCAGAAAAGGCTTATCTTGGGGTCGACGCCGGGCTCTATGGCCTGCCGACGTTGTCCAACTTCGGCAGCGTCAACTTCATCCTGCGGTCGTCGTGCGGGAAGATCTTCCCTGTGAACTCAACCCGAGCGAAGTGGGAGCTGCACTGGACGAGACGGTGGTTTTACCACCGTGTGGGGAGCGGTAGCTGATATGACCATGCCACCAACACGTACGACCGTAGCGGCCAATATCAAGATTGAATTAAAGGTGAATTGGTTTCTTCAACTTCAACACATTTTAAATGAGAATATGATGCTACCTAATGATGAAAATATATATATTTGTAGCACCAAATCACTTTGGAACCAATTGAAGCAAGGGTTCAAGTTGGACAGGTTTTGGAATCCAATTTGGCCTCCAGATCAATTCGGATTCGGCTTGACAAGCCAACTTCAAATGGCCATAACTTTTGATCCAGAAGGCTTCTCGGGGCCCATGAGTACTCGTTGGAAAGGTCTTGGAGTATACTTTCAGATGGATCTAGTCTTACCTCCAAACTCCAATAGATCAGAAACTGCGAAACAAGTCACGTCACTTTTCCAGTCCGAGTCAAAGTGGGCCGAGGGCCTTGTAACTTGGGCTATTTGGGTCGGTACTGTTTATGTGAACAGTACCATGGACGTGTGAACAGTCACTAGGAATAGTACCACATCCCTTTTCATTAGATAAGTGTGGCTTCCCCCTCCCCTATTTAAGGAGGCCACACCCCTTTAGTTTTCCTTGGGTTTTTCTTAAGAGATTATTCTGCTTAGCAGTTTCGCCACATGTTCGGTTGAGGAACCCCAACTTGTGAACTTAAATATTATTCGCAATACAGATTGCATCTTTTACTCTCTTGCTCGTGTTCTCGATTCGCTTGCAGGAGATAGTGGTAGGAACCTCCTTGGGATGGCCCGATCTTCACGACAGTAGGTCGAAGAACCGAGGATAACTTGCTGCGAACAGCGGGGTAACTAGCTTTATACCTGCCAAGGTTGGATGCGACCAAACGACGGGGAGAGAGACACCGAAACCTTGAGGACTTCGACTCGATCTCTGAACGACCGCAGAACCACAATCCGGGACTAACCCACACAAAAGGCCCGAAAGCCTAGAGCACGAATTAGGGGATCCCAAAGGGATCTCTTCACGAGTCCAAGAAGAACAAGGAAGAACAATGGTGTGAGTAAGACACTTAGCAGCTCGGCTGCAAAACTATGGTTTATCAAATGATTCAAAGCTCCCAATTGTTTAGATACAAGGGGTATTTATACTAGGAACAACCCTACTAGTTGAGTGTGAAAAGGAATTGGAATTTCTGAAGGTAGGCTAGGTGAAAGGTCTCCACGAGATGAATTCCCGAGGAGGTCTCGCGTGACTGTTAGCCTCCTGAGCAGTCTCCACTAATTCGACCATAACTTCTTATTGGAAAGTCCAAATGACGTGGGGTTTGTTGCATTGGAAACTAGACTTGATAAGCTTTCCATCAAGTACTCATGGACCCCCAGAGCCTGCGGAAATCAAAAGTTATGGTTGCTTCTTTGTGGCTGTAGGTGCGGTCAGCCAGGTGGTCTGATCGTAGCATTGTATTTGTTCCTCATGCCAAGTAGCTTCCTCCGCTTCATGTGTAAACCTAAGTAACATCAATGTAGAACATTTAGGTAGTATAACATCCTGAGATATGTTGAAATCAAAATCAGCTAGGAATGAATTCACCTGTTCTTGTATTTTCTTGGCACGACTTCGTGTAAGTGGACCTTGATTTGTATCCTTTATGCTTGATGGTGAATGGTTGATATGTGATGGAACATGCTGAGCTGGGATGTCCTCATCAGATAGCCTTCTTGGCGAGGTCAACTGTGTTCGGCATGGTTGATAACCAATGGAGCAGTGGTGTAGTGATTGCGAGGGGTTCGATCTGTTTTGGTTGGAGCCTTTGGATTATCAACGTCGAGTTCTCCACAATCAACTTATCAGTACCTCTCGGAAGATCGGGCCATCGTCACATCAGTTGGTATCAGAGCAACGGTTGCCCGTGAGGTAATTCTTGTATCCCTAGTTAGTAGATTGGTTTTTATTTCCTATAGTCCAGAAAAAAAAATTGCCCCACAAAAAGAGTTAATTTCCGCTGTCCAAACCCCGTTGTGCCTTTCAATCTGTTAGTTTTGGTTTGCTAAATTGAATTTGTGTCCACATTAGCATTGTCTAGTTGCTGGTCATATCTTTGTTCCATTAAAAATCCAAACAAAAGAAAAATTCCCCACCCCAAACCCTAATTTCCAAATTCGGCTGATTTTTCCTTTCTCTGCAGCTGCCACCAAAAACGTCATAACTTTTGATTCCGAGATTATTTGTGCATGAGATTACTGCCATTAGATTCAAAAATTCATTATCCATCTATCTGTAAAATTTCACGTCATTCCAGCAAGGCAGTTAAGAGATATGTGCGGTGAAAATTGACCCAATTATCTGTTTTAATCTGCAACAGTCAGCAATTGTGATTTTTGTGCGAATTTCTGTGTCGGGATTCCGAAGTTGGCCCCAAAATAAAATATGTATAAAAAGCTGTCAGAAAACAGACAAAAAAAGAATCGGTGAAAAAGAGGCATCTGAAAAAAAGTTACGTCCAAAATACCGATGTACTGTCTAGTAGACAGAAATCTTCAGTTTTCAGTTTTGGGTCAATCCTTGTGTTCTTCAATTCCAGATTGCATTGGATTGAATTATCTTGTATTTACCACTCCTACACATTGCCATACACTTGTTTTTAGCCTTCTTCCACTCTTGGTTGATCAGCAACATAGGCTAAGTGCTAGATACGAACTATAATTCAATTCTATGCAATTCTGAAATAACTGATTGTTCTCCATTGCTACCATATTGTGCCTTCCAAACTACACCTACTCTTGATCAGAATAGGTTCCCTCTTACAATCGTACCCACGCTCGACACGGTGTCACGAACCAGCCACCGGTTGTACCACCTGCTGCATTGGTAAGAACACTTGTAAGAGTGTGGTAAGACGCTTGAGAATGTGTGATTCCACCTTCCACCACCTAGTAGTGGATAGGGATAATACCTTTGTGTTGTCTTTTGTTTTCTACTAACCATGACAAGTGGGTCATCTGATGATCAAGAGTGTGTTTTAAAGGGAGAGCTCATGACACTCTTGGATGGACAACGCATCAATAGGAAGCTTCAAGCTTCGACGGACACATGGCAGCGCTCCATCAGTTCCATCAATGAGAGCCAAGATCTCGAGGAGGGAGATGATAATGAGAGACCAAACCGAGACGCCGGCGCTGCATTTGCTGCCCAAGATGCACGCCAACGACACCGCCTACATCAAAACTGTCACGGTATGGGAGGTAATAATTTTCAGCACCACAATGCTCGTGCTAATGATGACCCATTTGCTAAAGTCAAATTTACCATACCATCTTTTGTGGTTACTTATGATGCTGAAACTTATCTAGATTGGGAGATGACAGTTGAACAAAAATTTAATGCCCATCTAGTTCCTGAAGTGCATAGAGTCAGACAAGCTACTAGTGAATTTAAAGATCGTGCTATCATTTGGTGGACTCATGTAGTTAATTCTGGTTTAGCAGCTAATACATGGGATAAATTGAAGGTAGCTATGCGTGCAAGATTTGTTCCTCCTACTTTTAAACATGAAATGCATAAGAAATTGCAGCGCTTAGACCAAGGTAATAAATCTGTCGAGGAATATTATCAAGAACTACAAATAAGCCTGTTACATTGTAATGTTGTAGAAGATGGGGAGGATAAGATGGATCGTTTTTATGGGGGCTTAAGGCGTGAGATTCAGGACATAATTGATTACAAAGAGTATAACAATATGAATAGATTGTTCCAGCTTGCTTGTTTGGCAGAAAAAGAATTGCAGGGTAGGCAACAAAGGACAAGAAGCAACTTTGGAAGTACGTCTACATGAAGATCGATGCCTGGGCAAGCCAAAACAGCCCTACCTCCTATTTTTCGAGCTGCTGCCCCCTCTGTGAGTAGGGCGCGTTCAGCAGCACCTCCGCCACCATCACGCACATCCGAGACGAGCAAATCTACTAGTGTGCAAGCACCAGCAAAGAGCTCTTCATCGGTTGCTTCCACGGGCCATACGACGGGCATTGTGTGCCACCGTTGTAAAGGGATGGGCCACGTCATGAGAGATTGCCCAAGTCAGCGGGCGTACATTGCGACAGAAGATGGTGGTTATGTAAGTGCTAGTGATGTTGAGGATGAATATGCTCTTGCAGCTAACCTTGCAGGTAATGGTGATGATCATGAGAACAAATCTATGTTTGTGCCCTTTTCTGTGACTAACAAAACCATGCCGAAGAGGAGCATAAGCTGATTGAATCACTGACCCCATTGGTTTAGAATGAAGGCAAGGAGATGGATGCACTTACATCATCTGAGGAGAGCCAAAAAGGTAAAGACCATGGTGCTATCATCGCTCACGGTACTGATTTGGTGCTACAACAAGACATAGAGAAACCTTGTGAGTATATACCTGTTGTAGAGCAATCTTTTGATATTCCTTGTGTTGACTTAAATGAACCATGTGCTGATCTAAATTCTCATAACTTTGCACATGTCGAATTAATAACACATAAAGAAGTTTTGACTATAATTTCTCCTGCTAATTCATTGTGTTACATCATGTTGGATCTACCTATGAAATTGTCACATGCTATGGAGAAAGTTTCTGTTCGAAATTCTTATTTAGTACCTACACCTCTGGATATAAATTTAATTTGATTGAAGATTATGGTGTGGAAAATTAATTTCTTGTATATCGAATATGCATAACATGTTATCACATGGATGAATTGAAACTTGCTGTTTGGGACAATAATTCTTGTATGCTGAATCATGTTCAATGTGAGAGGGAAGTAAAATTTAGTACTCATCCAATGCCTATGTGTTCAACTTTTTTTGCACCATCTAGTATGGACAATCTGAATAAAGATGATGAATTATGACAGAATATACAAATCTCTTCACCCTAGCTAGATGAAGTTGCTATTGTTCGATTGAGATATGATTATATGGATGAACTTTGCTTGATTCCAAAAGTTATATTTTTGCCCATATGTGCGACCACTACAAGTTTACAAATTCAAAGATTTGAATTGCATAAATGCTTCACTTACATTTGCAAAACAAGTTGCAATAATTACTGTGTGAGAAATCTTGAATTGCTCATAAACATATATGATTACTCTTGGGTTAATAGTACAATGAGCTTCTATGATCATTGTTGTTTTATAACATTAATTGTGCAACAACGAAGAACTGTTAAAATGGATGACATATACATATACCATGCATACACCTTGGCTTCTTTGTTACCATATTTTCAGCTTATCAAAAGCCGAGGACGGCTTTGTTTGCAAGAAGGGGAGAATGATAAGAACATGTACCCTATGGATACAACCATATTTGTTATACTTGTTCCAATTACAAGAGCTCCTACGCATCACTTAAATTATGAGGTGAGCTCGTTTCAAAAAGATTTTACTTTATTTGATAAAGAACTTATGATATTACATAATGAGAGTTTGTTGTGTTTGCTATCATGTACCAAGATTTATGATCAAGATCATGCAATACGTGACACTACACATATGTTAAAACCGAGGATGGTTTTCTGTCAAGAAGGAGAGGATGATGTGACCATGCCACCAACACGTACGACCGTAGCGGCCAATATCAAGATTGAATTAAAGGTGAATTCGTTTCTTCAAATGATGAAGTGAATTCTTGTGTTTCTTTCGGAAAAGTTTATGAGGGATTTGAGGATATGATGATGCTTGTTAAGAATGTATTATTCTGATGTTAGCATGATGGTCAGTATGTGGTTGTGATGACAATGTTGAAGGCTCTTTAAATAAAAGAAGTTGATAACATCCATGATTCTATTTAAATCAAAAGTTTTGAGATTTGCGTATGCGATCTTTTTGATCTCATGACTTATGTGGAAGCTGCAATTTTTTTTTAGCAAAGTGACGCGTTGAGAGCTTTTATTAGTTCTTAAGGGATTAATGTGTTGTGGTCTTCAATTCTCTTTAATGGAATTGTCAAGGTAATACCGTAATCAAAGAAAGTTATTCTCCTTGTTAAAAGGAAGAGTGCGGTAAAAGTATTGGAGGTTGAGTCATGTTATGCAATTTTTTTAGGTGTGTTTGACTTCTTAATTTCGCCGCATAAGAGCTTCTTGAACTCAAATGGCAATATTTTTCCGCCGCCTAAGAGTTTCTTGAGCTCAAATGGCAATATTGTATTCTTATTGGTTGAGATTTGGTATTTTCTTCTTGAGGGGCATGTGCCTTCAACTGTGATCTTATCTTTTGCTATCCAAGATTATTGCTATTTCTTTTGGTCTTGCATTTATTGCGAATGGTAACATCATCCTCTGTGCTGAAATTTACTTCTTTTTGCCTCTCCAAGAAAGGGGTAATCAATTTGAGTTGCAAAGTCCTTTAAGGGGTGTATGGCATCTAGTTGGTGGGGTCATGTGATTGATTTTGGTGAGATTGTGGGTGTGATATGAATTTCGAGTTGTTATCCTTAAAAGGATTGAGGTGTTGTAGGAATTATCTGTCAAAGTAATTCCATTGGTCGAGGGCTTGGCTAGAATGTATTTTTGTGGAGACAGTAGAGTCTCTCTGCAAGGGTGTGGATGATGTACTCAGTTTGATCGCATCGTCGAAGTTCCCAACCTAAGGTAAATGAGTTGGTGTATTGGGCGTTGATTTGGAAATCCTTGGTTCAAGGAAGTTAAACTTCCAAAAGGAATGAATTGGGAAATTATTAATAACTCGAGCAGTAATATGCTCTCTTGATTCTTGTTTAAACTGTGTGTTTATGGCAGAGGTCATCTGCAAATTGATTTGTTATATGTTGTGGTGTATTCTTTTCCAGTTAGGAAAAGAAAATGATTGTTTTGGTCTGTCGAGTGATTTTCACTCTTGACTTGTGCAGTGTGGATTCTCCAAATGTCTTTTTGGAGAGTGTGAATGGTTTTGTTGTGAATCCTTTGTTTTGGATTATGGTCCTTTGAAGGAAGGTTGTTTGCTAGTGTGTTGCTTGAGAATCCTTTATTCTTCTTGTGGTTGAGCTCCATTTGTAAAAGCTATTGTTTGTGCTTCGAGTAAAATGTTATGAGTGGAATCTGTGGTCGATTCCTTAAAGGGGTACAATGTATTATCCCGATTATAATATATAGAGGAAAATGTTTTAATAAGAAGGATGATATTAGATGGTAGCTTGATAGTTGTGGCGGAGAATTTTGCGAGAACGGCAGGATCTGTTGGCCGCTCAGAGCCGACAAAAGAGTTGCGGGTGCTCGACGTTGACCGGCGCGTGTCGTGGACTCATCGGAGTTGGACGTGAGGAAGAGAGCCACCATGTATGTGGAGGCCCTCTTGACGAATCAGTCCGAGCGGGAGGTGACGTGGAAGCTTGAAGTTCAAATGTAGAAGAAGGACCCGAGTTCTTCAAGGCGGGTGAGAACCCGTAGTTGTTGTTCCCTTGGGATATTCTATCCTTGGGATGCTCTTTCTTGTGGTTGTTCTTTCCTTCATTGCTCTTTTCTTGGCTGTTCTCTTGGTTTGTGGTTTGAGGAGTTAGATTCGAGGACGAATCCTTTTTAGGTGGGGAGAATGTAATACCCTGATCGTCGATTCGGCGTAAGATTTTAAAACAATCGCGGAATCGCCGGCTTTTCGGTAAATCGCGGGAAGGGAAAAATAAAATTGTGGAATAATGAAAATGAATAAAATAAATTAAAAATTAAATTAAAACTTCTGAGTGGGCTGCCTGGGGAGTGGGCCGACCGCCTTGGGCCGGAGGCCCAAGGGGTGGCCGCACCTCCCCTCCCCCCCTCCCCAAAAACCCTAGCCCTTTTCCTCCCTCTCTCCCATCCCTTTGCAGCCGCCACCCCCTTCCTCCACCCCCCTGGGCGCAGCCCTCTCCCCCCTCCATCACCCCCACAAGTGCTGCTGCCATTGGAGCCAAGGAGAAGGAGAAGAAGGAAGGAGAAGGAAGGAGAAGAAGAGGAGGAGGAAAAAAGGGGTGATTCTTCATCTAGGTAATTTTTCCTCATCCCAAACCCTCTGATTTTCGAAATAATTAGGGTTCTTGGCACGGATTTTGAAGGTAGTTAATAGAGTAATTGCCCGATTAGAACTTAGCTGCGGGCTGCCAGTAGATTGATTCGCGCAGCGTGTCTGTTCGCGAGGTTTTGACCTAGTAAACGAATTTTCCTGTGGACTCTCCCAAAAGGAAAGTTATAGAGGACTTCCAGATGCATCCCCTGTATTTTATTCGGAATTTTGTGCCGTCGGATCTGGGAGTTACGGGGTCGGGAATACTGCTGTTCGTCAGGCGAGCAGATTGGTACAGACCGACGGTAATCTGGAAATTTGAGTTAGTAAATATTTTTTATGATCATGGCCGTAATTGAGAAAGTTGTAGATAATTTAGTGTTCTATCTGATGTATAAAATTCAGAATTTTTAGACCCATGTACTGTTTCTGGGACGCAATTGAATACCACTGTCCAATCTGCCAGAACAGAGTTCTTCCTCTGTTTTGGGCATTAAATTACACCTAGCTGTGATCAAAATAAAAATATGTGTTCTACATGAAAAATGTAGGCTTTTAAGTGATAAATCTAGAGAGTATCATTTTCTGTAGTTGGATCAATATTTTTAAAGATACAAAATTGTTAAGCAGCACTGCTGCAGAGGGTAATTTGCTGAATTGTTGAGCGGAGAGGAGTTAGTGCGGGTTCGGGGTTCTAGCGACGTCTTTAATTATTTATGTCGTGTTTGTATGCTGTGGATTTGTGCTGAGAGATGCCTTTTGGACAGGTGGTCTTGTCCCTGAGCGCTCTTGATTTTACTTCGCTTCGTCGGATTGAGGCAAGTAAACGTAGCGGTGGTGGCTACCGTTTAACTTGTTATTCCTTCTACTTTCAGTTTACATTATTATCATAATTTGATACATTATGCCATGATTGCATGATATCTTAGTTGTGGAGATGGTAGCAAGTATTTATCCATTGATATGTTGATAATCTGCTAGTAGACATGTGGAAATCTTGCTTAATGTTATAATGTGGAACATGAAAATAACATGTGGTGGATGTGGATATGTCATGAGCATGTTGATGCTCCTTTGAGGATGGATTAATGTGATTGGTGATTATCATATCATTCATATCATATCATATCATGTCATATGCATATGTGGATGTCGCCGCATATAGCCGCGACCGTACCGGTACAGCATCGTATATTGCCGTAATACGATGCACCTCTTATCCCGTGGGAGCATCGTATATTGCCGTAATACGATGCATCTGAAATCCTGCCCTGGAAAGAGTGATGTGGAGCATAGCATGAAAGCATTCATATGCATTGCATTGTGGGAAAATCATTTGCATACATATGCAATATAATGTGGTGAAGTTATTTTGTGGAATATACAACTTCATAGTTGTAATGTGGAATTGGCTCGTGTGAGCTAATTGTGGTATGAGGATTGTGGTCGTGGAATGTGGTTCCTCCCTTGTGTATGATAAGGGTTGTGATGGTGGCATGAGATTCTTTTCTCTTGTAGTAATTGATAATATCAATTGTGGATGTGGGAAATAATAAAGTATTGAAGTAAGACATACATATGTTTTATTGCTTTTGGTAGTGGTAGTGGTCGAGGATTTAAAGTAGTCAAACAAGATTTATTTGCTAAATGCTTTACCGTCATTGATGGTGATTTGAGGTTGAGGATATAAACATTGTTTTGTGGAAGGTTAAATGTTCATGATTAATCTATTGTGGATTGTAGAAGGTTAAATGTTTTCTCTTGCATCTAATCGTGGATAAAATGATTGCATTCATATGCCAATTAAATCTGAAATTGAAGAGGTATGAATAACGGAAGTTGTGGTGGTTTAATAATTGTAGACATGAATTGTGGTTGTAGTTGTATAGAATTATAAATGATGATGTATAATTGTTTGTAGTTTGAATAGCCTGTTAAACAGTTTGCTTGCTGAGATTTTATCTCACCCTTGTTTCCCCCTCCCTACAGGTGGACTTTGAGCATGCATGGGAAGGGTAGAGTGGCACCACACTGATGCACTTAGATCCTAGTTTAATGCTGTAATAAAGTTGAAAGGATTCTAGACCTTTGCATAGCTTTGTTTACATTATCTTAATAATGTTAAATTTTGTGAACTATGTTTTAGATTGAAATGTTGGAGGATGCTCTAAATATTGAATTATTGTCACTATCCTGTTATTCCTTAGTTGTTTATGCTTCCGCTTATACTATCTTGTTTAGTAATTGTTGCCAGTTTAATTTATCTTGTAAATTGGCTAGTTGTAGAGCAGTTTTAGTAGCATCCCAGGGTAATGTGGATCTTGGGGTGTTACACCCATCCTCCACCGCGCCACCGCTCCCCCATCTCCTACTCTCCCCCGCACCTCCCCTCCGCTCCCCCCATCCTCCACCGTGCCGCCGCTCCCCCATCTCTGTCTCTCCCCCGCGCCTCCACTCCCGCTGCTCCATCTCCGCCTCTCCCCCGCGCCTCCACTCCCGCCGCTCCCCCCGTCCTCCACCGCGCCGCCACTCCCTCCGCTCCCCCCGTCCTCCACCGCGCCGCCGCTCCCCCATCTCCACCTCTCCCCCGCGCCTCCACTCCCTCCACTCCCCCCGTCCTCCCCCGCGCCGCCGCTCCCCCCGCCTCCTCTTCCTGCCCCCATCCCTCCGCTCTGCCGCCGCTGCCTCCTCCCCCCACCTTGCGCTGCCGCCGCCTCCTCCTCCTCCCCCCGTTTCATGTTTGAGATTTTTTTCTTGGTTTGTAGCATCATTTTATTATTTATAATATTACAGTTTTCGTGAATGGTCATCTCTAAATTCAGGCATACTTGTGGGTTCCTCCCCTGCTGTTTCCCTTTTTATAAAAAAAAATCAGGCCTACTTCTCTATCAACTTCTCTATCATCATGTCATTCTATTATCAAGTATCAAGTTACATTGTGATTTATGTGATCTACTGACAAACTATTAATCTCCGTATAGTTCATCAACACCTCAGTTGGTCTATAATCTTTATTTTGTGTTCAGTATTTTTGTGACCTGTCAACAAGATCATACATGGTACTATCAATTATTATCGAAAAGTTTCTGATTTTACATGCTATTCAAGACGCATTTAAACACTCACTAATATCCTCATTCAAAAATGATAGAGTTATGTGTTCTCCTCATTTCACTTGGAAAATTATGTTTTGGTATCAATGTGAGCCATGCAGTAGATCATGAGAGAAATATTGGTTGTTGAGTTAATATGATCAATGCTCTGCCACAGGGATGTGCAAGCCAGCAGTATCCTTCTTGATGATAAATTTGAAGTGCACCTTGGGAGTTTGAGTGAGGTGTGTCCTCTAGAAGGGGAAGGTCACCAAAGTGTCATCACAAAGCTGTTGAGATTTTCATCGTAAGTTTGAACTTCTACCACTGCATTGGCTCATTTGTCATTAATTATATCATGTTGTTCATTGATCATCTATTTATTTGCTAGCATCTCTATTAAGCTTTGAATCATCTACTGTATGGGGGCAACTTAACCGTAGCTACAATGATTTTGGATAAAGTGCATTCTGAAAGCATGTGGTCAACATAATCATTGTGATGTCCAAACTATTCCAGTCAATCTCTACCCCTCTATAATTACCACCTCTATTGCTTTGTTTATAGGTTCTATTGCATTTGTATTACCTAACGAATTACCACCTCTATTGCTTTGTTTATAGGTCTCATTATATGAGTCCAATGAATATGTTTTTGGCCCTCAGACCTACACATGATTGATTTAATAGAGTTTCAAAAAATGATAAGTCAAGTTCTTAGTTATATATGTTCATAATTATGTAGCATATTTGTAATTAAAAGCCAACAAGAAAGGCTACATGTGCAAAAGAAAAGTCAGAACATGTGTAAGATTCAACTGGGACCTCCTGTACCTCTGACTCCGCTGTTCTTTTTATTGGTATAGATATGATCTTTTATTAAATCTGTATTTATTCTTTGGCCAATGTTTCAGATATTTGTGTCTGATAGTTTTCTGCAATTCACAGAATATAGCCGTGAAGAAATATTGGGAAGAAACTGCAAGTGAATGATAATCTCATCTTGCCCCTTTAATTGCACATTTCACTGGCAAGGGTTTTTTTAACGTTGTAGCAAATGTCAGCCATTCGTAAATTAACAATTGCACAGGGTAGCAAAATCCTGAAATTGGACCTTTATTCTTCTGCGTGTTGTAGACTGGTATAAGTTAGCATTTTGTGCAAAAAGACTATGCATCACTTTCCTGACGCTTCCATGGCTCCTCCTTCCAGGTTTCTCCAAGGTCCTGAAACTGACTGTGCGACAGTAAGGAAAATAAGAGATGCCATAGATAACCAAACAGAGGTCATTGTTCAGCTGATAAATTATACAAAGAGTGGTATGTTACCCTTCACATGCTTGCATGTTCATGTTCATGTAAGTGCATCGCGCAATTGCCGTTCATCCATTTTTTTCCCCAAATGTTTGGGACAGAGATACAGTATCTTATTAACAATTGCCAACAGAAAAAGGCTGTAAATGGTTAAATGTATTTTTTCATGGTAATGAATCCAGCTAAAATTACTTATTGGTGTTCATCACGTGGATAGGTAAAAAGTTCTGGAACCTCTTTCACTTGCAACCAATGCGTGATCAGAAGGTACTATATAACAGTGATTTGCCTGTGGATCAGGGTGATGTGCAGTACTTTATTGGAGTTCAATTGGATGGAACTGAATGTGTTTGAGATGATGCTGTAAAAGAGGGTGCCATGCTGGTTTGTATTTTTTAAACTCAAAATTAGCCATCCAAAAAGTATGATATACATTTAACTAAAATTTTATCAAAGTAACATGCATGCTTTTGCTCATTACTGCAACTGATGAGCTAAGTTTTGGATGAAGAGCTAGCAACTGAGGTGGCATGGGTAGTGGTCTATCTTTCAGCACTTTCAGAAAAAGCTATCAGCTTATAATAGTAAGAAGTTCTGTGCCTTAGTTGTTTATTGGACACCTGCTAGTTTCTGAGAACCTGTAGTTACTCATTCTGGTATTATCTGTTTTTCTCTATCGCATAGTGTTCCTTTTGCTTATTCACACTTTTGGTGCTTTCCCTGAAATGAATTGAATACCTATATTTTACACACTATATCTTAGTTAACTACTACCTAGCTAACTGTCCTATATCTTTAAGAGGGATGCCTCTTAGTTTGAACTACAAACTTTCATAACCTTGTGTGGAGTCTGGTTGTCAAATTGGTATCCAACATATGAGCAAGTCATGTCTTATAGAAGCATCGGTTTTTTAGGAGGATATTTCCTTCCCAGTTATTATCGATCTGCACTTAGTGTTAAACATATGAGCAAGTCATGTCTTATACTGGCCGTGGTCGGAAGCTAGCAGGAGACTCTACGACCACGTTGATACCGGCTGGAATTTTACGACCACACTGTCAGCAGTCGGAAGCCTGAAAACAAGTGTTCGACCATTTTGGCCGTGGTTGGAATGCTCTATGACTACGCTGGTCATAATCATAACCGGGTAGAAGGTTTGAATGCGTAGTCGGAAGCATTTACAACCACGCTGTGCGATTCGGAACCCAGCCGGGCTGTCTACCACCACGCTGTACGTCATTGAGAGTCAGCCGAAGTTCATACGACGGCTTTGACCGTGGTCGGAAGTTAGCAGTACTCCATACGACCACTTTGCCAGCGACCGGAACTAGTAAAACCTTTTCTTACTCCTCTTGGCCGTGGTCGTAGTCTATCGGGAGGCGGTTCGACCACAATAAAGCTGGTACGACTACGTTGGTCGTGGTCGAAATCGGGTAGAAGAATTGAACGAGTGGTTGGAAGGTTTTACGATCACGACCACTTTGGGTGAGGTCGAAGGTCACCCGAAAGGCTTACAACCACGTTGGCCGAGGTTCGTAGTCGGAAGTCTTACGACCACGTTGGCCGTTGTCTACAGTCGGAAGTCGGCGCTCGAGCTTGCGACTTCGTTGTGAGGTGGTCGTATGCGGTCGGCTGCGCCCGAGAAGACTTGAACGTAGTCATAGATACCTGGTAAGTGGTCATGTGACCCGTAGGATCGATCGTTTGGTCTGGGAGTCGGTCGTACGGTCTTCTGGGTGGTCGTAGCAAGTGGGAGCTGGTCGTACGGCTTGTGCACACATTGTTATATGAGACGGTCGTAGCTTAAATCATGCGATAAACGGTCGTAGCTTCTGTTAACCGGTCGTATGGTCTCGCAAAGCGGTCGCAAGACCTGGGAATCGGTCGTAGGCTTTTGACCATTGCGTGTTGGGTGGTTCCGACCGGTCACGTATTTATGTGACATTCATTATGTGACAAAACTATTTGGTTATACAATATATGAGACGTGAATCTTAATTAATCTGATTGTTCATTTTATTTTTTACAAATTTTATCTTGTTTTGTATTTTATCGTAGCGTTAGCACGGGCACACTACTAGTTGAAGCAAGGGTTCAAGTTGGACAGGTTTTGGAATCCAATTCGGCCTTCAGATCAATTCGGATTCAGCCTAACAAGCCAACTTCAAACGGCCATAACTTTTGATCCAGAAGGCTTCTCGGGGCCCGTGAGTACTCGTTGGAAAGGTCTTGTAGTCTACTTTTAGATGGATCTGGTCTTACCTTCAAACTCCACTCGATCAGATCAGAAACTGCGAAACAAGTCACGTTACTTTTCCAGTCCGAGTCAAAGTGGGCCGAGGGCCTTGTAACTTGGGCTATTTGGGCTGGTACTGTTCACATAAACAGTACCACAGACGTGTAAACAGTAACTAGGAATAGTACCACATCCCTTTTCGTTAGATAAGTGTGGCTTCCCCCTCCCCTATTTAAGGAGGCCACACCCCTTTAGTTTTCCTTGGGTTTTTCTTAAGAGATTATTCTGCTTAGCAGTTTCGCCACATGTTCGGTTGAGGAACCCCAACTTGTGAACTTAAATATTATTCGCAATACAGATTGCATCTTTTACTCTCTTGCTCGTGTTCTCGATTTGCTTGCAGGAGATAGCCTTCTTGGAGAGGTCAACCGTGTTCGACACGGTTGATAACCAACGAAGTAGTGGTGTAGTGATTGCGAGGGGTTCGATCTGTTTTGGTCAGAGCCTTTGGATTATCAACGTCGAGTTCTCCACAATCGACTTATCAGTACCTCTCGGAAGATTGGGCCATCGTCACATCTATGTCCGTGCTGCCGGCACCCTCTGACTCTCGTGAGTCTTGGCAATGCAGCTTTCTCCGCTTTTGTCCGCTGTGCCGACTTTAACCTCACCTCTTGCCGTGTGTAGGGGTTCGCCTGGAGGACGCGGAGCACGCGGTGAACGTGTTCCTTGGGCCGTACACGGCCAGGGAGCATGAGTTGCGCACAGCTGCGACCGCGGAGGTAGAGTTGGGGCAGATAAACCGCGCCTGCGATGCCCTGGGCATTCTCGTGCCGGAGCGCGCCCCCCGGCCCCGAGTCAGCCTCGCCATCCGGGTGATGGTGCCAGAGGGAAGAAGGCATCGTCTCGTGGGAAGGCTCGAACTCCAGTGGCTACGTCCAGCGCGAGGGCTGCCGTCGCTCCCGCCGATGCGGCGGGCGCTGAGTCCGATTCTGCGAAGTACGCTGATTCGGGCCTGGAGGCGGGCGCGGATGACGAAGGCGGGTCAGCTCTGGGTTCCGCCTGGGACCGAGGGTGCGCCATGGACGATCGAGAGGGGGAGGCGTCGTCGCCCGCGGTTGTCGCCGAGGTGGGGCTGACGTCTGCCGGCAACACAGGGGCGGAGTCCTCGCTTGCAGCGACAATAGTGTCGAAGCTGCCCTCTGCGGGTGCTGATGGTGTGGGGCTTCCGCCCATGGTGCCTGTCGAAGCGGAGGTGCCTCCCGCGGAGGTTACTATGGTGGGGCCCCCGCCCGTGAGCGTTGTTGCGGTGAAGCCCCCTCCTGCGGCGGTTGCCGAGGTGAGGTCCTAGCCTTCATCGCCCAAGGCGAAGTGGCCACGCCTATGATCCCCTCCTCACCGGACTTCGAGGGGGTTTGTCGTGGCGGTCCATGTCGGGAGCTTGTGGGACTCGGACTCTGACGCCGAAGCTTTCAGGTCCAGTGGCCCCCGGGCCCCCCTCGGGCCATGGCGACCGGGGCGCGGGAGCCGCCGGTGTCTGGCCTTGATGCGGATACTCGCCGGCCCCCAAGGCCGGCATCGTCCGAGGGGGCTTGCACCCCTGCTATCCCCTCCGAGGCTGGGGGGACGCCCCGGCGAAGTCCGCCTTCCGCCGCCAAAGGTAGACCTCCTTGGCATGTCTTGGCGTAGCGTTGCGGTGTGCTTATAGGACTCTAACCGGCGCGTCATCTTGCAGCGGCACTCATCTCGGAGGATGGGCGATCCCCAGGGCGCGGGACGTTCCTTTGAGAGGGGGGTCCGACGCTCCCGAGACTGCTAATGCAAACATCACGCGCCTAGGCTTGGCAGACTTTGTCCCTCCGCCGGAGGCGCTAGGGGCGTGGCGTGGGATCATGAATGAGGCACCACAATCGTTGATCAGCAGGTGCTACTAACCTACGGGACGGAGTGCCTTGGGGACGCGCTGAAGGAACGCGCGTAGGCTACGATAGCAGAAAATAAAAAATTTCTACCGCGCACACCAGGACATCATGCTAAGGAGGGATAATAGATCGTTACCACTAGACGCGCAGCGCAGCGGAAGAAGAGTTGGAGAAGCCGATCCAACCACGCGCGTCGAGGTAGTAGTGGAAGTAGCCGATCGTCCCGAACAGATCGTCTCCTCCACGCGATCAACCACACCACGAGCAGATCCAATCTGTAGATTGTTGATGCCGATCAATGCCGCAACGAGCAGCGCCTCCACCGGTACCCACACGTCCGGGGTTGGAACGCCGATCGCGAGTGTACCAGCACTCGCGAGCGGCTAGGGTTTGGCTCGGAAGGTGGCGGCTAGGGTTTTGCTCGGGAGGAACAGAAGCGTGCATCCCTCAGCCCCCCCGCCTCCATATATATAGACCTCCTCACTTGGGCCTCGTGGACCGAGGCCCAATAGGAGTCTATCCGGATCTCTATCCGAATTGAGCCCACATCCGAATCACATTCGAATTAGTGTTCCAACCCGTTAAGTGTGCGACCCTGTAGGTTCACGCCTTTCCGGTCACCCTGTTAATAGCGGCCTCTAGCAAGACATATTAACCCCAAAGTATACGTAAAGATCATATCGGCTGAACCTGTAATGTTCTCATGTACGAATCCCTTTGCCTCACGATATAGATTAAGCTCAAGGCGAGACTTGTGTCATCCTCTTAATAGCTCAATCACTCTCTCGATTCCGTGATGGATTATAAACTCGTGATTGACTCCTCAATCACCTTGGCATGGCCATGCACTTTCATAATCCATTACATCGAGGGGCCCAGAGATATCTCTCCCATAAGGAGGGGCAAATTCTATCTTGATCATTCACATCCCACTACATGTTTCATGGCAAACCCAAAGACTACTTTTATGACTACACAGTTACGGAGTAGTGTTTAGTAGTCCCAAAATAAGCTACTACGCATGTTGGGAACCATGATGATCTCAAGTCTAAGGATTCCACATAAACACTACTTGAGACCAACTGATGACACATGGAATCTCTGGAGTGTCTCATGGCGGGTCTATCCAACATATGTTCACTAACACATGTCTATATTATTGATTTGGTATCTCCATACCATGATCCATGAGACATGATCATCAATCAATACATATGCTGATCTTTGAATCATATTTGTTCCTCATATGATATATAATCAGGGATCATTTAGAAATAGCAACATTTTGACATTAAGAGTCTCATGAATAAGTCACATACTCATTGATCAATAATGATAATGTCTATTTCAAGTAACAAACTAATGCATCATAAACATAGTATGTGATATATATAACATCTCCATGTTGCCTCTAGGGCATATCACTAACAGTCTCCCACTTGCACTAGATTCAACCATGTAGGTATCTAATACCCATTGCCCTAGTGTGAGCCTCATGCTTTGGCTGGGGAAGCGGCTTTGTCAACGGATCTGCAATGTTCAAATCCGTTTGAACTTTGCATATCTTCACATCGCCTCTCTCCACAATCTCGCGAATGAGATGAAATCGCCGTAGAATGTGCTTGGACTTCTGGTGCGATCTGGGCTCCTTGGCTTGCGCAATGGCCCCACTATTGTCACAGTAGAGGTCCATTGGGCTGGAGGCACTAGCCACCACACCAAGCTCAGAAACAAATTTCTTGATCCAAACAGCCTCTTTAGCAGCTTCAGAAGCTACTATGTACTCGGCTTCTGTTGTAGAATCAGCAACCATCTCCTGCTTGGAACTCATCCAGCTCACCGCACCGCCGTTCAGGGAGAATACAAATCCAGATTGCGATCTGAAATCGTCTTTGTCAGTTTGGAAGCTAGCATCGGTGTAACCATTTACAACGAGCTCTTCCTCACCCCCATAGACGAGGAACACATCTTTAGTTCTTCTCAAGTACTTCAAGATGTTCTTTACGGCAATCCAGTGACTTTCACCTGGATCTGATTGGTATCTACTTGTAGTACTTAAAGCATACGAGACATCTGGACGTGTACAAAGCATGGCATACATAATGGACCCCATAGCCGAAGCATATGGAATCGCATTCATTTTATCCCGCTCATCAGGTGTACTAGGACACTGACTCTTGCTAAGATTTATACCATGTGACATAGGTAGGAAGCCTTTCTTTGAATCCTGCATGTTGAACCTTTTCAACACCTTGTCAATGTACATATCTTGGCTTAATCCAATTAGCCTTCTTGATCTATCCCTATAGATCTTGATGCCCAGAATATATGCCGCCTCTCCTAAGTCTTTCATAGAGAAACTATTTTTCAATGAAGACTTAACAGATTCAAGCATAGGAATGTCATTTCCGATCAGTAATATGTCATCCACATATAAGACCAGAAACACGAGTGCGCTCCCACTAGCCTTTTTGTAAACACAAGGTTCTTCTTCGTTCTTGATGAAACCAAACCCTTTGATTACTTCATCAAAACGAATGTTCCAACTCCAAGATGCCTGCTTTAATCCATAAATGGATCTTTGCAGCTTGCATATCTTTCCAACTGATTGCGGATCGACAAAACCCGTGGGCTGTGTCATGAACACATCCTCACTCAGATTTCCATTAAGGAAAGCTGTTTTGACATCCATTTGCCATATTTCATAGTCGAAATATGCAGCAATCGCTAGAATGATCCGAATAGACTTTAGCATTGCGACAGGCGAAAAAGTTTCATCATAATCAACACCTTGAATTTGTTTGAAACCTTTGGCCACCAATCGCGCTTTATAGATGTGAACAATTCCATCTATGTCTATCTTTTTCTTGAAAATCCATTTGCACTCAATCGTTTTAACACCATCAGGTGGATCAACCAAGTTCCAAACTTGATTACTGTGCATGGATTCAATTTCGGATCTCATGGCTTCAAGCCATTTCTCAGAGTCTGGTCCCACCATCGCTTCTTCATAGGTCTTAGGCTCATCGTTGTCTAACAACAATATGTCCCGTTGTTGAGTAGTCAAGAACATGTACCTCTCAGGTGCACGACGTGACCTCTCTGACCTACGTGGTGCCGGTGTGTCCACAACAGGTTCTTCAACAGTTTGTTCATCCTGTTGTGGTTCTGTAGGAGCTGAAACGTTTTCAGGTGTTTCTCGAATTTCTTCAAGTTGCACCGTGCTCCCACTATCCCTTCTTGAGAGAAACTCTTTCTCTAAGAAGACACCATGCCGGGCGACAAACAATTTGCCTTCTCCTTGATTATAGAAGTAATATCCTTTTGTTTCCTTAGGATACCCGATAAAGAAGCATTTATCAGATTTAGGAGTGAGCTTATCAGATTGTAAACGTTTTACATAAGCCTCACATCCCCAAATCTTAAGAAAAGACAAGCTAGGACGTTGTCCTGTCCACATCTCATATGGTGTCTTTTCTACTGATTTTGATGGAACCCTGTTTAGTGTGAAAGCGGCTGTTTCAAGAGCGTACCCCCAAAAGGACAACGGAAGATCAGTTTGGCTCATCATGGAGCGCACCATATCTAATAAGGTGCGATTTCTCCGTTCAGATACCCCATTCCATTGAGGTGTTCCTGGCGGAGTCAATTGTGGAACAATTCCACAATCCTTCAGATGATTGCCAAACTCATGGCTCAAATACTCGCCTCCACGATCAGATCGTAGAAACTTGATTGTCTTGCCTAAATGATTTTGCACTTCATTTTGGAATTCTTTGAACTTTTCAAAGGATTCAGACTTATGCTTCATTAGGTAGACATACCCATATCTACTAAAGTCATCAGTAAAAGTTATGAAGTACTGAAAGCCACCTCTGGCTATTGAGCTCATTGGTCCACATACATCGGAATGTACGAGTGCCAATAAGTCACTTGCCCGTTCACCTTGACCGGTGAAAGGTGCCTTTGTCATATTCCCAAGTAAATAAGATTCGCATGTCTCAAATGATTCAAAATCAAATGAGTGCAGAATACCATCTCTGTGGAGCTTCTCCATGCGTTTCTCATTTATGTGACCTAAGCGACAGTGCCAAATAAACGTGGGATTAAAATCATTCGAACGTTGCCTCTTTGCATTAATGTTATAGACCGGTGACTCTTCAAGAGTAAGAACATATAACCCATTCACCAATGGAGTATGATAATAGAACATATCTTTGAAATAAAGAGAACAACCATTGTTCATAGATCTAAAGTCATAACCTTCTGCTTGCAAACATGAAGCAGAAATAATGTTCTTGGAAAGAGATGGAACACAATAACAATTATTCAATTCCAAAACTAATCCTGAAGGTAAAGACAATGGCATGGTGCCAATAGCCACTGCAACAACTTTTGCTCCATTGCCAACGCGAAGATCCACTTCGCTCCTCCTCAAACTTCTACTTATTCTTAGCCCCTGCAATGATTTGCAAATGTGAGCAACCGATCCGGTATCAAATACCCAAGAATCAGTGGATGAAGTAGCAAGATTGATCTCTAAAACATTTATACCTGGAGAGGAAGTCGTACTTCCCTTCTTCTTCTCAAGATCCTCCAAGTACTTTGGGCAGTTCCTTTTCCAATGACCTGATTGCTTACAGTAGTAACAATCTGCATTAGGAGCAGCGCCCTTCTTGACTTGCTTGGCCTTAGAACTGCTCGCGATCTCATCGGGAGCTAACTTTCATTTGACCGCGCCTTTCTTGACATTGGGCTTGCCCTTGCCTTTCTGCATCATCATCACATGATTGCTGCTTTTCTTAATGCTTTCCTCGGCAGCTTTTAGCATCCCATGCAACTCTGCCAAGGTCTTATCCATGTTGTTCATGTGATAGTTCAGTATGAATGGCTCAAAGCTCGAGGGGAGCGACCGGAGAATCACATCAGTAGCCAACTCTTGGCTAAGGGGAAAACCAAGCTTTTCCAGACTCTCAATGTAGCCAATCATCTTAATCACATGAGGGCCGACGGGATTCCCTTCTGCAAGCCTGCACGCAAACAAGGACTTTGAAGTGTTGAACCTCTCAGCCCTTGCTTGGTTCTCAAACATACCACGCAACCCCACAATGATATTGTAGGCATCTGTGTTCTCATATTGCTTCTGAAGCTCAGAGGACATTGTGGCAAGCATGAGACAGCTCACATCAAGGCAATCATTCGTTTGTTTCTCATAAGCTCTCCGTGCAGCCGCAGTAGCAATATCAGGCAAGTCATCAGGATAAGGAGACTCAAGGACATACTCCTTGCGCTCTTGCTTGAGAACAATTCTCAAGTTGCGATACCAATCCATAAAGTTCGTTCCATTGAGTTTTTATTTCTCAAGAATAGATCGCAAATTAAAAGAACTGGATGCGGCATTAGTTGACATGATCTACAACAAAGAATATGCAAAGTTTAGCACTATGTTTATGTTCATCTTTTATTAAACTATTTAACAAAAGACTCCGACTATGTGTTTTGCAACAAAACTCCCTCTAAGTTACATAGTGGGTCAAGATCCTCATTTCACTAATTCCTAGTGAGCTTTGGCATCACGGCTAGAAAACTAGTGACATGGCTAAGCAACACCTTGCTAATCACATCCCTATGTGACTCTTGCTTGTTGGGTGACATCAATATGCCCCGGCCCCAACCTATGCCCCAAGGTCCAAAACTGTTTTGATAACCTTGTTAAGTAAACCAAATGCTTCCGCATGTAGATGTCCGACATCTACCCCAAATAATGATGATAACCGACGGCAGTCTACTTTGGTAGACCTACCATGCGGTGTTCATTATCTTTTGGTGCAACATATGGAAGGGCATGAACACCTAATTTTATGAGGGATTCTATCCTACCAAAGCAACATATCATTGCATAAGAATGAGATAGATAATATCACAGATAAACACATTTAACTGTGAAGTAGTATGGCCCAAAAAATGGTGATCTCCATCTCCATGTAGGTGTAGACGATCTCCATCCTCCACGTCACTCCTTTAGGCCACCATGCTTGAAAGCTTGTAACCTCAAAACTAGGCTACTACCTATAATAGCTAGAAATTGAAGATTACAAAGATAGATTCAAGCATTAAGGTCGACACGCAGGTCGTTAAATACAATATAGACAGCTAACAATAGCTGAAATAATCATGACACGCGGGCCATGAACGATAGTTACATGCATCACATACATCTCATACATTCCAATAAGATATAGGGCCATACTATTCACATCATTCCCTGCAAAAAACAAGTTAGACGTAGAATCGCATTCTACCTAACGATGTGAACCCATGACGCTATACCCTACGAAATTTACAGATCCAATCTATGAAATCGCAATGGAAAAACTATTCGGCACAACCACCTTATGCCGATCCGAGACATTCTCTAGGAAGCTAGTTTTTCCACTGGGCCGAGGCCATCAGATCCGTAACCTACTAGTATTCGACATAACCACCTTATGCTGATCCGAGACATTCTCTAGGACACTAGTTTTTTTTCATTGGCCCGAGGCTATCAGATTCATATCCTACTAGTATTCGACATAACCACCTTATGCCGATCCGAGACAATCTCTAGGGCACTAGTAGTGATACAATCTGCGCCTCATCTAACCCCGATTCACCGATTGATCTCATCAATCCGTGCTACCATCGATTCATCACATGAACCGATTGATCTAGACTGTAATAGATCCAATCTACTACAACCGCATATCAACATATGCGCTGATCCAGATCGCAAACTAAGCAAGATGGCTCTGATACCACTAAAGGAACGCGCGTAGGCTACGATAGCAGAAAATAAAAATTTCTACCGCGCACACCAGGACATCATGCTAAGGAGGGATAATAGATCGTTACCACTAGACGCGCAGCGCAGCGGAAGAAGAGTTGGAGAAGCCGATCCAACCACGCGCATCGAGGTAGTAGTGGAAGTAGCCAATCGTCCCGAACAGATCGTCTCCTCCAGCGATCAACCACACCACGAGCAGATCCAATCTGTAGATTGTTGATGCCGATCAACGCCGCAACGAGCAGCGCCTCCACCGGTATCCACACGTCCGGGGCTGGAACGCCGATCGCGAGTGTACCAGCACTCGCGAGCGGCTAGGGTTTGGCTCGGGAGGTGGCGGCTAGGGTTTTTCTCGGGAGGAACAGAAGCGTGCATCCCTCAGCCGCCCTGCCTCCATATATATAGACCTCCTCACTTGGGCCTCGTGGACCGAGGCCCAATAGGAGTCTATCCGGATCTCTATCCGAATTGAGCCCACATCCGAATCACATTCGAATTAGTGTTCCAACCATTAAGTGTGCGACCCTGTAGGTTCACGTATACTTGGTCGCAACCCGGAAACGCCTTTCCGGTCACCCTGTTAATAGCGGCCTCTAGCAAGACATATTAACCCCAAAGTATACGTAAAGATCATATCGGCTGAACCTGTAATGTTCTCATGTACGAATCCCTTTGCCTCACAATATAGATTAAGCTCAAGGCGAGACCTGTGTCATCCTCTTAATAGCTCAATCACTCTCTCGATTCCGTGATGGATTATAAACTCGTGATTGACTCCTCAATCACCTTGGCATGACCATGCACTTTCATAATCCATTACATCGAGGGGCCCAAAGATATCTCTCCCATAAGGAGGAGCAAATTCTATCTTGATCATTCACATCCCACTACATGTTTCATGGCAAACCCAAAGACTACTTTTATGACTACCCAGTTACGGAGTAGTGTTTAGTAGTCCCAAAATAAGCTACTACGCATGTTGGGAACCATGATGATCTCAAGTCTAAGGATTCCACATAAACACTACTTGAGACCAACTGATGACACATGGAATCTCTGCAGTGTCTCATGGCGGGTCTATCCAACATATGTTCACTAACACATGTCCATATTATTGATTTGGTATCTCCATACCATGATCCATGAGACATGATCATCAATCAATACATATGCTGATCTTTGAATCATATTTGTTCCTCATATGATATATAATCAGGGATCATTTAGAAATAGCAACATTTTGACATTAAGAGTCTCATGAATAAGTCACATACTCATTGATCAATAATGATAATGTCTATTTCAAGGAACAAACTAATGCATCATAAACATAGTATGTGATATATATAACATCTCCATGTTGCCTCTAGGGCATATCACTAACACGCGCTGGAGGTGTCGGGAGTGAGGGTGAGTACCTGACCTCGTGATGGCATGTAACCGTGTCGAGGTTTGCTGACCACTTTGTTGCGCAAACTCTCGTCTTGGACCAGGTGCTGCAGGCAGCTCACGCCCACGAGCAAGGGGCACTAGATGACCGGTTGCGGGCCGCCGAAGAGGCCCTGAGCGTAGCCACGGGGACGCACTCCGCCAAGGATGACCGCATCCGCCGCTTAGAAGCAGAGTGCGCGGAGGCAAGGTCGTGCACTAAAGCGCTCATGGCGGCCACGCGGTTATCGGCCATCGAGGCAGCACGGCGAGAAGTTGCAGAGGAGCGGAATGGCCTACTCCAGCAAATCTCCACACTAGAGAAGGAGAAAAGTGAACTTGTCGTGTCTCTAGCGGAGCAGGACCGGACCCTGGGCGACGCTTCGGTGGCTGCGTGGGATGCCATGCTGGCCCTGGAGGTCACCCTTGAGGACCTTATCGCCGAAGTGCCGCCCCGCTCCTTCGGGCCCGAGGAGCTGTCGCGGACGCTCCGGCGTATCGGGGATGCAGCCAACCTCGCACGCAGCGCCGCAACCTCCTTCGGCAACCACTACTCATACGTGACGTCGAGCTTAGTGTGCGCGCTCCTGCGGCTCCGGGGCTGCCGACACGTCGATAGGCTAGCCGACCCTCAACTGGAGATGCTGGTCGGGGCCGGAGTAATGTCCGTGTAGGACCGAAATGGCGACAGAGGGGGGTGAATGTCGATCTTTAAAAAATCATCCCCAACAAGTATCTTCTTCTCCAACAGCTATGGAAGCTATGAAGGTAGAAGACCAGAGCTCACAAGAAAACCCAACAGCATAAAAGACACAAAACCAGAGAGCAGCGAACAAGATAAATCAAACCGGGAAAAATCTGCCTTCAGGCGGTAGTACCGGAGTGATATTAGCGGTAGTACCGCATGAGCAGTAGTACCGGCGTGATATCTGCGGTAGTACCGCTGGAGCGGCAGTTCCGGGATTAGTACCGCACAAGCAAGAAAAGATAAACGCTGAAGCTCAGAAATCTGCTGCTCGCGGTAGTACCGGAGTGAACCAAGCGGTAGTACCGCTGGAGCGGTAGTACCGCTGCTCGGGCGGTAGTACCGCACAATAGGCAGACAGCAGGGTTTCAGGCTGAAAGAAATGGAACTTCGGATTTTTGGCTAAAATGAGGGATTGCTCTCAATCTCTTCGATCCAAAGTCTTACTACAACATACCAAATAGTAAGGGGACCCTGAGAAACAAGAGAAACAAACCGAGAAACAGGAATTTCAGATTATGGAGTAAAAATCTGAATTCTTGCATGACCCGAGCCAAAAATCAAATTGCTTCCAAACCTTTGATCCTATGGCCAAGAGATTTTGCAGAAATGTTAGCAATAGCCATAGGACTCTCCATGCCAAATCTCAGCCCAACTTGCAAAGGGAAACAAGAAATGCTCAAAAACCCTAGAAGGGCAAAAGAAGAACAGAGCAACCCAAAAAGCCAAATCTGAGATTAAAAGGGGTTAGCTCTAGGGAAACTTGATCAAATGATCTTGAGGCACTATCCCATCAAAGAGCAACTCATTTTGGGCCTTCCCAGCAAACACGAACTCAAAACACAGAAAATCAAGAATTTGCTTAAAAGGGAAGAACGAAGAACAAAGAGCACGGGAGGAGATATAAACTTCAGATTTTCATTCCAATTAAACAAAAGGTACAAAGAACTACGTCCCCATACGCATGGACATTCGGAGGAATGATTACATGACTCTCAAACCAACCTCTCCCTCTCAATCCTCAAGAACACCAAGAACTACATGGTTCTTGGGAGGAACACACACAGAGAGTAACGAAGGAGACAACCTCTATCTCACACACCCACTCTCAACCACTAAAGAGCAAAGGAGAAACCACCTCCAAAGCCTCTTTTGACTCACTAAACCCTAACTCTCTCTTGAATCCATGAGGAGGCATGCAGTCCCTCCTCTCCTTTTATAGCCCATGGCTAACGGGTCTCCAACCCGTTACGCCGGCTAAATCCAACGGAGCCTGCTCCCACTTGTGCAGCCTTGCGAATTTCCCGATTCGCCCCTCCTGCACCTTCCGGGAAGCTTCCGCGCTCCTTGTCCTGCAAGCCACGCGGCTTCGCCGTCTTCAGCACACCTAGACCGTTCTGACCTCAGCGCCACCTGCGCCTAGTCCAGTCCACCGTGCCTTGCCACGACTCCACCTCGAGTCCACGTCGTCTTCGACACATCCCGACCGTTCTGACCTCAGCGCCACCTGCGCCTAGTCCGGTCCTCCGTGTCTCGCCACGACTCCACTCGATGTCCTACAGCCACACAGACAAGAAACACGTCAAATAGCACCGCTCGATACATGAAAGCGTAAATAGCACAAACACGTCATACTCACGCATGACGAAGTCCAAACCTGTCGAAACATTAGAATATGCATCCTAAACCCATACGACCAAGTTTGACCAAACCGACCGAAACCGTTGCAGCACGCAACGACATGGTCCAAACCACCCAAACCAAACTCGACTAACCTAAACCCTTGTCAATTACTCATCACTCTCATGGGGTCACGACCTCATGGTCTCTCAATCTCCCCCTTGATGAGTATATTGACAAACTCAGAAAAAGCATGAAGTTGAGTTTGATGAGAAGAGTCCAACATGGTCCACAAGAAGAGAAAGAAGCTAATGACCATGTCGACAGAAGGAACACTAGAGCAACAACAGAAAGAGCAAATTTTTCTCCAAAGCTCTAAGATGTTCCCAAATGACTTTTCCTCCTCTATTCTTTTTCTTCTCTATTCTCCCCCTTTTGGCAATAAACACATCAAGATGCAAGGAAGAGAAAATGATATGCCAAAGGATGAAAATGGCTAAAGTTTGTTTATTTTAAGCATTTAGAGCCATGAGAATTATCCATAATGACCATAATGAACTACACCAAGCCATAACTCAATAAAAGGCTATCTAGATCATGACAGGATATGTATATCCTAGCTAGAGCACATAGATGACGAACTGAAATGTAATGCATTGTATGAGCATGTCAAGTCATCAATAAGCAAAGTCTAACTAGAGATATCCAAGGATGATGCAGGCCATATCAATAAGCTAAGCGGAACAAAGAAGCTAATATTGAGTCCAAATAGAGTGTTATAAGCTCAAGATTGAAACATTGGTTAAATACTTGATTCTTTTTGTAGCTTAAGCAAATTGAGCACATAAAACATTTTCTTTTTAAGGTTCATGGTCGTTTCCAACCCAAATTTTTGTTATGTGCTAGATCTCAAGCCTTATGCGACTACTCCAAGCAAGAAGCTTAAGAAGATAGTCTAGGTCATCCAAAACTCCCCCTGAGTTCATGCCTAGTGCAATGGCAAGCCGTCTCATGAGAAAGAATTGGTGAAATCAGTTTTTTCGCACAAAAGAGATCTTTTTACCTTTTAAACAAGTTGTACTAACTTATGAATCATCAAGAGACGAAAATAGCTTAATCTAAAGCTCAACAAAGATTCAACGCTCAATTAAGCCTATTTGACATGGCATGAATCATAAAAGGATAGCTCAAGAAAGACTGGACTCAAATGCTAGCATGACAAGTTTTAATTCAAGTTGAGCAATTTTAAGTAACTCATCATGACAAAAGCTAGTCTACACATATGAAGTCATGATAAATCTAGCATATAAGCACAAGTCATGGCAAGGTGTAAAGCATTGTAAACATGTCATAACAGGATAATAATCAAGGCTCAATGTAGTTATATTACAATGCAGAATGCTAGAAATGCAGAAAATCCAGCTCCCCCTCAACATTAGATGCAACTTTCAGTTCAAGTTGAGTTATGTCAATATTAAGCTTCAGAAGTTCCCAAATGAACTCCCCAGAACTAAGGCAATAAAAACGAGAAGTTGGCAAAGAAAATCCAAACGGGCAGTCCTTAAAGCATAGATAAGATATAGAGACAACTATGGCTCAAACTGACTCTCATCTACCCCATATGACTCTAGGACTATCAGCTGACCGTCTAGCACACACACTAGAGAGCAAACACGTACTCTATCTACCCGAGGGTGGCCCAACCCTCGCTAGAACCTACAAGCAGTGAGAAAGCTCAACCTAGTGAGATAAGAAACAGCTAATATGCAGCACCCTGGAAGCACAAGATAAGAGCTTAATGCACGGTGATGATGGCCTGCGGTCCGGGGAGCTTAATGCATAGGATGCCGTGATGCGGCACTGCTCCGAAGAAATTGAGGGATGGCCGTCCCAATATGGCGTTGTAAGGGTACGGGATGTCGACGACGTCGAAGGTGGGGTCCTCGTTCCTCACGTTGTCATCCTGGCAAATGGAGACCTTGAGGCATATTTGGCCCAGCGCCCGTAGGGGTTGACCCCCAAAGCCCTGCAATGGGATCCCCGACGGGCCCAATCGACTTTGGGGGATCCCCATCTGGTCGAAGGCCGCTGCGAATAGAATGTTCGCGAAGCTTCCTCCATCGACCAGGACACGCCTAACGTCGCATCCTGCGATGGTGACCTGGATGACCAAGGGGTCTTGGTGGGGGAACTCTATGCCCTCAGCATCGGCCGGCGTGAATGTGATTTTGTGCCGCGCCCAGTCCGGTGGTACCTGCACCGGGTATGCTGCCACATGGTGCGGTCTCCTCGCATTGGCCTTCTGCTACCGCGCCGAGGTGAACTCCAGCTGCAGGAGGCCCTCCCGAGATTGTTGTACATGGGCCTGAATTCGTAGGGGACCCTCTTAGGGTGGCATCCCTTGGCTCTGGATCCGCATGGGGTCTTCCAGGGGTTGCTGGACGTGAGCCACGACGGGCGGACGTGCCTCAAGGTTTCTGTCCCTGGCGACGCTCTGTCGGAGTGCTGCGATGGTGGTGCACGCACGCGTGTCGTGGGTGCTGCGACCATGGACCTTGCATCATTGCCCATGGTGCTGGTCGTTGTAGTCCCCGCGGGTTCTATCGTCGCAGCCCCAACCGCGCCCCCGCCCCCGCCCCCAGCGTCCCCTACCGCCGTGACCGGCGGGGGTGCTATCTTCAGAGCCGCCCTCGATGTCGAAGACATAACGGGGTCTCTGGGACTTCTGTTGGCCACGTTTGGGCTTGTCACCCGGCGAATCCTTGTGCTGGGCATCCTTGCGCTCGGAGGCGTCCTTCAATGGCTCCGACTTGTGTTTGCCTTTCGAGGAGCCCTCCTTCGGCGAACCCTCGTTCTTCATTGATCCCTCCGCCTGATTGGTGTCGGAGTCATCACCCTGTCGCCGCCGCGCGTCCTCTTTCGCTCTGGCGTACTCTTCCATCTTGTCGAAGAGCTTCGCCACTATCTTAATTGGCTTCCTCACGTTGTATTCGGCCAGCGGCCCCGGGCGAAGACCCTGTACTGCTGCATTGATGATGGTTGTTTTGTTGACATCTTTGACCTGGCAGCGTACCTTCACGAAGTGTTTGAAGTAGTCCCGGAGCTTCTCCGAGGGTTTTTGCTTGACTGCGAAGAGCTGATCTGCGTCGACCCGCTCGACGTAGTTCCCCTGGAAGTTGTTATAGAGGCGGTCGCGGATCTGCTCCCAGGCGTAGATGGAGTTTGGCTCTATGGTAAAGAACCAAGAGAGCGCCACCCCCTGCAATGCGAGGGGGAGTCCCTTCGCCTTCGTGGTGTCATCTCCGCCAGTGGCTTCGATGGCGGTCTCGTACACGTGCACAAACTCCCGAGAGTCCGTGTCGCCCTTGTACGATTCGATGACGCTGGGGAACTTGAAGTCCTCCAGCCACGCCGCCTGCTGCAGGCCGGCCGAGAGCGGGGACTCCGGATCGACACGTTGCAGTGGCACGCGGCTGGAGGTGGGAGCATCGGGCTATCCGCTCGTTCCGGAGTGGGCTCCGGTGCGACCGCCGGTGGGTTCTGCTGGCTCCGAGCCTCTTGCATATCCCGCACAGCCCCGCGGAGATCCGCCAATTCCTGGTGGAACGCGTTGAGGGCCGCCAGCATGGCGTTTTCCACCGCAGGTGTGGCCGAGGCAACCGGTGCGCCCGGTTGCACGGCCGGAGCGGCGGCGACCACGGCTTGCGCTCCTTGGTTGTCTTCTGCGCCGGTGCGACGGACTCCGGAGTCGACGACAGGGCCTGCATTGCTGCCGGGGCCACTCGCCATCGCGGCGGGACTACCTGTCATGCGTGGTGCGGATGGATTACCTGTCATACGCGGAGCGGCGTCTACCATCGTGGCGGTGGTGGCGGGGTCGGCCGCCGTGGCATGAGCGCCGATGTTCGTGCCGCCCGTGTCGCCCTCCTAGCCTATGATTGCCGATGCCGAGGTCCTCGTGTTGACGCGGGACCTCATTGCACCCACCTTCTTCTTCGCCACCGACGATGAAGCTTTTTTCGGTGCCATCCTTCTTCGGATCTTGAGGCTTCTCTTGTCCTCCCCATGGACGGCGCCAACTGTTGTGGTTACAAACCAAACAGAGAGAGAGAGATGTGGTAGTGGAGAGTTAGGTGAGCTATGCTCAGGGTCTCTCCCCTATGGCCTGTGCTGTGTGTGTGTGTGTGTCTATATATATATATATATATATATATATATATATATATATATATATATATATATATATATATATATATATATATATGGGGAGTGCTTTTACAATTATACCTGTTGTGGCTACGGGCCAAACAGAGAGAGAGATGGTAGTGGAGAGTGATGAAGATGAGTATAATGGCCTGCCTCCTCCCCATGGCCTGTATTCATATATATATACACATGAGGAGTGCTTTTACAGTTATACCCTTACATCTGGTTATCCCCTCTAGGGGCAGTTATGTCATTACACATGGCCTATTTTGGGCCTTATAATCTCCTACCAGGCCTGCTGGGTTTAGGTGGGGGCCATCCCTACGACAATACCCTTACACTCAAGCATCCCTTTCAGGGGTGTTTATGTCATTATACATGTCCCACTTCTGGCCTTACAACCTTCTAACAGGCCTGCTGGGCTTAGGTGAGGGCCACCCCTACAACAATAATCATCTTGAAGATCTTGGTGTGCACACACATACACCATATCCAAATGAATCTGCCCAACAATCATCACAATTCCCAGAGTCAACTTGTTCTCCTACTTCCACATGACTTATGGACAATTATAGTTCTAAACTAGAACACAAAGTCTAACTCTATCTCTTCTTATCCATAGACTGGGATAAAATCCTATTAAGATTGTAACCGTAAGTAATCTAGAAATTTATAGTCTTCTAAATCACCAAAGCATTTCCCCATTACTCTTAGTAACTTCAACCTCAAATGACTCCTACAACAAAGTTTTAGCATAAGTGGTAGGAAAATCCTCTAATCTGTGGAGTAAAATTTTGGCAATCCAAATAGGCTCAATCATTATAACATCAATAGCTAAGTATAATCTCCACAAACTAAACTTTTAGAAAGATTATAATTCCAAGATAAATACTCACTAAAGATAAAGTCATACTTCTAACAATCCTGCTGGTGGGGCTGCCGATTGCCCTTCCGCCGGTTGGCTCCCCTGCTGATGGGGTATATATAGGGCGCTGGTGCGGCGTTGCTCCTGCGTATATTGTGATAGAAGCTGCTCCCCTGAAATGGGCCCCTGCCGTGCATCAACATTCCTGGGTGACGCTGAGCGGCTTGGGGAATGTTGATGCACAGAAGGAGGTCCATTTTTCTTGGGAGCTTGATCAGCGCCGGTTATCGACAGCCAGCCACGCTTCCTGCCCCCACACCGCGCTTCCGCAGGCGACAGCAAGGTCTGCCCTGTTTTTCTTAACAGGCCTACCTACAGTGGATGTTCCTGATGGAGCCCGCCGGCATTACCTTTTATGTTGATGCACTGTAGGTGGCCTGTTAAGGAAAACGAGGCAGATTTTGCGGGACAAGACCCCCGCCTTTGCGGCGCCCCGCCGAAGTAGACGCGCGCGCGCTCCGTTCCCTACCCTTCGAACGGGTGGCAGCGGAGCTGGCGCCTAGCCGAAGTAGACGCGCGCGCTCCGTCCCCTACCCTTCGAACGGGTGGCAGCGGAGCTGGCGCCTAACCGGAGTAGACGCGCGTGCTCCGTCCCCTACCCTTCGAACGGGTGGCAGCGGAGCTGGCGCCTAGCCGAAGTAGACGCGCACGCGCTCCGTTCCCTACCCTTCGAACGGGTGGCAGCGGAGCTGGCGTCTAGCCGAAGTAGACGCGCGCGCTCCGTTCCCTACCCTTCGAACGGGTGGCAGCGGAGCTGGCGCCTTTGCGTCGCGAACATCGCCACGCGTGCGGTGACTTGAGATCTCGCGATGCGGTCTTGCGCTGTAAAGGTTCCTGTACCGTGCGACCCACCTTGGCGCGCACGGGGCACGCGGTGGCTTATGACTGGTGCGCGTCGGGATGTGGACGGTTGCGTGCTCGCGGCCGCTCGCCCCTTCCCTAGGCAAGGGGGACACGGGGCGGGCGACGAATGGCGCAGCACCGATGCTGTTGTGATCCCCTGGCCCATTAGTGCGCGTTTAATAGCGGCTAGGGGGCGTCGTGCTGTGACGGCCCTTGGCGCTTGTGGTCGTGGCCTTTCAGCTTTGGGTGTGGGGAACAGCGCTGGACGGGCGTTTGTACGACTGCGGTCGTGTCCCGCATGCGGGCCGTCGCGACGCTTCGGTACTGGGGCGAGGTGGCTTAAAGTAGCCCCCGCGACCGCGCCCCCGCAGTTGTACGCCCCCTTCCTGCTTGCGCCGCCTTCCATACTCGCGCAGTATTTTTTGCCACTGGCCTCCTTCCTGGAGAAGCAATGGCGTCTGATGGCAAGCGTGGTCAGGCGGGTGGTGTCTGCGGCATTCGCCGGCGGTCTTCGCTGTTGGAGGTGAAATACGCGCTCCAAGAGCGCGACCCGGCGGCGGCGGACAAGGAGTGGCTGGTGGCGGAGGAGGAAGGCACGTTCTCCGGCGAGCTAGGCCCCTCGCTCGTGACCGAGAAGACGATCCAAGGGCTTCTTCGCACGGGGAAGTTGTCCGAGCGCCAGAAGGTGCGATTGCCCGCCGCCGACGAGACGGGGCCGCATCCCGAGAGGTCGGAGGCGGTCGTGTTCGTTGCCTTTTTCGACGCGGGGCTCCGCATCCCAGCGGCGGATATCGTGGGCGATGTGCTGCGGACCTTCGGGCTGGAGCTGGCGCAACTGACTCCGAACGCCGTGGCCCGGCTCACGGTGTACAGCTGGGCCTTGCGCTCGGGGGCGTGTTGGCCCAGCGCCTCGTTGTTCGCCTACCTTCATGAGGCACGATGCTAGCCCAAGGACCGGAAGAACGGGACGCTGTCGAGCTTCGGTAGCGTCACCTTTATTCTTCGTCCGTCGTGCAAGAAGCTCTTCCCTGCGAACTCAATTCGCGGGAAGTGGGAGTCTTACTGGAGAGCGTGTGGAGAGCGGGAGCGGCCTTGAGTGCACAGGCCGACCGATCGCGTTCAAGCCCTCGCCCGGCCGGACGCTCGATAATGAGGACAGGCGGAGGGCCCAGCAGCTCGTAGGCGTGGCCGCCCGCTTCAACATGCGCGACCTCGCCGAAGAGTACGTGATGTACGGCATGGCACTGCTTGCCCGCGACTGGCGTCTTGCCGCCGAGAGGCGTCGAGATGACAATGTTTCGCCATCGATCTGCTTGCTGCCGGCGCCCTCCTATCTTCGTAAGCCTCGACCGCGTCTCTGCTTTGTTCACGCGAAATGCGTTATATGCTGATGCTATCTCCTTTGCTTCAGGGATTCACTTGGAGGAGGCAGAGCAAGCCGCGCGCGCATTCCTAGGGCCGTACACCGGCAGGGAGCACGAGCAGCGCGCGTCTGCTATCGCCGAGGCGGGGCTGGGGCGAATAAACCGCGTGTGCGAGGCCCTGGGCCTGGCCGTGCCGGACCGTGTCGCTCCAGACGACGGTGCAGCGAAGAAGAAGAAGAAGAAGGTGCCGTCTCGGAAGAGGGGCCGCAGCGGGGCGCCTGCCGTGCTTGGCGCGACAGCTGCTACTGCTGCTGCTAGTGCTCCCGAGGGCGCAGCGGACGCGGAGTCGGACTCGGCGAGGTATGTCGATTCAGGCTTGGGTGGCGCAGACGCCGAAGGCGAGGTGTCTTCGGCGAGCGCCCCGGACGGCGGGTTTACCGCGAGCAGCCGGAGGGGGGAAGTCTCGCCGCCCACCGAAGTCACTGAGGCGGAACTCGTGCGGACTGGCGATGCTGAGGAGGATCCTTTGGCCGTGGCCGCTGTGGTGCCGGAGGCGCCCTCCACGGGGGCGCACGGAGCCATGCTGCCTTTACCGACAGCGGCAGAAACTGAGGTGCCCCTGCGACAATTGCCACCGCGGAACCTTCGCCCCCGTGCGGTGCAGCCGCGGGGGCTTCCCCAGCCACGACTGCGGGGACGGTATCGCTGCTGGCTGCCCCGGCTAAACGGCCGTGTGTGCGGCCGGAGCTCCACCGGACGCCGCGAGGATTCGTCGTGGCCACGGGCGTCAGAAGCTTGTGGGACTCCAGTGCAGGTGCCGGAGACCCTGCGGCATATGCGCCTTCCGCCCGCCTGGCCACGCCGCCCGCCGCGCAGGGACAGCCGTCGCCCGCCCCGAACGCGGAGGCTTATGCCCGCGGCGGGACCATTGCTTCTACGGGGACTTACGCCACCGCCGCCCCGCCCGGGGATGAGGGGGCGAGTCCCCGAGGCCCTCCTTCTGCTACCGAAGGTAGGGTGGCTTAGCTTACTCTGGTGTATTCTTTCATGCCCTGCGGTGCTCACCTGTAGCCTTGTTTGCAGCGCTGCTCATTCCGGAGGGGGAGCACCCGGCGGAACACGGAACCTCCGCGCGCGTAAGCCCCGCGGACTTCGTGCCGCCCCCGGAGACGCTGAGGGCATGGTGCGGGATTGCGAATGACGCGGCCACCAGCGTCGACCCGCAAGTGCTGCAGGCCTACGGGGCGGGGCGCCTCGAAGACGCCTTCGAGGTGTCTGAGGTGAGGGTAAGTACTCATGCTACAACGCCTGTGCTGGCTGGGCTTGCTAAGTCTTTCCCTTCTGCAGACACTTGTGCTGGGGCAGGCTTTGCAAACGGCCTATGCTCGTGACCGAAAGGTGCTCGAGGATAGGCTGCGGGCCGCCGAGGAGGAGCTACGCGAAGCCTCTGGAGCCCGCTCTGTCCAGGATGCCCGCATCCGCCAGTTGGAAGCGGAATGCGCCGAAGCGAGGGCACACGCCGAGGGACTTGTGGCGTCGGCGTGGGAGTCGGTTGCGGAGGCTGCGCAACAGAAGTTTGCGGCGGAGCGGGACGGGCTCCTGGAACAGGTCGCCTCGCTAGAGAAGGAAAAAGGCGAGCTTGCCTTGACTCTAGCGGAGCGTAACCAGACGCTTGGCGACGCCTCGGTGGTTGCGTGGGAGGCCCTGCAGATGCTGGAAGTCCACCTCGAAAGGCTTGTGGCTGGAGTGCCGGACCATGCCTTCGGCCCGGAGTTGCTGCGGGCCCTTCGCTGGATCCATGACACCGCCGCCGTTGCACGCGGGGCTACGACAAACTTTGGCGACCACTGTGCCTATGTGGCGTCGTGCCTGGTGTGCGCCTTCCTTCGGCACCGTGGTTGCACGCACATCGCCGAGCTGGAGAACCCTCAGCTGGAGATGCCCGGCGGGGCCAGAAAGATGTCCGGAGAAGTCCATGCCGTTCGCGGCCCCGTCAAATTCTTCTACGAGTGAATCTGGGACTACACCGGGATAGCCGCCGCGCAGGTCGAGCTTCGGAAGTCCCTTCGTGGTGGTGGGAGCCTCGGCCAATTTCTGAACGAAGTCCCGCGTCGCGACGAGGGCGGCGCTGAGGTCCCGCGGTGCGACGAGGGTGTCGCTGAGGCCTCCGAAGATGCCGAAGGCTCACAGGTGCGGCGCCAACGTGGCTAGGTGTGGGCGTGCGTTGTAACGTCTGCCCCTTAATTGAATGAATAAAGTGCGTGTTTGTTTCACGAACTGATTACTTGCCTTCATCCCGGGCAGCTTCCTTGCTGGGGGCGACTGCTCGCGTCTGGCCTTGTGACCCGGCGGCGCCTTCGACGCTGGCAAAGGGCCGAAGACTCGTTGAACTTTTGGGCAAGCCGGCCTTCTTCGAGCGAGGCCCCAGCTTTAGCGCGTGTTAAGGACGAGCCCGCGGGGTAGTGGCTTAGAACGGCAAGGATGCTGCCGGACCTTTGTACTTGTGTGATTTTTCCGATATTCAGATTTTCTGCCATCTTAAGATATGCGCTGTGTGTTGATGCCACTTCGGATTTACCAGTACGCCATATGCTGCGCGGGGACGGGATCTCCACGCTCGACGCGCGCCGCTGGCGAAGTAGTCGCGCAAGGGTTCCTTAGACCCCAGTCCGTAGACTGGCGTGTGCGGAGGCCTCGCTCCGCTGTGATTAATACTCACGTCCTCCGCCCGCGTTGCGAAACACGTGGGGGGCCTCCGTAGCCTTATTTATACTCCGCAGAGTATGCACAGGGACGAGGTCCCCGGTATGCGCGGAATTCGCGTCTTGTTTAGACTCCGTAGAGTGCAAAGAGAGAACATCCGCGTCTTATTTAGAGTCCGTGGACTAGTGCGTGCGGAGGCGGACCTCGACGCTACGACTTCCTTTATAATCCGGAGACTCGCGCGTGCGGAGGCAGACCTCGACGTTACGTCTTATTTAGAGTCCGTGGACTAGTGCGTGCAGAGGCGGACCTCGACGCTACGACTTCCTTTATAGTCCGGAGACTCGCGCGTGCGGAGGCAGACCTCGACGCTACGTCTTATTTAGAGTCCGTGGACTAGTGCGTGCGGAGGCGGACCTCGACGCTACGACTTCCTTTATAGTCCGGAGACTCGCGCGTGCGGAGGCAGACCTCGACGCTACATCTTATTTAGAGTCCGTGGACTAGTGCGTGCGGAGGCGAACCTCGACGCTACGTCTTATTTAAAGTCCGTAGACTGGTGCGTGCGGAGGCGGACCTCGACGCTACGTCTTATTTAAAGTCCGTAGACTGGTGCGTGCGGAGGCGGACCTCGATGCTACGTCTTATTTAAAGTCCGTAGACTGGTGCGCGCGAGGGCGTCCCCCCGTTGCGTCTTTTGTTTATACTCAGGCCCGTCACCCTTGGCTACGGCGAGTGCACACGCGGACGTGCGACTTCGATTTATACTCAGTCCCGTACCCCTGGCTACGGCGAGTGCACACGCGAACGTGCGTCTTTGTTTATACTCAGGCCCGTCACCTTTGGCTACGGCGAGTGCACACGCGAACGTGCGACTTCGGTTTATACTCAGTCCCGTACCCCTGGCTACGGCGAGTGCACACGCGAACGTGCGTCTTTGTTTATACTCAGGCCCGTCACCTTTGGCTACGGCGAGTGCACATGTGAACGTGCGACTTCGGTTTATACTCAGTCCCGTACCCCTGGCTACGGCGAGTGCACACGCGAACATGCGTCTTTGTTTATACTCAGGCCCGTCACCTTGGCTACGGCGAGTGCACACGCGAACGTGCGTCTTTGTTTATACTCAGGCCCGTCACCTTTGGCTACGGCGAGTGAACACGCGAACGTGCGACCTCGGTTTATACTGCGGGGACGCGCGCGCTGGTCAAGCCTGCGCGTGCCTCCGCCGCGTACTTGCGCGTGATGAAGAAAGATTGGTGGCAAACGGCGATCTTCATTACCTCCCCGTTTGCGCGGGTAAGCAGTTACAGGGGGTGGATATACTAACCGTTTGTCCTTGGTGCGGCCGAAGCCTCTAGTCGCTAGACATCCACAGGGCCCACCAAGGCGCCTCTGAGTGGCCCCGCGGACCCCCACGCTGTGATGCCAGCTCTAAGAGCGCAGTTGGGCTTCGCGACGCGGGTATCTGGTACCTGGCTCGATGCGCCGGGCCATATCCTGGTCGCCTCGGACGGTGATGATGGTCCGAGGACCCGGGATCTTCATGCATAGATAGCCGTGATGTGGTACCGCGCCGAAGGAGTTGAGGATTGGGCGCCCTAATATGGCATTGTAGGGGTACAGAAGGTCGACCACGTCGAAGGTGGCATCTTCGGCCCGCACATTGTCATCTTGGACGAAGGAGACTTGAAGACCTATTTAGCCCAGCGCCCGCAGGGGCTGTCCCCCGAAGCCCTGCAGCGGGATTCCTGAGGGCCCTAGGCGGCTTCGAGGGATCCCCATCTGGTCGAAGGCCGCCGCAAACAATACGTTCGCGGAGCTACCACCGTCCACCAAGGCACGCCCCACGTCGCATCCCGCGATAGTGACCCGGATGACCAGGGGGTCTTGATGAGGGAAGTCCACACCCTGGGCGTCGTCGGGTGTGAATGTAACTTCGTGCTGCGCCCAATCCGGCGGTGCTTGCGCTGGGTATGCCGCCACGTGATGTAGTCTTCGCGCATAGGCCTTCTGCTGCCGTGCTGAGGCGAATTCCAGCGCAGAGCCTCCAGATATGACGTTAATGACCCTGCGGTGGGTTGCCTCCGGGGCCTGCAGCGACAGGAGGCCCACCCGAAGCTGCTGTACATGAGCTTGGATCCGTAAGGGGCCCTCCTGGGGTTGCATCCCTTGCGCCTGTACCTGCATGGGGGCCTCGTACGGGAATTGGACGTGGGCCACCGCAGGCGGACGCGTCTCGGGGTTCCTGTCCCTAGCGACGCTATCGCGGAGCGCCGCGATGGAGGTGCAGGTGCGGGTATCGTGGTTGCCGCGGCCGTCGACTACGCACCACAGTCCCTGGTGCTGGTCGTCGTAATCTCCACGACTTTTATCGTCGCGGCCCCGGCCACGGCGCCCCCGACCGCCTCGGCCCGCGGGAGTGCCCTCGTCGGAACCGCCTTCAATGTCGAGGACGTACCGGTTTGGCCTCGACCTCTGCTGGCCGCGCTTGGGCCGATCGGACGACTCCTTGTGCGAGGCGTCCCTGCGGTCGGGCGTATCCCTGGACGACTCCTGCTTACGTTTTCCCTTCGAAGAACCATCCTTCGACGGATCTTCGGCTTTTGCCGAGGCTCCGGCCTGGTTGGTGTCGGAGTCGTCACCTTGCCTTCGCCGCGCGTCATCTTCCGCCCTGGCGTATTCCTCCATTTTGTCGAAGAGCTTCACCACCGTCTTGATTGGCTTTCGCGCATTGTACTCGGCCATCGGGCCCGGACGAAGGCCCTGTATGGCTGCATTAACGATGGTGGTTTCATTAACGTCTTTCACTTGGCATCGAATCTTGGCGAAGCGTTTGAAGTAGTCCCGGAGCTTCTCCGGGGGTTTTTGCTTCACAGCGAAGAGTTGGTCCGCGTCGACTCGCTCGACATAGTTTCCTTGGAAGTTGTTGTGAAGGCGATTGCGGAGCTGCTCCCACGCGTAGATGGAGCCCGGCTCTATGGTAAAGAACCAAGAGAGCGCCACTCCTTGCAGCGCGAGGGGGAGTCCCTTCGCCTTCGTGGTGTCGTCTCCGCCCGCGGCTTCGATCGCTGTTTCGTACACGCGCACGAACTCACGGGGGTCCGTGTCGCCTTTGTACGGGTCGATGGCGCTAGGAAACTTGAAGTCTTCGGGCCATGCCGCCTGCTGCAGCCCCGCCGAAAGCGGGGACTCCGGATCTACGCGCCGCAGTGGCCCGCGGCTAGACGTGGGGGCTTCGCGACTGTCCGCCCTCTCCGGCGTGGGCTCGGGCGCGATTACTGGCGCGGCCTGCTGGCTCCGAGCCTCTTGCATATCTCGGACGGCTCCGCAGAGGTCACCTAGTTCCCGCTGGAACGCGTTGAGGGCTGCTAGTAGGGCGCTTTCCACCGCAGGTGCTGTCGGGGCCGCCGGAACACCCAGCGGACGGGTCGGTGCAGGGATCATCGCCTCATGATCTCCAGATCCGCCGGATGCTTCATTGCGGCTACCCCCGCCCGCCTGATCCGCGCTGCCGGCGAGGGTGGCGGGGGCTGTCGTTGCAGTGCCAGCGACGGGGTTGGATGTCTTTGTAGCGGCGCTGGCGGGGTCGGTCGTTGTAGCGCCAGCGATGGGGTTGGTTATCGTTGTAGCGGCGCTGGCGGGGTCGGTCGTTGCAGCGCCAGCGTCGACGCCCGCGACCACGACGCCTACGCCGCCGCCAGCTTCTTCGGCGGTCGATGCCGAAGCCCTGGTATTCACACGCCGCTCCGACCCAGCCGTCTTCTTTCCCTTCGCCGCCGCTGATGAAGCTTTTTTCGGTGCCATCCTTCTTCTTCGGTCTTCAGGCTTGTCCTTGTCCTCCCCACGGACGGCGCCAACTGTTGTGGCTACGGGCCAAACAGAGAGAGAGATGGTAGTGGAGAGTGATGAAGATGAGTATAATGGCCTGCCTCCTCCCCATGGCCTGTATTCATATATATATACACATGAGGAGTGCTTTTACAGTTATACCCTTACATCTGGTTATCCCCTCTGGGGGCAGTTATGTCATTACACATGGCCTATTCTGGGCCTTATAATCTCCTACCAGGCCTGCTGGGTTTAGGTGGGGGCCATCCCTGCGACAATACCCTTACACTCAAGCATCCCTTTCAGGGGTGTTTATGTCATTATACATGTCCCACTTCTGGCCTTACAACCTTCTAACAGGCCTGCTGGGCTTAGGTGAGGGCCACCCCTACAACAATAATCATCTTGAAGATCTTGGTGTGCACACACATACACCATATCCAAATGAATCTGCCCAACAATCATCACAATTCCCAGAGTCAACTTGTTCTCCTACTTCCACATGACTTATGGACAATTATAGTTCTAAACTAGAACACAAAGTCTAACTCTATCTCTTCTTATCCATAGACTGGGATAAAATCCTATTAAGATTGTAACCGTAAGTAATCTAGAAATTTATAGTCTTCTAAATCACCAAAGCATTTCCCCATTACTCTTAGTAACTTCAACCTCAAATGACTCCTACAACAAAGTTTTAGCATAAGTGGTAGGAAAATCCTCTAATCTGTGGAGTACAATTTTGGCAATCCAAATAGGCTCAATCATTATAACATCAATAGCTAAGTATAATCTCCACAAACTAAACTTTTAGAAAGATTATAATTCCAAGATAAATACTCACTAAAGATAAAGTCATACTTCTAATAATCCAAAAATCCTCATCACTCAAATAGCTACCACATTGATCAAATTACTTCACCAATATTAGATCTCATTAAACCATACCATCCAATTTTGCCTACAAAATCCAACAACTTCCACAGTCAAAATATTCTACTTAATTGATCATAATTCTAAACTTTTGATATCCCCAAAAAATTCATAATATATACCAACATATCATTATTCACTATCCACTAGGAATTCTACTAGCAACTATAATATGATCACTTTACTCCAAAAAATAATCTTCCTCTGAAGTCAATTTCTCCACAATTATAGTATAACATCAAATCATACTCCTATGCACTCAAACAACTTGGCACTTGATACCTTATAAGATTGTATACTTAATCACTGCTAGCCAATTGGCACAATAAACCCTAAAGGACTTCATAACACAAATTAGCTATTTGCTTCACAAGAAAAAAACAAATAGCAGGCAATAATAACAAATTTAGAAGATCAAGAAAACGATAGCAACTTGCAACAAGCAAAACCCCAAGGAAAATGATCAAATAGCAAGCACGTTTTTATCTCTTTTCAAGACAAGATTTTGTAAACCTCTTATAAACCATGGAAATTCTCCAACACTTCACTAAAGTAATTTTTTATGCAAAATAAAATACAACAACCTCATAGGTCATGAACCCAGGAGCTCATGAGCACAAAAACTCCAAAACAACTCATTTAAATGACACCACGAAAGATGACCAAATTCGCTTACTTCTAAAAGAATCACCACTATCCCCAATTAGCCTTTATGAAAACTCTTAACAAAGATCATCAGAATCTACTACTCCATCATAAAAATCTCTAAAAGTCTCAAATTGCTTCATACTATTTTATCATTTCATCCTCAAACTTAGAATGCACCTAGACTTCGCGATCTTACTACAATAACCACTCTACTCTAGAAGATATCTTGTGCATAAATCAAAATGTTCTACCAAAATCATTTTATGAATCATCAACTATCCCCCAACAATTCCACAAGCATATAAACATAAGACACTTATTAAAATCCAATAACTCGACTCTCTAGTGGTTACGTATACCAAATCGTAGCATGTAATAATTGCACTTCAAAGGTTTCTGCTAACAATTAGTATTATCATGAAACCTAATTGCTACCCTACTTCTATTTGAACCACATATTCAACTATTCCACCTTGCATAATCCCACTAAAACTTCCTTAATCATAATCTTATTTCAATCAAAATCTTTCAAAACATTATAACACATTTCATCCAATTACTCTAGCTAAAATAACTATCCCAACTCCTCCCATATAAATTCTAGATCCGTCGATATTCTAATATTTTTTCTTTGAACCCCTTTGCACACAATTGCAACAATTAATCATACTAAGAAATGGATCTAGCAATTCAATATGATCAACAATATCCATAGTAGGGGTACGTCTAAACGTAATGTCCACCAAGACAATAATTCAATATTTTCTTAATTTATCCATCCTAAACAATTAGATCGATCCATTGAGACCTAAATAATTCAATATATTCAACAAACTTTGGTAGATTATGCAATCTTAATGATCATCCATCATTACTTCATACTTCTTTTATAATCCATTAATTTCCTATTAGAAAAAAGCATAGTCTTAATCACCATTGATCATGGAACAACTCCAAGGCACCTAGAAATTTAATACATATCTCTCCGAGGAATGTTAATTAGAATGAACTATACACCATGTCATCTACAACACTTAGTCTCCCCTACACATTGTCACTTGGTTCCTATGATTATGACATCTTGTCTACGCATCGAAATGATATCACAAAAGAGCTCAAATTCACTTCTTCATAAAAAGGGGCGTTTAACTTCAACCACTCAAAATATTCGAAAAACCACATAGGTTTAAAATTTCCTCATGAAAACAAACTTGCAAAAGACATTTTGCATCACCCACAACATCGAATAAATAACCAAATCATCTTCCTCAATAAAATAGTAGAACATCCATAAAAAGAATAACCTTGCAAGTTAGTAACTTTCATAAGCAGCAAGAATAGCTCAACATTTAGAAAAACAACAATTTTTTCATGAAACACGATAGTGAATGAAAGTACGTTGCTAAACTGTAAATAACTAACTAATGAAAACTCATAGAAAGAATCATAGCTCACCCACAGAATGAAAACAACCATTAGAAACTCATCCTCAATGATTGTGACTAAGGTTACCCAAGGGACACTTATCATCACACATGCCCCATGTACAATGGCACCTCCTGGCCATCCCACAACCACAACCACGACCTCTATCTCTCGATATCAGTCTCCATCTCAATGAACCAACCATCCAACACAAACATAAGCAACAACTTAACATTCATTAATAATTATACAACTAATAAAAGCATAAATACAATGTATAACCTAGTCCCATCCTACTGTGTACCAGTATATCAAATTTTTAGTTTTAATTATCCTAAATCAAATTTTAGCATTTGAGTTTTCCTAAGTCATTTTATTATTAGGATTATTGGTTTCATTTTATTACCAAACCTATGTCAAATTTTGGTTGATTAACAAGTTAGTTATTAGTTTGCTCACCATGAACCTAACATCTACTTTGATACCAACTGTCACCTACAAGCATTACAAACAACTAGGCTTCAAGATTAAACCTTAAACGTAATAATGACCAAAATTTCAGCAACACGGTAAACTATAAACTAAATTTAATATAAACCAACAATAACTAAGATGAATTAAGTAAAGCATCAAGCAACAACATTATGAACTATAAAGACTAGGGGGAACCATAAATTATCTAATCAATACTATAGAAACTACTAATTTATTCATGCTCATAAATGATAAGTTACACGTGGAGTGAAGAACTACAAGTATGCAATAAACTATATTTTACATCTAGGGGTGCAAACGGGTCGGATTCGGACGGATATTGTTGTTACCATATCCTAACCCATATTTTTTCTCCGGATTCGGTACCAATCGGATTCAGTGCCGGATCGGTCGGGATTAACCCGTTTATAAGGAATGCATGCAGTACAGCAAATGGAGTAGGAGGACGTACTGTCAAGAACTTGATGTTACTACTTAATTGCTGATGTGGAAGATTTTATTTTACCATTGCAAAAGAAAATGAAACATCAAATAGTAGCACTAACCTGAAATCAAACTTGAAGACGTATCGGATTCGGACGGATATTGCTGTTACCAAATCCTAACCCATATTTTTTCTCCGGATTCGGTACCAATCGGATTCGGTGCCGGATCGGTCGGGATTAACCTGACCCGTTTGCACCCCTATTTACATCCACCCAAGCATGTTTCCTTTAACGTTCACCTAAAAACAACAAATAAGTATGGATGAGTATACGACTCAGCAACTACAAAGCAGAACATTAAATGAATCAACATCATTTTAACAACTTATATCCATTTACAATTAACTCTATTTTCACATCTTATTCTTAACAATTCTCATTCACATGTCTCAATATCTCATCTCTCTTTTCAAGATTGCAATGCAATACACATGCCTTCTTCATAGCTCATACCAGTATAGCGAAGGATGCATCCGTCGATGTCACCCTTTACCTCCATCCCGTGGATATGCCTACCAAAGTTTGTCTTTTCCTCCATCACGTGGAGGTACCCATATCTATGGGTCTTACTCAAGAGTACATCGGAATACTCAAATAGCTTTACTCACAGCTATTGACTTTTCCACTATCCTAGCTCGTAATGCATATGTCATGTCATGAAGGCCATTTTTCATCATTTTATCACATATCATAATTATCATCAAATTAATATCATACTGAACAAAAATATAATCAAAATTATATTATGACATGAATAATTTAATAATAGTGAGCAATTATTAATTATCATCTACCATTCTACTAAGCATTTGCCTTTATAATTGCAAAGACCAGTTTGATTCGGAGATGACAATATAACCGAAGCTACTCCTCCTACATAAATTACCCATTCTTAATATAGGCTATAACATGGTAAGGCAACAAATAAATAACAACACTCCAACACGCTCCCCAAATCCACAACTTCCCCCCTTTATCGGAAGTTAACCCCTGCTATCTCGGCACTAAAATTATCATAACTTTCAATTCCCATATTGAAACATGGCAAACCATACCAGTTATGGAATCTATACAAAATTTTGTACAACTTCCTAGTTGATCAAATGTCCATATTAAATCACTTAATGCCTTGTTTTTAACCCAAAAGATAGATCTATCATCTTCTGAATAGTAGGCTTAATATTTTATATATTTTAATCTACATATGCAAATATATTGGACTATGATATTTTTTGAAACTACATGAAATTTTCTACACTTTCTAGTTGTGTGCAAAATTCAATTCTGGCATAAAATCAATCATATTAATAATTTCCTAGACTACATCTAGTAGCAACCCGGTACCAAATAGTAGCCTCCCAAAATTCATAATTTCTACTTTACTTATCTAAAAATTGTGTTCTTGGACTTTCATTACTACAAACACTGTCATCACAAATGGTTCAAAACCATCATCACAAACAGTTCCTGAACCGTCTGTATTTATGTGTCAATAATAGTAGGTGGTTATCACAGATGGCTCCCACACCGTCTGTGATAACTTACAATACAGACGATTTTTCAGAAAAACCGTCTGTGATACTGAACTATCATAGACGGTTTTTAATAAAAACCATGTGTGATATGAGTGATATGACAGACGGTTTTTTAATAACCGTCTGTGATATGGTGTATATCACAGACGGTTTGAAACTTCGAACCGTCTGCGATATGAACCATATCACATATGGTTAATAATAAAAATCGTCTATGATATCATTCATATCACAGATGGTTTGGAACACCGAACCATCTATGATAGCTATTTCAGCAATGATTTTATTTGATGTTTTTCGGCTAGCCTTAGGATATGCTAGCCATACCCTCTGAAAATAAGCAAGATCACGTATATAGCACATGACAATCATTACATAAATCACACAGATGAATGAAACAACACAAGCAGATCATATACATATATATAGGGCCTGTTCTTTTTGGCTGCGGCTTGTGGCTTTTGGCTACGGCTTGTGACTTTTGGGCTGTTTGTACGAGAGATTACAGAGTAACAGAAACTCACGTGCGGTTTTTGCCGGTATAAATGAAGTCAGTAAAGTATGTACTACAATTAACTAGTAGACCCTATCTTGAAAAAATACTCCGTTTAAAAGCTAGTTACTGTAGAAAAGCCGAAAAGCAGCTTTTAGAAGCTGAAAAGAACAGGGCCTAGTATGACAATCGTTACACAGATCTCACAAATGAATTAAATTGAATGAATTGTTTGATTACAATTGAATCCAATGTTTCAACATCTAATCACCATTGCCGGGATGGAAATCTCCAGTCTTGTTTATGACCTCTGCTAGCAAGAATTGGAAGAGGTTTTCCACGAATTTTGACGAGTTTGTCAAGATCAAATGACTTTCGTCAAAGTCCACCCAATGTCGCTAGAAGTAATGTTAAGTCATTAATTAGCATGTGTGTATATATATACATATATATAATCAAAAAATAATAATTATTGAAAGTTTGACAAACCTCTGGATCATTTATCTTACTGTCTATGATTATCTTTGTATGGTGGCAAACGTAGAATCCACATACGTTGCCCTGTAGCTGCTGGTGGCACTGCAAAAATATAATTATATACATAGGTATTGTCAATTCTAGAGGCATTATAATAAAGTCTGATATAGGATTGTTGTGTTGTAGTGGGTACCAGAAATCACGTCCTGTGTCGCAATGTGTCACTGGATTCCTTGTATCTCCCTCTCAGGGCAATATAAGTGGTAAACGACCTACTTGATTCCAAAAAAGTTAGCCTCGGCCATTGCAAATGAAAGAAAGATTACAATAGAGTTATGTATGGAGGAAATAAGTTTACCTATTAATTGCTTCTTGCACACGAGTGAAGTCGTGATTGCTCCTAAGTAGGGAATCAAGGTATATTACCTTGCTCCACTTTGGTACAATCACAATCAAAATCCAGTGAGACCTAGTCATGTGTGTCACCATAGTGATTAATCCTAAGTTCATGTTGCATATAAAGTATAAATGAAAGTTGTGTGGCAACTAGCGAAGCACTTACCCTTGGTTGAAGGGTACCATAATGTACTCCTTGTAATTGTGAGCAATCAATCCTCTCATTATGTAATATTGGACGAAGGATGCATTTTCATTAATGGATTGCTCAGAGATCAAGTGTGGGTCGAGGAAACCCACCGGTTATCGCCGTCGCCGGACTTGTTGGATCATGTATCTATACATAAGGAAAGAGTAATGACATTTATCGGTATGACGTGAACGTAGAACTTCATTGTATAGTACACTTACAGTGTTCAGCATCGTAAAAGTGAGGCATCGAGTTCGTTGAGGTTGAATAATACGAATAAGTCTTCAAATGTCACGACGAAGTAGCCCGAGTCATGGAGGAAATGCACCTCCGTGTATCTCACAATGAATCAACTGTGCCGATTTGGCTTCATGTTGGACCTCTGCATGTACCAGGTATGCAATGTATTGCAAACCAGACCAAGCCGGGGTAATTGTGACTCGAGGACCAACGTCACTCCGAGAACGAAATTCTATGGCTCGGGATGTGCCTTAATTTTCTTCGATTGAGTCTTAGAGCCTCGCTCATGATATATTTTCGGAGGCGTCTCCATGGGAGCTGATGCAACAAGCTTCAGAACCGGAGCTGGAGGTAGAGCCACCGGAGCCAATGTGACAGGTCCAGGGCAATGTTTCTCTTGGGCCACTAGATGTGGAGATCATGGCACAGACGAGTCGAGGGCGATGTCCCTCTTGGGCCACTAGATGGATGTGTGGACGACATCCCCTATGTCGTAATCTCTTTGTTTGGGGGCTTCTCAAGAGGGACGATCTTGAAAACATCATTAATCATGTCCACTTGAACCTTCATGAAACCGGTCTCTACTTGTAGACTATGCACCAGTGTCCCTGACAGCCATGGATACGCCATCCCCTGCCAAGCGTCAATGGGAATGGAGCCAACAAGCCTGACTCTGAGGATGCAAGGCGTGGGCTCCTACATAACGATACAAGATGAGCTAAGGCGTCCACCAGATATATCTATGTAGCATTCTAAAGAGGTACATTACCTGGATGTCGTCGATAGGTAAGTGGGCGTCGCTATGTTCAGTAATTGGTATGGACTTACAGCTACTTCGACGTTGAGGGGGACTAGGTACCACATTAACGGGGGTGGGTTGCGTTTGGTTGCGGACTTGTCTTAGTTCTTCCCTCAATGAATCTATCTCTCCTTGAAGTGAGGCAGTCTACTCTTAAAGTGAGGTAGATAGTTATTCCTCAAGTTGTGCACGAAGCTCCTATTTTATTTGTTTATTGCGATAGGCCTTGGATCTCTTCCTACTCCTATATGTCTCGGAGTCATTTGGGAATCTGTGCCTCCAAGATATATAAACCCCCAAGCCTCGTGTGCAACCTGGATGCTCCTTGTTTCCCAGGGCCTGTGATAGTATATCTCTCTCCATATATTCTTGAAAGGAGTCTCGAGAAGATTCGGTAGTCAATGATTGCTGCAATACGCAATCATGTTATTTTTGAACCCATGAAGTTCAAGAGATACTAACAACTATGTGGTTTAACATATCTTACCAGGCATTGGGACACCTCCTCGTCTACGGGGTTTTTGAAAGAGACACCCGAAGACATGGTTGATGACCTCGCTCTTAACCTGTAACGCCCTAGGGTCCAAACCGGCTCAGACCTAACCATATTCTGGATAGGCCACACACACGTAGCAACCCGCTTGCGCTTTCGTCCTCGCTTCGCGCAAAACGGTTAACCGGGGGTGCTACCATTGGAACTCCTAGGCTTATATGTAAGTGCTTCTCAAGGTAAGCTAGCAAGGTGGGACTAACCTAGAAATTCATGTGCACACACACATGGGCCAACATGGGCCGGGGTGTCACATACACCCCTCCTCAAAGGACTTGACGTCTTCGTCGGACCAACATACCCCACACCGGGGCAAATGATAAGGATCTCCCCTCTTGGCACATGTCCGTGCGTTCAGTGTCAGCACATATACCATGCCATGTGTCTACTCCGGGCCCACACGCGCCATGCGCCATATGCCCGCGCCCCTGACCCGCACGTGCCCATGTAACCGCGAGAGTCGGCTCTGATACCATTTGTAATGCCCTAGGGTCCAAACCAGCTTAGACCTAACCACATTCTGGATAGGCCACGCACACGTAGCAACCCGCTTGCGATTTCGTCCTCGCTTTGCGCAAAACGGTTAACCGGGGGTGCTACCATTGGAACTCCTAGGCTTATATGTAAGTGCTTCTCAAGGTAAGCTAGCAAGGTGGGATTAACCTAGAAATTCATGTGTACACACACATGGGCCAACATGGGCCGGGGTGTCACATAACCAGTTTTGACCGCGCTTGTTTACGATCCCAGCAAATGGAGGGGAGGCCTCCGATCGGATTGTGACCTCGTCCTGCATCCTCCACTGTAGGATTTTACCTGCGTACCCAGCAGTGATGAGTCTGTGAGGGTGAGTGCTTTGTGGCTGGAGAGCCTTCTACGCCGCACTTTGTTGTTCAAGGTCATTGTCTTCATTTGCACAAAGGCCTCCAATGTTTCCAGTGACACGAAAGGATACCTCGTGAAGGGCGTGAGATCCTTGGCCACATACTGTGTGACAAGAGTGCTCTTAAAGTTATTCCTTGCTTTTTTCCATTGCGAGGAGCACCTACCATTGCACGAGTCCCTGTACTTCTGCTAGGATCATGAATGAATTTGTAATTTCCTCCCATAGTTGATTTTTCTTATCCTTTGCCAAATCTTTCCAACTTGCTATGGTGAAGGGGACCTGTTGCCTTCCAATTATCCCGCAGGTAGTCCGAAATGATGCTGCTACTTTCTTAAGTTGCAGAGGGACCCTCTAGCCTTTTCGATACTCCTCAGCCACCCTTAGTTATCCCAAACTTGGGAGCATAAGACCCAGATGACGACGACGATGACGACTGTGTGGACGCCATCTCCCTTCTAAGAAAAAACTAACTGCAGTGAGCTATGGGTGTAAACAAAGTTCTATGAATCAAATTACACACACCAGTGTCTCAAGTTCATTGAACCTGACACACTGGAGTGTGTAACTTGCTTCATGCCCTTTGGCATGAGTTGTTCATCCACACGCTCTCGGTATAGTCTAAGCAGTGCAGATAGCCTTTGGCTCCTTTTGTACTCAACCCTGATAGGTTACCAAGGGCAGAAAAATCATGAATGGTGCAGAACAACATGACGCATAAGTGAAGTTCTTTCATTTGTCTGCATCCCATACATATACCTCTTCATTCCATAGTATTGCAAGATCTTCCACCAATGGTATTAGGTACACATCAATATCATTCCCAGGTTATCTTCGGCCCTTGGATAAGTAGTGATATCAAAATATACTTTCGCTTCATACACAACCAAGGAGGAAGGTTGTACATATACAGAGTCACGGGCCAGATGCTATGTCGGCTGCTTATGTTACCAAAAAGATTCATTCCATCTGTATTCAATCCAAACCTTATATTTCTCGATTCCACACCAAAATATACAAACATCCCATCGATGTTCCTTCACTGGGCAGAATCAGCAACGTGTCTTATCATTCTGCCTTTATTACGCTGCTCTCAGTGCCAACGCATCAAACTTGCATCCTTGCAGTTTGTAAATAAATGCTTCAAATGGGGAATTACAGGAAGATACCACAACACCTTAGTAGGAGGTCCTTGCTTCACCTCGATGCCCTTCCCATCATTAGAGTCATTTTTACGCTTGTATCGGGATGCTTTGGACACCGGACAAACATGTAAGTTAGCATACTTTTTACGGTACAGGATACAATAATTCGGACATGCATGTATTCTTTTTACTTCCATTCTCAATGGACAAAGAATCTTTTTGGCTTGATAGGTGGTTCTCGGCAACACATTTCCCTTTGGAAGCATGTGTGCTAGGAGACCTAACAATCTGTGAAACTCTTGTCGGACCAACCATTGCTTGCCTTCAATTTCAGCAATTCTAGAACTGATGACAACATCATGTATTGTGGCTTGCAGCCCAGAAACAAAGATTTGTCTGAGTCTTCCATCAAGCCCTCGAATTTACCAGACTCTCTCTCACTATAGTTTCCTTCTGCATCACGTAGCATCTGATCCAGATTGTCATCCTACGACTTATCCTCATGATCGAAAACACAGTTTACAACTGGTATATCGTTGTCTCCCTCGACGATGTCATAACTACCTTTTTATGTAATCTTCTCTTCACCGTGACTGGTCCAACATTTGTACCCCTTTCTGAAACCCCTTCGAATCAAGTGAGCTTTGATCTGCTCTGAGTTGCTAAACATCTTTGGATTATCACAATCAATACATGGACAGTACATAAATTTCATCCCCTTCTTCAACATATCTAGCTTGGCTGCTTTTCTAAAAATAGATACGCCATTAATATACTCTTCACTCACACGGTTCTCAACGTACATCAAGCTTCGGTCCATCTACGCTACACATGTAACAAATGGGTGTCAAAAACACTTATTAGCGCTAGTGTAGCAAATCAGACTAGCTATACTTAATTACACATGACATCTATATTAGGTAGCTAGCTAGCTAGCCACTTATTCATGACACAATAATTTAAGGAAGAATATATTGAAGTAAACTAGGAGTACTTACCCATTCTAAAATTGAGCAAAGTACCATTATCTTTCTAAACCTAGCTAGCTAGATCTAAACAAAAACTTAGCCATCATCTCTTTCAATTACAAGGCATATAAGTTATTAGAAGCAATTGAGTACTACCTCTGATCACTAAGAAGACGTATATAGATCTACAAGCGATATGTTTTCACCAAACTCCCCAAAGCCGACCGCCTCACTCCACTGATGCAGCGCAATGAAAACAGATATGTGTCGAGACCACGTACGCCCGGTATTTAATAGCATAGATTATCCCAGACGGTTCCAACCACAAACGGTCTGTGATACCAGTATTATCACAGACCGTTCGTATTAATAACTGTCTGTGATAATTCACAAACGGTTATTCATACAAACCGTCTGTGATGTCCGCAATATCACAGACGGTTTGTTACAAGAACCATCTATGATGTCCACAATATCAAAAACGGTTTTTTACATGAACCATCTGTGATGTCCGGAACTTTCACAGACAGTTATTAACACGAACCATCTGTGATGTCTGACTTATCACAGACGATTCGTGTTAAGAACCGTCTGTGAAAATTCACAGACAGTTATTAACACGAACAGTCTGTGATGTCTCAATTATTACAAACGGTTCGTGTTAATAACCGTCTGTGAAACTATCACAGACGGTTGCTAGTATAAACTGTCTATGATAGTTTAAGCACAGAGGTTCTGTATCCGTACAAAACTGAAAAAATATATGTCCTGGTATATTTTATATTTTAGAGGGTAGGGAGCGTTAAGTTTGTGGTATCCGAGGACCAAACGCAACCACCGTCCAACAGTCCAAAAGGTGCTGCATGCATAGACTCGTCAGGATGAGCCCCATCGAGGCATGCTGTTAATGAGGCGTCTGGGCCCATGTCCGTGCACGGTAGAACTCCAGCAAACGGGGGTCCAGAATTTAATTAACCTGCAGATCAAGGAACCCTAGAGATTAATTCCTGCCAGATACTCATGTCCGTGCACGGTATCTAGATCTATCAATGATGCCATCTATCTACCGTGCGTGTACCCTGCTGTGCCGAGACACGCATGCGCATGCAACCCGAGCTTGGCCAGACGACCCATGAGGCCCGGCAGGAAGTTATTGCACCCCACCGACGCATGATAATGGCCGCAGCAGGGGCACTACCTCAAATCATGCACTTTGCTAGTACTGCCTCGTTGCCGAATTTGCTGGGAAAAGGTTTTATGTAATGTTATGGTCTCTAAAACATAATTTTCACCACTGGTTTCTATTAAATATGTTAATAAAATCTAATAACATTATAATGCTACGAAAGTAGTTTTCCAAGACAAACCAATGACATATCATTTTCACTTATCTAATCTAAATATTCATTGAAATATCGATAACCAAAATTATAAAGTTTGACTGCATGTATACTAAAACTTTACTCTTTTATGGCAGGAGGAAGTAGTTAGTAAGAGTGTTTACTCCTAATTAATAATGTCAAAAAATGATGAAGAGAGAGGGACGATAAATACTGTTATTGGGGGATCGGACTCTAAACAAGGGAGAAGGAAAATAAATGCAGTAAAAAAGGAAAGATCAAATTTGCATAAACACCTTATATTTCCCAATGGATGGAGCGAGAGACAGTCCTTATGCATGGGTCAGCTAAAACTTAAAAGGTTTCTTTAGTATATGGGCCTGTTTGGGACTGCTCCGCTCCAGATTTTTCAGCTCTGCTCTCAAGTTCGCTAACCAAACAGGTCTAACTCCAAAAACTCCGCTCCAGAAAAAAGTTGGAGTTAGAGGCCAACTCCACGTTTTTTGTGGAGCTCCTCAAGGGGTACTCCAGAATCAAAAGTTTTCAAACTCCTCGTGGAGTTGGTGAAAAATTACCCACCACTGCCATTACACAAAATTCTCTCCTCCACCCGCCCGCACGACTCGCCCCCCCCCCCCCCCCGCGCAGCCCCTTCTCCGCCCTCCCACCTGCGCGACTCCGCCCGTTCTCCTTCCTCCCACCCGTGCGCCGCCGGTCTTCTCCGCCCCCCACCCCACCAGCGCGCCGCCTCTTCTCCGCCCCCCACCCGCGCCGCCCCTCTTCTCCGCCCCCACCCGCGCCGCCCCTCTTCTCCTCCCCCCACCAGCGCGCCGCCTCTTCTCCGCCCCCACCCGCGCCGCCCCTTTTCTCCGCCCCCACCCGTGCCGCCCCTCTTCTCCGCCCCCACCCGCGCCGCCCCTCTTCTCCGCCCCACCCGCGCCTGAGATGGACAGATCCGAAGATGCTGGGGCGGGCGGCCAGTGGCCAGGGGCGGGCGGCCAGCGGCCAGGCCCCGCAGGCCAAGCTATGGCTGCTGCTGGCCAGCCTGCAGCCGCCCAGGCCACTGCCAGCCATGCCACGGCCAGCGAAGAAGCTGCAGGTAGGAAGCGTGCAGCGCCGGCGAAGAAGAAAAAGGATGATCTGGTATGCTTGCATGCAAATTTGTATTGCCAATGTGCTGACAAGTTTAAAGGTTTGCTGCGAATGCTTGTGGGCGTATGTGTTTGCTCTATGATGATCATAGTCCATAACTGAGTGTGATCTTGTTAGAGGAATCGAATTTGAGCCCTATTGTTGATGTTACTGTCATCTTGTTGGGAATGCTCTGTGATGATCATAGTCCATAACTGAGTGTGATCTTGTTAGAGGAATCGAATTTGAGCCCTATTGTTGATATTACTGTCATCTTGTTGGGAATGCTCTGTGATGATCATAGTCCATAACTGAGTGTGATCTTGTTAGAGGAATTTCAGCTTTACTGATGCTCTGTGATAAGCATGCAACCCTATTGCTCTACCGCTGCAGCCCTATTGCTGTCTTCGGTCTGGGCACTGGCATCAACACTGGCATCAACACTGGCATTTGTAGTCATTTTGGTTTAAACTACTCTCTAGTTATCTATGGACAATTATTTGTATTCGAATGATGGACTTTGTTAATTATATATCATGCACGTTGCAATTTATGGGACAAAAGGATGGAATTATTTGACCAAAATATTTGTTTTTTGGTTTTCTCGAATAAATTAATTGCGACTATAATATTTTACATCATATTTCAATTGGCAAAAAAATATTCAGTTACATATGCTCCGCACACATCAAAATATACACCAAACATCATTCAGGGGCATATTGGACCTTTCTCAGGGAAACCTCACATTCCTGGAGTTGGAGTTAGACTGCGTGCCAAACAGGACCACCTGCTCCAGGAACTCCACAGTGGAGCTGCTCCATGGTGGAGTTGGTGGAGCAGAGCTGGAAAATCTAGAGTGGAGCAGTCCCAAACAGGCCCTATATATAGAACGCCTTATATAAATGAACAATATCAAGAAAAAAAGGACACTATATTTTCAACGGAGGTAGTAATTTTATCAGTTTTGCTATTGCACAGGCGACTGAAATTTTTTTATCTTTCAGTCACCTGAAATTGCACTCTCAATCAACTGAAATTGCAGTCTCCCTCCAAAAAAACATCTGCAACTTCAGGTGATTCAGAGTGCAACTTCAGGTGACCTGAAATTGCACTCTCAATCAACTAAAATTGCAGCCCCCCTCCAAAAAAACATGTGCAACTTCAGGTGATTCAAAGTGCAACTTTAGGTGACTGAAAGATAAAAAAATTTCAGTCGACTGTGCAATAGTCTATCCCTAATTTTATTCCCTAAGGACTGGTAGCTGAAAGGTTACGCAGGGGAAGCATGAATCGACCGGTGGGCATATAAAGTGGTATAAACAGCTGCTGTTTATTATATTTTTTTATATCGATTGTATATAGAATTATAGTCAACCTAGTTCTCTATCCTTTTTCTCTTTCATCTATCTTAATAAAATTTCTATATCATACCTTTTACAGACAATTTATATATCTTATTATACATACCCTTAAACTAGTAGATGTGTGTGCTCTCTGCATGGAGAGCATCCCCCTGCAGCCATTAACCCTACCTCCTCCCTTTATGACGCTCATCATGCACGCACGGCAGTCAATTCAATTCCCTGCCTGCCTGCCTTTATCCTGAGCTCTCTGCCCCCGTCGATTACTTCTCTATTCGTTTCTTTTTTTAGTGGGTCTGACTGTAGAGGACAAAAACTTAGGACCCGTCCGGAACGTTCAAATTTCCTCCGATTTCTATGTTCTAAACGCATTAAGAGCCATTAATTGATCTTGATTACTTTCTCGGTTTTTTCTTACCTGACCTTTTTATTGTTTATCGTTTTCTATATGTAATTTTGACCACTATTTTTATAACTTTACACTAATATATAATAATAAAATTATAATATTATAAAAAATATTTTTAACAATAAATTTAATGATAGATTTTTCGTATAGCTAGTTTAGATGGTTTTAAATCTATTATCTGTTAAACTTTAAATGGATACTAAAAAATCAAGTAAAAAACTAGACAGAATATTTGGACTAGTCATCAGGTCCGTGCAGATGCACGCGCTACATACACGATAAAAGCAAACTTTTTTATTAAAGAATGTGTTGAAATCATAAATGGAATAGGATTAAACATTAAGGGCCACCTTGTTTTATCATTCCGAGCGGATCAAACTTCACTTCTTCAATCACCATGATAGACTCCCAAACAAACATGATAAGCACTCTAAAAACATTATAATGATCAGTGTTTAATTTTTAGAAATTAAATGTGAACAACTACGTCTGACTTTTTATTTCAAAATTTTTAAATCCTTAAATTTGGAAAACTGATTTAATTTTTCTAATGTATGTTCCCATAATAATTTTATTTGTATGTAACAAAATTATGCACCAAACATTTGAATTCATATATGGCAGCATATTAGGTGGGTCATAGAAATCATTTTGGACTAGTCACCAAATCAACAAGAAAACTTTTGATAATTATCTTAGATGTAGTCTGTGCGGACTGTTGTAGCACCCATTAAAATTTTGATTTCAAAGTCAAAATGTGCTTAAACAAAAAACAAAAGAGAATTTTTCTGTCAATAATAACTTTGGCTCCTTTTGCTTTTCCTTTGGTTTATCTTTTATTAACAATTTATCATTTTTATTACTCTCAACATAGATTGAATTTGAGTTTTAAATATTATGCAAAGGTAGAGTGAAATATGTAATATCCTGAAAATACCTTTTTGAGAATTTATATGTAAATAGCGGAAAGAGGATATGTGAAAATGAGTCCGCGCTGCCAGCTGTGTTCGTCGATAAAACTCCATCCACCGCCTGCAGCAACCCGTTCCCATTTATCCCAGATTGCCACGCGTCGAGCGCTGGCCAGCATCACCGTCGCTTTCGCCAGGGAGAGCAGCGTGGTCACCAGCCAGCAGCACGCCAAAGCTTCGACCGCCATGCCCCAGTTTTCGGTGGAGCCCTGTGCTGCTGCGTCATTCCTGCGCTGATGTGACAACCTCTAGCGTGCCTCGTTGCGTCCTCTACGCCTATTCGCGTGCGGGTGCGTTCGCCTCAATGTTGCCTTGAGCGTGCGGCCAGTGTGTTGCGCACGCCGACGTGAAGGCACTGTCGTGGCCACCTGACAGCACCACGCCACCAAAGGGAAAACCAGAGGTAAAGACATCAAGCAGTAGCCAGGGGAGAAATCAAAGGGATTTAAGGGAAAAGATTAGAGGATTCAGGGAAGGAGAAGAGAGAAAGAGATCATAGATCTGAAATTCTTCACATGGCTAACATCTAGATATTTTCCTTTATTTCACTATTTCAATTAGAGATTAGAAATCAAGATTAGAGAGGGAGATAGCAAGTGTTCATTAGAGGGGTCAAGTAGTAGATTGGTTTAATCTGTTTTATCATTGTACTGTGATTTCGGATATGGTTTGGACGTAATTTGGAAATATTATCTACTAGAAAGTTGTAGAGAACTTCAATAGCTTTCTGTAAAAATTTTTATTCATATCGATCGAATGGATATATTTCGAGTTACAAATTTTGTAATCCTACTGTCTAATAAATTTATCGTGTTTTGGTGGCACGTATTAATATGTAGATTAAAATAGTAAATAAACTAATTTGGGTATTTAGTCTACATGAAAATTACAAGTAATTTCTTAAAGCTTCTAGAAAGCCTAACAACACAATTTTTAGATAAGTACAACAGAAGTTACGAATTTTGGGAGGCTGTTATCCAGTACAAGGTTGTTGTTGGACGCAGTCATTGGAAATCATTAATTTGACTAACTTAATGACAGAATTAAATTTTAAGAATAACTAGGAAATGGTAGGTAACATTCTGTAGATTTTAAAAATATCGTAGTTTAATAGATTTGCATGTGTAGAATAAAAGATATTAAATTATTAAGTGTACTGTTTAGAAGATGACAGATCTATCTTCTGGATTAAAAATACGGATATAGATAATTTAACCTGAACTTGTGACCAGCTAGGAGGTTGTAGAAAATTTTCTCTAGATTCCAGAATTAGTATTTTGATATGGAAATTGAATATTATGATAATTTTAGTACCAGGACTGTGGGATTGACTGTCCAGTAAAGGAGAAGTTGTGGGTTTTAGGACGTATAGGAGCATTGTCATTTATTTGCTATATTTTGTGAAAGTTATGATAATTTTAGTATCAAAACTGCGGGGTTGACTGTCAGGTAAAAAAAGGAAAGTTATGAGTTTGGGGAGTGTATAGGAGCATTATCATTTATTTGTTACCATGTAATACTATTATCTATATTGAGAATGAGTAATTGTTGTAGGAGTAGTGTCAGTTACAGAATGGGGAAAGACCTACTAAGGTAAGCATCCCCACGGGATGAAGGTATATATATATAATTTGATAGTGTCTTAGATTAGTTACAGGGTGACAAATGAGTAAGAGTATGTTCTTTCCTGATATGAATTAATGTACTATGAAAAAGTATGAAGTATTGATGGATGTTCATTAATATTTTTTAATCTGCCAAATTTTGTTTGATACATTGGATGGTCCAGTTCTCAATGGATTATTCTAACCATTTAGGATGGATAAGATAGCGGATGTTGAATTATTGTCTTAGTGGATATTACTCTTAGAAGTACCCCTTCTAAGAATACTTGGTGATCATATTAATTTGCTAGATTCATTTCTTAATATGACTAATTGTTAGAGTTGTATACAAAGAGTTCAAAAATCTGAATATTGGTTGATCTAGAATTTTTATGGGAGGAGTTTTGCATAAGTTACTCTACCTAGAGTGATTGAATGAAATTTCATGAGGAACTCTGGTGGATATAAGATTATGGTTATTGAAGTTTTAGCGGGATTATGCAAATTGAAATAGTGGAATTAGTGGTTGTATATGTCCATACGATAGCTAATCGAAGCAGGATAACAATTAGATTTCACGATAAAGTTAATTATTAACATAAATCATTGGAGTATAATTATTGTGTGCTAAGATTTGGTGTTGAGAATCACAAAAGAGTTGAGTTGCTGGACTTTAATAAGTATCTCATATCTGTGTGCTTGTGGAATTGTTGGATGATAGTTAATGATTGATAAAAGAAATTTGGTGGAATATTTTTATTTGTGTACTAGACATCTTCTGGAGTAAAGAGTTTGTTGTGGTAAGGCTACGAAGTTTGGGTGGACTCTAAGTATGAGAATGAAATGATAAAGTAGTATGAAACAATTTAGAGAGTATTGGAGAGTTTTATGATGGAGTAGTGGATTTTGATGATCTTTGTTAAGGGTTTTAGTAAATTGATAATATCAGGCTTATTCAATAAAGGCATTGTAACATCCTGAAAATTTGAATTTGGGAAATGTGTAGCCCTTGAAATGTTTTGAAATGTATCTTCTCGATATTTGGACTTTAATGGATTTCCTTTGGATTTTGGTTGAGGTTACAACAATTGAAGAAAATTATGAAAAATAAAACTAATAGAAAAATTATAAAGAAAATGTGAAAATAATAGAAATTTATAATTCGAAATCGAATCTAAAAAGATGATACATCAATTAGGGTAGGAGAATAGAAAAAGGGGAAGAGTATAATTTGAATCAAAAATTGAAATTTCACTTTGGGCCTAGTAATAATAATACCAATAATAAAAACAAAAGCAGGTGAATAAATATGTACCATACTAAATAATTAAATAAATACAATGATAATGCTAGTAATAAAGAAATAGATATAAGTAAATAAATAAATGAACAAAATATGTAAATAGATATATATGTTGCACTTTGCACGATCAACCCATAATGGCAAGAAAGGAAGAAATTAAATAGTAGAAGAATGAATTACTTTAAGTATCTTTATGTTCATTGCTTGCTGAAATTAAGCTGTAATAAATTAATAGAATATTTATGGAGTTCCTGTTCTTTATCAAGATGCTAGTCCTATGGTTGTCCTAGAACATATAGTCAATTTTGATTAGTCATGGTCATAATACTTGTTGGTTGTCTATTTTTATTGAAACTGCTTGTGGAAACCTCTGACATAGACAACTGTATAAGGGAGGTCCTGCCGAAATTTTGTGAGATGTAGTTAGTTATCCTTGTTTCATTACTAGTTTGGTAGCATTCCAGGCCATTGCATGGCTGGGGTGTTACAACCATTCTTCCCCTGTTCCGCCGCCACCCACGATCGTTGCCGGCCCAGGCCAAATTGGCTGGGAGACTTGGTTTTCGGGTAGGCGCGGGCGTGAGCAACCCATTTTGGGGATGCTCAGCTCCGGCCGCTGTCTCCTTCGCTGGCGGCGAGCTCGCCATACTTCGACTGGAGGAAAATGCACTGTAGCTGGCCGGTTAGGACATCATTAAGGCTAATGATGGTTGGGACACATGATTAACAGTTAAAGACTTGCCATTAATGCTAATCATGACTAATTAATGTAAACCACTCACTGACAAGTGGGCCCTGTATTTTAATCCAAACAGCAACTGGTCCAACCTATCATATGTACAGAGAAAAGAAAATAAAAATAAAAGAAAAATTAAAAACCTGCTGTGGCTCCACCTGCCAGATATTATTTTTTTCGGATTTATTTAAACTGAGAACTTCAAAAGGGCATAACTTATTCATTTTAACTCCAAATTGAGTGAAACAAATTTCTAAATTCAATATCTATCCAATGGAACCGAAACCATAATTTTTGGAGATCATTTGAATTTTTGTGAGAGTTTTTTTGTTTACTGATTTTTATCCAATTTTTTGTGCAACGTAAAAATAGCATACGAGGCCCAAGAGGAAGAGGCTGAGGCTAAAGCAACTCTCGATAATCAAGACCAAGTCAACTGTGACCAAGGTGAGTCAATATTTTGATCATGTTGAGCCTACATTTTCGACAAATTTACTTTTGTTTAAATTATCAAGCTGCATGCTGTTATTTCATATGCAAATATATATTTGTTTTAAGATTCTAGTTATGTGCCCATTATTTGATTTGCTAGTATTACATCTCCTTTGGAATATTGGAATACTTGAGCCTTGTCACCCTAGCAAAAATTATAACGGTAAAACCTTCAAAAATAAGTCCTTAATTATATGCCATGCTTAGCATTACTTAGATATTCGGGGGCACTAAAATGCCCCAAGCGTCACTTTTAATTATGAACAACTGATTTGGGAAGTTATGGTAGAAATAACTGGTACATTTGGGAATGATTATTTTATGCTCCCAAATACCCCAACTTGCTTAAATATCTGAGCGGATGGTATGGGGGCTGGTGTGTGGTGCAGTGGAAGCACGGTATGTGGTTTGTGGTAGAACCGCCCAGATACCACTAAGAACTGAATCTTATCATGACCTCTTATGTACAACAATACAACCACAAGTCTGTAAAGTGCAACTTGGCTAAGTAAATCTATTGAAACCTCCGGACTCATCTCACTGGTAGTGGAAAGGAGGATAATATTGCAAGGTCAAGGGGAGGCCTAAAGGGACACCGAGAGGAGAGTGAAGCAACCAGTCGTGCTAGCGTTATGGAGAGTGGAGTTCGAATGTGTTAGTATCCGTGGTTACATCCCGCGCAACACATGGGACCCACCGCAAGCGAGAGCAGCCCATAGGGTGAGATGACAACAGGGGTAAGATACTATGAAAAGTTACTGTGACAGTCTACTCAACCACATAACTAAGGAATCGTGTGAGGCAACGAGCGGATTGTCTCTTGTGGGTAAAGTGTACAAATTCTGCAGAGTCAAAAATTATTCGAATAGCCGAACCCACGGTCAAGGGCGGACAACTTAATTAGATATAGTTCTATTTCAAAAACTTTGTGGGTGGAATTGGAAAAATGGAGGGTAGTGGAAAGCCATGATTTGTGTTGCCCTGGGTGTCGCCCCAGTGATATGGTAAGCGGCTATAACACTAAAAGGTTAGCATATGGTGCAAAAACCATGTAACGGTGGATGTTATCTGGATCACTATTATTATTGTACTCTTTCAAGCATTGATAAAAAATTTGTTTTAGTTAAAAACTGCTAGGTCATAGGAAATTTCTAAGTAATCTATTTTAAAAGCAATTGAGGGCAAAACAAAATAACCCGATCCTTTCCTTGATAAGCCATGTATGTTACTTATTGCATTTTGTGTATTGGCTCATAGAGCACGGTGGATCTGTACTCACCCTCGCATTACCAAAATTAGAAACAAGGGATCTAAGATCACTATGCCTACGAGGAAACCCCTGCCACGGATGGAGGAACCAACAAAGGAAACTAGGACGGCTTCTTCGATTTTGGGTCCTAGACAAGTAGACTTTATGGAGATCATGTACATATATATTATCTAAGTAGATATAATATATATTGCACACATTTACCCCTCAGTCGCTTGCTTGTGGATTATGGTCTTACTTTTGCTAATGTTTCCGTTGTTGTCTTTTGTATGTAGATATTTGGCCTGGTCGGCCCTTGTGTAAAACTGTCACCTGACGTAGTGTATTTTAAACTCTGATATGTAATATTATGGTTTATTATGTTTCATGCGATGTATGAGATGATGCAGCAATGTACCTGTGAGCACTATCTACTGATCTAGGGAATAGTGCGGTGTTTCACAGGGGGATTCTGGATTGAAAAATACGGGTCCGATAGGCATACTGGGGATAGTGGTGATTCTTTTAGAAAGAAGAAAATTTGATCATCTTTCGTGTTGTCATTTAGATGAGATGTTTGGAGTTTTCGTGCTTGTGGGCTTTCAGAGTTCACGAATTATGAGGTAGTTGTATTCTTTTTTTTTTGCATCAAGAATAACTTTGGTGAAGTGTTCACATTTCCCTTGGTTTATAAGAGGTTTACGAAATTTCATCTGAAAAAATGTCCTGCTATTTAATTTCTTTTTCCCTTGGGGTTTTGCTTTATGCTAGTTGGTAACATTTTTTGGTCTTCTAAATTTGTTCTTATTGCCTCTTATTTTTCTATTTTAGGGTTTATAGTGGCAACTGACAAGTAGTAATCAAGTACACAATCTTATATGGCACGTGTGCTAAGTTGTTTGGAGTACATAGGAGGATGATTTGTTGTTATAACATCATTTTTGGAGAGAAATTGACTTCATGCAATGGTTATCTTTGGAGCAAAGTGATCAAATTGTAGTTATTAGTATAATCCATAGTGGATAGTGAATAATGATATACTGATATATATTGTGTATTATTTGGGATTATCGAAAGTCCAAATATTTGATCAATTAAGTAGAATGTTATGATTGTGTAAGTTGCTAGATTTTGTAGATGAAATTAGATGGTGTGGGTTAATGAGAATCTAGTATTGGTGAAGTAGTTCAATCGATGTGGTAGTTATTTGAGTGATGAGGATTTTTGGCTTATTATATGGTATGATTTGATCTTTAGTGAATATCTCTCTTAGAGTTAGAATCTTTCAAACATTGGTTGGTGAAGATTATATTCATCTATTGGTATTATAATAATTGAGTATATTTGGATTGCTAGAATTTTGGTCAATAGATTTGAGGATTTCCCTTTCAGTTATATCGAAATTAGATTGTAGGAGTCATTGAGGTTGAAGTTACTAAGTGTAATGAGGGGAATGCTTTTGTGGTTTACAAAATTGTAAATTTCTAGATTATTTATGGCTGCAATCTCAATAGAAATTTATTTCAATCTACGGATAAAAGGGGATAGAATTAGATTTTGTGCTTTAGTCTAAAATTATAATTGACTATGATTTTGTGTGGAAGTAGGAGAACAAAAAAATTGACTTGGGAATTGTGATGATCCTTTGTCGAATTCATTTGGTTGTTGTATATGTGTTCGTGCCAAGATCCTCAAGTTGTTTATCCTTAAAGAATTGAGGTGATAGGATTCAATGTGAAATCTATACCTAAGTTGGCTTGAAATTATCAATAGAATATTTCTTTGGTAGAGGAGTTGATTAGAGCATTTTGTGGATTAGTAGAGCCTTTCTCGATTGGTGTGGATGTTGTTGTAGGATTGTGCAAACCCTGGAGGTTACCAACTTACGAGAACTGAGTTAGTGTAGCTTACAAGGATTTGGAATCACATGGTTTAAGACTAAGTTTATTCCATAATATTGATTAGAGTGTGTTCTGCTGGGGTAGTGAGATACTCATTTGGTTCTTGACTGATTTATGTGTTTATATCGTATGATTATTTAGGAAGTGAGTTGGTTTTATGATGGAATATGTGGTTATTTCCTTTTAAGATAAAAAAGAAGTAGTTAATTTGAGCATTTAACTGTATAGCTTCTGGGTTATGTGGATTCTATTTGTAGTTGTTTATTTGGAAGTTGAGGGTTTTCGTAGTGAATTCTTTGTTTTCAGAACAAGTTCTTTTTGGAATGGAGTGGGTTCAAAGAGTATTTTATTTGCTTCTCTTATCAAAGAGATATTCTTTGCAAATTGGAGTGACCTTGCTAGGTCATAGGTTATTCTCTCCTAAGAATAGGTTATTTCAAAGCAGATGAATTTTACATGTGGATCTCCTTGTTAAGGAGGAGTGAGTAACTCCTTACCTGAGGCATGGAGGAATCAAGGACATGTTGCATTCGTGTGTGCACAAAAGTATTGTAGGGTCTTGACTTCTGTTGTGCTCTTCAAGCTATTTGTATGGAGTCAGAACGTATGTGTGCCCCGAGTAATTTTTGTGGGTACAAATTGAATGTTAGAGTTTGCAGGTAGAGTTGTGAGGCAGAGAATTCAAAGTTGAATTATGTTAAAAGGATAGAATGTAATATCTAAAAATACTCTTTTGAGGATCTATACGTATATAGTGAAAAGAAGATACGTTAAAACGAGATGATTAGAACTTTAGATGTAGTTCATTTCATGAACGAGTTATGCGGGGAGTTAGAGTTAGAATAGGATTATCGTATGAGAGAAAAGAACCGTAGTTTTGTTTTTTTTCTCTCCGCGCTGCCAGCCGTGCTCGCACGTAAAACTCCATCTACCGCCAGCAGCCACCTGTCCCATGTACTGCAGATTGCCATGCACTGAGCGCTAGCTAGTGTCGAGGTCGCTTTCACCAGGGAGAGCCACGTGGTCACCAGCCAGCAGCGTGCCAAAGCTTGACCGTCATGCCACAAGTTTTCGCTGAAGCCTTGTGCAATTTGTGTCGTTCCTGCACTGACGTGACACCTTCTAGCGTGCCATCGCTGTGTCCTCACACCTGTTCGATAGCGCATACATTCACCTCAACGCTTACGTTGAGTGTGCAGCCAGCGTGTTGCGCACTCACACGTGAAGGCACTGTTGTGGCTACCTGACTGCACCATGCCACCCAAGGGAAAACCAGAGTTAGAGAAATCAAGTAGTAGCCAAGGGAGAAACCAAAGAGATAGTGGATGTGGAATTCTTCATTAGAGATTAGAAATCGAGTTTACAGAGGGAGATAGCAAGTGTTCATTAGAGGGTCAAGTAGTAGATTAATTGGTTTAATCTCTTGTATCATTGTATTGTGATTTTGGGTATTGTGCGTGCGTATTTTGGAAATTTTATCTACTAAAAAGTTGTATAGGATTTCAATAAATTTTTGTAGAATTTTTATTCCTGTTAGTCGGATGGATAGATTTTGAGTTATGAATTTTGTAATCCTAGTGCCTGGTAAATTTATCATGTTTTAGTGGCATGTATTAATCTGTAGATTAAAAATATCAAATGAACTAATTTGAGAATTTGGTCTACATAAAAATTGTAGGTAATTTCTTAAGATTTCCATAAAGTCTAATAACATAATTTTTAGATCAGTAGAATAGGAGTTATGAATTTTTGAAGACTGTTGTCCAGCATCGGGTTGCTGCTGGACGCAGTTGTGGAAAATAATTAATTTGACTAATTTAATGGTAGGATTAAATTTTAGGAATAACAAGGCAGTGGTAGGTAGTTTCCTATAGGTTCTAAAAATGTCAAAGTTCAATAGACCTGCTTGTGTAGATTGAAAGATATTAAATTTTAATTCTGATGTCTAAAAGATGACAGATCTATCTTCTGGGTTAAAAATGGGAGTTTAGATGATTTAATCTGAACTTGTGATCAACTAAGAAGTTGTAAAAAATTTTATGTAGATTCCAGAACGGATATGGTTTGGTATATTTTGATATGGTAATTGGATGTTATGATAATTTTAATATCAAGACAGCGGGGTTGACTATCCGGTAAAGAGAGAAAGTTATGGGTTTGGAGAGTGTGTCAGAGCATTGTCATTTATTTGTTACGTTATAATGCTATAACATGTATTGAGAATGAGAAATTACTATAGGAGGAGTAGCTTCGGTTGTGTTGTCATCTTCTAATCAAATCGATCGTTGTGATTACATATGTAAGTGCATAGTTGATAGTCGATAATTATTATCTTGTTGATGATTTATTTATTAATGCAATATTTGATCATATTCTATTCAGTATGATATTAATTTGATGATAATTGTGATATGTCGTAAAATGATGAAAAATGGAATTTATGATATGACATATGCATTATGAGCTAGGGCGATGAGAAAATCAATAGCTATGAGTAAAGCTATTTGACTATTTTTGTGTGTTCTTAAGTAAGACTAACAAAAGTAGGCACTTCCATAGGATGAAAGGTAAAACCTATTATGATAGGCACATCCACATGATGGAGGGAAAGACCTACTTCTATAGGCATCTCCACGGGATAGAGGTAGAGGATGACATCGACGGGTGTGCCCTCTGCTATATCGGTATGAGCTATAGAAGGAGAATAAGACTTGATGATGAGTATTATATTGCACTAAAAGAAATTGAGATGAGAAAAGAGTATGGTGGAAAAGTTGAGAAAAAAGAATTGAATATGCTGTTCCTATTGTTTTATTGTGTACTTGTTGAGTCGTGGACTCATCTCTTACTTTGTTGTTGTTTTTAGGTGAACGTTGAAGGCGACATGCATAGGTGGATGTAGAACATAAATTAGTGCACACTTGTAGCTCTTCATTCCACCTAGCAACTTATCACTTATGGACATAAATAATTTAGTAGTTTCTATAGTATTGATTAGATAATTTATGTTTTTGCTCAGTCTTTATAGTTTATAATGCTGCTATACGATGCTTTTCTCAATTTTGTCTTTGTTATATTTTATCTTGGTATTTATTGATTCATATCATGGTCAGTTTATGGTTTACAGGTTGCTAAAATTGAGGTTTATTATCATGTTGAATGTTTATTGTTGCAAACTAGTTGTTAGTAATGCTTGCTTCTTGTTTAAAATTAGTAGCGATAGTAATTGTAGGTGACATCTTGGGTTCTGTTAAACTAGGGTGTTACAATTGAGAAGTACATCTTTGTTTTGAGGGGAATTTGTCATGTTGATGTGGTGTCTAGACTAAAGTACTTTTCATGATTCCACCCTAATGGGTGTTCAAGCTGATAATACATCACCTTTGAATATATGCCTTTGGAATTCACAATTTTTTATATTTATAATTTTGATTTTTTTGTCAAGTTTTTTTGTTCCAATTCACCTTCAGTTCAAATTCATATTATCTTCAATTTCAAATATAAGTCATTTTAGACCTATAAACTTTTCTCTAAATATAAGTAGTTCTACATTTTCAAGGGACATTTACCTCATTTCTTCCTATCATACCTTTATTTAATGAATACTCATATTTTCATCAATAAATGAGGTATATCTCTCAAAACGACTTTCTCTTTCCCAACATATTTAAGAAATGAATCATTATAGTGTGGGAATGAATTGAATGAAGGGCATCAAATCCAACTAGTAAGTCAGCAAATTACAGGTTTTAGATTTTGATTTATTGACTTTTAGTACTCATTTAGTTTGATTTTTTTTTTCTGGTAGAGGTACTTACGTTGACCAACTCTTGCAATAAGAAAAATAAAATAACTATGTAGTGCTTTCTGTTCATTCGTCAAAATGCAAAGATTTGCACGTTGTTTATACCTTTAAGTGCTTTCCGGAAAAAAATACTTTTATTGCTTGACCTGGTCTGGTGATGATCTTGTGGTAGTTGACTACAGAAATTAGTCTTTAATCAAAGATGAATACAATAATTTGAGATGATAATTTTGTTAAAAGTTGTACAGTGCAATTGCAGTACTATTATTTGTAGTTTACTCCCAGAAGAACTAGTTATGTTGGTTTTGTTAACATAAAAACTTAACAAGAATTTTATGTGACCGATTCACCACCAACATCTTAAGTTGGCCTCTCCAAAATTTAAAACTTTATCCCTCCCAGTCTCCCAGGACAGTGAAAGACGACTGAAACTTGGAGAACTGCAGCTCCGATCCTTTTGGAACAAAATCATGAGTCTCTGGAAGGAGAGCATGCATAGTTGGAAATTGGTGCATGTGTTGAGGCCTATTTTCTTTAGAAATTTCAAAGTATCATGATTTATTACCAAATTGACTAGCTTAATGGAGATAAGGCAATTTATAAACTAGAGTCCTTGTCAATCCTTAAAACATGTGACACATGGTATGAAGATGGTATAAGAAGGATTTTGGCTAAACGTGCACGCGTATTCGTGTATTTTTGCATAAAAATTGTGTGACTTGTGATAGTCACAACATGTACCAAGTCCACCTTCCTTTTTGTGAACCGTGCATTTCCCTCTCCTTTTTTGGACTATCTAAACACTGCATAAATATCATTATGTGGTTTAATGAGACAGTTACTAGTGTTCTAATTTTGTTTAATTACGGTAGTTATTAGTGAGTAACTGTAGTGTCGTTAAAAGGACCTGGAGACGTCTAGGAGAAGACACAAAATTCCTACTCCATTCTTCCACCTCTTGTCTAGATATTTGTGATGTACTATCGAACTACTCAACCACACCGGTCTTTCTTCTTGACGTGCACCAGGAAGGGAGGAGAGCGGGACCTCCAAATCATTGCCGTAAGGAGAATCTATATGGGGTGGTAATAAGGTTTGTGACCAGCGCGTTCTGCGCGACTACTTTGCTTCTTTCTCGATGGCAACTACTCCACGACTGCTCGCTTTTGTGTTGCTTCTTTTTTTCCTACTGTAAGTCATTCACATGATCGATCAATTGTGTTATAATATTTTTTATGTATTTTTGAAGTACAATAAATTCTCTGCTGTTTATTACATCATTTGTCTTTTACTATATTCGTTTCTTAACAAAATTTGAAATCAAAGTATTGACGACATTTCCAACATGCATATACGTACGCATCAGGAATCCCAACCGAAATTGTCGTAGCGTTTCCAAACATCTCCCTCTATTGTATCCTTCCTGCCTTTTCTGCCGCCTTTTAGGGGCCACGTGAAAAAAAGTTGCATCATGAGAAAGACGAGTCCCCACAGAGAGGGAAGGCCGTGCATGCCTCTTGGCCAATAGAAGCCCCAGAGGTCGCTCTCTCGGAGAAGGTAGCAGTATTAGGTGCCCACCCACCACCTATACATTTGTCCTCTCTCAATCGATCTCCATGACTAGCTCATATAAGGCTCCATCATATACATAAGCCCATCTGCTGTCTATACATAGATCAGAAATCGATCCATCTGCCTGGTGTCTGCGTTGTTGTTTGCTTTTAGGTGATAGATTGCGAGAGGGATATCTTGCTGCGATGGGCTCGTTTGCATGAAAAAATGATTAGGAAGAACAAACGAAAGAAAGAAAGAAAGAAAGAAAGGCTTGTTTTGGTTTGTTGCTTGGATTAAGAGATATTGGCGTGCCTCAATCCGAAGGCACGGCTTATTGGCGCGGCAGTCATGTTCTTGGATTGAGCCGCGTCAATATCTCTCCTTGCTTGATTCCTGCCTAGCTAGCTTGCCTCTTTCCTCTTGGAGTTCATTAATTCCGATCCCAGGTATGTGTTTTGCTAGTACTATTTTATGCTCTCTTCATGGAATATTTCTGGTGGAGGGGGGGGGGGGGGGGGGGGAGATAGATGTCGCATTAGCTGTAGTCGTGTTCTTGATTTCTCGCTGGGATATGCATGCCTCCAACGCAAGGGAATTAATGAATCTACACTTGTACACCTCTGGTGCTTGTGTAAAGTTCTTTAGTTAGCCCTTATGTTGCATCCGCTGCTAGCCACCTCTCCACCGTCTGCTGGCCAATTTCACCGTCGAATAGAGTGTTTCCATTAATTATTTGTAACCACATTTCTAGTACACTTATACCAATAAGGAATTCATAGAAACCACTTTTCTCGAATTGGAGCAACATCCAATCAGAACGAAAGGTCATATTATGGCAATTTTCCATCGTGTCATGTTTTCCAAAATTTGGTCACTGTATTAAAATATTTATAAAAAAATAAGATTATATTTTTTACTTTTTATTAATATATAAATATTTTCTATAATTTTGAAATAATGAACATTTCCAATAAGACTTATATTAATTGTAAAATAGTGTAAGGCCAAATATATTTGCAAAATTCCGAATTAATGAACATTTTCAATTTGTGGGTTGGGATGGGGAGTTATATTTCTGTAGGATATTAATCACTTCCTTAGTCACTGGAACCAAATCGGTACTCCTTCCGTGATTTTATTTGCTGTTTTGGACATTAACTGGCATGGTTTCCATTACATGTGTTAATCATTAATATAATAATATCAAAGTACTTTTAATGACAAATCTATTAATATCGCTTTCCTATGATAAACCTAAATAATTTTATGTGTATTAGTGGTCAAAGATTTAAAAAGCTAATTGCACATATTCTAGGACAACAAATAAAAAGAACGAAGAAGTAGTAGATTAACATATTGAATGAAATAATAAGATATCATACAAATTTAATATTTATATGTCAAGCATCTTGTACATTATTTAATATCGTACTCCTTTGACATCACTTATAAAATAATCCCCTAATGCAGAATTCAAGTGTCATAACTCATAAGGGCAAGGGAGCATATCAACATCACTTAGAAATGCCAAACATATCCTAAATTGACTAACATTTAGCAGATGGTCTCTGACAACGCTTACGGTTTTGCTATTGCACAGTAGACTGAATTTTTTTTAGCTTTCAGTAATTTGAAGTTGCATTCTTAATCACCTAAAGTTACAGTGTACTAATTCATCCCCTCCTGAAGTTGCACTCTCAGTTATCTAAAGTTGTAGTATAAAAAACTGACTGAAGATAAAGAAAAAAATAATCGCATGTACAATAATCACTCTCTATCGCTTATCCTTTTTATTAATTGTGTGCTCTGTGTGTGTAGTGCAGTTAGCACCAAACTGAATGGAGGGTTGCCGCCTCTCTCTGTCAAAAAGAACAGAGTGCTGTCATCCCTGATCGAGTTAATTGCTTAATATAAAAAATTTGAGAAAGGTTTGCCGCCACTATCATTGCAGAAGAGGCCAAACAAGTTTGGCGAACTACACTTATAGTGGAGGGATGGGCAAATCTTATATTGGATCGAGCCATTTTTTAGCTGTGCCATCGTCACTCGTTACGTATATGAATCGAACTTGATGTGAGATCTGTGTCAGCTATTCAAGAACAGCTCTCATGCAGTGTTGATACATACTCTCTCTATCTAAGTTTATAGAGCATATATTTTCAATGATTTTTTCTATAAATATGAGACATATTTTATATTCTAACATGAATTAATGGCATGTTCCCTCTATATCTTAATAAATATCTAATTTTATTTTATATTCTCTATATATACGTTGAATATAATGCTTACAGGTAATAATTAAGAGTAACCTAATTATTTTTAATATTTTTTTGGTGTATGTGCTAAGAGAAATTATGCTTTATAAATTTAGATAGAGGGCCAAAGGGCACCTCTTCTGGTAGCTCTTTAGGTTTGAGGTTAGAGCTGTTTATAACACAAGAATTTCATAGAAACACAGGGATTCCATAGAAATTCTATAGAATGAGAGCGTATTGTCTCCTGTTCATTCACCAGTACACCAATCCATCCAAACGGGCTCTGAGCCTAATCGAATATGGCCTCATCACCTTAGTGACGATAGGTGTGCATTGATAGGATCTGGGATTTTAGGAGGTCTCCTGAAGGTACCGGAGATTGAGAAGGCTGGAGGCATGCTCCGTACAACTGGGCTGATCCTGCACGTACGATCGTTAAAGGCCCCAAGAACAAGCGTCAGACTGCAGCAACTGCCAAACTTGACATAGGGCAAAAGCCCAAGAGACGGGAGCCCAAAATTGATAACGATGAGCGGTCACCGGGAGCAAATGCAGGTGCCCGCGCAAAGGGCTACCGGTGGCAACCCATGTTCGATCCCATAGCAATATTATTTGGTAGGGTAGGCGAGGAAATCATACACATTTGAATCGGGTATGATACAGGTAATCCCAGTTTACCCATATAATACCCATACCCACCTAGATCCAATATTCAAATAGAAGAGCGTTGCTTCGATGGTTTTTACTCTAACAACAATGACACTAATTTCAAAGTACACGAACGGATAAGTAATCACTATCCACCATTTAGGTTTACTTTAAATGTTGTATAAATCGTTTTAAAAAACATTAAAACACCTCCCAAAAAATCCAAATCCAATGAAAAACTTCCTTTCTCTCCCCTCCCCACCCTTCTATCCCCTCTCTCTCAAGAACCGTGATGTCGTCGCAGGATTTGGGGCCACTGTAGGCTGCACCTTGTCGTCACCCCGAGCAACACCTCTGTCCCTCCCCCCTATACCTCTGAAATCGAGCTCAAGCTTATTGCCATCGCCGGTCGCGTCTCATTGTCACCCTAAACCACTCTCTTATGTTGATCAAACTTAAGCCTTGCTCATTGCATCGTTTCCTTTTGTGTTAGCTGCAAACCTATGATTTTATGTGTGTGTGTTGTTGAGCATAAATCCCGTAGCTGGCTTCCCCGAGTGCCTGCCTGAAGCCAATACACTCCTGAGTAACCTGCATGCATTCAATGATGGCACTCATTATTACTTGTACTGCATACAATAATTGCATGTACTAGCTTGCATATAGTATTCATACTTCCTGCTTTGCTTTTGCTAGCGATGGCAGAAGGGATGATTGCATGCATGCAGCCTTGCATTAGCTAGTGTAGAGTGCATGTGTGGCCAGAGGCGTGTGAGTTCACGGCATGCCCTAAGTCAGCATGGTATTGCTTACGTATACGTATTAGTACTGTTCATGTATACGTACTGCATGCGCACGTCGCACGCGAGAGTAGCTCGTGATGCGCCTGAGCTTGCGGGCACGTCGGTGGCGACGCCGAGAAGAACGGTGAGTCGCTTACTGAGCGTCGTGGCGCAAAGAACGGGTTCTTGGAGTCCTTGTACTGCATGTTTTGTCTTCCTACAAATACATCAACTGAACAACAGAAAAGCTGCGATTCTTGCGGCACAAAAAATATCATCTTCGTGTTCAAGTTTCTCGCGTTGGGTTCTAGAGTGAGTGGCCACCCCGGACGGCGACGAACGCCGGAGTTTGGCTGACAATTGGTATCAGAGCGCGATACCGGACCTGGGCGCGTGATCCGGCGATAGCATTCGCATTCATGCCGAGGCACAGGTCTGCTTCTCCTCGGTGCTCCCCGCACACGGACGCGGGTGGCAGCGGCGGCGACGGGGGTGCGTCAGGTAGTCGCGCTTTCGTGCTGCACCGAGTAATCAGAGAAGGCGGCGGCGGCTCCAACAGCTTGCCCACCCTCACCAAGGACAACTACAGCAACTGGGCGCTCCTCATGAAGGTGAAGCTCCAAGCACGCCTGCTTTGGGAGGCCATCGAGCCTGGCGGCGTGGAGTATCACGTCGACAGGATGGCGCTCGACGTGATCCTCTCCGCTGTACCTCCCGAGATGATCCCTACACTCGGCATCAAGCAGACGGCGAAGGAGGCTTGGGAGAGCGTGAAGACTATGCGGATCGGCGACGAGCGCATCAGGAAGGCCAGCGCACAGAGGCTGCGCAAAGAATACGAGCGGATTGCGTTCCGCGACGGGGAGACCATAGAGGATTTTGCCCTGCGGCTCACTAACATGGTGAACCAGTTGGAGACGCTGGGAGATCCTGAGCCACCCCACAAGGCTGTCGCCCGCTACCTACGCGCCGCGCCGGCCAAGTACTCGCAAATCATACTCGCGATGGAGACACTGTTGGACATCTCGACTCTCACGATCGAGGATGTCACAGGTCGCCTCAAGGGTGCCGAGGAACGGTTGGCGCCGCCGGCGCAAGAGAAGACGGAGGATGGCAAGCTCCTTCTTACGGAGGAGGGGTGGAAGGCGCGCATGAAGCAGCGCGATCAGAACCGCGACCAGTCCAACGACAGCAGCAGCGGCGCTACGAACAAGCGACGCGCGCGTGGATGACGTGGGCGCGGCAACGGCGACAAGAAGGGGGTGTCTAGTACAGGCTCCAAGGAGGTGCCCCGCGATGTCTGCCGCAACTGCGGTAAGACGGGGCATTGGGCTCGTGAGTGCAGGTCCAAGCCCAGGAAGGAGGAGGCACACGTGGTGCCTGGAGATGAGGTTGAGCCTACCTTGCTGCTGGCAACGGCGGGAGCCGTCATCCACACTGCTCCACCACCGACGGAGGTCGTTCATCTGGCGGAGCAAAAGGTCTTCGCGCAACTCGACGACGACGGCGCGCGTGATGCCGGTCTGTGGTACCTCGACACCGGGGCAACTAACCATATGACCGGGCTCCGCAGCGCCTTCAGCGACCTCGACACCGGCGTTCACGGCACAGTGCGTTTTGGTGATGGCTCGCTTGTCAACATCGAAGGGAGGGGCACCATTCTCTTCGAAGCCAAGTCAGGCGGGCACCAGAAGCTGACGGAGGTGTACTATATACCTCGTTTGACTGCGAATATCATAAGCATTGGGCAGTTGGATGAGGGCGGCTGCAAGGTGGACATCGAGGATGGCGTTCTTCGGGTCTGGGACCAGCGCAGGCGTGTGCTGGCTCGGGTCGTGCGCTCCACCAGTCGCCTCTATCTACTTCGACTCACCGTCACCAGGCCGATCTGTCTCCTGGCTCGTCGCGAAGACATAAGCTGGCTCTGGCATGAGAGGTACGGCCATCTCAACTTCGATGCACTACGGCGCCTGTCCTGCAGCGAGATGGTGCGTGGGATGCCGATCGTCGACCACGTCGAGCAAGTGTGCAGCTGCTGCCTCGCGGCCAAACAACGGCGCACGCCCTTTCCCCGAGCGTCCATGTACAGGGCGCAAGATCGTCTGCACCTCGTCCATGGTGACCTATGCGGCCCCATCTCACCGGCCACACCAAGAGGAAGATGCCACATTCTGCTGCTGGTGGACGACTACTCCAGATACATGTGGGCGGTACTGCTGCGCACCAAGGATGAAGCATCCGCTGCGATCAAGACCTGGCAAGCCAGGGTGGAGACGGAGACGGGACGCGTTCTGCGCGTGCTGCGCACTGATAACGGGGGTGAGTTCACATCGATCGAATTCACCCAGTACTGCGCAGATCGCGGCGTTCGGCGTCATCTCTCGGCTCCCTACTCACCGCAACAAAACGGTGTGGTGGAGCGCCGGAATCAGATGGTCCTGCCCATGGCGAGGAGTCTCCTGAAGGCCCGCGCTGTCCCAGCCGAGTTCTGGGGTGAGGCGGTCATGACGGCGGTGTATCTGCTGAATCGATCGCCGACCAAGAGCCATCAAGGAAAGACACCGTATGAATCATGGCACGGCGAGAAGCCCGCTGTTCATCACCTGCGCGTCTTCGGGTTCTTGGCGCACGTCAGAATCGTGAAGCCTTGCCTGAAGAAGCTTGATGATTGGAGTGTACCAATGGTCCTCATCGGATACGAGCCAGGCGTGAAGGCGTATCGTGTCCTGGATCCGGTGACACGCAAGGTTCAGGTGTCTCGCGACGTCGTGCTCGACGAGAGTGCGAAGTGGACCTGGGAACAGGATGTTGCCGGGCAGGAGGGGAGCTGGGACTTCACCGTCGACGACACAGATACGACGTCCGTGGTTGTCAACATCCCTGGCGCGGCAACCGAATCTTTCTCGGGGGCACCATTGGGTGGCGGGGCCGCGTCGAGCAGCTGGGCGCCATCAGCAAGTTCGACGTCGCCCGCGTCACCCAGTACTTCGGTACCGACGCTCCCGGGGGTTCCCTCTACACCAGCAACCCCAATGACCGCCGGCCCTACTCCAGTAGTGGACGCGGACCACGACTCCGACTGCCCGCTGCGGGTGCGTAGCCTCGAGACAATCATTGGCTCGGCGGACGTACCCGGCCTGGCGGAGCGAGAACTCGACTACGACGAGCTACTGCTGGCCGCTGGCGACGAGCCGGTCAATTTCACCGAAGCGACCAAACATGCGTCTTGGCGCACGGTGATGCAAGAGGAGATCGACGCCATCCGGAGGAACAAGACATGGCGCCTGTGTGCTCTCCCCACTGGCCACCGGCCTATTGGCCTCAAGTGGGTATTCAAATTGAAGAAGGATACTCAGGGCAATGTCGTGAAGCACAAAGCTCGCCTGGTCGCGAAGGGATACGTCCAACAGCAGGGGGTGGATTTCGACGACGCGTTCGCCCCGGTTGCGGGGCTCGAGTCCGTTCGCCTGCTCCTGGCCATGGCAGCGCAGCAGGGATGGACCGTCCATCATATGGACGTGAATTCCGCTTTCCTCAACGGCGAGCTGTGTGAGGAGGTGTACGTATCTCAGCCACCAGGTTTCATCGTGGAGGGGGAGGAGAACAAGGTGCTGAAACTCGACAAGGTGTTGTACGGCCTGCGCCAAGTGCCGTGGGCTTGGAACATCAAGCTGGACGACAGTCTGAACTCGCTCGGGTTCACGCAGAGCACGACTGAACATGGTGTCTACACGCGCGGTGATGGTATGTCTCGACTTCTCGTTGGAGTTTATGTTGATGACCTGATAATCACCAGCGGCGAGGAGGCTGCTATCATGGAGTTCAAGCGCGAGATGGCGCGATTGTTTCAGATGAGCGATTTGGGAGTCCTCAGCTTCTACCTAGGGATAGAGGTCAGGCAAAGCAGGGAAGGCATCACGCTCAGTCAGAGCGCCTTTGCTGCCCGAATTCTGGAGAAGGGAGGCATGACGGGTTGCAATCCCGTGCACGTGCCAATGGAGCCGCGGTTCAAGCTGAGCAAGGAGAGCTCAGCACCGGCGGTGGATGCGACGGAGTACCGCAGCATAGTTGGCTGCCTGCGCTACCTCGTCAACACAAGGCCAGATCTCGCATACTCGGTGGGGTATGTGAGTCGATTCATGGAGAAACCCACCACGGAGCACATGGCGGCGGTGAAGCGAATACTTCGCTACATCGCCGGAACGATGCATTACGGGTGCCGCTATGTCAGACACTCTGGCGTGGCGCAGCTGAAGGGCTTCAGCGATAGCGACATGGTCGGAGACGTGGACACCCGCAAGAGCACTACCGGAGTTCTCTTCCTCCTCGGCGACAACATCATCAGCTGGCAGTCGCAGAAGCAACGCGTCGTGGCGCTGAGCTCGTGCGAGGCCGAGTACATTGCAGCAACGACGGCGGCATGTTAGGGAGTGTGGCTAGCACAGCTGCTGAGCAAGTTGAGGAAGGAGAAAGTCCGAGCATTCACAATCAAGATAGACAACCAGTCAGCCATTGCATTGGTCAAGAACCCAGTGTTCCATGAGAGGAGCAAGCACATCGATACAAGGTATCACTACATTCGTGAGTGCGTTAAAGCAGGGAAACTGAAGGTCGAGGCGATCAGGACTGACAATCAGCAGGCGGACATTCTAACCAAGCCACTGGGGCGCACCAAGTTCATTGAGCAGCGTTCCAGGCTCGGCGTCGTGGAGGTCAGGGAGAGCAAGGCTTAGGGGGTGAAATGTTGATCAAACTTAAGCCTTGCTCATTGCATCGTTTCCTTTTGTGTTAGCTGCAAACCTATGATTTTATGTGTGTGTGTTGTTGAGCATAAATCCCGTAGCTGGCTTCCCTGAGTGCCTGCCTGAAGCCAATACACTCCTGAGTAACCTGCATGCATTCAATGATGGCACTCATTATTACTTGTACTGCATACAATAATTGCATGTACTAGCTTGCATATAGTATTCATACTTCCTGCTTTGCTTTTGCTAGCGATGGCAGAAGGGATGATTGCATGCATGCAGCCTTGCATTAGCTAGTGTAGAGTGCATGTGTGGCCAGAGGCATGTGAGTTCACGGCATGGCCCAAGTCTGCATGGTATTGCTTACGTATACGTATTAGTACTGTTCATGTATACGTACTGCATGCGCACGTCGTGCGCGAGAGTAGCTCGTGATGCGCCTGAGCTTGCGGGCACGTCGGTGGCGACGCCGAGAAGAACGGTGAGTCGCTTACTGAGCGTCGTGGCGCAAAGAACGGGTTCTTGGAGTCCATGTACTGCATGTTTTGTCTTCCTACAAATACATCAACTGAACAACAGAAAAGCTGCGATTCTTGCGGCACAAAAAATATCATCTTCGTGTTCCAGTTTCTCGCGTTGGGTTCTAGAGTGAGTGGCCACCCCGGACGGCGACGAACGCCGGAGTTTGGCTGACATCCTTGCTCTCTCTCTCTCTACCTCTTTCCTCTGCCCCCTTTCGGGATGGACTCAAGCTCGCCGCTGCTGCTGCCAACCGCGCATCTTGCCGCCGTCTCTTTTGCTACCAGTGCGAGTTTTAGCGTAGCCCAGCCATTCGTGCTAGCACCACTACAAGCGCAGCCTCACCGTTCAAGTCGTTAGCTCGCCGCAAGCCAACCCCTCGATCTGCTCACCATCTCTCTCATTTCTATTGGGTATATCAGAATTTTCTTGGGTATGGGCAATAGGGGCTCAAATGGGTAGGGTAAATTTTCGATATTGATTCAGTAACCCAAACCCTCCCCAACGGTAGGGGATATTTCGCATCGAAGAGTTTTTGAGCAAAAATGTAGGATTATACTCCAAAGGAAAAATTCCTATATGAGGAGTTTTGATTATAGGATTGCATCATAGAAATATCATAGGACATAAAAGTTTCCTACAAATGTTTGGAGGAAATGAAACATAAGCGCCATGTTAATGTTTTTTATTGTTCGAAAGTTCCGGTGCGCTCTCTCTCTCCATTCTCATTCTAACTAGTTAACTACCCGTGCGTTGCTACGGAACCAAAACATTCAACAGACATAGACACGTAGGATTTAGCACAGTTTGTCACGCGAATACCAAATTTAGCCCCCGAATCACCGTAATTCTATCTGTAGCCCCCTCCCAAGGCACGGGACTACGCAAGTACGATGTGTGTAGTGGTGTGGTTGAGGAGCGCATGACTCAAACTGTGCACTGGTCTGGTTGTGAGCATGGTTGTATAAGCCGTGGTCGTGGTTGTAAGGCATGGTCATGGTCATAAGGCATGGTCGTGGTCGTAAGGCATGATCTTGAACGTGGTCGTGAGCATGGTCATATAAGTCGTGGTTGTGGTTATAAGGGATGGTAGTAAGACGTGGTCGTGAGCGTGGTCGTATAAGCCGTGGTCGGAAGTCATGGTTTACGACCACGCTCACAACCACGGACCACGCCGACGACCACGACCACAGCTTACGACCACGCTCACGACCATGGCTTATGACCAGTTCTTGTAAAAATACTCAGATTTGATAGAATCATCATAGCAGCCTCCAGTTCCCGTGTGCGGCTACGACCATGGGCTACCGACCACAGGCTATGACCACGAGCTACGACCACGAACTACGACCACTGCCTATGACCACCATTTACAACCACAGGCTTTGACCACGGGCTACGACCACAGTCTTCGACCACTGGCCACGATCACTGTCATCGACCACAGGCTATGACCACAGTGTTCGACTACTGGCCACGATCACCATCTACGACCATTGGCTACGACCACAGGCTACGACCACTGTCTGCAACCACTGGCTACGACCACAGCACCTCGACTGCATCTCGGACCACACAGGTCTTCTAGCATTGAGGTCGATTGTAGCTACGATAATCTACCGTCGACCACTGTAGCTACGACCACTGCTACAACCACAGCGTCCGATTGCTGTAGCTACGACAACAGTGTACGACCATGGGCTACGACCACGAGCTACGACCACAGGCTACGACTACAGGCTATGACCACTATCTTTGACCACTGGCTATGACCACAGGCTATGACCACTATCTTCGACCACTGGCTATGACCACAGGCTATGACCACTATCTTCGACCACTGGTTATGACCACAGTCTTCGACCACTCGCTACGACCACAGTCTTCGACCACTGGCTATGACAATCGTCTTCAACCATTGGCTATGACCACGGGCTACAACCACAGGCTACGATCGCGGGCTACAACCACTAGCTTCGACCACAGGCTACCACCACGGGCTACAACCACTAGCTACAACCATAGTGTTCGACCACCGGCTATGACCACGAGCTACGACCACTCGCCGCGACTACAGGCTACGACCACCATCTTCGACCACAGGCTACCACCACAGGCTACGATCTCGAGCTACGACCACAGGCTACGATCATGGTGTTCGACCACAGGCTATGACCACGGGCTACGACCACTTGTACGACCGCAGTGACCACGGGCTATGACCACTGGTACGACTGCAATGTTCAACCACAGGCTACGACCACTGATACGACCACAGTGTTTGACCACTCGCTACGCACACAGGCTACGACCACGAGCCACAACCAATGGCTACGACCACGGGCTACGACCATGATCTATGACCATAGGTTACGATCGAGCTATAACCACTGCCTACGACTACCATCTATGACCACTGGCTATGACCATTGGCTTCAACCACAGGCTTTGACCACGGGCTACGACCACAGCGTTTGACCACTGGCTATGACCACGAGCTACGACGATTGGCTACGACCACGAACTACGACCACTGTCTTCAACCACAGGTTATGACCTCGAGCTATGACCACTGGCTATGACCACGGTGTTTGACCACAGGCTATGACCACTGGTATGACCACAGTGTTCGACCACTGGCTACAGAACAAAAATAATGACATAAAAAATTATGCAATGGATTGTTTTTAGATTCATTAGATATGTAGGATACATCCTCTAGTCTTTGCCTCCATAGGAAACAGAAAACCAAAGTACCACAATTACATTCTAAGCAACAACAGAAAGGAAATGAATAGCGCTAAAATGCAAATAACTGAATTCCAAACTCTTAGATAAAATAATTCCATAAGCCAAGACCCACTTACAAAGCTTCAACATCAGAGAACCTCCCATTCTGCTCCATCTATAAACTCGATTAAAGACTTTAATGGCTACTATCACTAGCTTCCTGTCCATCATCCCATGATCTTCTTGATTCTTCAAGCATAGTAAGTGCAGTAAGTGTTCATCATAATGATTAGCAAATAGTTATAACAAACCCTACCAAGCGCTCAGAATTAATAGAAACATAAAATTCGATAAAATTCCTCCTATTGCAACCAAAGCAAGTGCTGGCCTGTGTTAACCCTAAGATGAAACAAAAAATTCTTCAATAAAATTCGTAAGAGGGAAGAGAGGGAAAAGAGTACTTGATGGCTGACTTGGGGAGCAGGGTGGCGTCAGTGCGACTGCGAGGTCCTTGGGACAACGTCATATGAAGGCGACGGCAATTCCCTGCATAGCCGTTGCGGTCGGTGAGGTCGATTGTGGCTAACGGGGAGAAGAGAGGAAGGAACCGAAGAAAATCGTCATCAACGCACATCGTTGTCGGCTTCGTCATGTCAACGACGATGGTGAAGTGATCGGAGCCGAGAAGAGGGCCGGTGGTGACAAAGGTCACCGGATCTAGCGGGGATCTAGCGGCGAGGCTACTGGAGGCGTCAGATTGAGTGGCGGCACCGCTTGGTCAGAGAAATGAAAACAGGGAGAGTGAGAGGGGAAGAGGCAACGTCAAGGTTGAGGAAGAAGAGGGGCGTCAAGGAGGCCGCGGTGGAGAGGGAGACCTCCGGAGGTGGGATACGGGGATGGGAGGGGAGGGGGACGAGGTGTTGGAGGGGGCGTGGATGGGGAGGCAGAGATGAAGAGGGGTGGGAGATCGTAACTGATGCTGTAACTAATGCTAGAAGTGGAGGAGAGGGGCAGTTGATCGCCAAAGAGAGAGGGGAGGGGAGGAGCACGAGACAGATGGTGAAGATCTCATTGTTCAGATCAGACGGCTGTAGAGAGGAAGGAGAATGAACCTACTACCACCAACTCAAACTTTTAAGTAGTAAAGATTAAGAAGCATTTCCCTTCGTGTGTCCTGTATTTTCCCAGTGGAGCATCCAACACCAGTTTTGAGAAATTCTGTGTGTTTTTATTCCATCAGGCATGGCATTGAATTCATATGATTGTCTATTATATTTTTTCTTGTTGTGATGATTCTTAGATCATTATAGAGTAAACACCATCAAGATAGCTGGGCCAGTGTTCGCTTAATTGGGATGAGGGGTCAAGATACCTGGACTAGTGTTAGCTTAATTGGGATGAGGGGCAGACTATAGGTGAGAGAGAAGAACTTTGAGAAGGAGACTAGATTAATTCATTTTCATTGGTAGCTGATGATGAATATATGCTAGCCCTTTTATAGGGATGACTTACTTGGCTCTTAAAAAAGCAATCTCTAATTTAAAAGAACTATTCTTGTCTTAAGAAAACTGATCTTATCTTACTCTTCACTAATCTAATCTTGCCATGAGTGGGTGCTACAATACCGTGGATATTGTTTACATGCATAAACAGTGTGTGTGAACAATAATTCCAGCACAAGACAACTTCTCCCCCTTCGACGAGAGCCCGTTCTCGAGTTGTAGTGGTGGCCATGGTTGCAAGCCTTGCTTTGGCGAGCAATTGCAATGTCTTGTATGGAAATTTGGGATGGTGTTGATGATGTTTGATGGTGAAGGTGTGAGGGCCTTAATGCGGCCCTATGTCAAGGAAGTTGCTGATGGCGAGGACTGTCACTGTGGGATAGTAGTGGCGCACTTCTCGCCACAAGAAGTCACGAGAATAGGAGAGACATGACAATGTCGTGATGCCCCACACGACACCTACCGTACACTGCATATCCAAGCGCATGACGTTGACCAATGACATGGAGCAAGCCGCTTAACCAATGGGGGCACAAGCACTGGAGGTTGTGGCAGTGGCGTTTTCATCTCCGTGATACAATTTGCCTCTTTTACCTTGTTGCTTGCTGCAATCATCTTCTCCAAGGTGGCATGCATGTCGAGAAAGATGGCTGCTATCTCCTTATCGTTGTCGTTGGTACTAGTGGCCATCTAGTTGGCGTTAGCCTTTATCGTGGCTAATGACTTGGCAACAATAGCCATGATAGCAGAAGCCGTGGGAAGTGATCGACTGCTCAGATACGAATATGATGATCCTTAGATCACTATGGGGTAAACACCGTCAGGATAGTTAGGTGACATCGGCTTGATTGGGATGAGGAGCAGATTATAGATGAGAGAGAAGAAACTTGGAAGAGTGATTAGATTAATTCATTTTTGTTGGTTAGTTGATAATGAATATATGCTAGCTCTTTTATAACGATGACTCACTTGGCCTTTAAGGAAGCTGTTGTGGCTACAGACCAAACAGAGAGAGAGTATGGTAGTGGGGAGTTAGGTGAGTGGAAAATGGCTTAGGGTCTTTCCCCATGGCAGAGAGCACGGGCAGCGCGCAGCTGCGACTGCGAAGGCCGGATTGGGGCGGATAAACCGCGTGTGTGAGGCCTTAGGGCTTCTTGTGCTGGATCGCACCCCTCCGGACCAGCAACATGAGGATGACAGTGCCGTGAAGACGAAGGTGTCATCCCGCAAGAGGACCCGGAGCACTGCGACCACGCCCAGTACGGCGGTTGCCACTGTTCCTGCCGGCGTGGCGAGCCCGGAGTCGGGTTCGGCGAAGTATGCCGACTCAGACTTGGAGGGCGCGGGTACTGAGGGTGAAGGCGCCGGCGGCGGAGGGCGCACCGCGGAGGTCTCGCTGCCCGCGACCGTCGCCGAGGTAGTGGTGCTGGCTTGCGGCACCGGTGCAGAGTCCTCGTCTCCGGCCATGGCTGTGGCGGGGCTGCCCTCCGCGGGAGTGTGTCGAGCGCGGCCTTTGCTAATAGCGGCGGCCGAGGCTGAAGTGTCCCCCGCAGAGGCCGTGGGGGCGAAGCCCCCGACCGCTGTCGTTGTAGCTGTGGAGACCCATTCGGCGAGTGTTGTTGCCGCAGGGGCTCCTTCTGTGGCGGGTACCGAGGTGGTACCTTCCCCTCAAGCGAAGCGGCCACGCCTGCAGTCCCCCCTTCGGTGGACTTCGCGAGGGTTCGTTGTGGCGACCGGTGTTGGGAGCTTGTGGGACTCCGCTTCGAGCACCGAGGTTCCTCCACCCCGCACCCTCCCGGCCCCTCGGGCCACAGTGACCGTGGCGCAGGATCGGTTGGCGCTAGGTCTCGACTCGGAGGTCCCCAGGCCTTGCGAGACAACGCCGTCCGTTGGGGCCGAAGTAAAAGCGGTCCCGCCCGCGGCTAGGGAGACGTCTACGCGAAGTCCCCCGTCTGCCACTGAAGGTAGGTTATGACGGCACTCCTTCGACAATTTCTGTACGCCCCGTGACGAATGTGTACTTCCTCTTTGCAGCGGCACTTATCCCGGAGGAGGAACCGTTCCTTGAGCGCGGGGGTCCTGGTGCTGGCGACACAGATGTCGCGCGCCCGAGCCCGGCGGACTTCGTCCCTCCGTCGGATGCTCTGAGGGCATGGCGCGGGATTGCGGAGGACGCGGCCGCCAGCATCGGTCAACAGGTGTTGCAGACCTATGGGTCAGGGCGCCTTGGAGATGCATTGGTACCTTCCCCTCAAGCGAAGCGGCCACGCCTGCAGTCCCCCCTTCGGTGGACTTCGCGAGGGTTCGTTGTGGCGACCGGTGTTGGGAGCTTGTGGGACTCCGCTTCGAGCACCGAGGTTCCTCCACCCCGCACCCTTCCGGCCCCTCGGGCCACAGTGACCGTGGCGCAGGATCGGTTGGCGCTAGGTCCCGACTCGGAGGTCCCCAGGCCTTGCGAGACAACGCCGTCCGTTGGGGCCGAAGTAAAAGCGGTCCCGCCCGCGGCTAGGGAGACGTCTCCGCGAAGTCCCCCGTCTGCCACCGAAGGTAGGTTATGACGACACTCCTTCGACAATTTCTGTACGCCCCATGACGAATGTGTACTTCCTCTTTGCAGCGGCACTTATCCCGGAGGAGGAACCGTTCCTTGAGCGCGGGGGTCCTGGTGCTGGCGACACAGATGTCGCGCGCCCGAGCCCGGCGGACTTCGTCCCTCCGTCGGATGCTCTGAGGGCATGGCGCGGGATTGCGGAGGACGCGGCCGCCAGCATCGGTCAACAGGTGTTGCAGACCTATGGGTCAGGGTGCCTTGGAGATGCATTGGAAGTGTCGGGAGTGAGGGTAAGCGTCTATATTTTAGACCACTTGCAGCCGTTTAGCGCTTGCTAACTCCTGCGCCGCGCAGACACTCGTGTTGGCCTAGGCCCTGTGAGGTGCTCACGTTCGCGAGGGAGTAGTGCTACGGAGTAGGCTGCAGGCCGCCGAAGAGGAGCTGCAGGGAGCTACAGGAGGGCGCTCCGCCCAGGATGCTCGTATACGCCGCCTGGAGTTGGAGTGCGCGGAGATGAAGATGCGCACCGAGGGGCTCGTTGCCGCAGTGCAAGCGTCGGCCGCGGAAGCGGTGCGGCAAGAAGCTGCTGCAGAGCGGGACGGCCTTCTGCAACAAATCGCTGCTCTAGAGGGGAAAAACAACGAGCTTACTGCCTCTCTCGCGGAGCGAGATCGAGCCTTGGGCGACGCTTCGGTAGCTGCTTGGGACGCCATGCTGGCCCTGGAAGACACCCTTAAGGGGCTTGTCGCTGAAGTGCCGGCGCGCTCCTTCGGGCCCGAGGACCTATCGCGGTCACTCCGGTGGATTGGAGATGCGGCCGGCGTTGCACGCGGCGCCGTGGCGATCTTCGGCAATCACTGCGCCTACGTGGCGTTGTGTCTGACATGCGCGCTCCTGCGACACCGCGGTTGTGAACCTGTTGCGGGGCTAGTCAATCCTCGACTGGAGATGCCCGCCAGGGGCGGGGTAATGTCCGGCGCCGTTCGCGCCGTACGCTGCACCGTGAAGTTCTTCCATGAGCGGATATGGGAATACTGCGGTGAGACCGTAGCCATAGTCGAGCTACGAAACAACTTGCACGGCGAGGGAAACCTTGGCCGGTTTCTGGACGAGGTCCCCCGGTGTGACGTGGATGGCGCTGCGGCCCCGGAGGACACCGCGAACCCACAGGTGTGACAGGAGGTTGTCGCGTGTTGGTGTGCGTTGTAACCGAAGCCCGGGTTGTCTTTTTTTTCTTGGTAAAGTACGGAGTTGTTTCCCCGCTGTTCTGATTCCTGCCCCCTTGTCCCGAGCAGCTACACAGCCGGGGCCGGCTGCTAATCTCCGACCTTGCGACCCGACGGCGTCTTCGAGGCTGGCAAAGGGTCGAGGAAGTGTTGGATTTCTGGGCGGGTCGGGCGTCTTCGAGTGGAGCCTCGGCACGGACGCATGTTAAGGATGAGCCTGCCGAGTAGCGGCCTGGTGCACCAGAGGTGTTTGTGCACCTTTGTAAGCGTCCTTAGCGAATGCAAAGAATAGTCTTGATTAGATCCTACGAAGTGCATCTCCACCACTCCGGCTATGCTGTCCCATGGTAAACTCGGAGGGTTACTACGCTCGCCCGTAAACGATGATTTGCGCCTTGCGAGGGCAGTGTGATCGAGGTAGATGCGTAGTTGCAATAACCGCACACAAGCTCAATCCGATATCCCTTCGAAGCGGCGGCGGCGGAGCTGGCGCCCAGTCGAAGTAGACGTGCAAGCGCTCCGTTCCCTACCCTTCGGAGTGGTGGCAGCGGAGCTGGCGCCTAGTCGAAGTAGACGCGCGAGCGCTCCGTCCCCTACCCTTCGAAGTGGTGGCAGCAGGGCTGGCGCCTATCTGAAGTAGACGCGCAAGTGCTCTGTCCCCTACACTTCGAAGTGGTGGCAGCGGAGCTGGCGCCTTGTCGAACTAGACGCGCAAGCGCTCCGTCCCCTACCCTTCGAAGTTGTGGCAGCGGGGCTAGCGCCTATCCGAAGTAGACGCGCAAGCGCTCCGTCCCCAACCCTTCGAAGTGGTGGCAGCGGCACTGGCGCCTAGTCGAAGTAGACGCGCAAGCGCTCCGTCCCCTACCCTTCGAAGTGGTGGCAACAGAGCTGGTACCTAGTCCAAATAGACGCGCAAGGGCTCTGTCCCCTACCCTTCGAAGTGGTGGCAGCGGGCTGGCGCCTATCCGAAGTAGACGCGTAAGCGCTCCGTCCCCTACCCTTCGAAGTGGTGGTAGCGGAGCTGGCGCCTAGTCGAAGTAGATGCGCGAGCGCTCCGTCCCCTACCCTTCGAAGTGGTGGTAGCGGAGCTGGCGCCTATCCGAAGTAGACGCGCAAGCGCTCCGTCCCCTACCCTTCGAAGTGGTGGCAGCGGAGCTGGCGCCTAGTCGAAGTAGACGCGCAAGCGCTCCGTCCCCAACCCTTCGGAGTGGTGGCAGCGGGGCTGGCGCCTAGTCCAAGTAGACGCGCGAGCGCTCCGTCCCCTACCTTTCGAAGTGGTGGCAGCGGAGCTGGTGCCTATTCGATGTAGACGCGCAAGCGTTCCGTCCCCTACCCTTCGAAGTGGTGGCAGCGGAGCTGGCGCCTAGTCAAAGTAGAGCACGAGCGCTCCGTCCCCTACCCTTCGAAGTGGTGGCAACGGAGCTGGCGCCTTGATCGAGGTTTACGCGTGAGCGCTCCTTCCCAAGATTATGCAAGAACAGCCTCTGGTGTTTCTCGCTCGCAGGTGCGCTCGCGCGGGAGCTAGCCTCTGACACGTCGCCTTGGTAATTCGCGGGCTGCACGTGGGAGTGGGCCCCTGTGTTGCACTTTGCACTACGTAGAATTAACCGGGGTAAGCTCTGTGTCCTCTAAGTACGTGGGGCCAACATCCACGTCTTGTTTATACTCCGAAGAGTACGCCCTGGGACAACACCCATGCGTGCGCGGTGTTCGCGTCCTGTTTATACTCCGTAGAGTGTGAGGGGATAGCATCCGCGTCTTTTTTATGCTCCGGAGGGTGCGTGGGATCAACATCCATGTGTTATTTATACTCCGAAGAGTACGCATTGGGGCAACGCCCATGCGTGCGCAGGGTTCGCGTCTTGTTTATACTCCGTAGAGTGCGCAGGGATAGCATCCGCGTCTTTTTTATACTCTGGAGAGTGCGTGGGATCGACATCCACGTCTTATTTATACTCCGAAGAGTACGCACTGGGGCAACGCCCATGCGTGCGTGGTGTTCGCGTCTTGTTTATACTCCGTAGAGTGCGCAGGGATAGCATCCGCGTCTTTTTTATACTCCAGAGAGTGCGTGGGATCGACATCCACGTCTTATTTATACTCCGAAGAGTACGCACTGGGGCAACGCCCATGCGTGTGCGGTGTTCGCGTCTTGTTTATACTCCGTAGAGTGTGCAGGTATAGCATCCGCGTCTTTTTTATACTCCGGAGAGTGCGTGCGGAGGCGGACCTCGACGCTACGTCTTATTTAGAGTCCGTGGACTGCGTGCGGGGGCAAGCCTCCACGCGTTGCGGGCGGTGAGGTGCGTGCGGAGGCGGACCCGACGCTACGTCTTATTTATACTCTGTAGAGTGCGTGCGGAGGCGTCCCTCCGCTCGTCTTGGTTTATACTCATACCCGTATCTTTGATAGAGAGTGCGCGCGCGAACGCGTTTCTTTGTTTATACTCATGCCCGTATCTTTGACGGAGAGTGCGTGCGCGAACGCGTGTCTTTGTTTATACTCATACCCTTATCTTTTACGGAGAGTGCGCGTGCGAACGCGTGTCTTTGTTTATACTCATACCCGTATCTTTGACGAAGAGTGCGCGCGCGAACGCGTGTCTTTGTTGCGAAGAACAAGAATTTGTGCAAACAGTGAACTTTATTAAATTCCCGTTTGCGCGGGTGAGCAATTACAAAAAGGGGGGATACCGACCACTAACCGCTATGAGGACGGGGCGACCGCTGACGAGCCGCTGCTGCCGGGGCAACCTTGTGCCCGAGGAACGCGAGACGCTCTCGGGAGGCGCCCGAGGGCTCCGCATCTGCACACCCGGCTTAGGTGCCTTGGCGAGCCGCGTGGCATGGACCTCTAGTGCCAAGCTCTATGCGCCGAGCCATGTCCTGGTCGCCATGGACGATGATGATGGCCCGCGGTTCGGGAAGCTTCATGCACAGGAAGCCGTGATGCGGGACTACCCCTAGAGTATTTAGGAGCGGCCGACCTAATATGGCATTGTAGGGGTATGCAATGTCGACCACGTCGAAGATGGCGTCTTCGCTCCTCACAATGTCATTTTGGCCGAAGGAGACTTGGAGGCATATCTGGCCCAGAGCGCGCAAAGGCTGCCCTCCAAATCCTTGCAGCGGGATGCCTGAAGGGCCCAATCGACTCCGAGGGATCCCCATTTGGTCGGAGCTTCCTCCATCGACTAGGACGCGCCTGACTTCGCATCCGGCTACAAGGACCCGGACGACCAAAGGGTCTTGGTGGGGAAACTCACGCCCTCGGCGTCAGCGGGCGTGAATCTGACTTCGTGTTGTGCCCATTCCGGCGGCGCCTGCGCCGGGTATGCCGTGACGTGGTGCAGCCTCCTCGCGTAAGCCTTCCGTTGCCGCGCCGAGGCGAACTCCAACGAGGAGCCTCCGGAAATGACGTTGATGATCCTGCGCTGGGCTCCTTCCTGTGCTTGTAACTGTAGGAGGCCCTCCCGAGGTTGTTGCACATGTGCCTGAATTCGCAGGAGGCCTTCCTGGGGCTGTATTCCTTGGTCCTGGGGGTGTTGGACGTGGGCCACGACGGGCGCGCGTGTTTCCGGGTTTTTGTCCCTGGCGACGCTCTGCCATAGCGCTGCGATAGTGGCGCAAGCACGCGTGCCATGGTTGCCTCGGCCATGGATTTTGCACCACTGCCCATGGTGTTGGTCGCCGTACTCTTCGCGGGTTCTGTCGTCACGACCCCGGCCACGTCCCCGTCCTCGACCTCGGCGCCCTCTGCCTCCGCGACCTGCGGAGGCGTTGTCTTCAGAGCCGCCCTCGATGTCAAAGACGTAACGAGGTTTCCTGGACTTGTGTTGGTCGCGCTTGGGCCTATCGCCTGGTGGGTCATTGTGTTGGGGGTCCTTGCGTTCGAAGGCGCCCTTCGGCTGCTCTTGCTTGCGCTTACCTTTCGAAGAGCCCTGCTTTGGTGAGCCTTCGCTCTTTGCCGAGCCTTCCGCCTTGTTGGTGTCGGAGTCTTCACCGTGTCGCCTCCGCGCGTCCTCCTCTGCTCTGGCGTACTCTTCCATCTTGTCGAAGAGCTTCGCGACCGTCTTAATGGGCTTGCGCGCGTTGTATTCGGCCATCGGTCCCGGTCGGAGGCCTTGTATTGCTGCGTTGATGACGGTTGTTTCGTTGACGTCCTTGACCTGGCAGCGCACTTTCGCGAAGCGCTTGAAGTAATCCCGGAGCCTTTCCTCGGGTTTTTGCTTGACTGCGAAGAGCTGGTCCGCATCGACACGCTCGACGTAGTTTCCCTGGAAGTTGTTGTAGAGTCGGTGGCGGATCTGTTCCCACGCATAGATGGACTGTGGTTCAATGGTGAAGAACCAGGACAGCGCCACCCCTTGTAACGCGAGAGGGAGTCCTTTTGCCTTCGTGGTGTCGTCTCTGCCAGCGGCTTTGATAGCGGTCTCATACACGCGCACGAACTCTCGCGGGTCAGAGTGGCCTTTGTAGGCCTCGATGACGCTCGGGAACTTGAAATCTTCAGGCCATGCCGCCTGCTGTAGGCCCGCGGAGAGCGGGGACTCCGGGTCTACGCGCCGCAAAGGGACGCGACTAGACGTAGGGGCATCGCAGCTATCCGCCCTCTCCTGAGTGGGTTCGGATGCCACCGCCGGGGGGCGTGTTGGCTCCGAGCCTCTTGCATGTCCCGCACAGCTCCGCGGAGGTCTGTTAGCTCCCGCTGAAACACGCTAAGGGCCGCCAGCAGGGCAGCCTCCACTGCGGGCGTGGCTGGGGCCGTCGGTGCGCTTGGCGGTGCTACCGGCACGGCGGTGACCATGGCCTGCGTGCCCAGGCTGCCCGCCGTGTTGTCCTGGAGGACCCTGGAGCCGGTGATGAGGTCCGCGTCGCTGCTGGGGCCATTCACCGCTTCTGCGCCGGGTGGAAAAACGGATGCGCCTGCGTTGCCATCGCCGGGGTTGGTCGTCGGGGCGATGCTGGTGGGGTCTTGCGTTGTGTCGCTGGCGGGGTTGGTCGTCGCGTTGTGAACGCCAGTGTTCACGGTCGCACCTGCACCACCGCTCGTACCTGCGGCTGCTAAAGCCGAAGCCCTAGTGCTGACGCGAGACTTCGCCGCTTCCGCCTTCTTCTTCTTCGCCGCCGTCGGTGAAGCTTTTTTTGGTGCCATCCTCCTTCAGACCTGGAGGCTTGTTCTTGTCGTCCCCACGGACGGCGCCAACTGTTGTGGCTACAGACGAAACAGAGAGAGAGTATGGTAGTGGGGAGTTAGGTGAGTAAAAAATGGCTTAGGGTCTTTCCCCATGGCCTATGTCATATATATATATACATCCACATGGGGAGTGCTTTTACAATTATACCCTTACACATGAGTACTTCCCTCAGGAGTACCTATGTCACTATATATGTCCCATTTCTAGGCCTTACATTCTCTTAACAGGCCTGCTAGGCTTAGGTGGGGGCCACCCCTACAACAGAAGCAATATCCAATTTAAAGGAAATAATCTTGTCTAAAGAAAACTAATCTTATCTTAATCCTAACTAATCTAATCCTACCATATGCAGGGCTACAGTACTGTAGGTATTGTTCACACGCATAAACAGTACGTGCAAACAGTAATTTCAGCATGTGGCATTTGCGTTCTAAAATGACTTTGGACTCGAAGACCCATAGCATCACACACAACAGAGACCAAAGAGGCAACCTCCCGAGCGTTCTCTACGCCGAGTATATAGTCATTACCTAGCACTGGGGAGAGTTATATATTCTAGTAGGGAGAATAATATGAAGGAGAACGGGTAGGCTACGCTAGCTACAACATTTGATTTTCTACCACGTTCAACCAGAAAACATGCGTGTAAGGGAGTCATGAATAGTTACCACTAGATGCGCTGCGCAGCGGAAGAAGAGTTGGAGCAGCCCGGTCCAATGTAGATGCGCGTTGATGAAGAAGAAGCAGTCGATCGTTTCACGAACTGAATGTCTCCTCCTCACGTCCTAGCAATAACCTTGTGCTTCTCACCGATCAGCACAGCAGCGGCACCTCCACGGAGTCCACACGTTCGGGATGGAACGCCGTGCGCTGGTGTGCTAGCACCGCGCGCCCGGCTAGGGTTTCGGGATACGGCTGAGGGGAGGTGGCGGCCAGGGTTTTCAGCATAGTAGTCTATATTACCTGCAGCCCCGCCTCCACATATTTATAGAGCATGCTAATGGGCTTCCACGTTGTAGGCCCATTAATCCCATATGGATCAATATCCCTTTTAGCCTATAAAACCGAATTGTTTATGATTGCCTCTTGGGCACATCACTAACAATCTTCCACTTGCACTAGGGACAATCATATAGGCAAGATTTCCAATTCCAACCCCTTAAGTGTGTGACCCGTTAGGTTCATGTGTAGACAGCCATGACCCGAAAACCCTTTTCAAGCCATAAGTCAATAGTGGCACCTAGCAGGACATATTGACTCCCGAATACACATAAAGATTATATCGTTTAAACCTTGATATACACACACTTGGATCCCTTTGCCACACGATACCAGTCGAACTTGAGGCGAGATTCGTGCCACCCTTGTGATAGCTCAACCATTCACTCGATCTTGTGGTGGATTACAACTCATGACTAACCCTGTAGTCACATTGTGATTAACTCTTTAATCACCTTGGCATGGCCATGCACTTCCCTAATCCAACCACATCGAGGGGCCCAGAGATATCTCTCCTGTTATGTAGGAGGGGCAAATTCCATCTTAATCCGCTCACATCCCATTCCATGTTTCATGATACACCTGAAGACCATTTTTATAGCTACCCAGTTACGGAGTAGTGTTTGGCAGCCCCAAAGCGCACCACTACACATAGTGAGAAACAATGGCGATTTCAGGTCGAAGGATCCAATAGGTATACTATTCGAGATCGCTTGATGGGACATATTAACATAACAATCCCAGCAACGTCTCGGAGTGGGTCAATCCAACACCATGTTCTCTAACATGTGTCCACATTATTGATTTGATATTCCTATATCCATGATCCGTGAAACATGATCATCAATCAATACATGTGCTAGTACATAAATCATTGTTGTCCCACGTAATGACATAAGACTAGGGATCTTTAGAATAACATTAAATAAAACAAAGAGTTTCACGAACAAGACACATACTTGCCAATCAATGCATACAATCATTATTCAAGGAACCAAATAACACCTTATTCACAATTTCATAAACATAGACTTGATACAATTATCTCCCACTCACACTAGAGTCAATCATGTAAGTATCTAATACCCATTGCACTCGTGTGTGCCTCATGCTTTGGTTGTGGGAGAGGCTTCGTCAACGGATCAGCAACATTCAAATCCATGTGCACCTTGCAAATCTTCACTTCACCTCTATCAATGATCTCACGGATAAGGTGATAGCGCCGAAGTATATGTTTGGACTTTTGGTGTGACCTAGGATGCTTTGCTTGCGCAATGGCTCCACTATTATCACAATAGAGATCCACTGGACTGGACACACTAGGGATCACACCCAACTCAAAAACAAATTTTCTGATCCAAACAGCTTCCTTTGCAGCTTCAGAAGCTGCAATATACTCGGCCTTAGTTGTCAAATCAGCTACCGTCTCTTGCTTGGAGCTTTTCCAGCTCACTGCCCCTCCATTGAGGCAGAACACAAAACCAGACTGCGATCTGCTATCATCTTTATCAGTTTGGAAACTAGCATCGGTGTAACCTTTTAGAACGAGCTCTTCTTCACCTCAAAAAAAGGAACATATCCTTAATCCTTCTAAAGTACTTAAGAATATTCTTTACAGCCAACCAGTGAGCTAGACCAAGGCTAGATTGATACCTGCTCGTAACACTTAGAGTATATGAAACATCTGGGCGCGTACAAAGCATAGCATACATGATGGATCCGATGGCTGAGGCATACGGAATCGCACTCATCTTCTTTTGCTCATCAAGTGTTGAAACACACTGAGTCTTGCTAAGACTAATGCCATGTGACATAGGCAAGAAACCTTTCTTGGAATCTTGCATATTGAACCGTTTCAATACCTTGTCAATGTATGTACTTTGGCTTAATCCAATTATCCTCTTCGATCTATCTCTATAGATCTTTATGCCCAAAATGTAAGCTGCCTCTCCGAGATCTTTCATTGAGAAACTTTTTTTCAAAGAAGACTTCACAGCTTCTAGCATTGGAATATTATTTCCGATCAATAATATGTCATCTACATACAGGACCAGAAAAACAAGTGTGCTCCCACTAGCCTTCTTGTAAACACAAGGCTCTTCTTCATTCTTGATGAAGCCAAATCCTTTGACTACTTCATCAAAACGAAGATTCCAACTCCGAGATGCTTGCTTCAATCCATAAATGGACTTCTGAAGCTTGCATATTCTCCCAGCATTTTTCAGATCAACAAAACCCTCAGGCTGTGTCATGTACACATCCTCACTTAGGTTTCCATTTAGGAAAGCCGTTTTGACATCCATCTGCCAAATCTCGTAGTCGAAATAGGCAGCAATCGCTAGGAGGATCCGAATAGACTTTAGCATAGCGACGGGCGAAAACGTTTCGTCATAATCAACACCTTGAAGTTGCTTGAAACCTTTCGCCACCAATCGTGCCTTATAGATGTGAACATTTCCATCCATGTCTATCTTTTTCTTAAAAACCCATTTACACTTAATAGTTTTTGCACCATCAGGTGGATCCACCAAGTTCCAAACTTGATTACCATGCATGGATTCTATTTCGGACCTCATGGCTCCAAGCCATTTTTCAGAGTCTGGTCCCATCATTGCTTCCGTGTAGCTCTTGGGCTCATCATTGTCCAACAACAATATGTCGCATTGTCCCGTGGTTAGGAGCGTGAACTTTTCAGTTGCGCGACGTGCCCTTATAGACCTACATGGGGGCGGTGCCTCCATAACCGGTTGTACAACCTCTTGTACATCCTGTTGAGGTTCAATAGGAGCTGAAACATTTTCAGGTGTTTCCCGAATTTCTTCAAGCTGCACCTTGCTCCCACTAACACCCTTTGAAAGAAACTCTTTTTCCAAAAAGACACCGTTCCTGACATGAATGTGTTTGTATAACAATCTATGCGTGTACGCAACGGCGGTCCCGCTGGCCGGTCAGCGGGCGGGGGGTTGAGGGGGGAGCCGCCCCCCGCAGGTTTCAGGATAGCGCCCTGAAAACCTCACGGAATTACATAGATCGCATCTATGAATCGTTATGAAAATCTCATCGGGCCGATCAAATCAACCCAAATACGAGCCATTCAAAATGTCTCAATTTTCATTAGATCAATCACATTGATCATCGCGATCGGTATACTTGAGGAGACCGCAACACAAGACCTCGATCTGTTGGCTCGATCTACTGACTGTGCGCACAATTAGCCCCGATGGTGATTCCAGCCGGTAGGGGCAAGTCGCGCGTACATCAAAGAAGGAGCACGAACTAATCTTTTTTGGCCACATGATGTTATCAACTCATACCTATTTCAACCCCTTATGACCAATTGATCTAATCAACCCATGCACCGAAAGATCTATCACATGAACCTAGCATAAGAACAGTAATAGATTGCATCTACTACAAACAACACATCATCTACAAGCGCATGATCCAGACCACATACTACGCAGCTTTGCTCTGATACCACTGAAGGAGAATGGGTAGGCTACGCTAGCTACAACATTTGATTTTCTACTGCGTTCAACCAGAAAACATGCATGTAAGGGAGTCATCGATAGTTACCACTAGATGCGCTGCGCAGCGGAAGAAGAGTTGGAGCAGCCCGGTCCAACGTAGATGCGCGTTGATGAAGAAGAAGCAGTCGATCGTTTCACGAACTGAATGTCTCCTCCTCACGTCCTAGCAATAGCCTTGCGCTTCTCGCCGATCAGCACAGCAGCAACAGCAGCGCTGCCTCCACGAAGTCCACACGTTCGGGATAGAATGCCGTGCGCTAGTGTGCTAGCACCGCGTGCCCGGCTAGGGTTGCGGGATACGGCCGGGGGGAGGTGGCGGCCAGGGTTTTCAGCATAGTAGTCTATATTACCTGTAGCCCTGCCTCCACATATTTTAGAGCATGCTAATGGGTTTCCACGTGCGCTATCTTGATTGCCTCCCATGACGACTTGGCCGTGTCCTTCCCGGCGAGAGAAGATGTGACCTCTTCTGGCACTAACTGATAGATGGCATACATCGCCATCTAATCCTTCTGGTACTCGGCGACTCAAGGTTCAACTGCTTGCCACACATTCTGAGCCTAAAGAGCCACTTGCATCTTCATCACCCAGGCTGCATAGTTTGTGCGAGTGAGCTGTGGGTATGGTAATGCCACCACGCTCTCCCTCTTCATAGCCACCTATGAGCTGGAGGTGGGCGAACCACCTCAAAGTATGCCATGAACCACTGATGGAGACATACTCCTTCCTTCTCTTCGTATATTCTCGACTCACAGTAATCACCGAGTCTTCTTCTCTAACACACAGGAATCTCTAGGCTTTGATACCAATTGTTGGCCTAGGGACAGGACCAGACACACATACACGACAGTCGAAAACACACACGAATACTCGATATGACTACACAATACTCAACACACGAGTACTTGACATATGACCACTCAGTACTCAACACACGAGTACTCGACATGACTTCTCAGTACTCGAACACACCGAGTACTCGACACCAAGTACATTAACAACAACACAACAAGATTAGTTCCAATAGAGGCAAGTCTCAACTGGTGGTAGTGAGAATACTGTGTCGAGATGGCGGCGCAGAACAACTGACACATCCTATACATTCCTTTTCGTAGCTCAATCCCCACCTCACCGTTCACCCCTTGCTCTCAATGGAACCAGAACATCCACAGCGAGAAATCAGAATTAAGGTGGCAGCGAGGTACAAGGCAGTCCACACTCCACCATGGATAATACCTGATTGTCCGTGGCTTCAGGCCATCGCCGCACTTCAAATCTGCACTACCCTGTTTACCATTGCCTCCATTCTCATTCACCACCAGCTACAAACTTCTCTCAGGTAAAATTGTAAAAGTGTGACTTCTTGAAATTTAGTCTATTCGGTCTCAAATTGGCCTGCAACGACGACAGTGTTGTTGTAGGTTAGGCATGGCTACATAGGGTTGAGGGTGTAGGTCAAGCATGGCAACTGAGCTCAATAAGGCATGACAGCAGGGTCATGGGCACGGCGGTGGCCATGGCGGAACACGGTCTGGCACGACATTGGAGCCATGGGCGCCATGGAGGCACAACATTAGTATGGGCCAGAGCTTAGGCGAGCACCAGCTAGGCCAAGCATGTGGTGAAAGCTGAGCCTATCAGGTTGGCTCAACGTGCTAGGGTAATATAATTATTTTTTATTCATAGCAATGCACGGGTATTAAACTAGTACTACTTTGAAGAGAAGGAGTTGATAGTAAGATTAAAGTAACAAGGGGTTCTAATTAGTGATATTTGGAAGTTGAGGCTCTACTTAGGCTAAGCTGTTGTCACCAACACATCATAATTCTTTTAGATTAACTAGGTAAGGGGGAGCTTAGATTCTCATTGAATAGCTAAGAGCCAACGAAATAGGTGATCTTGGAGTTCATTGGCCAAACTGGCCTTCACTTTATCCATACGCCAAATACTATCTCCTAGACAAATCCAACAATCTGCTAATCTACCTGCAGGGTAGAAGGGCCTGATCATTCACCCTCTCATGGTCCACCAGATCTTTACTATCTTCTAAGCTCTACCTTTATAATTCTTGATATAGATCGGCTAATCAAGACCTTTACACCATGTCTAACTTAGGGCCAACTAAGCTTGTATTGATCAAATACATGGGATTTTGCCATACTACTGAGAAACCTTGTGCTCTAATTACATAATAGAAATATACATATGAATAAATATTGTTTTATTCAAGATAAAAGGATTCTTACATCAAGAAGATTACAAGACCGTAGATCCGTGCAGTCTCTTGGTGTAGAGCTCTGGACCCCAGCTCCAAATAGCTGACTCTATCTACTAACCTAATCTACATGTAAGACCATGTGGAGGTCACACTGGTTTGTGATGAGTTTTTGACACTTTGGTTTGATTGGATTTGCAGTTGGAAGTTTGTTTTTGGAAAGTTTGAAAAAGATTCGAAGTTGCTTTGGAGTAGAGTAGATCATCCGTATGAGGTGCATGATCCAGGTCAGCCAGACCATTGAGGCATATTAGCTCACTAGAGAGGGTGTTTTTATGTGCTTTGGAATTTTACACAAAGGTTGATTATCTGGGTCAACTTGTACCAATGAGGTGGATGATCCGGATTGAAGCATACTGTAGGATCGGAATCGGCGACAGAGGGGGGGGGTGAATGTCGATCTTTTAACAATTCGTCCCCGCATAAGTACTTACTCGAAAGCTCTCCTTCAATTGCTAAAAAGCTATGAAAGAGATGCTAGCACACTTGAAGAACCTTAAACCACAGAAATAAAGCCTAACTGGAAAGACCAGAAAGAACCAACGACAACAGAACCAAAAGACAGAGAGAGAACATGAGAAACTGTCCCACCCGAAGCACCAAATCAAACAGACAAGCTGCCAAGAAGTATCTCTTCTGCCGAAAGCACTTAAATGCAAATTTTAGCATTTGACATGAGCTCTCAAGGACAACAAAAGAACTAGCTGCAGAAATTACTCTGATTGAAATGAAAGCTTGCATGCAGTGCGGTTAGAAACACCCTAGATCAGTAATTAGGCAGCAAAAATTTCAACCGAAATTGAGCTCATTTGGACTGCATGCAGCAGGGTCAAAATCAGCACAAAAAGATGGAAAACAAGGCTATTTGACCCTGGATGGCAACAGAAGAATGCAAGTTTGGCCGAACTGATTTTTAGGGAGTTTTACTTCAGCTGAGGGGAGGAAAACTGCACTCGGCTCAATTTATTTGGCTGAAAACAAACTGCACCCTGTAGATTGTCGAGAGCAGGATTCCAGAGAGAAAAGATCCAGCCGTGAGAAACAATCTCAAGGGATAAAATAGCTGCAGCACCCTAAACAAGAGGAAAGGAGCTTGACTGCAGATTCAGAGAAGAAGCAATACCTGAAACGGAAATCCAAGAACCCAGCCGAGAGAAGTACTGAAACTGATGAAGTAAGAAACCTGAAATTTCAGATTCTTGCCATTTTCAAGAAAATGAGAGAAGAGCTTCTTTGCCTTTTAGATAAAGACACCAAGAACCAAATCTAAATATCATGGGGGCTTCAGATCACATCGGAAATCAACAAGAACACATGAAATTCAGATCAGAGTGATGAAGAAGTGGCCTCTACCTCGTGAGCTGACGTAGTAGGAACAGAGCCACTAGCTCCAGAGGAAGCCGAAGGTATGGGCTGATCCCCCTGAGGTGCGGTGGAGGAAGGCACCTCGAGAGGTGGATGAGGGACTAGATCGGGTAGACAACCCTCATCTCCATCATCCTCATCATCCACAAAGATGGGCTCGGACTGCTCTAAAGAACCTGAGATATCGGGCCTAGTCCCCGGACTGGCCTCGTCAAAGGTCACCTCATAGGTCTCTACTAACTTACTAGACTCGCAGTTCCAAACCCGATACACCCGCGAAGAAGTCGAGTAACCTAGAAAGATACCATCACAAGAGCGTGACTCGAACTTGTCTAGGTTCCCAGACTTCAAAATAAAGCACTTGCAACCAAACACACGAAAATGAGAGACACTGGGCTTTCGCCCATATCTCAACTCATAAGAAGTGCGGTGCAAGTGTGCTCAAAGAAATACTCGATTGGAAACATGGCACGCGGTAGCAATAGCCTCAGCCCAAAACTTCCTCGGTGTAGTGTACTCATCGAGCATCGTCCTGGCCATCTCGACCAAGGTATGGTTCTTCCTCTCCACGACGCCATTTTGCTGTGGGACGTGCGGAGAAGAGAACTGGTGCTCTACACCTGTCTCATCACAAAACTTCTCAAAGTAGGAATTCTTGAACTCCGTGCCATTGTCACTGCGGATCGCTCGTAAGGCACCTGGGAGCTCGACAGAAAGCCTACTGAAAAAACCTCGGAAATGGGTAAACGTCTCATCCTTCGAGGCTAAGAAAAACACCCAAGAAAACCTCGAATAGTAATCGACCACGACAAGAACATACCACTTCCCCCCTGCTGACTGCACTCGAGCTGGTCCAACAGTGTCCATATGGAGCAGCTGTCCCGGTGCATCGGTCATAGTAACTGTGACCGGAGGGTGAGAAGCGGCAACCATCTTGCTGTGCCGGCATGGAGCGCAAACAAGATCTTTGACCATTTCGAGTTTCGGCAGACCACGAATGAGACCATGGCCGCTAACTCGGGTCAAATGGTCAAATCCGATATGACCAAGTCTCCTATGCCAGAAAGTCAGATCGCGGAACTCCGAAGCAACCAAACACCGGAGAGTATCACCAGAAGACTCAGAAAAATCAGCACGAAAGATCCTCCCATAACGTGATATCCTGCAAACTAGACTACCCGAAGAATCAAGAATTTTGCAAGCATTTTTCTTGAAGCTCACCTCATAACCGTCATCGGTAAGCTGAGAAACTGAAAGCAAATTATACCGCAGCTTACTAACCAAAGCAACATCTCTCAGAAGAAAAGAATCATTAACGCGCACTGTACCTTTGGCGATGACGCGCCCAGACGAAGCATCTCCGAAGGTGATCGTCTCATCACCTGGAGCGCGGGCTAGGGAAGAGAACCAACGTGAGTCTCCGGTCATATGACGAGAACAACCGGAGTCTACGAGCCAAACCTCTCCCTTCCCAGCCCGGCGAACCTGAGTCAGCAAGAAAGTAAAGTCTCAGTACTGGGGTAAATCAAGAGTGATTTTGGCACCCAATACTGAACCACACGTCGAGCAGATGAAGTAGTCAAGCACGACTAACCTCTATCTACCCTACACTCTCTGTGACTCAAAGAGACGGAAGGTCTGTGAGCTGACCTGAAGCTGTTGCGGGGTCCGACTGCTACGGGAGAGCGAGTCAGAACACCGGCAACACGCTGATCACGCCGTGGGTGGCTATCTCGATGGGGGAAACGAGAGCTACCCTCAGGACGGCGGAAATCATGACCAGGAGCAGCATGAGGATGAAAAACAGAAACATCAGAAAAACCAAGTCCTCGGTGCTGCCCAAACCCACCAACAGCAGTAAACCTAGACCTCGTGCTGGTCCTAGGTGCACTCAGGGTCTGGGGCTGACCCTGAATACGCCTAAGTGCTTCTGCACGGTCTCTACGCGCAATCTTGGCGCGCCTGAAGCATCGATTGACTGTGTGTCCATTTTTCTGACAGAAGGTGCAGTGATACTTTACCTTCTGAGAGGTAGAAGTAGCACGGGGAGGCTTCGCCTTCTGAGAGGCCGAAGCAGCAGGTGGAACTACCTTGCTGTCAGAGATCCCCTGGACATAGCCCGCTGACTTAAATTGGACTTTCTCGGTCCTAGGCTCAGTCTCGATCACACCTGGTACTATGGGTCTGAGCACGGCAGGTGGATGCTTCCTCATGTCTTCATAATAATCATATCCTAGACCCTGATTGAATTTGCAAATCTTGGACTGGTCTAGAATAAGATTAAGCTTCTTCTTGCCTCCGACAAACATCTCGAGAGTGTTCATAAGGTACTGACACTCCCGAAAGAGAGAGGTGCAAGAAGAGCAGGGAGAAGAGGGAACAGTAGAGGGTAAGGGAGCAGAAGAAGAACCAACAGTAGAGAAAAGAATGGCTTGTGCACTGAGAGACCATGTGGAGGTGCCCCCATGTTTGTGATGAGTTATTGACACTTGGTTTGGAAAGTTTGAGTTTGATTTGAGCGTTTCCTGCTAAGTCGTAGCTTCTGGTCATGGTCGTAGGCTCGTTCGACCACTTTGGTCGTGGTCGGAAGCTTGCCGGACAGGTTACGACCACATTGTCGCCAATCGGGAGTGAGGCAAGCCACTTACGATCACACAGTCGAAGGTCGGAAGTCTCCCGACTCCTTTACGACCATTGGGCGTAGTCGTAGGTCACTAGGGTGGTCTACGACCACTTGGACTGTGGTCGAAAGGCAGCAGCAAAAGTTTTCGACCACGCTTGGCCGTGATCTCAAGCCTCCGAGAAGTATACGACCACTTTGGGTTTGGTCGAAAGACACTTGAGAGGTTTACGACCACGTTGGTCGTGGTCGAAAGCTGGTACGACCACGTTGGCCATGGTCGAAGGCCAATACGACCACGTTGGTCGTGGTCGAAACCTGGTACGACCACATTGGCTGTGGTCTGTGGTCACGAGTCGCGCGACGATCGCTGTGGTTGTCTTCCTGAGAATGAAAGCGGGTTTCGACCTCGCTATGGGCAAACGTGGTCGTAGGTCGGTCGGATGAGGTCAGACGAGTTTGGAGCACGGTCAGAAGTGGGCGACGTTGGTCGGAAGGTTTTCGACCACGGTGAGTCAAGTCGTACGAGAACGGAAAAGGGTTCGACCACGGTAGAAAGCGATGATCATGGTTGGAAGGTGGATCGATCTCACGATAAGCGGTCGCAAGACGTAGAAATCGGTCGTATCGACTTGGGATGAGGTCGTAGGGCCTTCAGCTTTGCTTGGCTTGTAAATCGTAGCAAGCTTTGAGTTGGTCGTATGGACCACTGGGGTGGTCGTATGGACTATGGAAACAGTCATATGTCGTGTGCATTCATTGTTCTCTATTCTCGACTGGTCGTGGGTGGTATACGACTTGGTAAGAGTATGATTTAAGTTTTGATTTCTGGCTCAAGTGGTTGGATACTATTGTGAGCGGTGCTATGTAATGGTTTGCTTGTCTGATGATGTTTGCAGGACTTTGAGACTAGTCGTGGCGAGGCATGGAGGGCCGAGACTAGGCACGGGCCGTGCTGAGGTCAAGAGCGGCCAGGAGGTGCTGAAGACGACGAGGTCTGCGAGGTGGTTGCAAGACTTGAGAGGCAAGGCAGAGGAAGCTTCCAGGAAGGCAGCCGGATGGCATTTTGGAGAAATGCGAAAAGCTGTATCTCTATGAAAGCACTGGAGCGACTCTCACTAATGGGTAAAGAGGAAAGCAAACCCGATAGTGGAGGCTATAAAAGGAGGGGTGTCTCCTGCATGTAGCTCAAAGGATTGGGGGGTCTTTTGCTTTCTCTTTTTCAGTTGAGAGTAGGTAAGAGCAGGAGAGACAGAGGTGTGTTGTTGTCTCCTTCGTAGCTCTGTGTTGTGTTCCTCCCAAGAATCATGTAGTTCTTGGTGTTCTTGAGGATGAGAAGGAGAGGATGAGCTGAGTCTACTTGTAATCATTTCTCTTGTCCAAATGTCCATGCGTATCGGGACTCCTCTGTAGTACTCTCGAGAAATAAATTCTCCGAAGTTCTTTGAGCTATAGGTATCTTGTTTCAGTTCCTTTATCTGTGCAGTCTCTTGATCCTTCTGTTTCAATCTTGATTTGGTTTTGAACTGCTTTTGCTTTGGGCTGTGTTGGCTTGCTTTGAACTGGGAATCATCCTTAAGGCCATCTTGGCCAGTTCTTCCCGAGAGCACCGTTCTTGTTTCAACCGCGCAGTATTCTCTGTTTGATTTCTTTTGTCGGCTCAGGCAAGTGTTTGACCACGTGGTGTTCGACCATCAGTTGGCTTACGACCACGTGTGTTCGACCAGAGAAGCCAGTTCTCTCGACCGATTTGTTGAGTGGGTACTTGGAGAGTTTTTGAAGGCACCATTCACCCCCCTCTGTTGCCATTTCGGTCCTACAATTGGTATCAGAGCCGGTTAGCTCTAATCAATAGATCTTAACCGGTCTCAAGAGCCATGGCGACGGACAAGTACTCGACCAAGCCACCCATTTTCGATGGCATCGATTACCCCTTCTGGAAGAGCCGAATGGAAACATACATCCAGGCTCAGGGGTATGCCATCTGGCGCAAGGTTAAGGTCCTGTTTGTTGTTCCTGCCGATGAGAACATCAATGCCGGGAACATGGCTGATGTTGAGGCAAATGCAAAGGCAAGGAACATCATCATCCAGGGGTTGAGTCGTAGCGAGTTTGACCGTATATCTCACCTGTCGTCCGCCTACGACATCTGGGTGACCCTCGACGCATACCATGAGGGCACCACCCAGATCAAGACGGTTCGACAGGACCAGTTCAAGCGCGAATACAACAAATTCGAGATGCTTGCTGGTGAGTCTCTGGACGAGTGCTTTTCGCGATTTCACAAAATCTTGAGCAACCTCCGAGCGGTCGGTCTCACATACCCCGACTCAGACAACGCTCGTCAGATGCTTGCGGCACTCGATCTGCGTGTGTGGGAGATGAAGGTGACCACAATCAAAGACACGACAGACCTCTCGACCCTGACTCTTGACGCGCTGTACTCACGCCTCAAGACTCACGAGATTGACGTTGTCTCTCATCGGTCGAAGTCACAGTCGATGGCTTTGGTCACCGATCCCAGTTCAGCTTCTGGTCTCTCTTCTGAGTCTTCTTGCGGTTTCTCCCTTGCTGCTCTCTGTGACATAACTGATGATCAGTTAGAGCAGCTTGCGGATGATCAGCTGGCCCTCCTAGCCCGAAGGTTTTCCCATGCCTACAAGGGTAGGAGAGACAGAAAGAGAGGAGGACCAGTCATCTGCTTCGAGTGTGGTGGCCCCAACCACATCCGAGCAAACTGCCCCAAGCTTGGGAAGGGTAAAGGTGACTACGGCGGTTCGGGCAAGAACGACTACACCGACAAGAACCGCAACACGAAGCCTTCAGCACCTGCTCCAGGAAAGAAGAAGTTCCGCAACTTCGGGAAGGCCAAGAAACTCTTCCACCGCGTCCTCACCGCCTTCGACGACCTCGACCTCAGCGAGGTGGACGGATGGAGCGACGACGACGGGACGGGTGACCAAGAGCCCAAGGATGGTGGCGACGACTTCTCCGGCATGTGCTTCATGGCCCTCGAGGGCGAACTTAGCGACAGCGAGCTGTACTCCGACTCGGATGAGGTACTCCCTTCTTATGACCAGCTAAATGATGCTTTTCTTAAGCTAGGTGGATTTCATGCTAGAGCTAGGTCTAGGTGTACCGAGTTAGAGAAGGAAGTAGATAGACTGTCACGGGAGATTACTTCACTTACATCTGCTCCCTCCCGTGACGACTGTGATACATGCTGTGCCTTGCTTGATGACATGGAGAAATTAAGGACCTCTCATGATAGTGTGTCCTCCGAGCTTGATATTATTAAGGTGAAGAATGTTAGTCTGCTTGCTGAGTTAGAGTTGAGTAGGATGGCTGTTACCCTACTTACTACTGATGAGACTACTTCTCCCACCTCATGTGAGGATAAGGATATTGCTGCTAGAGGACCTTATGCCATGCTCCTTGATCTGCCCGATCCTTGTAAAAATTGCAATAACTTGAAGATGAACTTAAAACGGGCAGATCATAAAATTGCTGAACTCCAAGCTTCTTTACTTGAGCCGATTGATTCATGCTTGAACTGTCCCAAGTTAACTGCTGAACTTGAAGCTGTCTCCAAACAGTTTCAAGAAATGATTGATCATGATAGGAAAATGGCTCAGTATGCTTCTAAGGACCCGTTAGCTCACCATGTATTAACTGTAACAAACTAAAATCTGATTTGATTGCATTGGATGAGAAATGTGTGAAGCTGACTAAGGATCTACTAGAGAAGCAACCTTCTGCTTGTATTGTCTGTGCTGAGAAGGGGGAGAAGCCCCAGGGTAAGGTGGAGACGCCTAGGAACGTGAACCAACTGACTAGAAGTAGGACTGTCCATTCAGAGTCGGCTGTGCGTGCACAAGCCATTCTTCCCTCTGCTGTTGGTTCTTCATCTGCTCCCTTACCTCCTGCTGTTCCCTCTTCCCCCTGCTCTTCTTGCACCTCTCTCTTTCGGGAGTGTCAGTACCTTATGAACACTCTCGAGAGATTTGTAGGCGGAAAGAAGAAGCTTAATCTTATTCTAGACCAGTCCAAGATTTGCAGATTTAATCAGGGTCTAGGATATGACTATTATGAGGATATGAGGAAGCATCCACCTGCTGTGCTCAGACCCATAGCACCAGGTGTGATCGAGACCGAGCCCAGGACCGAGACAGTCCAATTTAAGTCAGCGGGCGATGTCCAGGGGATTTCTGACAACAAGGTGATTGCACCTGCTACTTCGGCCTCTCAGAAGGCGAAGCCTGACCGTGCTACTTCTACCTCTCAGAGGATGAAGTATCACTGCACCTTCTGTCAGAAGGATGGACACACGGTTGATCGATGCTTCAGGCGCGCCAAGATCGCGCGTAGAGACCGTGTTGAGTCTCCTAGGCGTATTCAGGGTCAGCCCCAGATCCTGAGTGCACCTAGGACCAGCACGAGGTCTAGGTTTACTGCTGTTGATGGGTTTGGGCAGCATCGAGGACTTGGTTTTTCTGAGTCTTCTGTTTTTCGTCCTCATGCTGCTCCTGCTCATGACTTCCGCCGTCCTGAGGGTACATCTCATTTCCTCCGTCGAGACAGTTACCCGCGGCGTGTTCAGCGTGTTGCCGGTGTTCCGACTCGCTCTCCCGTAGCAGTCGGACCCCGCAATAGCTTCAGGTCTGCTCACAGACCTTCTGCTGTGAGTGACAGAGAGCGTAGGGTAGATAGAGGTCAGTCGTGCTTGACTACTTCATCTGCTCGACGTGTTGTTCAGTATTGGGTGCCAAAATCACTCTTGATTTACCCCAGTACTGAGACTTTACTCTCTGTTTGAGTCAGGTTCGCCGGGCAGGGAAGGGAAAGGTTTGGCTTGTAGACTCCGGGTGTTCACGACACATGACCGGAGACTCCCGTTGGTTTTCTTCCCTTGCCCGTGCTCCAGGTGATGAGACGATCACCTTCGGAGATGCTTCATCTGGGCGCGTCATCGCCAAAGGTACAGTGCGCATTAATGACTCTTTCATTTTGAAAGATGTAGCCTTGGTTAGTAAGCTGCAGTATAATTTGCTTTCCGTTTCTCAGCTTACCGATGACGGTTTCGAGGTGAGCTTCAAGAAAAATAATTGCAAAATTCTTGATTCTTCGGGTAGTCTGGTTTGCGGGATTTCTCGTTTTGGGAGGATCTTTCGTGCTAATTTTTCTGAGCCTTCTGGTGATCCTCTCAGGTGTTTAGTTGCTTCTGAGTCCCGCGACCTCTCTTTCTGGCATAGGAGACTTGGTCATATTGGATTTGACCATTTGACCCGAGTTAGCGGCCACGATCTCATTCGTGGTCTGCCGAAACTCAAGATGGTCAAAGATCTTGTTTGCGCTCCATGCCGGCATGCCAAGATGGTTGCCGCTTCTCATCCTCCGGTCACAGTTACTATGACCGATGCACCGGGACAACTGCTCCACATGGACACAGTTGGACCAGCTCGAGTGCAGTCAGCAGGAGGGAAGTGGTATGTTCTTGTTGTGGTCGATGACTTCTCGAGGTTTTCTTGGGTGTTTTTCTTAGCCTCGAAGGATGAGACGTTTTCACTTTTCCGAGGTCTTTTTAGTAGGCTTTCTGTTGAGCTTCCAGGTGCCTTACGAGCGATCCGCAGTGACAATGGCACGGAGTTCAAGAATACCTACTTTGAGAGTTTCTGTGGTGAGACAGGTGTAGAGCACCAGTTCTCTTCTCCATACGTCCCTCAGCAGAATGGCGTTGTGGAGAGAAAGAACCGTACCTTGGTCGAGATGGCCAGGACGATGCTTGATGAGTACTCTACACCGCGGAAGTTTTGGGCTGAGGCTATAGCCACCGCGTGCCATGTCTCAAATCGAGTCTTTCTTAGGGCACACTTGCACCGCACTTCTTATGAGTTGAGATACGGGCGAAAGCCCAGCGTCTCTCATTTTCGTGTGTTTGGTTGCAAGTGCTTTGTTCTGAAGACCGGGAACCTAGATAAGTTCGAGTCACGTTCTTGTGATGGGATCTTTCTAGGTTACTCGCCTTCTTCGGGGGCTTATAGGGTCTGGAACTGTGAGTCTAGCAAAATGGTAGAGACCTGTGAGGTGACCTTTGACGAGGCCAGTCCGGGGACTAGGCCTGATATCTCAGGTTCTTTAGAGCAGTCCGAGACCATCTTCGTGGATGATGAGGATGATGGAGACGACGGGTGTCTACCTGATCCTGTCCCTCATCCACCCCTTGAGGTGCCGTCTTCCACCGCACCTCGAGGTGACCAGCCCTTGCCTTCTGTTTCTTCTGGAGCTGGTGGCTCTGTTCCTACCTCGTCAGCTCACGAGGTAGAGGCCACCTCTTCATCTCATCCTGGACCTCCTAGACACATTCAAAAAGACCATCCCTTAGAGCAGATCATTGGAGACCTCTTCGAGCGTGTTACCCGCTCAAAATCTGGCTTATCTCAATTCTGTCTCCATTCTGCCTTCATTGCTTCCTTTGAGCCCAAAGATGTTTCTCATGCTTTATCTGATGAGTCTTGGGTCAATGCCATGCATGAGGAGCTAGAAAATTTCGAAAGGAACAAGGTCTGGTCGCTTGTCGAGCCCCCACGAGGTCACAATATTATTGGAACTAAGTGGGTGTACAAGAACAAGCAGAGCGAGGATGGAGTGGTTATTCGAAACAAGGCTAGACTGGTTGCTCAGGGGTTCTCCCAGGTTGAAGGTCTAGATTTCGAGGAGACCTTTGCCCCTGTAGCTAGACTTGAAGCCATTAGAATCCTGCTTGCCTTTGCAGCTTCTAAGGGATTCAAGCTCTACCAGATGGACGTCAAGAGTGCCTTTCTCAATGGCCTTATTGAGGAAGAGGTCTACGTCCGACAGCCTCCTGGTTTCGAAAACCCCAAATATCCAAACCATGTCTTCAAGCTTTCTAAAGCGTTGTATGGACTTAAGCAGGCCCCCAGGGCTTGGTATGAGAGGCTTAAGTCCTACTTGTTAAGTCATGGTTTTGATACGGGTAAAGTTGATAAGACCTTGTTCATCCGCCGGCATGGCAATGACCTTCTGCTCGTCCAAATCTATGTCGATGACATTATCTTTGGCGGCTCTTCTCATACTCTGGTTTCTCAATTCTCGGATGTCATGAGCACCGAGTTTGAAATGAGTATGATGGGTGAGTTGACATTCTTCCTTGGCTTCCAAATTAAGCAGACTCGGGAGGGTACATTTCTTCATCAAGGAAAGTACACTCGTGACCTCCTGAAGCGCTTCGATATGAGTGATGGTAAGCCGGTGTCAACTCCGATGGCTTCTACAGCCTATCTTGACCCAGATGAGGACGGCGAGCCAGTTGATCAGAAAGAGTTCAGAAGTTTGATCGGCTCCCTTCTTTACCTCACTGCCTTGAGACCAGACATACACTTCTCTGTGTGTCTGTGTGCTCGTTTTCAGGCTTCTCCTCGCGTATCTCACCGCCAGGCGGTGAAGCGCATCTTTCGGTACCTTCGAGCTACCATTGACTATGGTATCTGGTACTCTTCCTCATCCTGTCTTTCCTTGAGAGCCTTTTCGGATGCAGACTTTGCTGGCTGTAGGATAGATAGGAAGAGCACTTCCGGCACCTGCCAGTTCATTGGCACTTCTCTCGTTTCCTGGTCTTCGAGGAAGCAGTCCGGTGTTGCACAGTCCACTGCAGAGGCCGAGTACGTTGCTGCTGCCAGTTGCTGCAGCCAGGTACTTTGGATGGTTTCGACCCTGCGGGACTTTGGGTTAGCCTTAGACAGTGTTCCACTCTTTTGTGATAACACGTCTGCTATCAACATTGCTAAGAACCCAGTGCAGCACACTCGGACCAAGCATATTGATATTCGCTTCCACTTCCTTAGAGACCATGTAGAGAAAGGTGACATAGTGCTCCAGTTTGTGGAGAGTGACCACCAGTTGGCTGATATCTTCACCAAGCCTTTGGACAGTTCGAGGTTTTCAGCTCTGCGGGGAGAGCTTGGGGTGGTTTGTCCTTACGGACTGTAGTGAGGGGGAGCTTGGGCTTTACTGCTTTATTATATTAATTATGCTTCTGTCTCATTTCTGTTGCTTTGCACTTGGGGTGCATTTGGGTTTAGTCCTTCCAGCATAGGTTAGAGTGCTTCTCTTGCCAAGATGCTTAGACTTCTAACTCTTATCTTGTGCTTCCAGGATTAGCTGCTTCTTATCTCACTAGGTCGAGCTCACTCACTTCTTGTAGGTTCTAGCGAGGGTTGGGCCACCCTCGGGTAGACAGGGTACGTGTTTGCTCTCTAGTGTGTGATTTACTGTCAGCTGATTGTCCTGGAGTCATGTGGGGTAGATGAGAGTCAGTCTGAGCCATAGTTGTCTCTATATCTTATCTATGCTTTAAGGACTGCCTGTTTTGGTTTTATTTGCCAGCTTCTCGATTTATTGCTTTGGTTCAGGGAGAGTTCTTTTGGGAGCTTCTCGAGCTTAATTGTGACTTAACTCAACTTGAACTAAAAGTTGCATGTCATGTTGAGGGGGAGCTGGATTTTTCTGCATTTTAGCATTTAGCATTGTAATATATAACTACATTGAGCCTTGATTATTATCCTGCTATGACATGTTTACAATGCTTTACACCTTGCCATGACTTGTGCTTAGCTTGCTAGATTTATCATGACTTCATATGTGTAGACTAGCTTTCTGCCAAGATAAGATTAATTAAAATTGCTCAACTTAAATTAAAACTTATCATGCTAGCATTTGAGTTTAGTCTATCTTTAACTATCCTTGTATGATTCATGCCATGTCAAATAGGCTGAGTAGAGCGTTGAATCTATATTGAGCCTTAGTTTGAGCTGTTTTAGTCTCCTGATGATACATGAGTTAGTACAATATGTTAAAAAGCAAAAAGATCTCTTTTGTGCGAAAAAACTGGTCTCACCAATTCTTTCCTATGAGACGGCTTGCCATTGCACTTGGCATGAACTTAGGGGGAGTTTTGGATGACCTAGACTATCTTCTTAAGCTTCTTGCTTGGAGTAGTCGCATAAGGCTTGAGATCTAGCACATGATAAAACAAAATGTTGGTTGACAACCACCATATTTGTGCAAAAAAAAACTGATTTCACCAATTCTTTCTCATGAGACAGCTTGCCATTGCACTAGGCATGAACTCAGGGGGAGTTTTGGATGACCTAGACTATCTTCTTAAGCTTATTGCTTGGAGTAGTCGCATAAGGCTTGAGATCTAGCACATAAACAAAAATTTGGGTTGAAAACAACCATATGCTTTCAAAAGACAATGTTTAATGTGCTCAATTTGCTTAATCTACAATCAGAACCAAGTACTTTAACCAATGTTTCAATCTTGAGCTTATAGCACTCTATTTGGACTCAATGTTAGCTTCATTGTTCCGCTTAGCTTATTGACATGGCCTGCATCATCCTTGGATGTCTCTAGCTAGACTTTACTCATTGATGACGTGACTTGCTCACAAAATGTACTACATTTCAGATTATCATCTATGTGTTCTAGCTGGTTTATATATATATGTTGTCATGATCCAGATAGTGTTTTATTGAGTTATGGCTTGGTGTATTCCATTATGGTCATTATGGATAATTCTCATGGCTCTAAATGCTTAAATAAACAATCTTCAACCATTTTCTTTCTCTGTCTTGTCATCTTCTCTCTATTGCATCTTGATGTGTTTATTGCCAAAAGGGGGAGAATAGAGAAGAAAAAGTCTGTTGGGATCATTTTAGAGCTTTGGAGATCAATTTGCTCTTTCAGTTGTTGCTCTAGTGGTTCCTTCTGTCGACATGGTCATTAGCTTCTTTTCTTTCCTTGGACCATGTTGGTTTCTTCAAACTCAAACTCTTTTTAAAAAGCTTTTTCTGAGTTTGTCAATATACTCATCAAGGGGGAGATTGAGAGACCATGTGGAGGTGCCCCCATGTTTGTGATGAGTTATTGACACTTGGTTTGGAAAGTTTGAGTTTGATTTGAGCGTTTCCTGCTAAGTCGTAGCTTCTGGTCATGGTCGTAGGCTCGTTCGACCACTTTGGTCGTGGTCGGAAGCTTGCCGGACAGGTTACGACCACGTTGTCGCCAATCGGGAGCGAGGCAAGCCACTTACGACCACACAGTCGAAGGTCGGAAGTCTCCCGACTCCTTTACGACCATTGGGCGTAGTCGTAGGTCACTAGGGTGGTCTACGACCACTTGGACTGTGGTCGAAAGGCAGCAGCAAAAGTTTTTGACCACGCTTGGCCGTGATCTCAAGCCTCCGAGAAGTATACGACCACTTTGGGTTTGGTCGAAAGACACTTGAGAGGTTTACGACCACGTTGGTCGTGGTCGAAAGCTGGTACGACCACGTTGGCCATGGTCGAAGGCCAATACGACCACGTTGGTCGTGGTCGAAACCTGGTACGACCACATTGGCTGTGGTCTGTGGTCACGAGTCGCGCGACGATCGCTGTGGTTGTCTTCCTGAGAATGAAAGCGGGTTTCGACCTCGCTATGGGCAAACGTGGTCGTAGGTCGGTCGGATGAGGTCAGACGAGTTTGGAGCACGGTCAGAAGTGGGCGACGTTGGTCGGAAGGTTTTCGACCACGGTGAGTCAAGTCGTACGAGAACGGAAAAGGGTTCGACCACGGTAGAAAGCGATGATCATGGTTGGAAGGTGGATCGATCTCGCGATAAGTGGTCGCAAGACCTAGAAATCGGTCGTATCGACTTGGGATGAGGTCGTAGGGCCTTGAGCTTTGCTTGGCTTGTAAATCGTAGCAAGCTTTGAGTTGGTCGTATGGACCACTGGGGTGGTCGTATGGACTATGGAAACAGTCGTATGTCGTGTGCATTCATTGTTCTCTATTCTCGACTGGTCGTGGGTGGTATACGACTTGGTAAGAGTATGATTTAAGTTTTGATTTCTGGCTCAAGTGGTTGGATACTATTGTGAGCGGTGCTATGTAATGGTTTGCTTGTCTGATGATGTTTGCAGGACTTTGAGACTAGTCGTGGCGAGGCATGGAGGGCCGAGACTAGGCACGGGCCGTGCTGAGGTCAAGAGCGGCCAGGAGGTGCTGAAGACGACGAGGTCTGCGAGGTGGTTGCAAGACTTGAGAGGCAAGGCAGAGGAAGCTTCCAGGAAGGCAGCCGGATGGCATTTTGGAGAAATGCGAAAAGCTGTAAAGGAAGCTGTATCTCTGTGAAAGCACTGGAGCGACTCTCACTAATGGGTAAAGAGGAAAGCAAACCCGATAGTGGAGGCTATAAAAGGAGGGGTGTCTCCTGCATGTAGCTCAAAGGATTGGGGGGGTCTTTTGCTTTCTCTTTTTCAGTTGAGAGTAGGTAAGAGCAGGAGAGACAGAGGTGTGTTGTTGTCTCCTTCGTAGCTCTGTGTTGTGTTCCTCCCAAGAATCATGTAGTTCTTGGTGTTCTTGAGGATGAGAAGGAGAGGATGAGCTGAGTCTACTTGTAATCATTTCTCTTGTCCAAATGTCCATGCGTATCGGGACTCCTCTGTAGTACTCTCGAGAAATAAATTCTCCGAAGTTCTTTGAGCTATGGGTATCTTGTTTCAGTTCCTTTATCTGTGCAGTCTCCTGATCCTTCTGTTTCAATCTTGATTTGGTTTTGAACTGCTTTTGCTTTGGGCTGTGTTGGCTTGCTTTGAACTGGGAATCATCCTTAAGGCCATCTTGGCCAGTTCTTCCCGAGAGCACCGTTCTTGTTTCAACCGCGCAGTATTCTCTGTTTGATTTCTTTTGTCGGCTCAGGCAAGTGTTTGACCACGTGGTGTTCGACCATCAGTTGGCTTACGACCACGTGTGTTCGACCAGAGAAGCCAGTTCTCTCGACCGATTTGTTGAGTGGGTACTTGGAGAGTTTTTGAAGGCACCATTCACCCCCCCCCCCTCTGTTGCCATTTCAGTCCTACATGCACGCACAGCCGACTCTGATGGGACAGTCCTACTACTAGCAGGTTGGCTCATGTCGCTAGGCGTCTCTACCTTACCCTTGGGCTCCTTCCCCTTCTCAGCAATCACATTACAATCTGATGGTTGCTTCTATAGTAGGTCCTTATTTAGCTTCACACATTTCTCATCCAATGCAATCATATCAATTTTTAGTTTTTCACAATTTTTGCATGGTGAGCTAATAGGATCCTTAGAAGCATAATTAGCCAATTTCTTATTGTGATCAATCATTTCTTGAAACTGCTTGGAAACAGATTCAAGTTCAGAAGTTAATTTAGGACAGTTCGTGCATGAAGCAACTGGCTCAAGCAACCAAGAATACAACTAAGATATTTTATGATCTGCCCGTTTTAGGTTCATCTTCAAGTTATTGCAGTTATCACAAGACTCGGGCAGATCCAACAGCATGGTGTAAAGACCTCTAAAAGCATTGTCCTTATCCTCACATAAGATGAAGTAGAAGCAATCCTACTCATTTCTAGTTCAGGCAAGAGACTAAGATTCTCCACCTTAACAATATCAAGCTCGGAGGACAAACTATCATACGAGGTCCTTAACTTCTCTATATCACCCAACAAAGCAGAGCATGTATCACAATCATCACTAGAGGGAGCAGATGTAAGAGCAATAATCTCTAGTGACAAACTATCTACTTCCTTCTCTAACTCAGTACACCTAGCCCTAGCTCTAGCATGAAATCCACCTAGCTTAAGAAAAGCATGATTGAGCTGGTCGTAGGTGGGGCATACCTCGTCCGAGTCAGAGTACAGCTCGCTGTCGCTCAGTTCGCCCTCGAGGGCCATGAAGCACATGCCGGAGAAGTCATCGCCGCTCTTGGGGTCTTGGTCACCCGTCCCGTCGTCGTCGCTCCATCCCTCCACCTCACCGAGGTCGAGGTCGTCGAACGCGGCGAGGACACGGTGGGAGAGCTTCTTGGCCTTCCCGAAGTCGCGGAACTTCTTCTTGCCTTGTGGATGTGCTGGAGGCTTCTTGTTGCGGTTCTTGTCGGTGTAGTCGTTCTTGCTCAAACCACCGAAGTCAGCTTTGCCCTTCTCCATCTTGGGGCAATTTGCCCGAATGTGGTTGGGGCCACCACACTCGAAGCAAATGACAGGTCCTTCCCTCTTTCTGTCCCTCCTCCTCTTGTAAGCATGGGAAAACTTCCGAGCTAGGAGGGCCAGTTGCTCATCCTCGAGCTGCTCTAACTGATCATCGGTTACATCACAGAGAGCAGCAAGGGAGAAACCACACAGCGAATCAGACGAAAGACCAGAAGACAAACTGGGATCGGTGATTAGGGCCATCGACTGTGACTTCGACTTGCGAGAGATAATGTCAATCTCGTGAGTCTTGAGACGCGAGTACAGCGCATCAAGAGTCAAAGTCGAGAGGTCCGTGGTGTCCTTGATGGTAGTCACTTTCATCTCCCAAACACGTAGATCGAGTGCAGCAAGCATCTGTCGAGCGTTATCCGAGTCGGAGTATGTGAGACCGACCGCTCGGAGGTTGCTCAGAATCTTGTGAAAACGTGCAAAACACTCATCAAGGGACTCGCCAGCGAGCATTTCAAACTTATTGTAATCTCGCTTGAACTGGTCCTGTCGCACCGTCTTTATTTGGGTGGTGCCCTCATGGTAAGCATCGAGGGTCTCCCAAATATCGAAGGCGGACGAAAGATGAGATATGCGGTCAAACTCACTACGACTCAGGCCCTGGATGATGATGTTCCTTGCCTTTGCATTCGCCTCAACATCAGCCATATTCCCGGCATTGTTGTTCTCATCGGCAGGAACAACAAACCGGACCTTGACCTTGCGCCAGATGGCGTACCCCTGGGCCTGGATGTATGTCTCCATTCGGGTCTTCCAGTAGGGGTAATCGATGCCATCGAAAATGGGCGACTTGGTCGAGTACTTGTCTGTCGCCATGGCTCTTGAGACCAGTTAAGATATATTGATTAGAGCTAACCTGCTCTGATACCAATTGTAGGATCGGAATCGGCGACAGAGGGGGTGGGGGTGAATGTCGATCTTTTAAAAATTCATCCCCGCACAAGTACTTACTCGAAAGCTCTCCTCCAATAGCTAAAAAGCTATGAAAGAGATGCTAGCACACTTGAAGAACCTTAAACCACAGAAATAAAGCCTAACTGGAAAGACCAGAAAGAACCAACGACAACAGAACCAAAAGACAGAGAGAGAACAGGAGAAACTGTCCCACCCGAAGCACCAAATCAAACAGACAAGCTGCCAAGAAGTATCTCTTCTGCCTAGATCAGTAATTAGGCAGCAAAAATTTCAACCGAAATTGAGCTCATTTGGACTGCATGTAGCAGGGTCAAAATCAGCACAAAAAGATGGAAAACAAGGCTATTTGACCCTGGATGGCAACAGAAGAATGCAGGTTTGGCCGAACTGATTTTAGGGAGTTTTACTTCAGCTGAGGGGAGGAAAACTGCACTCGACTCACTGTATTTGGCTGAAAATAAACTGCACCCTGTAGATTGTCGAGAGCAGGATTCCAGAGAGAAAAGATCCAGCCGTGAGAAACAATCTCAAGGGATAAAATAGCTGCAGCACCCTAAACAAGAGGAAAGGAGCTTGACTACAGATTCAGAGAAGAAGCAATAGCTGAAACGGAAATCCAAGAACCCAGCCGAGAGAAGTACTGAAACTGAAGAAGTAAGAAACCTGAAATTTCAGATTCTTTGCCTTTTAGATAAAGACACCAAGAACCAAATCTAAATATCATGGGGGCTTCAGATCACACAGGAAATCAACAAGAGCACATGAAATTCAGATTTGAGCCCAAACCCGAAGAAGTACAGGGAGCTAAACCAAAAATCAAATTCCTCTCCAACCTTTGATCCTTTGGCTATGAAACTTAGAGGATATCTACTTAATAGCCTCAGGATTAAACTTGCCAAGTTTCATGCCATCTCGTGAGGGGAAACAAAATCTAAACCAAACCCTTGAACAGGAAATGCAAGAACAGAGGAGACCAAAAGGTTAAAACTGAAATTAAACTTGGTTTGCTCTTTGGATCAACTAGCCAAATGGCTTTTGAACATCTCCCATGTCATAGCAACCCATTTTGGGGCTTCCCAACAAGAAACAACTCGAAACTCACAAAAACAAGAAATCTCATAAAAGAAGAACGAAGAACAGAGAGTCAGAGACTTGAACTAAATCAACCAAAGCATCTCATATTGATATTGAGGATCAAAGAGACATCCCCATACGCATGTACATTAGAACAAGAGTTGATTACATGGATTCTCTACTCAATCTCTCACCTCACCCTCTCCAATCTGAAGAACTCACTACATTCTTCCTGGAGGAACACACAGAGGGAGTGAACGTGGGGGACAACTCTGTATTCAACACCAACTCTCACCGACTAAAGAGCCAAAGCAAAACTACTCCCTAAAGCCTCTTTTGACTCTCTAAACCCTAGCTCTCTCCCAAAGCCATGCATGGGCATGCAGCCCCCAAATCCTATTTATAGCCCATGGCTAACGGGTCTCCACCCCGTTACGCTTGCTATATCCAACGGAGCCCGCTCCCGCTTGTGCAGCCTCGCGAATTTCCCGATTCGCCCCTCCTGCACCTTACGGGAAGCTTCCGCGCTCCTTGTCGTCCAAGACTCGCAACCACATCGAATCTCCGCCGTCTTCGACACATCCGACCGTTCTGACCTCGACACCTCCTGTGTCTGGTCCGGTCACCTCGTGTCTCACCACAGCTCCGCTTCGACATCCTGCAGTCACACAGACAAGAAACACATCAAATAGCACCACTCGATACATCAAAGCGTAAATAGCATAAGCACATCATACTTACCACAGATGAAGTCCAAACCTATCGAAACAAAGAATATGCATCCTAATCCCAAATGACCAAGTTTGACCGAACCCATTGAACCACGCAACGACATGGTCCGACCACACAAACCAAACTCTACTTACTTAAACCAATGTCAATTACTCATCACTCACATGTGGTCACCTCCACATGGTCCATCACATACCATTGAGGCTTGTCATCTCTCTAGAGTGGGTGTTTTCTGTGCTTTGGAAATTTACATACATGTGGATGATCTGGGTCAACCTGTACCGTTCAGATGGATGATCCGGGTTGAGGCATACCATTGTTTCAGCAATCACATTTTTGGTGTTTTGGCATACCATAGCAAGAACGACAAGGGCATGAAAAGATCCAAATCAACACAAGCAAAGGCAAGAACTCATTCAAAGAGAGACAAGAGCACAAGGATTGCAAGAACTTGATCTATTGCATAAAGAAGGATGATTCTTACAGCTTGATGGTTACAAAGGACCCTCCACAAGTCCTACTCGTACTCACACCATGAGGGAGAGAAAGCACTAGACTAAGCCTAGAACTCAACCCTAATTCTTTATCTCATCTAGCTAGCCTCCTCCACCTCTAAATAGCTAATCCAGCCCCTTAATGGGTCTAGACCTACTAAGCACTGGGAAACCAGTCAACCCCACAATACCTGGTTTACACCCACACGCATGCTTTTTTAAGCATATACAAGGATCAACCCACTCACACCTGAGTGTTTGATACACTCAACACACATGACCATAGCCTAACCCTAAATCACTTCCCTGCATCTCTAGTGCCACGATTTTGGAGTAGGCCTCCAATCCAATATTTGACATTTTCCCTTAATGTCCTTGACGAAGCTTTCGAGCACCTTCCCTTGACTCTATCTTCATCTTGTCGTGCACACCGCATGTTGGTTGATCAATGGCTTCCTGTCCATCGACAAGTCTCTCCCATTCTGGCTTCCACCAAACCATGTTGCCATGTTGATCCAACCTATTGCTCGAACCTTTCCATGAACGCCTTCCTTGACTTTGCTATGCGCCATGCTTGAGCCCAACTATCCCACACAATCACCTTGACCGCTTGGACCTTGATCCTACCTTATCTAGTCCCAGTCACCAGTCATTGACCATAGTTGCCTCCAAGCATCTCTGCACATCCAATGACCAAGACATTATTTCCAAGCACAAGTTATTCACAACTTGATTGAGTTAGCATAAAAATGCAACATGCAACATAGTGCAATCGTGACAGAAGTTCCAAGATCACTTCATGATCAAATCTCCTAGAATTCTAAATTTTAGAACCTATTGCCTTCATCCAGTATGTTGCACACCCCATGCCGGTGATACCACTCTGGCAGTACCACCAACCAATGGCTAGTGCTACCACTTCTAAAACATTCCTTGTAATAGGTGTTGGTGATTCTTATGCCTTAAAATGGTTATCTGCAAGCACACCAAAATCATTGTGTATCACTTCACCTTGGAGTATTCCAGGGTATTGTATTTGTCCACGGGAAGGTTTATGGCTTAGAGATATCAACCTAACTATTTAACTACTTATCTTTCGATTTTCAAAAATGGCATCGTTAAATGATAAGTAACAACTCTAGATAAGTTCCACCAGTAGATAGCTAGGCAAGAGTGTGTAGCTAGTAGGGGCAGGAGCGAGTAGTTCTTGAATAGTGGTCTTGTTCCTTTCTAAGTAGAATAAAATAATATCTATCTATGGAAACAAAACCCAACACACTAATATCTTTTTTCATGGAAGCCAAACTAAGGGTTGTCACCAACTTAGCCTAACTCTTAGGGACGTGGTTGCACTAATCCTAGGGCATCTCTAGATAACACCTTATAGTCACGCACTACTATAATAGTATAAGTTCCACACACCATGTGATTAAAGGTGACTAATCAAGATTAAACACTAGTAGCAAAGCCTTAAGTGTGTATAGCCCCCAACGCTAAGGCTCATAAGCAATTATACAATGAGGGCGCTATGCCTTGGGGCCAAGGGTAGCTCGACCCTTCCACTATAGGACATACCAGTACTACAAGTCGGGTTCTATGTTAATCCATGGAAAAGACCACTTTATTGGAATGATAATTCAGTCTTACAAGGTAAAGTAGGTACATGGAGCTTGACACATACTGGGATACTAAGGAACATGACTCTGAAACTGTTGGCATGCAGACCGACTCTTCTCCTACTGTCCTACCGGGCTACTTTCAACTTTGGCATCGTTATACTACCATAGGCCTCATTCTAGAGTGGAGTGATGTCATTGGGTGTTTCTCCTTGATGGTGTTGAGTGATGCTTTGAGAGGAGGAGCTGCCCTCCTATTTATAGCCTTAGCCACCTGGCAAATGCTGGTTGGGCCAACCAGCCAAATGCCATCCATGTGGGTGTGCTATTGAAGTCGGTGGAGAGGGGGGCATGTGGCCAACCAGGGAGCGTTGATAGGCTAGCTGGCCAAGAGTGGATGGACTGGATTTTTCCCTTTTAGCATGAAGCCCAGTCCACGCACGTGCACCACCTGGGGAAGCCGACTTGGCTAGGCGGCCAAGTCTCCTTGACTCAGCTAAGACGGTTGGTGGCTTGAGCCAAAAACAGTGGAAGGCTAGGCTAGCTAGGCTTGTGGACTAGGCTAGCCAGTGTGGACTTGGCTAGCTAGCTTAGTTGGCTTGGTCGGCCAGTGGGCCCTCTTGGCCTATGCTGGCCCTGTTCTTTTCAGCTTTTAAAAGCAGCTTTTCGGCTTTTCTACAGTAACTATATTTTAAACGGAGTATTTTTTCAAGATAGGGTCTACTATTTAATTGTAGTACATATTTTACTGACTTCATTTATATTGGCAAAAACCACACGTAAGTTTCTGTTACTCTGTAATCTCTCGTACAAACAGTCTAAAAGCCACAAGCAGCAGCCAAAAGCCACAACCAAAAAGAACAGGCCCGCTGTTGTCCTACAAATGCATTGACATGCAAAATATATGGAAATAAACACATACTTGAGCATGATCATGGTTTAAGTCATCACTTTACTGTGCCTTTTACCTGGTTTCGAGGGTAAAATATGCGTAAATCTCATGTCTACAATAGGACTGCCGGTATGACTACTTGCTCCATACTAGTACTACCACTATGGTATTACTGCCATTGAAAGCCTAGTCATACCGTTCTCTCTGGTAGTACCATGGATCCCATTCGATACTACTAGACCTGGACACACCCAAAATGACCCTCTCCAAAAAAATAGCTACCACAAACTATCTCCTGGTCAAACTGCATATGCGGTAGTACCATAGCCACCATGCCAGTACAACCGTCCCAGTAGTACCATCGGCATCTAGTCGGTACAACCGACAACAACCCGAATTTCTAGGAATTGCAATCCCTTTGCAAGACCTTAGATTCAACACGACCTAGCTACTAATTGTTCATTGTAGATTGTCCCAGACGTACCCACATGTTATCTCAATCTTCCCCTTGATAAGCACATTGGCAACTACCTCAAAAATGCAAATGAGTTAATTTTTTTGGAAATGATAGAGAGGTTTTGCAAAGACTACCCCTCGGTCTAGGATTGAGTACAAAGCATGAAGATGACCAAGAGAGCACTAAAACGGATTGAGGACAAATAAAATAACAAGTTTTTTTTATCAAAACCACTAAATACAAGAAACTTGGGAATTTTGGGAAACTCTCATTATAGGTCCAAAAGAAATAATAAGTGCTCTAGGTGACCTTGATCATGGTGAGAAGGCACAAAGAATCTGAAGATTTGTAAAAAGAATGTCAATTCTCAAGAGAAACTCGTTGCAAACTTCAAAAGCTCTAAAATTCAATTTTCTCCCCAATTCTACCCCTTAGACTATACATGCATTTTGTCCAAATTTCTCCCCCTTTGACAATGAATTCATCAAGATGTTGAGGAAGAACTAATTGAGAGTAAAAAAAAGAAATGCCAACATGGGTAATTTATTGAAGTTTTAGTCATACTATGAGCTTTGACAATTATCTAGGTTAATTTACAATGTATTTCACCAAGCCATGCTACAAATGAAGCTTGCAAGATCATATGAACACATGTATAGCAAAGAAAGCCAAAAAACTAGCTATTTAGTGATTGCATTGATTTATATCATGTCAGCCTGTCTCAAATGCATTAGTAAAGCTAAAGATATCACAATCTAGGTCATGCTAGATCAAAATGACAAAGTGGAGCATAGAAGCTATATCAAGCATGGAAAGTGTTAAAAGCTCCAAACTAAATCAATTTAAGCTTGAGACATATTTGAATATTGCATTTCACAAAGAATGATTCATGGCCTATCTTAGTAGAGCAAGTCCTAAACTAGGAGCTATCTACAACTGCCGTATAAGCTTTAGCCTAATTTTGGTGCATAAATGAATGGTTTATCTCAGTAAAACACATCCTAGAGGAGCCATATACAAAAGTTTTCTGAGCTTCAACAAGTTTTAGTTCATATCTATATGGTCTTATCTTAGTAAAGCACATCCTAGACAAGGAGCCATCTACAAAGGCCTTATGAGCTTCAACCAATAGATTTTGTCAATTTTTTTACATCTCAAGATATTGTTGACCATCTCAAGCATTACACTTAAAAGAATCATTTTGGTCAGATAAAACTCCACTTGAATTCATGCCAAGTGTAATGGCAAGCTGTCTCACGGGAAAGGATTGTGAAGTGCAATTTTGAGCACATTTGAGATTTGAAAGAAATGTCTTCTGAGGCAAGAACCAATTAATGATTTAAGATTTAGAATAAACAACTATAACTAGGCTTGATTTAGATTCAAAACTCAACTAAGCAACTTGAAATGGTAGGAATTAGAAAATAATCACTAGACCTAAACTAGTCAAATGATTCAGCCTTGACAAATTTAATTCTAGTTGAGCAGTTTTAAAAGCTAGTCGTGGTATAAGCTGAACTACTGTAGGATCCCAGAGCAATAACTCCTGGACCCTCTGTGTAATCGCACTATCCAAGGAAAAGCTAGTGCACATAGGGTTAACAAGGATGCATATCACGTATAACAACCACACTTTATTATAAAACAAGGGTATGGGCCTTATGGTTAAAGTTTACAATAATGGCTTGAAGCCAAAACATAAAGTAGACAGCGAAAGATAAATTAAGTAGCAGCCCATCCAGCCTTCCCACAGTCGAATGACTGTAAGACGTGGCCTATTCATTGCAATCCACACTGTAGTCGTCGAAGGCTTCCTCTAGAAAGATGATGAATTGAGCAACGTGAGCACATAAAGTACTCCACAAGTTACACCATGAGTTTAACAGAGTTAATGCATGCATAAAGATTGACAAAGGAAAGCTTAATATAGTTACGTGAGCATAAACAAAATTGAAGTAAATAGTATAAGTGGATTCAACAACTGCATTTGATACAATAAATAGAAACAAGGTTATAACAAAATAATATCGTTAGTGCAGGCTCCAACCAAGCACTAATCTATCCAAAAGTATCCCACCCGGACCATCTTTCCAAAAGATATCCAAATTTTCCATAAACCAGTTTTTATTAAACCAAAGTCTAATATGTGAAAAACCATACTTAGTATGTCCTTGACTGTGGACACGACTATCCAGAATAGTTTGTTACTCTACAGAGGTGTACAAATTTACCAACAAGACATGTCCTCTCGTATTGCCACGCAATTAGCACACTGCCTTAGGTGTGTGGCTGAGAGTTCATGACAAAGCCTTTACAATGTTCCGTTGTCAACTAGATCACGCCGCCACTAAGGTTTCACCACAACATAAATGCATATGTTGGAGTCCCCTCTTGTGCCATGTGAGACTTCTCACGGCCTGTGCCACGCTCACATTCATCCTATAGCGAGATCAAGTTGAAACTTCACAAATTATTCGGCCAGGTCTGTCCCATACCAGACTTGTGATAGTATGGTGTGACTTTATAATAGTAGCTCACAAACTAGTCCTTAATTCGACTTAGGCCTAACCACATCCCCTTGTGCCTGGCAATCGATATTGTGTTACCAATGCATGCCAGTAAGCACCCACCACCATACCAATGCCTAAGTCTAAACCAAGTTTTTATAATTTTATTTGAAAATATTTCATAAACCTTCTCGACTCTCCAAAGTCAAGAACACATTTGAAAACTTTATGTAGGATCGGAAATGGCAACAGGGGGGTGAATGGTGCCCTTTAAAAATGCCCCTCAAGTATCCACAAAAAAGTTTCTCTCCAATAGCTATTAGAAGCTATGAAAAGGAAGAGGTCAAGCTCACTGGAACCACATAAAGGCCAAACAAGAGAAGGAAGCAAAGAAGGACCAAGAACTAAAAAGGAACAGCAAGTAGCAGGCACCCTGCCAAGGGGCCGGTCAGATCGCATAGGCTAGGCCGGTCAGACCGCTGGTTCAAGGCCAGTCTGACCGCCGGCTAAATCCCGGTCTGACCGCCTCATGTTCTCCGGCCTGACCGCTTAAATGCCTCTGGTCTGACCGCAGTCTAGTGTCCGGTCTGACCGCCATACAGGGAGCAGTCTGACCGGCCTAAACCCTAGCGGTCAGACCTGCTCCCTGAAAGTAGAGGAAAACAGCCCGCTGCAAAGTGTCTGCACAGTGTATACTGAAACAAGCAGAACACAGGAAATTGAAGGGGTTTTTGCTGCTCTTCTTAATCTTTTCTCACCAAGACTACAAACTAATTATCAAAGAGATTTCAGAGAGAAGAAGATGCACACAAACATTCAAATATAATTGAAATTCCTGATTTTGTTAAAAACCAACAGCTAGAGAGCTAAAATGCAAATAGCTCATGGATCTCTAGTCTTTTGCTCAAGAAATTGTGAATCCCAGTTGGAGGAGATCTCACACCATGAAAGCACAGCCCCACATCAAACATCTTGCTGAAAGACCAAAGCATCAAGCATCCTCTGTCTTCAAAACCCTAGCTACAGGGAAAAACAGAGAGATGCAGCTCATGAATGAAAAGTGTGACATTTTCGATTCTATCAGTTGGCTCTTTGGGAATTAACTGACCAAGTGGTCTTGAGACCAAATCCCATCATAGAGCATCTCATTTTTGCAGCCTCTTCACAAGAATCAAATCAAGAACTTCAAGAACAGATAGTACAACAGAACACAGACTGAAAAATAAAATCCATCACAAGGAGAAACATAAAGAGCAAAGCACTCAAATGGATTCATTTCACTGAATGATTACATAGGAGTACCCATACGTGATTTGGAAGGAAAAGCTATCCTCTCACTACATGCTTGAGAGGAAGATACGCACACTCACACAGAACTCAAGCCATCAGAGAACACACACCTCACTCTCTTGAGTTCTCTCGTCCTGAATACTACCCTCTTCTTGAATTGCTACAGACTTGAGCTTACTCCATCCACATATGTTGGATCGAAAAGGCAACAGAGGGGGGGGGGTGAATGATGCCTTTTAAAAATTCTCCCCTAAGTACTCTTACACAAAAGAGACTTCTTCTTCGAAAGCTAAGTTAGCTATGAAGCGAGAAATTAAATGCTTACTGGAACACACAGGAGGATCATGAGATAAGACAAGCCAAAAAAAAGTGTCCATGTGGAGCAGCTGTCCCGGTGCATCGGTCATAGTTACTGTGACCGGAGGGTGAGAAGCGTCAACCATCTTGCCGTGCCGGCATGGAGCGCAAACAATATCTTTGACCATCTTGAGTTTCGGCAGACCACAAATGAGATCGTGACCGCTAACTCGGGTCAAATGGTCAAATCCAATATGACCAAGTCTCCTATGCTAGAAAGTGATGTCACTGGACTCAGAAGCAACTAAACACCTGAGAGGATCACCAGAAGACTCAGTAAAATCAGCACGAAAGATCCTCCCATACCTAGAGATCTCGCAAACCAGACTCCCCGAAGAATCAAGAATTTTGCAAGAGTTTTTCTTAAAGCTCACCTCAAAACCGTCATCGGTAAGCTGAGAAACAGAAAATAAATTATACTGCAGCTTACTCACTAAGGCAACATATTTTAAAATAAAAGATTCATTAACGCGCACTGTACCTTTGGCGATGACACGCCCAGATGAAGCGTCTTCGAAGGTGATTGTCTCATCACCTGGAGCACGGGCTAGGGAAGAGAACCAACGAGAGTCTCCGGTCATATGGCGAGAACAACCGGAGTCCACGAGCCAAACCTCTCCCTTCCCAGCCCGGCGAACCTGAGTCAAACAGAGTCACACGCCGAGTAGAAGAAGTAGCCTCACACGACTGACCTCTATCTACCCTACGCTCTATGTCGCTCAACAAGCCAGAAGGTCTGTGTACAGACCTGAAGCTATTGTTGGGCTTGACTGCTACAGAGGAGCGAGTCAAGACACCAGCAACATGCTGAGCACGCCGCGGGTAGCTATCTCGACGGGGGAAACGAGATCTACCCTCTGGACGGCGGATGTCACGAGCATAGGCAAAATGAGGATGAAAATCAGAAACATCAGAAAAAGCCAAGTCCTCGATATTGCCTAAAACCCTCAGAGTGATCAACCCTAGACCTCGTGTTGGTCTTAGGTGCACTCAAGGCCTGGAGCTGACCCTGAATACGCCTAAGATCACGAACACGGTCTCTCCGTGCAATCTTGGCGCGCCTGAAGCATCGCTCGATCATATGTCCATCCTTCTGACAGAAGGTACAATGAAACTTCGTCTTCTGAGAGGTCGAAGCACCTGGTGTTACCACCTTACTATCAGAGATCCCTTGGACAAAGCCCGCAGACTTGAATTGAACTTTCTCAGTTCTGGGCTTGACCTCGATCACACCTGCGGCTATGGGTCTGAGCATGGCAGGTGGATGCTTCCTAACATCCTCAAGAAAATCATATCCTAGACCTTAATTGAATTTGTAAACCTTAGACTGATCTAGAATAAGATGTAGCTTCTTCTTGCCTCCTACAAACCTCTCAAGAGTGTTCATAAGGTACTGACACTCCCGAAAGAGAGAGGTGCAAGAAGAGCAGGGGGAAGAGGAGGCAGCAGCAGGAGAAGAGGAAGAATCAACAGCAGAAGAAGGAATGGCATGTGCACGCACAACCGCTTCAACATTGAGGTCTTCGCAACGACTAGGAGAGACAATCCTACCTCTAGCTGTTTGGTCATCGTGCCTAAGCGTCTCTACTCCTTTGGGCTTCTCCCCCACACCAGCACACACATCACAACAAGATTGTGGCTTCTCTAGTAGATCCTTAGTTAGCTTCATACATTTTTCTTCTGAAGCAATCAAGTCAGATTTTAGTTTATCACAGTTTTTGCATGGTGAGCTAACAGGGTCCTTAGAAGCATATCGAGATAACTTGTTGTTGTGATCAATCAACTCTTGAAACTGTTTAGATACAGATTCAAGCTCAGCAGTCAGCTTTGGACAATTCACACATGAAACAATGGGCTCAAGGAGAAAAGCTTGTAACTCAATAATTTTATGATCTGCCCTTTTTAGGTTCATCTTCAAATTATTACAACTTTCACAAGTCTCCGGCAGATCAATAAGCATGGTATAAAAGACCTCTAAATGCATTGTCCTTATCCTCACATGAGGTGCAAGATGTAGTCTCAATAATAGTAGATGAAGGAGCAACAGTCCTAGTCATCTCTAGTTCAGTTAATAGACTAACATTCTCCACCTTAAGCATGTCAAGCTCAGAAGACAGACTATCATGAGAGGTCCTTAATTTCTACATGTCACCAAGAAAAGCACAGCATGTATCACATTCGTCACGGGAGGGAGCATATATAAGTGAAGTAAGCTCCCGTGACAGTTTATCTACTTCCTTCTCCAACTCGCTACACCTAGCTCTAGATCTAGCATGAAATTTACCTAGCTTAAGAAAAGCATCATTAGCTGGTTGTAAGAGGGGTATACCTCGTCGGAGTTGGAATAGAGCTCGCTGTCGCTCACTTCGCCCTCAAGGGCCATGAAGCACATGCCAGAGAAGTCATTGCCGCCCTTGGGGTCTTGCTCGTCCTTCCCATCGTCGTCGCTCCACCCCTCCACCTCGCTGAGGTCAAGGTCGTCGAAGGCGGTGAGGACACGGTGGAAGAGCTTCTTGGCTTTGCCAAGGTCGCGGAACTTCTTCTTGCTTGGGCATGAGTTGGGGGCTTCTTGTTGCGGTTCTTGTCGATGTAGTCATTCTTACTCACGCCGCTGTAGTCGTTCTTGCTCTTCCCCAGCTTGGGGCAATTCGCCCGAGTGTGGATGGGGCCACCACACTCGAAGCAAATGATTGAGCCACTCCTCTTTCAATCCCTCACCCTCTTGTATGCGTGGGAAAAATTTCTGGCTAGAAGGGCTAACTGGTCCAGTGGTAGCTGCTCTAACTGATCATCAGTTACGTCACAGAGAGCAGCTAGAGAGAATCCACAAATCGACTCGGAAGAAGGTCCAGAAACCAGACTGGGATCGGTAACTAAGGCCATCGACTGTGACTTCGACCTATGAGAGACTATATCAATCTCGTGAGTCCTGAGGCGTGAGTACAACGCGTCAAGAGTCAAGGTCGAAAGATCGATAGTGTCCTTGATGGCAGTCACCTTCATCTCCCAAACACGTGAATCCAGAGCTGCGAGCATCTGTCGAGCATTGTCCGAGTCGGGGTATGTGAGACCGACCGCTCGGAGGTTGCTCAAAATCTTGTGGAAACACGCAAAGCACTCATCGAGGGACTCACCAGCGAGCATTTCAAACTTGTTGTAATCTCGCTTGAACTGGTCCTATCGAACTGTCTTGATCTGGGTGGTGCCCTCATGGTATGCGTCGAGGGTCACCCAGATGTCGATAGCCGATGTCTGATGAGAGATGCGATCGAACTCGCTTCTGCTCAGACCCTAAATTATGATGTTCCTCGCCTTAGCGTTCGCCTCAACATCAAGCATGTTTCCGGCGTTGATGTTCTCATCGGCAGGAACAACATATTGTGTCTTGACCTTTTGCCAGATGGCGTAGCCCTGAGCCTGGATGTAGGTCTCCATCCGACTCTTCCAGAAGGGATAGTCGATCCCATCGAAGATCGGGGGCTTGGTCGAGTATTTTTCTGTTGCCATGGCTCTAGAGACCGGTTAAGATCTATGAGAAAGAGCTAACCGGCTCTGATACCAATTGTTGGATCGAAAAGGCAACAAAGGGGGGTGAATGATGCCTTTTAAAAATTCTCCCCTAAGTACTCTTACACAAAAGAGACTTCTCCTTCGAAAGCTAACTTAGCTATGAAGCGAGAAATTAAATGTTTACTGGAACATGTAGGAGGATCATGAGATAAGACAAGCCAAAAAAAAGTTCAAAGAAACAAAATCTGAACACTAAAAAACGAAACTGGTCTGACTGCCGAAAGAAAATTGGTCTGATCAGTCTACTGCCGTCCAACGGAAATAATCACTACAGTGATCAGCAAATCAGCCATATCCCCACAAAAAAATGCCAAAAATAGAACCCAGATCAAAGACAGATACTACACTTTGGCCGAATAAAACAAGCGAGAGATATAACTACTGTTGGCATTAAAAGAAGATATCAGACTGCAGCCGGACTTAATACAATAATACTCAGCCAAAAGTGCCGAAACTGAACTAACAGAAGACTGCAGACTTGCTGGCCGAAAAGCACAAAAAAAAATCAAAAGCTAAAAGGAGAAGAATAGCCGAACAAAGATAACAAAAACTGCTGCATGGCCGAAAAGAGAAACTGAAAGGCAAAAGAAACAAAAACTGCCGTGAGACAAACTACTGCACTGCCAAAAAGCACTAGCCAAAAGAATCTGCAGGAAACCCAAGAGCATATTAATTACTGAGAGCTGAAAAGAGAATAGCAGCCGTTGTAGGGGTGGCCCCCACCTAAGCCCAGCAGGCCTGTTAAGAGAATGTAAGGCCCAGAAATGGGACATGTATAGTGACATAGTGTAACATCCCAAAAATTTGGATGTTCAAAAATGTGGAGTATTAAAAATTTTTCCTGCACTTTGCTGGCTCCCAAATCTTTTCTGAATATGTATTTGAATTTTTCTTTGGGTTCATGCTAGGCAAGTTAATAACCCAAGTATTTTCCAAGTGCGAATCATGACCCTGGCAATAATAAAGATTGAAAATGATATTACATATCGTTAACTCAAAGTGTTAAAAATGTACCAAAATTCAAATCCAAGTCAATAGAATGAATCCAAAAGGAATATTAGAATATATTCCAAAATAACCACGCCAAAAAGAAAAATCCATTCTTTTAATTCAATTAGCAAACCAAAAACTAGGTAAAAAAACTTAAATGGAAATTCACACTTGAATGTCATACAAAGATTTAAATCAGTAAAGCTTAAATATAAAATGTAAATTAAGAGTTAAAAATCCTAGTTCTCCCATCTTCCTTTCCTTTCCTTCTCTCTATGCCAGGTGGGCCCCACCCATTCCCTCTCTCCTCTCTTTTTCTTTTTCTTTCCCTGCGCCCGGGCCCTGTCTGCCCTCCTCCCCTCTTTCCCTGCTGACAGAGCGCGCCTCCCCCCAATTTCTTTTTCTTCTCCTCCTCCTCCCTTTCTTCTCTTTTTCTCACGCACTCTGACATGGTAGCAGCGCCCGTGAGCTGTCGTCGCGCCGCTTGTCCCGTCCCCTCCGCGCAGCACTGCTGCCTGCCACTGCTCGCTCGGTCGCGTTGCCCCCGAGCCCCGCGCCGGATATTGCCTCACGGTTCTTCCCCCGCCACCGCCCGGTCCTTCGCGCCTCGGTCCCTGACAGCAGCTCAAGCGCCCCCGTCATGTCTCGCTCTGCCGCTCCACACCTCCATCGCGTCACGGCGCCCTGTGCCCGGTCACGGCAGCTCTCTGCTATAAGTGGCAGCTCGGCCAAACTCCTTGCGCCCGCAACCCCCCTTTCCTCCCCTATTGTTTCTCTCATTTCCGCCCGTGAGCCGCCCGGCCGCCTCCTCGCCGTTCCGGTGCTTCGGTGCCTCCCCCTTCAATCCGAGCCCACCACCTGGTTCCCCTGAGACTCTAGTCCCTCCCCTCCAGCTCTATTCAAAATCGCCGCGCCAAGCTCGCCGCACGGCCTTCTTCCCCGCACCAGGCCGAAAACCGCCGCCGCCAGCGCCATTTTTCCTCCGCGACTCCTCGGCTCGATTCCTCTGTGGGACAGCACCCCCACGCCACCCCGAAGACTTCCCCGCCACCGGCCAGAGCTGCCTTCCACCTCAGCTCACCGGCGACAATGACGCCCTCCGCGCCGCCGCCGTGCACGCCGCCGGCCCACCTCGGCAACTCTTCGGCTCGGCCAACCGCGCGGTGAGACTCCTGGCACTCTTCTCCAGCTTGTGCTCCCCTAACCCCCCCCTCCTCTCCCACCACGGCGTCGCCGCCCCGAGCCCGCCTTGCCGTCAGCCGCCTCGCGCCATCACCCGCTCGCCTCGTCGCCGCTCCGGCCAACCCGCCACCACCCCTAGCATCCTCCAGCACCGAGCAACTCATTTTTCACATCCCCACCTCCTCCTCGGCCGTCGCTCACTACCGGCGAGGCTGCTCTCCTCCGGCGCCGAGATGCTCTGTTTTGCCCCAGGCCGTAGGAAGCATACAGGTATTGGTCTCCCGTTAGGCAATCGGTAGATGGGCAATGGCCCAGTGGTTAACCGAGCATGCATTAGTTGATAGACCTGGGGTTCGAACTCCCCTTATTTTGCCCATTTTTGCCATCCATTTATTTAGCTCATTTCAATTAAAGAAATATGTAGGAAATACATCAAGGGAGCAAGATTATTAATTTGGGATCACCAAAATTTATATACGCATTAAACAAAATATTAACAGCATCCGGATAGAGTTTCCATCTAAATTAGAAGGCTTCCAAAATATATATGTACAAACATAATGGCCATGGGTCATCCACAACCAAAATAGTCCCGCTAATATGTAATAGGGTGTCAGTGATACTAGGCATAACTAGGAATAACATAGAAAAGCTAATACATTTAATTAGGCCATAAAACCATATTGCTTAATATTTAAATGTGGAATAGTTGTTATACATGAATAAATAATACTGTTTGAATAATTAACTCATAGACTAAATACTAATTAAAGGCATTAATAAAGACACATTTCTTCGGTTAGGTATTCAAATTAAGTAAAAATCATAATTGAAAGGAAATTCCAAATAAAGTTAACTACCCTTAATTATAATTAAAATCTATGCCCAATGTTTAACGTACCTCCATTAAATATATTTTTATAGTGGGTTTTGCTAACTAGTAGATATTGAAATATGACCTTATATACCCAGCTGTATCTAGATAGCTAAGTTAAACTAAAAATTAGAAATAAAATTAAATCCAATAGTAGCTAAAGTATAAAAAGAAACAAAATAGTGTTGTTAACTAAATTTTGACACTAGCTTTAGTACAACGTAATATTAAGCATAAATGAATATACAGCAAGCTGGGACTCGTACCAATAGACCCTAATTCAAATCAAACCTTAGCCTAGTGGTAAATGAAGATACATAAAATATCATACAACAAATGCTATAGACATAGGCTATAAGATTAACTCGGTGAACCAAAGTTGCAAACATCACTTATATATATGCCTTGAAATTTAACAATCGACAAAATAATACCCAGCTAGACTTGTACCCCGATTCATAGGTCCCTCCTAACTTCGAGAACTTCCTTAATAAATATGAAAATAGTAGAAGTTCGTAACAGAATGATCAAGTCATCGTATTCTATTCCCAACCTTGCCTCGAATCACTCAAAACACCCATTAACTCATAATAAAGCTAAATCGAGCCTCTCCGGAGTTATTTGGATATTTTGAGTTACTTGCTTTTATTTGGATTCAGTCATTATCGCGTAATTAGAAATCGGGAGTCGTGAAGATTCGGTGGATCAAGCGAGATCAAGTTCGGAGTGAAGGTGAAGGATAGAAGCTCAAGAGAAAGCATCGTGTGAGCTCAAGTCCACGGTAAACCGTGCCAGGCGAGTCAATACTTTGATCATGTTGAACCTACATTTTCTGCAAATTACTTTTGTTTAAATTATCAAATTGCATGCTGTTACTTTATATGCAAATACATGTTTAATTTAATATTTTAGTTATGTGCCCATTGTTTACCTTGAATAATATTACCCCTCCTTTGGAATATTTGAATGTGTGATCCTTGTCGCCCTAGCAAAAATTATAATAGTAACCTTTCGAAAGTAAGTCCGTAATTATATGCCATGCTTAGTATTGTTTAGATACTCATGGGCGCGAGAGCGCCCAAGCATCACTTTTAATCCTGAGAAAAATTGGTTGGGCAGTCATGGTGGTAATGACTGGTGTATGTTGGATATGGTTATTTTTTATTCCCAAAAATCTCAAATTGCTTATTTATTTGGGCGGATGGTTCGGGGGTATGGTGCAGGTGCGCACGAGAGTGTGGTTTTGTGGTAGAACCGCCCAGATTACCCTAAGGACCGAATCTTTTCATGACCTCCTGTGTAAGACAAGTACAACCACAAGTCTATAAAGTACAACTTGGCCTAGTAGATGTATCAGACCCTGAAAATCATCGTCATAGGTGGAGGAGGTGAGGTAGTGCAAGCGGTTGTCAGGGTGACGACTTGAACGGGACATCCGCGGAGGGTGAAGTTCTGTTGTGGCGTGCTAGCAGTGTGGGTAGCCAGCTGCTAGGCGTTCAGAAGGAGAACATCCCGCACAACCTATGAGACCTACCGCAAGCGGGCCAAGCTCATAGGGGTGAGATGATGGAAGGGGCGAGGTACTTTGAACGGTTACTGTGAGGGTTGGCTCAACTGCACAACTAAGGAATTGTGCGGGGCAACGAGTAAACTGTCTCTTGTGGGTAAAGTGTGCAAACTCTGCAGAGTCAAAACTATTCGAATAGCCGTGCTCACGGTCAAGGGCGGACATGGGAACTTAACTAGATATAGTTCTATTTCAAAAAAAAACTTTGTGGGTGGAAATGGAAAAGTGGAGGGTAGTGGAAAGCCCTGATTTGATTTGTCCTGGGTGTCGTCCCAGTGGTAATGTAAGCGGTTATAACGCTAAAATGTTAGCATATGGTGCGGATGCCATGTAATGGTGGATGGAATCTGGATCGCTATTATTATTGCATTCCTTTACGCATTATGTTTTTGTGCAAATCTACTAGGTCTTAGGAAATTTTTATGTATTGTATTTTTAAATAATGATGGCACTTCTCACAAAATAAAAGGTCAGGAAAAATAGATGGAGTTGTAAGAAAAGAAGATGGTTGTTGGGTTAACCGCATAAAGTTGTTAGTGGATTCATGTCAGTTATAGTGGTGAAAATGATAGTGTAGATTCTGGGTGAAATAAATTGGTAGAGCCTAAAGGAATATATAGGCTAGATAGATGATTTAAATGCTTTTCGGAGATTTAGGGAGTGCAAAGGTAATTGCTGGATTACTACACTGATGATTAATATAAATTCTGGGAAGATATTGGCGATAATGGGAATTAATAGGATTGGATTAAATACTAGATGGATGAATTGAATTTCTGAGAATATTGTAGGATTCATAACAATTAGTGGATTATAATCCTGATAAAGTGTATTCTCGGTGGATGTAGTCGTAGATTTGATCATTGATGTTTTTGGAGGAGGTATATTTGTGGATTAGTTAGTGATAGATAATGGTAAATGAGATTGATTATTGGAAGAATGAATTATGGTTTTTGGATCAATAACAAAAGGATTGAATACAAATGATTTCGGTGGATTTAAAAGCAATGATGTTAGTTAATCATTGGAATTTAGAAATGAAGAGTAGATGATTAACAACCACAAGATTGGATGGTTAGGAATTTAGAATACAAAAGGTATTTGCAGATCTAAAATAAAGGATGACATTCACTGCTTGGAGTCTTAGGCAGCAATTGATCGGTGGATTATATAAATTATGATACCCGCTGTTTGGGGATTTAGGCAGCAAATGATCGGTGGATTATATAAATTATGATACTCGCTGTTTGGGGATTTAGGCGGCAATTGATTGGTGGATTGTATTATTGATGATATACGCTGTTTGGAGCTTTGACAGCACGGAATATAGAAAGTGTGTGTTCAGTGGATCAATTAAATGATGTCGCTCACCGTTTAGAATCTTAGATAGCACTCAATATAGAAAGAGTAAGATCGGTGGACTAATCAAATGATGTCACTCGCTGTTTGGAGTTTTAGATAGCAGTCAATAAAGAAAGTGCATATTCGGTGGATTAAGTCAATTATGGCAATTGTTGTGTGGAGGTTTAGGTAGCAATAATAACACTATGATTAAATAATAATAATGCTGCTAAAATGCAATTTTTAGCAAATAAAATAACCCGAGCCTCTCCTTTGACAAGCCATGCATACTATTTATTTGCATTCTGTGTATTGGCTCGCGGAGCACGGTGGTTTGTGCTCACACTCGCTTTTGCGACAAATTCAGAATCAGGAATCAGATCACCTCGCCTCAGCAACATGATTGGACATGCTGGCAGAGAAGATGAAGACGTCAAGGGCTAGGTCGCGAACCTCCAGTTGGCTGCCTGTGGGCATGTCCTGAAGGTCCTACCTGTGTGCTTCGTTCTTCCGCTGCTGTAATCTAATGATTTCGATCTGATCGGTCCATGAGTAAGTCTACTACTATATTTACGTTTCCGCATGATATGTAATTTGATATTCAGAACTGTAAACTGTGAGCACTATCTACTGATCCAGGGAATAGTGCGGTGGAATCACATAGGAATCCGGATTGTAAAATCTGGGTGCCTGACACATAGGTACCCCTGAGGGAAGTACTCATGTGTAAGGGTATAATTGTAAAAGCACTCCCCATGTGGATGTATATATATATGACATACGCCATGGGGAAAGACCCTAAGCCATTTTCCACTCACCTAACTCCCCACTACCATACTCTCTCTGTTTGGTCTGCAGCCACAACAGTTGGCGCCGTCCGTGGGGACGACAAGAACAAGCCTTCAGGTCTGAAGGAGGATGGCACCAAAGAAAGCTTCACCGACGGCAGCGAAGAAGAAGAAGGCGGAAGCGGCGAAGTCTCGCGTCAGCACTAGGGCTTCGGCTTTAGCAGCCGCAGGTACGAGCGGTGGTGCAGGTGCGACTGTGAACACTGGCATTCACAACGTGACGACCAACCCCGCTAGCGACACAATGCCAGACCCCACCAGCATCGCCCCGGCGACCAACCCCGGCGATGGCAACGCAGGCGCATCCGTTTTTCCACCCGGCGCAGAAGCGGTGAATGGCCCCAGCGGTGACGCGGACCTCGTCACCGGCTCCAGGGTCCTCCAGGACAACGCGGCGGGCAGCCTGGGTGCGCAGGCCGTGGTCACCACCATGCCGGTAGCACCGCCAAGCGCACCGACGGCCCCAGCCAAGCCCGCGGTGGAGGCTGCCCTGCTGGCGGCCCTTAGCGCATTTCAGCGGGAGCTAACAGACCTCCGCGGAGCTGTGCGGGACTTGCAAGAGGCTCGGAGCCAACACGCCCCCCGGCGGTGGCATCCGAACCCGCTCCGGAGAGGGCAGATAGCCGCGACGCCCCTACGTCTAGTCGCGTCCCATTGCGGTGCGTAGACCCGAAGTCCCCGCTCTCCGTGGGCCTACAGCAGGCGGCATGGCATGAAGATTTCAAGTTCCCGAGCGTCATCGAGGCCTACAAAGGTGACTCCGACCCGCGAGAGTTCGTGCGCGTGTATGAGACCGCTATCGAAGCCACTGGTGGAGACGACACCACGAAGGCAAAAGGACTCCCTCTCGCGTTACAAGGGGTGGCGCTGTCCTGGTTCTTCACCATTGAACCACAGTCCATCTACGCGTGGGAACAGATCCGTGACCGACTCTACAACAACTTCCAGGGAAACTACATCGAGCGTGTCGATGCGGACTAGCTCTTCGCAGTCAAGCAAAACCCGAGGAAAGGCTCCGGGATTACTTCAAGCGCTTCGCGAAAGTGCGCTGTCAGGTCAAGGACGTCAACGAAACAACCATCATCAATGCAGAAATACAAGGCCTCCGACCGGGACCGATGGCCGAATACAACGCACGCAAGCCCATTAAGACGGTCGCAAAGCTCTTCGACAAGATGGAAGAGTACGCCAGATTGGAGGAGGACGCGCGGAGGCGACACGGTGATGACTTCGAAGGCAGAAGGCTCGGCAAAGAGCGAAGGCTCACCGAAGCAGGGCTCTTCGAAAGGTAAGCGCAAGCAAGAGCAGCCGAAGGGCGCCTCCGAACGCAAGGACCCCCAACATAATGACCCGCCAGGCGATAGGCCCAAGCATGACCAATGCAAGTCCAGGAAACCTCGTAACGTCTTTGACATCGAGGGCAGCTCCGAAGACAACGCCTCCGCAGGTCGCGGAGGCAGAGGGCGCCGAGGCCGAGGACGGGGACGTGGCCGGGGTCGCGAAGATAGAACCCGCGAAGAGTACGGCGAGCAGCACCACGGGCAGTGGTGCGAAATCCATGGGCGAGGCAACCATGACACGCGTGCTTGCGCCACTATCGCAGCGCTACTGCAGAGCATCGCCAGGGACAAAAATCCGGAAACACGCGCGCCCGTTGTGGCTACGTCCAACACCCCAGGACCAAGGAATACAGCCCCAGGAAGGCCTCCTGCGAATTCAGGCACATGTGCAACAACCTCGGGAGGGCCTCCTATAGTTACAAGCCCCGGAAGGAGCCCAGCGCAGGATCATCAATGTTATTTCCGGAGGCTCCTCGTTGGAGTTCGCCTCGGCGCGGCAACGGAAGGCTTACACGAGGAAGCTGCACCACGTCGCGGCATACCCGACGCAGGCGCCGCCGGAATGGGCACAACACGAAGTCACATTCACGCCCGCTGACACCGAGGGCATGGAGTTTCCCCACCAAGACCCTTTGGTCGTCCGGGTCCTTATAGCCGGATGCGAAGTCAGGCGCGTCCTAGTCGATGGAGGAAGCTCCGCGAACATCTTGTTTGCCGCGGCCTTCGACCAAATGGGGATCCCTCGGAGTCGATTGGGCCCTTCAGGCATCCCGCTGCAAGGATTTGGAGGGCAGCCTTTGCGCGCTTTGGGCCAGATATGCCTCCAAGTCTCCTCCAGCCAAAACGACAATGTGAGGAGCGAAGACGCCATCTTCGACGTGGTCGACATTGCATACCCCTACAACGCCATATTAGGGCGGCCGCTACTAAATACTCTAGGGGCAGTCCCGCATCACGGCTTCCTGTGCATGAAGCTTCCCGGACCGTGGGCCATCATCATCGTCCATGGCGACCAGGACATGGCTCGGCGCATAGATCTTGGCGCTAGAGGTCCATGCCACGCGGCTCGCCAAGGCACCAAAGCGGGGTGTGCAGATGCGGAGCCCTCGGGCGCCCCCCGAGAGCGTCTCGCGTTCCTCGGGCACAAGGTTGCCCCGGCAGCAGCGGCTTGTCAGCGGTCGCCCCGTCCTCATAGCAGTTAGTGGTCGGTATCCCGCCTTTTTTGTAATTGCTCACCCGCGCAAACTGGAATTTAATAAAGTTCACCGTTTGCACAAATTCTTGTTCTTCGCAACCAAGACGAGCGGAGGGTAGGGGACGGAGCGCTTGCGCGTCTACTTCGACTAGGCACCAGCTCCGCTGCCACCACTTCGAAGGGTAGGGGACGGAGCGCTTGCGCATCTACTTCAGATAGGCGCCAGCTCCGCTGCCACCACTTCGAAGGGTAGGAAACGGAGCGCTCGCGCGTCTACTTTGACTAGGCGCCAGCCCCGCTGCCACCACTCCGAAGGGTAGAGGACGGAGCGCTTGCACGTCTACTTCGACTAGGCGCCAGCTCCGCTGCCACCACTTCGAAGGGTAGGGGACGGAGCGCTTGCGCGTCTACTTCGGATAGGCGCCAGCCCCGCTGCCACCACTTCGAAGGGTAGGGGATGGAGCGCTTGCGCGTCTATTTCGACTAGGCGCTAGCTCCACTGCCACCACTTTGAAGGGTAGGAGACGGAGCGCTCGCGTGTCTACTTCGACTAGGCGGCAGCTCCGCTGCCACCACTCCGAAGCGTAGGGGACGGAGCGCTTGCGCGTCTACTTCGACTAGGCGCCAGCTCCGCCGCCACCGCTTCGAAGGGATATCGGACTGAGCGTGTGTGCGGTTATTGCAACTACGCGTCTACCTCGATCACACTACCCTCGCAAGGCGCAAATTGTCATATACGGGGGAGCGTAGTAACCCTTCGAGTTTACCATAGGACAGCGTAGCCGGAGGGGCGGAGGTGCACTTCGTAGGATCTAATCAAGACTGTTCTTTGCATTCGCTAAGGACGCTTACAAAGGCGCGCAAACACATCCGCACACCAGGCCGCTACTCGGCAGGCTCTACCTTAACATGCGTCCGTGCTGAGGCTCCACTCGAAGACGCCCGACCCGCCTAGAAATCCAATGCTTCCTCGGCCCTTTGCCAGTGCCGAAGACGCCGTCGGGTCGCAAGGTCGGAGATTAGCAGCCGGCCCCGGCTATGTAGCTGCTCGGGACAAGGGGGCATGAATCAGAACAGCGGGGAAACAACTCCGTACTTTACCAAGAAAAAAAAAGACAACCCGGGCTTCGGTTACAACGCACACCAACACGCAACAACCTCCCGTCACACCTGTGGGTTCGCAGTGTCCTCCGGGGCCGCAGCGCCATCCTCGTCACGCCGGGGGACCTCGTCCAGAAACCGGCCAAGGTTTCCCTCGCCGTGCAAGTTGTTCCACAGCTCGACTATGGCTGCGGCCTCGCTGCAGTATTCCCATATCCGCTCATGGAAGAACTTCACAGCACGGCGTACGGCGCGCACAACGCCGGCGGGCATCTCCAGTCGAGGATCGACTAGCCCCGCAACATGTTCACAACCGCGGTGTCGCAAGAGCGTGCATGTCAGACACGATGACACGTAGGCGCAGTGATTGCCGAAGATCGCCGCGGCACCGCGTGCAATGCCGGCCGCATCTCCAATCCACCGGAGTGACCGCGACAGGTCCTCGGGCCCGAAGGAGCGCGTCGACACTTCGGCGACAAGCCCCTTAAGGGTGTATTCCAGGGCCAGCATGGCATCCCTGGCAGCTACTGAAGCGTCGCCCAAGGCTCGATCTCGCTCCGCAAGAGAGGTAGTAAGCTCGCTGTTTTTCCCCTCTAGAGAAGTGATTTGTTGCAGAAGGCCGTCCCGCTCTACCGCACCGCTTCCGAGGCCGATGCTCGCGCTGCGGCAACAAGCCCCTCAGTGCGCGTCTTCATCTCCGCGCACTCCAACTCCAGGCGGTGTATACGAGCATCCTGGGCGGAGCGCCCTCCTGTAGCTCCATGCAGCTCCTCTTCGGCGGCCCGCAGCCTACTCCATAGCGCTACTCCCTCGCGAACGTGAGCACCTCGCAGGGCCTGGGCCAACACGAGTGTCTGCGCGGCGCAGGAGTTAGCAAGCGCTAAACGGCTGCAAGTGGTCTAAAAGACAGACGCTTACCCTCACTCCCGACACTTCCAATGCATCTCCAAGGCGCCCTGACCCGTAGGTCTGCAACGCCTGTTGACCGATGCTGGCGGCCGCGTCCTCCGCAATCTCGCGCCATGCCCTCAGAGCATCCGACAGAGGGATGAAGTCCGCCGAGGTCGGGCGCGCGACATCTGTGTCGCCAGCACCAGGACCCCCACGCTCAAGGAATGGTTCCTCCTCCGGGATAAGTGCCGCTGCAAAGAGGAAGTACACATTTGTCATGGGGCGTGCAAAAATTGTCGAAGGAGTGCCGTCATAACCTACCTTTGGTGGCAGACGGGGGACTTCGCGGAGACGTCTCCCTAGCCGCAGGCGGGACCGCTTCTACTTCGGCCCCAACGGACGGCGTTGTCTCGCAAGGCCTAGGGACCTCCGAGTCGGGACCTAGCGCCAACCGATCCCGCGCCACAGTCACTGTGGCCCGAGGGGCCGGGAGGGCGCGGGGTGGAGGAACCTCGGTGCTCGAAGTGGAGTCCCACAAGCTCCCAACACTGGTCGCCACAACGAACCTTCGCGAAGTTCGCGGAAGGGGGGACTGCAGGCGTGGCCGCTTCGCTTGAGCGGAAGGTACCACCTCGGTACCCGCCACAGAAGGAGCCCCTGCGGCAACAACACACGCCGAAGGAGTCTCCACAGCTACAACGACAGCGATCGGGGGCTTCGCCCCCACGGCCTCTACGGGGGACACTTCAGCCTCAGCCGCCGCTATTAGCAAAGGCCGCGCTCCACACACTCCCGCGGAGGGCAGCCCTGCCACAGCCATGGCCGAAGACGAGGACTCCGCACCGGTGCCGCCAGCCAGCACCACTACCTCGGCGACGGTCGCGGGCAGCGAGACCTTCGCGGCGCGCCCTCCGCCGCCGGCGCCTTCGCCCTCAGTACCCGCACCCTCCAAGTCTGAGTCGGCATACTTCGCCAAACCCGAGATGACGCCGTACTGGGTGTGGTCGCAGTGCTCCGGGTCCTCTTGCGAGATGACGCCTTCGTCTTCACGGCACCGTCATCTTCATGTTGCTGGTCCTGAGGGGTGCGATCCGGCACAGGAAGCCCTAAGGCCTCACACACGCGATTTATCCACCCCAATCCGGCCTTCGCAGTCGCAGTTGCGCGCTGCCCGTGCTCTCTGCCGGTGTATGGCCCAAGGAACACGCGCGCGGCGCGCTTCGCGTCCTCAAGGCGAGTCCCTGCGCCGGACAGAGCACATTTACACAATGCAATACGTATGAACGGAGAGGAAGACATGGTCGAGGCTCGAGGCTTACGAAGACCAGTCGGCACGGGCAGCGAGCAAATGGACGGGCGAATGTTATCATCCCGACGTTCACCGGCCGTGAAGCGCCAATCGTGGGAAAGCGGCGTCGCACCGAGCATCATGTATTCCTCGGCGAGGTCGCGCATATTGAAGCGGGTGGCGACCCCCACAAGTCTTCGCGCCCTCAGCCTATCTTCCTGGTCAAGCGTTAAGCCGAGGGTGGTCTTGAATGTAATCGGCCCACCTGCGCAGTCAAGGCCGCTGCCACCCGTCACACGATGGTAGAACCACCGCCTCGCCCAGTTGGACTCCCACTTCCCTAGGGTCGAGTTCGCGGGGAAGGGCTTCCCACATGACGTCCGCAGGACGAAGTTGACGCTGCCAAATTTCGACAGCATACCGTCCTTCCGCTCCTTCGGTTTGCACCGGGTTTCATGCAGATACGCGAACAGGGAGGCGCTGGGCCAACACCCCTCCGAGCGCAGGGCCCAGCTGTACAAGGCGAGGCGAGCCACCGCGTTCGGAGTCAGTTGTGACAACTCCAGCTTGAAGGTCCGCAGCACATCCCCAACAATTGCTGCGGACGGGATGCGAAGTCCGGCTTGGAAGTAGGCGACGAAGACGATCGCCTCTGACTTCTCAGGGTGCGGCTCCATCTCATCATCGGCGGGCAACCGCACCGCTTGGTGGTCCGATAGCCTCCCCTCTCGCAGCAGTGACCGGGTCGTGTCCTCCGTCACGAGCGTGCGGCCCAACTCGCCGGAGTACGGACCCTGACTCTTCTTCGCTGCCCACCACTTGTCTGTCGCCGCCAGATCGCGCTCCTCCTGCCCGTATTTCACCTCGAGCGGTGAGGACCGCCTGCGGATGGCGTAACCGCCCACCTGAGTACGCTCGTCGCAAGTCACCATCAGCCTCCACGGGGAACTCGGTGGCGAAAAGCAGCGCAGGAACAGGGCGAGCGAATGCGGGGGGCGACGTGAACAACCAGAAAGCGTAAGGAGGAGGCGTAGGCACAACGCCACGGGGGGTACTTAAAGGCCCCCCGCCTCCCACCGTTGGTAAGCGCAAACGGCGAGCGACAACCGCTCACCTCCCCACGTGCGAAGCCGAAGCGTCGTGGCGGTACACGTAGCCAGCATGCGACCATGGTCGTACAGAGTCCTGTCACCACACGACGCGCCACTAGCGTCCCTCCGCGTGTCGGTCAGCGCAAGGCATAAACGCAGGTCGCGCGACCCGACATAGCCTTCGGCGCACGTCGGCACAGCTCTCCGGACCCTAAACCGTGATAGCCCAAATGGGGTCACCGACCCCCCGACCCTGGCCGCACCTGTCCGAAGGGACAACCGCAAATCTGCGTGACATGGGTAACCGAAGATCGGCAAGAAGCGCAACTGCTAGCAGCCGGTGACGCGCGTTGGAAGGTGAGCAGCTAGCGTGCGGCGCGCCTAATGCCCCGCGCCACGTGCCCCGCCCCTCTGGGGAAGGGGCTTAACCGCTGACGGCCCGTCGCACGCCAATCATGGCCCGTCGCGTGTGCATCTCGAATGGACAAGCGCGTACAGATACAGCAGCCCACTCCTGCCAGCCCAGGGGTTGGCGCGATTCCCGGAACCATTAAGGCGCACTACCGTGGGGTCGCGCTCACCCCAGGGAGTGCCTCGCTCCAAGCAGTGCACCACTCATAGCGCAACTGCGCGCGTGGCACCGGGGAGTGCATCGCCACCACTTCAAAGGGTAGGGGACGGAGCGCTCGCGTGTCTACTTCGACTAGGCGCCAGCTACGCTGCCACCACTTCGAAGGGTAGGGGACGGAGCACTCGCGTGTCTACTTCGACTAGGCGTCAGCTCCGCTGCCACCACTTCGAAGCGTAGGGGACGGAGCGCTCGCGCGTCTACTTCGACTAGGCGTCAGCTCCGCTGCCACCACTTCAAAGGGTAGGGGACGGAGCGCTCGCGCGTCTACTTCGACCATGCGCCAGCTCCGCTGCCACCACTTCGAAGCGTAGGGGATGGAGCGCTCGCGCGTCTACTTCGACTAAGGCGCCAGCTCCGCTGCCACCACTTCGAAGCGTAGGGGACGGAACGCTCGCGCGTCTACTTCGACTAGGCGCCAGCTCCGCTGCCACCACTTCGAAGCGTAGAGGACGGAGCGCTCGCGCGTCTACTTCGACTGGGCGCCAGCTCCGCTGCCACCACTTCGAAGATTAGGGGACGGAGCGCCAACGCGCTTACCCCCACGCACGTAGCACCCTCGGACCACCCCGCAAATGCCTGCTCTCCGCGGCTACTATCCTCCAAGGCAGGAGACCAGCTGCTTCAGAGCACCACCCCGCTGCCCGCCTTGTAGGCACCGCCTCGGCGGGACGGCACGTCCGACGGCATTCCCTACACATCGCACCGGCGCAGGTTATGTCACACCAAGTTTTGGCTTGCTCTCATAAACAGGCCACCTTCAGTGCATCAACATTCTTTCGAAAGACGGGCTTGATCAGAAGCCCCGACTGAAGGTGAGCCTGTCTAAGAGAACAGGCAAACCTTGCCGTTATATGCAGAAATACGGCGCGAGCAGTTGCCGTTAACAGACGCTAACCAAGCTCCCGAGAAAAATAGGCCTCCATCAGTACATCAACATTCCTCGAGCCGCGTAGTGCCGCCATAGAATGTGGATGCACTGAAGAGGCCCATTTTAGGGGAGCACCTATCCGAGCACACAATGCAGGTACAATGTTACACCAGCACGCTATATATACCACATCAGTGGGGAAGCCAACTGGCAGAAGTCCAGCCGACGGAAGTCCAACCGGCGAAAGTCCAACCGGCAGGAGTCCAACCGGCGGGGGAGCGTCGCAGCATCGTACCACCGCGATGCTCCAAGACCCGCGCCGCGCCAAGCATGTTCTGCCACGTGGACGGCCGGGAGAAGGAACGTCGCAACATGGTATCGCCGCGCCCCCTCAAGTCTCGCGCCGCGTCAACCAAGCCCCACTGGGCAGGCTGGCAGTCACTTATCGTCAAGGGCGCTCGACGCCGAAGGCGCGCGCGCGCGATGACTTACGACCCGCTCCGCCCCCTATGCCGACGCATTCGACTCCGCCAACACCCCCAGTCCGGCCCGGGCAATCACTGACCCCGCCAAATCGGAGGAAACTGCGGCCACCAATCCGCCCCCTCTGTGGCGAGGCCAACCTCGACTTCGATCTTCGCTCCGAACGACAACCCCGACCCCGCCACGGCAGGACTCTGTGGGTGACGAAGCCTTCGCCAAGCCGCCCGGCGCCATACCTTCGTAATAAGGCGAACACTACACTTCGAACGTTGAAAAAGCTCACAGGCCGCAGGGATGGAGGGGGCCAAAGAGCTCGGCAACATGGCTTCGGCCTGTGAAGCCCTTCACCATGAGAGGCTCCTGTTGTAGGGGTGGCCCCCACCTAAGCCCAGCCGGCCTGTTAAGAGAATGTAAGGCCCAGAAATGGGACATGTATAGTGACATAGGTACCACTGAGGGAAGTACTCATGTGTAAGGGTATAATTGTAAAAGCACTCCCCATGTGGATGTATATATATGACATAGGCCATGGGGAAAGACCCTAAGCCATTTTCCACTCACCTAACTCCCCACTACCATACTCTCTCTCTGTTTGGTCTGTAGCCACAACAGCAGCAATGTTTTTGTTGGACAGAAGGTGAACTCCAAGAAACAAACTACCGAGATTGATTGAATGTAGCTACCCGAGAAAGATTGCTGGGCGTGAGCTACTGTGCTGCCGAAAAATCAAAAGACTGAGAACACATACTGCTGGCCGTGAGCTGCTATCTTTCTCAAGAAATAAGGTTTGAACTTTAATCCAAATAGCAGAATAACTCCAGGAACAAAACCCAGACTACTTGACAAGAAATAATAGATCGGCAGGGAACAAACAGAGAGTAAACGAAGGACTTCAAAAACCGAACTACTGCAGAAATCTGCAAAGAGAATGCTGCAATTAAAAGATGGCTCTCATGAGTTTACTAGCCAAAAGGCTTTGATGAGGTTTCACAAAAGAGAGCAAAAGAGATATGCAGTCACTCAAACCAAAACATCACAAAGAAGTGAGGATCATGGAGAGGAACAGAGACTCCTAAGAAGGAATAGAAGCATTCACAAAACAAAAGGGAGTCACAAAGAGAGAACAAATGATCATAGCAGCTCAAACTCAAAAGAACTCAAATGAGACAGAGACATGAATGATTAAAGAGACAGAGTTTACATCTAGATCACACCATTTCTCACAGGGATCAACACACGCAAATGAAACTCTAAAGCTACTGCTGCTTAGTACTCTCACATCTCATGCATACATGGACAGAAACAAACATAAAACTCTCACACCCACTCTCTCAACTCTCTCCACTAGAGAGCATCCTCTATTTATAGCCTCCACTAATGGGTTTACAACACACTTTACCCATTAGCTCTCAACAACTCATAGCACTTTATCCATTATCACCTAACCAAATCCACTTCCTTTTGTGCAGCCCTGCGAATTCACCAAAACACCACTCCTGCACATTCCGGGAAGCTTCCTCATTTTCAGCTTTGAGCCCTCGTCATCTTCAGCACATCCCGACCGCTCCGACCTCAGCACCGCCTGTGCCTAGTCCGGTCATCCCGTGCCTCGCCACGACTTAGCCTCAACGTCCTGCAGCCATCACAGACAACAAACAAATCACATAGCACCGCTTGAAATATTTGTAACCATACAATAACATCAGAAGAAATACTCAAAGCCCAAACCAATTGAAATAAAAAATAAACGACTTAAGCACGTTTGACCTAGTTCGACAAGGTCCGACCGTAACCGACTGCACCACGCAACGACATGGCTCGAACCACTCAAAACAAACTCAAACCTTTCAGAACATGCGTCAATTACTCATCACAAACATGGGGTCACATCCACATGGTCTCTCAACATATGAAGGCAAAGTCTCTCCCTCTAATAGCAAATCAAGAAGTGTCATACAACAACCACTTTCCACCTCTCACACACTTGAGGCAAGAAAGTCAACAACCAGATTTCGGAGGGAAATCCACCCACTCTACTCATTTTCTTGAGTCAATTTACCAATTTGCCCTCAAGTAGCTTCCCAGAAGCTTCCCGCGTCCAGTACCCTGTCCGTCTGGACCTCAACTCCTCCCTGAGTCTAGTCCAGGTCCGCTCCATTGCACGTGACCGCACCCGGCATCCTGACCGCCTGAACCTCTGACTCCTCCCTAAGCCTAGTCCCGGTCCACTCGCCGCTGCCCGTCGCGTCCACTCGACACTGACCGAGACCTCCGACTCCACCTGAGTCTAGTCCTGGTCTGTTCCGTCGCGCACGACCGCAACCGACCTCCAACCGTCTGGACCTCTGACTCCTCCCTGAGCCTAGTCTCAGTTCTCTCGTTGTTGCCCGTCGTGTCCGTCACCGGTAGCTCCAGCTCCGGTTCCTCGTCTCCTAACTCGCAACCACCTCACCAGCCTCGATCATCTTCGGTATCATCGACCGTCTGGATCTCAACACCTCCTGTGCCTAGTCCCGGTCCTCCTCGCCTCACCATGACCTAGCTCCGGAGTCCTGCAGTCACACAGACAAGCAAACCGTCACATAGCACCGCATGAAATAACATAATCAACATTAGCACAAGTAAAGGTACTCAACCCTAGAATACCCAAAACAAACTCAAACTTACTAAAACAACCGTCAATTACTCATCACCAACATGGGGATACCTCCACATGGTCTCTCACTTTATCATTTTATGTGAAACAATTGATCCCACCTAGATCATTCTAAGCATGGCTAAGCAATCCTATAAAAATTCTAGTTAATACTAGTGTACTAACTAGGTTTTTATCTAGGGTGACAAGGCATAATTGTGTTCAATGTTATGTTTGGCTATACAAAGGATTTAGGCATAACTAGAATTTAAACTGAATTTAAACTAGATTTGAATAAAAGTACGCATGCAAAATAATTTACAACAACATAAATAATTTAAATTATTGGGATCAACATGATGAAAAGTACGCATGCATAATAATTTACAACAACATAAATAATTTAAATTATTGGGATCAACATGATCAAGGGTGTAACTTGCCTTGCTCAAGGTCCTGGTGCGAGTCGTCGAAGTCGCGCTCTCCGAGATTGTCATAATCTACGTGTGAAGAATCAAAACAAATAAATTCAAACAAAATTCAAAATTTCTAGAAATGGGTAATTTAGGATTTTAGAAGAATTTAGAAATTTGAATGGGTCAAATCGGAGTTAAAATAAAGAAATACGGGCTTCTGGAAGTTTAAAAAGCGAGAAAATGGAAAAGGCTGATTTTCTAGAATTATTTTTATACTAAAAATTCAATTTGTGACGTCAGCAGGTATTTAATATTTTATCTGAATTATTTTTCTGAAGGAAAAGATCTCTTATGATGCAATGCTAACGTCAGCTGATCTTTTTTAAATTTCTGACAGGTGGGCCCCGCCTATCATGGACCAGTTCCACGGAGCGTAGTGGGGGTTGAGGTGGCACTCCGGCTGGCATGGCGGCCAAGCGCCGATGTGTCACCAAGTGGCTGCCACACAAGCCAGAGCGCTGACGTGGCCTAGGCCGGCGCAGCGGCTCACTAAGCCCGCGAGCGGCGGTCGGCAGGGGGCGGAGGAGGGAGAGGACACGGCAGTGATTTGGTTCCCACCTGGCGCTGGGCTCAGGGAAGATCGGAGAGTGCTTGGCGGTGGAAGAGGAGGGGCAGCGGTGGCTCTTGGCGCGGCGGTGCTCTAGTGGACTAGGGGCTCGACCAAGGTGGGGGAAAGGGAGAGCGGAGGGAGGCGGTGTGAGTGAAGGGGTGCTCAGGGGGGTTTTATTGGGGAGAGGGGCAGCGCGGCTCGCCTGACTTCCTGGGAAAGAACCAGTTCGGCCGGTGCGAACGCGAGAGGGAAGGGGCCATTAATGCCCGATGTTGTGGGGGTAGCCCAACCCCCTACGACTGGGTCGTGCAACTAGTTCAACATGTAATGGGCCCAATAGTGTAGAGGAATATACCAGTGTAAATATACCAGTGTACCCTCATCCTTTGTAAGTACTAAGGGGTAGAATGGGGATTTCCCATTCTACCCCTCTCATATATATAAACCCCCAGGAGGGGCAAAGGAGGGACATCCTCTCATTCTTACCAACTCTCCCACAGATCTGGTTCTCCTCTTACTCTTCTACTAGTCCCCTTCTCTACTGTTTGGTCTGTAGCCACAACAGATGGCGCCGTCCGTGGGGACTGGATGAAAGGTCGCTTAAGGGGCTGGAAGCTGTTCTTGGGGGAGTCATCAATGACAGATAAGTAGCTTGCTCGCTGAAAATCTAATCACCTTGTCTGTAGAAGTGTATAGGCTTTGCCTGCATCCTCTGCCATGTTTTTTAGATAGTGTATTGAGTAGATCTAGTTGAATCGCTCATTCCTATATCGCTGGCTATTGAGGTGTATGGGCTTTACCCGTATGCTTCATCATGCCTTGTAGATGCAATCTTGAGTAGACCTGGTTGAATCATCCAGACGCAGGGTTGAACGAATCTAATCAAGTTGCTTGTTTTTATTTTGCCGCTATCTCCGCTCTACTGGGGGTGGTCGTGCAGGAAAGCGATGTGTTGGACCGTGGAGGTGGCCAGCTTCGCATACTGTCGGAGTCTGCGCTGCAGCTCCGGCCCCCGCGCCCTCGGCGTCTACGCGCGGGACTCTATGCATGCGCGAAGCCCCTACCTGGAGTCTCTGACTCGAAGCCTCCGGCGCGTACGTGAAGTCTCCGGCGCACGTTCGCGAAGTCTCCCGCAACTCCATACATGCAATCATGCATGTAGTATATGCTCCGTCCATGCAAGCATGCAAAAATACAGAGTCTCACGTAAACCTTCCATGCATGCAATCACGTTATACATCCAGGTATGCATCCGCGTGCGAGTTTCTCTCTCTCCCCGCCTTGCTCCTGGCGTGCAGGTGATGGACGAGCCGAGGTCGCCTCCTCACCATGGCCTCCGCTGCGTCCCTGGGAAGGCTTCGCCGTGGGCTCTACGACGACTTCGTCCGGCCCCGCGGTGCCTCCGTCAGCGTTCGCTCGGCTCCGCTCGGGGGCAGCGAGGAGCGTACACGAAACACCCATCAACCCACGCATATACCTGAGTCTCACGTATCCATCCATGCATGAGAAAATACTAGTCCACGTATCCATCCGTGCATCCATTCACATATCTACTCCATGCATAAGCCATGCATCCACCTTGCACGTGAGCCGTGCATAGCATAGCTACTTTGAGCTATGGCTCTGCGTGGCTCAGCCTTTGCACGTCGTGGCTCCGCTGCATGCATCGTCTCCGCGTGCCGTGGCTTCGCCCCTCTGGCCTCCGGTTGCCGTGGCTCTGCGTGAAGCCTTCGCCTCGACTTCGAAGGACTGCGCCGACCTTCACCTCGACTCTGCGAAGACCGCGCCGACCTTCGCTCCGCAGCACCGGTTCCCAGAGACCTCGCCGAGATTCGCCAACCCTTGATCAATTCCGCAGCAGCGAGTACAAGCACGACGAAGCACGTGCGACATGCAGGCCTGCGTATTGAAGCAGGCTCCAACTTCGTGTGGCTTCGCGTCGACCTCCGCGTGTAGTAGAAGTCTCCGGCACGTCGGGGTCATCCTGCACGCCGCTCGACCACGAGGACCGGAGCGCGAGACGGCGCCAGCACGGACGAGGTCATCGAAGTAATGGAGCACGCAGGTGGACCCTCGCCCACTGCCTTCGTGCGGCGTCGAGCCTTCGCTCCGCAGCCTCCGCGCTGAGCCAATGTCGAGTATCCGCAACTTCGAGCCTCCGACGTCGAGCTTCGCGGCCCACGTCTCCGACCTGGTCAATCTGGCCTCCGGTTGCCGTGGCTCTGCGCGAAGCCTTCGCCTCGACTCCGAAGGACTGCGCCGACCTTCGCCTCGACTCTGCGAAGACCGCGTCGACCTTCGCTCCGCAGCACCGGTTCCCGGAGACCTCGCCGAGCTTCGCTAGCCCTTGCTCAATTCCGCTGCAGCGAGTACAAGCAAGACGAAGCACGTGCGACATGCAGGCCTGCGTATTGAAGTAGGCTCCAACTTCGTGTGGCTTCGCGTCGACCTCCGTGTGTGCTAGAAGTCTCTGGTACATCGGGGTCATCCTGCACGCCGCTCGACCACTACGAGGACTGGAGCGCGAGACGGCGCCAGCGCGGACAAGGTCGGTAGGGTCATCGATGCAATGGAGCACGCGGGTGGAGCCTCGCCCACTGCCTTCGCGCGGCATCGAGCCTTCGCTTCGCAACCTCCATGCCGAACCAATGTCGAGTATCCGCAACTTCGAGCCTCCGATGTCGAGCTTCGCGGCCCACGTCTCCGACCTGGTCTATCTGGCCTCCGGTTGCCATGGCTCTGCGCAAAGCCTTCGCCTTGACTCCGAAGGACTGCGCCGACCTTTGCCTCGACTCTGCGAAGACCGCGCCGACCATCACTCCGCAGCACCGGTTCCCGGAGACCTCGCCGAGCTTAGCCAGCCCTTGCTCAATTCCGCTGCAGCGAGTACAAGCATGACGAAGCACGTGCGACATGCAGGCCTGCGTATTGAAGCAGGCTCCAACTTCGTGTGGCTTCGCGTCGACCTCCGCATGTGCTAGAAGTCTCCGGCACGTCGGGGACATCCTGCACGCCGCTCGACCACTACGAGGACCGGAGCGCGAGACGGCGCCAGCGCGGACGAGGTCGGCAGGGTCATCGAAGCAATGGAGCACGCAGGTGGAGCCTCGCCCACTGCCTTCGCGCGGCGTCGAGCCTTCACTTCGTAGCCTCTGTGCCGAGCCAATGTCGAGTATCCACAACTTCGAGCCTCCGACGTCGAGCTTCGCGGCCCACGTCTCCGACCTGGTCTATCTGGCCTCCGGTTGCCGTGGCTCTGCGCGAAGCCTTCGCCTTGACTCCAAAGGACTGCGTCGACCTTCGCCTCGACTCTGCGAAGACCGCGCCGACCTTCGCTCTGCAGCACCAGTTCCCGGAGACCTCGCCGAGCTTCGCCAGCCCTTGCTCAATTCCGCTGCAGCGAGTACAAGCATGACGAAGCACATGCGACATGCAGGCCTGCGTATTGAAGCAGGCTCCAACTTCGTGTGGCTTCGCATTGACCTCCGCGTGTGCTAGAAGTCTCTGGCACGTCGGGGTCATCCTGCACGCCGCTCGACCACTACGAGGACCGGAGTGCAAGACGGCGCCAGCGCGGACGAGGTCGGCAGGGTCATCGAAGCAATGGAGCACGCAGGTGGAGCCTCACCCACTGCCTTCGCGCGGCATCGAGCCTTCGCTCCGCAGCCTCCGCGCCGAGCCAATGTCGAGTAGCCGCAACTTCAAGCCTTTGACGTCGAGCTTCGCGGCCCACGTCTCCGACCTGGTCTATCGCCTCTGGCCCTAGCACGACATCAAGCCTTCACTCCGCAGACAATGCGCTGAGCGTTCGCTGAGCCGTCCGAAGCCGTCTATGCGCAAAACATTGCGGGGTGGGGGTGTACACAGGCACTGGCTCCAGAAGCTTCAGTCGCGGCCGTCTAAGCCTCCGTGCTGAACGTCCCATCAAAGCTTCTGCACCAAGCTGCGCCTTTGCTTCGCCGAAGGCATGTGGGACCTCTATGCCTCCGCGTCGAGCGTCACCTCCGCTGGTGGCAGGCTCCTCACCACTGGCTTTGCCACGACGGACTCCGCGCAGCCGAAGATAGGCTTCGACCTTCGCTCGCCTCCGCGACACCCCGAAGACCAGCTCACACGGAGAGGGAGCACCGTCCTGACATGACGCGGCGGCGAGTGCTCGGCACGCCGAGCGGAGGCCCGGGCAGTGCGTGCGAAGTCTGGCGCGTGAAGGCAGAGCCCGAGCCACGTATGCCAAGCCGAGACTGCCTAGGCTGCATGCGCGCAGAAGAGAACAAGATATGGAGATAGCCTCCTATACGTATGCATGCTGCATGCGCCTCGGCCGGCTCCATCCATGCAGCCATGAAGTAGGTATGTAGTATGTATGCGTGAATTGTCGCTTCACGTATATCTATCCATCCATGCAGGCATAGATGAAAACTTCAAGTGCATACGTGAAGCTTGCACTGGCTACGCGTATGATCGCATGTATGGTCGTACGCGTATACCGACGGAGGTGAGCCCATGGCGAAGCCCGCGCGGAGGTGCAGGGCGCAAAGCCGGCAGGTGCCAGGCGACGTCGCATGGTCGGGCCGAATCGCGCGGAGGCCGGCGCAGAGCTGGTGGGGTCCGATGCCTCAAGCGACGATGTCTTAGCTTCGCCTCCTGCTGCGGCCCCCGTGCTGCGGTCTTCGGCCCCGCAGCGATGGACTTTGCTCTGGACTCTGACGTCGAGCTCCGCGACATCGACCTTCATCACCGGCTTCGCGTGATGGATTCCGTAATGTGGAATTTCACTCCGATACCTCCGCGCAGCCAGGGTCTCCGCCCCTGCGGAGTATACTCCGCTCACCACCATCCCGCCCGGTACGCACTACATTTTATTTCGCGCGAGGCTTCAATAATCCCTGCTGCATTTTTTGCATGCATGACGACAAAGAAATGGTTGTGCATCATATCATTTATTGCGACCACAGTTCCATTCTGAGAGCGCTCGATTTGGCCGTATTTACTTTCCTAGTTTTGGCCTGCTTTAGGCTACCGTAGCATCTAATGCTTTCCTAGCACTGCGTTCTGGAGCATTTTGTTGTCGCAAGTCTTCGGCCATTTCTTTGATGCCTCTGTTTTGGCTCTCTTTTTGATTTAAATTGCATGACGGCCTTGCGCCTCGGCGTACTCTACGGAGTATAAATAAGACGTAGCGTCGAGGTCCGCCTCCGCACGCACCCTCACCGCCCGCAACGCGCGGAGGCTTACCTCCGCGCGCTGTCTACGGACTCTAAATAAGATGTAGCGTCGAGGTCCACCTCCGCACGCACTCTATGGAGTATAAATAAGACGCAGCGGGGGGACGCCCCCGCGCTCACACTACGGAGTATAAATAAGACGTAGAGTCGAGGTCCGCCTCCGCACGCAGTCTACGGACTCTAAATAAGACGTAGTGTCGAGGTCCGCCTCCGCACGCACTCTACGGAGTATAAACAAGACGCGGATTCTGTCCCTGCGCACTCTACGGAGTATAAACAAGACGCGGATGTCGCGCACGCATGGACATTGTCCCTATGCGTACTCTCCAGAGTATAAATAAGACGTGGATGTTGATCCCATGCACTCTACGGAGTATAAACAAGATGCGGATGTTGTCCCTGCGCACTCTACGGAGTATAAACAAGATGCGCATGCCACGCACGCATGGACATTGTCCTCATGCGTACTCTCCGGAGTATAAATAAGACATGGATGTTGATCCCACGCACTCTACAGAGCATAAAAACTGCACGATGGCCGACACACCAAGGAGTGCATCGCCTTAACAACGCACCACCAGGATATCGTGCCTTCGCGCATGCAGCACCAGGGAGTGCACACCCTTTTTGAAGGTTGGGGAACGGCAGTGTCGCCTCCCTGTGATGTGACCACGCCACAAACACATACGACAATCGCGCCCAATATCAAGATTGAACTAAAGGTGAATTCGTTTCTTCAGCCTTCATATGTTACTGAGAATAGACCGCTACCTAATACAAGTGATTTAATTGTGCTTAGGAATTTGGGAAAGGATGAAGGAAAGGGACATGGAACCCTGGACATGCATGGAAGGAATAATGGAGCTCACCACGTCACTTTGAGACCAAGTCAAGCACGAATTCGAGTTGGACACGTTTTGGAATCAGACTCGGACTGCTGCAATGGTGCAAGTTTAAACGGACGTAACTTTCTCATACGGACTCCGTTTGAGACGTTCTTGGACTTGATGGAAAGCTTATCAAGTCTACTTTCTAAAGGATTCAACCCCATCTTCAAATTCTATCCGAGACAGCCGCAATCATCAAAAGAATCCGTGTTGGTCACGTACTGGAATCAGATTCGGACTGCTGCAATGGTGCAAGTTGAAACGGACATAACTTTCTCATACGAACTCCGTTTGGGACGTTCTTGTACTGCATGGAAAGCTTATGAAGTCTACTTTCCAACAGATCCAACCTCATCTTCAAATTCCATCCGAGCCAGCGGCAATCATCAAAACAATCCACGTTGGTTTTTGAGTCCGAGTCAAAAGGGTGCTGCGCCACCACCAATTGGGCCCATGGGCCTTGTAACCCTAGAGCATGCACTTTGGACGCCCCTCCTGGTTGTTCTCCCTATAAAGGAGCCGCCGCCTCCCTTGTTAGGACTTGGATTTTGTTGAGTTTAGGTTTAGCTATTATGCAAACTTCTGTTCTTCAGTTGTGTCGGACGACCACCTGTCAAGACAGCCTTCGGAATCCCACCTTTTGATCTTCATATCAATATTTGCAATTTCAGATTGCTTGTTATCTTGTTCTTGCGTGTTCTTCGGTTGCATGCAGGAATAGACCTTCGTGGTCAGGTCAACCGCGTTCTTGGCACGGTTGATAACAACTTGGAGTGTGGTTCAGCGATTGCTAAGGCGCAAGCGACGTCGTTCGGTTGTAGTCGGATCGCAAGGGTCGCCTCCGCCAAAATCGATAGTTATCATCCTATCGGAAGATCGGGACCCCATCGCCTCATCAGTTGGTATCAGAGCTTCAGTTGACCGGTAGGAATTTCTTGTATCCTTAGTTAATAGATTGATTTTTATTTCCCATAGTCCAGAAAAATTGCCCCACAAAAAGAGTTAATTTCCGCTGTCCAAACCCCGTTGTGCTTTTCAATCTGTTAGTTTTGGTTTGCTAAATTGAATTTGTGTCCGTTTTAGCTTTGTCTAGTTGCTGGTCATATCCTTGTTCCAAGAAAAATCCAAATAAAAAAAATTCCCCCACCCCAAACCCTAATTCCAATTTCGGCTGATCTGTCCTTTCTCTGCAGCCGCCACCAAAAACGCTATATCTTTTGATTCCGAGATTATTTTTGAGTGAGACCACCGCCATTAGATTCAAAAATTTATCGTCCATCTATCTGTAAAATTTCACGTCATTCCAGCAAGGCAGTTAAGAGATATCTGCGGTGGAAGTTGACCCAAAATTCCAGATTGAATCTGCAACAGTCGGCACTTGTGAATTTTGTGCGAATTTTTAGGTCGGTTTCCAGACCTTGGCCCAAAAACAAAAGTTGTAGAAAAAGCCGTCAGAAAACAGAGAAAAAAAGAATCATTGAAAAAAAGGCAACTGACAAAAAGTTACGGCTGAAATACCGATGCGCTGTCCAGTGGACAGAAATCTTCAGTTTCCAAGTTTTGGAACAATCCTTGTGTTCTTCAATTCCAGATTGCATTCGATCGAATTATCTTGTATTTACCACTCCCATACATTGCCATACACTTATTTTAGCCTTCTTCCATCTTTGGTTGATCAGCAACATAGGCTAAGTGCTAGATACGAACTATAATTCAATTCTGTGCAATTTCTGAAATTAATTGATTATTTTCCTTTGCTACAAAATACATAGCCTATCCAAGCTCCACTTTTCTACAACCGAACAGGTCTCGCTGTACCTTGCAATCGCTATACTCATCACTTGAGTTAAGTTATCACGAACCAGCCACCAGTTGCACCACCTGTTTTGCATTGGTAAGAACTTGTAAGAGCTTGGTAAGAGTTCGAGAGATGTGTGACTTGCGAAGCTCCACCTCCTAGTAGTTTATAGGGACTTACATAATTCTAGTGTATTTCCTTGTTTTCTACTAACCATGACAGGTTCAAGATCACATTGTCGCAATTTTTGTGAGACCAACAACTTGTTGGATCGTATTAATAAGACCCTCACCACCATCAACAACAGAATTGAGGGATCCAATGATCACGACCGTTGTCGACTTCGACAAAATCAACAAGGCACAGGTAGGTTAACAAGAGAGGTATGTGATGATGATGCCAAGTTTACAATTCCGCCATTTGCTGGTAGATATGACCCTGAAGCTTATCTTGATTGGGAAATACAATTAGATGGAAATTTTGCATGCTATGATTTTCCTGATGATGAAAGAGTTAGGGCTACTACTAGTGAATTCACTGATTTCGCATTATTTTGGTGGAGGAAACAATGTAGACTACCACATGTACCTAAAACTTGGAATGTTTTGAAACGAGTGATGAGATCTACATTTGTTCCTTCATATTATTCACGTGACTTGTTAAACAGATTGCAACGTTTAGAACAAGGTAGGAGAACTATAAGTGAATACTATGAAGAATTGAAAGCTCTTTTGTTGCGTTGTGGCTTACAGGAACATGCTGAAGCTACAGAGAATAGATTCTTACGTGGCCTTAATAAAGAAATTCAGGACCTTCTCATTCACAAAGAATATAATTCTCTCCCTCATTTGTTTATACTTGCATGTAATGTTGAACGTCAGATTGAGAAGAAATTGAGAGTGCTTGATGATAAGAAACATGAGAGCAAACCCATGTTTGTGCCTTTTTCTGTGACTAACATCTTGCAGGCAGTTGAGAACCATGTCAAAAAGGAGCATGAGTTGATTGAACCATCGATTCCATTCGTTGAGAACGAAGATGAGGAGATGGATGCACCTACATCATCTGAGGGGAGCCAAAAAGGTAAAGATCATGGTGCTATCATCACTCACGGTGAGTATGCTTGTGAAGAACAACAATTATGCACCGTTCATGCTATTTTAGAGCAAAACTTAGTGGAAAACAATTCTGACATGCCCATATTTCAAGTAGAGAATTCACACTGCATTGATTTGAGTGTTGAGAATACGTTGAGTGCACCTTGTCAAAAAATAATTGAATTGCCTACTGTTTTGAGTGATTCATGTGATGAATTAATCACATACAATGATCATGTGGCTTTGGTTAGACATAAAGAAGTTTTAACTAGAATTTCTCCTGCCAATTCATTGTGTTACATCATGTTGGATCTTCCTATGAAATTGTCACATGCTTTGGAGAAAGTTTCTGAACTTACATGTTCAAAATTCTTGTTTAGTGCCTACACCCCTGGGTATAAGTTTAATTTGATTGGAGATTATGGTGTAGGAAATCAATTTCTTGTATATCGAATATGCATAACTTGTGACCACATGGATGAATTGCAGCTTGTTGTTTTGAACAACAACTCTTGTATGCTCAATCTTGTTCATTATGAAAGAAAAATAAATTTTAGTGATCATTCAATGCCTATGTGTTCTTCTCTTATTGAACCATCTAACATTGGCAATCTGAATAATGAAATTGATGTATGGAAGAACTTGCAAATATTTTCACCCTTACTAGATGAATTTGCTATTGCTCAATTGAAATCTGATTATATGGATAAACTTTGTTTGATTCCAAAAGTTGTAGCTTTGCCTATATGTGCCACCACAACAAGTTTACAACTTCAAGGATTTGAATTGCATAAATGCTTCACTTACATTTGCAAAACAAGTTGCGATAATTACTGTGTGAGAAATTTTGATTTGTTCATTAACATATATGATTACTTTTGGGTTAATAATACAATGAGCTTTTATGATTGCTGCTGTGTTATAACATTAATTGTGCAACAACGAAGAACTGTTAAAACGGATGACATATACATATACCATGCATACACCTTGGCTTCTTTGTTACCACACTTTCAGTTTATCAAAAGCCGAGGACGGCTTTGTTTTCAAGAAGGGGAGGATGATGAGGACACGACCCCTATGGATACAACCATATTTGCTATGCTTGTTGTTCCAATTACAAGAGCTCCTACGCATCACTTAAATTATAAGGTGAGCTCATTTCAAAAAGGTTTTACTTTGTGTGATAAAGAACATATGATATTACATAATGAGAGTTTGTTGCGTTTGTTATTATGTACCGAGATTTATGATGAAGATCATGCAATACGTGAGGCTACACATATGCTAAAACCGAGGACGGTTTTCTATCAAGAAGGGGAGGATGATGTGACCACGCCACAAACACATACGACAATCGCGCCCAATATCAAGATTGAACTAAAGGTGAATTCGTTTCTTCAGCCTTCATATGTTACTGAGAATAGACCGCTACCTAATACAAGTGATTTAATTGTGCTTAGGAATTTGGGAAAGGATGAAGGAAAGGGACATGGAACCCTGGACATGCATGGAAGGAATAATGGAGCTCACCACGTCACTTTGAGACCAAGTCAAGCACGAATTCGAGTTGGACACGTTTTGGAATCAGACTCGGACTGCTGCAATGGTGCAAGTTTAAACGGACGTAACTTTCTCATACGGACTCCGTTTGAGACGTTCTTGGACTTGATGGAAAGCTTATCAAGTCTACTTTCTAAAGGATTCAACCCCATCTTCAAATTCTATCCGAGACAGCCGCAATCATCAAAAGAATCCGTGTTGGTCACGTACTGGAATCAGATTCGGACTGCTGCAATGGTGCAAGTTGAAACGGACATAACTTTCTCATACGAACTCCGTTTGGGACGTTCTTGTACTGCATGGAAAGCTTATGAAGTCTACTTTCCAACAGATCCAACCTCATCTTCAAATTCCATCCGAGCCAGCGGCAATCATCAAAACAATCCACGTTGGTTTTTGAGTCCGAGTCAAAAGGGTGCTGCGCCACCACCAATTGGGCCCATGGGCCTTGTAACCCTAGAGCATGCACTTTGGACGCCCCTCCTGGTTGTTCTCCCTATAAAGGAGCCGCCGCCTCCCTTGTTAGGACTTGGATTTTGTTGAGTTTAGGTTTAGCTATTATGCAAACTTCTGTTCTTCAGTTGTGTCGGACGACCACCTGTCAAGACAGCCTTCGGAATCCCACCTTTTGATCTTCATATCAATATTTGCAATTTCAGATTGCTTGTTATCTTGTTCTTGCGTGTTCTTCGGTTGCATGCAGGAATAGACCTTCGTGGTCAGGTCAACCGCGTTCTTGGCACGGTTGATAACAACTTGGAGTGTGGTTCAGCGATTGCTAAGGCGCAAGCGACGTCGTTCGGTTGTAGTCGGATCGCAAGGGTCGCCTCCGCCAAAATCGATAGTTATCATCCTATCGGAAGATCGGGACCCCATCGCCTCATCAGTTGGTATCAGAGCTTCAGTTGACCGGTAGGAATTTCTTGTATCCTTAGTTAATAGATTGATTTTTATTTCCCATAGTCCAGAAAAATTGCCCCACAAAAAGAGTTAATTTCCGCTGTCCAAACCCCGTTGTGCTTTTCAATCTGTTAGTTTTGGTTTGCTAAATTGAATTTGTGTCCGTTTTAGCTTTGTCTAGTTGCTGGTCATATCCTTGTTCCAAGAAAAATCCAAATAAAAAAAATTCCCCCACCCCAAACCCTAATTCCAATTTCGGCTGATCTGTCCTTTCTCTGCAGCCGCCACCAAAAACGCTATATCTTTTGATTCCGAGATTATTTTTGAGTGAGACCACCGCCATTAGATTCAAAAATTTATCGTCCATCTATCTGTAAAATTTCACGTCATTCCAGCAAGGCAGTTAAGAGATATCTGCGGTGGAAGTTGACCCAAAATTCCAGATTGAATCTGCAACAGTCGGCACTTGTGAATTTTGTGCGAATTTTTAGGTCGGTTTCCAGACCTTGGCCCAAAAACAAAAGTTGTAGAAAAAGCCGTCAGAAAACAGAGAAAAAAAGAATCATTGAAAAAAAGGCAACTGACAAAAAGTTACGGCTGAAATACCGATGCGCTGTCCAGTGGACAGAAATCTTCAGTTTCCAAGTTTTGGAACAATCCTTGTGTTCTTCAATTCCAGATTGCATTCGATCGAATTATCTTGTATTTACCACTCCCATACATTGCCATACACTTATTTTAGCCTTCTTCCATCTTTGGTTGATCAGCAACATAGGCTAAGTGCTAGATACGAACTATAATTCAATTCTGTGCAATTTCTGAAATTAATTGATTATTTTCCTTTGCTACAAAATACATAGCCTATCCAAGCTCCACTTTTCTACAACCGAACAGGTCTCGCTGTACCTTGCAATCGCTATACTCATCACTTGAGTTAAGTTATCACGAACCAGCCACCAGTTGCACCACCTGTTTTGCATTGGTAAGAACTTGTAAGAGCTTGGTAAGAGTTCGAGAGATGTGTGACTTGCGAAGCTCCACCTCCTAGTAGTTTATAGGGACTTACATAATTCTAGTGTATTTCCTTGTTTTCTACTAACCATGACAGGTTCAAGATCACATTGTCGCAATTTTTGTGAGACCAACAACTTGTTGGATCGTATTAATAAGACCCTCACCACCATCAACAACAGAATTGAGGGATCCAATGATCACGACCGTTGTCGACTTCGACAAAATCAACAAGGCACAGGTAGGTTAACAAGAGAGGTATGTGATGATGATGCCAAGTTTACAATTCCGCCATTTGCTGGTAGATATGACCCTGAAGCTTATCTTGATTGGGAAATACAATTAGATGGAAATTTTGCATGCTATGATTTTCCTGATGATGAAAGAGTTAGGGCTACTACTAGTGAATTCACTGATTTCGCATTATTTTGGTGGAGGAAACAATGTAGACTACCACATGTACCTAAAACTTGGAATGTTTTGAAACGAGTGATGAGATCTACATTTGTTCCTTCATATTATTCACGTGACTTGTTAAACAGATTGCAACGTTTAGAACAAGGTAGGAGAACTATAAGTGAATACTATGAAGAATTGAAAGCTCTTTTGTTGCGTTGTGGCTTACAGGAACATGCTGAAGCTACAGAGAATAGATTCTTACGTGGCCTTAATAAAGAAATTCAGGACCTTCTCATTCACAAAGAATATAATTCTCTCCCTCATTTGTTTATACTTGCATGTAATGTTGAACGTCAGATTGAGAAGAAATTGAGAGTGCTTGATGATAAGAAACATGAGAGCAAACCCATGTTTGTGCCTTTTTCTGTGACTAACATCTTGCAGGCAGTTGAGAACCATGTCAAAAAGGAGCATGAGTTGATTGAACCATCGATTCCATTCGTTGAGAACGAAGATGAGGAGATGGATGCACCTACATCATCTGAGGGGAGCCAAAAAGGTAAAGATCATGGTGCTATCATCACTCACGGTGAGTATGCTTGTGAAGAACAACAATTATGCACCGTTCATGCTATTTTAGAGCAAAACTTAGTGGAAAACAATTCTGACATGCCCATATTTCAAGTAGAGAATTCACACTGCATTGATTTGAGTGTTGAGAATACGTTGAGTGCACCTTGTCAAAAAATAATTGAATTGCCTACTGTTTTGAGTGATTCATGTGATGAATTAATCACATACAATGATCATGTGGCTTTGGTTAGACATAAAGAAGTTTTAACTAGAATTTCTCCTGCCAATTCATTGTGTTACATCATGTTGGATCTTCCTATGAAATTGTCACATGCTTTGGAGAAAGTTTCTGAACTTACATGTTCAAAATTCTTGTTTAGTGCCTACACCCCTGGGTATAAGTTTAATTTGATTGGAGATTATGGTGTAGGAAATCAATTTCTTGTATATCGAATATGCATAACTTGTGACCACATGGATGAATTGCAGCTTGTTGTTTTGAACAACAACTCTTGTATGCTCAATCTTGTTCATTATGAAAGAAAAATAAATTTTAGTGATCATTCAATGCCTATGTGTTCTTCTCTTATTGAACCATCTAACATTGGCAATCTGAATAATGAAATTGATGTATGGAAGAACTTGCAAATATTTTCACCCTTACTAGATGAATTTGCTATTGCTCAATTGAAATCTGATTATATGGATAAACTTTGTTTGATTCCAAAAGTTGTAGCTTTGCCTATATGTGCCACCACAACAAGTTTACAACTTCAAGGATTTGAATTGCATAAATGCTTCACTTACATTTGCAAAACAAGTTGCGATAATTACTGTGTGAGAAATTTTGATTTGTTCATTAACATATATGATTACTTTTGGGTTAATAATACAATGAGCTTTTATGATTGCTGCTGTGTTATAACATTAATTGTGCAACAACGAAGAACTGTTAAAACGGATGACATATACATATACCATGCATACACCTTGGCTTCTTTGTTACCACACTTTCAGTTTATCAAAAGCCGAGGACGGCTTTGTTTTCAAGAAGGGGAGGATGATGAGGACACGACCCCTATGGATACAACCATATTTGCTATGCTTGTTGTTCCAATTACAAGAGCTCCTACGCATCACTTAAATTATAAGGTGAGCTCATTTCAAAAAGGTTTTACTTTGTGTGATAAAGAACATATGATATTACATAATGAGAGTTTGTTGCGTTTGTTATTATGTACCGAGATTTATGATGAAGATCATGCAATACGTGAGGCTACACATATGCTAAAACCGAGGACGGTTTTCTATCAAGAAGGGGAGGATGATGTGACCACGCCACAAACACATACGACAATCGCGCCCAATATCAAGATTGAACTAAAGGTGAATTCGTTTCTTCAGCCTTCATATGTTACTGAGAATAGACCGCTACCTAATACAAGTGATTTAATTGTGCTTAGGAATTTGGGAAAGGATGAAGGAAAGGGACATGGAACCCTGGACATGCATGGAAGGAATAATGGAGCTCACCACGTCACTTTGAGACCAAGTCAAGCACGAATTCGAGTTGGACACGTTTTGGAATCAGACTCGGACTGCTGCAATGGTGCAAGTTTAAACGGACGTAACTTTCTCATACGGACTCCGTTTGAGACGTTCTTGGACTTGATGGAAAGCTTATCAAGTCTACTTTCTAAAGGATTCAACCCCATCTTCAAATTCTATCCGAGACAGCCGCAATCATCAAAAGAATCCGTGTTGGTCACGTACTGGAATCAGATTCGGACTGCTGCAATGGTGCAAGTTGAAACGGACATAACTTTCTCATACGAACTCCGTTTGGGACGTTCTTGTACTGCATGGAAAGCTTATGAAGTCTACTTTCCAACAGATCCAACCTCATCTTCAAATTCCATCCGAGCCAGCGGCAATCATCAAAACAATCCACGTTGGTTTTTGAGTCCGAGTCAAAAGGGTGCTGCGCCACCACCAATTGGGCCCATGGGCCTTGTAACCCTAGAGCATGCACTTTGGACGCCCCTCCTGGTTGTTCTCCCTATAAAGGAGCCGCCGCCTCCCTTGTTAGGACTTGGATTTTGTTGAGTTTAGGTTTAGCTATTATGCAAACTTCTGTTCTTCAGTTGTGTCGGACGACCACCTGTCAAGACAGCCTTCGGAATCCCACCTTTTGATCTTCATATCAATATTTGCAATTTCAGATTGCTTGTTATCTTGTTCTTGCGTGTTCTTCGGTTGCATGCAGGAATAGACCTTCGTGGTCAGGTCAACCGCGTTCTTGGCACGGTTGATAACAACTTGGAGTGTGGTTCAGCGATTGCTAAGGCGCAAGCGACGTCGTTCGGTTGTAGTCGGATCGCAAGGGTCGCCTCCGCCAAAATCGATAGTTATCATCCTATCGGAAGATCGGGACCCCATCGCCTCATCACCCTGCCTCTGTGCGTAGCGCCCTCGGCCTACGTCGCAAGTGCCCGCTCTCCGCGGGCACTGTTTTTGAAGGTAGGGGAACGGTGGCTCCGCCTCCTTACCTCGGCGTGCGTAGTGCCCTCAGCCTACGCCGCAAGCGCCCGCTCTCTGCGGGCACTGTTTTTGAAGGTAGGGGAACGGCGGTGTCGCCTCCTGCCTCTGTGTGTAGCGCCCTCGGCCTACGCCGCAAGTGCCCGCTCTCCGCGGGCACTGTTTTTGAAGGTAGGGGAACGGCGGCTCCGCCTCCTTACCTCGGCGTGCGTAGTGCCCTCAGCCTACGCCGCAAGCGCCCGCTCTCTGCGGGCACTGTTTTTTAATGTAGGGGAACGGCGGTGTCGCCTCCTGCCTCTGTGTGTAGCACCCTCGGCCTACGCCGCAAGTGCCCGCTCTCCGCGGGCACTCTTTTTGATGGTAGGGGAACGGCGGTGTTGCCTCCCTGCCTCTGTGCATAGCGCCCTCGGCCTACGCCGCAAGCGCCCGCTCTCCGCGGGCACTATTTTTGAAGGTAGGGGAACGGCGGCTCCGCCTCCTCACCTCGGCGCGCGTAGAGCCGTCAGCCTGCGCCGCAAGCACCCGCGCTCCCCGCAGGCACTATTTTTGAAGGTAGGGGAACGGCGGCTCCGCCTCCTCACCTCAGCGCGCGTAGTGCCCTCGGCCTACGCCGCAAGCGCCCGCTCTCCGCGGGCACTGTTTTTGAAGGTATGGGAACGGCGGCTCTGCCTCCTTACCTCGGCGCGCGTACTGCCCTCAGCCTGCGCCGCAAGCACTCGCGCTCCCCGCGGGCACTTTTTTTGAAGGTAGGGGAACGGCGGTGTCGCCTCCCTGCCTCTGTGCGTAGCGCCCTCGGCCTACGCCGCAAGCGCCCGTTCTCCGCGGGCACTCTTTTTGATGGTAGGGGAACGGCGGTGTTGCCTCCCTGCCTCTGTGCGTAGCGCCCTCGGCCTACGCCGCAAGCGCCCGCTCTCCGCGGGCACTGTTTTTGAATGTAGGGGAACGACGGCTCCGCCTCCTTACCTCGGAGCGCGCAGTGCCCTCAGCCTACGCCGCAAGCGCCCGCGCTCCCTGCGGGCACTCTTTTTGAAGGTAGGGGAATGGCGGTGTCGCCTCCCTACCTCTGTGCGTAGCGCCCTCAGCCTACGGCGCAAACGCCTGCACTCCGTGGGCACTTTTTTTGAAGGTAGGGGAACGGCGGCTCCGTCCCCCGTCTCTGTGTGCGTAGCGCTCTCCGCCTACGCCACAAGCGCCCGCTCTCCGCGGGCACTCTTTTTGAAGGTAGGGGAACGGCGGTGTTGCCTCCCTGCCTCTGTGCGTAGCGCCCTCGTCCTACGGCGCAAACGCCTACACTCCGTGGGCACTATTTTTGAAGGTAGGGGAACAGCGGCTCCGCCTCCTTACCTCGGCGCGCGTACTGCCCTCAGCCTGCGCCGCAAGCGCCCGCGCTCCCCGCAAGCACTATTTTTGAAGGTAGGGGAACGGCGGCTCCGCCTCCTCACCTCAGCGCGCGTAGTGCCCTCGGCCTACACCACAAGCGCCCGCTCTCCGCGGGAACTGTTTTTGAAGGTAGGGGAATGGTGGCTCCACCTCCTTACCTCGGCGCGCGCACTGCCCTAAGCCTGCGTCGCAAGTGCCCACGCTCCCTGCGGGCACTCTTTTTGAAGGTAGGGGAACGGCGGTGTCACCTCCCTACCTCTGTGCGTAGCGCCCTCGGCCTACGGCGCAAACGCCCGCTCTCCGCGGGCACTATTTTGAAGGTAGGGGAACGGCGGTACTGGCGGTGTCGCCCCCCGCCTCTGTGTGCGTAGCGCTCTCCGCCTACGCCGCAAGCGCCCGCTCTCCGCGGGCACTCTTTTTGAAGGTAGGGGAACGGCGTTGTCGCCTCCCTGCCTCTGTGCGTAGCGCCCTCGGCCTACGCCGCAAGCGCCCGCGCTTCGCGGGCACTGTTTTTGAAGGTAGGGGAATGGCGGCTCCGCCTCCTTACCTCAGCGCGCGCACGTGCCCTCAGCCTACGCAGGAAGCGCCCGCGCTCCGCGGGCGCTATTTTTGAAGACAGGGGAACGGCGACTGCACCTCCCGGCATCCGCACTTGCCGTTTGCCGTCCGCCTCGTAGGCATCGCCTCGGTGGTACGGCACGTCCTCGGCACTCGACTCCGCCGTCCACCTTGTAGGCATCGCCTCGGCAGGACAGCACGTCCTCGGCGCTCGACTCCACCGTCCGTCTTGTAGGCATCACCTCGGCGGTACGGCACGACCTCGGCGCTCGACTTGCCTGTCCGCCTTGTAGGCATCGCTTTGGTGGGACGGCACGACCTCGGCGCTCGACTCCGCCGTCCGCCTCGTAGGTATCGCCTTGGCGGGACAGCATGACCTCGGCGCTCAACTCCACCGTCCGCCTCGTAGGCATCGCCTCAGCGGGACGGCACGTCTTCGGTGCTCGACTGCACCGTCCGCCTTGTAGGCATCGCCTCGGCGGGACAGCACGTCTTCGGCGCTCGACTCCGTCGTCTGCCTTGTAGGCATCACCTCGGCGGGATGGCACGTCCTCGGCGCTCGACTGCGCCGTCTGCCTCGTAGGCATCGCCTCAGCGGGACGGCGCCGGATTCAGCGCAGGAGTTCACTGATTTCTTCGTAGGCATTGCCTCTGGGGTCTACAAACTACCAGTTGCATCGGCTCACTAGTCGGCACCCTTGCGCTTGCTGTCGGGGAACGGGGGGCTGGGATAGTTGATCGCGTCAGCTCACCAATCGGGACCTCAGCGCTTGCTGTCGAGGGAGTACCTGTTGTGGGGGTAGCCCAACCCCCCACGACTGGGCCGTGCAACTAGTTCAACATGTAATAGGCCCAATAGTGTAGAGGAATATACCAGTGTAAATATACCAGTGTACCCTCATCCTTTGTAAGTACTAAGGGGTAGAATGGGGATTTCCCATTCTACCCCTCTCATATATATAAACCCCCAGGAGGGGCAAAGGAGGGACATCCTCTCATTCTTACCAACTCTCCCACAGATCTGGTTCTCCTCTTACTCTTCTACTAGTCCCCTTCTCTACTGTTTGGTCTGTAGCCACAACAGCCGACATTGGGAGGTGTGATGTGCGGGTGCGAAGGGGAACTCGAGGCAACTCTTTGGGAGGAGAAATCGGTCGAAAAAACGAAGGTTTGCGGGACGGCAATGCATCGGCGGTGGAAGAAGAGAGAGAGTGGCTGAGGAAGAAGAAGGGGAGGAAGGGGATGACCGGGGTGGGTCCCACTTGTCGGTGAGAGAAAGAGGGAAGAGAGAGAGGAGAAGCGGACGGATGGATGGCGGCCACGTGTCAGAGGGCAAATAGGGGCTGTCAGATTCAAAGATGAAGAGGAAAGTGGGAGTGGGCGGCTAGGATTAAACGGGAGGCGGCGGATTGAATCCAGGGCGGACACGTGTCGGCAGAGGAGAGATGGAGGGTTTAAATTCTATTTTTAATTTTCAGAAATTCTAGGAAGCTTCAAAAATTCTTAGAAAATAGTATATAAAGTCTAAAAATTACAGAAAATTCATAGAAATTTCTGGAGCTGTTGTAGAGTTAGGAAAAATATTTCCAACTTAAATTTGGTATTTTAATTTTTACAAAAATACTTTTTATCTTTGAAATTGATTTTAAAATCCTAGAAAAGCGCAGAAAATCCAGATAAAAGCCAAATGTTTTAAAATAATTGATTTGAACTAGGATTTCAAAATACTCTTTATTTAATAATATTTTAGTATTTTTTTTAATTTAATTACTTTTAACAAAAACCTTTTTAAAAGCTAAAAACAAGCAAATAAAATCATCAAAATTTTAGGCAACTAAAGAACACTTGTTTTGTTTTAAATTAAATTAATTTTATTTTTTACTGAGAATTTTGAAATAAACAGTTGGGCTTGTAGGATCAAAAACGACAAAGAGGGGGGTGAATGGTGCCTTCAAAAATCACCCCCGGGCTATAGAAGATACGAAGCAAGAAATTCGCTTATAGGACGCTAGGCACTATATTCCGATTGACTAAACAGACTCACGAAAATTGGGCAAATCTCGGATCATCATGACCTACCTGAAGAACTGCTTGTAAAAGAGTTTCATTCAAGAAGCAAAGAACATACTAGACTAAACATGTACTAGTAAATAGTAAACATCAAGCAGAACTGTACTGGCCGAAAAGCACTTTAAACTGCATACTGCCAACTGAAAATCCAGACTGAGCACAGACTACGGCAGTGACAAAGCAAAGAAGTTTCAGCTGAAAACAGAATTACATGCAGCTAATTGAAATCAGCACAGGATTGAGAGGATTTAGCCCAAAACAGCTGATGTTCGGTCAGAGAAGAAACACAGAGCAAGAAATGGACTGGAAACCGAACAAAAGATTGGTGCACACATTGAAACACTGAAGAACAAACTGCAGCCGTGAGACACCTGCAGCCGAGAGACACATGCAGCCGAGAGACACAAATAATTGTAATTGCCGAACTGCTCAGAAAAGCTGCAAGCACAACCAAAAAACTGAAAAGAAACTAAAAGGAACAAGAAAAAAAGAAAACCTAAAACAGAAAGGGTTTGCGGCTGCAAAAGAAAACTGTAAAGAGTGAGAAGCAAATTAAAAAGGAATGCGGCACGTACAGCAAGGCATGCCCTAAGGTAGATTGGTCGCGATTCTCCTCAAGCTGATTGTTTGTGACTTGAGTTAAAACAGCACATAGTCCTTGAGAACAAAAGAGAGCGTAGACTAAAAAACCAAAAGGAAAACAAGCCTCTCATTAATCGGGTGGAACTCGTCTACGAGTCATTCTGAGAAGACAATCTATTTGATATACAGATCTTAAATTTTGACTTAAAAAGATAAAAAGATTTACCAAGAGCAAGTTTGCAAATCAACAGAAAATAAACACTAACAGAGAATACTCCTGCTGCTAAAAACAAAGAGAAAAAGATTGCTTGACCCTGGCCAAAAGACCTCGAAAGAGCACATGCTGGACAGCAAAACAACTCCTCACCAAACACCAACTGAAAAGAAAAAGAGAACTACAGAAACTAGAGCAACACCTCAACAAAGAAGAAAAGATTACAGGGAGGAAACAGAGATCAATGAAGAGAGGGCGAACACAAAAACTCAGGAAGATACTACTCAAGACTTCTAAATCACAAGACTTCTCAGATTAAATCAGATATATGAATGCTTATAAAGAGATTTGCTTATAGCCATTGCATGCATTTCTCACATCTGAGAAGAACAAACACACACACAAAAGAAAAACACATGACACTACTGCCTACTATTTTCCTCACAACTCACATGGACATGGAGAGAAACACACAAGACTCTCACCTGCTCTCAAGCCTACTCCTCTCCTTTTATAGCCTCCACTAATGGGTTTACAATCATCTTTACCCATTAACACCAACTAATTTCTGCACTTTACCCAATAGCTCTAACCAAATCCACTTCCTTTTGTGCAGCCCTGCGTATTTACCAAAACGTCACTCCTGCACCTTCCGGGAAGCTTCCTAATTCCTTGCCGTCCAAGCCTCGCAACCACCTCGAGTCCTCACTGTCTTCGGCACACCTCGACCGCTTTGACCTCGGCACCGCCTGTGCCTAGTCCGGTCATCCCGTGCCTCGCCACGACTCCGCCTCAATGTCCTGCAGCCATCACAGACAAGAAATACAACACATAGCACCGCTCGAGATACAGATAACACAAAGTCATATTAGAATTAAATGGTCACATCCAAAATAGCCCAACGACCGGTCGAAAAGAAAACAAGCGTCCTAAGCTCGTCCGACCACGTTCGACCAAGTCCGACCACAGTCGCCTGCACCATGCAACGACTTGGCTCGAACCACTCAAACTAAACTCAAACTATCGAGAACACATGTCAATTACTCATCACAAACATGGGGTCACATCCACATGGTCTCTCAATCTCCCCCTTGATGAGTATATTGACAAACACAGAAAAAGTGTAAAATTGAGTTTGAAAATGAAAGCAAGTCATACATGGTCTAAAGGAAATCAAAGAAGTTTATGACCATGTCGACAAAAGGAGCAGAAACAGAAAGAACAAGTTTTCCTCAAAAGCTCCAAATTTCATTGAAATGGCTTTTTTCTCTGCTATTCTCCCCCTTTTGGCAATAAAATCATCAAGATGCAAGCAAGACAATAAATCATGAGTATGGATGGAATGGTTGAATATTATTCAGTTTAAGCATGATGAGCCATGAAGATTATCCAAAATGACCTTGAAGTATTACATCAAGCCATAACATATAGGAATGCTATAAAGATCATGACAATACATGTATAGACGAATTGCTTAGCATGTCAAGTCATCCATGATTATAGTCTAGCGAGAGGTATCCAAAGATGATGCAAGCCATGTCAATAATCTAAGTGGAACCAAGAAGCTAGTATTGAGTCAATTTAGAGTACTACAAGTTCAACAATGAGACATTTGTCTAAGTACTTGTAAGTTTTGTAATTTTAGCAAATTGAGCACATTTGACATATTTTTCTTTTTAGAAACGCATGATTGTTTCCAACCAAGATTTTTTTGTTTAGTTATGTGCTAGATCTCAAGCCTTATGCGACCACTCCAAGCGAGAAGCTTAAGAAGATGATCTTGGTCAACCAAAACTCTCCCTGAGTTCATGCCTAGTGCAATGGCAAGCAGTCTCATGAGAAAGAATTGGTGAGATCGGTTTTTTCGCACAAAAGAGATCTTTTGGCATTTTCACAAGCAGAAGACTAGTACTAACTCATGCTTCATAAAGGAACTAGCATAGCTCAATCTAAAGCTCAATAAAGATTCAAGAGTCAACTCAACCTATTTGACATGGCATGAATCATAAAAGTATAACTAAAGGCAAACTAGTCTCAAGAGCTAACATGACATGATTTAATTCAAGTTGTGCATTTTAATCAACTTAACATGGCAAAGACTAGACTACACATATAAAGTCATGATGAATCTAGCAATTAAGCACATATTATGGCAAGATGTAAGACATTGTAAACATGTCATAAAAGGATAATAATCAAGGCTCCATGTAGTTATATTACAATGCAAAATGTCATGCAAGAAAATCCAGCTCCCCCTCAACATGTGATGCACTTTTAGTTCAAGTTGAGTTATGTCAATGTTAAGATCTAGCAAATCCCAAAGGAACTCCTTGAACCAAAGCAATGAACACGAGAAGCTGGCAAAGAAAATCAGAAAAGGCAGTCCTTAAAGCATAGATAAGATATAGAGGATACTATGGCTCAGACTGACTCTCATCTACCCCATATGACACTAGGACTATTAGCTGATCGTCTAACACTCTAGGGAGTAAACACGTTCCCTGTCTACCCAAGGTGGCCCAACCCTCGCTAGACCTATAAGAAGTGAGTGAACTCAACCTAGTGAGAAGAGAAACAGCTAATAAGCAGCATCCTAGAATCACAAGATGAGAGGAAGAAGTCTAAGCAACTCAACAAGAGAACCACTCTAACCTATGCTAAAAGGACTAACCCGAATGCACCCACATGCAATGCAATAGAAAGGAGCAAGAGCATAATAAACAGGATAAGACATGAAGCACAAAGTTCCCCCTCACAAAAGTCCATAAGGACAAACCACCCCAAGCTCTCCCCGCAAGGCTGAAAACCTAGAGCTATCCAACGGCTTGGTAAAGATATCGGCCAACTGGTGGTCACTCTCCACAAACTGAAGCACTATGTCACCCTTCTCCACATGGGCTCTAATGAAGTGATATCTGATATCAATGTGCTTGGTCCGAGAGTGCTGCGCTGGGTTCTTGGCAATGTTGATGGCAGAAGTGTTATCACAAAAGAGTGGAGCACTGTCTATGACTAACCCAAAGTTTCGCAGGGTCAAAGCCATCCAAAGTACCTGGCTGCAGCAACTGGCGGCAGCAACGTACTTGGCCTCTACGGTGGACTGTGCAACATTGGACTGCTTTCTAGAAGACCAGGAGATAAGAGATGTGCCAATGAATTGGCAAGTGCCAGAAGTCTGCATCGGAATAGGCTCTGAGGAAAAGACAGGAAGACGAAGAGTCCCAGATACCATAGTCAATGGTAGCTCAAAGGTACCGAAAGATGCGCTTCACCGCCTGGCGGTGAGATACACGAGGAGAAGCCTGAAATCGAGCACACTGACACACAGAGAAGTGTATGTCTGGTCTCGAGGCAGTAGGGTACAAGAGAGAGCCAATCATGCTGCGATACTCCTTTTGATCAACTGGCTTGCCATCCTCATCTGGATCGAGTGAAGCTGTTGATGCCATAGGAGTGGACACCGGCTTGCCATCACTCATATCAAAGCATCTCAAGAGGTCTCGTGTGTACTTGCCCTGATGCAAGAAAGTACCCTCCCGAGTCTGCTTGATCTGAAAGCCAAGAAAGAAGTCAACTCGCCCATCATGCTAATCTCAAACTCTGTGCTCATGACATCAGAGAACTGGGAAACAAGAGCATGGGAAGAGCCACCAAAGATGATGTCATCCACATAAATCTGAATGAGTAAAAGGTCATTGCCATGCTTGCAAATGAACAAGTCTTATCTACCTTACCCATCTCAAACCTATGACTCAACAGATAGGACTTAAGTCTCTCATACCAATCTCTAGGGGCCTACTTAAGTCCATACAGGGCTTTGGAAAGCTTGTAGACATGGTTTGAGTATTTGGGGTTCTCAAAACCTGGAGGCTGCCTAACATAGACCTCTTCCTCAATAAACCCATTGAGGAAGGCACTCTTGACATCCATATGGTAAAACATGAAGCCCTTATACGCTGCGAACGCAAGCAAGATCCTAATGGCCTCTAACCGAGCTACAGGAGCAAAGGTCTCCTCAAAATCTAGACCCTCAACCTGGGAGAAACCTTGAGCTACCAATCTAGCCTTGTTTCGAATGACTACCCCATCCTCACTCTGTTTGTTTTTGAACACCCACTTGGTACCTATGATATTATGACCTCTAGGGGCTCAATAAGCGACCAGACCTTGTTCCTCTTAAAATTCTCTAACTCCTCGTGTATGGCATTGACCCAAGACTCATCAGAAAGAGCATGACTAACATCCTTGGGCTCGAAAGATGCAACAAAGGCAGAGTAGAGACAAAAGTGAGACATGCCAGACTTTGAGCGTGTGACGCGCTCAAAGAGATCTCCTATCATCTGCTCTGAAGAATGATCTTTTTGGATATGATGGGGAGGTCCTGGATGAGAGGAAGAAGTGGCCTCTACCTCATGAGCTGATGAGGTAGGAGCAGAGCCACTAGCTCCAGAAGATGCAGAAGGAATGGACAGATCTCCTCGAGGTGTGGTGGAAGAAGCAGGCACCTCAAGGGGAGGAGGAACTAGATAGGGTAGACAACCCTCATCTTCATCCTCCTCCTCATCCACAAAGATGGGCTCGGACTGCTCTACAGAACGTGAGATATCGGGCCTAGTCCCCGAACTGGCCTCATCGAAAGTCACCTCACAAGTTTCTACCATTTTGCTGGACTCGTAGTTCCAAACCCTATACGCCCACGATGAAGTCGAGTAACCCAGAAAAATCCCATCACAAGATCGTGACTCGAACTTATCCAGGTTCCCAGACTTCAGAATAAAACACTTGCAACCAAATACGTGAAAATGAGAGACACTGGGCTTTCGCCCATATCTCAACTCATAAGAAGTGTGATGCAAGTGTGCCCTCAGAAAAACTCCGTTTGAACATGGCACGCGATGGCTATCGCCTCAGCCCAAAACTTTCTAGGTGTAGAGTACTCATCAAGCATTGTCCAGGCCATCTTGACCAAGGTCCGGTTCTTCCTCTCCACCACGCCATTTTGCTTGGGACGTGTGGAGAAGAGAACTGATGCTCTACACCTGTCTCATCGCAAAACCTCTTAAATAAGTAATTCTTGAATTTCGTGCCATTATCACTACGGATCACTCGTAAGGCACCCGGAAGCTCAACAGAAAGCCTACTAAATAGACCCCGAAAATGGGTAAATGTCTCATCCTTCGAGGCTAAGAAAAACACCCAAGAGCACCTCAAGAAGTCATCGACCACGACAAGAACATACCATTTCCCTCCTGCTGACTGCACTCTAGCTGGACCAACTGTGTCCATGTGGAGCAACCGTCTTGGTGCATCGGTCATGGTCACTGTGACCGGAGGATGAGAAACGGCAAACATCTTGCCGTGCCAGCAAGGAGTGCAAACTAGATCTTTGACCATCTTGAGTTTAGACAGACCACGAATGAGATCGTGGCCGCTAACTCGAGTCAAATGGTCTAATCCAATATGACCAAGTCTCCTGTGCCAGAGAGTGAGGTCACAGGACTCAGAAGCAACTAAACACCTGAGAGGGTCAACAGAAGACTCAACAAAATCAGCACGAAAGATCCTCCCATATCTAGAAATCCCGCAAACCAGACTCCCCGAAGAATCAAGAATTTTGCATGCATTTTTCTTAAAGCTCTCCTCGAAACCATCATCGGTAAGCTGAGAAACTGAAAGCAAATTGTATTGCAGCTTACTCACTAAGGCAACATCTTTTAAAGCAAACGAACCATTAACACGCACAGTACCTTTGGCGATGACACGCCCGGAAGAGGCATCTCCGAAAGTGATCGTCTCATCACCTAGAGCTCAAGCTAAAGAAGAGAACCAACAAGAATCTCCTGTCATGTGTCGAGAACACTCGGACTCCACAAGCCATACCTATCCCTTCCCAGCCCGACGAACCTGAGTCAACAAGAGAGAGATAGCTCAGTACTGGGATAAATCAAAAGAGATTTTGGAACCCAATACTGAGTCACACGACAAGCAGAAGAAGTAGTCACACACGACTGACCTCTAACTACCCTACGCTCTCCGTCGCTCAGAATGCCAGATGGTCTATGAGTAGACCTGAAGCTGTTGCTAGGTCCTACTGCTATGGAAGAGCGAGTCGGAGCACCAGCAATATGCTGATCTCACCGTAGGTAGCTATCTCGACGGGGGAAACGAGATCTACCCTCAGGACGGCGGATGTCACGAGCAGAGGCAAATCGAGGACGAAAATCAAAAAGCTCAGAAAAACCAAGTCCTCGATGCTACCCAAATACGTCAAGCTGATCAACCCTAGACCTCGTGTTGGTCTTAAGTGCGCTCAAGGCCTGGGGCTGACTCTGAATACGCCTAAGAGCCTGAACATGGTCTCTTCGCGCAATCTTGGCGCGCCGGAAGCATCTCTCGATCTTGTGTCCATCCTTCTGACAGAAGGTACAATAAAACTTCGCCTTCTGGGAGGCTGAAACAATAGGTGTGACCACCTTACTGTCAAAGATCCCTTGGACAAAACCCGTAGATTTGAACTCAACCTTTTTGGTTCTGGGCTTGACCTCGATCACACCTACTGCTATGGGTCTGAGAACAGCAGGTGGATGCTTCCTAACATCCTCAAGAAAATCATATCCTAGACCTTGATTGAACTTGCAAATCTTGGATTGGTCTAGAATCAGATTCAACTTCTTCTTGCCTTCAACAAATCTCTCAAGAGTGTTCATAAGATACTGACACTCCCGAAACAGAGAGATGCAAGAAGAGCAGGGGGAAGAAGAGACAACAGAAGGAGAGGAAGAGAAACCAACAGCAGAAGAACGGATGGCATGTGCACGCATAGTTGCCTCATCTTTGAGGTCTTCACAAGAACAAGCAGGGACAGTCCTGCTTCTAGCCATTTGGTTCTCATGACTAAGCGTCTCTACCACTTCCTTAGACTTATCCCCCACCACAGCACATGCATCACAACAAGATTGTGGTTTCTCTAGTAACTCCTTAGTTAGCTTCACATATTTATCATCCAAAGCAATAAGTTCAAGTTTTAATTTTTCACAACTATTGCATGGTGAGCTAACAGGGTCCTTAGTCGCATACTGAGCCAATTTGTTGTTGTGGTCAATCATTTCTTGAAACTGTTTTGAGACAGATTCAAGTTCAGCAGTTAATTTGGGACAATTTGTGCAAGAAACAACGGGCTCTAGCAAGGAAGCATGCAACTCAGCAATTTTATGATCTGCCTTCTTTAGGTTCATTTTCAAGTTATTGCAGCTTTCACATGTTTCAGGTAGATCAAGAAGCATAGTGTAAAGACCTCTAAAAGCATTGCCCTTATCCTCACATGTGGTGCAAGAAGTAGTATCAACAGTAGATGAAAGAGCAGTAGTCCTAGTCATCTCTAGTTCAGCAATAAGACTAACATTCTCCACCTTAATCATGTCAAGCTCAGAAATCATACTATCATGTGAGGTCCTTAATTTCACCATATCTCCAAGCAAAGCAATGCATACATCACACTCGTCACAGGAGGAAGCAGATCTAAGTGCAGTAAGCTCCCGTGACAAGTTCTCTACTTCCTTCTCCAACTCACTACACCTAGCTCTAGATCTGGCATGAAATTTTCCTAGTTTGAGAAATGCATCATTGAGCTGGTCATAGGTGGGACATACCTCAACAGAGTCACTGTAGAGCTCGCTATCGCTGACATCGCCCTCATGGACCATGAAGCACATGTCGATGAAGTTGTCGCTGTCCTTGGGATCTTGATCATCCTTGTCATCGTGTCACTCCACCCCTCAACGTCACTGAAGTTGATGTCGTCGAAGGCAGTGAGGACGCGGTGGAAGAGCTTCTTGGCTTTGCCAAGGTTGTAGAACTTCTCTCTTTGCCTTGGAAGTGAGCTAGGGGCTTCTTGTTGCGGTTCTTGTTGGTGTAGTCGTTCTTCCTCGAACTGCCGTACTCGTTCTTGCCTTTCTCCAGCTTAGGGCAATTTGCCCGAATGTGGTTGGGGCCACCACACTCGAAGCAGATTATCAGCCCACCCCTCTTTCTGTCCCTCACTCTCTTATCTGCATGGGAGAACTTTCTGGCTACAAGGGCTAGTTGGTCCTCTGGTAGCTGCTCTAATTGATCATCGGTTACTTCACAAAGAGTAGCTAAGGAGAAACCAGTAGCATTATGAGAGACCATGTGGTGGTATCCCCATGTTTGTGATGAGTAATTGACGGTTGTGTTAGAGAGTTTGACTTTGTTTATGGTATTCTAGGTTTGAGTACCTTTTGTTAATACTATTGTTCATTATGCTGTTTCGTGCGGTGTTATGTGACGGTTTGCTTGTCTGTGTGACTGCAGGACTTTGGAGCTAGGTTATGGTGAGGCAAGAAGGATTGGGACTAGGCACAGGAGGTGTTGAGGTCCAGACGGTCAGGGATGCCGAAGATGATCGAGGCTGCTGAGGTGGTTGCGAGTCGGGAGACGAGGAACCGGAGCTGGAGCTACCGGTGATGGACATGATGGGCAACGACGAGAGGACCGGGACTAGGCTCAGGGAGGAGTCGGAGGTCCAGACGGTCGGATGTCGGTTGCTTCGTGTGCGACGGAACAGACCAGGACTAGACTCAGGTGGAGTCGGAGGTCTCGGTCAAAGTCAGGTGGACACGACGGGCAGCGGCGTGGTGGATCGGGACTAGGCTCAGGGAGGAGCTAAGGTCCAGACGGTCAGGATGTCGGTTGCTGTCGTGTGTAGCGGAACGGACCGAGACTAGACTCAGGGAGGAGTCGAGGTCCAGACGGTCAAGGTGTCGGTTGCGGGAAGCTTCCGGGAAGGTGCTTGAGGGACAATTTGGAGAATTGACACAAGCATGAGTGGAGCCTCATCTCTCAATTTCTTGTGTTGACTTTGACCATTGCTTCATTTCGATGTGGAGCTTGGAGTGTGGAGTGGCCTGCACTTCTTGAACTTCTAATTGAGGATTGGTGTTGGGTGATAAGAGGTAGAGGTGCTGCCTTCTAGGGTATACAAGCAAGACAAGCAAAGGAGCAGTGGCTGTGTTGTGTTCTGGCCGTGTGCTCTGTGTGTGTTCTTCCCATTTACCAACTGTGTATGGGGATGTAGTGAGTGGGTTGTAGCAGCTATGTAATCATTCCTCTGTAAGCATTCATGCTATTGAATCAATATGAGGAGGAGAGTTGTTGGATTGCATTTACTTCCTGTTGTCAGTTTCAGTCATTTCTCTGTTTCTTTGAGTTTGATTGATTCCTTGGTTGATTAATGAATGGGAAATCCTCAAGACCATTTGGCCATTCAATCCCCAAGAGCAAAAGCTAGAATTAATGAATACTTTCTTTTCTGAGCTGAGCATGAACTTTCCTCTATTTCCTTTCATCTAGGGTTTGATGGCAGGGGACATCCATTTCTTTGTTGTTCCCAGTGAAATGTTTGCTAAGATTTGTGTTTCTCTGCTATGAGGTCATTTCTTGTTGTATTACAAGGTCTTATGAGCTAAAGATTTCCTTTTTCTTGCCCCTTGTTTGCATTCTCTTTCTTTCCTGAGATCCTTGAGATATTTGGATTGTAGTCTTGCTCTTTTGGCCTGAGGAAAATAGCAGACATTCAACCAATTTCCAGTGATCTGCTATTTTCAGGCTTTGCTATGCGAAATCTTCAGTCGGCAGTGCTTTGTTGTTGCGAGCCCGGTCAAACCGCTAACCCTAGTGGTAAGACCGCTTGTTTGCCGCTGGTCAGACCGATCAGGCAAGGGCGGTCCGACTGGCAATATAAATCCAGTCAGGCCGGCTGTCACTTAGCAGTCAGGTCGAGCCAGTAGACGCGGTCAGACCGGCTCTAAGCCGTTGGTCAGACCGGCCATGAATCGGTGGTCTGACCGGCCAAGCCCATGCGGTCTGACTGGCCAGGCTCTATGGCTGCTTTGATTTTTCAGTCCCTTGGTTCTTCTCTGTTGTTTTATTGTCTCGCTTTCTCCTCTCTGTGTGTCTGAGTTTCCAGTGAGCATGAGCCTTTATTCTTCATAACTTTCGTAGCTATTGGAGAGGAGATTCATTTGTGGATACTTTGGGGCGATTTTTAGAAGGCAGCATTCACCCCACCCTCTGTTGCCGTTTCCGATCCCACAATTGGTATCAATGCCGGTTAGCTCTTTTTGATAGATCTTAATTGGTCTGTGTGCCATGGCAACAGACAAGTATTCCACCAAGCCCCCGATCTTCAATGGGATCGACTATCCCTTCTAGAAGAGTCGGATGGAGATCTACATACAGGCTCAGGGCTATGTGATTTCGCTAAAGGTCAAAACTCGCTTTGTTGTTCCTGCTGATGAGAACATCAATGTGGCAAACATGCCCGATGTTGAGGCGAATGTTAAGGCAAGGAACATCATCATCCAAGGTTTGAGCCGAAACGAGTTTGATCGCATTTCTCATCTTTCGTCAGCCTTCGACATTTGGGTGACCCTCGATGCTTACCATGAGAGCACCACCCAAATCAAGATGGTTCAACAGGACCAGTTCAAGCGGGATTACAACAAGTTTAAAATGCTCGCTGGAGAGTCCCTTGATGAGTGCTTTGCGAGGTTTCACAAAATCTTGAGCAACCTCTGAGCGGACTCGGACAACGCTCGACAGATGTTTGCGGCTCTGGATTTGCGAGTTTGGGAGATGAAAGTGACCACCATCAAAGACACGACAGACCTTTCAACTTTGACTCTTGATGCGTTGTACTCACGCCTCAAGACTCACGAGATTGACATTGTCTCTCACAAGTTGAAGTCACAGTCGATGTCTTTGGTCACCGATCCCAGTCCTGCCTCTAGGTCTTCTGCTGACATTGCTTCTGGTTTCTCTCTTGCTGCTCTGTGTGAAATTGATGATGATCATCTAGAGCAGCTCCCAGAAAACCAACTAGCTCTCTTAGCCAGAAAATTTTCTCATGTATACAAGAGGGTTAGGGAGAGAAAGAGAGGAGGACGTGTGATTTGCTTTGAGTGTGGTGACCCCAACCACTTTCGAGCAAACTGCCCCAAGCTAGAGGGCAAGAATGACTGCGACGATTCGAGCAAGAACGACTACACCAACAAGAACCGCAACAAGAAGCCCCAAGGCAAAGAGAAGAAGTTCCGCAACCTTGGCAAAGCCAAGAAGCTCTTCCACCGCGTCCTCACCACCTTCAACGACATCGACCTCAGCGAGGTGGAGGGGTGGAGTGACGATGATGGGAAGGATGCTCAAGATCCCAAGGATGGCGATGACTTCAGCGGCATGTGCTTCATGGCCCTTGAGGGCGACATCAGCGACAGTGAGCTCTACTCCGACTCCGATGAGGTATATCCCTCCTATGACCAGCTCAATGATGCTTTTATTAAACTAGGAAAATTTCATGCTAGATCTAGAGCTAGGTGTAGTGAGTTGGAGAAGGAAGTAGATAGATTGTCACGGGAGCTTACTTCACTTATATCTGCTCCCTCCCGTGACAAATGTGATACATGCTCTTCTTTGCTTTGTAATATAGAGAAATTAAGGACCTCTCATGATAGTGTATCTTCTGAGCTAGATTTGCTTAAGGTGGAGAATGTTAGTCTGCTTGCTGAGCTAGAGATGAGTAGAGTAGCTGCTCTTTCATCTACTATTATTGAGACTACTTCTTGCACCTCATGTGAGGATAAGGACAATGCTTTTAGTGGTCTTTATACCATGCTTCTCGATCTGCCTGAATCATGTGAAAGATGCATTAATTTGAAGATGAACCTAAAGAAGGCAGATCATAAAATTGCTAAATTACAAGCTTTTCTGTTAAAGCCCATTGCTTCATGTATGAACTGTCCCAAGTTGACTGCTGAGCTTGAATCTATTTCCAAACAGTTTCAAGAGATGGTTGATAACAGTAACAAATTGGCTCAATATGCTTCTAAGGACCCTGTTAGCTCACCATGCAATAACTGTGAAAAACTAAAATTTGATTTAATTGCTTTGGATGAAAAATGTGTGAAGCTAACTAAGGACCTTCTAGAGAAGTCACCATCTACTTGTGATGTGTGTGCTGTTGGGAAGAAGTCTGAGGGTATGGTAGAGACGTTTAGCGACGTGAACCAAATGTCTAGCAGTAGGACTGTCCCTTCTGAGGCGGCTGTGCGTGCACATGCCATCCGTTCTTTTGCTGTTGGTTCTTCTTCTACTCTCTTACCATCTGCTGTCTCTTCTTCCCCCGCTCTTCTTGCACCTCTCTCTTTCGGGAGTGTCAGTACCTTATGAACACTCTTGAGAGGTTTGTTGGAGGCAAGAAGAAGCTAAATCTTATTCTAGACTAGTCCAAGATTTGCAAACTCAATCAAGGTCTAGGATACAATTTTTCTGAGGATGTTAGGAAGCATCCACCAGGTGTTCTTAGACCCATAGCAGCTGGGGTGATCGAGGTCGAGCGCAGAACTAAGAAAGTTCAATTCAAATCTGCGGGCTTTGTCCAAGGGATTTCTGACAGTAAGGTGGTTTCACCTGTTGCTTCGACCTCTCAGAAGGTGAAGCCTCGTCATGCTACTTCTACCTCTCAGAAGGTGAAGTATCATTGCACCTTCTGTCAAAAGGATGGACACTTGGTCGAGAGATGCTTCAGGCGCGCCAAGATCACGCGTAGAGACCGTGTTCAGGCTCTTAGGCATATTCATGGTCAGCCCCAGACCTTGAGTGCACCTAAGACCAACACAAGGTCGAGAGTTGCTTCTGTTGATGGGTTTGGGCAGCATCGAGGACTTGGCTTTTCTGGTTTTTCTGATTTTTGTCCTCAATATGCCTTTGATCGTGATTTCCGCCGTCCTGAGGGTAGATCTCGTTTCCCCGTCGAGATGGCTACCCGCGGTGAGATCAGCGTGTTGTTGGTACTCTGACTCGCTCTTCCATAGCAATCGGACCCAACAACAGCTTCAGGTCTACTCGTAGACCTTCTGACTCTTTGAGCGACTGAGAGCGTAGGGTAGTTAGAGGTCAGTCGTGTGTGACTACTTCTTTTGCTTGACGTGTGACTCAGTATTGGGTTCCAAAATCTCTTTTGATTTATCCTAGTACTGAGCCTTTACTCTCTTGTTGACTCAGGTTCGCCGGGCTGGGAAGGGAGAGGTTTGGCTCGTGGACTCTGGCTATTCTCGACACATGACTGGAGACTCCCGTTGGTTCTCTTCCCTAGCCCGTGCTCCAGGTGATGAGTCTATCACCTTTGGAGACGCTTCGTCTGTGCGTGTCATCGCTAAAGGTACTGTGCTCGTGAATGATTCATTTATTTTAAAAGATGTTGCCTTAGTGGGTAAATTGCAGTACAATTTGCTTTCTGTTTCTTAGCTTACCGATGACGGTTTCGAGGTGAGCTTTAAGAAAAATGCTTGCAAAATTCTTGATTCTTCGGGGAGTCTGGTTTGCGGGATTTCTAGATATGGTAGGATCTTTCGTGCTGATTTTGTTGAGTCTTCTGGTGATCCTCTCAGGTGTTTAGTGGCTTCTGAGTCCCGTGACCTTACTTTCTGGCATAGGAGACTTGGTCATATTGGATTTGACCATTTGACCCGAGTTAGCGGCCACGATCTCATTCATGGTCTGCTTAAACTCAAGATGGTCAAAGAACAAGTTTGTGCTCCTTGCCGGCACGGTAAGATGGTTGCCGCTTCTCATCCTCCGGTCACATTGATTATGACCGATGCACTAGGACAGCTGCTCCACATGGACCAAGCTCGAGTGCAGTCAGTAGGAGGGAAGTGGTATGTTCTTGTTGTGGTCGATGACTTCTCGATGTACTCTTGGGTGTTTTTCATAGCCTCGAAGGATGAGACATTTACCTATTTTCGGGGTTTGTTTAGTAGGCTTTCTGTTGAGCTCTCGGGTGCCTTACGAGCGATCTACAGTGACAATGGCACAGAGTTCAAGAATTCCTACTTTGAGAGGTTTTGCGATGAGACAGGTGTAGAGCACCAGCTCTCTTCTCCATACGTCCCACAGCAAAATGGCGTTTGGAGAGGAAGAACCGTACCTTGGTCGAGATGGCCAGGACGATACTTCATGAGTATTTGACACCTAGGAAGTTTTGGGCTAAGGCTATAGCCACCACGTGCCATGTTTCAAACAGAGTTTTTCTGAAGGCACACTTGCATCACACCTCTTATGAGTTGAGATATGGGCGAAAGCCCAGTGTATCTCATTTTCTTGTGTTTGGTTGCAAGTGCTTTATTCTGCAGGGGCATCCATTTCTTTGTTGTTCCCAGTGAAATGTTTGCTAAGATTTGTGTTTCTCTACTATGAGGTCATTTCTTTTTGTATTACAAGGTCTTATGAGCTAAAGATTGGAGAATGACAATCATTTTGGAAATCTATCACATTTTCAGTTCAATGTCTGATTTATGCTCAGATTTCCTTTTTCTTGCCCCTTGTTTGCATTCTCTTTGTTTCCTAAGATCCTTGAGCTATTTGGATTGTAGTCTTGCTCTTTTGGCCTGAGGAAAATAGTAGACATTCAACCAATTTCCAGTGCTTTGCTGTTTTCAGGCTTTGCTGTGCAAAATCTTCAGTCGGCAGTGCTTCGTTGTCGTGAGCCCGGTCAGACCGCTAACCCTAGCGGTCAGACCGCTTGCTTGCCGCCGGTCAAACCGATCAGGCAAGGGCGGTCCGACCTGCAGTATAAATCCGGTCAGACCGGATGTCACTTAGCAGTCAGGCCGGGCCAGTAGAGGCGGTTAGACCGGCTCTAAGCCGTCGGTCAAACTGACCATGAACCAGCGGTCTGACCGGCCGAGCCCATGCGGTCTGATCGGCCAGGCTCTATGGCTGCTTTGATTTTTCAGTCCCTTGGTTCTTCTTTGTTGTTTTATTGTCTCACTTTCTCCTCTCTATGTGTCTGAGTTTCCAGTGAGTGTGAGCCTTTATTCTTCATAGCTTTTGTAGCTATTGGAGAGGAGATTCATTTGTGGATACTTTGGGCGATTTTTAGAAGGCAGCATTCACTCCCCCCTCTGTTGCCATTTCCGATTCCACACATTATTAGAGAAAACACCAGAAGCAGGACTGGGATCGGTGACCAATGCCATCGACTGCGATTTCGACCTGCGAGAGACAATGTTAATCTCATGAGTCTTGAGGCGTGAATATAGCGCATCAAGAGCAGAATGTGTGGGATCGGTCGTGTCCTTGATGGTGGTCACCTTCATCTCCCAAACACGCAAATCAAGAGCAGAAAGCATTTGTCGAGCATTGTCCGAGTCAGGGTACGTAAGACCGACCGCTCGGAGGTTGCTCAGAATTTTGTGAAACCTCACAAAACACTCATCGAAGGACTAACCAGCAAGCATTTCAAACTTGTTGTAATTTTGCTTGAACTGGTCCTATCGTACCGTCTTAATTTAAGTAGTTCCCTCATGGTAAGCGTCGAGGATCACCCAAATATTGAAGGCCGACGTGTGATGAGAGATGCGATCGAATTCGCTTCTGCTAAGACCTTCAATTATGATGTCGCCTTAACATTCGCCTCAACATCGGGCATGTTTGCCACATTGATGTTCTCATCGGCAGGAACAACATAGCGTGTTTTCACTTTTCTCCAGATGGCATAGCCCTGAGCCTGTATGTAGGTCTCCATCCAACTCTTCCAGAAGGGATAGTCGATCCCATCGAAGATCGAGGGCCAACTCTTATCAGTTGCCATTTCTCACTGACCGGTTAAGATCTATCAAGAAGAGCTAACCGGCTCTGATACCAATTGTAGGACCGAAATGGCAACAGAGGGGGGGTGAATGGTGCCTTCAAAATCCGCCCCGAGTATTCACACACATTCCTTCTCCGATAGCTAGAACAGCTATGAAGACAGAATAAACATGCTCGCTAAAAACCCAAAAGATTTCAAACAAAAAAAGAACACGAGACAAACAAACCAATGAAGATCAGAGAGAGCTAACAGCTAAAGTCAAGTGAGAAGGGTGGTCTGACAGCACATGAGCCACCGGTCAGACCGCAGGAGGAGGTCTGGTTGGACCGCAGAAAGAGGTCCGTTGTGACCGGGGACCTGGGCTGAAAAACCAGTCGGCAAACTGACTGCAGTAGAGAAGGTTAAACTGAAGGTGAAGCATGAAAACAGCAGGGTCTACAGAGCGACTGAAATTGGACTAAAATAGTGATTACTTTGCGGCAGCTAGAGAGACAGAGGACTTAACAGAAAGGAAGCCAAAACTTGCTGCCGGAAGGTACACCCGGACTAAATGCAGTAACACAACCGGTTTGACAGCAGTCTAGTAGCCGGTTTAACTGGAAGAGGAGATGTCACAAATGAAGACAACAGCAGCCGGTCTAACTTCAATCTGGCAGTCGGTTTGATCGGATGAGGAGAAACCACAAAGAAAGACTATAAAACCAAAACCTGCAATGCAGTCTAACAGCCGGACTGAATGCAGTAACTTAATCAGTCTAATTTCAAACTGGCAGCCGGTTTGACCGAATGAAGAGCAATCTCAAAGAAAGTCTCAAAACTGAACACTACAGAAACTGAAATAGCAAAGAAAGACTAAATTTCAGAACCGAATCAGCAGAGAAAAGAACCAGGAAGCATGCAGTTGTCTGCAATTTCAGAACCGAAGTGTTGACTGAAAACAATCTGACAAAAACTGCTAACACAGTAAAATCTGAAGACATCCGTAAAACAGAGAAATCATTTTATTTTCGCTGCTCTTCTCAGGATCTCTGGATATGACTTCAAATTAAATAGCCAAACAATCTTAGGAACAAAAGAGTGCAGACCAAGATCAAATTAGCTAAAAAGAGCACAGTCAGGACATGAAGCCGAAAATTGAAGTGCACAACCGAGAAAAGATCTAAACTTCAAAAAGCTTGAGAAACTTGAATATTTTGGTCATGAGCCTTTAGATTTCACCAAGGAAATGATTTCAGATCAAAAGAACTCATATCTCTAACATCATTTAGTTGGCACAATCATGAGGACATGAATCCTCTACCTCCAAACCCTAGGAAATGAAAACAGGGGAATTGCGATGCAAACAATTTTGCAAAGAGATAAGGCTATTAAAAATCCTGCTCTTGGGAATAAGCTGGCCAAAGAGCCTTGAATCGATTCTCGGTTCAAAGCAGAAAAGATTCAACTACTCAAGCAAAAGATTCAACTCAAACACATCACTAGCAGGGAAGAACAGAGAGTGACAAAGGGAATAACTGAAGTAGAAAAACAGCAAATGAAGGCATGAAACCATATCATCTCAGAAAAAGACATTCTCATATAGATTAGGAGAGATAAATGATTACACAGGGTCTTGCTACAGCCAACTCAAGCCATCTCTTACAATCTCAGATAACACACAGAGGAAAAACAAGAACTCACGAACTCATGTAGACAAGGAGACAGAAAGCAAAACTACTTCTGCTCTCCTCACCAACTCCTCAACATCACATAAGAGAAAAGCAAAACTAACCCCCAAAGCCTTAATGCCACCAGGGAACAACCCTCTATATATAGCCTTGAGTTAGCGGGTTCAATTTCCTTTGCCCATTACAACTTAACCCTTTTACCTGTTAACTCAAAACCGAAACCGCTTCCGCTTTGCAGCCTTGCGCATTTACCAAAATGTCACTCCTGCACCTTCCGGGAAGCTTCCTCATTTCTTGTTGTCCAAGCCTCGCAACCACCTCAAGTCTTCATCGTCTTCAGCATCTCTTAACCGCTTTGATCTCAGCACCGCCTGTGCCTAGTCCGGCCATCTCATGCCTCGCCACGACTCCGCCTCAAGGTCCTGCAGCCATCACAGACAAGAAAACATCATATAGCACCGCTCAAAACAATATAATCAACATTAGCATCAGTGAAACGTACTCAAACACGAATTTGCCCAAACGACTGATCGGAAAGAAGAACAAGCGTCCTAAGCACGTCTAACTGAACTAGACTGCGACATGCGCCGACTTGGCGCGAACCAACAAAATCAAACTCAAACTTCCCAGAACACGTGTCAATTACTCATCACAAACATGGGGTCACATCCATGTGGTCTCTCACATTGAAAGCTAGACCTCTATTCTTGATACTTAGCATAGATTGGTCTAGGACCATGTTAAGGTTTTTCTTGCCACTGGAGAAGCACTCTAGGATTTTCTTAAAATAGGCATTTTCTTGGGATAGGGTATCACAAGAGCTAAAATCACTCTTCTTCACCTCCCTAGCATACCTCTCCTTATGCATAGCTACCTCCAACCTAAGAGACTCATATGCATAAGGAGCATTCTTTACTCTCCTAAGCTACTGATCAAACTTAACTCTAAACGTTGCATGAAACTTATGTAGATCCTAACCTATCTCAACACAGAATGCACATGTTATGGATGCAATAGGATCAAACTTCTTAGATGCCGAAGATGCAACAAATTTTACTTTAGCATTGAGACCATCTAGAGTTCTATTTAAAGAATCAATCTCGGTAGTTAACTTAGGACAATTTGGGCAAGAGAGAGTCCTAGAGTAAAGCATTTCAATAATTTTACCTATGGCACTCTTGAGCTTCAAATTTAGTAAGGCACACCTACAGCATGATAAAACAATAGCAGATATGTCCCCAGCTCCTGAGCATGCAGAAGAGTTGCTAGACTTGAGTTGAGCAATTTCATCCTTTGCATATTTTAGTTGTTTGGCTTGTGATGAATAGACTAGGGAACCAACAAGAAGAGTACCTTTCATTTTGATGAGGTTATCCCTAATGGCTAGCAATTCATCAATAACATATGCATGAATGGTAGTGCTAAGAGGAAAGCAAGTGTTCATCTCTTCAATCTTTTCATTTGCTACTCTAAGCTAACCAAGAATGGATGAATGAATAGTTCTTAGTTTGTCTAGCTCAGAGCTCAAAACTAAGCAATCATCACAATTTTCATCAGGAACCAGTGATCTAAGCCTGGCAAGTTTAGTATTCAAGCTTTCAATTATAAAGTATTGATTTAGCATTTCTTCTTATCTTTCGTAAGATCAAGATCAAGGTGAGTGGCAACATGAGACATCTCATCGTACGAGGATTTTACCTCATCAAGGTCGCTATAAAGTTCATTTTCACCAAAGATGTCATCGCCCCTTGCCATGAAGCACATGCTAATGAAGTCCACAACCTTCTTTTCCCTCATAGATCATCCTCATTGTCCTAGGTCCTCGAGCCCACATCACTTAAGTCAAGCTACTCATGAGTGGAAGGACCCGATGGACTACCTTGTGGTAGTTGCTTTTCTTGGCCTTCACATCTCGAGATGGCGGACATCGACGGTGCTCCTTCTCCTCCTCCTTGCTCTTCAACTTGGGGTAGCTGGCTCAAATGTGGTTGAGTTCACCACACTCATAGCACTAGAACTGACTTCCTCCTCTCTTATTCATCATCCTCACTGTGTTGAGGGTGCTCATGAATTTAGTGGATATTAGGGCTAAGTCGTCCTTGAAAAACTACTCAAGCTGGTCATCAATAAGACATGCAAGGCAGACAAGGAAAACCAACAGAAATAGACTCAGTTGAGCCAGAAGAAGAATCCTTAAGAGGATCAATCATAAGTGCTATCGATGTAGGATCGTATACTATAATCAGAGGGGGTGAATGATTGCCTCCGCTTCTTAGTACCAAAAAATAAATCTCAAACCAAAAGAAAATAATATAACTTATCAGATGTAGATTACGATCATAAGACACTCGACCACTTGCTCAATTGCTTGCTTGACCCCTTTTCACATGCTCCATGAAGGTTTTGACCACTTGATGTTTGATGGCTCACATGACTTCTCACTCGACTGCTCTCTAGATCGCTTGGTTTGCACGTACTCAAAATCTTCGACACCAGAAGTAAAACTTGTAGAATACCTGTGCCTTTGAGTAATCAACGCCTCCCTACTGGTGTTGTTGGTGATGATCAAGTGGATAACACGACGAGCGATCAACACTATGGAGAAAAGCAATCTCTCCATGTACTACTCGTAATGAGAATGAGTCAAAGACGATGCCCTAAAGACACGTCGTTGGTGCCAACTAACTTTTCTAGAACATATCTAATCTTTATTTCTCCATTATGTTTGGTGGTAACAAAGTGTCCTCACGACAACCCTCAAACCCTAGCACAAAAGCTTTCTCTCCAAAGCCCTGCAAAAACCACACATTAGCACTTAGCTTCTCCCTACTTTTATAGGCTCACATTCGAAACTGTGTCCAACTCAAACATGGACATCAAAATCTACCCGTTCTGAAAATCAAGGGACCTGAAACCCTTCCGAACACAGGTTTTACACAATCTCTAAGCCTTCCCAGTTATGGACTCCATCCACAATTCCTAATTCACCACATAATGAAGCCTATAGGACTGCACCTCCTATATCTCATCACGTATCAACCAACTTTGATCTCCACATGCTTTAGCGTGAGCCTAACCACCTCGTGTGACATCTTCGATCGCCTATACCTCAGATTTCCCCCCTTCTAATCCCAGTGCTCCTCATCCCCGACCATGATCGTCTCCACACTCACCTACATATGCAAAGAACAAAGACCGCTATTGGATCGAAGTTGGCGACAGGGGGGGTGAATGTCGATTTAAAAACTAGCCCCCAAAAATGCCCCGAAAGAAACTCCTCTTCAATAGCTATGGAAGCTATGAAGCTGAGTTCAAACGATCTCTGGAACCCTAAACTTACAGAGAGGAAAGCAAGGGAAAAGAGATCAACACCCAAGGGTTTAACAAAAAATCAGCACAAAACTTAAAGGACCGGACTGACTTGAATGCTCCAGGCGGTTAGACCGCACTTGCCAGGCCGGTATGACCGGTCACTTACCGCCGGTCAGACCACCGGCCATAGGCCGGTCTGACCGCCCCATCAGAACCGGTCTGACCGGGTGTCGGGTTCAGACAACAGACAGGGGTGAAATTCAGGCAGCAGAAAATGCAGACTTTTGGAACTTCAACCAGCAAAGCAATTCTAGGTTTCTCCTTGATCCTTTTGGTCCAGAACAGCAAGGAAATGACCACAATAGCCCAAGGAAACTAGGAGACCAAAGAAGTCCAACTCAAAACCACAAATTTCAGATTTTGACAAAAATTTGAAACTTTGCAAGAACAGGACCAAAACTCAAATTACTCCGCAACCTTTGATCCTTTGGCCATGAAACTTTGAGGATAGCTAATAGATAGCCTCTGGACTCTAGGTACCAAGTTTCATGCCATCTCAAAGAGGGAAACAAGATTTGCACCAAAACCCTAGGGGAAGAAATGAAGAACACAGGAGCATAAGAAATCAAATCTGAGATTAAACGTGGTTTGCTCTTGGGAAAATCGATCAAATGATCTTGAGGCATCATCCCAACATAGAGCAACCCATTTTGGGCCTTCCCAGCAAAAAGCACTTCAAATCTCAAAAAGTCAAGAATTCACCTAAAGAGAAAAACGAAGAACAGAAAAGCACGCGCGAGAAATAAAACTTTAGAAGCTTCATTCCAATCAAACAGGGATTACAAGGAGTCCCGATACACATGGACATTTAAAGGAAGGATTACATGAGGTCTCAATCCATCCTCTTGAAGGAACGCGCGTAGGCTACGAAAGCAGAAAATAAAAATTTCTACCGCGCACACCAGGACATCATGCTAAGAAGGGATCATAGATCGTTACCACTAGACGCGCAGCGCAGCGGAAGAAGAGTTGGAGAAGCCGATCCAACCACGCGCGTCGAGGTAGTAGTGGAAGTAGCCGATCGTCCCGAACAGATCGTCTCCTCCACGCGATCAACCACACCACGAGCAGATCCAATCTGTAGTTTGTTGATGCCGATCAACGCCGCAACGAGCAGCGCCTCCACCGGTATCCACACGTCCGGGGCTGGAACTCCGATCGCGAGTGTACCAGCACTCGCGAGCGGCTAGGGTTTGGCTCGGGAGGTGGCGGCTAGGGTTTTGTTCGGGAGGAACATATGCGTGCATCCCTCAGCCCCCCCGCCTCCAAATATATAGACCTCCTCACTTGGGCCTCGTGGACCGAGGCCCAATAGGAGTCTATCCGGATCTCTATCCGAATTGAGCCCACATCCGAATCACATTCGAATTAGTGTTCCAACCCGTTAAGTGTGCGACCCTGTAGGTTCACGTATACTTGGTCGCGACCCGGAAACACCTTTCCGGTCACCCTGTTAATAGCGGCCTCTAGCAAGACATATTAACCCCAAAGTATACGTAAAGATCATATCGGCTGAACCTGTAATGTTCTCATGTACGAATCCTTTTGCCTCACGATATAGATTAAGCTCAAGGCGAGACCTGTGTCATCCTCTTAATGGCTCAATCACTCTCTCGATTCCGTGATGGATTATAAACTTGTGATTGACTCCTCAATCACATTGGCATGGCCATGCACTTTCATAATCCATTACATCGAGGGGCCCAGAGATATCTCTCCCATAAGGAGGGGCAAATTCTATCTTGATCATTCACATCCCACTACATGTTTCATAGCAAACCCGAAGACTACTTTTATGACTACCCAGTTACGGAGTAGTGGTTAGTAGTCCCAAAATAGGCTACTACGCATGTTGGGAACCATGATGATCTCAAGTCTAACGATTCTACATAAACACTACTTGAGACCAACTAATGACACATGGAATCTCTGCAGTGTCTCATGGCGGGTCTATCCAACATATGTTCACTAACACATGTCCATATTATTGATTTGGTATCTCCATACCATGATCCATGAGACATGATCATCAATCAATACATATGCTGATCTTTGAATCATATATGTTCCTCATATGATATATGATCAGGGATCATTTAGAAATAGCAACATTTTGGCATTAAGAGTCACATGAATAAGTCACATACTCATTGATCAATAATGATAATGTCTATTTCAAGGAACAAAGCAATGTATCATAAACATAGTATGTGATATATTCAACATCTCCATGTTGCCTCTAGGGCATATCACCAACAGTCTCCCACTTGCACTAGAGTCAACCATGTAGGTATCTAATACCCATTGCCCTAGTGTGAGCCTCATGCTTTGGCTGGGGAAGCGGCTTTGTCAACGGATCTGCAATGTTCAAATCCGTTTGTACTTTGCATATCTTCACATCGCCTCTCTCCACAATCTCGCGGATGAGATGAAATCGCCGTAGAATGTGCTTGGACTTCTGGTGCGATCTAGGCTCCTTGGCTTGCGCAATGGCCCCACTATTGTCACAGTAGAGGTCCATTGGGCTGGAGGCACTAGCCACCACACCAAGCTCAGAAACAAATTTCTTGATCCAAACAGCCTCTTTAGCAGCTTCAGAAGCTGCTATGTACTCGGCCTCTGTTGTAGAATCAGCAACCGTCTCCTGCTTGGAACTCTTCCAGCTCACCGCACCGCCATTCAGGCAGAACACAAATCCAGATTGCGATCTAAAATCATCTTTGTCAGTTTGGAAGCTAGCATCGGTGTAACCATTTACAACGAGCTCTTCCTCACCCCCATAGACGAGGAACACATCTTTAGTTCTTCTCAAGTACTTCAAGATGTTCTTTACGGCAATCCAGTGACTTTCACCTGGATCTGACTGGTATCTACTTGTAGCACTTAAAGCATACGAGACATCTGGACGTGTACAAAGCATGGCATACATAATGGATCCCATAGCCGAAGCATATGGAATCGCATTCATTTTATCCCGCTCATCAGGTGTACTAGGACACTGACTCTTGCTAAGATGTATACCATGTGACATAGGTAGGAAGCCTTTCTTGGAATCCTGCATGTTGAACCTTTTCAACACCTTGTCAATGTACGTATCTTGGCTTAATCCAATTAGCCTTCTTGATCTATCCCTATAGATCTTGATGCCCAGAATATATGCCGCCTCTCCTAAGTCTTTCATAGAGAAACTATTTTTCAATGAAGACTTAACAGATTCGAGCATAGGAATGTCATTTCCGATCAGTAATATGTCATCCACATATAAGACCAGAAACACGAGTGCGCTCCCACTAGCCTTTTTGTAAACACAAGGCTCTTCTTCGTTCTTGATGAAACCAAACCCTTTGATTACTTCATCAAAACGAATGTTCCAACTCCGAGATGCCTGCTTTAATCCATAAATGGATCTTTGCAGCTTGCATATCTTTCCAGCTGATTGCGGATCGACAAAACCCGTGGGCTGTGTCATGTACACATCCTCACTCAGATTTCCATTAAGGAAAGCTGTTTTGACATCCATTTGCCATATTTCATAGTCGAAATATGCAGCAATCGCTAGAATGATCCGAATAGACTTTATCATTGCGACGGGCGAAAAAGTTTCATCATAATCAACACCTTGAATTTGTTTGAAACCTTTGGCCACCAATCGCGCTTTATAGATGTGAACATTTCCATCTATGTCTATCTTTTTCTTGAAAATCCATTTGCACTCAATGGTTTTAACACCATCAGGTGGATCAACCAAGTTCCAAACATGATTACTGTGCATGGATTCAATTTCGGATCTCATGGCTTCAAGCCATTTCTCAGAGTCTGGTCCCACCATCGCTTCTTCATAGGTCTTAGGCTCATCGTTGTCTAACAACAATATGTCCCGTTGTTGAGTAGTCAAGAACATGTACCTTTCAGGTGCACGACGTGACCTCTCTGACCTACGTGGTGCCGGTGTGTCCACAACAGGTTCTTCAACAGTTTGTTCATCCTGTTGTGGTTCTGTAGGAGCTGAAACGTTTTCAGGTGTTTCCCGAATTTCTTCAAGTTGCACCATGCTCCCACTATCCCTTCTTGAGAGAAACTCTTTCTCTAAGAAGACACCATGCCGGGCGACAAACACTTTGCCTTCTCCTTGATTATAGAAGTAATATCCTTTTGTTTCCTTAGGATACCCGATAAAGAAGCATTTATCAGATTTAGGACTGAGCTTATCAGATTGTAAACGTTTTACATAAGCCTCACATCCCCAAATCTTAAGAAAAGACAAGCTAGGACGTTGTCCTGTCCACATCTCATATGGTGTCTTTTCTACTGATTTTGATGGAACCCTGTTTAGTGTGAAAGCGGCTGTTTCAAGAGCGTACCCCCAAAAAGACAACGGAAGATCACTTTGGCTCATCATGGAGCGCACCATATCTAATAAGGTGCGATTTCTCCGTTCAGATACCCCATTCCATTGAGGTGTTCCTGGCGGAGTCAATTGTGGAACAATTCCACAATCCTTCAGATGATTGCCAAACTCATGGCTCAAATACTCGCCTCCACGATCAGATCGTAGAAACTTGATTGTCTTGCCTAAATGATTTTGCACTTCATTTTGGAATTCTTTGAACTTTTCAAAGGATTCGGACTTATGCTTCATCAGGTAGATATACCCATATCTACTAAAATCATCAGTAAAAGTTATGAAGTACTGAAAACCACCTCTGGCTGTTGAGCTCATTGGTCCACATACATCAGAATGTACGAGTGCCAATAAGTCACTTGCCCGTTCACCTTGACCGGTGAAAGGTGCCTTTGTCATCTTGCCAAGTAAACAAGATTCGCATGTCTCAAATGATTCAAAATCAAATGAGTGCAGAATACCATCTCTATGGAGCTTCTCCATGCGTTTCTCATTTATGTGACCTAAGCGACAGTGCCAAATAAACGTGGGATTCAAATCATTCGAACGTTGCCTCTTTGCATTGATGTTATAGACCGGTGACTCTTCAAGAGTAAGAACATATAACCCATTCACCAATGGAGTATGACAATAGAACATATCTTTGAAATAAAGAGAACAACCATTGTTCACAGATCTAAAGTCATAACCTTCTGCTTGCAAACATGAAGCAGAAATAATGTTCTTGGAAAGAGATGGAACACAATAACAATTATTCAATTCCAAAACTAATCCTGAAGGTAAAGACAATGGCATGGTGCCAACAGCGACCGCAGCAACTTTTGCTCCATTGCCAACGCGAAGATCCACTTCGCTCCTCCTCAAACTTCTACTTCTTCTTAGCCCCTGCAACGATTTGCAAAGGTGAGCAACCGATCCGGTATCAAATACCCAAGAATCAGTGGATGAAGTAGCAAGATTGATCTCTATAACATTTATACCTGGAGAGGAAGTCGTACTTCCCTTCTTCTTCTCAAGATCCTCCAAGTACTTTGGGCAGTTCCTTTTCCAATGACCTGATTGCTTACAGTAGTAACAATCTGCATTAGGAGCAGCGCCCTTCTTGACTTGCTTGGCCTTAGAACTGCTCGCGATCTCATCGGGAGCTAACTTTCTTTTGACCGCGCCTTTCTTGACATTGGGCTTGCCCTTGCCTTTCTGCATCATCATCACATGATTGCTGCTTTTCTTAATGCTTTCCTCGGCAGCTTTTAGCATCCCATGCAACTCTGCCAAGGTCTTATCCATGTTGTTCATGTGATAGTTCAGTATGAATGGCTCAAAGCTCGGGGGGAGCGACTGGAGAATCACATCAGTAGCCAACTCTTGGCTAAGGGGAAAACCAAGCTTTTCCAGACTCTCAATGTAGCCAATCATCTTAATCACATGAGGGCTGACGGGATTCCCTTCTGCAAGCCTGCACGCAAACAAGGACTTTGAAGTGTTGAACCTCTCAGCCCTTGCTTGGTTCTCAAACATACCACGCAACCCCACAATGATATTGTAGGCATCTGTGTTCTCATATTGCTTCTGAAGCTCAGAGGACATTGTGGCAAGCATGAGACAGCTCACATCAAGGTAATCATTCGTTTGCTTCTCATAAGCTCTCCGTGCAGCCGCAGTAGCATTATCAGGCAAGTCATCAGGATAATGAGACTCAAGGACATACTCCTTGCGCTCTTGCTTGAGAACAATTCTCAAGTTGCGATACCAATCCATAAAGTTCGTTCCATTGAGTTTTTCTTTCTCAAGAATAGATCGCAAATTAAAAGAACTGGATGCGGCATTAGTTGACATGATCTACAACAAAGAATATGCAAAGTTTAGCACTATGTTTATGTTCATCTTTTATTAAACAATTTAACAAAAGACTCCCACTATGTGTTTTGCAACAAAACTCCCTCTAAGTTACATAGTGGGTCAAGAACCTCATTTCACTAATTCCTAGTGAGCTTTGGCATCACGGCTAGAAAACTAGTGACATGGGTAAGCAACACCTTGCTAATCACATCCCTATGTGACTCTTGCTTGTTGGGTGACATCAACATGCCCCGGCCCCAATCTATGCCCCAAGGTCCAAAACTGTTTTGATAACCTTGTTAAGTAAACCAAATGCTTCCGCATGTAGATGTCCGACATCTACCCCAAATAATGATGATAACCGACGGCACTCTACTTTGGTAGACCTACCATGCGGTGATCATTATCTTTTGGTGCAACATATGGAAGGGCATGAACACCTAATTTTATGAGGGATTCTATCCTACCAAAGCAACATATGACAAAAAACATTGCATAAGAATAAGATAGATAATATCACAGATAAACACATTTAACTGTGAAGTAGTATGGCCCAAACAAATGGTGATCTCCATCTCCATGTAGGTGTAGACGATCTCCATCCTCCACATCACTCCTTTAGGCCACCATGCTTGAAAGCTTGTAACCTCAAAACTAGGCTACTACCTATAATAGCTAGAAATTGAAGATTACAAAGATAGATTCAAGCATTAAGGTCGACACGCAGGTCGTTAAATACAATATAGACAGCTAACAATAGCTGAAATAATCATGACACGCAGGCCATGAACGAATGTTACATGCATCACATACATCTCATACATTCCAATAAGATATAGGGCCATACTATTCACGTCATTCTCTGCAAAAACAAGTTAGACGTAGAATCGTATTCTACCTAACGATGTGAACCCAAGACGCTATACAAGGCGGGTACGCACGGCGGTCCCGCTGGCCGGTCAGCGGGCGGGGGGTCGAGGGGGGGGCCGCCCCCCGCGGGTTTCAGGGCAGCGCCCTGAACACCCTACGAAATTTACAGATCCAATCTATGAAATCGCAATGGAAAAACTATTCGGCACAACCACCTTATGCCGATCCGAGACATTCTCTAGGATGCTAGTTTTTCCACTGGGCCGAGGCCATCAGATCCGTAACCTACTAGTATTCGGCATAACCACCTTATGCCGATCCGAGACAATCTCTAGGGCACTAGTATTCCCACTGGCCCGAGGCTATCAGATTCGTATCCTACTAGTATTCGACATAACCACCTTATGCCGATCCGAGACAATCTCTAGGGCACTAGTAGTGATACAATCTGCGCCTCATCCAACCCCTATTCACCGATTGATCTCATCAACCCGTGCTACCATCGATTCATCACATGAACCGACTGATCTAGACTGTAATAGATCCAATCTACTACAACCGCATATCATCATATGCGCTGATCCAGATCGCAAACTAAGCAAGATGGCTCTGATACCACTGAAGGAACGCGCGTAGGCTACGAAAGCAGAAAATAAAAATTTCTACCGCGCACACCAGGACATCATGCTAAGAAGGGATCATAGATCGTTACCACTAGACGCGCAGCGCAGCGGAAGAAGAGTTGGAGAAGCCGATCCAACCACGCGCGTCGAGGTAGTAGTGGAAGTAGCCGATCGTCCCGAACAGATCGTCTCCTCCACGCGATCAACCACACCACGAGCAGATCCAATCTGTAGTTTGTTGATGCCGATCAACGCCGCAACGAGCAGCGCCTCCACCGGTATCCACACGTCCGGGGCTGGAACTCCGATCGCGAGTGTACCAGCACTCGCGAGCGGCTAGGGTTTGGCTCGGGAGGTGGCGGCTAGGGTTTTGTTCGGGAGGAACATATGCGTGCATCCCTCAGCCCCCCCGCCTCCAAATATATAGACCTCCTCACTTGGGCCTCGTGGACCGAGGCCCAATAGGAGTCTATCCGGATCTCTATCCGAATTGAGCCCACATCCGAATCACATTCGAATTAGTGTTCCAACCCGTTAAGTGTGCGACCCTGTAGGTTCACGTATACTTGGTCGCGACCCGGAAACACCTTTCCGGTCACCCTGTTAATAGCGGCCTCTAGCAAGACATATTAACCCCAAAGTATACGTAAAGATCATATCGGCTGAACCTGTAATGTTCTCATGTACGAATCCTTTTGCCTCACGATATAGATTAAGCTCAAGGCGAGACCTGTGTCATCCTCTTAATGGCTCAATCACTCTCTCGATTCCGTGATGGATTATAAACTTGTGATTGACTCCTCAATCACATTGGCATGGCCATGCACTTTCATAATCCATTACATCGAGGGGCCCAGAGATATCTCTCCCATAAGGAGGGGCAAATTCTATCTTGATCATTCACATCCCACTACATGTTTCATAGCAAACCCGAAGACTACTTTTATGACTACCCAGTTACGGAGTAGTGGTTAGTAGTCCCAAAATAGGCTACTACGCATGTTGGGAACCATGATGATCTCAAGTCTAACGATTCTACATAAACACTACTTGAGACCAACTAATGACACATGGAATCTCTGCAGTGTCTCATGGCGGGTCTATCCAACATATGTTCACTAACACATGTCCATATTATTGATTTGGTATCTCCATACCATGATCCATGAGACATGATCATCAATCAATACATATGCTGATCTTTGAATCATATATGTTCCTCATATGATATATGATCAGGGATCATTTAGAAATAGCAACATTTTGGCATTAAGAGTCTCATGAATAAGTCACATACTCATTGATCAATAATGATAATGTCTATTTCAAGGAACAAAGCAATGTATCATAAACATAGTATGTGATATATTCAACATCTCCATGTTGCCTCTAGGGCATATCACCAACACCTCTCCCTCTCCCAAAGTCAAGAACACACACACTACATGTTTCTTGGAGAGGAGCACTCACGAACACAACGAAGGAAGACAACAGAACATGCTCTGTCTCCTCCTCCCACTCTCAACAACTAAAGCCCTAAAGCCAAAACAATCCTCTAAAGCTCATTTTGACTAAAGCAAACCCTAGAAACCCTTAGAGTGCATGCAGCCCCAAGGAGACACCTCCACTCGTGCCCGTTATGCCCGCTAAACCCAAACAGAACCGGCCTCCACTCGTGCAGCTTTGCGTTTTTTACGGAAACGCCTCTCCTGCACCTTCCGGGAAGCTTCCGCGTTCCTTGTCATCCAAGCCTCGCAACCACCTCGAGTCTCCGCCGTCTTCGACACATCCGACCGTTCTGACCTCGACACCGACTGTGCCTAGTCCGGTCACCTCGTGTCTCGCCACGACTCCGCCTCGACGTCCTGCAGCCATCACAGACAAGAAACACATCACATAGCACCGCTCGATACATGAAAGCATAATGGCATCAACAAATCATACTTACGCATGATAGAGCCCAAACCTGTCGAATCAAGAGAATATGCATCCTAATCACTTTGACCAGGTTTGACCAAGTCCAACCGAAGCCGATTGCACTGCGCAACGACATGGTCTGAACCACTAAAACCAAACTCGACTTTCTAAACTGATGTCAATTACTCATCACACACATGGGATGACCTCCACATGGTCTCTCAATCTCCCCCTTGATGAGTATATTGACAAACCCAGAAAAAGCACAAAGTTGAGTTTGAAAAGAAAGTCAAACATGGTCCAAAGGAAGAAAATGAAGCTAATGACCATGTCGACACAAGGAGCAAAAGAAAGAAAAAGTTTTCCTCAAAGCTCCCAAAATGGATTTTTCTACCACTATTCTCCCCCTTTTGGCAATAAACACATCAAGGATGCAAAAGAGAGAATAAGTCATGCTGATGGATGAAATGGCTGAAGTTAATTTATTCTAAGCATTTGGAACCATGAGAATTATCCAAAACGACCATCACGTATTGCACCAAGCCATAACACATAAACATGCTATCTAGATCATGATAAGACATGTGTAAGCCAGTTAAACCAATTAAGTCACAATCTGAAATTTTAGTGCACATTCTTAGCATGTCAAGTCATCCATGATCATAGTCTAGCTAGAGGTATCCAAGGATGATGCAAACCATGTCAATAAGCTAAGCGGAACCTAGAAGCTAGTATTGAGTCAAATTAGAGTGCTACAAGCTCAAGAGTGAAACATTTGTTTAAGTACTTGTAACCTTTGAAATCTTAGCAAATTGAGCACAATTGACATATTTTTACTTTGAGAAACTCATGATTGTTTCCAACCAAGTTTTTGTTAGGTCATGTGCTAGATCTCAAGCCTTATGCAACCACTTCAAGCAATGAGCTTGAGAAGATAGTCTTGGTCATCCAAAACTCCCCCTGAGTTCATACCTAGTGCAATGGCAAGCCGTCTCATGAGAAAGAATTGGTGAGATCAGTTTTTTCGTACAAAAGAGATCTTTTTGCATTCATAAATGGTTGTACTAACTTATGCAACATCAAGAACTAGCATAGCTCAATCTAAAGCTCAATAGAGATTCAACGCTCAACTCAGCCTATTTGACATGGCATGAATCATAAAAGGATAACTCAAGAAAGACTAGTCTCGAGTGCTAACATGACAAGTTTTAGTTCAATTTGAGCAAGTTTAATTAACTTATCATGGCAAAAGCTAGTCTACACATATGAAGTCATGATAAATCTAGCAAATAAGTACAAGTCATGGCAAGGTGTAAAAGCATTGTAAACATGTCATAACAGGATAATAATCAAGGCTCCATATAGTTATATTACAATGCAGAATGAAATGTAGAAAATCCAGCTCCCCCTCAACATGTGATGCAATTTTTAGTTCAAGTTGAGTTATGTCAATATTAAGCTCCAGAAGCTCCCAAATGAACTCCCCCTGAACCAAAGCAATAAATGCGAGAAGCTGGCAAGAAAAACACAAAAGGCAGTCCCCTTCCTTTTTCCGGCCGTCATCTCCGGCGACCGATTCACGCCGGCCCGCTCCCCCTCGCCCCTATTTAAACCCCTCCCCAGCTTCGTCTCTCCTCGCCCCACCTCCCCCTCCACTCCCCTCTCTCTCCCGGCCACTCCACCGCCACCGCACCGTGCGCCCCATCTCCGAGCGCCGCCACCTCCCTCCGGCGAGAAATCGCCGCTGACTCAGTCCGCCTCTCGCCTCGCCGACGACCCCTTCGGCTTCGCCGCGTCGCCCCCGACGTCCTTCGCCCCTCGGCTGTGCCTCTTCGCCACCGGAGCCCCAACGTCGCCGTTACCCGAACAGCGCCGCCGCCTCTTCACGCCGCCGGCCGCCTCCGGTCGCCCACGGTGAGCCCGCGCCCCTCCCCCGAGACCCCCGCGCGCCCCTCTCCTCGTTGCCGCCCTCGCCGCCGACCGCCGGAGCTCCGGCGAGGCTCGCTTCCCCGTGCGCCCTCCGGCCGGCCTGCCTCGTCAGCGTGCCCCGTGCCTGCGTGGCAGACGGCGTGGCGCCACGTGTAACAGCCCAGGTTTTTGTTAAAATAAAATAAATAAAGAAATAAATAAAAATCCATTAAAATTAAAATTTAATCTAAAATAAGTGTTTTGTTGCCTAAAGTTTAAATTTGGATTTGCTCTGAATTTCTGCTTTTGAAAAGCTGGATTTAAAAAGCATTTTCAGAAAAACCTAAAATTATTATTAAATAAAATGATATTTTGATTTTATATGAAAATCCTAGTTCAAATTAATTATTTGGAGTTATTTGGCTTTTATTTGGTTTCTTGGATTTTCTGGAGTTCAAAAATGTATTTTTGAAATTAAAAAGTATTTTAAAGTATGAAAATTAAATACCAACATTAGTTGGAAATATTTTTATTAAGTCCAAAATGTCACCAGGAGCTTCTGTGAATTTTCCTGGAATTTTTGGAAGTTATTTGGTATTTTTCTGAGGCCAATTGAATTTTCTGGGATTTTCTGAAAATCCTAAATTAAAAATCAAAAATAAAAATCCCCTCCTCTCCCTCCGGCCGCCACGTGGACGGCCGGATTGCGCCCACGTCACACCGCCGCCTCATCCCGCCTTCCCCCTCCGGATGCCCGCCACGTCGCCCCCACTCCCATCCACCCATCCGCCCCTCTCTCTCTCTTACCTCCCGGCCCCACCTGTCGGTGCCCTCTTCTCCCCTTCTCTCTCTGCCGCCGGGTCACGCCCGTTAGCCGCGCCTCCCGCTCTCTCTCTGCCACCCCGGGCCCACCCGTCAGTACCTTCTCCCCGCCCCCATCTTCCTCCTCTCGCGCTGCCGCCCGCAACGGTCACCGCCGCCATTCCCGCCGCCTTCCCCGACGCCTCTCCTCTCTCCCGCGCGCGCCGTGTCCCACGCGCGGACTCCCTCCGCCATCCCGCACCCAAATCCCCCTCTCCCCGCGCCGTGTCCCCTCCCCTAATTCCGCCGCGACCGCCGCCCCCGCGCCATCTCCGGCGACAAATCCGGCCCGCCTCCGCCCTCCCCGACCCCTATAAATACCGCCCCCGGCTGCCCCACTCTTCGCACCACCTCCCCCTCCACTCCCCTCTCCCTCCCGGCCGTCCCATCGCCGCCGCGCCGAAGCTCCCGAGCGCCGCCGCCGCCCCCCTCGCCGCCGGCCGTCTCCGGTCACCACCGGTAAGAACCGCGCCCCTCCTCGTGATCGCCGCGCTCCCCTCTCCCTTCCTCGCCCAACGCTGGCCGCCGACGAGCCGCCGTGCGCCGGCGAGCTCCACGGGCCCGAGCGCTGCCTGGCCGGCCTGGCCACGTCAGCGGCCGAGGCTGACGTGGGCGCCACGCCCCTGCCACGCCAGCGCCACCTCATCCCCTCGTGCCCCGTCAGCGCCAGCTCACACCCCCGCCACCTCAGCACATCCCCCTGTCCGTGGACATGGTCCGCATGGACCCGGCCCCGCATGTCAGCCCCTCCCCCTCATTTCCTGTACAAAAATAATTCGGCCGAAATCAAAAATCCCGAGCTGACGCAAGGCTTACGTCATAAATTCCTTTTCCAGTAGAAAAATAAATCCAAAAATCAGTCTTTTTCCATTTTCTCTCTTTTCAAACTTCCCGGAGCCCGTTCTTCTTCGTTCTAACTCCGATTGAGCCCATTCAAATTTCTAAATTCATCAAAAATTCCCCTCTATCCATTTCTAGCCTCAATTCAAATATTTGAGTTCAATTTGAATTTGTTTTGAATTTAGTTGAATTTGGTGGGTTATTTTCACGTGTAGACTTCGACGATTCGGGAGATTTTCTTCGACAAAGGTTTGAACCAATTTGAAGGGCAAGGCAAGTCACACTCCTTGATCATGTTGATCCCAGATTTTCAAATAAAATTATGTTGATTTAAATTATATTGCATGCATATGTTTATTCAACGTATTTCAATTCAGTTTTAAATTTAGTTATTGCCTACTTGTTATTACCTCCTTTGATATTGAATTCCCCTGATACCTTGTCACCTTAGATTCAAACTCTAGTTAATACATTAGTGTTGGCTAGAGGAATTTATATCAAATGCTTAGATTGCTTAGATATAATATTTGTTTTGGGATATCTTTTCACATAAAATGATGACCCTGTTTACATAAAATGATATGCTCTTGACTTTGGTGAGTCAAGGGGTGTGATGAAATACTTTGAAAGCAAAATATAAAATCTGGTTTAGACTTAGGCAATTGGTTAGAGTGGTGGGTGCAGGCATGCCCTGTTGGTTGGAGCCGCAGTGGTTGATTGTCGTGCACGGGGGTATGTGGTTGGGCCTAAGTCAATTAAGGACCGGTCTGTGAGCTACTGTTGCAAAGCCCTAATCGTACTACCACATGGCTGGTATGGGACAGCCCTGGCTGAATAATTTGTGAAGTCCCAACCTGAGCCGAGTTGTAGGTTGAAAGTGAGCGTGGTTGGTACCATGTGAAGTCTCACTTGGGCGAGCGTGGTTAAGCCATGAGAAGTCTCGTCTAGGCTCAAGAGGGGGTCCCGGTCTGGTGGATTCCTTACTTGGGTGAAACCTTAGAGTTGGCTCGACCAGGTTGAAGGCTTTGCATTGTAAAGGCCTTGTCACGACTCCCCACCGCACACCTAAGGAAGTGTGTAATCTAGTGGTACAACGGGATGATCGTGTCTTGTGGGTAAAGCTGTACAACCTCTGCAGAGTGTATAATCTATCCTGGATAGCCGTGCCCACGGTCATGGGCATGCTGAGTAAAAGTTTTTCATGGATTAGACTTTGTTTTTCAAAATGTTTTTGAAAACCTTGTGGATGGATGGAATCCACGAGAGATGAAAACCTTGCGGATGGATGGAATCCGTGAGAGATTGAAATATGGTGAATGGATGGAATTCATCAGAGTTGCGCAGTGAAAGCGTGTGGATCGATGGAATCCGTACGTGATCTTTCGGAAAAGATGGTCCGGGTGGGATGCCCGTGGATAGGTTGGTGTATGGTCGGAGCCTGCACTGACAGTATTATTTTCGATTACAAGTATTGTTTTTACGTATTGTATTAAATTCAGCAATTTCAATCTATTTATTGTATTTCTAAATGCTGTTTTATGCAAACTAACCCTATAAGCCTTCCTTTGAAGCCTTTATCATTATGTTGCATTTTCCCGGGTGACTTGCGGAGTACAAGTTTGTACTCACCTTGCTTTTTCCACACAGAGAAGGAAGACATCAACTACGGTGAAGATCTGGACGGATAGGCCGCGTCTTACTATTGTTTGCCTGTGGGCAGGCTCAGTGGGCTTCTTCCGCTTCGGTGTTTTTCTTCCGCTGCTTATTACTTAATTTTGGCTTATGTGCCGTTGATGTAAACTTTGGCATTCATGCCCATATTCAGTTAATAAATGTCATTATGGTTGATATTTATCTTTGTTGTACGCTGTGTGCACTAGCTGATCCTGGACTAGTGCGATTTACACAGAGGATCCAGGAGTCGTTGCTCCGGGTTCCGACAGAGATGGTATCAGAGCCTTAATGACTCCAAGACGTGACCGTAGGTAGAATAGATTGGTCAGACCATAAGGACTTATTTTTAATAATCAGTAGTTTCAAAAGTTTTGCTTAAACCTTATCTTTCAAATCTTTGCTCATCCTTATCTCTCAATTCTTCCTCACCTTTGTATTATCATTCCAAAAACTTATTCCTAACTTACCTCTCGTTCAAACAATTGTAGATGAACACTTATGATGATGCACCCAATGATGGATGGAGTATGGGTCTTTGTCGACTGCTTCGTCGTTTGGGATTTCAACGTCGAGCTATCTACATACATAAACAAGATCGCCATGGAGACCGGATAGTGGGACATCGCTTCACTCTACTCATTACCAAGCAAACTGGACAAGGAAGTCTACGTCTTCGCTTCAAGGGAAATGGATACTCGTTTAACAGAGCCAGACAAGAAGCCGCTCGTAAAGCAGTCCTTCGACTATGCCACCTCTTCAGTCTCCGCATTGAAGGAGCTCGTATTGTGCCTCGACAGCCACGAAGGATGACTCCAAGACGACCCTTAACCCTTTAGGATAAGTTGTTAAGCTAGTTAATAAAACGTTGTTATGAGCTGTCAGTTTTCTCTTTTGTCGACAGCCAAAACTATTAATTAATAAAAGGGTTTTGTTGAGTTTTGTTGGGTTGTGCAAAATATCCCCTATTCCCCCTTTGCCTTGAGTCTCCTCTCTCCTAATTCTTAAAGCACCCAGCAGATGGTTAACACAAGGAGCAACAACAACGACAATGTTCACGACAACAACACTACTGGCAACCAGGCTGCACCTATCCCTCCACCACCTCCTGTTAATGGACCAGATTGGGCTCAAATGATGGCCAATCAAAATCAGCTTATTCAACTACTAGTGCAGACCATCAACAATCCTGCACAACCTGCTTCACTAGTACCAGCACAAGCTCCCCAACTAAGCCTGGCTGAATTTATGAGGTTGCGTCCCCCGACCTTCTCCAGCAGCGCTGATCCTATGGATGCAGATGACTGGCTTAGAGTCATAGGCAAAAAGCTGGACATCATCCAATGCAGTGATCGGGAAAAAGTCTTATTCGCTTCTCATCAGCTGAACGGACCAGCGTCAGAATGGTGGGACACCTACACCGCTGCTCATGCCAACGCACAAGCCATAACATGGGATGGGTTTATGCGGAGTTTCCGCAAAGCTCATATTCCAACCGGCACCATCACTCTCAAGAAAAGGGAATTCCGAACTCTGCGCCAAGGAAGCTGCACCGTGAATGAGTATCTACGGAAGTTCAACCAATTGGCACGTTACGCGCCAGAGGACATCGCTACTGATGAAGCTAAGCAGGAAAGATTCCTTGAAGGACTCAATGATGACCTGTCGGTTCAACTTCTCTCCAATGACTACACTGACTTCCACCAGCTTGTCAGTAAGGCGATTCGCCAAGAGTCCAAGCACCAAGAAATGGAGAATCGGAAGAGACGTATGAACGCCCAGCACATGAACACCAGAAGTTTTCCCAAGATCAGAAGGACTCCACCACAGGCCAACAGATTTCAGTCTTCTTCAGCCGAAGAACAAGTCCAGACCAACACTTTCCCCAACATCGAAGACAACAAAGCCTTGACAATTGGCTTCCCAAAGGACTCCAACCCTGCAGCCGGAGTCACCTGTTTCAACTGTCATGAGACCGGGCATTACGCCAACAACTGCCCCAAGAAGCAACAGGTAGTGAAGAATGGAACACCAGGAGCACCAACTGCCAACCACCTTCAAGCAGGAAGAAAAAGGCCCCAGAAGTTCGTGAAAGGACGACTGAATCAGATCTCGGCACAAACCATGCAGGGTAAGATCCAAACCCATTTCTTTGCTAGCCCGTGCGAATCTCGGGGACGAGATTCTTTTTAAGGGGGGTAGATTGTAACAGCCCAGGTTTTTGTTAAAATAAAATAAATAAAGAAATAAATAAAAATCCATTAAAATTAAAATTTAATCTAAAATAAGTGTTTTGTTGCCTAAAGTTTAAATTTGGATTTGCTCTGAATTTCTGCTTTTGAAAAGCTGGATTTAAAAAGCATTTTCAGAAAAACCTAAAATTATTATTAAATAAAATGATATTTTGATTTTATATGAAAATCCTAGTTCAAATTAATTATTTGGAGTTATTTGGCTTTTATTTGGTTTCCTGGATTTTCTGGAGTTCAAAAATGTATTTTTGAAATTAAAAAGTATTTTAAAGTATGAAAATTAAATACCAACATTAGCTGGAAATATTTTTATTAAGTCCAAAATGTCACCAGGAGCTTCTGTGAATTTTCCTGGAATTTTTGGAAGTTATTTGGTATTTTTCTGAGGCCAATTGAATTTTCTGGGATTTTCTGAAAATCCTAAATTAAAAATCAAAAATAAAAATCCCCTCCTCTCCCTCCGGCCGCCACGTGGACGGCCGGATTGCGCCCACGTCACACCGCCGCCTCATCCCACCTTCCCCCTCCGGATGCCCGCCACGTCGCCCCCACTCCCATCCACCCGTCCGCCCCTCTCTCTCTCTTACCTCCCGGCCCCACCTGTCGGTGCCCTCTTCTCCCCTTCTCTCTCTGCCGCCGGGTCCCGCCCGTTAGCCGCGCCTCCCGCTCTCTCTCTCTGCCACCCCGGGCCCACCCGTCAGTACCTTCTCCCCGTCCCCATCTTCCTCCTCTCGCGCTGCCGCCCGCAACGGTCACCGCCGCCATTCCCGCCGCCTTCCCCGACGCCTCTCCTCTCTCCCGCGCGCGCCGTGTCCCACGCGCGGACTCCCTCCGCCATACCGCACCCAAATCCCCCTCTCCCCGCGCCGTGTCCCCTCCCCTAATTCCGCCGCGACCGCCGCCCCCGCGCCATCTCCGGCGACAAATCCGGCCCGCCTCCGCCCTCCCCGACCCCTATAAATACCGCCCCGGCTGCCCCACTCTTCGCACCACCTCCCCCTCCACTCCCCTCTCCCTCCCGGCCGTCCCATCGCCGCCGCGCCGAAGCTCCCGAGCGCCGCCGCCGCCCCCCTCGCCGCCGGCCGTCTCCGGTCACCACCGGTAAGAACCGCGCCCCTCCTCGTGATCGCCGCGCTCCCCTCTCCCTTCCTCGCCCAACGCTGGCCGCCGACGAGCCGCCGTGCGCCGGCGAGCTCCACGGGCCCGAGCGCTGCCTGGCCGGCCTGGCCACGTCAGCGGCCGAGGCTGACGTGGGCGCCACGCCCCTGCCACGCCAGCGCCACCTCATCCCCTCGTGCCCCGTCAGCGCCAGCTCACACCCCCGCCACCTCAGCACATCCCCCTGTCCGTGGACATGGTCCGCATGGACCCGGCCCCGCATGTCAGCCCCTCCCCCTCATTTCCTGTACAAAAATAATTCGGCCGAAATCAAAAATCCCGAGCTGACGCAAGGCTTACGTCATAAATTCCTTTTCCAGTAGAAAAATAAATCCAAAAATCAGTCTTTTTCCATTTTCTCTCTTTTCAAACTTCCCGGAGCCCGTTCTTCTTCGTTCTAACTCCGATTGAGCCCATTCAAATTTCTAAATTCATCAAAAATTCCCCTCTATCCATTTCTAGCCTCAATTCCAATATTTGAGTTCAATTTGAATTTGTTTTGAATTTAGTTGAATTTGGTGGGTTATTTTCACGTGTAGACTTCGACGATTCGGGAGATTTTCTTCGACAAAGGTTTGAACCAATTTGAAGGGCAAGGCAAGTCACACTCCTTGATCATGTTGATCCCAGATTTTCAAATAAAATTATGTTGATTTAAATTATATTGCATGCATATGTTTATTCAACGTATTTCAATTCAGTTTTAAATTTAGTTATTGCCTACTTGTTATTACCTCCTTTGATATTGAATTCCCCTGATACCTTGTCACCTTAGATTCAAACTCTAGTTAATACATTAGTGTTGGCTAGAGGAATTTATATCAAATGCTTAGATTGCTTAGATATAATATTTGTTTTGGGATATCTTTTCACATAAAATGATGACCCTGTTTACATAAAATGATATGCTCTTGACTTTGGTGAGTCAAGGGGTGTGATGAAATACTTTGAAAGCAAAATATAAAATCTGGTTTAGACTTAGGCAATTGGTTAGAGTGGTGGGTGCAGGCATGCCCTGTTGGTTGGAGCCGCAGTGGTTGATTGTCGTGCACGGGGGTATGTGGTTGGGCCTAAGTCAATTAAGGACCGGTCTGTGAGCTACTGTTGCAAAGCCCTAATCGTACTACCACATGGCTGGTATGGGACAGCCCTGGCTGAATAATTTGTGAAGTCCCAACCTGAGCCGAGTTGTAGGTTGAAAGTGAGCGTGGTTGGTACCATGTGAAGTCTCACTTGGGCGAGCGTGGTTAAGCCATGAGAAGTCTCGTCTAGGCTCAAGAGGGGGTCCCGGTCTGGTGGATTCCTTACTTGGGTGAAACCTTAGAGTTGGCTCGACCAGGTTGAAGGCTTTGCATTGTAAAGGCCTTGTCACGACTCCCCACCGCACACCTAAGGAAGTGTGTAATCTAGTGGTACAACGGGATGATCGTGTCTTGTGGGTAAAGCTGTACAACCTCTGCAGAGTGTATAATCCATCCTGGATAGCCGTGCCCACGGTCATGGGCATGCTGAGTAAAAGTTTTTCATGGATTAGACTTTGTTTTTCAAAATGTTTTTGAAAACCTTGTGGATGGATGGAATCCACGAGAGATGAAAACCTTGCGGATGGATGGAATCCGTGAGAGATTGAAATATGGTGAATGGATGGAATTCATCAGAGTTGCGCAGTGAAAGCGTGTGGATGGATGGAACCCGTACGTGATCTTTCGGAAAAGATGGTCCGGGTGGGATGCCCGTGGATAGGTTGGTGTATGGTCGGAGCCTGCACTGACAGTATTATTTTCGATTACAAGTATTGTTTTTACGTATTGTATTAAATTCAGCAATTTCAATCTATTTATTGTATTTCTAAATGCTGTTTTATGCAAACTAACCCTATAAGCCTTCCTTTGAAGCCTTTATCATTATGTTGCATTTTCCCGGGTGACTTGCGGAGTACAAGTTTGTACTCACCTTGCTTTTTCCACACAGAGAAGGAAGACGTCAACTACGGTGAAGATCTGGACGGATAGGCCGCGTCTTACTGTTGTTTGCCTGTGGGCAGGCTCAGTGGGCTTCTTCCGCTTCGGTGTTTTTCTTCCGCTGCTTATTACTTAATTTTGGCTTATGTGCCGTTGATGTAAACTTTGGCATTCATGCCCATATTCAGTTAATAAATGTCATTATGGTTGATATTTATCTTTGTTGTACGCTGTGTGCACTAGCTGATCCTGGACTAGTGCGATTTACACAGAGGATCCAGGAGTCGTTGCTCCGGGTTCCGACACCACGCCAGCGCCACCTCGGGCCGTCCCGTCCTCGTCAGCGCCACTCGGCGGCCGTGCCACCTCAGCACTCGGTTGGGTCCATGGACCCGGTCCATGGACCCGGGCCCACCTGTCAGTGGGGTTTACCCCAGCGCTGACGTAATAATCCGCATTTTCCCGTTTAAAAATAATCCGGCCGAAAAAGAAATTCCCAGGGCTGACGCAATGCTGACGCCATAATTCATTTTCCTTTAGAAAAATAATTCCAAAAATTCAGTTTTTCCATTTTCTCTCTTTTCAAACTTCCCGGAGCCCGTTCTCCCTCGTTTTAACTCCGTTTGAGCCCATTCAAAATTTTAAACTCATCAAAAATTCTAAACTATCCATTTCTTCCATCCTTTCAAATATTTGAAATTTATTTGATATTTCAAATATTTAAATTTCAAATTCCAATGCCTAGTTTAAATTCAAAGCCTCAGTTCTATTCCCAATTTTCTGTGCACTCTCAGAATTCAAATTCAAACCTTGCAAAATCTCCATAAAATCCATTCCATCTTTCTTGGTCCAAATATTATTTCAGTAATTTCTTTTCCCCACCAATCTTCCAGATATTCGTTCTCCCTCGTGTGAACTCCAAATCCGCTGAATCTTTCTCCTAAATTATTCTAAAATCATAATCTATCCAAATATGGCCTCTTTTGAATTTTTGGATTTTATTTGAATTTTGCTTGTATTTATTTGCTTTGTTTGCTTCGTCTTTTCTCGCGTAGATTCCAACGTTGTCGATGATCCCTCTTCACAGCAACAAGAAGACCCAGAAACCCTGCAAGAAGGCAAGTCTCCTTTGATCATCTTGAACCTATGCTTTTGAAATGTTTTAAATATTTTAAATTATGTGCATTGCTATTTACATAAAATCACTAGTTCAAATCTTTAGGAATTAGTTATTCCAACTTTGTTATGCCCTCATTTGACATTGATTGCCATGTATCTTGTCACCCTAGAACTTCCTTTGTCTCAATAATGAGATTACTATTAATCTTTGTGAATATTAGAATGGTAGAATAATGCTTAGTCATGCTATCTAATATTTTTAGAAACTCTTGAAAATGGGAAATTAAGATTTATTGTTGAGCCTTGTGTTTATAAAGTTGTGGTGATTGGAGTCACCCTTGTTCTCTTAAAATAAACTAAAATGTGAAAGTTGGTTTAGATTAGGGTGGATGGTTGGTTTGGTTTGGTGTAGGAAGCATGAGATCTTGTAAAGTGTATGTTCCACCCTAGTCAATTAAGGACCGACGCTTGTGTTTGTCCAGACTGAGCATTAACCGTACAACCACAAGTCTATATGGGTACGACCTAGCTGACTAACTTATGATAGTCTAGTTTAGGTGCCACCAGTGGAAAGTGGGTGCCAGGGATGGACTGGTTATTCACAGTGAGGGACAGGGATTTACTGTACTCATATGGCGCAAGAGGGGGCTTCAGATTGGGCGGATTTAACCCTTCTGCGGTGAAACCTCAGCGGGTGGTATCTAGCTAGATTAGAGTAAGGTAAAGGCTTTGTGATATTTTATCTGGGTCTCATGCCAAAGGAAGCGTGTTGACTTTTAGGATAATTTATCTCTTGTGGGTAAAGTTGTACAACCTCTGCAGAGTGTAAAACTATTCGAATAGCCGTGCCCACGGTTAAGGGCGGGCAAGGAATGCATTCAAATGGTAGATTTCTGGTTTTGTTTTAAAATCAAAAGTTTTGTTTTCCGAGAGTGGAGGGAACTCTCGGAAGGGTATCCTGGCGGTTGGAGCCAGAGAGGGTGGATGTAACCCGCAGTAAGTAACTTGATCAAATTGATTAATCTAGTGTTGGTAGATGGAACCTTCACTAGGGAATAATTGTTAGTTCTGTTAAAATCATTTACTTTATTAAATTGATGCTTTCGAAAATAATTAGTAGTAATTGAATTTAAAATATTGCTTTGTGCAAAAGAACCATATAGCTTTCCTTTGTCAAGCCTTCATCTATGCATTTTTCCCAAGACTTGCGGAGTACTTTATGTACTCACATGCTACACTCCAAAAACAATACCCAGAGGAGTACGAAGCTCAAGAAGGCGACTACGACTTTTTCGCGGGTGGATTCGACGAAGGATTTTAGGAGTCTTAGGTCGCGCTTCCCCAGTCAATTGCCTGTGGCGTATTGATGGGTCTTCACCGAGTTTATCTTTTGCTTCCGCTGTGTTTCGTGTGTGCGAGGTCTTGAAACCTCAATTGTAATAATGAGACCTTTCGGTCTGTACTCTTTAATATTGTAATAAAGCGTTGCTGGTTATGTATTCATTTCTGTTTAACTGTGTGCACTAGCTTTGATCTGGGACTAGTGCAGTAATACACAGAGGGTCCGGGTTCGGAAATCCGGGGTCCCGACAAAGAGGTCTCGAGCGTACTTACCCTGATGCAAGAAAGTACCCTCCTGAATCTGCTTGATTTGGAAGCCAAGGAAGAAGCTCAACTTGCCCATCATGCTCAGCTCAAACTCCGAGCTCATGACATCGGAAAACTGGGAAACGAGAGCATGTGAGGAGCCACCAAAGATGATGTCATCCACATAAATCTGGACAAGCAGAAGATCAGTGCCACGCTGGCAAATGAACAAGGTCTTGTCTACTTTACCCATCTCAAATCCATGACTCAACAAGTAGGACTTAAGCCTCTCATACCAAGCTCTAGGGACCTGCTTAAGTCCATACAGTGCTTTGGAAAGCTTGAAGACAAGGTTTGGGTATTTGGTGTTTTCGAAACCTGGAGGCTGTCTAACATAGACTTCTTCCTCAATAAAGCCATTGAAGAAGGCACTCTTGACATCCATCTGGTAAAGCTTGAAACCCTTAGAAGCTGCAAAAGCAAGCAGGATTCTAATGGACTCAAGTCTAGCTATAGGGGCAAAGGTCTCCTCAAAATCTAGACCCTCGACCTGGGAGAAGCCCTGAGCTACCAGTCTAGCCTTGTTTCGAATAATCACCCCATCCTCACTCTGCTTGTTCTTGAACACCCACTTAGTCCCAATGACATTGTGACCTCGAGGGGCTCAACAAGCGACCAGACCTTGTTTCTCTCGAAATTTTTTAGCTCCTCATGCATGGCATTGACCAAAGACTCATCAGAAAGAGCATGACAAACGCCCTTGGGCTCAAAGGAGGCAACAAAGGCAGAATGGAGACAGAAATGTGATATGCCAGACTTTGAGCACGTGACACGCTCAAAGAGGTCTCCAATCATCTGCTCGGAAGGATGGTCTTTTTGGATATGTCGGGGAGGTCCAGGATGAGAAGAAGAAGTGGCCTCTACCTCATGAGCTGACGAGGTAGGAACAGAGCCACTTGCTCCAGAGGAAGCAGAAGGCATGGGCTGATCGCCTAGAGGTGCGGTGGAAGAAGGCACCACAAGAGGTGGATGAGGGACTGGATCGGGTAGACAACCCTCATCTCCATCGTCCTCATCATCCACAAAGATGGGCTCGGACTGCTCTAAAGAACCTGAGATATCGGGCCTAGTCCCTGGACTGGCTTCGTCGAAGGTCACCTCACAGGTCTCTACCACCTTACTAGACTCGCAGTTCCAAACCCGATAAGCCCGCGAAGAAATCGAGTAACCCAGAAAGATACCATCACAAGAACGTGACTCGAACTTGTCTAGGTTCCCAGACTTCAAAATAAAGCACTTGCAACCAAACACACGAAAATGAGATACACTGGGCTTTCGCCCACATCTCAACTCATAAAAAGTGCGGTGCAAGTGTGCCCGAAGAAAAACTCTGTTCAAAACATGGCACGCGATGGCTATAGCCTCAGCCCAAAACTTCCTCGGTGTAGAGTATTCATCGAGCATCGTCCTGGCCATCTCGACCAAGGTACGGTTCTTCTCTCCACGACGCCATTTTGCTGTGGGACATGCGGAGAAGAGAACTGGTGCTCTACACCTGTCTCATCATAGAACCTCTGAAAGTAGGAATTCTAGAACTCCGTGCCATTGTCACTGCGGATCGCTCGCAAGGCACCTAGAAGCTCAACAGAAAGCCTACTGAAAAGACCTCGGAAATGTGAAAACGTCTCATCCTTCGAGGCTAAGAAAAACACCCAAGAATACCTTGAGAAGTCATCGACCACGACAAGAACATACCACTTCCCTCCTGCTGACTGCACTCAAGCTGGTCCAACTGTGTCCATATGGAGCAGCTGTCCTGATGCATCGGTCATAGTAACTGTGACCGGAGGATGGGAAGCGGCAACCATCTTGCCGTGCCGGCAAGGAGCACAAACTAGTTTTGGTAGACCACGAATGAGATCGTGACCGCTAACTCGAGTCAAATGGTCAAATCCAATATGACCAAGTCTCCTATGCCAGAAAGAAAGGTCGCGGGACTCAGAAGCAACTAAACACCTGAGAGGATCACCAGAAGACTCAAAAAAATCGGCACGAAAGATCCTCCCAAAATGAGAAATCCTGCAAACTAGACTACCCGAAGAATCAAGAATTTTGCAATTGTTTTTCTTAAAGCTCACCTCAAAGCCGTCATCGGTAAGCTGAGAAACGGAAAGCAAATTATACTGCAGCTTACTAACCAAAGCAACATCTTTCAAAATGAAAGAATCATTAACGCGCACTGTACCTTTGGTGATGACGCGCCCAGATGAAGCGTCTCCGAAGGTGATCGTCTCATCACCTGGAGCACGGGCAAGGGAAGAAAACCAACGGGAGTCTCCGGTCATGTGTCGTGAACACCCGGAGTCTACGAGCCAAACCTTTCCCTTCTCTACCCGGCAAGCCTGAGTCAACAAGAGAGTAAAGTCTCAGTACTGGGGTAAATCAAGAGTGATTTTGGCACCCAATACTGAGTAACACGTCGAGCAGGTGAAGTAGTCAAACACGACTGACCTCTATCTACCCTACGCTCTCTGTCACTCAAAGAAGCAGACGGTCTATGTGTAGACCTAAAGCTGTTGCTGGGTCCGACTGCTACAGAGGAGCGAGTCGGAGCACCGGCAACATGCTGATCACGCCGCGGGTAGCCATCTCGATGGGGAAAACGAGTGTTGGTGATATGCCCTAGAGGCAACATGGAGATGTTGAATATATCACATACTATGTTTATGATACATTGCTTTGTTCCTTGAAATAGACATTATCATTATTGATCAATGAGTATGTGACTTATTCATGAGACTCTTAATGCCAAAATGTTGCTATTTCTAAATGATCCCTGATCATATATCATATGAGGAACATATATGATTCAAAGATCAGCATATGTATTGATTGATGATCATGTCTCATGGATCATGGTATGGAGATACCAAATCAATAATATGGACATGTGTTAGTGAACATATGTTGGATAGACCCGCCATGAGACACTGCAGAGATTCCATGTGTCATTAGTTGGTCTCAAGTAGTGTTTATGTAGAATCGTTAGACTTGAGATCATCATGGTTCCCAACATGCGTAGTAGCCTATTTTGGGACTACTAACCACTACTCCGTAACTGGGTAGTCATAAAAGTAGTCTTCGGGTTTGCTATGAAACATGTAGTGGGATGTGAATGATCAAGATAGAATTTGCCCCTCCTTATGGGAGAGATATCTCTGGGCCCCTCGATGTAATGGATTATGAAAGTGCATGGCCATGCCAATGTGATTGAGGAGTCAATCACAAGTTTATAATCCATCACGGAATCGAGAGAGTGATTGAGCCATTAAGAGGATGACACAGGTCTCGCCTTGAGCTTAATCTATATCGTGAGGCAAAAGGATTCGTACATGAGAACATTACAGGTTCAGCCGATATGATCTTTACGTATACTTTGGGGTTAATATGTCTTGCTAGAGGCCGCTATTAACAGGGTGACCGGAAAGGTGTTTCCGGGTCGCGACCAAGTATACGTGAACCTACAGGGTCGCACACTTAACGGGTTGGAACACTAATTCGAATGTGATTCGGATGTGGGCTCAATTCGGATAGAGATCCGGATAGACTCCTATTGGGCCTCGGTCCACGAGGCCCAAGTGAGGAGGTCTATATATTTGGAGGCGGGGGGGCTGAGGGATGCACGCATATGTTCCTCCCGAACAAAACCCTAGCCGCCACCTCCCGAGCCAAACCCTAGCCGCTCGCGAGTGCTGGTACACTCGCGATCGGAGTTCCAGCCCCGGACGTGTGGATACCGGTGGAGGCGCTGCTCGTTGCGGCGTTGATCGGCATCAACAAACTACAGATTGGATCTGCTCGTGGTGTGGTTGATCGCGTGGAGGAGACGATCTGTTCGGGACGATCGGCTACTTCCACTACTACCTCGACGCGCGTGGTTGGATCGGCTTCTCCAACTCTTCTTCCGCTGCGCTGCGCGTCTAGTGGTAACGATCTATGATCCCTTCTTAGCATGATGTCCTGGTGTGCGCGGTAGAAATTTTTATTTTCTGCTTTCGTAGCCTACGCGCGTTCCTTCAGTGGTATCAGAGCCATCTTGCTTAGTTTGCGATCTGGATCAGCGCATATGATGATATGCGGTTGTAGTAGATTGGATCTATTACAGTCTAGATCAGTCGGTTCATGTGATGAATCGATGGTAGCACGGGTTGATGAGATCAATCGGTGAATAGGGGTTGGATGAGGCGCAGATTGTATCACTACTAGTGCCCTAGAGATTGTCTCGGATCGGCATAAGGTGGTTATGTCGAATACTAGTAGGATACGAATCTGATAGCCTCGGGCCAGTGGGAATACTAGTGCCCTAGAGATTGTCTCGGATCGGCATAAGGTGGTTATGCCGAATACTAGTAGGTTACGGATCTGATGGCCTCGGCCCAGTGGAAAAACTAGCATCCTAGAGAATGTCTCGGATCGGCATAAGGTGGTTGTGCCGAATAGTTTTTCCATTGCGATTTCATAGATTGGATCTGTAAATTTCGTAGGGTGTTCAGGGCGCTGCCCTGAAACCCGCGGGGGGCGGCCCCCCCCTCGACCCCCCGCCCGCTGACCGGCCAGCGGGACCGCCGTGCGTACCCGCCTTGTATAGCGTCTTGGGTTCACATCGTTAGGTAGAATACGATTCTACGTCTAACTTGTTTTTGCAGAGAATGACGTGAATAGTATGGCCCTATATCTTATTGGAATGTATGAGATGTATGTGATGCATGTAACATTCGTTCATGGCCTGCGTGTCATGATTATTTCAGCTATTGTTAGCTGTCTATATTGTATTTAACGACCTGCGTGTCGACCTTAATGCTTGAATCTATCTTTGTAATCTTCAATTTCTAGCTATTATAGGTAGTAGCCTAGTTTTGAGGTTACAAGCTTTCAAGCATGGTGGCCTAAAGGAGTGATGTGGAGGATGGAGATCGTCTACACCTACATGGAGATGGAGATCACCATTTGTTTGGGCCATACTACTTCACAGTTAAATGTGTTTATCTGTGATATTATCTATCTTATTCTTATGCAATGTTTTTTGTCATATGTTGCTTTGGTAGGATAGAATCCCTCATAAAATTAGGTGTTCATGCCCTTCCATATGTTGCACCAAAAGATAATGATCACCGCATGGTAGGTCTACCAAAGTAGAGTGCCGTCGGTTATCATCATTATTTGGGGTAGATGTCGGACATCTACATGCGGAAGCATTTGGTTTACTTAACAAGGTTATCAAAACAGTTTTGGACCTTGGGGCATAGATTGGGGCCGGGGCATGTTGATGTCACCCAACAAGCAAGAGTCACATAGGGATGTGATTAGCAAGGTGTTGCTTACCCATGTCACTAGTTTTCTAGCCGTGATGCCAAAGCTCACTAGGAATTAGTGAAATGAGGTTCTTGACCCACTATGTAACTTAGAGGGAGTTTTGTTGCAAAACACATAGTGGGAGTCTTTTGTTAAATTGTTTAATAAAAGATGAACATAAACATAGTGCTAAACTTTGCATATTCTTTGTTGTAGATCATGTCAACTAATGCCGCATCCAGTTCTTTTAATTTGCGATCTATTCTTGAGAAAGAAAAACTCAATGGAACGAACTTTATGGATTGGTATCGCAACTTGAGAATTGTTCTCAAGCAAGAGCGCAAGGAGTATGTCCTTGAGTCTCATTATCCTGATGACTTGCCTGATAATGCTACTGCGGCTGCACGGAGAGCTTATGAGAAGCAAACGAATGATTACCTTGATGTGAGCTGTCTCATGCTTGCCACAATGTCCTCTGAGCTTCAGAAGCAATATGAGAACACAGATGCCTACAATATCATTGTGGGGTTGCGTGGTATGTTTGAGAACCAAGCAAGGGCTGAGAGGTTCAACACTTCAAAGTCCTTGTTTGCGTGCAGGCTTGCAGAAGGGAATCCCGTCAGCCCTCATGTGATTAAGATGATTGGCTACATTGAGAGTCTGGAAAAGCTTGGTTTTCCCCTTAGCCAAGAGTTGGCTACTGATGTGATTCTCCAGTCGCTCCCCCCGAGCTTTGAGCCATTCATACTGAACTATCACATGAACAACATGGATAAGACCTTGGCAGAGTTGCATGGGATGCTAAAAGCTGCCGAGGAAAGCATTAAGAAAAGCAGCAATCATGTGATGATGATGCAGAAAGGCAAGGGCAAGCCCAATGTCAAGAAAGGCGCGGTCAAAAGAAAGTTAGCTCCCGATGAGATCGCGAGCAGTTCTAAGGCCAAGCAAGTCAAGAAGGGCGCTGCTCCTAATGCAGATTGTTACTACTGTAAGCAATCAGGTCATTGGAAAAGGAACTGCCCAAAGTACTTGGAGGATCTTGAGAAGAAGAAGGGAAGTACGACTTCCTCTCCAGGTATAAATGTTATAGAGATCAATCTTGCTACTTCATCCACTGATTCTTGGGTATTTGATACCGGATCGGTTGCTCACCTTTGCAAATCGTTGCAGGGGCTAAGAAGAAGTAGAAGTTTGAGGAGGAGCGAAGTGGATCTTCGCGTTGGCAATGGAGCAAAAGTTGCTGCGGTCGCTGTTGGCACCATGCCATTGTCTTTACCTTCAGGATTAGTTTTGGAATTGAATAATTGTTATTGTGTTCCATCTCTTTCCAAGAACATTATTTCTGCTTCATGTTTGCAAGCAGAAGGTTATGACTTTAGATCTGTGAACAATGGTTGTTCTCTTTATTTCAAAGATATGTTCTATTGTCATACTCCATTGGTGAATGGGTTATATGTTCTTACTCTTGAAGAGTCACCGGTCTATAACATTAATGCAAAGAGGCAACGTTCGAATGATTTGAATCCCACGTTTATTTGGCACTGTCGCTTAGGTCACATAAATGAGAAACGCATGGAGAAGCTCCATAGAGATGGTATTCTGCACTCATTTGATTTTGAATCATTTGAGACATGCGAATCTTGTTTACTTGGCAAGATGACAAAGGCACCTTTCACCGGTCAAGGTGAACGGGCAAGTGACTTATTGGCACTCGTACATTCTGATGTATGTGGACCAATGAGCTCAACAGCCAGAGGTGGTTTTCAGTACTTCATAACTTTTACTGATGATTTTAGTAGATATGGGTATATCTACCTGATGAAGCATAAGTCCGAATCCTTTGAAAAGTTCAAAGAATTCCAAAATGAAGTGCAAAATCATTTAGGCAAGACAATCAAGTTTCTACGATCTGATCGTGGAGGCGAGTATTTGAGCCATGAGTTTGGCAATCATCTGAAGGATTGTGGAATTGTTCCACAATTGACTCCGCCAGGAACACCTCAATGGAATGGGGTATCTGAACGGAGAAATCGCACCTTATTAGATATGGTGCGCTCCATGATGAGCCAAAGTGATCTTCCGTTGTCTTTTTGGGGGTACGCTCTTGAAACAGCCGCTTTCACACTAAACAGGGTTCCATCAAAATCAGTAGAAAAGACACCATATGAGATGTGGACAGGACAACGTCCTAGCTTGTCTTTTCTTAAGATTTGGGGATGTGAGGCTTATGTAAAACGTTTACAATCTGATAAGCTCAGTCCTAAATCTGATAAATGCTTCTTTATCGGGTATCCTAAGGAAACAAAAGGATATTACTTCTATAATCAAGGAGAAGGCAAAGTGTTTGTCGCCCGGCATGGTGTCTTCTTAGAGAAAGAGTTTCTCTCAAGAAGGGATAGTGGGAGCATGGTGCAACTTGAAGAAATTCGGGAAACACCTGAAAACGTTTCAGCTCCTACAGAACCACAACAGGATGAACAAACTGTTGAAGAACCTGTTGTGGACACACCGGCACCACGTAGGTCAGAGAGGTCACGTCGTGCACCTGAAAGGTACATGTTCTTGACTACTCAACAACGGGACATATTGTTGTTAGACAACGATGAGCCTAAGACCTATGAAGAAGCGATGGTGGGACCAGACTCTGAGAAATGGCTTGAAGCCATGAGATCCGAAATTGAATCCATGCACAGTAATCATGTTTGGAACTTGGTTGATCCACCTGATGGTGTTAAAACCATTGAGTGCAAATGGATTTTCAAGAAAAAGATAGACATAGATGGAAATGTTCACATCTATAAAGCGCGATTGGTGGCCAAAGGTTTCAAACAAATTCAAGGTGTTGATTATGATGAAACTTTTTCGCCCGTCGCAATGATAAAGTCTATTCGGATCATTCTAGCGATTGCTGCATATTTCGACTATGAAATATGGCAAATGGATGTCAAAACAGCTTTCCTTAATGGAAATCTGAGTGAGGATGTGTACATGACACAGCCCACGGGTTTTGTCGATCCGCAATCAGCTGGAAAGATATGCAAGCTGCAAAGATCCATTTATGGATTAAAGCAGGCATCTCGGAGTTGGAACATTCGTTTTGATGAAGTAATCAAAGGGTTTGGTTTCATCAAGAACGAAGAAGAGCCTTGTGTTTACAAAAAGGCTAGTGGGAGCGCACTCGTGTTTCTGGTCTTATATGTGGATGACATATTACTGATCGGAAATGACATTCCTATGCTCGAATCTGTTAAGTCTTCATTGAAAAATAGTTTCTCTATGAAAGACTTAGGAGAGGCGGCATATATTCTGGGCATCAAGATCTATAGGGATAGATCAAGAAGGCTAATTGGATTAAGCCAAGATACGTACATTGACAAGGTGTTGAAAAGGTTCAACATGCAGGATTCCAAGAAAGGCTTCCTACCTATGTCACATGGTATACATCTTAGCAAGAGTCAGTGTCCTAGTACACCTGATGAGCGGGATAAAATGAATGCGATTCCATATGCTTCGGCTATGGGATCCATTATGTATGCCATGCTTTGTACACGTCCAGATGTCTCGTATGCTTTAAGTGCTACAAGTAGATACCAGTCAGATCCAGGTGAAAGTCACTGGATTGCCGTAAAGAACATCTTGAAGTACTTGAGAAGAACTAAAGATGTGTTCCTCGTCTATGGGGGTGAGGAAGAGCTCGTTGTAAATGGTTACACCGATGCTAGCTTCCAAACTGACAAAGATGATTTTAGATCGCAATCTGGATTTGTGTTCTGCCTGAATGGCGGTGCGGTGAGCTGGAAGAGTTCCAAGCAGGAGACGGTTGCTGATTCTACAACAGAGGCCGAGTACATAGCAGCTTCTGAAGCTGCTAAAGAGGCTGTTTGGATCAAGAAATTTGTTTCTGAGCTTGGTGTGGTGGCTAGTGCCTCCAGCCCAATGGACCTCTACTGTGACAATAGTGGGGCCATTGCGCAAGCCAAGGAGCCTAGATCGCACCAGAAGTCCAAGCACATTCTACGGCGATTTCATCTCATCCGCGAGATTGTGGAGAGAGGCGATGTGAAGATATGCAAAGTACAAACGGATTTGAACATTGCAGATCCGTTGACAAAGCCGCTTCCCCAGCCAAAGCATGAGGCTCACACTAGGGCAATGGGTATTAGATACCTACATGGTTGACTCTAGTGCAAGTGGGAGACTGTTGGTGATATGCCCTAGAGGCAACATGGAGATGTTGAATATATCACATACTATGTTTATGATACATTGCTTTGTTCCTTGAAATAGACATTATCATTATTGATCAATGAGTATGTGACTTATTCATGAGACTCTTAATGCCAAAATGTTGCTATTTCTAAATGATCCCTGATCATATATCATATGAGGAACATATATGATTCAAAGATCAGCATATGTATTGATTGATGATCATGTCTCATGGATCATGGTATGGAGATACCAAATCAATAATATGGACATGTGTTAGTGAACATATGTTGGATAGACCCGCCATGAGACACTGCAGAGATTCCATGTGTCATTAGTTGGTCTCAAGTAGTGTTTATGTAGAATCGTTAGACTTGAGATCATCATGGTTCCCAACATGCGTAGTAGCCTATTTTGGGACTACTAACCACTACTCCGTAACTGGGTAGTCATAAAAGTAGTCTTCGGGTTTGCTATGAAACATGTAGTGGGATGTGAATGATCAAGATAGAATTTGCCCCTCCTTATGGGAGAGATATCTCTGGGCCCCTCGATGTAATGGATTATGAAAGTGCATGGCCATGCCAATGTGATTGAGGAGTCAATCACAAGTTTATAATCCATCACGGAATCGAGAGAGTGATTGAGCCATTAAGAGGATGACACAGGTCTCGCCTTGAGCTTAATCTATATCGTGAGGCAAAAGGATTCGTACATGAGAACATTACAGGTTCAGCCGATATGATCTTTACGTATACTTTGGGGTTAATATGTCTTGCTAGAGGCCGCTATTAACAGGGTGACCGGAAAGGTGTTTCCGGGTCGCGACCAAGTATACGTGAACCTACAGGGTCGCACACTTAACGGGTTGGAACACTAATTCGAATGTGATTCGGATGTGGGCTCAATTCGGATAGAGATCCGGATAGACTCCTATTGGGCCTCGGTCCACGAGGCCCAAGTGAGGAGGTCTATATATTTGGAGGCGGGGGGGGCTGAGGGATGCACGCATATGTTCCTCCCGAACAAAACCCTAGCCGCCACCTCCCGAGCCAAACCCTAGCCGCTCGCGAGTGCTGGTACACTCGCGATCGGAGTTCCAGCCCCGGACGTGTGGATACCGGTGGAGGCGCTGCTCGTTGCGGCGTTGATCGGCATCAACAAACTACAGATTGGATCTGCTCGTGGTGTGGTTGATCGCGTGGAGGAGACGATCTGTTCGGGACGATCGGCTACTTCCACTACTACCTCGACGCGCGTGGTTGGATCGGCTTCTCCAACTCTTCTTCCGCTGCGCTGCGCGTCTAGTGGTAACGATCTATAATCCCTTCTTAGCATGATGTCCTGGTGTGCGCGGTAGAAATTTTTATTTTCTGCTATCGTAGCCTACGCGCGTTCCTTCAACGAGATCTACTCTCAGGACGGCAAAAGTCACGACCAAAGGGAGCATGAGGACGAAAACCAGAAAACTCAAAAAAAAAACCAAGTCCTCGATGCTGCCCAAACCCATCAACAGAAGCAAGCCTAGACCTCGTGTTGGTCTTAGGTGCACTCAAGGTCTGGGCTGACCCTGAATACGCCTAAGATCACGAACACGGTCTCTACGCGCGATCTTGGCGCGCCTGAAGCATCGATCGATCAAATGCCCATCCTTCTGATAGAAGGTGCAGTGGTACTTCAACTTTTGAGAGGTAGAAGTAACACGGTGTGGCTTCACCTTCTGAGAGGCCGAAGCTGCAGGGGGAATCACCTTGCTGTCAGAAATCCCTTGGACAAAGCTCGCTGACTTAAATTGGACTTTCTCGGTCCTGGGCTCAGTCTCGATCATACCTGGTGCTATGGGTCTGAGCACGGCAGGTGGATGCTTCCTCATGTCCTCATAGAAATTGTATTCTAGAACCTGATTAAATCTGCAAATCTTGTATTGGTCTAGAATAAGATTAAGCTTCTTCTTGCCTCCTACAAATCACTCGAGAGTGTTCATAAGATACTGATACTCCCGAAAGAGAAAGGTGCAAGAAGAGCAGGGGGAAGAAGAGATAGTAGAAGGTAAGGGAGCAGAAGAAGAACCAACAGTAGAGGAAAGAATGGCTTGTGCACGCACAGCCGACTCTGAGGGGACAGTCCTACTACTAGCCAGTTGGTTCACGTCGCTAAGCGTCTCCACCTTACCCTTGGGTTCCTTCCCCACCTCAGCACAAACATTACAAGCAGAAGGTGACTTCTCTAGAAGGTCCTTAGTTAGCTTCACACATTTTTCATCCAAAGCAATCAAATCAGATTTTAGTTTGTTACAATTAATGCATGGTGAGCTAACAGGGTCCTTAGAAGCACATTGAGCCAATCTATTGTTATCATCAACTAATTCTTGAAACTGCTTGGAGACAGAATCAAGTTCAGCAGTAAGCTTGGGACAATTCACACATGAAGCAATGGGCTAAAGAAGAAAAGCTTGTAATTCAGCAATTTTATGATCTGCCCATTTTAGGTTCATCTTCAGATTATTGCAATTTTCACAAGTCTCGGGCAGATCGAGAAGCATAGTATATAGACCTCTAAAAGCATTGTCCTTATCCTCACATGAGGTGCAAGCAATAGTCTCAACAGAAGTAGATGAAACAGGAACTGCCCTACTCATCTCAAGCTCAGCAAGAAGACTAATGTTCTCCATCTTAATCATGTCAAGCTCGGAGGACACACTATCATGCAAGGTCCTTAGCTTCTCCATATCATCCAGCAAAGCAGAACATACATCACAATCGTCACGGGAGGGAGCAGATCTAAGTGAAGTAAGCTCCCGTGACAAACTCTCTACTTCCTTCTCCAACTCGGTACACCTATCTCTAGATCTAGCATGAAATCTTCCTAGCTTAAGAAAAGCATCATTAAGCTGGTCATAGGTGGGGGATACCTCGTCGGAGTTGGAGTACAGCTCGTTGTCGCTCAGTTCGCCCTCAAGGGCCATAAAGCACATGCCGGAGAAGTCGTCGCCGCCCTTGAGTTCTTGCTCGTCCGTTCCATCGTCGTCGCTCCACCCCTCCACCTCGCTGAGGTCGATGTCGTCAAAGGCGGTGAGGACGCGGTGGAAGAGCTTCTTGGCTTTGCTAAGGTCGCGGAACTTCTTCTTGCCTTGGGTGTGAGCAGGAGGCTTCTTGTTGTGGTTCTTGTCGATGTAGTCATTCTTGCTCACACCGCCGTAGTCGCCTTTGCCCTTCCCCAGCTTGGGGCAGTTTGCTCGAATGTGGTTGGGGCCACCACACTCGAAGCAGATCACGGGTCCTCCTCTCATTCCGTCCCTCCTTCTCTTGTAAACATGGGAAAATCTCCGAGCTAGGAGGGCTAACTACTCATCCGCAAGCTGCTCTAACTGATCATCAGTTATGTCACAGAGAGCAGCAAGGGAGAATCCACACAGCGAATCAGAAGAAAGACCAGAAGCCGAACTGAGATCGGTGACTAGGGCCATCGAATGTGACTTCGACTTGCAAGAGACAATGTCAATCTCGTGAGTCTTGAGGCACGAGTACAGCGCATCAAGAGTCAAAGTCGAGAGGTCTGTGGTGTCCTTGATGGTAGTCACCTTCATCTCCCAAACACGAAGGTCGAGTGCAGCGAGCATCTGTCGAGCGTTATCCGAGTCGGGGTATGTGAGACCGACCGCTCGGAGGTTGCTCAGAATCTTGTGAAAATGTGCAAAACACTCATCGATGGACTCACCAGCGAGCATTTCAAACTTGTTGTAATCTCACTTGAACTGGTCCTGTCGCACCGTCTTTATTTGGGTGGTGCCCTCATGGTAAGCATCGAGGGTCTCCCTAATATCGAAGGCGGACGAAAGATGAGATATGCGGTCAAACTCGCTACGACTCAGGCCCTGGATTATTGTAACAGCCCAGCTGTTTATTTCAAAAATTTTAGTAAAAAAAAATTATTTTAATTTAAAATAAAATAAAGTGTTCTTTGGTTGCCTAAATTTTGAAGATTTTTATTTGCATTGATTTTCTGGAGTTTATTCGGATTTATCTGGATTTTATTTCAAAGTCTAAAGCAAGAAAATGAGTTTAAAATATTTTATTAAAGCCAAAAAGAGTTTATTTTGTTTTTCCTAGCCTTCCAAAATTTTACAAATAAAATTTGAGAATTTTCTGGATTTTAAAAGTCAATTTTAAAGGTTAAAAAGTATTTTATAAAATTTTTAAATGAAAATCTGAAATTAAAAATATTTTTCCTTAGTCTAAAATGCTTCCAGGAATATTCTATATTTTTTCTGGAATTTTTAGACATTAAATATTATTTTTCAAAGTATTTGCAAAGTTTCTAGTATTTTCAGAAATTTTATTCCGAAAATAAAAATCAAATTCATCCAAGCCCGCCACGTGTCGCTCTCAGATTGAATCACTCTCTCTCCACGATTTAATCCTAGCCACACATGATCACTTACCCCTTCATAAAATCCAAGAGCCATGAAGCATCCACTTGCCACGTGTCAACAATCCGACGGCCCGTACCCCTTCACTTCCTCTCCCTCTCCATGACACATGGACCCCATATGTCATATCCTTCTTCAACCTCACCTTCTTCCTCCTCTAGTCTTCTCTCTCTTCCACCATTGATGCCGAATAAAAACTTCAATTCCCGGCCGTTACTACCACTTTAATCGTCGTTTAAGGGTGGAAACGGAAGCCCTCATCACTCCCCACTCACGCCCGGCCACCTCCTCCCTTTAATCCCCCTCTAAATCCGCGGCCGTTTCTTCTCTCACCATCTATAAAATCCCTCCCCATGCCCGGCTCCATCTCCCATTCGGCCTCTCCCACCCCGCCGCCCTTCCCCTCCCATTCGGCCGCCACCTCGCTGCCCTTTGCAGCCGCCCCGGCCGCCTCCCGCCCCGCCTCCCGCCGCCGCCCAAACCCCACGGCCGGCCGCCTCCTCCTTGCGCCGCCGCCGGCCGCCCCGAGTCCCGCCGCCGCCACCGGTGAGTGCGCCGCCGCCCCACCTCTCCCCGCCGCCGCTCGCCGCCCCGCCTCCGGCCGCCGGCAAGGCCGCCGGCCGTGCGCCTCCCGTGCCGCCCGTGCGCGCCGCCCGCGTGGCCGGCCTCGCCCGCGTGGTCGCCCGCGTGGCCTCCACGTCACGCCCGCATGGCGCCATGTGGCCGGCGTGCCACGTCGGCGAACCCCGTGGTCCGCGGACTTGGTCCACGGTAGACCGGGCCCACCGGTCATTCAAATCATTTTCCCGCTCGGAAAATTCGAAATTTGCTGATGTCATAAATAGCATTTTTCAGTATAAAAATAATTCCCGAAACCAGCCTTTTCCTTTTTCCCTCCTGTTAATCTTCCGAAAGCCATAACTTCTTCATCGTAACTCCGATTCAACCCGTTCAAATTTCTTTTTGAATTTTTGGATTTTATTTCGATTTTGTTTGAATTTATTTGTTTGGTTCTTCGCGCGTAGATTTCGACGAATTCGGAGAGAACGACGTCGACGATTCGCACCAAGTCTTCGAGCAAGGCAAGTTACACCTTTGATCATGTTGAACCTAATATTTTAAATTAATTATATTGTTTTTAAATTATTATTGCATGCGTAATTTTATCCAAGTTAGTTTAAATTCAGTTTTGAACTCTAGTTACACCCAAATTCTTTGGACAGCCAAATTTAATATTGCTTACCGATATACCTTGTCAACCCTAGATAAAACCTAGTTAGTACAATAGCACTAACTAGAAATTTTGCAGAAATGCTTAGCCATGCTTATAAAACTTATGGTTTGGGATGATCTTTCACATAAAATGATAACCTTTTTACATGAAATGATAAACTTTTCAACTGAATTCTCGACTTTGGTGAGTCAAGAATGTTTATGCAATTAATTTCAAACAAAATATAAAACTGGTTTAGACTTAGGCAATTGGTCAGAGTGGTGGGTGCAGGCATGCCCTGTTGGTTGGAGTCGCAGTGGTTGATTGTCGTGCACAAGGGGTTTGTGGTTAGGCCTAAGTCAAGTTAAGGACCGGTCTGTGAGCTACTATTGCAAAGCCCTATCGTACTACCACAAGTCTGGTATGGGACAGACCTGGCCGAATAATTTGTGAAGTTCCAACTTGATCTCGCTATAGGCTGAATGTGAGCGCGGCGTAGGCCGTGAGAAGTCTCACATGGCACAAGAGGGGGCTCCAACATGTGGATTCATGTTGTGGTGAAACCTTAGTGGCGGCGTGATTATGTTGACAACGGATCATTGTAAAGGCCTTGTCATGATCTCCTCGCCGCACACCTAAGGAAGTGTGTAACTCGCGTGGCAAACCGGGATGATCATGTCTTGTGGGTAAAGCTGTACAACCTCTGCAGAGTGTATAACCTATCCTGGATAGCCGTGCCCACGGTCATGGGCAAGCTGAGTAAAGTTTTTCATGGATTAGACTTTGGTTTTCAAAATGGTTTGCGAAAACCTTGTGGATGGATGGAATCCACGAGAGATGAAAACCTTGCGGATGGATGGAATCCGTGAGAGATTGAAATCTGGTGAATGGATGGAATTCATCAGAGTTGCGCAGTGAAAGCGTGTGGATGGATGGAATCCATACGTGAGCTTTTGGAAAAGATGGTCCGGGTGGGATGCCCGTGGATAGGTTGGTGTTTGGTTGGAGCCTGCACTAACGATATTATTTTGTTAAAATCTTGTTTCTATTTATGTATCAAATTCAGCTTTTGCACTTACTTATGATATTTACTTCAATGTCGCCTTTTATGCAAATAAACCATATTATGCCTTCCTTTGATATTCCATATGCATGCATCTATTCTGTTAAACCTCCTGGTGTAACTTGTGGAGTACTTTTTGTACTCATGTTGCTATATCTAACTCTTTCCAGAGGAAGCTTTCAACGACTTCGGTGAGGATTGCGACTAGGCCACGTCTTACAGTCATTCGCCTTGTGGGAAGGCAGGATGGGCTGCCGCTTTATGTATTTCTTCCGCTGTCTTCTTTTGCTATTATTGTAAACTTTGGCCATCAGGCTCATATTAGCTAAATAAAGTTTGTCATTACGCATGATAATTGTCTTTGTGATACTGTGTGCACTAGCTTTTCCTGGGATAGTGCGATTAACACAGAGGGTTCTGGAGTTGCTGCTCTGGGTCCCGACAATTATGATGTTCCTTGCCTTAGCGTTTGCCTCAACATCAGCCATATTCCCGACGTTGATGTTCTCATCGGCAGGAACAACAAACCGGACCTTGACCTTACGCCAGATGGCATACCCCTAAGCCTAGATGTATGTCTCCATTCGGCTCTTCCAGAAGGGGTAATCGATGCCATCAAAGACGGGAGGCTTGGTCGAGTACTTGTCTGTCGCCATGGCTCTAGACACCGGTTAATATCTATGAAGAAGAGCTAACCAGCTCTGATACTAATTGTTGGATCGAAGTTGGCAACAGAGGGGGGTGAATGTCGATTTAAAAACTTGCCCCAAAAAATGCCCCGAAAGAAACTCCTCTTCAATAGCTATGGAAGCTATGAAGCTAAGTTCAAACGATCTCTGGAACCCTAAACTTACAGAGAGGAAAGCAAGGGAAAAGAGATCAACACCCAAGGGTTTAACAAAAAATTAGCACAAAACTTAAAGGACCGGACTGACTTGAATGCTCCAGGCGGTCAGACCGCACTTGCCAGGCCGGTCTGACCGGTCACTTGCCGCCGGTCAGACCGCCGGCCATAGGCCGGTCTGACCGCCCCATCAGAACTGGTCTGATCGGGTGTCGGGTTCAGACAACAGACAGGGGTGAAATTCAGGCAGCAGAAAATGCAGACTTTTGGAACTTCAACCAGCAGAGCAATTCTAGGTTTCTCCTTGATCCTTTTGGTCCAGAACAACAAGGAAATGACCACAATAGCCCAAGGAAACTAGGAGACCAAAGAAGTCCAACTCAAAACCACAAATTTCAGATTTTGACAAAAATTTGAAACTTTGCAAGAACAGGACCAAAACTCAAATTACTTCCCAACCTGATAAGAACATGTACCCTATGGATACAACCATATTTGCTATACTTGTTGTTCCAATTACTAGAGCTTCTACGCATCACTTAAATTATGAGGTGAGCTCGTTTCAAAGAGATTTTACATTATTTGATAAAGAACTTATGATATTACATAATGAGAGTTTGTTGTGTTCGTTATCATGTACCAAGATTTATGATCAAGATCATGCAATACATGAAGCTACACCTATGTTAAAACCGAGGATGCTTTTCTATCAAGAAGGGGAGGATGATGTGACCACGCCACCAACACGTACGACCGTAGCGTCATTATCAAGATTGAATTAAAGGTGAATTCGTTTCTTCAACTTCAACACATTTTAAATGAGAATATGATGCTACCTAATGATGAAAATATTTATATTTGTAGCACCACATCACTTTGGAACCAATTGAAGCAAGGGTTCAAGTTGGACAGGTTTTGGAATCTAATTCGGCATCCAGATCAATTCGGATTCAGCTTGAGAAGCCAACTTCAAATGGCCATAACTTTTGATTCAGAAGGCTTCTTGGGGCCCGTGAGTACTCGTTGGAAAGCTCTTGAAGTCTACTTTCAGATGGATCTAGTATCACCTCCAAACTGCACCCGAGCAGATCAGAAACTGCAAAACAATTCATGTCACCTTTTAAGTCCGAGTCAAAGTGGGCCGAGGGCCTTGTAACTTGGGCTATTTGGGCTGGTACTGTTCACATGAACAGTATCATGGCTGCATGAACAGTAACTAGGAATAGTACCACATCTCTTTTAATTAGATAAGTGTGGCTTCCCCTCCCCTATTTAAGGAGGCCGCACCCTTTTAGTTTTCCTCGGGTTTTTCTTAAGAGATTATTCTGCTTAACAGTTTCACCGCATGTTCGGTTGAGGAACCCCAACTTGTGAACTTAAACATTATTCACAATTTCAGATTGCATCTTAAACTCTCTTGCTTGTGTTCTCGATTCGCTTGCAGGAGATAGCCTTCTTGGCGAGGTCAACCATGTTCGGCACGGTTGATAACCAACAGAGTAGTGGTGTAGTGATTGCGAGGGGTTCGATCTGTTTTGGTCGGAGCCTTTGGATCATCAACGTCGAGATCTCCACAATCGACTTATCAGTACCTCTCAGAAGATCGGGCCGTCGTCACATCAGTTGGTATCAGAGCAACGGTTGCCCGTGAGATAATTCTTGTATCCCTAGTTAGTAGATTGATTTTTATTTCCTATAGTCCAGGAAAAACAATTGCCCCACAAAAAGAGTTAATTTTGCTGTCCAAACCCCGTTGTGCCTTTCAATCTGTTAGTTTTGGTTTGCTAAATTGCATTTGTGTCCATATTAGCATTGTCTAGTTGCTGGTCATATCGTTGTTCCATTAAAAATCCAAACAAAAGAAAAATTCCCCACCCCAAACCCTAATTTCCAAATTCGGCTGATTTTTCCTTTCTCTGCAGCCGCCACCAAAAACGTCATAACTTTTGATTCCGAGATTATCTTTGAGTGAGACCACCTCCATTAGATTCACAAATTCATTACCCATCTATCTGTAAAATTTCACATCATTCCAGCAAGGCAGTTAAGATATATGTGCGGTGCAAGTTGACCCAATTATCTGTTTAGAATCTGCAACAGTCAGCAGTTGTGATTTTTGTGCGAATTTCTGTGTCGGGTTTAGGAAGTTGGCCCCAAAAGAAAATCTGTAGAAAAAGCCGTCAGAAAATAGAGGAAAAATAATCAGTAAAAAAAGGCATCTGACAAAAAGTTACGGCCAAAATACCGACGTACTGTCCAGTGGACAGAAATCTTCAGTTTTCAGTTTTGGGTCAATCCTTGTGTTCTTCAATTCCAGATTGCATTGGATTGAATTATCTTGTATTTACCACTCCTACACATTGCCATACACTTGTTTTTAGCCTTCTTCCATTCTTGGTTGATCAGCAACATAGGCTAAGTGCTAGATACGAACTATAATTCAATTCTATGCAATTCTAAAATTAACTGATTGTTCTCCATTGCTACCATATTGTGCCTTCCAAGCTACACCTACTCTTGATCAAAACAGGTTCCCTCTTGCAATCGTACCCACGCTCGACATGGTATCATGAACCAGCCATTGGTTGTACCACCTGCTGCATTGGTAAGAACACTTGTAAGAGTGTGGTAAGACGTTTGAAAATGTGTGATTCCACCTTCCACCACCTAGTAGTTGATAGGGATAATACCTTTGTTTTATCTTTTGTTTTCTACTAACCATGATAGGTGAGTCGTCTGATGATTAAAAGTGTGCTTTAAAGGCAGAGCTCATGACGCTCTTGGATGAACAACGCACTACCATTATTGAGGACTTCGACAGGAAGTTTCAAGCTACGACAGATACATTGCAGCGCGCCATCAATGAGCGTATTGCACACCTTGAAAGAATGGTGAATCGGCCGCCAAACAATGGACGCGAGTATGATCACTATGCAGGCCAAGATCTCGAGGAGGGAGATGATAATGAGAGACAAAACTGTGACGTCGGAGCTGCATTTGCTACCCAAGATGCACGACACCGCCTACATCAAAACCGTCACGGTGTGGGAGGTACTAATTTTCAGCACCACAATGCTCGTGCTAATGATGACCCATTTGCTAAAGTCAAATTTACCATACCATCTTTTGCGGGCACTTATGATACTGAAACTTATCTAGATTGGGAGGTGACAGTTGAACAAAAATTTAATGCCCATCTAGTTCCTGAAGTGCATAGAGTCAGACAAGCTACTAGTGAATTTAAAGATCGTTCTATCATTTGGTGGACTCATGTAGTTAATTCTCGTTTAGCACCTGATACATGGGATAAATTGAAGGTAGCTATGCGTGCTAGGTTTGTTCCTCCTGCTTTTAAACATGAAATGCATAAGAAATTGCAGTGCTTAGACCAAGGTAATAAATCTGTCGAGAAATATTATCAAGAACTGCAAATAGGCATGTTGTGTTGTAATGTTGTAGAAGATGAGGAGGATAAGATGGATCGTTTTTATGGGGGATTAAGGCGTGAAATTCAGGACATAATTGATTACAAAGAGTATAATGATATCAATAGAATATTCCAGCTTGCTTGTTTGGCAGAAAAGGAATTGCAGGGTAGGCAACAAAGGACAAGGAGCAACTTTAAAAGTATGTCTACATCAAAATCGACGCCTAGGCAAGCCAAGACAGCCCCACCCCCTGTTTGTCGAGCTGCTGCCCCCTCTGTGAGTAGGGTGCGTTCAGCAGCACCTCCACCACCATCACGCGCATCCGAGACGAGCAAATCTACTAGTGTGCAAGCACCAGCAAAGAGCTCTTAATCGGTTGCTTCCATGGGCCGTACGACGGGCATTGTGTGCCACCGTTGTAAAGGGATGGGCCACGTCATGAGAGATTGTCCAAGTCAGCGAGCGTACATTGCAACAGAAGATGGTGGTTATGTAAGTGCTAGTGATGTTGAGGATGAATATGCTCTTATAGCTAACCTTGCAGGCAATGGTGATGATCATGAGAACAAACCTGTGTTTGTGCCCTTTTCTATGACTAACAACTTGCAGGTAGTTGAGAACCATGTCGAAGAGGAGCATGAGCTGATTGAATCACTGATCCCATTGGTTGAGAATGAAGATAAGGAGATGGATGCACTTACATTATCTGAGGAGAGCCAAAAAGGTAAAGAACATGGTGCTATCATCGCTTACGGTATTGATTTGGTGCTACAACAAGACATAGAGCAATCTTGTGAGTATATACCTACTGTAGTGCAATCTTCTGATGTTCCTTGTGTTGACTTAAATGAACCATGTGCTGATCTAAATTCTTGTAATTTTGCACATGTCGAATTAATAACACATAAAGAAGTTTTGACTAGAATTTCTCCTGCTAATTCATTGTGTTACATCATGTTGGATCTACCTATGAAATTGTCACATGCTATGGAGAAAGTTTCTAAACTTGCATGTTCGAAATTCTTATTTAGTACCTACATCCCTGTCGAGACCCGAATATGCAAATCCGGACTCTCTGTGTATACTGCACCAGTCCAGGATCACGCTAGTGCACACAGTCAAACATAGAGGTAAACATCACCACAATCTCGATATTAAATAAGGGAAACTCAAATTATTAATCAATATCCAAAAGTGAGACCTTATGGTCAAGCTTACAATCTCAATAGCCTTAGGGGCTAAACAAAATTTAGCAGCGGAAAATCCAAAATAAAGCGTAGCGGCCAATCGACATGCCCACGGGCAATCGAGTGGGGAGCGAAGCCTAGAACGCGTAGTCGTCGAAGCACTCTCCTCCTGGAACCTCCTGCTGGTAGTACTCCTCTTCCTCAACTGAGCAACATAGGCGTAAAGCCGTGAGTACATTGGTACTCAGCAAGCCGTTTGTAACAAATGATGCAATATAATATGCAAGGCTTACCAATGGAAGGCTGAAAGGGTTAATTTGCAAAAAATAGCATTTGAAATTACCATAAATAGATTGAAGGCGAAAGGTAAATAAAACAATAATGAATAATCAAAGGAATTGAAGTAAACTACTTATGGACCTCCCATCCACAAGTTAAACCAACAGTGAATTAACCATCCACTGACCAACCACAATTTTCCAAGAGTAACTATACCTCGTGTAAAATCACCGAGCATTGTCCATGACCGAGGACGCGGCTATTCAAATAGTTTTACACTCTGCAGAGGTTGCACAACTGTACCCACACGATGTGATAATCCTCACGTTAAAGATAACCACAACAAGGCTTTTACAATGATCCATCTCAACCCGATCCCACTCGCTAAGGTTTCGCCGTCGAGTAGGGTAAATCCCCCTAGTCGATAATTGCCCCCTCTTGCGCCACAACAACATCAGTAGTGTAACCAAAGTTGAGACTTCACAAATTATTATGCCAGGTCTATCCCATACTAGACATGTGGTTTGCACGGTAAAGCTCAGATAAATGGCGCACAAAGTTAAGTCCTTAAGTAATACCCAGGCGAAACATCCACATCCGAATGTGCAACCTGCACCCCCTTTACTGCACGATCATTCGCCCGAGTGAAAACCAATTTTGTATAACCACGCCAACGACACACCAATGCCATGGCACAAATTTTATATTGGTGGCACCAACCACGATTCGATATCTCATTAAGTCAAATTAATTAATCACATGTGATGATGAACCCAAACGATACTAAAAGCATGGCTAAGCATACTAATCGTACCATCCCAAATGTGATCGTAACATAGCATCACTACTAAGTTTCCCAACCTATGGTGACAATGGCATCATGGCATTCAAATTTAACAAGGAGGGAATTACTCAATTGAGGTGATAACTACCAATTACAAGGTTTGTATAAAAGTAGCGATGCAATGTAATTTAAAACAAAATATTTAAATAATAGATTGCAAACTGGGTTCAACATGATCAAAGGACACGACTTGCCTTGGCCTTGCTCAGTTGACGGCTCTTGATCTCCAAATCCGACGGCGGCTCCCTCGAACGCGTGATCTAACAAGAGAGAAAACAAGACGAAGAGACAAAATAAATTCAAATAAAATTCAAATAAACTCCAAAAAATTCTCAAACCTGAACCAAAAGATAGAGCTCAATTTTAGATGAATTTAGGAAAAAGAATCGGGTCAATCGGAGCTAAGACGAGGGAGAACGGGGCTCTGGAAAAATAAATCTATAGAAAACCGGGAAATTGGAAAAGTGCACTGTGCTGTGGACCGGGCGCACGGGAGATTGGGTCTACGGTGGGCTCGGCTCACGAAACAGTGCGGCTGGCGCGGCGGCTAGGGCTGACACGGCGGCTCACGTGGCGACACGTGTGCACGGTTGGCTGACGGGTCGTGACACGCAAGCCCTAGGGCTGACGTGGCAAGGCTGACTGGGCGCTGACGTAGCCAGATCGGCTCACGGGTCTACGGGACCGGACCTGACCTGTGGGTCCCATGCGGCAGAGGCTCGGCGCACGGTGGATCGGGTCTACGGGAAGACGAAGCGACGGGGTGGCGCGGGTGCGGCCCAACTGGCGGGCGCGTAGCGCGAGGCGGGGGCGCGGCCGAGGTGCGGGCGGCGGGGCTCACCGGCGACGAAGACGACGGCGACGGCGGCGGCAGAGGCGGCGGACGAGCGGCGCGGGCGACCGGGGCGAGGCGGCGCGGCCGAGGCGGCGAGGCGCGGGCGGCGGTTCTGGCTGGCGAGGCTCGGGACGGCGGCGGTCTGGGTCGGTGGACGGCGACGAGACGGCGGCGGCGCTCACCGGTGACGACGACGATGGCAACGACGGCGACGTCGGGCGGCGAACGACGGCGACGTCGGGCGGCGAACGACGGCGACGGCGGACGGCGACCGGGGACGGCGCACTGCCCGGGCGGCGGCGCTCGGCGGCTAGCGACGGAGGAGGCGGCGAGGGCGGCGACGACGCACGGCGGCGAAGGCGGCGGCTAGGGCGGCGAACCTCGGGGTCTGCGCCATTAAATACCCTGGGTGGCGGCGGCGGCAGCGCGGGCCGAGTGGGCTCGGCCCACTAGGGTTAGGGCAAGTGGCCGCTGACAGGTGGGCCCCACCTGTCGGTGGCACGGACGAGGCGACGGCCGGGATGGCGCGCGGGCGACGGCGAACGCTCTGGATGGCGGACGCGTGTCGGCCATCGGGCGGCTCAAGGCGGGCGCGGGGAGCGGGCGGATACGCGCCGCGTGGCGCGGGCGGGGCAGGCCGGGCGCGGCTGGACCAGGCCGGTTCGGGTTTTTGAGTTTTTCTTTTTCCCGAAATTCAAATAAATACTTTTGAGCTCTAGAAAATACCAAATAAATCCGGAAAAATCACCAAAAATTCCAGAAAAATCCTTGAGACTCAGGGAACTCAAATAAAATGATCTTGGCAAATGTTAATGTTTAATTTAATCATATTAAATCTAAATAAATTCTGAAAATTCCTTTTAAGCTTTAATTAATTCCAGAAAATTCCAGCAAATTAATTTTTTGAAAATTGGCTTTATAAACTCCAGAAAATCAGGATGTTACAACCCCTAGATATAAGTTTAATTTGATTGGAGATTATGGTGTGGAAAATAAATTTCTTGTATATCGAATATGCATAACTTGCGATCACGTGGATGAATTGAAACTTGCTGTTTGGGACAACAATTCTTGTATGGTGAATCATGTTCAATGTGAGAGGGAAGTAAAATTTAGTATTCATCCAATGTCTATGTGTTCATCGCTTTTTGCACTATCTAGTATGGACAATCTGAATAAAGATGATGAATTATGGCAGAACATACAAGCCTCTTCACCCTTGTTAGATGAATTTGCTATGGTTCGATTGAGATATGATTATATGGATGAACTTTGCTTGATTCCAAAAGTTGTAGTTTTGCCCATATGTGCCACCACTACATGTTTACAACGTCAAAGATTTGAATTGCATAAATGCTTCACTTACATTTGCAAAACAAGTTGCAATAATTACTGTGTGAGAAATTTTGAATTGCTCATTAACATATATGATTACTCTTGGGTTAATAATACAATGAGCTTTTATGATCGCTGCTGTTTTATAACATTAATTGTGCAACAATGAAGAACTGTTAAAACGGATGACATATACATATACCATGCATACACCTTGGCTTCTTTGTTACCATATTTTCAGCTTATCAAAAGCCGAGGACGGCTTTATTTGCAAGAAGGGGAGGATGATAAGAACATGTACCCTATAGATACAACCATATTTGCTATACTTGTTGTTCCAATTACTAGAGCTTCTACGCATCACTTAAATTATGAGGTGAGCTCGTTTCAAAGAGATTTTACATTATTTGATAAAGAACTTATGATATTACATAATGAGAGTTTGTTGCGTTCGTTATCATGTACCAAGATTTATGATCAAGATCATGCAATACGTGGCGCTACACCTATGTTAAAACTGAGGATGGTTTTCTGTCAAGAAGGGGAGGATGATGTGACCACGCCACCAACACGTACGACCGTAGCGGCCAATATCGAGATTGAATTAAAGGTGAATTCGTTTCTTCGACTTCAACACATTTTAAATGAGAATATGATGCTACCTAATGATGAAAATATTTATATTTGTAGCACCACATCACTTTGGAACCAATTGAAGCAAGGGTTCAAGTTGGACAAGTTTTGGAATCCAATTCGGCCTCCAGATCAATTCGGATTCAGCTTGACAGGCCAACTTCAAACGGCCATAACTTTTGATTCAGAAGGCTTCTCGGGGCCCGTGAGTACTCGTTGGAAAGCTCTTGGAGTCTACTTTCAGATGGATCTAGTATCACCTCGAAACTCCACCTGAGAAGATCAAAAACTGCAAAACAATTCATGTCACCTTTTCAGTCCGAGTCAAAGTGGGCCGAGGGCCTTGTAACTTGGGCTATTTGGGCCGGGACTGTTCACATGAACAGTATCACGTCCACATGAACAGTAACTAGGAATAGTACCATATCCCTTTTCATTAGATTAGTGTGGCTTCCCCTCCCCTATTTAAGGAGGCCACACCCCTTTAGTTTTCCTCGGGTTTTTCTTAAGAGATTATTCTGCTTAGCAGTTTCACCACATGTTCGGTTGAGGAACCCCAACTCGTGAACTTAAACATTTTTCGCAATTTCAGATTGCATCTTAAACTCTCTTACTTGTGTTCTCGATTCGCTTGCAGGAGATAGCCTTCTTGGCGAGGTCAACCGTGTTCGGCACGGTTGATAACCAACGGAGCAGTGGTGTAGTGATTGCGAGGGGTTCGATCTGTTTTGGTCGGAGCCTTTGGATCATCAACGTTGAGATCTCCACAATCGACTTATCAGTACCTCTCGGAAGATCGGGCCGTCGTCACATCACAACCTTTGATCCTTTGGCCATGAAACTTTGAGGATAGCTAATAGATATCCTCTGGACTCTAGGTACCAAGTTTCATGCCATCTCAAAGAGGGAAACAAGATTTGCACCAAAACCCTAGGAGAAGAAATGAAGAACAGAGGAGCCTAAGAAACCAAATCTGAGATTAAACGTGGTTTGCTCTTGGGAAAATCGATCAAATGATCTTGAGGCATCATCCCAACATAGAGCAACCCATTTTGGGCCTTCCCAGCAAAAAACACCTCAAATCTCAAAAAGTCAAGAATTCACCTAAAGAGAAAAACGAAGAACAAAGAAGCACACGCGAGAAATAAAACTTTAGAAGCTTCATTCCAATCAAACAGGGATTACAAGGAGTCCCGATACACACGGACATTTAAAGGAAGGATTACATGAGGTCTCAATCCATCCTCTCCCTCTCCCAAAGTCAAGAACACACACACTACATGTTTCTTGGAGAGGAGCACTCACGAACACAACAAAGGAACACAACAGAACATGCTGTCTCATCCACCCACTCTCAACAACTAAAGCCCTAAAGCCAAAACAACCCTCTAAAGCTCATTTTGACTAAAGCAAACCCAAGAAACCCTTGGAGTGCATGCAGCCCCAAGGAGACACCCTCTCCTATTTATAGCCTTTGGCTAACGGGTCTCCAACCCGTTACGCCCGCTAAACCCAAACGGAACCGGCCTCCACCCGTGCAGCTTTGCGTTTTTACGGAAACGCTCCTCCTACACCGTCCGGGAAGCTTCCACGTTCCTTGTCATCCAAGCCTCGCAACCACCTCGAGTCTCCGCCGTCTTCGACACATCCGACCGTTCTGACCTCGACACCGCCTGTGCCTAGTCCGGTCACCTCGTGTCTTGCCACGACTCCGCCTCGACGTTCTACATTCATCACAGACAAGAAACACATCACATAGGACCGCTCGATACATAAAAGCGTAATAGCATCAACAAATCATACTTACGCATGATAGAGCCCAAACCTGTCGAATCAAGAGAATATGCATCCTAATCACTTTGACTAGGTTTGACCAAGTCCGACCGAAGCCGATTGCACTACGCAACGACATGGTCTAAACCACTCAAACCAAACTCGACTTTCCTAAACCGATGTCAATTACTCATCACACACATGGGATGACCTCCACATGGTCTCTCCACCGCATAGCTTCACAACATCCACCTTTGACCTCTATGTAATCCAATGTGAGCCTGACCACCTCGTGACATCATCGACTGCCTGGACCTCATATTTCCCTGTAGCATAGACTACCAACTCACATCATCGATTATCGACTAGGTACTATAGCACAGACTATCAACTCCCATCATCGAGTACCGACCAGGTACTGTAGCAACGATCACCGAGTACCTACCTAGTATTGAAGCAACAACCATAAAGTACCTACCTGGTACTAAAGCAATGACCACCAAGTTCCTACCTGGTATTGAAGTAACGACTAACGAGTAAGACCAGTCTGACTACCATAAGGGTTCAACTGCCATTAAGGAAGCATGTTAGAACCAATTCAAGAAGGAATACAAGAAGTTTGAGATGAGACTTGGAGAATATTTGGATGAGTATTTCTGTTGCTTTCACAAGATTCTTAGCAACTTACATGTTGATGGTGTAACATTTTCTGAATCTGAAAATGCACGATAATTGCTTGGAGCCTTGGTCATGGCTGTTTGGGAAATGAAAGTCCATCCATCAATGACCCCATTATCATGAGTGAGCTAATCTTGGATAAATTTTATTCGAGGCACAAGACTCATGAAATTGACTTATTCTCTCATAAGAGTAAGTCATAGTCGATTGTCAGACCATGTGGTGGTTGTGCATTTAGTAATGATGAATAATTGACATTTAGGTTTCATTGAAATTTATGTTTGTGAAAATTCTGGTCGATGTGCTTTTGTTGCTAAAGTATTTAGAATAGTAGGTCTGGTCGCTAGGCGTCGACCACAGCAATCGACCATGGTAGGTTGACCACGGTAGATGTCCTTGGTAGGTTGGCAACAGTAGATGACCATGGCAGGTCGACCACGGCAGTCAACTGTGGCAGATGACCAAGGTAGGACAGCCACGGCGGGTCGACCATGGCAGGCTTCAATCACTACAGAACGACTATCGAAGAACGACCATGACAGAACAACCACGGCATGTCAACCATGGCATTTCGACCATGGTAGAATGACCACGGCTGGTAATTAGTAGTCTTCAACCTCGAATTGTGAACTGGTAGAGTACTGGTCTTATGGCCACTTAGTACAAATGAGGCTATAAAACCTCACAGAATTACAAACTCAATGGAAGCAAAAGGAAATAAACTCTGAAGGATGATCCATCAATTTACCACAGGCAATTGACCAGGGAAGCGCAACCTAGAACTCCGGAAAGCCTTCATTGAAGCCACACATGAAGTAGTCATAGTCTCCTTGTGCCTTCGTACTCCTCTGAGATGATTTTAAGTGTAGCATGTAAGTACATAGAGTACTCCAGAAGTCTTGAGAAATGCAATTATATATAGGACTTAATGAAGGAAGAACAATACAGTTCTTTTATATAAAGTAAGATTTTATTTCAATTACCATTATATATTTATAAAGCATCAATTTTACAAATTAATTACAATAAATGAAACTAGATTAAATTTTATAGTGAAGGTTCCAACCACCTACACTAGCTGACAGGCTATAATCACCAGGGTTCAGGATTACAGGTTCCATCCACCTGTACTGGCTCTATTCGCCAGAACACATACCCGGGAGTTTCCACTGCTCCCGAGCTCCCAAAAGATTTTATTTTGAAACCAAAACCAAAGTTCTACCATGTGAAAGCACACAATGCCTGTCCTTGACTGTGGGCATGTTTATTTGAATAGTTTTACACTATACAGAGGTTGCATAGCTTTACCCACAAGAGATAATCAAGTTATATTATCCACCTGACACACTTCCAAAGGTTGAATGGAATGGAAAATGTTGGAAATACAAAATAGAGGAATATTCCCTAGCATCCTTCTAGGCTGGTTTTTTTGTATTTGCTAGTGTGTATGATAGTGGGGCCCACTGTCATTGGCTCAGCGAAGAACCAAGAAGAAGAAATAGAGGAGCTATCTGGAGGGAAGAATATAGCACACATGGTGGCTCATATGATGACTGGCACCGATAGGGGAAGGCTCAGGTGGTAGGGCAAAGGCTAAAAATGGGTCGCAGGGTCCTCGGGCAACACATGGGAAGCAGTAGTGGCACAGGACAGAGCGACGGGCGGTGCCCGTTGACTATGCAGTGGCGATGGCATTCTGGCAATGTTCATCAACAAGTGGTGCAAGCATGAGCACGCCATGGAAGGTTGGATGTGTGCTAAGGTGGTGTGCGGTCGAGGAATAATCGAGGGAGGCCAGCAACAGTATGGGGCAGTCGACCAGTCATGGCACATGGTGGTAGTGCTCCTCGGTAAGGCATTGGACAAACCGAGGTACGGAACATGTAGAGGACATGATGGTGATAGTGTAGCAGCAAGGGATTGGATTTTGGCTCACCGGAGGTGATGAATCGATGATGGAACATGATGTAGGCTAGTCTCTAAAAAAACTCAATTCCCATCAAATGGGTGCATGAAAATAAAATTAAATTTGCATGAGGATGCAAAATACTTAGGAACATGATGTGGACATAAAAGGAATTTGAAGAAATTCACTGGAGTGCTCGGAAGGCGAGTCGGGGTGATGAACAAACTTAGGAACGACGGGCTCTCAGTGACGCCGGTGCTCTAGAGTTTGAGGAAGTTTGACAAAAGTTTGAAGCGGTGCAAGGTAGTCATGGGAACCTTATTGAAGGCCTGGGAGAAGGGAAAACCAATGAGAATTCAATGGCATTATGAATGACGGTTTATGGTGTTCAATTCGGAAACAGATGCACTAAAGGGAAACAAGCAAAAAATGGCATGGAAACGACCGAGGATGGATAGCTTGCATGATTTGGGGTGGTTTCCATTTTGGCACGAAGGGGAGGAGACTCAGCTTGGGTGGCTGCTCCTGGCACCACGGTTTGGTTCGGCTAAGCCAAGAAGATGAACAGGAAATAAGGGAGGAGAGAGAAAGAAAGTAGGAAAAAGAAGAAGAAATGGGCCTAGTTTGGGAAAGAAAATGGGCTTGGCCCGAGGAAAACATTTTCAGATTTTTGGACATGGGTTTGGAATTTGAATTTGAATTTAGGAATTGAATTTAAATATGAAATTTCATATTGGAATTTACCTTCCAAGATTACACATAAAATCCAAGTAAAATCTAGATAATTGAAATAATTAATTTGAAATTAAATTGTTAAAGAAAGCAAATTTTTGGGATGTTACAACAATGACTTCTTGTTGTACCGCAATGATAGATACCATCGTCGAGATCGCAATGATGACGATCAACCCGAGGAGGTGAAATTTGGTAAACATAAGTTTTCCATGCCCATGTTTGCAGGTGGTACTAATATTGAGGAGTATCTTTCTTGGAAGCTCAAGGTGGACAAGGTATTTCGCATGCACAACTACATTGAAGACAAGAAGCTAGCAATGGCATCGCTTGAATTCGATGACTATTCATTGATTTGGTTGAAACAAGTTCAGAACCAAAGGAGAGATCATGGCGAACTTCCCATTGCATCGTGGGCTCAGACGAAGCAAGAAATGAGGTCACGTTTTATTCTTAAATACTATAAACATGATTTCTTTGATAAATTGTAGAACTTGAAACAAGGCTGATGCACAGTGGAGGAGTATTATAAGCAGATGGAGACGACCATGATACGTGTTAATGTATATGAATAAGAAGGGAAAACAATGGCACGGTTCTTGGATGGTTCACACAACCCCATCAAGTGCATCACCGAATTTCAGCCCTACAACAACGTAGTAGAGTTGGTGTGTCAAGCCATCAAAGTAGAGAGGCAAGTGTAGCAAGATGCTAGAGTGTCCAAAGCATCATGTTTCACACACTGTTCAGCATCTACAGGAGGTAAAAATACATCTTGGTTCAATTCCAATAGAGCTAACCAATCTAATGGAAGTTTTACTCCCAGTACACATGCTAGACCAAGCGGAAAGGAAGCATTTACTCCAATTGCAAAAAAGGTCTAGCAGCTAGTGCCACTTCTTTTGTGGGTTTTACAGTGAAGAGTAGTGCCACCCAATATTTTAATGTTTGGGACATGGTCACATGGCCAAGGAGTACCTAAATAATCGTGCTATGCTTATTACCGAGGAAGGGGAATATGATTCCACAAGTGACATAGAGGCTGGCCGAAATCAAGATTTGGAGAAATATGATGATGATGAAGATGAAGATGATGGACATGCTGTCTATTGTGATTTTGAGACCGGTCCATCTCTCATTTTCATAATAAAAGTGTTGAATGTTCAGCCAAAGGAGGATAATGATTAGTGTTGCACTTTGTTTCAATCCAAGGTGCGGTTGGTGATCATCGATGGTGGGAGTTGCATAACTTGGCCAAAAAGGAGTTGTGTGACAATCTTGGTTTGACATGTCAACAACATCTCCATCTATACCATGCAAAATGGTTGACTGATTATGGGGAGGTGAAGGTGCAATCATTGGTGAAGGTTACTTTTCATATTAGTGAGTACATTGACACCATTAAATGTGATGTGGTGCCCATGACAGTATGTCACTTGCTATGGGGACAACCATGACAATTTGATAAAAGGGTTCAGCATAATGGTCGCACCAGTAGATATTTGTTTAAGTGGAAGAATGAGGATATTATTCTCCGCCCTATGTCTCCTGCTCAAATTGTAACTGATACTATGCAAAAGAATAAGGTGATCCTTGAAAGTGTAAAACATGGAGAAAAAGAATGTGAGTGAGAGCCACAAGCCAAAAATGAGTGGAAAAAAGAAAGAATGAGAGAAAAGAGTTAGTGATGATAGCATCCAAATCTGAAATGAGAGAAAATGTAGATTTAGTGCACTTTGTGTTTTTGTACAAAGATTCATTGCTTTCCACTAAACATCTCTTCCTAGTGTTGTTTCACATGTATTTGCAGGCTTTCCAAAATGTATTTTCAGAGGAGATACCCATTGGCCTTCCTCCTATTAGAGGCATTGAACATCAAATTGACTTGATACAAGGAGCATCCCTCCCAAATCAGCCACCATACCATACTAACCCTAAGGAGACATAGGAAATTCAACAGCAAGTGCAAGAGCTTCTTGACAAAGGGTATGTACACAAAAGTCTTAGTCCTAATGTCATGTCTATTATTCTTGTCCTTAAGAAAGATGGTACATGGAGAATGTATATAGATTGCAAAGCTATCAAAAATATTATTGTTAGATATCATCATTCTATTCCTAGGTTAGATGGTATGCTTGATGAATTGAGTGGTTATATTATCTTTTCTAAGATTGATTTGTGTAGCAGTTATCATCAAATTAGAATGAAGCATGGTGATAAATGAAAAACAACCTTTAAAATTAAATTTGGTTTCTATGAACTAATGCTCCTAGTAGATTCATGTGCTTAATGAATCATGTTTTGAGAGTTTTCATAGGCAAATTCGTGGTCATCCATTTTGATAATATTTTGATATATGGCTGATCCTTGGATGAACATGTTGAACACATTAGACAAATACTAGAAGTGTTTACAACTAAAAAATTGTATGTAAATCTTATGAAGTGTATTTTTTGCAATAGTAAAGTGGTGTTCTTAGACTATGATGTTTCAGCACATGGAATAGAAGTAGACAAATTAAAAATTGAAGCTTAAAAAATTGGTCTACCCCTGTTAATGTTAGTCAAATTCACAGCTTCCATGGGCTTGCTAGTTTTTATTATTGTTTTGTTAAATATTTTAGTACCATTGTTGCCCAATTAAATGAATTAACTAAAAGGGAGTTGCTTTTAAATGGGGAGAATCACAAGAGAACATTTTTGCTGAATTGAAGAAATCTTTGACTAAAACACCATTGCCTGTTTTACCTGATTTTACTAAAAGTTTTTAAATTAAATGTGATACTAGTGAAATAGGTATTGAAGGTGTTTTGATGCAAGAAAGAAAACATATATCATACTTTAATGAGAAACTTAGTGATGCTTAATTGAACTATCATGTTTATAATAAAGAAATGTATGCTCTTGTGTTTATCTTGGAAACATGACAACACTATCTTTGGTCTAATAGTTTGTCATCATTCTGATCATGAAGTTTTAAAATACTTAAAAGGTCAAAATAAATTTGATTATAGACATGCCAAATGGGTTGAATTTATTGAAATGTTTCCATACATTGTCAAATACAAAAAGGGTAAAGAGAATGTGGTAGCTGATACATTATCTAGAAAGAATGTGTTTTTAACTCAATTGAAAGAAAAGGTTCCAACTTTAGAGAGTTTAAAAGAACTACATGCTTCTGATCATGAATTTTCAGAACCATATTTTAAATATAAAGATGAAAAAGGTTGGGATAAGCATCATATACATGATGGGTTTTATATCATCCTAACAAGCTATGTGTTACAGATTCGTCCATGCATTTGCTATTGTTGCAAGAATCTCATGCAAGGGATTGATGGGACATTTTGGAAGAGAGAAAACCTAAATGATGTTAGCTGACCACTTTTATTGATCAAGGATGAGACGTGACATCAAACAGTTTGTATAATGTTGTGTAACATGACACAAAGCTAAATTAGAACTTAATCCACATGGTGTGTACACCCCACTTCCAGTTTCTAGTGCACCTTGGGAAGACATTAACATAGATTTTGTGCTAGGATTGCCTAGGACTAAGAGAGGGAGGGATTTTGTCTTTGTTGTAGCAGATAGATTTTCTAAGATGGAACACTTTATTCCTTGTCATAAGAGCGATCATACCTCGTATATAGTTGATTTATTTTTAGGGATATTGTGAGATTGCATGGCATGCTAAGAATAATCATTTTAGATCATGATGTTAAGTTCATGAGGTACTCTTGAAAGGCTTTATGGGCCAAGCTTGGGACAAAGTTGTTGTTTTTAACAAGTTGTCACCCGTTGTTGATGGACAAACAGAGGTGGTCAACCATACACTCTATATGTTGTTGTGATCGATGATAAAAAAGAAGTTAAAAGAGTGGCAAGATTGTGTATCACATGTGGAGTTTGCATATAATAGGGTGGTACACTCTACTACTGAATTGTCCCCATTTGAGATGGTGTATAGCTTCAAACCAATCACTTGACTTGATTTGTTGCCATTTCCATTACAAGAGCGTGTTAATATGGAGGCATTAAAGCATTCTGATTTTGTAAAAAAGATTCAATGAAAAGAATAAAGTGATATTTCAAAAGAAGGGATACTATAATGTTGTTGATGAGGACATCCTCAGCTATATTGTTCCATATGTTATTTGCAATCCATCTACTTCAGAACAACATAAGCTTACTAAAAGGGCTAAAACTTTTGCCAAGAAGATTAACATTGAGGTGAACTCATTTCTATATATTCCTACCAATATTATTCATGAAAATGGAATACTACCTTATGTCACTACTTTGTGCATTCTCAGGTTTAAAAGATGTGAAGACTTTGGAACTGAGAGGGAGGTGAGGGAGGCTGGGACCAAAGCATTGGATGAGCTCAAGAAAGAGAAATAAAAAGCAAAGGATTTTGGCTTGTAAACTTCAAGGAAGAAAGGACCATGTGGCCACAGGCAAAGAAGGAGAAAGCCCACTCGGCCAAGCATACATCACAGCCCATGCGGCCACCAAGTAGAAGCCTATACCATGGGAGAGCAAAAGGGGAGAGGTCCAAGAACTTAAAGCCTAAGTTTTGGATAATATTTCCAAGCCTAATTCAAAATTTTCATAAGTCCAACTGAATTCAAACTCAGAATCAACTCAAAACTCAATTGGGATTCAGTTCGGGACAGCCCAACAGGCCCGTAATAAACAAAGTCATAACTTTCACAAACGGAGTCTGATTTAGGTCTTCTTAGGCTTATTTGAAAGTTTATTCCAAGGCCCGTCCAATGGATAAGGTTATAGCTTCAGAAACCTTCTAGTAGTGCCACAATATCCGAAACAATATGATGGTAGTAAAATCAGGGTTTCCTTTTTGTGTGAGTTTGAGTCCAAAACTTGTTGAGTTGAGTTGGGGTCAGTTTGTGTGCCTTGTGGCCGACCTTAGGGGTCATATATACTTTTGTATTCACCCCCCTTGTTGCCTTAGACCACGTTTAATCTAAAGATATCATATTGCTTCCAATGCTCTCGTTCTTTCCAAGGGGTGCCGAACACACTTGAGAGGGAATTGGGAGTCTAAATTAAAATCGTTCATTTTCATTGGAAATTGGGCACACAATAGATTTCACTTTGGTGGTCAGTTAAATTAGCATGTGTTCTTATGAATTAAAGAGTGCTAGCTCTTGTGTTGGCAATGGGGGATCACTACAATTTGAGAGGCTACACATTAGTATCTTGATCCTACGCCGAGAAGATTGGGTGACCCCGTATCAGCTACAAAGGTGAACAAATCTAGAAAGAAAATGTTGTTTGAATCTGGTGACTTGGTTTGTGTTCATCTTTGTAAAGGACACTTTCCAGAAAAGTGTAAAACCAGGTTGATGCCTCGTGGTGATGGTCTTTTGAAAGTGCTTACTAAGATTAATGATAATGCTTACATGTTTGAGCTTCTGGAGGATGATTATGGGTTAAGTACTTCTTTTAATGTTGCTAATTTGCCACCATTCTTTAGGCAAGACTAGGTTGAGGCCAACTTCTCTTCAAGAGAGGAGGATGATGAGGGAATCTGCTGCATCACATCATCATTAGGATTCAACACGGTATAAGTGGCAATTGTAGTTGACATTGGTTTGTTGTCTCACATGTCGACACATTGAGGAAGATTCTTTGTGTACTTGCTTTAATAAATGAATGTCTCTTCCTTCAGTTGCTTGACTTGAAGACCAGGAAAGAAATTCAGCTCACCCATTATACTCATTTTGAATTCCCTGTTCATAAAATCTAAAAATTTGGACACCAATGCACTAGAAGAATTCCCAAATATAATGTCATCCACATAAATCTGAACAAGTAAGAAATCACTGCTATGCCTAAGAGTGAACAAGATTTTATCTACCATTCCTATTCTGAATTTTTTAAGTAAAAACTCTTAAGCCTATCATATCGAGCTCTAAAGTCTTGCTTTAATCCATACAAGGCTTTAGAGAACTTACATACATGGTTTGGGTACTCGGGACTTTCAAAATCAGGGGTTGCTTGATATAGACCTCTTTTTCTATTAAAGCATTTAGAAAAGCCCTCTTGGCATTTATTTGGAAAAGCTTAAAGCCCTTAGACATCGTGAATGCTAGCAAAATACAATTGGCTTCTAGTCTAGCTACAGATGCAAAGGTCTCTTTAAAGTCTAAATCCTCTACTCGAGAAAAATCTTGAGCTACAATTCTAGCCTTGTTGGAAACTACCAACCCATCCTCACTTTGCTTATTCTTGAAAACTAATTTGTACCAATTACATTACAATTAGGATGAAGTTCAACTAAGGTCCAGACTTGGCTTCTTTCAAAATTCTCAAACTCGTCATGCATGGCATTTCCCCAAGAGGAATCAGATAAATCATATGTGACATCTCGGAGTTCAAAAGGTGTAATAAAAATAGAATATGCATAAGAATTTAGAGAGATAAATCTGGAATGAGCAACTCACTCATGAAGATTCCCAGTCATCTGCTCTAGAGGGTGCCACTTCTGAATGTGTTGAGGAGGTCCTGGTGAAGACATAGCCTCTATCTCATGGGTAGTGGAGGTATAAGCACAACCACTCGAAGTGCTAGTGAAGGTGGAAGGAGGCTGCTCTACTAAAGCTAGAATAGTGGAAGCAGGCTCTCCAACTAACTTACGAGTGACTAGAGAAAGGATTGGGTCCTCATCCTCTAAGTCAGGGTCATCGTCGATGAAGATGCTCTCTTGATCACCCTATACCTATGTACTGAACTATCGGGTCTAGTACGAGGACTAGCCTCATCAAAAGTGAATTCAAAAGTCTCAATGATTTTGTTAATATCCAAAGTAAATACACAAAGCCATGAGAATGAGCAGAATATTCAAGAAAGATGCTATCATATTGTTTAGATTCAAATTTATCCAAATTGCCATATTTAAGAATGAATCACTTGAAATGAAATATCTTGAAATAAGAGATGCTAGGCCTATGACCAAACCTTAACTCAAAACTAGTCTTGCCTATGGACAAACTCAAGAAAACCCTATTGGACACATAGCAAGCAGTAGAAATTGCCTCAGCACAAAACCTCCTAGGCGTGTTGTTCTCATCTAGCATAGTCCTAGCCATCTCTACAAGGGGGGTTCTATTTTTGCTCTCTATAACCTATTCTGCTGGAGGACTCTAGGTAATGAGAACTAGTGCTCTAAACCTCTCTTAGTGCAGAAAGCAATAAAGGATGAGTTCTTGAATTCTATACTATTGTCACTCCGAATGTCTCTCAAAGCTCCTAGAAGGTCAACTACTAATCTAAGGGCCAACTCTATAAAACAATCAAAGGCCTAATCCTTAGAAGCAAGAAAGCACACCTAAGAATATCTAGAGAAGTCATCTACAATGACAAGTTGATACCATGTTTCTCCTGTAGACTAGACTCTAGAAGGACCTACTATGTCTAAGTGCAAAACCTATCTCAGTCTATTAGTCATCCTTAAGGTAAGAGGATGAGAAGTAGAAGCATCTTACCATGTCTACAAGGTGTGCAAACTAGGTCCTTGCAACTCTTGAGCCTAGGCAATCCTCTAATAAGGTCCTTGCTACTGACTTTGGTCAAATGATCGAAGCCTATATGTCCAAGCATACAATACCACAATACTAAGTCGTGAGAATTATGAAGGACTACGGGTAGGCTACGCTAGCGCAAATTAATAAAAATTCTACCCGTAAACCAAGATCACTGCAGTTATAGATCACGGAATTACCACTAGACGCGTAGGTGCGGAATTGATGCAGCACGTCGGGGCAGAGTAGTCGTACTACGTCGATGCAGCACGTCGGGGCAGAGTAGTCGTACTACTTCCTCGTCCTCGTCGCGGCGTCCAACGTACAACTCCTCTCTTGCGGTTCGTCCAAACGCTACAGATGCAGCGCCGCCAAAAGGTATCCACACGTACGGGAGGAAGCGACGCACGCCGGATTACTAGATCCGCGCGAGCGCCCAGGGCGTGGGAGGGGTGGCGGCCAGGGTTTGAGGAGGTCACGAAATTCTCTCTCAACCCTATGCGCCCTTGCCCTCCTTTTATAGACGCCCTTATAATGGGCTTCAGCGAATAGAGGCCCATTAGGACTCAATACCCAGTCTAACCCGGATCCAATCCGAATTAGGCTTCAGCCCTTAAGTGTGTGACCCTATGGGTTCACGTATGTTTAGACATGACACGAGTTTACCTACTCGGTCAATAGTTGGTAGCGGCCTCTAGCAAGACGTGCCAACTCCTAAACATACACAAAGATCATATCGAACGAACCATCACAACTTTATGTACATGCCAATCCCTTTGCCTCACGATATTTGGTCGAGCTCCAAGCTGACCACTCTTTCTCGATCCTGTGATCCGGAATCCCTTACTAGGTTAACTCTTAACCTTAAGTAGCATGGCCATGCATTTCTGGATCCGATCACTCGAGGGGCCCAGAGATATCTCTCTCAGGTAGAGAGGGGAAAATCCCATCTCGACTGACCATGCCTCGTAGCATGCTTCATGACAAACCCGAAAACTACCTTTATAACTACCCAGTTACGGAGTAGCGTTTGATAGCCCCTAAGTAGGTCGATTCACATCTCAAGTACATGCGACAATCTCAGGTCTAAGGACAAGGCGTACACATTGTGTAGAGAGAGAACCATAAGTATAATTGTTATGTCTCATGTTGGGTCGGTCCAACCCCATGTTCTAAACATGTGTCCACATTATTGGTTTGACATCTCCATGTCTATGACCTGTGAAACATGGTCATCAACCGATACATGTGCTAATCCATTATTCACGTGTGTCCTCACATGAACTCCGACTAGGGACAACTTTAGAATAACCATATAAGTAAAGAGTTTCACAAACAAGTCATATACTTGTTAATCAACACAAAGGCAATATTCAAGGAACATTTATTAAATCATGGATACAACGAAATATCATCATCTCTATGATTGCCTCTAGGGCATATTTCCAACAAATTAGAAGCCATAAGACACCTAGGGCTAGAGTTGGAAGAGAAACTGAAATTAGCACTAAAGGTCTTCTCAAACCTTAAGATCCCAAAGAAAAACTCACCCAAGAAGTCTAGAACTCTATAATCTCCACTCTTGAATCTCATATCTAGACCGTCATCAAGAAGCTAGATGACAGATAGCAGATTATACCTCAGCTTACTTACCAAAGTGACGTCCTTGAGCAAGAAGCCCTTCACAGTCATGGTCCTGGTAGAAGCATTTACAAATATGATCAACTTGTTGTCGGATGCATAAATGAGGGAGGAGAACAATCGAGAATCTCTGGTCATGTATAAAGAACACTTGGAGTCATTAAGTCACATGTAGTCCTTCCTCACTTGACGAACCTATAGGACATAAGCAGAAAACATATGTGCCTCAGTACTAGGGTTAGTAATAAAAGACTTAGGAATCTAGTACTGAGCCATATGATGTTTAGGAATAGTAGTAGAAGCAAAAATAAAATAGTTAGCAAGACAATCATATGGATGCACCCAAACATCACCTAGACCTCTCCAAATCAACCTACCAAAAGGGCGATACCCCCCTGTCTAGACACTCACTATGGTCTACCCTCACGATATCCTAACCTAAAGTGCTACCTAGAACCACCAAAGGAGTCAAAGAAGTCATCTACAAATCTAGACCTATTCCTAGAAGGAAAAATAGGAGGCCAGCTCTAAAGACAATCATAGATGAAGAAAATTCTATAATAGACCTCTATATAAGCATCCTCTTTTTTTTCTCTCAACCTTGACTCTACGAAACCAAAGCTCAACAATGTGACCATCCTTCTTGTAGAAAGCACCTATCTTGCTAGAAGATATTTGGGCAAAACCAGACGATCTAAATACAATCTTGGGGAGCTTAGGGATTTTGACCTCAAACTTGCCACTTTTAACTACTTTCACAACGTCAGGTGGGTGATTCTTAGAATACTCTATAGAACTAAACTCTATGCCTTTCTTCTTTACACTCACCTTAGATTGGTCAAAGATCATGTTGAGATTCCTCTTCCTACTAGAAAATCACTCAAGGGTCTTTTTGAGGTAGTCATTCTCTTTGACTAGGTTCTCACACGTGGTACACTTATTGGTTTTGGTTGCCCTAGCATATCTTTCTTTATGGATGGCTACCTCTAGTTTCAAAGCCTAACAAGATACACAAGAGGAATTTCTAACCCTATCCAACTCTTTATACTTGACTCTAAAAGCATCATATATCTAATCTAAATTAGTTTCAATTTCAACACAAAATGCATAAGAAATAGAATCAATAACTTTCTTAGATGCAGTATGGATATGGAGTTTTTAATTTTATATTTCTCGTTGTTGGACCGAAATAGCGGCAGAGGGGGGGGGTGAATGACGCTCGACACTTTTGAAAAACTCAACCCCTGACAAGCACAAGTCAGACCATCCCTCGGGCAAAAAATCCAGAAACCTGATTTTTCTGAAGATAAGGCTTGAAGCTTCACAAAACCAAAGGAATTGAGACTTCCATTTGTTCTCTTGGTCCAGTATAACAAGGAAATGATTATACCAGCCCAAGGAACCTAAGAGACCACAAAAATCCAACTCAACATGAGGAATTTCAGATTTGCACAAGAAACTGAAAGTTACTGGCAGCAGCTACAAAAACTTGAATTCCCACTCAATCCTTGAATCTTTGGCCACGAAACTTTGAGGATAGCTACTTAATAGCCATAGGAATCTGCCTGCCAAGTTTCGTCATTTTTCGAGAAGGGAAATAAGAACAGCCCCAAATTGTAGAAAGGTGTGAAATCTGAAAATCTTCAGAGAGGAGCACTCAAAAACTCAAATTTCTCCATGGTTTCAAATCCTTTGCTAATGAGACTTTCCAGATATCTAATAGATAGCCTTAAGACTCTGGAAACCAAGTTTCAAGTCATCTTGCAAAGGGAATCAAGATTTAACTCAAAACCCTAGAAAAGACATAATTCTGAAATTTTGCACGAGCTGAACCAAAAAGGCCAAATTTCTCCTAAACCCTTGATCCTTTGCTAATGAAATTTTGCAGACATGGAAGCAATAACCAAAGGACCTATTAGCCCAAAAATCAAGTCATTTCCTCAAGGGAATCAAGATCTGGACCAAAACCCTAGAAGACAACATATGAACAGGGAAGGTTCAAAATGAGAAATCTGAGATTAAGCGAAGTATGCTCTTGGGAATTCGATCAAATGATCTTGAGGCCATATCCCAACCTAGAGCAACCCATTTTGGCACTTCCCAGCATCAAACAACAAGAAACTCAAAAACTCACAAATCACCAGAATAGAGCATCGAAGGAAAAATAAGAAACAAGGAATGCAAACTTCAGATTTCATTCATTAGATCAAAAGAAATACAGAGGAGTCCCCATACGCCTGGACATTAGAACAAGAAGATTGATCACAAGTCTCTCAATCCCTCATCTCCCTCTCCCTCTCAAGAATCACACACTACATGCTTGGAGAAGGGGAACACCACACTGGCAAAGCTACGAACAGACAACCAGAGAGCACAGAGGGAACACACTCTGCCTCCTCTAACCACTCTCACCCACTAAAGCCTAAAGCCAAAGCAAGCCATCAAAGCCTCTTTTGACTCTAGCAAACCCTAATTTTCTCTCCAAGTGTTCAAGTGGGCATGCAGCCCTCTCCACCTATTTATAGCCCACGGCTAACGGGTCTCCGCCCCGTTACGCCCGCTATCTCCAACGGAGCCCGCTCCCGCTTGTGCAGTCTTGCGAAATTCCCGATTCGCCCCTCTGCACCTTCCGGGAAGCTTCCGCGCTCCTTGTCTCGCACGCCTCGCAACCACCTCGAGTCCACGTCGTCTTCGACACATCCCGACCGTTCTGACCTCAGCGCCACCTGCGCCTAGTCCGGTCCACCGTGTCTCGCCACGACTCCGTCTCGACGTCCTGCAGTCACACAGACAAGAAACACGTCAAATAGCACCGCTCGATACATGAAAGCGTAAATACCATTATACTTACCACAGATGAAGTCCAAACCTGTCAAATCAAAGAATCAGCGTCCTAATCCCATATGACCAGGTTTGACCAAGTCCGACCGAGTCCGATTGCGCCATGCAACAACTCGACTCTGAACTACGCAAACCAAACTCGACTAAACATAACCAATGTCAATTACTCATCATACACATGTGGTCACCTCCACATGGTTCATCACTCGTCAAGTGTCTTGTTAAAAACATTAATCCCAATTGTGAGCCTATGACAATTTTCACAAGATTCAGTCCTAGAATAAAAAAGCATTTCAGTTATTTCTTTCATTTTAATTTTGTTATCCTCACAATGAGAACAAGTATGATTAAATTTGAGTAATTCCTTAGTAGCACTATTCAATTTTAATTCAAGCAAATCACAATTTGAGCATGATAAATGAATAGCATCTAAAGAAATTACACCGAAGCAATAACATTCAAGCAATCATGATCATCACTATACTTGAGAGATTCCAGTTCATTTAGAGTATCCTTAAGTTTACTAATAACAGAGGAATGAACAATTTTCATATTAGCCATTTGATCATGCAAGTACAAGAAAAATTCACAATTATCATCAGGATTCGTAGATTTGAGCCTTACAACTTCTAGGTTTAAGTTGTCAATCATAATATCCTAATTCTTAATTATTTTAGCTTGTTTCTATAGTTTTTGTTTAGTAGTAACAAGAGCACATTTTATCTCTTAGGAGGAGGGTATACCTCATTGGGATCATTGTAGGGCTCATTGGAGGTGGAGTCGACGTCATTATTGCTCTTGGCCATGAAGCACAGGCTTGTGAAGTCTTGAGTCTTCTTGCCACAGGAGTCATCCTCATCATTCTCCATTCCTACGTCCACATCGCTCATGTTGATGTTCTCAAGAGTGGCAACGACCCAGTTAACAAACTTGCGGTAATTGGACTTCTTAGACTTGGTGTCATGAGCTTGAGGATGCCTTCAAAAGTGCTTCTCATCCTTGCCCTTCAGCCTGGGGCACTTTGCCCAATTGTGGTTTAGCTCAGCACACTCAAAGCAAGTGACAGGACCACTCATCTCTTGTTCCTCATTTTTTTGTATGCTCTCATAAATTTAGTGGATAGGAGGGCTAAGTCATCCTCAGGAAGCCTCTCCAGCTGCTCATCACTCAAAGAGTGCAAAGAGAAAATCCGAATAACTTGAAGAACTACTCTAAGAAGGGTCCATCATAAGTGCCATCAACTCTGTCTTAGGGAGACGCAAGATGAAGTCAACTCAAGTGTCTTCAACCTTGGGTAGAGCTTATCAATGGTATGCTCACTTATGACAGTGTTGTCATTGATGGTAGTGATCTTCATTCTCCAAACATTTACATCAAGTGAACCCAACACCTAGTGTGCATTCTCAGAATCAGAAAATCTCAAACTAAGAGCACAAGATTATGAAGAATCTTCCTGAACTTTCTCCATAACTCATCCAAAGATTCACCAGGATTTACTCAATATTTGAGTATTCTTTCTTCAATTGGTTCTATCTCACTTCCTTGATCATGGTAGAGCCCTCATGGCAGTCAGCGAGGGTTTTTCAGATTTCATGAGTAGACCTTAAGTGAGCAACCCACTCAAACTCAGATTGACTAAGCTCTTGAATTAGAAAATTGTGAGCCATGTTGTTTTCCTCTACATCTGGTGAAGCCTAATCATCAGCCGGTACAACATAAAAATTCTTGACATTAATCCAAATTACATGCCCTTGGGCCTCGATGTAGGATTGCATACGAACATTCTAACAAGAGAAATTAACTCCATCAAAAATGGGTGGCTTGGTTGAATACTTGTCTGATACCATGGTTCCTAAGACCAGTTAAGATCTATGATAAGAGCTAACTGGGCTCTGATACCACTTGTAGGACAGGTATGGCTACAAAGGAAGGGTCAATAGTGCCTTCAAAATGTCGAGACCTGAATATGCAAATCTGGACTCTTTGTGTATACTGCATTAGTCCAAGATCACGCTAGTTCACACAGTGAAAACATAGATAGAATATCAACCATATTCATGATTAACTAAGGAAAAGACTCAGATATTATTAATTATCAGAGTTGTGACCTTGTGGACAAGTTTACACTTTAACAGCCTAAAGTGCTTTAGGCAAAGTTAGCAGCGAAAAATGAAAATAAGCATAGTAGCCATTTGACATTCCCACAGGCAATTGACTAGGAAGCAAGACCCTAATCCGAGAAGTCGTCGAAGTATCCTCCTTTAGGTACCTCTAGTTGATATGATTCTTTTTCTTCAACTGAATAAATATGGATATAGTCTTGAGTATATAGAGTACTCAGCAAAGCTTACCGACATGAGAGCTAAGTGGTTATTTTGCAGAAAGCAACAATTTGAAGTAAACATAGTAAATAGATTGAAAGCAAACTTAGAAAATGATTATTAAATAAATAATCAAAGGAATTGAACAAGCCACAAGTGAACTGACTATTCACCCAATAAACCACCCGTGAACTAACCATTCACATAATGAACCATCAGTGAACTAACCATTCGCTTCCCAAACTTAACCCGACTAGGTTTTATGAAATCTCTACCCCTTGTGTGAAATCAATGAGCATTGTACATAACCGAAGACATGGCTATTTGAATAGTTTTATACTCTGTAGAGGTTGCACAACTTTACCCACAAGCCATGATCACTCATATTGCCACACAATTAACACACTTCCTTTGGTGTGTAGCGGAGAGTTCATGACAAGTCCTTTACAATATTCAATCTCCACCCAGCTTTACCCATTAAGATTTTATGATTAAGTAGTCTAACCACCTACTCAAATAGATCCCTCTTACTCCCTATAGAAATGTCTAACCAACACCTATTGACATACTAATGGCGAAACTGAAATTGAAACCTTACAAATTAATTAGTCAGGTCCATCCTATACTAGACACGTGATTGTACAATAAGGTTCAGATCAATGGTGAACAAAGTTAAGTTCTTAGACTTTACCTGAGTGAGACATCCACATGACCACATCCCAGAAAGTGCTAACCATACCTTCTCTTTTTACTGCACAATCACTCGCCCAAGTGAAAATTAGTTTTGTATAATCAATACCAATGACACTACCCATGCCATGGTACTCAAATTTTATAACTGTAGCTAACCACCACAATTAAATATCTCATTAAATAAAAATTAATTAATTAACTATCATGTGATGATGAGCCCAATGTACTATAAGTATGGCTAAGCATATTAAATATACAACCCATGTGAAAACTAGTATTACATCACTAGATAAAAATCCATCATATGGTGACAACAGAATCATGGCTTTTAAATTATTAAGGTGAAATTAATCAAGTTGGATAATAACTACCAGATACAAAGGTTTATATTAAAATAGCAATGCAAGTTAATTTAAAATAAAACAATAAATAATAGATCTAAAAACTAAGTTCAACATGATCAAAGAACCTGACTTGCCTTAGTCTTGCTCAGTTACTAACTCTTGATATTCAGATATTGCTTCAGCTCCTTCGAAGACATTATCTAATGGGTGAGAAAGCAAATGAAATACAAATAAAATAAAATAAAATTGAAATGACTTCAAAAACTCTAAAACCAAAACCAAATGATAGAGTTCAATTTTAGATGAATTTAGAAAAAAAATCAAGTCAATCGGAGTTAGGACGGAGAAAAACAGGCGATTGGAAGATCAGTTGGAAAGCAAATTCCATAAAATTCTCAAACAAGAGAATATTCCCTAGCATCTTCTTTTGGGCTGATTTTTGGTTTGTTTGTGTGTATGACACATGGGACCAACATGTAAGTGGCACAAGGCAACGAAAGAAGAAGCTATAGAGAGCATCCATGGAGCTTACAGAGCATGGCTTGGCATGGCTTGCGCACACAAGGAAGAGCTAGGGGATGCTAACCAAGGGGCAAAACAAAACCCTACGGTCCTAAGGAAGAGATAGCTGAAGGTGCCACCGGTTGGTGGGACCCACAATAACGACGGTGGTGGTAACGATATGTGTAGGAGAGAGAAATAATACCCAGGCATGGAACGAGGAGAAGTAGGGTGAGCATCGCTAGAACATGACATGGTGAAGCTAGAAAAATTATCAGCTAAGCTGGAAACTCATTGGAGGTGACACAATCGATAGTTTGACACGTTTTAACATGAAAGGATTGGAAAGAAAACATCACCGGATGGATGGGAACGCAAGATACCCTAAGCGGCCATGGCTAGGTATTGGAAGTGAAAATTTGGGGAGGGTTTCCGGGGAAAGTGAGGAAAGCACCACGTAGAACCCGATGAGATGAATCTCACAGAGGTGATGGCATGGGCTAAAGCTTACTGGAGGAAGCGAATCGATGACAGGAAGCAATTTTAGCCTAGACTGGGAAAACTCGATTCTGGAAGATATACTACACCACAACTAAATTAATTTAACAAGGAGGTAGATGATACATGGGAACATGATGTTACATGAAAGAATCATGAAAAAATCTCACTAGGTAGCTCAGGACTCAACGAGCAATCTCAGGGATAGAGGGCTTCGGTGGCGACGGTGTTCTGGGGGTTAAGACGGGTAAAGGGGTCATATTTATAGGCTTGGAAGGGATAGAAACTAACTTAAATCTTGGAAATTCGGTTTGGAGTCTGTTTAGGAAAATACGAGATAAAAGGCAGATGGTTGAACCAATCACGAAGAGGCTAGAAGGGATGGATTCATTACATGATTTGGCAAAACGTTCCTTTTGGGATAACATTGAGATAAGGCTTGGTTTGAAAGTTGCTGACAAGGATATAATAATCCTCAAATTATTATTTATCTATAAATAATATTATTACGTCATTATCTCCTTAGGTATACCCCTTATTCACAAGGAAGAAACATAACCAAGTGGTCGTAAGTCTTTCTATGACCACTCCTTGGTTATAAGTCTTTTCACAATTGCTTCATAATCGTAAGTCTTTTCTATGAGTATGACACAGTCATAAGTCGTTCTACGACCACTCCCATGGTCATAGACTCTTCTACAACAACCCATTACACTACGAGTCTGTCTGACAAAGTAGTTAATGTATACAATTGTTTTCTGGGATAACTACGCATAACTTCTCCTTACTTCTGATAATAACTACCTAACGACGAAGAGGTATCATATCGCTGACAATAACTTCCACAACGGTTACTCATTCAGAATGTTAAGGCATCTTTTGGAATGGAGCAATTGTCACCTCTTCATGTGCTATATAAGGGTTGATGTTAGGAAAGCAAATGGGAGAACAGAGGAGAAACTAGCAATAGGCATCCAGTATTACACTTTCTCATCATTGCAATCAGCATACTCAGAAATAGTCGCACAAGAATAGGTTTATTATTCTCTCTGGAGAAGGCCCGAACTTTTATAAAATCCCTGTGTCTTTGTTTGTGTGATCAGTAGCCAGGATATTCCCTAAACCAATAAATCATATATAATATCAATACGAAAACACCGACAGTTGCCATGGAAGAGAGGAGAGAGAAGGAAAGATGAGGTCTCTGGTCTGTAGATCGATCAAAGGTTGAAGATGAAGTGCTTAGGACTAAGGAATAAAAGAGAGGAAGGTGGGGATAAGTTAACAAAATTGACAAGCTAACCTAGTGGATGTTTTGCTTGGGATGCCCATGTCAAGTTAGGCTCCTTCTGGAGCAAGTCTAGGAGGCCTTTGTTGGAACCCGGAGCAACGACTCCTTGATCCTCTGTGTAAATCGCACTAGTCCAGGATCAGCTAGTGCATACAGCGTAGAACAAAGATAAATATCAACCATAATGACATTTATTAACTGAATATGGGCATGAATGCCAAAGTTTACATCAACGGCGCATAAGCCAAAATTAATTAATAAGCAGCGGAAGAAAAACCGAAGCGGAAGAAGCCCACTGAGCCTGCCCACAGGCAAACGACAGTAAGACGCGGCCTATTCGTCCAGATCTTCACCGTAGTTGACATCTTCTTTCTCTGTGTGGAAAAAGCAACGTGAGTACAAACTTGTACTCCGCAAGTCACCCGGGAAAATGCAACATAATGATTAAGGCTTCAATGGAAGACTTATAGGGTTAGTTTGCATAAAACAGCATTTAAGAAATACAATAAGTAGATTGAAATTGCTGAATTTAATACAATACGTAAAGACAGTACTTGTAATTGAAAATATTACCGTCAGTGCAGGCTCCGACCAAACACCAACCTATCCACGGGCATCCCACCCGGACCATCTTTTCCAAAAGATCACGTATGGATTCCATCCATCCACACGCTTTCACTGCGCAACTTTGATGAATTCCATCCATTCACCAGATTTCAAACTCTCACGGATTCCATCCATCCGTAAGGTTTTCATCTCTCGTGGATTCCATCCATCCACAAGGTTTTTGAAAACGTTTTTGAAAAACAAAGTCTAATCCATGAAAAACTTTTACTCAGCATGCCCGTGACCGTGGGCACGGCTATCCAGGATAGGCTATACACTCTGCAGAGGTTGTACAGCTTTACCCACAAGACACGATCATCCCATATTGCCACCGGTTTACACACTTCCTTTGGTGTGCGGCGAGGAGTCGTGACAAGGCCTTTACAATGCAAAGCCTTCAACCTGGCCAAGCCAACTCTAAGGTTTCACCCCAGTAAGGAATCCACCAGACCGGGACCCCCTCTTGAGCCGAGTGAGACTTCTCATGGCCTACGCCACGCTCACTTTCATCCTACGAAATGGCTCAGGTTGGGACCCGCAAATTATTCAGCCAGGGCTGTCCCATACCAGCCTTGTGGTAGTACGTTAGGGCTTTGCAACGGTAGCTCACAGACCGGTCCTTAATCTGACTTAGGCCCAACCACATACCCCCGTGCACGACAATCAACCACTGCGGCTCCAACCAACAGGGCATGCCTGCACCCACCACTCTAACCAATTGCCTAAGTCTAAACCAGGTTTCATATTTTGTTTTCACAATAATTTCATAACACTCCTTGACTCACCAAAGTCAAGAGTACATATCATCTTATGTAAAAAGGGATCATCATTTTATGCGAAAAGGTAACCCAAAACAAATATTATATCTAAGCAGTCTAAGCATTTGATATAAATTCCTCTAGCCAACACTAATGTATTAACTAGAGTTTGAATCTAGGGTGACAAGGTGTTGAGGAATTCAAATTCAATGGAGGAATTAACAAGTAGGCATTAACTATATTTAAAACAGAATTGAATTACGTTGAATAAAAATATGCATGCAATATAATTTAAACCAACATAATTTTATTTTGAAAACTGGGATCAACATGATCAAGGAGGGTGACTTGCCTTGCTCTTCAACTTGGTTCAAACCTTCGTCGTCGAATTTTCCCGAATCGTCGAAGTCTACACGTGAAAATAACCCACTAAATTCAAATAAATTCAAATTAAATTCAAACTGACTTCAAATATTTGAATTGAGGCTAGAAATGGATAGAGGGGAATGTTTTATGAATTTAGAAATTTGAATGGGCTCAATCGGAGTTAAAACGAGGGCGAACGGGCCCCGGGAAGTTTGAATTCAGAGAAAATGGAAAAGAGGGAATTTCTGGAATTATTTTTCTAAAGGAAAATCTGGGATTATTGCGTCAGCAATGGAATTTAACTTTCGGGTGAATTATTTTTCAACAGGAAAACAGGGGGAGGGGCTGACATGTGGGCCTGGGGTCTATAGACCGAGCCCACGGAAGGGAAGGACGGCCGAGGTGGCACGGGCGTGCGGTGGCGCTGACTGGGCCGAGGGAGGCCGAGGTGGCGCTGGCGTGGCGCCATGTCAGCAGCCACGCCAGCACGGGGGCGCTGACGTGGGAGGCCGGTCGGAGGGCGCACGGGGGAGCGACGGCGGCGGCGCTCCGGCGAGCGGCAACCGGCGGCGAAGGGCGGAGAGGGGAGAGGAGGACGCGGGGGATTCGGGGGATGCGCGGGCTCACCAAGGGTGGCCGGTGGCGGCCGGCAGCGAGGAAGACGGTGGTGCGGCTCGGGTTCAACGGCGCGGCGGAGCTCCGGTGACGCTCGAGCCAGGCGGAGGGGCGGGGGAGCTGCGCACGGACGCGGGGAGGCCAAGGGAGGCGACGGTGGGGCGCGAGGGCGACGGAGGCGGCCGTAATTCCTCGCCGGAGGAGCTCCGGCGCTCGGAGGCTTGGGCGCACGGCGCGAGGGCGACGGAGGCGCTCAGGAGAGAGGGAGGAGTGGAGGGGGAGGTGGTGCGAGGAGAAACGGAGCCGGGTAGGGGCCTTTTATAGGGCGGAGGGAAGCGGGGCGGCACGGATTTCTCGCCGGTGATGGCGGCGGCGGAAAGGAAAAAGGGGGGAAAAGGAAAGGGCGGCGCGGAAGGAAAGTAGAGCGCGGAGATGGCGGGGGAAGAAAGGGGGTGGGCCGCGCGCGGGAGAGCGGGACGGCGGGCTAGGGCGGAGGAACGGTTGCGGGCGGCGGCGGCGCGAGGAGGAAGACGACGCGCGGGGAAGACGGAGGCCCTGACGGGCGGGCCCGGCCTGTCAGCGGGGCCGAGAGGGGGAACGGAGCCGACGGCTCCGATGGCGCCACGCCGAGGGGCACGGATCGGGCGGCCAAGCGGGGAGAGGGGGCGCGGACGGTCGATGGGCCGTGGCGGGGTGGCGTGGCGCGGATCCGAGCCAGCCAGGTGGCGGGTGCGGAAGAGGGGAGGGCGGGATTCGGCGGGCTACGTGGTCGGTAATCTAACCGTCCACGTGGCGGCCAGAGGGGAGGGGTTGGAATTTATTTTTTTTGGAAATTGATTTTGGAATTTCAGAAAAGCCCAGAAAATCCAGGAAACCAAATAAAAGCCAAATAACTCCACATAATTAATTTGACATAAAAATTTTATAGAAGATCAAAATATCATTGTATTTAATAATAATTTTAGGTTTTCTTAAAATGCTTTTCAAATCCAGCTTTTCAAAAGCAGAAATTCAGGGCAAATCCAAATTTAAACTTTAGGCAACAAAAACACTTATTTTAGATTAAATTTTAATTTTAGTTGATTTTTATTTATTTATTTATTTTATAAAAACCTGGGCTGTTACAATCTACCCCCTTAAAAGAATCTCGTCCCCGAGATTCGCACAGGCTAGCAGAGAAATAGGTTTGGATCTTACCCTGCATGGTTTGTGCCGAGATCTGGTTCAGACATCCTTTCACGAACTTATGGGGCCTTTTTCTTCCTGCTTGGAGGTGGTTGGCACTTGGTGCTCCCGGTGTTCCATTCTTCACTACCTGTTGCTTCTTGGGGCAGCTATTGGCGTAATGCCCGGTCTCATGGCAGTTGAAACAGGTGACTCCTGCTGCAGGGTTTGAGTCCTTTGGGAAGTCAATTGCCAAAGCTTTGTTGTCTTCGTTGTTGGGGAAAGTGTTGGTCTGGACTTGTTCTTCGGCTGAAGATGAAGACTGAAATCTGTTGGCATGTGGTGGAGTCCTTCTGATCTTGGGAAAACTTCTGGTGTTCATGTGCTGGGTGTTCATCCGTCTCTTCCGATTCTCCATTTCTTGGTGCTTGGACTCTTGGCGAATCGCCTTGCTGACCAGCTGATGGAAGTCAGTGTAGTCGTTGGAGAGAAGTTGAACCGACAGGTCATCATTGAGTCCTTCAAGAAACCTTTCCTGCTTAGCTTCGTCGGTAGCAACGTCTTCTGGCGCGTAACGTGCCAATTGGTTGAACTTCCGTAGATACTCATTCACGGTGCAGCTTCCTTGGCGCAGAGTTCGGAATTCCCTTTTCTTGAGAGTGATGGTGCCAGTTGGAATATGAGCTTTGCGGAAACTCCGCACAAACTCATCCCATGTTATGGCTTGTGCGTTGGCATGAGCAGCGGTGTAAGTGTCCCACCATTCTGATGCTGGTCCGTTCAACTGATGAGAAGCAAATAAGACTTTTTCCCGATCACTACATTGGATAATGTCCAGCTTCTTGCCTATGACTCTAAGCCAATCATCTGCATCCATGGGGTCAGCGCTGCTGGAGAAGGTCGGGGGACGTAACCTCATAAATTCAGCCAGGCTTGGTTGGGGAGCTTGTGCTGGCACTAGTGGAGCAGGTTGTGCAGGATTGTTGATGGTCTGCACTAGTAGTTGAATCAGCTGATTCTGATTGGCCATCATTTGAGCCCAATCTGGTCCATTAACAGGAGGTGGTGGAGGGATTTGTGCAGCCTGGTTGCCAGTAGGGTTGTTGTCGTGGACATTGTCGTTGTTGTTGCTTCTTGTGTTAACCATCTGCTGGGTGCTTTCAAGAATTAGGAGAGAGGAGACTCAAGGCAAAGGGGGAATAGGGGATATTTTGCACAACACAAAACAAAATTTCAGCTTTAATAAAACCTTTATTAAACAAACAACAAGTAATAGTTATGACTGCTGACAAAAAGAGAAAACTTGACAGCTCATAACAACGTTTTATTAGCTAGCCTAACAACAGATCCTAAACGGGTAAGGGTCGTCTCGGAGTCATCCTTCGCAGCTCTCGAGGTACGAAGCTTGATCTTTCAAGGCGAAGATTGAAGTGGCGACAAGGTTGAAGAATTCCAGCTGTTTCCTTCTATAGTTGTTTTGCAACAAGGGAAGATGAAGAAATAGGTTTTTCAAAAATGGCATAAAGACGAGAAAGAAGTGAGACAAGGATAAGCAAAGATTAAGGGGTAAGATAAGCAAGCTTTTGAAATTACTATTTAGTAAAATAAGCCTTAAGGTCAAACCATTCTATTCTACCTATGGTCACGTCTTAGTGTCGTCATGGCTCTGATACCACCATTGTCGGAACCCGGAGCAACGACTCCTGGATCCTCTATGTAAATCGCACTAGTCCAGGATCAGCTAGTGCACACAGCGTACAACAAAGATAAATATCAACCATAATGACATTTATTAACTGAATATGGGCATGAATGCCAAAGTTTACATCAACGGCGCATAAGCCAAAATTAATTAATAAGCAGCGGAAGAAAAACCGAAGCGGAAGAAGCCCGCTGAGCCTGCCCACAGGCAAACGACAGTAAGACGCGGCCTATTCGTCCAGATCTTCACCGTAGTTGACATCTTCTTTCTCTGTGTGGAAAAAGCAACGTGAGTACAAACTTGTACGCCGCAAGTCACCCGGGAAAATGCAACATAATGATTAAGGCTTCAATGGAAGGCTTATAGGGTTAGTTTGCATAAAACAACATTTAAGAAATACAATAAGTAGATTGAAATTGCTGAATTTAATACAATACGTAAAGACAGTACATGTAATTGAAAATATTACCGTCAGTGCAGGCTCCGACCAAACACCAACCTATCCACGGGCATCCCACCCGGACCATCTTTTCCAAAAGATCACGTATGGATTCCATCCAGCCACACGCTTTCACTGCGCAACTTTGATGAATTCCATCCATTCACCAGATTTCAAACTCTCACGGATTCCATCCATCCGTAAGGTTTTCATCTCTCATGGATTCCATCCATCCACAAGGTTTTTGAAAACGTTTTTGAAAAACAAAGTCTAATCCATGAAAAACTTTTACTCAGCATGCCCGTGACCGTGGGCACGGCTATCCAGGATAGGTTATACACTCTGCAGAGGTTGTACAGCTTTACCCACAAGACACGATCATCCCATATTGCCACCGGTTTACACACTTCCTTTGGTGTGCGGCGAGGAGTCGTGACAAGGCCTTTACAATGCAAAGCCTTCAACCTGGCCAAGCCAACTCTAAGGTTTCACCCCAGTAAGGAATCCACCAGACCGGGACCCCCTCTTGAGCCGAGTGGGACTTCTCATGGCCTACGCCACGCTCACTTTCATCCTACGAAATGGCTCAGGTTGGGACCCGCAAATTATTCAGCCAGGGCTGTCCCATACCAGCCTTGTGGTAGTACGTTAGGGCTTTGCAACGGTAGCTCACAGACCGGTCCTTAATCTGACTTAGGCCCAACCACATACCCCCGTGCACGACAATCAACCATTGCGGCTCCAACCAACAGGGCATGCCTGCACCCACCACTCTAACCAATTGCCTAAGTCTAAACCAGGTTTCATATTTTGTTTTCACAATAATTTCATAACACTCCTTGACTCACCAAAGTCAAGAGTACATATCATCTTATGTAAAAAGGGATCATCATTTTATGCGAAAAGGTAACCCAAAACAAATATTATATCTAAGCAGTCTAAGCATTTGATATAAATTCCTCTAGCCAACACTAATGTATTAACTAGAGTTTGAATCTAGGGTGACAAGGTGTTGAGGAATTCAAATTCAATGGAGGAATTAACAAGTAGGCATTAACTATATTTAAAACAGAATTGAATTACGTTGAATAAAAATATGCATGCAATATAATTTAAACCAACATAATTTTATTTTGAAAACTGGGATCAACATGATCAAGGAGGGTGACTTGCCTTGCTCTTCAACTTGGTTCAAACCTTCGTCGTCGAATTTTCCCGAATCGTCGAAGTCTACACGTGAAAATAACCCACTAAATTCAAATAAATTCAAATTAAATTCAAACTGACTTCAAATATTTGAATTGAGGCTAGAAATGGATAGAGGGGAATATTTTATGAATTTAGAAATTTGAATGGGCTCAATCGGAGTTAAAACGAGGGCGAACGGGCCCCGGGAAGTTTGAATTCAGAGAAAATGGAAAAGAGGGAATTTCTGGAATTATTTTTCTAAAGGAAAATCTGGGATTATTGCGTCAGCAATGGAATTTAACTTTCGGGTGAATTATTTTTCAACAGGAAAACAGGGGGAGGGGCTGACATGTGGGCCTGGGGTCTATAGACCGAGCCCACGGAAGGGAAGGACGGCCGAGGTGGCACGGGCGTGCGGTGGCGCTGACTGGGCCGAGGGAGGCCGAGGTGGCGCTGGCGTGGCGCCATGTCAGCAGCCACGCCAGCACGGGGGCGCTGACGTGGGAGGCCGGTCGGAGGGCGCACGGGGGAGCGACGGCGGCGGCGCTCCGGCGAGCGGCGACCGGCGGCGAAGGGCGGAGAGGGGAGAGGAGGACGCGGGGGATTCGGGGGATGCGCGGGCTCACCAAGGGTGGCCGGTGGCGGCCGGCAGCGAGGAAGACGGTGGTGCGGCTCGGGTTCAACGGCGCGGCGGAGCTCCGGTGACGCTCGAGCCAGGCGGAGGGGCGGGGGAGCTGCGCACGGACGCGGGGAGGCCAAGGGAGGCGACGGTGGGGCGCGAGGGCGACGGAGGCGGCCGCAATTCCTCGCCGGAGGAGCTCCGGCGCTCGGAGGCTTGGGCGCACGGCGCGAGGGCGACGGAGGCGCTCAGGAGAGAGGGAGGAGTGGAGGGGGAGGTGGTGCGAGGAGAAACGGAGCCGGGTAGGGGCCTTTTATAGGGCGGAGGGAAGCGGGGCGGCACGGATTTCTCGCCGGTGATGGCGGCGGCGGAAAGGAAAAAGGGGGGAAAAGGAAAGGGCGGCGCGGAAGGAAAGTAGAGCGCGGAGATGGCGGGGGAAGAAAGGGGGTGGGCCGCGCGCGGGAGAGCGGGACGGCGGGCTAGGGCGGAGGAACGGTTGCGGGCGGCGGCGGCGCGAGGAGGAAGACGACGCGCGGGGAAGACGGAGGCCCTGACGGGCGGGCCCGGCCTGTCAGCGGGGCCGAGAGGGGGAACGGAGCCGACGGCTCCGATGGCGCCACGCCGAGGGGCACGGATCGGGCGGCCAAGCGGGGAGAGGGGGCGCGGACGGTCGATGGGCCGTGGCGGGGTGGCGTGGCGCGGATCCGAGCCAGCCAGGTGGCGGGTGCGGAAGAGGGGAGGGCGGGATTCGGCGGGCTACGTGGTCGGTAATCTAACCGTCCACGTGGCGGCCAGAGGGGAGGGGTTGGAATTTATTTTTTTTGGAAATTGATTTTGGAATTTCAGAAAAGCCCAGAAAATCCAGGAAACCAAATAAAAGCCAAATAACTCCACATAATTAATTTGACATAAAAATTTTATAGAAGATCAAAATATCATTGTATTTAATAATAATTTTAGGTTTTCTTAAAATGCTTTTCAAATCCAGCTTTTCAAAAGCAGAAATTCAGGGCAAATCCAAATTTAAACTTTAGGCAACAAAAACACTTATTTTAGATTAAATTTTAATTTTAGTTGATTTTTATTTATTTATTTATTTTATAAAAACCTGGGCTGTTACAATCTACCCCCTTAAAAGAATCTCGTCCCCGAGATTCGCACAGGCTAGCAGAGAAATAGGTTTGGATCTTACCCTGCATGGTTTGTGCCGAGATCTGGTTCAGACATCCTTTCACGAACTTATGGGGCCTTTTTCTTCCTGCTTGGAGGTGGTTGGCACTTGGTGCTCCCGGTGTTCCATTCTTCACTACCTGTTGCTTCTTGGGGCAGCTATTGGCGTAATGCCCGGTCTCATGGCAGTTGAAACAGGTGACTCCTGCTGCAGGGTTTGAGTCCTTTGGGAAGTCAATTGCCAAAGCTTTGTTGTCTTCGTTGTTGGGGAAAGTGTTGGTCTGGACTTGTTCTTCGGCTGAAGATGAAGACTGAAATCTGTTGGCATGTGGTGGAGTCCTTCTGATCTTGGGAAAACTTCTGGTGTTCATGTGCTGGGTGTTCATCCGTCTCTTCCGATTCTCCATTTCTTGGTGCTTGGACTCTTGGCGAATCGCCTTGCTGACCAGCTGATGGAAGTCAGTGTAGTCGTTGGAGAGAAGTTGAACCGACAGGTCATCATTGAGTCCTTCAAGAAACCTTTCCTGCTTAGCTTCGTCGGTAGCAACGTCTTCTGGCGCGTAACGTGCCAATTGGTTGAACTTCCGTAGATACTCATTCACGGTGCAGCTTCCTTGGCGCAGAGTTCGGAATTCCCTTTTCTTGAGAGTGATGGTGCCAGTTGGAATATGAGCTTTGCGGAAACTCCGCACAAACTCATCCCATGTTATGGCTTGTGCGTTGGCATGAGCAGCGGTGTAAGTGTCCCACCATTCTGATGCTGGTCCGTTCAACTGATGAGAAGCAAATAAGACTTTTTCCCGATCACTACATTGGATAATGTCCAGCTTCTTGCCTATGACTCTAAGCCAATCATCTGCATCCATGGGGTCAGCGCTGCTGGAGAAGGTCGGGGGACGTAACCTCATAAATTCAGCCAGGCTTGGTTGGGGAGCTTGTGCTGGCACTAGTGGAGCAGGTTGTGCAGGATTGTTGATGGTCTGCACTAGTAGTTGAATCAGCTGATTCTGATTGGCCATCATTTGAGCCCAATCTGGTCCATTAACAGGAGGTGGTGGAGGGATTTGTGCAGCCTGGTTGCCAGTAGGGTTGTTGTCGTGGACATTGTCGTTGTTGTTGCTTCTTGTGTTAACCATCTGCTGGGTGCTTTCAAGAATTAGGAGAGAGGAGACTCAAGGCAAAGGGGGAATAGGGGATATTTTGCACAACACAAAACAAAATTTCAGCTTTAATAAAACCTTTATTAAACAAACAACAAGTAATAGTTATGACTGCTGACAAAAAGAGAAAACTTGACAGCTCATAACAACGTTTTATTAGCTAGCCTAACAACAGATCCTAAACGGGTAAGGGTCGTCTCGGAGTCATCCTTCGCAGCTCTCGAGGTATGAAGCTTGATCTTTCAAGGCGAAGATTGAAGTGGCGACAAGGTTGAAGAATTCCAGCTGTTTCCTTCTATAGTTGTTTTGCAACAAGGGAAGATGAAGAAATAGGTTTTTCAAAAATGGCATAAAGACGAGAAAGAAGTGAGACAAGGATAAGCAAAGATTAAGGGGTAAGATAAGCAAGCTTTTGAAATTACTATTTAGTAAAATAAGCCTTAAGGTCAAACCATTCTATTCTACCTATGGTCACGTCTTAGTGTCGTCATGGCTCTGATACCACCATTGTCGGAACCCAGAGCAACGACTCCTGGATCCTCTATGTAAATCGCACTAGTCCAGGATCAGCTAGTGCACACAGCGTACAACAAAGATAAATATCAACCATAATGACATTTATTAACTGAATATGGGCATGAATGCCAAAGTTTACATCAACGGCGCATAAGCCAAAATTAATTAATAAGCAGCGGAAGAAAAACCGAAGCGGAAGAAGCCCGCTGAGCCTGCCCACAGGCAAACGACAGTAAGACGCGGCCTATTCGTCCAGATCTTCACCGTAGTTGACATCTTCTTTCTCTGTGTGGAAAAAGCAACGTGAGTACAAACTTGTACGCCGCAAGTCACACGGGAAAATGCAACATAATGATTAAGGCTTCAATGGAAGGCTTATAGGGTTAGTTTGCATAAAACAACATTTAAGAAATACAATAAGTAGATTGAAATTGCTGAATTTAATACAATACGTAAAGACAGTACATGTAATTGAAAATATTACCGTCAGTGCAGGCTCCGACCAAACACCAACCTATCCACGGGCATCCCACCCGGACCATCTTTTCCAAAAGATCACGTATGGATTCCATCCAGCCACACGCTTTCACTGCGCAACTTTGATGAATTCCATCCATTCACCAGATTTCAAACTCTCACGGATTCCATCCATCCGTAAGGTTTTCATCTCTCATGGATTCCATCCATCCACAAGGTTTTTGAAAACGTTTTTGAAAAACAAAGTCTAATCCATGAAAAACTTTTACTCAGCATGCCCGTGACCGTGGGCACGGCTATCCAGGATAGGTTATACACTCTGCAGAGGTTGTACAGCTTTACCCACAAGACACGATCATCCCATATTGCCACCGGTTTACACACTTCCTTTGGTGTGCGGCGAGGAGTCGTGACAAGGCCTTTACAATGCAAAGCCTTCAACCTGGCCAAGCCAACTCTAAGGTTTCACCCCAGTAAGGAATCCACCAGACCGGGACCCCCTCTTGAGCCGAGTGGGACTTCTCATGGCCTACGCCACGCTCACTTTCATCCTACGAAATGGCTCAGGTTGGGACCCGCAAATTATTCAGCCAGGGCTGTCCCATACCAGCCTTGTGGTAGTACGTTAGGGCTTTGCAACGGTAGCTCACAGACCGGTCCTTAATCTGACTTAGGCCCAACCACATACCCCCGTGCACGACAATCAACCATTGCGGCTCCAACCAACAGGGCATGCCTGCACCCACCACTCTAACCAATTGCCTAAGTCTAAACCAGGTTTCATATTTTGTTTTCACAATAATTTCATAACACTCCTTGACTCACCAAAGTCAAGAGTACATATCATCTTATGTAAAAAGGGATCATCATTTTATGCGAAAAGGTAACCCAAAACAAATATTATATCTAAGCAGTCTAAGCATTTGATATAAATTCCTCTAGCCAACACTAATGTATTAACTAGAGTTTGAATCTAGGGTGACAAGGTGTTGAGGAATTCAAATTCAATGGAGGAATTAACAAGTAGGCATTAACTATATTTAAAACAGAATTGAATTACGTTGAATAAAAATATGCATGCAATATAATTTAAACCAACATAATTTTATTTTGAAAACTGGGATCAACATGATCAAGGAGGGTGACTTGCCTTGCTCTTCAACTTGGTTCAAACCTTCGTCGTCGAATTTTCCCGAATCGTCGAAGTCTACACGTGAAAATAACCCACTAAATTCAAATAAATTCAAATTAAATTCAAACTGACTTCAAATATTTGAATTGAGGCTAGAAATGGATAGAGGGGAATGTTTTATGAATTTAGAAATTTGAATGGGCTCAATCGGAGTTAAAACGAGGGCGAACGGGCCCCGGGAAGTTTGAATTCAGAGAAAATGGAAAAGAGGGAATTTCTGGAATTATTTTTCTAAAGGAAAATCTGGGATTATTGCGTCAGCAATGGAATTTAACTTTCGGGTGAATTATTTTTCAACAGGAAAACAGGGGGAGGGGCTGACATGTGGGCCTGGGGTCTATAGACCGAGCCCACGGAAGGGAAGGACGGCCGAGGTGGCACGGGCGTGCGGTGGCGCTGACTGGGCCGAGGGAGGCCGAGGTGGCGCTGGCGTGGCACCATGTCAGCAGCCACGCCAGCACGGGGGCGCTGACGTGGGAGGCCGGTCGGAGGGCGCACGGGGGAGCGACGGCGGCGGCGCTCCGGCGAGCGGCGACCGGCGGCGAAGGGCGGAGAGGGGAGAGGAGGACGCGGGGGATTCGGGGGATGCGCGGGCTCACCAAGGGTGGCCGGTGGCGGTCGGCAGCGAGGAAGACGGTGGTGCGGCTCGGGTTCAACGGCGCGGCGGAGCTCCGGTGACGCTCGAGCCAGGCGGAGCGGCGGGGGAGCTGCGCACAGACACGGGGAGGCCAAGGGAGGCGACGGTGGGGCGCGAGGGCGACGGAGGCGGCCGCAATTCCTCGCCGGAGGAGCTCCGGCGCTCGGAGGCTTGGGCGCACGGCGCGAGGGCGACGGAGGCGCTCAGGAGAGAGGGAGGAGTGGAGGGGGAGGTGGTGCGAGGAGAAACGGAGCCGGGTAGGGGCCTTTTATAGGGCGGAGGGAAGCGGGGCGGCACGGATTTCTCGCCGGTGATGGCGGCGGCGGAAAGGGAAGAGGGGGGAAAAGGAAAGGGCGGCGCGAAAGGAAAGTAGAGCGCGGAGATGGCGGGGGAAGACGGGTGCCCGACTTGCGGGGGAAGAAAGGGGGTGGGCCGCGCGCGGGAGAGCGGGATGGCGGGCTAGGGCGGAGGAACGGTTGCGGGCGGCGGCGGCGCGAGGAGAAAGACGACGCGCGGGGAAGACGGAGGCCCTGACGGGCGGGCCCGGCCTGTCAGCGGGGCCGAGAGGGGGAACGGAGCCGACGGCTCCGATGGCGCCACGCCGAGGGGCACGGATCGGGCGGCCAAGCGGGGAGAGGGGGCGCGGACGGTTGATGGGCCGTGGCGGGGTGGCGTGGCGCGGATCCGAGCCGGCCAGGTGGCGGGTGCGGAAGAGGGGAGGGCGGGATCCGGCGGGCTACGTGGCCGGCAATCTAACCGTCCACGTGGCGGCCAGAGGGGAGGGGTTGGAATTTATTTTTTTTGGAAATTGATTTTGGAATTTCAGAGAAGCCCAGAAAATCCAGGAAACCAAATAAAAGCCAAATAACTCCACATAATTAATTTGACATAAAATTTTTATAGAAGATCAAAATATCATTTTATTTAACAATAATTTTAGGTTTTCTTAAAATGCTTTTCAAATCCAGCTTTTCAAAAACAGAAATTCAGGGCAAATCCAAATTTAAACTTTAGGCAACAAAAACACTTATTTTAGATTAAATTTTAATTTTAGTTGATTTTTATTTATTTATTTATTTTATAAAAACCTGGGCTGTTACAATCTACCCCCCTTAAAAGAATCTCGTCCCCGAGATTCGCACAGGCTAGCAGAGAAATAGGTTTGGATCTTACCCTGCATGGTTTGTGCCGATATCTGGTTCAGACATCCTTTCACGAACTTATGGGGCCTTTTTCTTCCTGCTTGGAGGTGGTTGGCAGTTGGTGCTCCCGGTGTTCCATTCTTCACTACCTGTTGCTTCTTGGGGCAGCTATTGGCGTAATGCCCGGTCTCATGGCAGTTGAAACAGGTGACTCCTGCTGCAGGGTTTGAGTCCTTTGGGAAGTCAATTGCCAAAGCTTTGTTGTCTTCGTTGTTGGGGAAAGTGTTGGTCTGGACTTGTTCTTCGGCTGAAGATGAAGACTGAAATCTGTTGGCATGTGGTGGAGTCCTTCTGATCTTGGGAAAACTTCTGGTGTTCATGTGCTGGGTGTTCATCCGTCTCTTCCGATTCTCCATTTCTTGGTGCTTGGACTCTTGGCGAATCGCCTTGCTGACCAGCTGATGGAAGTCAGTGTAGTCGTTGGAGAGAAGTTGAACCGACAGGTCATCATTGAGTCCTTCAAGAAACCTTTCCTGCTTAGCTTCGTCGGTAGCAACGTCTTCTGGCGCGTAACGTGCCAATTGGTTGAACTTCCGTAGATACTCATTCACGGTGCAGCTTCCTTGGCGCAGAGTTCGGAATTCCCTTTTCTTGAGAGTGATGGTGCCAGTTGGAATATGAGCTTTGCGGAAACTCCGCACAAACTCATCCCATGTTATGGCTTGTGCGTTGGCATGAGCAGCGGTGTAAGTGTCCCACCATTCTGATGCTGGTCCGTTCAACTGATGAGAAGCAAATAAGACTTTTTCCCGATCACTACATTGGATAATGTCCAGCTTCTTGCCTATGACTCGGCCAATCATCTGCATCCATGGGGTCAGCGCTGCTGGAGAAGGTCGGGGGACGTAACCTCATAAATTCAGCCAGGCTTGGTTGGGGAGCTTGTGCTGGCACTAGTGGAGCAGGTTGTGCAGGATTGTTGATGGTCTGCACTAGTAGTTGAATCAGCTGATTCTGATTGGCCATCATTTGAGCCCAATCTGGTCCATTAACAGGAGGTGGTGGAGGGATTTGTGCAGCCTGGTTGCCAGTAGGGTTGTTGTCGTGGACATTGTCGTTGTTGTTGCTTCTTGTGTTAACCATCTGCTGGGTGCTTTCAAGAATTAGGAGAGAGGAGACTCAAGGCAAAGGGGGAATAGGGGATATTTTGCACAACACAAAACAAAATTTCAGCTTTAATAAAACCTTTATTAAACAAACAACAAGTAATAGTTATGACTGCTGACAAAAAGAGAAAACTTGACAGCTCATAACAACGTTTTATTAGCTAGCCTAACAACAGATCCTAAACGGGTAAGGGTCGTCTCGGAGTCATCCTTCGCAGCTCTCGAGGTATGAAGCTTGATCTTTCAAGGCGAAGATTGAAGTGGCGACAAGGTCGAAGAATTCCAGCTGTTTCCTTCTATAGTTGTTTTGCAACAAGGGAAGATGAAGAAATAGGTTTTTCAAAAATGGCATAAAGACGAGAAAGAAGTGAGACAAGGATAAGCAAAGATTAAGGGGTAAGATAAGCAAGCTTTTGAAATTACTATTTAGTAAAATAAGCCTTAAGGTCAAACCATTCTATTCTACCTATGGTCACGTCTTAGTGTCGTCATGGCTCTGATACCACCATTGTCGGTACCCGGAGCAACGACTCCTGGATCCTCTGTGTAAATCGCACTAGTCCAGGATCAGCTAGTGCACACAGCGTACAACAAAGATAAATATCAACCATAATGACATTTATTAACTGAATATGGGCATGAATGCCAAAGTTTACATCAACGGCGCACAAGCCAAAATTAATTAATAAGCAGCGGAAGAAAAACCGAAGCGGAAGAAGCCCACTGAGCCTGCCCACAGGCAAACGACAGTAAGACGCGGCCTATTCGTCCAGATCTTCACCGTAGTTGACATCTTCTTTCTCTGTGTGGAAAAAGCAACGTGAGTACAAACTTGTACGCCACAAGTCACCTGGGAAAATGCAACATAATGATTAAGGCTTCAATGGAAGGCTTATAGGGTTAGTTTGCATAAAACAACATTTAAGAAATACAATAAGTAGATTGAAATTGCTGAATTTAATACAATACGTAAAGACAGTACATGTAATTGAAAATATTACCGTCAGTGCAGGCTCCGACCAAACACCAACCTATCCACGGGCATCCCACCCGGACCATCTTTTCCAAAAGATCACGTATGGATTCCATCCATCCACACGCTTTCACTGCGCAACTTTGATGAATTCCATCCATTCACCAGATTTCAAACTCTCACGGATTCCATCCATCCGTAAGGTTTTCATCTCTCGTGGATTCCATCCATCCACAAGGTTTTTGAAAACGTTTTTGAAAAACAAAGTCTAATCCATGAAAAACTTTTACTCAGCATGCCCGTGACCGTGGGCACGGCTATCCAGGATAGGTTATACACTCTGCAGAGGTTGTACAGCTTTACCCACAAGACACGATCATCCCATATTGCCACCGGTTTACACACTTCCTTTGGTGTGCGGCGAGGAGTCGTGACAAGGCCTTTACAATGCAAAGCCTTCAACCTGGCCAAGCCAACTCTAAGGTTTCACCCCAGTAAGGAATCCACCAGACCGGGACCCCCTCTTGAGCCGAGTGAGACTTCTCATGGCCTACGCCACGCTCACTTTCATCCTACGAAATGGCTCAGGTTGGGACCCGCAAATTATTCAGCCAGGCCTGTCCCATACCAGCCTTGTGGTAGTACGTTAGGGCTTTGCAACGGTAGCTCACAGACCGGTCCTTAATCTGACTTAGGCCCAACCACATACCCCCGTGCACGACAATCAACCACTACGGCTCCAACCAACAGGGCATGCCTGCACCCACCACTCTAACCAAATGCCTAAGTCTAAACCAGGTTTCATATTTTGTTTTCACAATAATTTCGTAACACTCCTTGACTCACCAAAGTCAAGAGTACATATCATCTTATGTAAAAAGGGATCATCATTTTATGCGAAAAGGTAACCCAAAACAAATATTATATCTAAGCAGTCTAAGCATTTGATATAAATTCCTCTAGCCAACACTAATGTATTAACTAGAGTTTGAATCTAGGGTGACAAGGTGTTGAGGAATTCAAATTCAATGGAGGAATTAACAAGTAGGCATTAACTATATTTAAAACAGAATTGAATTACGTTGAATAAAAATATGCATGCAATATAATTTAAACCAACATAATTTTATTTTGAAAACTGGGATCAACATGATCAAGGAGGGTGACTTGCCTTGCTCTTCAACTTGGTTCAAACCTTCGTCGTCAAATTTTCCCGAATCGTCGAAGTCTACACGTGAAAATAACCCACTAAATTCAAATAAATTCAAATTAAATTCAAACTGACTTCAAATATTTGAATTGAGGCTAGAAATGGATAGAGGGGAATTTTTTATGAATTTAGAAATTTGAATGGGCTCAATCGGAGTTAAAACGAGGGAGAACGGGCCCCGGGAAGTTTGAATTCAGAGAAAATGGAAAAGAGGGAATTTCTGGAATTATTTTTCTAAAGGAAAATCTGGGATTATTGCGTCAGCAATGGAATTTAATTTTCGGGTGAATTATTTTTCAACAGGAAAACAGGGGGAGGGGCTGACATGTGGGCCTGGGGTCTATAGACCGAGCCCACGGAAGGGAAGGACGGCCGAGGTGGCACGGGCGTGCGGTGGCGCTGACTGGGCCGAGGGAAGCCGAGGTGGCGCTGGCGTGGCGCCATGTCAGTAGCCACGCCAGCACGGGGGTGCTGACGTGGGAGGCCGGTCGGAGGGCGCACGGGGGAGCGACGGCGGCGGCGCTCCGGCGAGCGGCGACCGGCGGCGAAGGGCGGAGAGGGGAGAGGAGGACGCGGGGGATTCGGGGGATGCGCGGGCTCACCAAGGGTGGCCGGTGGCGGCCGGCAGCGAGGAAGACGGTGGTGCGGCTCGGGTTCAACGGCGCGGCGGAGCTCCGGTGACGCTCGAGCCAGGCGGAGGGGCGGGGGAGCTGCGCACAGACACGGGGAGGCCAAGGGAGGCGACGGTGGGGCGCGAGGGCGACGGAGGCGGCCGCAATTCCTCGCCGGAGGAGCTCCGGCGCTCGGAGGCTTGGGCGCACGGCGCGAGGGCGACGGAGGCGCTCAGGAGAGAGGGAGGAGTGGAGGGGGAGGTGGTGCGAGGAGAAACGGAGCCGGGTAGGGGCCTTTTATAGGGCGGAGGGAAGCGGGGCGGCACGGATTTCTCGCCGGTGATGGCGGCGGCGGAAAGGAAAGAGGGGGGAAAAGGAAAGGGCGGCGCGGAAGAAAAGTAGAGCGCGGAGATGGCGGGGGAAGACGGGTGCCCGACTTGCGGGGGAAGAAAGGGGGTGGGCCGCGCGCGGGAGAGCGGGACGGCGGGCTAGGGCGGAGGAACGGTTGCGGGCGGCGGCGGCGCGAGGAGGAAGACGACGCGCGGGGAAGACGGAGGCCCTGACGGGGCGGGCCCGGCCTGTCAGCGGGGCCGAGAGGGGGAACGGAGCCGACGGCTCCGATGGCGCCACGCCGAGGGGCACGGATCGGGCGGCCAAGCGGGGAGAGGGGGCGTGGACGGTCGATGGGCCGTGGCGGGGTGGCGTGGCAACAAAAACACTTATTTTAGATTAAATTTTAATTTTAATTGATTTTTATTTATTTATTTATTTTATAAAAACCTGGGCTGTTACAGTGACCATATAGGAAGTTTTTTTGAGCTCTAATAAATAGCAAATAAACTCCAAATAAACTAAAAAATACCAAAAAGTTCCTTGCGACACAAAGAACACAAATAAAATATGTTTTCATTTAATTTATGTTTATTTTATTCATATTAAATCTTTTAAATTTTAGAAAATTCATATTAAACTTTAATTAATTCAAGAAAAATCCAAATGGTTATTTTTATTTTAAAAGCTTTAGAAAGGTTCTGCTAATCAAGATGTTACACAAAATTTCCCTTAAGTATTCACCGATTCTTCACTCCAGTGCCTGTGAGAAGCTATGAAGATCAAGAAACCAAAATTCTAAATATTCACTATGCTACAGAATAATCAGCTTGGTGAATAGTAAATATAACACTATTTTAAATCCAAAAATCCATATAACTTTTCAGCTATAGATCCAAAAAAACTTAAAACTTGAAATAAGCCTAGATCCTGACCTCAAGAACCTATCCCAATAAAATATCTAGAAAGAACTAAAGAGAATGGGGATCTTTCGGTTCATGAAGCTCTGTTGCAACAAAACTAGGCCAAAACCACAGATTGACGAAACTCTCAAACCAAGACACCAAATCACTTGAAATTTCATATACACCTTCTCTAGGATGTCAAGAACCTATTCAAATCAATGATCAAGAAAATCATTGCCAAAGTTCTAATTTTTTTCATTTGAAGAGAGCTGCACTAGAACCATGTAAAAATCAAAATGGTGGATATGATTTTCTCATGGGTGAATGATGGCCAAGATGGCTCTAGATGTATTCCCATATGTCACCGCAAGGTAGAACACCTAAGGAATCGGGGCAAAAACAAATAGATCAAAAAAATCACTCAACGAGCCAAATCAAGCATAAACTGGGCAACTTCATGAACTTGTCAAACCTAATATCTAAATAGATAGGGATTGATTTCCAAGATATATCTTCATTACTTACTCATCCTTAGCATCCAGCCAGATCAACATGGGGAGAGGCAAGATCAAAACCATCCAAAACAATAGCAAGTTAACCAAAACAAGAGGAATCCATGAGAGATGAACAAAGTTGATATATTGCTACTTGAGGATGGAGGTTTTACCACCACTCTACCTAGAGGACAAAAGAACACTCCACAATACTCACATTTTTGAAACCCTAACCTGTTAAAGCTAGAAAGGTTGGATGGTTAACTTTGAAGTCTCCATCCCAACCTATTAAATAGACAAGTCAATCAGCCCCATGTAACCCTAATGGATACTATTCACTTATTACAAATAGGAAAAACTCGTTGACCCCACACAACACAGGTTTTACACACACATTACACTTATGCACGCTTTTCAAAATATATAAGTCTGAATCTACTAAGTCCTTAGCCATTGATCCACATGATCATCTCAGCTCCTCCTTGACCTAAACCACCTTCCCAGGTGCCACTCAAGCGCCGCTATTTAGATCTAAGGTAGTTTCCAGTATTTTTGTCAACTTACCAAAATATTCTTTCTTGATCTAGTTTTCATCTTCCTTTGCAAGCAATTACCATGATTGCCATATGTAGCTACACCAATGACTTCCTATGCATCAGTAAGTCTCTTTTGTTCCTATTCCACTGGACCAACGCCTTAGTTGGACTAGCCACATGGTACAACATGTCGGCCAAATTTCCCTTCAATATTTTCCTCCTTCCTTATGCTATGCTTGAGCTTAGCCATCTCACCCAGTATCCTTGATTATTCTAAGCCTCGGCTCCTCCATGAGAGTAGCCCCGATCCTCATCGTTGATCATGGTTGACTCCAAGTGCCCCTGCACATCTAAAGACTAAGAAATCATTCCTGGGCATAAGTTCTTCACAACTTGATCCATGTTAACTGAAACATACATCATGCCACACATATATGCACAGACCTAAGTCAAATCAAATCATTCCATGACTCAAATTTTCTAAATTCATCCATTTCACCCAAGCAACACAAGCTGGCCAATTAGACTGCTGGCTCTGCAAGCTGTCCAGAAAAGTATGCAAATTCACAAATTTCAAATTTTTACTCTTCCAAAATGACAATGGTTCATCACAACAAAACCCTGAACCTTCTCACATGGGTCTTTAGAAGTGGATCCCATGCTGTCCCTTGGATCACATATGGCCACTTCTCTCATGATGGGAAGCGCAGAGAGAGAGTGTGGGCTCCAAGCTATCACTGGGATCACATATATGGGGAATGTGCAAACCCCGGTCCTCAACTCCTCATCAATTTCCATCTTTCACTCTTAGCCTCTTCCCAAATGGTGATAAAGAACTTCCCATCACATGTTGGATGCTGATGTAGCCGCCCATGTGAAAGCGAAGTTGTTGGCACCCATGAATTAGTATGATTTCATTAACTTCTATCAACAAAACTTTTCCTATCTACTAACAACTTTCCCTACTTGCTTCCATTTCCCAATCTCATTATCACCCCCACCTCCAACACTATGGGTAGCTACTGATCGCTGATCCCCGCTAATTTTTGTTACGGGTAACGATCCTATTGCTAGCCACTTCATTGTTGACCTCCATCCCTATTTATAATTGCTACTATAACCTCTGCCGCCAACCCTTCCCTTGTTGTGTCGCTCTCCCCATAGTTGTCAATGGCAAACTGCTATGAACATCACAACTTTCTTACTTCATCTCCTTCCATGACCTCTCCTCCCCCTACAAGACAATGCCACCGCACCTCATCGTCTACGCTGCCAAATCCTTTGACCACTAGTCTACTATAGTTATGAATAGTGAAGTGCTTCTACCATCAGACATCTCATTGCACCTTCAAACTACCTCAACAATGATTAGGACATTAACACCACCATGTATATATCCCAACCAAATCAGCCTAGAGAGAGAGAGAGAGGAAGAGTTGCTCCAAACATGATTCATCTTCAAATATGGAAAATAAAATAGAGTTATCAAGATCGTATAACCCAATTAGAGGGCTAAACAAATTTAGACTGAGGTGAAATCTAATATCACTTTGTTAAATAATGATATTAATGACAAATGATATGTCAATAATTCATATTTTAGAATTATTTTGTTGGTGTCAATTAGGCGTGGAATGAAATGCCGAAAATGGGTGTCTCAATTGCTACTTTAGGTAAAAAGATAAATATGGACCAAAAGGAACTACATAGGCTAAAGCCCAATATCTATATTGAGGAGCTACATCAATATGAATACAAGACATCGAAGGAGAGCATTGGTGCCAACCCAAGCAAAGACCCACTCATCATGATGCACTCTAAATTAGGACCAAGTTAGGTCATGTTTGAGATGATAAGGGCCTAAGTAGAACTCTGAACGGGATTCAACCTTGTTTTATTGTTATCTGAATTGGAGGACCCCACTTCCTAAGCTGTGTTCACTTTCACTAGACAAAGTTGCCACCGAGACAAGCCAAGGGAGAAAAGGGAAAAGGGAGAAGTAGGTGAGGTTGAGGACGAAAAGGAGGGGTTTGTGCTATATCATCCCAAACTGTGTGAGCCTACTCCATGCTTGATCCACATGGATTTTGTAAGCTTTAGTTTTGCAAGCTTTTGCTTTCACATCAATCCAAACTTTGGTTTGATGATTATCTCAATGATAACTTATTTGTTCACTCTCATTGTTGGCTTTCTCATTATTAGGTCACAAAAATCAATATAAAACCAGGTACCTTATTTCTATCATGAAGGCCAACCTAGAGTAGTCTTCCATCAACCTTCAACCATTAACAACAAAACACATTCAATTTTATTGTCTGCATTTTACTTTTGTGTTGAATTTTGGTATTTTTATGATGATGTATTTTTTTTATGCTTTCATGAACTACATTGTTATCACGTTGGATGTTTTATTTTTGTGTTTAGGTCATTATATTATATGTTTTGATGTGTTGTGGATGTTTTGTGCATTAGGCCTCCCCTTATGGCACTTTGAATTGGTTTCCGCCAGCCAAGCTACCACCAAGCCAAGCCAAGGAATAAAAGGGGAAAGAGAAAGGAAAGTGCTGCTGAGGAGGAAAAGGAGGGGAATAGCGCCATATCAACACAACTATGTAAACCTCGTATGTGTGAACCTAGTGGATTTTACTAGTCGTTACTTTCTATATTAGTCCAACTAGTAGTTGGATGATTATCTCGGTGGAAAGTCTTGTGTTTAGAGTCATGGTTGGCTTCGTTATTGCTACTATTACCACCAGTACTGCTACTGAATTTGATGCCTCCCCATCAACCGCCAGTTGTTTCTACAAAAACTCATTCAAATTCATTGTGTGCATTTCCTATTTTTGTGCACTGCATTTTGGTATCTTTTTTATTACTGCATTTTTTTTTATGTTTCATGTATTACATTTTTATAGTGTTTGGGTGTTGCATTTTACTGTTTTTTGGTCATTACATTAAATGTTTTCATGTGCTGCATTTTTGTTCTGTGGATTTTGCATTTTTTGTGTTTTAGAGTGTTGCACTTTTGTAATGTGGGTTTTACATTTTGTTATATTAGGGTGTCACAGTTTTTCCAGGAATTTTTAGTTGAAATAGAAATATAAAATGTCTATAGATGCATTCATCTTACTCGCGCTAATAGTTATATTTTCACACTATAATTTTCATTCAAATATCTTTCACAAATTTTATTAGGAAATGAACAGAGAAGTATTGTTTAGATGCTGAATATACTATTAAATTCATATTCTATCAACAAGTTGGATGGTTAGATATTAATCACTCCTGTTACACCAATGGATGCATACCTTAAATCTTTTGAATTAAGTATTGTATCTTAATGCATATCTAGTGTAACTATATCAATCATAAATCCGTTTCATCGACATAAATGCACACCCTCGAATGGTGTCAAATTTAAAGTGAACCAACTGGGAAGCATAATTGAAGCTGGTATTAACTCTGTTTCTACAACACTCTCCCCACTATACTAACATGCTCTACATGTATACTTCATACACATAAATTGTACCAGCAAATTAGCAAATTAAGTTTATAATAAAAAACAACAGTAACAAGGGAGGAGCGCACTGGGCCCCTTGCTCATGGTATGGCCCCCAGCCACACCACTGACCACACTCTTGCTGCCACCTCTTTTCTCCTCCTCCATCCTTGCGTGAGATTTCCATGCACTCCCCTCTCCTAATCGTTCTCCCTTGCTTTCCGCCCCCACACCAAATGCAAGCACAGCACCAAACCTCCAAGCATCAGATGCCCCAGTTCTATCTAGTCCATATATGACCCTTCAGAGAGCAAAAAAGGAGCCTGAATCGAAAGAGAGCCAAATAGCCTGGCCATGACGCCACCATAGCCCCTCACTGACTCGGAGCCCCTTTCGCCTGCAAAAACCACCTGCAAACCCACACAACCCGAAAACGCCACCGCAGTCCCCTCCCCTCCAAACAACCGTAATCTCCTCCATCCTTCTGTGGCAAGGCCTATGGAGAGTAAGCTCCACGCGGCGCCGACATCGCCGGAGAGCCATGAGGACGTGGCGGAAGGGGGGGAGCAGGACGAGGAGAAGACCACGCCGGTGGTGCTGAAGAAAGGGCCGTGGACGACGGCGGAGGATGCCGTGCTGATGAAGCACGTGCGGCAGCACGGCGAGGGCAACTGGAACGCGGTGCAGCGCATGACCGGGCTGCTGCGCTGCGGCAAGAGCTGCCGGCTGCGCTGGACCAACCACCTCCGCCCCAACCTCAAGAAGGGCTCCTTCTCTCCCGACGAGGAGCTCCTCATCGCCCAGCTCCACGCCCAGCTAGGCAATAAGTGGGCGCGCATGGCCTCCCATGTAAGCAACAGAGAACAACTAATCCTCCCTCTATTCGGGTTGTTCTAGCTTTCATCTCGATTTATTGCAACTTCTTGACGCGACGTGTGTTCTTGGTGCACGTCCGTAGCTGCCGGGGAGGACGGACAACGAGATCAAGAACTACTGGAACACGAGGACCAAACGGCGGCAGCGCGCCGGCCTGCCGGTGTACCCACCGGAGGTGCAGCTCCAGCTTGCTCTCTCTAAGCGCTGCCGCTACAACGACTTCTCGCCGTTATCGTCCTCGCACCAATCGGGGAGCAATGTCCTGTCGCTGGATGCCGTCGACGCCGCCTCGGTCGGGTACAACAGCACACGCCCGCCGCCGCTGGACCTGGCTGGGCAGCTCGCCATGGCCAACCGGCCGATGCAGTTCCTTGCCCCGACGCCCTTCTCGGCGCCGTCTTCCCCGTGGGCAAAGCCATTCGCACGGAACGCGCGGTCCCTCCAGTTCCCGCACTCGTCGCCCGTGTCGCCGACTACGCCGACCGGGCCAGTGCACCCGGTCACGCCGGAGCTGTCGTTGGGCTACGGCCTGCACGGCGGTGACCGGACCCAATTCCCCCCTCTCTCGCCGTCCCCGGTCGCCAGAGTGGAGCTCCCTTCAAGCCAATTGCGCCCGGCGATGCCGCTTTCCTCAGCCGCCGCCGCCGCAGGAGAAGCGCTGCAGGATCATCAAAACACTGCAAGCCTCGAGGCGATGCTGCAGGAGCTGCATGACGCCATCAAGATTGAGCCGCCGGCGCCGGCGAACGGAGGCGGCGAGCAGCACGGCGTCAGTGGTGAGTAGTGCATGTCGTGCGTGAAGCATTTCTCACATTTTCCTTCCATTCCTTGGATGCATCCGGGGTTTCAATTTGTTGCTTTGTTGGAGAGGAGAACAAATGGTCATGATTATGACGTGAACAGATACATTAGCATGGAGATGAACCTTTTTGTTTTCATGCTAAATTCTACCCCTTTCTTGAAAAGCAAAAGAAGACTAATATTTTTACACGCACCGGTTATTCTAGAGTTAATAAATTACCTGGTAAAATGGGGGAATAAAAATGTCTTAGTTAAAGATGAATTTATATGTGTACTCTGTTTATTTTAGGAGTTGGGCAAAACCTGAAGAGTGGCTAGTAATGTTCGGAATCTTCTTTCGTTTTTCTTTTTGATAGTTTTAAGGTTAGTACACTACTGCAGGTACTGGCTGCAAAGGATTTCTTTTGTCCTTGCAAGGCAGTGTCTGCTTTTGATCTTGTTCCATGATTACTTTTCATTATCTTGACAAGTACTTTGACACCTTTATTTCCTTTTCCTCCTCTCTCTCGCTCTCTACATGTACTGCTTTACTATATACCTAATCCAATGTGCTGCCAATTCATGTTTCCTTTTCGCTCTTCCATGATTGCTCCCTAGTTCCCAGTTCCCATAACAACACGTCACATTCCTGTCCTACCATTCAGGGCCTGTTTGGAACAGAGGAATTTCACAGGAATTTTGCAGGAATTTTACAGGAAACAGTTCAATTCCCGCAGGAATCGGGAAAAATTCCCGCATTCCAAACAGGGCCTCAGAGGTTAAGCAAAACCAATATATGTAAACATGATCATATTTAGGACTACTTTTGGGAGATAAACTAGACTGTCTCGTGATCTTGTAACTAGCTAGCTAGTGTAGAATAGAATCAAATGATAATTAATGTATGCAAGTTAGTGACTCATCTCATAACTAGCATGGAATAGAATCAAATGTTCGAAAGTGCGTGCAAACATGAACATGGCTTCTTGTTCCAGATTTAGACAAATTGAAGGTACTATGCTAGACAATTTGGATCGTGGCTTGTTCTAATCGATCACTTAAATTTCAGGTAACAACAACAAATCGGAGGGCGAGCTGAAAGACGACATGGACACACTGTTCGACCTGATGATACCGACGACGTTCCCCACGCCGGAGCCCGCGGTGCCGGCCGCTGCACCCTACCACTCCGCCGGCTCGATCTCGCAGCACAGCAGCGACGACCAGGACCACTCCAACGTCGATATAGGCATGGACCTGCCGGTCATCGGCGGCGCCGGCTTGTCGGAGCAGGACTGGAGCCAGCTCGACGGCGCCTGCCAGTGGAACAGCATGTCCGGCATCTGCTGACCAGATGAATCGATCACTGCAGGGTCGACGGTGCAGCTACCTCAGATCAGATTCAGGTCTCCAATCAATGATGTGTTCAACGCATTCTATGATTCTAAGAACCGATTAAGAAGAGTGTTTTGCGGACATTCCTTGATGCTTTTCAATGTACCTGGCTGTTAAGGTACATCGACCATGCATGGACAAATCTTTCATGTTCCCGCGACTTCCGTTTGTTAATGATGACTCAATCTGAGCCGTACAATCCTATCAAGATTTACATCAGTATCTAGTATCTAAATCTTTCTGTACTTATAGCTTGTTTAGCTGTGTTGCGTCATACATGCTTTAGATTATATAGATCGATTCCCGTAGTTTTTTACTAGGTTCATCTTTCAAGTAGGCAGTTGGTACTTGTTGCGACTAGGGTTATAAAAATCGGTGAAAATCGGTTTTACCAGGCATCCCCGATTAAAATACAAACCAGTTTTACATATTTTGTTTTACTCCGATTTATATCAGATTTAGGCTGATTTCTATTTAAATTTTTGGCCTAAAAATTATTGAAATTTTTCGAAAATCAATGTTATCGGTCTTACCAGATAGGCAAAAATTCAAAATCCGTTTTGACAACCTTAGTTGCTACTCTTCCGAAAAATAGGAACCTGGCAAGGGAATATCTGTTAGGTTGCGATCCATGTGTTAATAGAGACGCTCAGAATTGGCACCTGAAATCATTCAGCAACAGTGACTAGATGCTCCTGCTGGAGCATTGGCATATCAAACTTAGCTAGTTCTTGCTCTGGGCCTGTTTGGAGCGCAAGATTAGCACAATGCTTTTGTTGGAAATGGATTATGTCCGAAATATTTATTCTCCAGTTTCCAAGGTAGTTCTTATTTTTAAAATGCCAAATCGAAGCAGAACTTGATAGTCATAAATCCGTCGTGAAATCGATGCAGACCATGCATGCGTATGGTGGCTTGCAGTCTCCGATCTGCCATGATGCAGCGTTGATCGAAGAACAAGGAGCAGTTGGTTTGCATGAGCGAGCACCTCTCCATGCGGAATACGTGTTGTCCATTCTTTGCTCGTTGCTTCCTGCCGTAAGTTCCTCCTCCTTTTAGAGGCTTCCCTTGTTGTGACTCTTTACTCCTCTGTTCTCTATGGGTAAAAGAAGCTTCCAATGGTTGTTCCAGGCTTGCACCCAGACGTGAAATGGATCAAATGCAGAGGGTACCAGTTGATCGTTTTTGGCTATAGTTGATGGCTTTTGTCTACGTTATTCGATATGGCAGAGACATCAATATAGATAGCATATACGTTTTTAGACTCGGAAAGCCGTTTAAAGAAGTGGATTTGAAAAAACCTTAGAGAAACCGCTCCATTTATTTTAGCTTCCGAAGAAGCCAAAAGCAAAAAAATCACACAAAAAAAACCAAAAGCAACAGGATCACATATTTACCTTAAGGGATACATTGAATATGTGTAGTCTTTTGGTTTTAGTGTGTAGTTTTTTCTATTAGTGTTATGCCCTAGAGACAATCATAGAGATAATTGTATCACTTCTATGCTTATGATATTTTGAATAATATGTTATTCTATCCTTTGAATAAATAATTTTTGTATTGATCAATAAGTATGTGATTTGTTCGTAGAACTCTTTATTCATATTTTGATATTATTCTAAATTATATTTGATCTTATATCATTATGTGGAATAATTATGATTTATAGATCAGCACATATATTGATTGATGATCATATTTCACAGATTATGGATATGGAGATATCAAATCAATTTAGAGAATATGGTGTTAGATTAACCTACTATAAAATACTACGAGAATTGTAATATTCTTAAGTGTCATCAATTGATCTCATACATAGTATATATAAGATCTTTAGACATAAGACCGTCATAATTTCTTACATGTATAATAGTTTACTTAGAACTTGCCTAACACTACTCCATAACACCAGGTGGTCATAAGGTAGTTTTCGGTTTTAATATGAAACATAAAGAGGAATGTAAGTGATCAAGATAGAATTTGCCCCTCCTATATAACGAAAGAGATGTCTTTGACTTCTCTTGATGTGGTTGAATTAATAAAGTACATAGCTGTCGGACCCGGATTTTTTAATCCAAATCCACTGTGATTTTACTGCACTATTCCCTGGATCAGTAGATAGTGCTCACAGATTACAGTTCTGAATATCCAAGTAAATATCATGCGGAAGTGTAAATACAATATTAGACTTACTCATGGGCCGATTAGGCCGAAATCAATAAATTGCAGCAGCGGAAGAACGAAGCACACAGATGGGACCTTCAGGACATGCCCGCAGGCAGCCAACTAGAGGTTCGCGACCTAGCCCTTGACATCTTTATCTTCTCTGCCAGCTTGTCCAATCTTGTTGCTGAGGCGAGGTGATTTGATTCCTGATTCTGAATTTTATCGCAAAAGCGAGTGTGAGCACTCCAACCCCGTGCTCCGCAAGCCAACACACAGAATGCAAATATATAACATGCATGGCTTGCCAATGGAAAGGCATAGGGCTATTTTGTTTTGCCAAAGAGTGCTTTTGAATACAATTACTTAAAATTCCCTATGACCTAGCAGGTTTGAAATCACATTTTAAACCATTCATTGTAATAATCCATGTAATCATGTTGGCATCACACCAACTAACCTTATGGCATCGCACCATAAGTTACCTCTTGGCATCGCACCAAGGGCGGCGTATGACATCGCACCATACGCTAATTGTCGGCATCGCACCAACAATACATATGGCATCGCACCATATGTGGCTTATGGCATCACACCATAAGTTTCCCATCATGTTCATAATAGTTTGAAGGGTATTCCTTGGGGCATTAGTGTCACCCCAAGTAGCTAGCATTCCTAAGCATGCCATATAAGTAAGGACTTAATTTGTGAAATCATATGTTAATTCTTACTATGGCGACAAGGTTCACATTTCCAAGTATGGCAAGGAGAATAATTCACAATAGCAATAACAGGGTATATCTAACTTGCTGAAATCAAACATATCATATTTCATGAAATAGTAGCATGCAAGTTGATAATTTAAAAGGAAATAGCTTTGAAATGCTGGGTTCAATATGATCAAAGTGTTGACTCGCCTGGCGCGGTTTAACACGATCTTGAGTTCACTCAATGCTTTCTCTTGGGCTTCTGGTCTTTATCTTCGATTCGCTCTTGATCACGCCTGATCCTTTGATTCTTCAAGATTCTCATATCTAATTACGTGCTAAATGACAGAATACAAACAAAGGCAACTCAAAAGATCCAAATAAATCCGAGTAAACTCAATTTAGCTTCATTATGAGTGATTAGGATGATTTGTTGTGAGGTCGGTGCTAGAATACGATAACTTGACCTTTTATTAATAATCTCTTTTATTATTTTTGTATTTATCAAGGAAGCTCCATGAGTTGGGATGGACCTGAGAATCGGGATACAGGTCTAACTTCAGGGCATTTTGGCTTGCCGAATAAATTTTAGAGTCTAGGTGTATAGCGTTTTATGGGGTGGCATTTTATGTAGCCTCAGTCTTCACCAAGTCTATTTCAACTTGAATTAGGATTCAGTTGTATGGGTCATATCTTGTTATTTCATGCTCATCATTATTATTTATTAAGCCTAACATTAGGATTTAATTACCGGCACCATTATGAGCTTATCTACGCTTGAGTTATTATTAGGCTTAGCTCCATCTAATTTAGATTTATTTATCTAAGTAAAGGTTATTGTACAAGGTAATATTTCATTATTGCTATTTAATAAAGTATATCGCTGAGACTTGTTTAATGGTAGTATGATAAATATTAGGGGCATAAAGACAATGGTTTTAGGTTCTAACTTTACATCATTTATTAAACCATCTTTCCATGAAAGTATAAGTCTCCACAACATTCCTATTAGGCCTTTAGTTACTAAGGATTTAAATTAAATAATCAGGGCATATTATGTGCTAACACATGTGATTAATCCATGATTAAAAGTTTAAGAAGCATTACATATATACTCAATAAATTTCTGCATTACTAGGGATTAGTTTCTGATTTTTCATAGATTTTTATTACTGTTTCCTAGCTGCAATCGGCTTAAACACAATCAAAAATTAAAAACCCTATTTATTCTAACATGCTGCGGCCAGGCGGATTCGAACCTAGGTCGACACAGCGAACGCGCACTCTGCTAGCCACTCAGACTCTTGGTGTTACCTGATTGGAAGGGGGAAGGAGTAGCATATAGGTGGAGCGGCAGCAGGGGCCCGAAGCAGAGGAGCTGAAGGCGGGGAACAGCGGCGGTGCGGTCGGCGGTGGGCTGCCGGATGGCTGACGGAGGCCACCAAAATTGGATGCCCGCGCGTCAAGGAACCCGATGATGGGGTCGGCGGGGACTGGGGGTCACCGGAGAGGGGTCGGCGGCGTGCGGTGGCGGAGCTCTCGGGGAAGGATCGTCGCCGGCGAGCTACAGGTCCGGGGAGGCTCGGCCGATCGCCCGGTTGACTTCACAGGGTTCTCAGGAAGATGTGGGAGTGGGGACTTGGAAAACGGTGGCTCGGTGAGGGGGATTGACTCGGCGGCCGGCGGTGGGGAAGAAGGTGGCGCCGGCGAGAAAAGGAGCACGGGGGTCCGATTGCTCGCTAGGAGAGAAGGAGGGAGCTCGAGCGGTGCGTTTCAGGGCTTTGGCCGAGGCTTTTATAGGGTGGAAAAGCGCAGCGGCGAGGGGGGCAGGTGGCCGGCATGGGCGGTGATGTCAGCTTGACCATGGCTACCGGGCAGTGATGGAGTGGCAACGGGAGTTAATGCTGGTGTGACGCGCGGGTGGCAGAGCCGTGGACCGGGCGTGATTGTGGACGACGCGAGCGGGCACAGCGGGGTGGTTCGGCGTCACTCGGCCGCGCAACGGAGGGGATTGACCAAGGAGACGGCGGGCAGGTGGTGACGCAGGCGCAGCGTGGCGATGAGATGGCGCGGTGAAAACTGGGGGTGGCGAGGAGAAATCGGTGGGCGGTGCGGTTGCATGGAGGCCACGCGGAGATGAGGAGCTGAGCAGTGGCGATGTGACGGGGCGAGCACGGGTGTTGAGGGCGCTGTGAAGTCGCAGGGGAAAAGGAGCACGCGTGGAAAAAGGCAGGAGGAAAGGGGAAGAAGCTGGCGCGGGCGTGTGGGAAAAAGGGGGAGCGGTCAGGGCACGGGCCCGCTGGCCAGAGGCACAAGGTGAAGAGCGGGTGAGGCCAGCTGCCAGTGGGGAGATGGCACAGGGGAAGCGGGCCCACGCGGCAGCGGGAGAAGAGGCGTGGGTGGAGAGGTTGGGCCGCGCGGGCGCTGGGCCGGGGTGATGGCCGGCCCAGCTCCATTTTTTTCTTTTTCTTTTTGTTTTTGGATTTATGTGTGCTCATGGATGTATATATATATTTACATTTTTATATATTGTTATTTTGCTGGCTTATTAAATTTTGCATATTTTTATTTCCTATTGCTAAACTCTTTCTTGCACAATTTGTGTATACACACACACACATATATATTATATATATATATGTATGTATGTATGTATGTATGTATGTATGTATGTATGTATGTATGTATGTATGTATGTATGTATGTATGTATGTATGTATGTATGTATGTATTCTGTTCACCCACTTTTATTGCTATTTATGCCATTATTTTCAAAATGGGATTTTATATTTTTAACTCAGGTTTCTCTCTTCTTATACTGGATCATCTTTTCAGAATCGTATTTTAAATCTAAATTTTCTATTAATTAAACATGTTTTCTTCTTCTTGATCCTTTTAAGTTTTGGAACCTTCACCAAATTTTTCAGAAAAACATCATAAACTCCAAAATCAAATAAAACATATTGCAAAATAATTCAAAAGCTTCACATTTTAAAATTTTAAAATTTTGGGATGTTACAATAGCCATGCTGAATTTAGTCAAGGAGTCAATCACAAACTGAGTAATCCACTATAGGTTTGAGCGAATAATCGAGCCATTAGAGAATGGCACGCTTCTCTCCTTGAGTTTGATATAGTATCATGAGGCAAATGGAACCATACATTACTATATAGGTTCGTCTGATATGATCTTTATGCATATTTCGAAGTCACTATATCTTACTAGGGATCACTACTGACTTATGGACCGGAAAAGAATTTTTAGGCCCTAGCCGAATACACATGAACTTATAGGATCATATACTTAACATGTTAGAATGATAAAGGGTTTGGATGATAGACTTCAAATGAGATACGATCTCTACTTGTATAGGACAAGGATCCGATCAGAAACTCTCCGAGTGGGATACGATCTCTACTCATATTAGATAAGAATTCGGTCAGAGACTCCGAGTTGGATACAGTCTCTAATCGTATTGGATAAGAATCCGATTGAAGGCTATATATTAAGAGAGACGTAGGGCTGAGGGAGGTATTCCGAGACACACCCATCGAAACCCTAGTCGCCATCTCTCAAAACCCCTGTCGTACGTGCTAGTGCTAACACACCGACGCACGGCATTCCATTCCTAGACATGAATTTTAGTAAATGTGTTGCTATGACTGTAGTCTAACCGGGACAATTGTGAGGAGCAGATTATTAGCTCATAAAGATCGACTACTACTTGTGGACGATCGATTACTTCCAGTTGAACCAGCTGTTTCAACTCAACTTTCGTTATACTACGCGTCTAGTTGTAATGATCTATAATCTCTTACTCGCACGATTTTTTGGTTTTTATAGTAAAATATTTTAATCTGCACTAGTGTAGTTTATCTGTATCTAACATTTTCTACGATGTCATCTGACGTTTGTCATTTTGTATATTATTAGATAATATCTGTTGCATTTACAACTTTTATGGAATCAAACGTCAGCTCACTCAAGTATAAATCTTCATGCATTATAACAACCCTGTTCGGGGAAACAGAGCACTCGCAGCCTCTTTTTTATCTTCTTTTTTAAACCAAGAGCACTCGTAGCCTCGCTCATGTGTATAGCACAAGGATATATGGCTGAAAATGAACTGATGGCACTACTATAAAATAGACCATCACAAACAGTTTGGAACAGTCATCACAGACAGTTTTCCAAACTGTCTGTATTTATGTGTCAGTGATAATCGAAGGTTATCACAGACGGTTTGTGGGCCGTCAGTGATAAAGACAACACAGACGGTTTGTAACTAGAACTATCTATGAAGAAAACTATTACAAACGGCTCGAATCAAAAACTGTCTGTGATATCCATACATCACAGACGGTTCTAGTTACCAACCGTCTGTGATACCCACACATCACAAACGGTTCTAGTTACCAACCGTCTGTGATTGGTGAGTATCACAGACGGTTGGAATATAGAACCGTCCGTGATAGTTCTTCACAAACGGTTTATACCACAAACCGTCTGTGATAGTTTACTCTATACCTTAAATTTTTTTTCTGTTTTTTGGCTAGCCTCAAGAAATAATGTTACCCATGCCCTTTGAAAACAAGCAAATACAGAGGCAATCACAACAACACATTCTATTACAGGATAACAAGCTAACAAACCCTTTGTGGCACGACGGTAAGGCTGAATAAAACACACTTACGACAGGAGTGTGTTGTCCAGCCTACCGTGGTGCCACAACGGAGGCACTAGCTTATGGCAGTAGTCGGCGTCGTCGAGGAACAAGCAAATGCAGAGGCAAGCACAACAACACATTCTATTACAGGATAACAAGCTAACAAACCCTTCGTGGCACGACGGTGAGGATGAACAAGACACACTTACGACAAGAGTGTATTACCCATCCTACCGTGGTGCCACAACGGAGGCGCTAGCTCATGGCAGTAGTCGGCGACGCGAGGAACAAGCAAATACAGAGGCAAGCACAACAACATTCTATTACAGGATAACAAGCTAACGACCCCTTCGTGGCACGACAGTGAGGTTGAACAAGACACACTTACGACAAGAGTGTGTTGCCCAGCCTACCATGGTGCCACGAGGAGGCGCTAGCTCACAGCGGAGGGGACGATGCAGGAAGCTAGCTAGAGGATGAACTCACGCGTGACTATATACCGGTGGAAAGGTAGATGGGGAGTAAAGGGGCGAGCGGTGGGAAGGTAGATGGGGATTAATTAATAAGGGCCGAGCGGTGGGAGGAACTGATGTCTGCCATTCGATGTGGAGAGAATCGACGGGTGAGATCGAAATCCTGAGGTATACGCCACGGATCAGTGACGTGTCATTATCAGAGACAGTTTGTTATACGAATCGTCTGTGATAATGAATATCAGAGACGGTTTGTTATACGAACCGTTTGTGATAATGCACATATCAGAGACGGTTTGGAATATGAACTGTCTGTGATAAGTCAATATCAGAGACGCTTTGGAATACGAACCGTCTGTGATAACCCTTTAAAATGTGCGCCCTAATCCAGCTCTTCTACACTGTGATCCTCTCCTTCATATTTTCACCAGATTTCTCAATAATGACATCTAATGTTCTTTTGATCTCCTTCCTCTCATCTATCCATCATACGTTGTTTGGCCGAAACCTTTCACATGCGCCCAACAATTTACGTCTAGAGCAGCTCCTCCGCTCACGCCCTGCTCTCCTTCCTCGACTCGCTTCCATCCTTCAGCTGGACCTCATCATCCGCCATCGACAGAGGTGTCTCGTTGCTGCTCAGGAAAGGGAAACCGCCCTCAACCTCGTTCTTCTCTGCAATGTGCACAAAGCGGAGGAAGCTCTTGCGGCAGTGGAGAGACACATGGATAACCTTGCCGATCAAGCAGAATCGGCCGATTCTGAGGAAGCTTACCATGGCATCCTCTTTGAGATTATGGGCCATGCTAATGATTTGCCCAGGCTATAAGAGGAAGTGGAGAGGGCAAGGACAATCTTCACGTCATTTGAGAACTTAGTGGCTGATCCTTCAACTCCAAAAGTCGAAGAAGAAGCATATGAAGCACAGAAGATTAGGATATGGGAATCTATTTTTTTAAGACTTTTGTAATAAATTTGTCTTGAATTTGACTCTCGTCTCAAGAGCTTTTTTATTTCATTATCAGAGACGGTTTGCTATACGAACCATCTGTGATGTCTCAATGATCACAGACGGTTCGTGTTAAGAACCGTCTGTGAAAGTTCATAGACGGTTCGTGTTAAAAACCGTTTGTAAAAGTTCACAGACGGTTATTAACACGAACCGTCTGTGATGTCTCAATTATCACAGACGGTTACTAGAACAAACCGTCTGTGATAGTTGAAGCACAGACAGATCCATATGAACCGTCTGTGATATAGCCGTTCAGTATAGCCTCTTTTGTAGAAGTGTGGAAGTGTAAGAGATCTTCGCTTTAGTGACGTCTACCATTGAGTGTAGCGACACTAATCTTTTTCTTAAAAGGAAACTAAATATAATCTCTACAGTCATGTATGTCAAAATCCCTGAAGCTCTGTAGAGTTTAGACGATCTTCCATTTCCCAATTTAGAATAAGGGAGTTTGTGGTGGGAATAGGTATGGGAGTTTGATTTTTAGGTCCAATCCCCTCTGTCACATGGATGGAAAATTGTGAAAATTTAATTTTTTTTATCTTGCAAGACATTCAGACATAAGTCACGATGAAGGTCTGACATGCATCCACCTTTATATAAAGAGCAACTACCTTCCGAGTCCCGCCCTCGCCATAAAAATTGTAGGTGTTGGACGCTCAAAACTCCTCACCCCCATCCCACACCCAAATTCCCAAGTCCACCAATCAAACAAGAGATTTTACAATTCCACCTCTAATTTTCCATTCCCTTCCAACATTTACATCAAACCAAAAAGGATGATACTTTTTTTGAAATAAAAAAGGACAACACTTTAAGAGCATCCACAATGTAATCTTTTTTCACCCTAAGAAGAGAGACGATGCCTTGAAAGCTGCCCCAAACATTGTAGGGGATGTGGCAACATGCCTGTTCTTTTTGTTGAAACTTATGGTTTTTGGCTTTTAGACTGTTCGTGTGAGAGATTACAGAGTAACAAAAACTCACGTACGGTTTTTGCCGATATAAATAAAGTCGGTACAGTATGTACTACAATTAACTAGTAGACCTTATCTTAAAAAGATATTCTATTTAAAAACTAATTACTGTAGAAAAACCGAAAAGCAATTTTTAGAAACTAAAAAAAACAGGGCCAACAACCTCCAAGCTAGAGGTTGCCCCACGTATAGAGACTGCATCTAAGTTTGTTGGGCATGCCTATTAAAGAGGGAGAGGTTAAGGAATATGGAAGAGGGGAATTATTTTTTAAGTTTGTTGGGCCTACCTATCGAAGAGAGAGAGCGAGAGAGAGGGGTTAAGGAATATAGATGAGGGGAATTATTTTTTAAGTTTGTTGGGCCTACCTATCGAAGAGAGAGAGCGAGAGAGAGGGGTTAAGGAATATAGATGAGGGGAATTATTTTTTAAGTTTGTTGGGCCTACCTATCGAAGAGAGAGAGAGAGAGAGAGAGGGGTTAGGGAATATGGACGATAAATGAATAATTTTTGCTTTTAACTTATTCATTTGTGGGCCAAACCTTAGAAGCAACTAGAGATACTAAACATTGAAAGGAATCATGCTAATCTTGAAGGCCACCAGCGGACCCTAGCTTAGAGGATGCGTAGCTCCAAACTAGATACCCTAAGGAGATATAACTAGGCTGCAGGCCATAAGATAAAACTCTTGGATCTGTCTTGCACCCATGTCAAAATTGACGAAGCTTTGTAGAGTTTAAGACAAACTATTTTTTTTCATTTGCAAGGTAGATGCCAGGTATATATACATACCACCACATGTGCATACCACACATACAGCGAGTGCGTGCGAGCACACGCACGCACGCTCTCTTGTGCTTTCTCACTAAGACACTTGTTTATGTAAAGGTCTGTTAGGTGAAGTCCAACTCCACGACTATTAATTTAAGATAAACTATATTGGACAGGCATTTGTGTGCTTCAAAAAATTCTCAACAAATTCATAGATGTAGAGCACGTTAGAACATGTGCGTTTGCAAAAAAAACAAGGGCAAAAAAAATATCATTAAACGTGCACTGTAAAAAGTCAAGCAAAACAGAAATAAATACAGAAACTCTTTATTGAATTTTTTAAAAAAATGTGGAAATGCACTTTGTGAAACTTAGGTGCATATGAGAAGGTAAGAAGTTAAAAGTAAGTCGCAGGTCATGAGATTGATGTTATGTGTCCACTCTGCACCCATTGCATGAGGTAGTTCTAACTTCCCCTATCATAAGGAAAAAGAAGGGAAAATTGCTCTGCTACTTAGGTCCTTCAATTCGAAAAATTATTTCCTTTTTTGACATTAACAAGCTAATGGTACCACATCATTTAGCTTTTTAATTAGGTAAAGAAGACAAGGCGACATTAGAACGGAGTGAAAGTGATGTGGGTCACTTAAATGGGCGATGCATCTCGAAATTTAGGCTCTGATTAGAACATTGGAATTTTATAGGAATTTGAAAGAAATTTTATAGGAATTAGGGAATATTCCTGCATTCTAAATGGGCCTTTGGTTGTCACACTATGTTTCGAATACTTTTTTTTTGCAAGGACATTGATAAATATCATCTGAATATTTTCTTTGTTTGCAAATGGTAAAGCATCTAGATGGTACATTCGCGCAAGTTGGAAACATAAACAAAAAAATAATAATCGGAGGACAAGGGGAGAGCTTGCCTCACCTTGCCTGCCCACTGTCAATGGTTGGCACGACAGAATTTCGTTACACTGCGAGAGCTACGGTGATGCAATGGCTCCCGTTCGATCAGTTAGGAAAGGGATCGATGCATGCCTAACGAAAAGGCACCATAAATGGACGTGTGCTTACGGCAGTTCCAACCATTCGCACATAGCCATAGGTCACACCTCACCGCGTGCAGCCGATTTCGCCGAGGTGACAACATGCATCGCGCGCGGCTGCGTACGCTCATCGGTGCAGACGCGCCGCCGCCGGCACGGTGACATATGCCGCAGCGGCACGGGCCATTCGGCGTGCCGTAGGCAGCTATTCAGTATTGCTGCGAGATAGTATTGGGTGGATTTAATGGCCGAAGGAGGAAGCCAAATTCCATTCGAATAATGACGGGCGAGTTCCTGAAACTTCCTTGTTGCGATCGAGGTGCTCTACTTAATTCAGACAAGCCCAAGAAAAGTTTAGGTCTCTCCTACAACGTACTCACTGCTCCCTTCTGGCTGTAACTTGGAACACCCGAATTTTGCTAGATTTATGTACGAATTCGTTTCTATCTATTGATACGAAATGGAGATAGGGCAGAATTAGAACCATTAACTAGAATTCTCGTTTTCTGATTACAGTAGTGGAACTTCTCTTAAATAGATTTATGCCAAATCCGTATATAGGTAAAGTCTACGTCAACATTATTATACGTGAATTTCCTTATAGCCGTGCTCGGTTGGGTTGAAAAATAGTGGTTTATGACTGAAATTATACTGTAGCTGAAGGTAGCTTATTTGACGTAATTAAATTTTAAAAAAAATAAAAATAGAAAAATGTGTTAGCTCATCACGGACAGCGCAAACGAATATGGAAAAAAGAACCGGCAAAAAAGCTAAAAAAAAGCCAGATGAAATTTATAAATAGTGAAAAATGAGTCAGAAGTCAAAAACTTAAGCTAAAATAAGTGGGGCGTATATGAGGAATCGTGGTATTGTTTACTGTAAAATTCCTGCCCTGCAAACATGTCCTACAAGGATTCCAAAGAAGGTAATATTTTGGAGAAGGAAAGTAGGAAACAGACAACTGCAGCCCAAGAGAACTGCAAGTTGTGAACTCTAGTTTGATATAAGGAAATATGACACTCTGAATGCATGCTTGTGGAACCTTTGGTATATTTTTGATTGGGGGATGAGCTTGTATGTAAGAATGTAAAGGGGAGGAGCGGGCCAACCCGTTACCTGGCCCCCATGGCCTGTGGGGGAAAATTGAGGGTAACGGGTCAGCCCGACCCATTATCCCATGGTAACAAGGCCGGACCACAAGATGCTTATGAATCGCCCCTCACTGGCTGCAGTCGCTAATAAGTATGGCTGCAGTGGGAACCAGGAGATGGGCTAAATAAGTATGGCCCATTATATGCATAAGATGCACCAGTGAGATGGGCTAAAGATGGCCCGTCACATGCATAAGATAGAATCTGCTTCTCTCTAAAGAAAGATAGAATCTGTTTCAATTCTAAAAACAAAAATAAACACTTGACTACAAGGTACAAAAACAACTATCAGAAGTTCAGATAATCAGATGCCCTTAAACTAAATATTTGACTACAATGTACAAACACAAGCCAACACTGGCAATCATCATCCCTCACAAATACCAAATAAGCATCACAGTGATCTAAACAATTTATGAAGATCCAACAAATCAGTTGAAGATTTGGGTTGCTTGTTTTCATCATTGCCGTTAGCGCAAACCTCACTCTCTGAAAATTCAGCAAAAGAGCTCCTGAAAAGAAAAAATAACTTGTGAGCAAAAGAGCGCCTGACAAGAAAGTTCACTAGTACTTCAAGCAATCGTCTACTAGTACATGAAGTAGGCATTTCCACTGTACTGTCAAATTTACTGTCATCACTGAAGCGACAACATAGCCTCAAACAAAAAGGGAAAGTGAATTAGGCAAATAGTAATGCAAGTCTCAGAGAGTACTTGTAACATCTTATCAGTTATTTGTACAGAAAAAATGTAAAACCCACTCAAATCCCAAAAGTACAAAATAAGGAGAGGTCAGAACGTGAGAAACTGTGAATTCTATATTGAAACTATTAAGGAAGGTGCTTCAATACTTTTTTCAAAGTAATTTGTACAACTTTTAAAATCGAACTGAATGTTGGATAGTGATTACTTAAACCTTTGTGTACTTTGAGATTAGTATCATTCTTATTAGAGTGAAAAGTATGGAAGCACTACTCAACTATTATTAATTGTCAATGGGCAAAACATCAAGTAAAAAGTCAGTAATCTACATAAAGCCTAGAATAGTGTTGCCCTTAAGTTTGCTTAGTGCAGATTAGGCTTATCTGCAGCACATTACATCCTTAAGTTTACTTAGTGCAGATTAGGCTTCTTAAGCACTACCTCCACTTATGCTTACGATAAGATGTATTGATTTTTATTATGGTAAGGAAAACAAACAAACAAACAAAACAGTATTTTGAAACTGATAACTGAGAGTGAAGCGAAGTAAACAAAGAATCTTGGAAAGATTAATAATCCGAAGACTAGTTAACTTGTCAGGAGACTGAACTGGACAGACAGATCTTAAGGCTGGGACAAGCTCGAGGCCACGGCGGGGACGAGGTCGAGGCCGGCGTGGAGCTTGTGCTAGGGTTTGGTAAGGTTGACTGGTGAAGGAGGAGGCGCCGAGCGTGGTGGTGGGGTTCAAAGTAAGAGGAGGCAGAGGGGGAGGCGGCGCCAGCTCAGCGGCTATGGCGGAGGTGTGCCTATGCGCTGAACAACGGAGCACAGGAGGAAGGCAGGGATCCAGAAGTCGTATTGCGGTGGTAGCCAAGTGGGAACCGGTGCACCGGACAACTAACCGATCCCAATCTCTTGAGCACTAAACATTTGTTGCATCCGGTCCTCCGCGTAATTGCTGGCATCTTTTGGAGGGAAACACGTTTTGTTAGGCTGACAGAAGGTAAAATTGCAGTGCAAACTCTGGTTTCAAAGAGATGAACTTGTGTTGTGTGCTTAGTGGAGAATGAACCAGAAGCCCACTCTCAGAACTCCAGCCTCAAGACCTGCATGTTCATATTGTTCGATTAGCTAAAGGAAGATGAATCATAGACCGGCAATAAAACTCGTAATTGTAAGCACTGGTGTCATGTGTTGCATAGACGATGAACCTCCAGGGTATCCTAGTCCATAGTAGCCCACTGTTGGGAAGCCCGATGCTACGTAGTCCACGCCATACTGGTGGATCGTGTACCTATCTTACGTCCGATCATATTACTCGTCATGGTGTCGGAGGCGTTGTCACATTCCAAATTTTCGCTTCCTGAAAAATTTTATTTTTATTAATTATTTCAATGTATTTGAATCTTATTTGGATTTATCTGGATTTAATTTCAAAATTTAAAACAAGGAAATGTATTTAAAATATTTTATTAAAGCCAAAAATAGTTTATTATATTTTTCCTAGCCTTCCCTAAATTTTTAAGTAATTATTGAGAATTTTCTAGAATTTAAAATCAATTTTTTTACAGTTAAAAAGTATTTTATAAAATTATAAATTCAAATTTGAAATTAAAAATATTTTTACTAAGTCTAAAATGCTTCCACGAATATTATATAATTTTTCTGGAATTTTTAGACATTAAATATTATTTTTCCAAACGTTTATAAAGTTTCTAGTATTTGCTGAAATTTATTCCGAAAATAAAAATCAAATTATTCCTAGCCCGCCATGTGTCGCTCTCAGATTAAATCAATCTCTCTCCACGTTTTAATCCTAGCCACACATGATAACTTACCCCTTCATAAAATCCAAGAGCCATAACACATTCACTTGCCACGTGTCGCAAATCCGACAGCCCGTACCCCTTCACTTCTTCTCCCTCTCTATTACACATGGACCCCACATGTCATATGTTTCTTCAACCTCTTCTTCTTCCTCCTCCCACCCTCTCTCTCCTCCACCATGGATGACAATTAAAAGCTTCGAAACTCCGCCGTTTCTCTCTCTTAACTCCCGATTAAAACATGGAAACGGACGCCCTAATCACCCTCATCAATCTCCCGGCCGTTCCCCGTCCTTTAACCTTCTCAAAACCGAAACCATCTCCTCTCCTTTCTCTTTCTATAAATTGGCCTCCCCTCACCATTCTCTCCCTTTCCTCCCTTCTATTCGGCCGACACCCTCACCCCCTACTCTCCCGTAGCCGCACGCTGCCGCCTTGTCGCCGTGCGCCGCCGCTCGGCCATCTCCCGTCGGCCACCCCGCAGCGCCCCGCCTCCGTCGCCTTTTGCCGCTGCCGCCGGCCACCCCGGGCCCCGCCGCCGCCGTGGGAAGGTGCGCCGCCACCTCCTCTACCCCGCCGCCACTCGCCGCCCCGCCTCCGGCCGCCGGTCGCCGGCGAGGTCGCCGGCCGTGCGCGCCCTGCGTACATGGCTGTGTTTCCTTTGCTAACCATGTTCATCCATGTTTAAGTATTTTGTTATTGCTCTTTTGTCAAGAAAGATCACATGCTCACTTGGCTAGTAGGTGCAAGTTAAGGCATGCATGCATGAGGTTGTGAGATCAAGTCCAGAGCAAAGCAATTTTCGGTTGGGGCTTTGGCCAAAATTTTTGTTAGTCAATGACAACCGGGCCCCACATGTCATACACTCCAAAATACCCCAAAAATCAGCCAAAATAAGATTCCAGAGAATATTCCCTCGTTTTGCATTTTTCTGGAATTTCTAAACCGATCAAACTTCCAATTGCCCGTTCTCCCTCGTCCGATCTCCGAATCCAATGATTCAAATTTCTAAATTTGTCTAAAAGCATAATCTAAGTTGCAGTGTATATTTTATATTTTTGTGATTTTATTTGTATTTATTTATTTGGTTGTTTTGTTGTTTCGCGCGTAGAAACCGACGTCACCGAGGAATTCGTCGAGTCGCAGCAAGAAGACCCAAATAGCATTCAAGAAGGCAAGTCTCCTTTGACCATCTTGCTCCTATGATTTACAAAATGATTTGTGTAGTTATTTTTAAATTATTGCATGCTTATGTTGTAAAAGTGGATAACTTGATTTTAGAAAACTTTAGTTAAATATTCCAATTGTTATACCTTCCATTGAAAATCGTTTACCTTGTACCATTGTCAACTTAGGATATCCCTTTGACTCAATAATGAGTTAGTATTACATTTTGTTAAATTTATACTAGCAAATGCTTAGTTTAGCGAATCAATATAAAATGTTCAAATGAGAAGCATGTTTGCTAAATGTTTTGATCAATGGTTTGTTTGAACATTGGTAATGGATGTTACCATTGTTAATTGATTTGTTTGAAAAGTGGTAATGGATGTTACCACTGTTAATTTGAAAATAAAAATGAAGTTCAAAGGGAAAAGTTGACAAGGGTGGATGGAAGGTTTGGCTGGTGCAGTTTAGCACGAGAATTTTTTTGGAATTGTGAATGAACCACCCTGGTCGTTTAAGGACCGACGCTTGTGTTTGTCCAAACTGAGCAAAACAGTGCAACCACAAGTCTATATGGGTACGACCTAACTAACTAACCTATAAAGGTGTAGTTTAGATATCACCAGTGGTGTATTGAGTGCCAGGGTGTACTGGTTACTCATAGTGAGGGACAGGGTTTACTGTACTCATACGGCGCAAGAGGGGGCTCCGACTCGTGGATTCGAGTTGTGGTGAAACCTTAGCGGGTGGTATCTAGCTATACTGGAGTAGGTGAAAGGCTTTGTGATGTTTTATCTGGGTCTCATGCCAAAGGAAGCATGTTGACTATTAAGATAATTTATCTCTTGTGGGTAAAGTGTACAAACTCTGCAGAGTAAAAACTATTCGAATAGCCGTGCCCACGGTCAAGGGCGGGCAAGGAATGCATTCACATGGTAGAAGTTTGATTTTGATTTCAAAATAAAATGGTTTGTCAAACTCGGGAGTGGTGTAACTCTCGTGATTTAAATTTGGTGGTGTAACTAGATCAGGTGGTTTAACCTGAGTTTTGAAAGTTGGCAGATAGCCTGAGATTTTAGTGTTGGTGGTTTAACCTTCACTAAGTTATTTATCTAATTTCATTTATGAAAAACAAGATGTTTATCAAATGGCCTTTGAAGTAATTATGTAGTTTTGAAATAAAATGCTGATTTTTGCAAAAGAACCATATAGCCTTCCTTTGTGAAGCCTTGCATCTATGCATCTTTCCCAAGACTTGCGGAGTACAATTTTGTACTCACATGTTGCTCTACAAATACATTAGCAGAGAATGAAGAAGCTCAAGCTGGAGAATACGACTTCTGTGCCGAGTGTGGATGCGGTGGTTTCTTCCCGGATGCTTAGGATTCGTTTCTCCAGTCAATTGCCTGTGGCAGATTGATGGGTCGATTAATTTACTTTTTGCTTCCGCTGTGTTTATTTTCGTTTTAAGGTTCTGTGAACCTTTGTAAGGCAATGACCAATGTAAAACTTCAGTTATTATTGTAATAAATCGTGGATGACAATGTACCATTTTTTCTGGTTATCTGTGTGTACTAGCATTGATCTGGGACTAGTACTGTAATGCACAGGGGGGTCCGGAAGTTTCTACTCCGGGTCCCACAGGCGTGGGTGATCCGTGGTTGTGTACATGCTGTATTGCATCTTGTAGTCTCAAACAAGCGACTCAACATCGCTGCCTAAGGTATCATGTGTCCTGGGCTATCTCCATGACAAGGATGGACGTGTTGTGCTCAGTCAACCTGCCTCCATGGCGAAGGAAGTAGGGTAGTGTCGGCATGAATGGCCTGCACAAAGACATGCATGAAGGGCGACGAAAATAAGGTATCATGCTGATTGCAGCAAACTATGAAATTCTCAAACCAGACTCATGAGTGCTTGGACTAGAAACGACTAACGAGTTAGGACATCTAGATGAAGCTGTGGACAGACGATGGTACGACTCATCACCCCCAAGATAAACATGTCACTAGAATGGCCGTAGCTAATGGGCCCTAGTGCATGTTTGGCATCCACATACATGTTGCAGATAGACCCCAATAAGCGTTCGATCGTGCTTGAGCATCCGTGGCGCGGTATGGCACCACCCTCGGACACAATGTGGTGAAGCTGGTCATACTGCAATAACGGATGAAATATGTTAGTCATGTATACATGAACAGTGTTATACAAATACAGTGTCAATCCGGGCCTAGTGCTGGACTATCGGCATTCATCGCCTCCGTAGGGAGCTGCGTTTGTCTACAACTGGTTTGCACCACGTACCTCTACAAGCACGCAGGGTATGTGTCTGGGTTGTATGGTTGTCACTCCTTCTCAACCTGTGTCCTCACTGACTGCTCCCAGGCCATGGTCCTTGGCACTTGTGTTGCCCTCTAGTCATCACTCTTCCATCCTTTCTTCGTTTGCCTACGAAAAAAGTGGTGGTACACAACTGTTATTTGAGTAGGGAAATAGAGAAGAAATGAATTATATGCGACTTAGATGTTAAAGCAACAGACTGTACGAAATGAGGTAACAAATGAATGTACTCACAGGCGAACGTGGCTGGGTAGTGTTTGACTCGGTACTGGTGGCACCTCATGGTGAAGCCCGAACTATCTCATGATTCATTGGGGGGCATAGGGCTCCACCATATGGAAGAAGGCAAGGTGGCAGGTCATAAGCCAATAGACCCTGTCCTGCTCATATTGCTCTAACAATCTGAAAGGCGCTGTCTCTATGGTCCACACTATCTACATGAATCTACCCTCATGCAAGGTCTCGAATGCACTATGGAAATCAGTACACTCGCTGTGGTATCTCCCTGGACCATCCAAGCTCGCTAATACTCCAACGAGTACCCATGGGGGGTCCATCCACTGGGTCATCGCCATCAATGTGATCGTAGAACCGAGCCTCCAACTAGTACGGGTGCACCTGTACTCCAAAGTATGACTAATCAATAGAGAAGTGCTCCCACAACCACAACTGCAATAAGATGTAGTGTCAGCGAGGTTTGGCTTGTCAGTAGCACGCTGTGAGCCATCACACAAACCTTGTAAGTCATGCACTGTACAGCCGAGCCCAACTTGTATATCAGGAACTCATCAGACTCGGTGTCAACAAGGGACTCACCAATGTGGATGTAGCTGGGGTACATTCAATCTCCCCGAGTCGAGGAAATAGGATCCACCAGAACATGGAGAGCAAACAAGCAACTAGGTTGGCCCTCATAACTTCTACAGGCATGTCTGTTAGGCATTGCCTGTTTCGCCGCCGCCACGAATGTGCCAAACCAGTGGAACAGATGTGTTGATCTAGGGGTAGAACCACAGGACAACTTCGTAGTGGTAGGCTGGTAAGATAAGCAACATCCTCAGGGTGATGGTCAAATCCTCGCATCGAAAGTGAAACGTGTGGGTCTTCGACCTCCACAGGCCAATGAGTGCCAACAGAACTGGAGAGTCCAACGCGAACGAGTGCCTAATGTGCATCATCCTCACTATGAGTAACAACCCAGCCCGCCACAGAATTGAAATATACCAATCGACAAGAGCCTAGCCCTCTCGAGCTCCCCGAAGAACAAAGGGCGCGTCACTAATATGTCCTAAACATTACTAATTACAGAAACACATTCATAATCTAAACATGGTTACCAAGTGCATTTCACCCTACCAAACCACCATTACGCTAATGAAATACTAACGGCATATTAAGCGTATTCCTCGCATGTGAATGAAGCAAACCTTTTCTTAAAAGTCTGCACCCACTTTACAATCCATCCAACAGCGAAAACTTCTAAATTGCAGCTAAACCACCTCGAAAAGCTATTACAAAATTGCCTTTTAATATCTCTCCATTTCTACCCCTCGCTGCTCTCTCGCTCGACAGGAAAGAAATCACACTATGCGGCCTTGGATAAGAGGGAAGACCATGAGACCTCCCATTTTATGCGCGTAGAAAGGCGATCGCATCTAACATTCATACACAGGTTCGGATGGTTGTGGAATCCCCAGCTGAATAAAATGAGAATCATGCATCGCGTGCATCACCGCGCCATTGCAATCAGCCACGCGAAATTCCTCCTACTGCCTGTGCCAATCTCCCTACTGAGCGCCCTCATCCTTGTTGCACGCTAACCACCTACAGAGCTCCCATAGCTCTGTAATGCGCTACTGTTGTAGGAGTGGCCTAACCCCCTGCGGCGGGGCCTTGCAACTGGCCCAATATGTAACAGGCCCAATAGTATAGGGACATCTGTATAAAGGAATGTACTAATGTACTCCTACCTTTTGTAATTATTAAGGGGGTAGGATAGGAATTTTCCATCCAATCCCACTCATGTCTATAAGCCCCTAAGAGGGGTATGAGGGGCCAGATCCATTCATTTCATACACGAGCACTCTCTCCTATTATTGGCTCTCTCTAGCTAGTCCCCTTCTTTACTATTTGGTCTGTAGCCATAACAGTTGGTGTTGTCTGTGAGGACTCGTGCAAGAAGCTGCGCAAGGAAATGCGCTAGAGAGAGCTACCGTCAGAGCGCTCGTGTCATGAGCACCCTGGATCACCTAGTTTCTGCTAGTTTTCAAAAATGATGCTGCCGTCGACGGCGGTTTACAGTGCTGGATGCTATCGGTGGCTGCCCCATGACACTAGCACAGGTGGTGCAACGCTTCTCGTAATCGCCATTATGGCAGCAGGGAGTTGGCCTTCGTTCATGATGTACACCAGTTTTGACTGTCGAATGACCACTTCGTGATCGCGACTTCGCATAATGCATCCAACCCCTTTGTGGTCGTAGATGTTTGTCCGACCATTCCGTGGTCGTAAACACTTAAAGATTCATGTATGACCGCATCGTAGCCAGCTCTTCGCCAATAGCTACGACCTCCTTATGGTTGAGACTTCATTAACGCTAGTCCGAAGCATCGGGACGGAGTGCATGTGCTCCAATGCCTTTGCCGCGCCATCGGCTTCGTCAACACCTATCACACCTTCTGCAATGTCGTCTGACCCCTCGGGGTCGAACCTTCGCCGACGCTCATCCGACCACCTTGTGGTCATGACTTCATCGGCCCTCGATCGACTCCTTGTGGTCATGTCCTTGTCGACGTTAGCCTTATTCGGACTCCACCCGGTCTTCGACGGACATCGCACGGTGTTCGCAGGACTTTGTGCGGTCTTCTCCCAAGACTTTGCGCAGTCTCTAATGAGCTCCGCGTGGATGTTGTCGCCGACAGACTTTGCATGACCTCTATAGGACTTCGCTCGGTCTTTGCCGAACCTTGTACAATCTTTACTAGACTTCGCATGATCTCCGCTAAGTCTCCACACCTTCCCCGTGTAGAGACTTCGCGTGATCTTCACCGAGGTCTTCGCACGGTCTCCGCCAAGGTTTTCACACGGTCTCCGCCGAGCTCTGCACAGATGTCGTCTTCAACGAACTTTGCTCGGTCTTCGTGGGACTTCACATGGTCTCCACTGAGCTCTGCACAGATGTCATATCTAATGGACTTTGCATGATCTCTGCCGGACTCCGCATTGCCGCCGCTGACCTTCGCACCCTCTAGCCTCTGTCAGCCTCGGCTTCGTGTCTCCGCACCTCCGGATGGGTGTCTCGTGGTTGTACCCAACCTCGTGGTCCAGACATCGGCCGCTCACATCACGTTCGTGACTTTGTCCAACCACTACATGGTCTTAACCTCATCTGACCGCCTCATGGTCGAGACTTTATTCAACCTCCTTGCGGTCGTAGACACTTCATCTGACTGCCTTGTGGTCATAGATGCTTCGCCCAACCGCCACATGGTCAAGACTTTGCCTGACCTCCTCGAGGTCATAATTTTGTGAAAATCACACAGTGGCCTTGTGCCCTGGTGTACTCTATGGAGTATAAAGCACCGAGAACTTAGCCATCCTAGGCAACTCTACGGAGTATAAAAAATTGCATGGTGGCCTCACGCCCAGGTGTACTCTATGGAGTATAACGCGCCGAGAACTTAGCCGTCCTAGGCAACTCTATAGAGTATAAAAAATCGCATAGTCGCCTTGCACCCCAGTGTACTTTGTGGAGTATAAAGCACTGGGAACTTAGTAGTCATGGGCAACTCTACAGAGTACAAAAAATCGCACAGTAGAGTATAAAGTGTTGGGAACTTAGTTGTCTTGGGAAACTCTACGGACTATAAAAAAATTGCACGATTACCTCGTGCCCTAGCATACTCTGTGGAGTATAAAGCGCAGCGAACTTAGCCGTCCCAAGAAACTTTACGGAGTATAAAAAAAATCGCATGATCGCCTCGCTCCCTAGTGCACTCTATGGAGCATAAAGCACCGGGAACTCAGCCGTCTCGACAACTCTACAGAATATAAATAGCCACGAGGAGTCCATAGCCTCCGCATGAGCTCTACAGAGTATAGATAGTAGCGTGGGACAGCTTGTGCGTGCGCGCTGCATTGCGTGCTTCGCCCATCCCACCAGGGAGTCCCTGTCACAGACCGTAACCTTAGTGAGTTGCACATTTCATGCGTCTCACCAGGGAGTTCACCATGCTACTTTGTCTGGCTGCCTCGTGGTCATGGACGCTTCATTCAACTACTTCCCAGTTGTAGACGTTTCACCTGATCACCTAGGAGTTGAGACTTCGTTCGTCCACCTCGTGGTCATAGACGCTTAGACCACCTCATGGTCGAGATCTCGTCCAACCACATTGTGGTCGTAGACACTTCGTCTATCCACCTCTTGGTCGTAGATGCTTAGTCTGACCTCCTTCAGTCGAGACCTCGTCCGACCACGTCGTGGTCGTAGACACTTTGTCCATCAATCTCGTGGTCCGAACTTCATCCTACCACCTCGTGGTCGTAGACGCTTAGTCCGACCGTATCGCGGTCAGGACTTTGTCTAACCATGTCATGGTTGTAGATGCCTCGTCCGTTTGCATCGCGGTTGAAGACCTCATCCGACCATGTCATGGTCATAGACTCCTCGTCCAACCGCAACACGGTCAAAGACCTTGTCTGTCCACGTCGTGGTTCTAGATGCCTCGTCCAACCGCATCACGGTTAAAGACCTTGCCCATCTATGTTGTGGTCATAGATGATTTGTCTGACTACCTTGTGGTCATAGACGCTTCGTCTCACCGCCTAGTAGTCGAGACTTCGTCCAACCGCCTTGTGGTCATAGACACTTTGTCCGTCCACCTCATGATCACAGAAGCTTTGTCCGACTACCTCACGGTCGATACCTCGTTCGACCGTATCGTGGTCATAGACACTTCGTCCATCCACCTCGTGGTCATGGACGCTTCATCCAACAGCCTCGTGGTCTAAACTTCATTCATCCACCTCGTGGTCATAGATGCTTCGTCCAACCATCTCGTGGTTGTAGACGCCTAGTCCGATCGCATCACGATCGAAGGCATTCAACCAACTCGCGATCAGGACTTCGTTCGGCGCACGCATTAGCTTCGTCTTGCTTTCAACTTCATCGACCCCAAATTCGATGGGTGGGGAATGGACCATGCACATCAGATATGTCTCGCTGCTGATTTCATCAATGCCGAGTCTGAAGGGTGGGTGACGGGCTACGTGTGCTGTAGCTTCGTCTCACCGCCACCTTCGTCGATGCCTAGTTCGAAGGGTGGGGATAGGCCACGCGTGTCATGGCTTTGTCTCGTCACCGCCTTCATTGACCCCAAGTCCGAAGGCCGGGGGATGGGCCGCACACGCACAAGTCTTCGCCTCATCGCGGACTTCATCCACACCAACTTTGTCTCATCACCAACTTCATCGACCCCGAGTCCAAAGGGTGGGGGACAGGCCACGCATGCGTCAGCTTCATCTCGTTGTCGACTTCATTGACTCCAAGTCTGAATGGTGTGCGGGAAGGAGCCTATCTCTGCTGCGCTACTTCAACCAACCGCCTCGCGGTCGAGACTTCGTCCAACCACTGCATGGTCATAGACGCCTCATCTGACCACCTCTTGGTCATTGATATTTTTTCTGACTACCCCGCAGTTGTGACCTTGTCCGACCGCCCCGAGGTCATCATTTTGCCCAACCACCTCATGGTCATAGACGCTTCGTCTGACTACTTTGTAGTCATATACATTCTGCGTGAGTATAAGTCTTCGTCTCGTCGCCGACTTCGTCGATGTCAAGTATAATAGGTGAGGGACAGCCTGCACGCATGTCAATTCCATCTTGCCGCCAACTTCCTCCGACCACTCGTGCTCGGGAACTCATCGACACTTCCTCCGATCGCTTTGGGGCCACGACTTCGTCCATACCTACGACCACCACGTGGTCGCACCTTCAATGACCATGTCATAAGCGACACCGTCATCAGGCCTTCTCCGACTGCATCGGAGGCGCCAACCCGATGGGGCACCCGGCCTTTCGGCGTGGGACTTCACCGCCCTCGTTTACGTGCCGTTCGAGACTGGGGCACGACCTATGCGCACCGGCTCGGCTTCTGCTGAGAGATGTCACAACTGCGTCAAAATCGGTCAAACAATCCTGCTCTGTGAGGTTTACAGCATCCACACCCTAGAGGATTGGGAGCTACCAGCTGCATCTGCTCGCCCATTGGCACATACGTGCTTAGTGCCGAGGGACGGAGGGTGAGGCCAGCCTGGGCTAATTGTTCACGTCAGCTCGCCCATCAAGTCCTCCATGCTTACGGTCGAGGGAGTACTATTGTAGGGGTGGCCCAACCCCGTGGCGGGGCCTTGCAACTAGCCCAATATATAATAGGCCTAATAGTATAGGGACATATATATAAAGGAATGTACTAATATATCTCTACCTTTTATAATTATTAAGAAGATAGGATAAAAATTTTCTATCCAATCCTACTCATATATATAATACTCCCAAGCGCGCCGTTGCCTGCTGCTGTCAAGTTGCCCGTCGCGCACGCCACTTGAAAACAAAATATAGCTACAGTGCGTTAACAGTACAAAGTTTACGTTGCATCTCGTTTTTTCAACTGCCCTCAAAATCCGTCAGTTTGCCGGCACTGTTGTGATGTTTCAATCTCATTTTTATGTCAGATTTTATTAGAAAGACTAAAATGCCCTATGAAGACGTGGCCCGCAGCTGCCGGCTCTTTACTCTCTTTACTTTTGTCTCACCATCTCTCACTGGCCTTATACCACCGACGAAAGAAGAGACCATCTTCTTTCCGGCGATAGAATAGAGACCGGATGAAAATGGATTGGATATAATCAAATAGTCTGAAATATAAATATATGTTTTAAAATAAATATGAATTCAAATATTTTTGAATACGAATACGAATTGAATGTCGTAACGGATACGAATTCGAATCGAATATGTATTTAATTTGATCGAATACGGATATCCTCCTCCAGTATTTGTAACGAATTTTGATAGAATAAATTTCTAACAGTTTTATCAGTTTTTCACTGGTTACTGACAATAGGCATAGGAAATGGATCGAATACGAATTGAATAGTCTCGAATATGAATATGAATATTTTCGAATGCGAATGCACATATGAATATTCTCAAATACGGATACGAATATTTTCGAATACGAATACACATATTTTTTTAATACAGATTTTGCTTACCACATTCACGTTTTTTCGGATATGAATATCGGATAAAATAGGTTATACGTTACCGTTTTCCACCCCTATTGGAAAGGCCAGAGAGATCAAGAAAATGTGAAAAATGGGTTGCACATGATGTGGTCATACCAGTGGTGATTTTGAGGGCAGAGGAGTGCCGAGGACACGCCAGCGACGCTTAGGGCAGCAGCGATAGTTCGGCTATGCATGGTGGCAACGATGAGATGCCGAGGAAGTAAAGTAACCACGTCAGATGGTAGAATGTGAGGAGGGAAAGCTTAGGTGTGAAGTAATCTATCGGAGTCTCACTGAAGATCCGGAGGAGAAATACCTAGATTGCTGTCGGCTGGCAGGAAGAGAACGAAATTAACTCGGTGGGGTGGATGAGGACGAGGTAGAACACATTTTGTCGCGAATGGTTTTCTGAGAAACTCATCACAGAGACAAATCAATGTGGTGGGACACAGCAGAGCTCTGGAGCAAAACAATGTGCAACCACCGGAGAAGGAGACTACCTCGATGACTGGGTCGCAGCGGGAGGCGGTGAGGGGCGGCAGCTTGGCGAGGATGAGCTCTGTAAGGTCCCAGCCACGTTGTTCCTTTCCCACGGCACTGCCACGTCCGTCTCCGCCCTACAGCAGCAGTAGTCTGAAAGGGTCCAAGGAAGAAGGGGGTACGATGGTCTTTTGCCTCATCTGTTAGTTTGATGGCGCCTTTGACGGACGGAAATGGAAGAAAGGGATGTAACACCACTATCTTTCGGTGGCAAAAACGAAAGGCACGATCTTTTGATGGCATGATCAAAATGGTGCACATTTAGAGTAGCGGGAACAAAATTTTTCCATATAAAAAGACATGTCTATTAAACATTCAACTAATTTTTGTAGTTAACGGATGAAAATCCAACATTTTTTATCCACCCCCAAAATCCTATGGAAGCAGCCTATTCCTCCACTCCCACCACACCTAACCACCGCCGCCTCCCTACCTCCCCCACACCGCTACCCACCTCCTCACAGCGTCACCCTTGATGCCGGTGAGGCCCATCCGCGACCACCTCCCTTCTGCCGCCGCCTTGTCCTTGTTGGATATTGATCTAGGCCAAACGGCCGGATGAGGAAAACGTGGGTTCACCCCACGTTCACGCGCCCTGATCGGGGGTGCCTAACCGTTTTGGTTACGGTCCCCCCGTTGCAACAGCGCTAGATAAAAGGGTGGAGCCCCGGCCTCTCCCGACGACGCCCGTTCCTCGTGAGAGCCAAAAACTCCGTACAACCCTAAGACTCCGATCTATTGCGCGCTGCTAAGCAACGGGAAGGTCGTCGCCGCCGCCTCTGCAGGACTCCGCCGGCGACACCCCGTACTCCGGTGACATCCCGATCTGCACCAACCACTACCTCACGCCTGCATCACGCAGGCACGGGTCTTCGCTCATGGCGTTCATCGGCGACCGTAAGTCACCCTGATCCCTTAAGCCTAGGTGTTCTAGCTCTAGACTAGTGGATGATGTGTTATGCATGATGATAAGGACCTCACATTTGGTATCAGAGCCACTCTAGTCTTTTCTAGAACCCTAGTCGCATGCTTATGTCTCGGATTAGGGGTGTTCTTGGGCTCGGGTAGCAAGTTAGAAGGAGGGGAATCGGAGGATTGCTTGCAAACCCTAATTTTTTCCCCAAAATTTTGATGAATCCCGAATCCTAGAACCGGAAATCATGATGAAACCCCTAATGGAATCCCCAAAATCCGACCCTCCCGAACCCTGAATCCCCAAATCAGAACACACAAAAAAAAAATCAGACGGCGGCGGTGGAACTTACGCCTTTAGCCGGCCGTTCGGGGTCGCCGCGCCGCCGCATTGCTGGTGCCGCGCCGCCGCTCGGGGCCGCCACGCCGCCGCCTTTTGCTGCCGCCCCGGCCGCCATTTCGGGGCCGCCTGCCGCTCACGCCCCGTGCGCAAGCACCGCCACCGCCCTCCCATGGCGCCGCCGCCGCTTTCGGCCCTCCGCGCCGGAGCCCGGCGCGAGCGCCCGTGCGAGCCGCCGCCTTGCTCGGGGTCGCCGCCGGCCGCCTTGCTCTCGCTGCCTCTGCCGCCCGAGAACGCCATCGCCCGTCCGGGTTTTGCGCCTGAGGAATCGGCGGAATGGGGGTAGGGTTTCCAGGGGGCGGCGGTTTTGTTCGGGCTTCAGCCGCCCCGAGCCGTCCGATCTGGTGGATGGCTGTGATGAGGCCGGGGGCATGGATTGGGCCGCGAGGCCAGTTGGGCCGGCCGAGGCTGCTGCTAGGCCGTGCGGAAATGTGGGCCGCGCGCGCGTTTCGGCCTGCGCGCATGAGGTTGAGCCACCGCGCGTCAGCGCGTGAATTTGGGCCAGTGGAGCCGCAAAGAGGAAAGGGCTGTTGAGTTTTAGGCCCAGCAGCCATAATTTTATGTTTTTCAGTATACTTTTTATGTATGTAAATTTCTGCATATATTTCATGTTTTTATGGTACATCTCATGTTTAATTAATGATGTTTCTTATGAAATTATTAACGGATAATGTTGCTAAGCTGCTGAAAAATATTATGCTCTTTTCCGCTGCGTAATGTTCTGCCCCTAATTGAATGGAACCAACGGGAAATTCAATTAGAGGGTTGTATTTAATTTTACATGCTATTACCTTTTGACCAAAGTTAATTGTAATTGCATGTAATCAATTATGTTTATTTTTTTTGCCATGCTATTACTTTTTGACCAAAGTTAATTGTAATAGCATGCGATAAATTATGTCAAATTTTTTTCGTTTCTGCCCAACGGTGATGCGAAAATTCTTATGAGCATGTTGTTAACCACACCAACGTGAGGTTAATTTTTCATGCAACTTAATTATGTGCTTTACTAATGTAAATTTTATAATTTTTCAGCTGCTTCCGTTTCCGCTCATGTAAATGCTATTGAGCCACTTAATGGTAGTAACTTCCAGAAATGGAAGTTCACACTTATGACGACTTTTCAGCTCTTGGATCTGGACTACGCGTTCAGATTCGATGAGCCTGTCGCTCCTACTGAAGGGGAGGACAATTATGATGACAAAATGAAGGAATATAAAGCTAATGCTGAGAAGTGGGAGCGGTCTAACCGTGTTTCACTTGCTGTGATGAAAAACTCCATCAGTGAGGCCATAAGGGGAGCAATCCCTGAAAAGGAAAGGGTAAAGGACTATTTGTCCTCCATCGAGGATCACTTTAAAGGGTCCTCTAAAGTTTATGCTACCACACTGATGCACAGGCTCATGAACACTAAGTACAATGGTACTGGAAATGTTCGTGAGCACATTATGACAATAATCAATATTGCTGCCAGACTTAAGACGATGGACATGGCTATTTCTGATGGTTTTGTTGTCCATTACATTATGATGTCTCTTCCCAAGCAATTTGAAGCTTTCAAGGTGAATTACAACACCATTAAAGACAAGTGGACCATGAGCGAGTTGATCGCTAATGTTTCACAGGAGGAAGAGAGGCTCAAGGCTGAGGGAGCTACTGATTTTGTGAATCAAGTAGGCTCCTCAAATAAGGCTGGTCCCTCTAGAAATAGAGGTGGCTACAAAGGAAAGGGAAAGAAGGAGCAAACCTACTCCCCTTATCAGAAGCCACAGAAGCCACAGCACCCACAGCATTCTAAGGCGCCTAAAAACGCTTCAGGACCTGGGAGCTCAAATGAACAGAAGAAAAGTGGTGAATGTTACTTTTGTCAGTCGAAGAACCATTTCAAAGATGATTGTCCTGGATGGCTGAAATGGCTCGCCAAGAAAGGTACTTATGAAATCACTTTTGTTGATGAAGCATTTTATGCTGATTTTCCTATAAATTCTTGGTGGATTGATTCTGGTGCCACTGTGCACGTTACGAATTCCTTGTAGAGATTCCATATGTTGAGAAGTCTCAGACGGGAAAGAAGCCTTAGAGTGGCTAATGGGATGGAAGCCGAAATTCAAGCTATTGGATCGGTTTCTTTAGTTTTGAATAATGGTTTTGTAATGAAACTTAATGATGTTCTTTATGTTCCCTCGATGAGAAGAAACTTGATTTCCATTTCATTATTAGATAATGATGGATATTCTTGTAATTTTGGACACGGAATGTGTTTGATTTATTTCAATAATGATAATGTTGGTCGTGCCATCCGACACGACAAGCTTTATATGTTATCCCTGCAAGATTCTCCTATATCCATGAATGTATGTGATGTGAATAAAAAGCGCAAGCGAATTGATGAGACTTCGTCGAAATTGTGGCACTGTCGTTTGGGCCACATTTCGAGGGGGAGAATTGAACGTCTCATTAAAGAAGAAATTCTCCACCCTTTAGACTTTAGTGATTCGGATGATCATTGCCTTGATTGCATAAAAGGCAAGTATGTAAAGACAATAAAGAAAGGTGCTACTCGAAGCACAGGGATTTTAGAATTAATTCATACTGACATATGTGGTCCTTTCCCTGTGACATCAGTAGATGGTTATGATTCTTTCATTACGTTCACTGATGATTACTCACGTTATGGCTATATCTATCCTATTAAAGAAAGATCGGAGGCACTTGATAAATTTAAGATATTTAAGGCTGAAGTTGAAAATCAGCACAGTCTAAAGATTAAAGTAGTGCGCTCGGATCGTGGGGGAGAGTATTATGGGCGACACACAACTTATGGGCAGATTCCTGGTCCTTTTGCCAGGTTTCTACAAGAAAATGGTATAGTCGCCCAGTATTCAATGCCTGGTGATCCCCAGCAAAATGGAGTTGCGGAAAGAAGAAACCGCACACTTATGGACATGGTTCGAAGTATGTTGAGCTACTCCACTTTGCCTGTAAAGTTATGGATAGAAGCATTAAAGACCGCTGCACATATACTCAATCGGGTTCCCAGTAAATCGGTGCCTAAAACACCTTATGAATTATGGACTGGAAGAAAACCTAGTTTGAACTACCTCCATGTGTGGGGTTGTGCAGCTGAAGCTAAAATATTTAACCCACATATTGGGAAATTAGATCCCAAGACTGTGAGTTGCCATTTTATTGGCTACCCTGACAGGTCTAAAGGGTACCGATTCTATTGTCCAGATCGTACCACAAAATTTGTAGAAACAAGACACGCTGTGTTCTTGGAAAATGATGGCATCAGTGGGGACTTGGAGCCCAGAAAAATTGATCTTGAGGAGAAACGGATTTATGTTGCTTCACCGCTAATCCAACAGACTGATTTTCCTGTGCCCCAAGTAGTTGTGCCCATAGTTGATCCTGTAGTTGCAACTCCTGTTGCATCTCCAGTTAATTCTGTGGCTACTCCTTCTGTTGAGGGCTCTGAAAATACAAGTGCAATACCTAATGCTGAGCCTTCACAGCCCTCTGTGACAATTAATGAACAACTTGATGAGCCTACTAATGAACCTGTCAGGAGATCACAACGAGTGAGGAGATCTGCTATCCCAAGTGATTATGAGGTTTACTTGAATGAGGATGATCTTGGGAAGGCAGATGATCCTAGCTCTTATAAGGAAGCAATGAAGAATAAGGATTCATCTAAGTGGCTAGATGCCATGAAAGATGAGATTGAGTCTATGGGCGCTAATGGCGTATGGGACTTAGTGGAAATTTCTAATGGAGCCAAAACAGTAGGCTGCAAATGGGTCTACAAAACAAAACGTGACTCCAAAGGGAACATCGAAAGGTTTAAGGTGAGACTTGTAGCGAAAGGGTTTACACAAAGAGAATGCATTGATTATAATGAAACCTTTTCGCCTGTCTCAACCAAAGATTCATTTAGAATCATAATGGCGCTCACAGCACATTTTGATTTAGAATTGCACCAAATGGACGTTAAGACTGCATTCCTGAATGGAGACTTGTATGAGGACGTTTACATGACACAACCGGAAGGTTTTGTTGTGGAAGGCGAGGAACATTTGGGATGCAAACTAAAGAAATCCATATATGGCCTAAAGCAAGCTTCTAGGCAATGGTACCTTAAGTTTGATGAAGTCATAAGGAAATTTGGATTTAAGGAGAATGATGTTGATAATTGTACTTATGTTAAGTTCAGGGGGAGTAATTACACCTTCTTAATACTTTATGTGGACGATATATTATTGGCCAGCAGCAGTGTGGACATGCTGCGAGAAACTAAAAGATTTCTCTCGTCCAATTTTGATATGAAGGATCTCGGTGAAGCATCTTATGTTCTTGGTATTGAAATTCACCGAGATAGGTCCAAAGGAACATTAGGTTTATCACAAAAGGCATACATTGACAGAGTACTAAAGAGATACAATATGCATAAATGCTCTGCCTCGCCTGCTCCTATTGTTAAGGGCGATAAGTTTGGGAAATTTCAATGCCCAAAGAATGACTATGAATCTGATCAGATGAAGGGTATACCTTACGCTTCTGCTGTCGGAAGTATTATGTATGCTCAAGTATGTACGCGCCCTGATTTAGCTTTTGTTACCGGGATGCTTGGCAGATACCAGTCAAATCCAGGACCGGACCACTGGAAAGCCGTTAAGAAAGTCCTACGCTATATGCAAGGCACTAAAGGTCACATGCTCACATATAGAAAATGCGATAACCTCGAGGTTGTCGGTTATTCTGATGCTGATTTTGCGGGGTGTAAAGACACTAAGAAGTCCACATCAGGTTATATTTTCACTCTCGCAGGAGCAGCAATTTCATGGAAAAGTGTAAAGCAAACACTTACTGCATCGTCGACAATGCAGGCTGAATTTGTGGCATGTTATGAGGCTACCGGGCAGGCTGTATGGCTTAAGAATTTTATCCCGGGATTGAGAGTGGTAGACAGCATTTCTAGACCACTCATTTTGCACTGCGATCATCAACCCGCAGTTTTCTATTCGAGTAACAACAAGTCGAGTGCGGCTGCCAAGCACATTGACATAAAGTATCATGTTGTGAAAGATAGAGTCCAGGATCAAACAATTAAGATTGAGCATATTGGAACTAAATTTATGCTTGCGGATCCGCTCACAAAAGGCTTACCACCCAATATTTTTCGTGATCATGTTGCCGGCATGGGTTTATTGGAGAGCCTGTGATCCTGGAATAAGAGGACCATATAAAGTAACCAACTCCCATGAAGTATTATGTTATCCGATCGATATAGAATGGAGCACTATAAGTACTGATGTCCAACGGTACTTAATTGACTGTTGTGACGCATTACTTTGGTGTGAATTTTTATTGAGAGAAGGCTTATGATGTTTAGCCTTACGATCAAGGGGGAGAATGTTGGATATTGATCTAGGCCAAACGGCCGGATGAGGAAAACGTGGGTTCACCCCACGTTCACGCGCCCTGATCGGGGGTGCCTAACCGTTTTGGTTACGGTCCCCCCGTTGCAACAGCGCTAGATAAAAGGGTGGAGCCCCGGCCTCTCCCGACGACGCCCGTTCCTCGTGAGAGCCAAAAACTCCGTACAACCCTAAGACTCCGATCTATTGCGCGCTGCTAAGCAACGGGAAGGTCGTCGTCGCCGCCTCTGCAGGACTCCGCCGGCGACACCCCGTACTCCGGTGACATCCCGATCTGCACCGACCACTGCCTCACGCCTGCATCACGCAGGCACGGGTCTTCGCTCATGGCGTTCATCGGCGACCGTAAGTCACCCTGATCCCTTAAGCCTAGGTGTTCTAGCTCTAGACTAGTGGATGATGTGTTATGCATGATGATAAGGACCTCACAGTCCTCCCTTCCCGCGGCCTCCTCCTTCCCTACTGCTCACCTCTAGCGTCCGCCGTCGCGCCCTTCTTCCCTATCTCCGGTGGTTAACACCGTCAGATCCGCCAATGCCGCCCTCCATCACCTAATGGACTCCACGATGTGTCGCCCCCATCGCCTACCCCGCCCGCGGTTGAAGTGGCGCCACCGCCGCCTCACTGCTCTGCCATCTCTGCCTCCCACCACCGGTTCGTTGCTACCCCGGCCTCTCTCTAAGTTTAGGGGGGCTCGGGTGAATCCTAACTCTAACGATGAACCTAAAACCTAATCCCACGCAGCAGTGGCGTGCGAAGACGATGGCGTTGCCGGAGAGGAGGAAGATGCCGGTGGCAAAGACGGTGCACGAATCTCTATGAAGATCAAAAGGTCAAAAATTCAATTGATTTTGCTCTAAAAACAATTGAGTGTGGTATAGCACTTCCGTATAAAAAAATAGAGAATTGGGTGGGTTACTTAGCATGTTTGAAAGGAATTTTTGGAGGGTAGTGTTGCAATAATTTCGGTGGCATTTTCAAGCACATACGGCAAGTAAGAAATAGATTTTCATCTAGGAATGACTGATCAAATACTAAAACTTCTGACAATCTTTACGAAAGCTAATCCTGACCTCCATTGCTACTATCCAGTTCAAATGATGAGAACATGCCTCTCTAAAGGCCTCGAATGTCTTATGTTCTACCAGAGAGAATGAAAGTTAAGCGTTGATGTTTAATCAGATAGTGGAAGATGTAAAAAAAAGCAACAGCTATTTACAGACAACTCTTATCCATCCCATCGTATGCAAGATGGCTGTGATATGGAGAAGACTTGACGAATGGAGGTGGAGCAGATAATTTGGGTACCTGCCATTTCCAGAACTATTTCGGATCAGAGGATAAACCACTGTTTTCAGGGGAAATGGAGACATCAAATGTTTTAAGGACGTAATGTAATTATTCCAACACGTACATAGCCATCTTCTACTTCAGTGCATCTGAAAGGTGGAAAAACAAGACAGCCTATGTTGTTACTCTAATGAATCATGCCATATCTTCTACTTCGATGCATCAGAAAAGACTGAAAAGGATAGCTTATATTGTTGCTATGCTAAACCATTTGATGGATTTGTATCTTCGACTTCGTTGCCAAAAGGTTTCTTGTCCTAGCGAAGTATGGTTGGGCCTCTGTACGCTCCATAATTGCCCCTAGTTATGTTAGAAAGAAGTAAAGAAGAGGGTGACATGAAAATCAGGGAAATTTCAATTTGGTAGACAAAGAAGCACGATATGCTCCCGGAATCCTGCATGACTGTAACAAGCAACAAAACTACATGAGCTGCCTTTAACAATGCTGAGTTTATTCGGTATCAACTTAGTATAGTTTATTCAGTATCAACTTAGGATACATCTTGTCAAGTTTCTTTTCTTTTCTTTCTGTTGGCCAGTCCATATGAGAAGTGGGCCGTATCATTCAAACATTTCAGGATGTCATCATGGTAGCCAGGCCAGCAGGAAATTAAATATGTCTAAAAAATGAAAGGACAAGGCAGGCCCTTTCCTGACTAAACAATATGGCTCAATTAGTTAAGCATAATAGAGTGACTAAATTGTCTGAATAGATCTTGTGCTAGTAGCATATCACTACTTGTGTTAGGACGTCTAACCACAGATTTACTCAAGAAAGAATGATGTTATTTGGAGTCCATTAAAAAAGAGCCATTGAAATGAAATTCCTTTTACATGTCACTACAATAATACAAGAAGACGTTTAGGGCATTTGTGCTCTTCTTTATTATTCTTCTTGCTACAGCTATCTCTTATTAGAAGTGTGCTTCAATGATACAAACAACATAGATGATGGAAACCGATTCAGATCCAAGGAATGGAAAAAAAATGAAAATGTATACATCACAGAAGGAAAGTGTCCAATTGGCCATCTGTTCTGTAAGCTTCTTTTCTGAATCTTCCAAGAAATGCAAAGTTACAAATGCATCACCAAAGAATAAATAAACTGGAGATATTGGATGTAGGTAGTGTATCATTGGAAATGAAGTCACTAAATCACTCATCAAACGAGCAACTTCACATGGGTTCTCATTCTCTCTAATAACCATTATTTGATAGTATTTTCCTTTGTTGTCATTATAGTTTTCTGTAGCCATTGTTAAATATACAATTGTTTCAGACATTATGTTGTCTGAAACATATATTCTCTAATAGAAAGGTGCATAGCCAAACTGAAATTCGAACAGCCAGGTTCATATATTTTCGATGTCAGTAAAATGGCTCTCAAGACAGAAGACTACTATGCTGTCTTGTGCATATATTCTCTAACAGAGAGGTGCATAGCCAAACTGAAATTCTAATAACTAGGTTCAGACTTCCAATACAGTAAAATCGCTCTCAAGACAGAAGACCATGATCACTACATCTATAGCACTCGCACAATAAGTTAAATGGATTTGATTTAATATGACTGTAAATGGCAATCCATTCAAGCTAAGTCCAAAGCATCAGGCCAAGCAACTATTTGTGCTTTGAAAAAAGTAATTTACATATGAACAATTCAGCATTCCCTTCAACCTAGAAATGCAATCAAGTGTAACCTCATAAGCTTCATTCGGATAACAACAATACAAGGACCTATGATCAGTATAACAAGCTAGAGATGCTAGAGCAATCTCATCGAATGGCAAAAAGAATCACAACCACTAACCTTTCCCAAGCAAATCAAAGTCTGATACTGGCAATTTCACTATAACTGTGATCTAGTTTTGACCCCATGTATCACAAAATCTCCTTGATGAAGTCGAGATTGAGTGTGTCGCGCACAATAAGGAACATGCCAACCATCAGCACCACCAATATCCCTGACGACATGATCCTCTGCTCAATTTCACGGGGGATCTTCCGCCCACCACGGGCGGCCTCAAGAAGGATCAACGCCAACGTCCCACCATCTAATGCCGGCAATGGCAACAAATTTATCGCCGCAAGGTTGAGGTTAATCACTGCCGCAAACTGGAACAAGCCCTCGGCGCTTGACCTGGCCACCTCCGCGCCGACAGCAATAATTGCAACAGGGCCCGAAACCTTCTCCGCCGACTGCGAGAAGTTGAGCAAAGTCTGCCTGAGCCCATCGAGCACCGTCCCGCTCAACGCTGTGAACTCGCGCACAGCGAGGACGGTCGCCTCGGCCAGGTTATTCGGGTGGACGCGCGTGACCCGGAAGTTCGGCGAGAGCTGCACGCCGATGCGCCCGGTCCCTTCGGTGCTGGTGTCCGGCACGACGGTGAGATCAACGGACTGCCTGTCCCCGGGCCCGGGCCCAGTTCTTGACACGGTGACGGGGACCTTCTTATTGGGGCTGGCCTTGATGAGGTCGACGAGGACGGGCACGGACGGCTCCGGCGCGGCGCCCGGGACGGCGAGGATGACATCGCCGGGGAGTAGCCCGGCGCGGGCGGCGGCGGAGCCTGGGATGACCTCGGGGACAAGGACACCGGGAAGCTGCGCCTGGACTGGGACGCCGACGGTGATCGCCTGGGCGTAGACTATGAGGAACGCGAAGGCGAGGTTGGCGGCGACGCCGGCGGAGACAACGAGGAGGCGGTCGGGGACGGGGCGGTTGCGGAGGAGGTCGGGGTCGTCGGGTGCGAATCCCGAGTCGGGGTCGTCGTCGGGGAAGCCGACGTAGCCGCCGAGCGGGATGGCGCGGAGGGCGTACTCGACGGGGCCGAGGCGGAAGCGGGTGAGTGCGGGACCGAAGCCGACGGAGAACTGGGAGACGTGGATGCCACGGGAGGCCGCGGCGAGGAAGTGGCCCGACTCATGCACGAGCACGATGGCGGCGAGGACGGACGCGGCAGAGGCGACGGACTCGACGCTAGCGAGGAGGTCGGATGGGGCGGCGGCGACGGGCTTGGCGAGCCTGTGGCGGTGGCGGCGGACGAGGGCGAGGTGGGAGTGGGAGTGGCAGGGGGGTGGGAATGGAGGAGGCTGAGGGGCGGGGGAGAGGAGGGTGGTAATCATGGTGGGAGGGAGGGAGGGAGGAGTGGATAATCTGGCATTCTTGGGAGATCGAGGTGTGGCCGGTGTGTGAAGTGAACGGCTGTGTGGATGATAGATCAGCGAAGCGGGTGACCCAGCCAGCCAGCCAGCCAGCCAGCCTACAAACGACCTTTTCTTTTCTATTTTCCGGGGAATATTACTACCATCTCATGTTCTCCACAAGTGATGACAAAATGTTATCATACATGCCCCTCTCAAATGACAAATTTACCAAATGTAAGAAGATAAATATATTGATTAAATATACCACCTTATATAATACCTATATTATAGCCGGGGGAGTCCCCCGGCCTTTCACCGTGTCCACGTCATCATTTATGCAAAAAGGTCTCCGCGTTTTCCGAAATTACGTAAAGGTCCTCCGTTCTCGCAAAAAAGTCCCTGTCAGGTTTTTTTCCGGAAAGCTCCTCCACTTCACCGAAATTGCGTATCCTTTGTTGGATAGCGCCCTGCGGTTTCCCAAAATTACTTATGGGTCCTCATTTAGTTACGTATAGGTACTTACAGGTCCTCGGTTTTTTGCGAAAAAGGTCTTTGATTTTTCCAAAATTACGCATGTGTCCTCGATTTTTTTAAAAAAAACTCCTCGCGAATTATCGTCTCTTTTACTTCGGTCCACACGGTAGCTAGCGCGGTGGGATGTGGATTCCTTTCATATCTTGCTTTGTGAGGAAAGGAAGTAGCCCACATGAGCATAGCTCGAGGGAACAAGGCTCGGTGTTTGGTTCTGTTCAGTATAAAATGACTGCGTGTTTTCTACAGAAATTTAATAACATGTGAGCAAGTTTGCTTGTCATAGAAAAGCTTTTAAGCCTTCGCGAATTCTACGGAGCACCTAAGTCAGTACATATGTGTTGCAAGAAGCATGTTTTAACTAACGTAGGTCAATTATGAATAGCATGTGTCCAAAAACGATATTTTGTTCTTTGGATGTGTAGGGTTGTTTGGAGTCAGCCATGGTCAACGGTGAGGGCTAGGGCTACGTTTATGGAGGAACCAAGGGCCAGAACGATCAAGAATATTGGGTGAGATGATTGAACTCAAACATGACATAAGAAAAATAGAAAATATTAAAGAAAAGTTCGAGTAATGAGTGCACCGTGTGGTTTGATCGGTCCAAGTGAGGCATGGTCCAGCCGAATTGGAACGGCAGAGACTTACTGACGTGTGGCAAACTAGTGGTGCACCTACACATAGCAAGTATGGCGATTCTTGCAAGGAAAGATGAAGACCGGATCAAGAAAAGGTATTTTTTTTACCAAAATATCGAAAACTTTCTTGGATCAAAACCGCAGCGCTTGGAAAAGCAGTTTAGGTCAAAGAGAAGTTGAGAAGATCAAGTTGAATCGAAGGATAAGGACTTAGCGGATTTACGTTTATATATTTTAAAATGCGTGTGTGAGTAAAACCCGTGTTGTATAGGGTTAATGTGTTCCCCCATATGTGGTAAGTGGATAGTATCCATTAGAGTTAGATGTGACTGGTTACCTGTAACATCCTGATCTTCAGAGCCTTTTTGAAGCTTTTAAAATAAAATTCACCATTTGAATTTTTCTTTAATTAATTAAATCTTAATTGAAATTTTTATTAATTAAAAGGATTTAATATGATTAAATTAAACATTAACATTTGCTAAAAAATATTTTATTTGAATTCCTTGTGTCACAAGGAATTTTTATGTATTTTCTTGGATTTTTTTCGAAGTTTGTTTGAGCCCATGGCACTGTTCATCTTCCTCGCGCGTGCAGAGAGCTCGATCTCGCGGTTGCACGTTTTTTCTTCCTTTTCTCTCTCCTGATAACTTCCAATCCGGACCTTATCTCAATGTCTTTCCAAAAGAAAAGTTGTGCCAAATCACGCAAGGAATCCATCCCAACTAGCCTCTTTGCGTTTCGTTCATCCAGTTGCCTTTTATCCCCTTTTATCCCTTATTTTCTGAAACAGATGTAACACCCTAGGACCCACATTACCCTGGGATGCTACTAAAACTGCTCTACAACGAGCCAATTTACAAGATAAAATAAACTGGCAACAATTACTAAACAAGATAGTATAAGCGGAAGCATAAAAAACTAAGGAATAACAGGATAGTGATAGCAATTCACTATTTAAAACATCCTCCAACATTTTAATCTAAAACATAGTTCACAAATTTAACATTATTAGGATAATGTAAACAAAGCTATGCAAGGTCTAGAATCCTTTCAACTTTATTACAGCATAAAAATATGATTCACGTGCATCAGTGTGGTGCCGTTCTACCCTTCCCATGCATGCTCAAAGTCCACCTGTAGGGAGGGGGAAACAAGGGTGAGATAAAAATCTCAGCAAGCAAACTGTTTGACAGGCTATTCAAACTACAAACAATTATACATCATCATTTATAATTCCATACAACTACAACCACAATTCATGTCTACAATTATTAAACCACCACAACTTCCGTATTCATACCTCTTCAGTTTCAGATTTAATTGGCATATGCATGCAATCATTTTATCCACGGTTAGATGCAAGAGAAAACATTTAATCTTCTACAATCCACAATAGACTAATCATCAACATTTAATCTTCCACAAATAACAATGTTTATATCCCCGACCTCAAATCACCATCAATGACGGTAAAGCATTTAGCAAATAAATCTTGTTTGACCACTTTAAATCCTCGACCACTACCACTACCAAAAGCAATAAAACATATGTATGTCTTACTTCAATACTTTATTATTTCCCACATCCACAATTGATATCATCAATTACTACAAGAGAAAATAATCTCATGCCACCATCACAACCCTTACCATACACAAGGGAGGAACCGCATTCCACGACCACAACCACAATCCTCATACCACAATTAGCTCACATGAGCCAATTCCACATTGCAACTATGAAGTTGAATATTCCACAAAATAACCTCACCACAACATATTGCATATGTATGCAAATGAATCTTTCCACAATGCAATGCATATGAATGCTTTCATGCTATGCTCCACATCACTCTTTCCAGGGCAGGATTTGAGATGCATCATATTACGGCAATATACGATGCTCCCGCGGGATAAGAGGTGCATCGTATTACGGCAATATACGATGCTGTACCGGTACGGTCGCGGCTAGGTGCGGCGACATCCACATGATATGACATGAATGATATGATAATCATAAATCACATTAATCTATCCTCAAAGGAGCATTATCATGCTCACAACATATCCACATCCACCACATATTAATTTCATGGTCCACAATATCACCTTAAGCAGGAATTCCACACGTCTACTAGCAGAATATCAACATATCCAATTAATTAATACTTGCTACCATCTCCACAATTAAAATATCATGCAATCATGGCATAATGTATCAAATTACGATAATAATGTAAATTGCAAGTAGAAGGAATAACAAGTTAAACGGTAGCAACCACCGCTACGTTCACTTGCCTCAATCCGACGAAGCGAAGTAAAATCAAGAGCGCTCAGGGACAAGACCACCTGTCCAAAAAGCATCTCTCAGCACAAAGCCACAGCATACAAACACGACATAAATAATTAAAGACGTCGCTAGAACCCCGAACCCGCACTAACTCCTCTCCGCTCAACAATTCAGCAAATTACCCTCTGCAGCAGCGCTGCTTAACAATTTCGTATCTTTAAAAATATTGATCCAATTACAGCAAACGATACCTCTCTGGATTAATCACTTAAAAGCCTACATTTTTCATGTAGAACACATATTTTTATTTTGATCACAGCTAGGTGTAATTTAATGCCCAAAACTGAGAAAGATCTCTGTTCTAGCAGATTGGACAGCGATATTAAAATGCGTCCCAACAACAATACAGGGGTCTATAAATTCTGAATTTTATACATAAGCTATATCTCTAAATTATCTACAACTTTATCAATTAAGGACATGACCATAAAAATCATTTACTACCTCAAATTCACAGATTACCATCGGTCTGTACCAATCTGCTCGCCTGACGAACAGCAGTATTCCCGACCCTGTAACACCCAGATCACAAGGCATAAAATTACAAAACAAATATAGCAGATGCGTCTGCAAGTCCTATACAACTTTCACTTTGGGAGAGTCCACAGGAAAAATCGTTTACTACGTCAAAAGTGCGCGATCAGCTACGCTGCGCGAACCAATCTACTGGCAGACAGCAGGTAATCTCTAATCGGGCAATTAATCTATTAACTACCTTCAAAATCCGTGCCAGGAACCCAAATTAATCTGAAAAACAGAGGGTTTGGGATGAAGAAAAATTACCTAGATGAAGAATCACCCCTTTTTTTCCTCCTCTTCTTCTTCTCCTTCCTTCTTCTCCTTCTCCTTCCTCTCCTTGGCTCCAATGGCAGCAGCACTTGTGGGGGGTGATGGAGGGGGGAAGAGGGCTGCGCCCAGGGGGTGGAGGAAGGGGGGTGGCGGCTGCAAAGGGATGGGAGAGGGGGGAGAAAAAGGGCTAGGGTTTTTGGGGAGGGGGAGGGGAGGTGCGGCCACCCCTTGGGCCTCCGGCCCAAGGCGGTCGGCCCACTCCCCAGGCAGCCCACTCAGAGGTTTTAATTTAATTTTAAATTTATTTTATTCATTTTACACTGTTCTACAATTTTTATTTTTTCCTTCCCGCGATTTACCGAAAAACCGACGAGTCCGCGATTATTTTAAAAACTTACGCCGTAAAGGCGTTCAGGATATTACATTCTCCCCACCTAAAAGGGATTCGTCCTCGAATCTAACTCCTCAAACCACAAACCAAGAAAACAGCAAAGAAAAGAGCAATGAAGGAAAGAACAACCACAAGAAAGAGCATCCCAAGGATAGAACATCCGAAGGGAACAACAAATGTGGGTTCCCACCCGCCTTGAAGAACTCGGGTTCTTCTTCTACATTTGAACTTCAAGCTCCCACGTCACCTCCCGCTCGGACTGATTCGCCAAGAGGGCCTCCACATACATGGTGGCTCTCTTCCTCATGTCCAACTCCGATGAGTCCACGACACGCGCCGGTCAACGCCGAGCACCCGCAACTCTTTTGTCGGCTCTGAGCGGCCAACAGATCCTGCCGTTCTCACAAAATTCTCCGCCACAACTATCAAGCCACTATCTAATACCATCCTCCTTCCTACAACATTTTCCTCTGTTTATTATAATCGGGATAATACATTGTACCCTTTTTAAAAAATTCAACCACAGATTCCACTCATAACATTACTCGAAGCACGGACAATAACTTCGCAAAAGGAACCCAACCAAAAGAGGAATAAAGGATTCTCAAGCAACATACTAGCAAACAACCTTCCTTCAAAGGACCACAACCCAAACAAAGGATTCACAACAAAACCATTCACACTCTCCAAAAAGACATTTGGAGAATCCACACTGCACACAAGCCAAGAGTGAAAATCACTCGACAGACCAAAACAATCGTTTTCTTTTCCTAACTGGAAAAGAATACACCACAACATATAACAACTCAATTTGCAGATGACCTCTGCCATAAACACACAGTTTAAACAAGAATCAAGAGAGCATATTACTGCTCGAGTTATTAATAATTTCCCAATCCATTTCCTTTGGAAATTTAACTTTCTTGAACCAAGGATTTCCAAATCATCGCCCAACACACCAACTCATTTATCTTAGGTTGGCAACTTCGACGATGCGCTCAAACTGAGTACATCATCCACACCCTTGCAGAGAGACTCTACTGTCTCCACAAAAATACATTCTAGCCAAGCCCTCGACCAATGGAATTACTTTGACAGATAATTCCTAAAACACCTCAATTCTTTTAAGGATAACAACTCGAAATTAATATCACACCCACAATCTCACCAAAATCAATCACATGACCACACCAACTAGATGCCATACACCTCTTAAGGACTTTGCAACTCAACTTGATTACCCCTTTCTTGGAGAGGCAAAAAGAAGTAAATTTTAGCACAAAAGAAGATGTTGCCATCTGCAATAAACACAAAACCAAGAGAAATAACTTGGACAACAAAAGATAAGATCACAGCTGAAGGCACATGCCTCCTCAAGAAGAAAAATATCAAATCTCAACCAATAAGAATATAACATTGCCATTTGAGCTCAATAAACTCTTATGCGGCGAAAATAAGAAGTCAAACACACTTAAAAAAGATTGCACATCTTGACTTCAACCTCCAATACTTTTACCACACTCTTTCTTTAACAAAGAGAACAACTTTCTTTGATTACGGTATCACCTTGACAATTCCAACAAAAGTGATTTAAAGACCACAACACATTAATCCCTTAAGAACTAATAAAAGCTCTCAACACGTCACTTTGCTCAAACAATTTCAGCTACCACATAAGTCATGAGATCAAAAGATTGCGTACACAAATCTCAAAACTTTTGATTTAAGTAGTATCATGGAAGTTATCAAATTCTTTTATTTAAGGAGCATTCAACATTATCATCACAACCACATACTGACCATCATGCTAACATCAGAATAATACATTCTTAACAAGCATCATCGTATCCACAAATCCCTTCATAAACTTTTCCAAAAGAAACATAAGAAATCACTTCATCATGTTTCTATTATCTGAATAAGATTGCGACTACTTAATCTAGGAAATCCTAGTGCATAAGTCACCATATTAAATCAAAGCTCTTAAACAAGATGATACTAGAACATGACAATCTCACATACATGCTAGTATGAATCTCTTATTAGATTCCATATATTCAATTCTTATTGATGCTCAACTCTAATTTAGCACAAATTGATTGTACTCTAGTCATTACTAGCAATAATTGATTATTATTTTATCATAACAACATTCATGATCCTAACTCTGTTTTACAATCATAAAACAATCATGAGCATAGATTCAGTATCCCACCTTACGTTCAGAAATTAGAATGAAATAACTTTAAACTTCAATAATACCAGCTTTGTAAGACAAGATTCTACAAGTCAATACATCCACCTTCCTCTATTTCTTTATACATATTTCAACAATTTAGCATGGTGAAAGATAGATGAATCTAGCAATTGTACATGCTCATAAAGTATCTAAATAAAGGACAGATTAAAGGTTAATATTACCAAGGCAATATTCCAACACCTCCTTACTTAATCATTCCAAACGGTTAGATTAATTACTATAAACAAAAATAATTCAATTTATCCAACACGATAGAAATTTAAACAATCATAATAATCATTCCAATTCTTTTGCACACTCCTCAATAACTCCATGAGTTCCAATCATGTATAGACAAATTCTTAATCACAGTTCTTCTAGAAACTATTACAAGGCAATATCACATTAATCAACTACACTTTCAAGAATGCTAGTTGAAATTAATTATGCACCACGCTAATATCTCAACTTGATAATTCATACCTTATGAATTAGTTTATATGATTACCACCTTCCACTTAAGCATAGCAAAACACCATAAAGGTTTTAACACTCTCTTTCAAAAAGGAATGGAAATAAACTTCAACACCCGAAAATCTAAAAAAATACATAGATCCAAGGCTTTAACATATTAATGAGTTTGCAACACAAAGCTTTCATTGGTAAAAATACCAAGCGAACCAATGAGTCATGATTCACAACAAGACAAAATTCCCACAATGGGACTAACCTTGCAAATCAACAATATTCACAAGCAGCAATAGTGTCTTACTAGTCCGAAAAGAAAAAATAATTGCTTCAACGAACAGATAGAGACCAATTGCAAACCCTCAACTGCAATGAACCACAAACTCAAGAGAAATTCATTAACTGCAATAGACAAAGAATTGGCCAAAATCAACTCAAGGAAGATATCAACTTTTCTAAATAAACCCACTCACAACATCCGCAACTAAGTTACCCGAGGTAACTACATCGCTAATCCCCATGCTACAAACAGTGGTATAACCTGGCAATGCCAAGGCAGCAAATACAACCTCTACATCTTATCATTGACAATTCTTCACTCATAACAGTCATAGGAGCAAATAATAATCATACAAGGTTATCCCATAATGTAAATCATCAATACAACATGTCAAAAGCATAAATGCAATGCTTGACCCATCCCATCCTACTGTGCACCAGTGTGTCAATTTAATAGTTTCATTACCACGGACCTAACGCCCGCTCTGATACCAACTGTAACACCCCAGGACCCACAATACCCTGGGATGCTACTAAAACTGCTCTACAACGAGCCAATTTACAAGATAAAATAAACTGGCAACAATTACTAAACAAGATAGTATAAGCGGAAGCATAAACAACTAAGGAATAACAGGATAGTGATAGCAATTCACTATTTAAAATATCCTCCAACATTTTAATCTAAAACATAGTTCACAAATTTAACATTATTAGGATAATGTAAACAAAGCTATGCAAGGTCTAGAATCCTTTCAACTTTATTACAGCATAAAAATATGATTCACGTGCATCAGTATGGTGCCGTTCTACCCTTCCCATGCATGCTCAAAGTCCACCTGTAGGGAGGGGGAAACAAGGGTGAGATAAAATCTCAGCAAGCAAACTGTTTGACAGGCTATTCAAACTACAAACAATTATACATCATCATTTATAATTCCATACAACTACAACCACAATTCATGTCTACAATTATTAAACCACCACAACTTCCGTATTCATACCTCTTCAGTTTCAGATTTAATTGGCATATGCATGCAATCATTTTATCCACGGTTAGATGCAAGAGAAAACATTTAATCTTCTACAATCCACAATAGACTAATCATCAACATTTAATCTTCCACAAATAACAATGTTTATATCCCCGACCTCAAATCACCATCAATGACGGTAAAGCATTTAGCAAATAAATCTTGTTTGACCACTTTAAATCCTCGACCACTACCACTACCAAAAGCAATAAAACATATGTATGTCTTACTTCAATACTTTATTATTTCCCACATCCACAATTGATATCATCAATTACTACAAGAGAAAATAATCTCATGCCACCATCACAACCCTTACCATACACAAGGGAGGAACCGCATTCCACGACCACAACCACAATCCTCATACCACAATTAGCTCACATGAGCCAATTCCACATTGCAACTATGAAGTTGAATATTCCACAAAATAACCTCACCACAACATATTGCATATGTATGCAAATGAATCTTTCCACAATGCAATGCATATGAATGCTTTCATGCTATGCTCCACATCACTCTTTCCAGGGCAGGATTTGAGATGCATCATATTACGGCAATATACGATGCTCCCGCGGGATAAGAGGTGCATCGTATTACGGCAATATACGATGCTGTACCGGTACGGTCGCGGCTAGGTGCGGCGACATCCACATGATATGACATGAATGATATGATAATCATAAATCACATTAATCTATCCTCAAAGGAGCATTATCATGCTCACAACATATCCACATCCACCACATATTAATTTCATGGTCCACAATATCACCTTAAGCAGGAATTCCACACGTCTACTAGCAGAATATCAACATATCCAATTAATTAATACTTGCTACCATCTCCACAATTAAAATATCATGCAATCATGGCATAATGTATCAAATTACGATAATAATGTAAATTGCAAGTAGAAGGAATAACAAGTTAAACGGTAGCAACCACCGCTACGTTCACTTGCCTCAATCCGACGAAGCAAAGTAAAATCAAGAGCGCTCAGGGACAAGACCACCTGTCCAAAAAGCATCTCTCAGCACAAAGCCACAGCATACAAACACGACATAAATAATTAAAGACGTCGCTAGAACCCCGAACCCGCACTAACTCCTCTCCGCTCAACAATTCAGCAAATTACCCTCTGCAGCAGCGCTGCTTAACAATTTCGTATCTTTAAAAATATTGATCCAATTACAGCAAACGATACCTCTCTGGATTAATCACTTAAAAGCCTACATTTTTCATGTAGAACACATATTTTTATTTTGATCACAGCTAGGTGTAATTTAATGCCCAAAACTGAGAAAGATCTCTGTTCTAGCAGATTGGACAGCGATATTAAAATGCGTCCCAACAACAATACAGGGGTCTATAAATTCTGAATTTTATACATAAGCTATATCTCTAAATTATCTACAACTTTATCAATTAAGGACATGACCATAAAAATCATTTACTACCTCAAATTCACAGATTACCATCGGTCTGTACCAATCTGCTCGCCTGACGAACAGCAGTATTCCCGACCCTGTAACACCCAGATCACAAGGCATAAAATTACAAAACAAATATAGCAGATGCGTCTGCAAGTCCTATACAACTTTCACTTTGGGAGAGTCCACAGGAAAAATCGTTTACTACGTCAAAAGTGCGCGATCAGCTACGCTGCGCGAACCAATCTACTGGCAGACAGCAGGTAATCTCTAATCGGGCAATTAATCTATTAACTACCTTCAAAATCCGTGCCAAGAACCCAAATTAATCTGAAAAACAGAGGGTTTGGGGTGAAGAAAAATTACCTAGATGAAGAATCACCCCTTTTTTTCCTCCTCTTCTTCTTCTCCTTCCTTCTTCTCCTTCTCCTTCCTCTCCTTGGCTCCAATGGCAGCAGCACTTGTGGGGGGTGATGGAGGGGGGAAGAGGGCTGCGCCCAGGGGGTGGAGGAAGGGGGGTGGCGGCTGCAAAGGGATGGGAGAGGGGGGAGAAAAAGGGCTAGGGTTTTTGGGGAGGGGGAGGGGAGGTGCGGCCACCCCTTGGGCCTCCGGCCCAAGGCGGTCGGCCCACTCCCCAGGCAGCCCACTCAGAGGTTTTAATTTAATTTTAAATTTATTTTATTCATTTTACACTGTTCTACAATTTTTATTTTTTCCTTCCCGCGATTTACCGAAAAACCGACGAGTCCGCGATTATTTTAAAAACTTACGCCGTAAAGGCGTTCAGGATATTACATTCTCCCCACCTAAAAGGGATTCGTCCTCGAATCTAACTCCTCAAACCACAAACCAAGAAAACAGCAAAGAAAAGAGCAATGAAGGAAAGAACAACCACAAGAAAGAGCATCCCAAGGATAGAACATCCGAAGGGAACAACAAATGTGGGTTCCCACCCGCCTTGAAGAACTCGGGTTCTTCTTCTACATTTGAACTTCAAGCTCCCACGTCACCTCCCGCTCGGACTGATTCGCCAAGAGGGCCTCCACATACATGGTGGCTCTCTTCCTCATGTCCAACTCCGATGAGTCCACGACACGCGCCGGTCAACGCCGAGCACCCGCAACTCTTTTGTCGGCTCTGAGCGGCCAACAGATCCTGCCGTTCTCACAAAATTCTCCGCCACAACTATCAAGCCACTATCTAATACCATCCTCCTTCCTACAACATTTTCCTCTGTTTATTATAATCGGGATAATACATTGTACCCTTTTTAAAAAATTCAACCACAGATTCCACTCATAACATTACTCGAAGCACGGACAATAACTTCGCAAAAGGAACCCAACCAAAAGAGGAATAAAGGATTCTCAAGCAACATACTAGCAAACAACCTTCCTTCAAAGGACCACAACCCAAACAAAGGATTCACAACAAAACCATTCACACTCTCCAAAAAGACATTTGGAGAATCCACACTGCACAAGCCAAGAGTGAAAATCACTCGACAGACCAAAACAATCGTTTTCTTTTCCTAACTGGAAAAGAATACACCACAACATATAACAACTCAATTTGCAAATGACCTCTGCCACAAACACACAGTTTAAACAAGAATCAAGAGAGCATATTACTGCTCGAGTTATTAATAATTTCCCAATCCATTTCCTTTGAAAATTTAACTTTCTGGAACCAAGGATTTCCAAATCATCGCCCAACACACCAACTCATTTATCTTAGGTTGGCAACTTCGACGATGCGCTCAAACTGAGTACATCATCCACACCCTTGCAGAGAGACTCTACTGTCTCCACAAAAATACATTCTAGCCAAGCCCTCGACCAATGGAATTACTTTGATAGATAATTCCTAAAACACCTCAATTCTTTTAAGGATAACAACTCGAAATTAATATCACACCCACAATCTCACCAAAATCAATCACATGACCACACCAACTAGATGCCATACACCTCTTAAGGACTTTGCAACTCAACTTGATTACCCCTTTCTTGGAGAGGCAAAAAGAAGTAAATTTCAGCACAAAAGAAGATGTTGCCATCTGCAATAAACACAAAACCAAGAGAAATAACTTGGACAACAAAAGATAAGATCACAGCTGAAGGCACATGCCTCCTCAAGAAGAAAAATATCAAATCTCAACCAATAAGAATATAACATTGCCATTTGAGCTCAATAAACTCTTATGCGGCGAAAATAAGAAGTCAAACACACTTAAAAAAGATTGCACATCTTGACTTCAACCTCCAATACTTTTACCACACTCTTTCTTTAACAAAGAGAACAACTTTCTTTGATTACGGTATCACCTTGACAATTCCAACAAAAGTGATTTAAAGACCACAACACATTAATCCCTTAAGAACTAATAAAAGCTCTCAACACGTCACTTTGCTCAAACAATTTCAGCTACCACATAAGTCATGAGATCAAAAGATTGCGTACACAAATCTCAAAACTTTTGATTTAAGTAGTATCATGGAAGTTATCAAATTCTTTTATTTAAGGAACATTCAACATTATCATCACAACCACATACTGACCATCATGCTAACATCAGAATAATACATTCTTAACAAGCATCATCGTATCCACAAATCCCTTCATAAACTTTTCCAAAAGAAACATAAGAAATCACTTCATCATGTTTCTATTATCTGAATAAGATTGCGACTACTTAATCTAGGAAATCCTAGTGCATAAGCCACCATATTAAATCAAAGCTCTTAAACAAGATGATACTAGAACATGACAATCTCACATACATGCTAGTATGAATCTCTTATTAGATTCCATATATTCAATTCTTATTGATGCTCAACTCTAATTTAGCACAAATTGATTGTACTCTAGTCATTATTAGCAATAATTGATTATTATTTTATCATAACAACATTCATGATCCTAACTCTGTTTTACAATCATAAAACAATCATGAGCATAGATTCAGTATCCCACCTTACGTTCAGAAATTAGAATGAAATAACTTTAAACTTTAATAATACCAGCTTTGTAAGACAAGATTCTACAAGTCAATACATCCACCTTCCTCTATTTCTTTATACATATTTCAATCCACAAGATTCTACCAGTCAATATTCGAATAGCCGTGTCCTTGGTCATGGACAATGCTCTGTGATTTCACACGAGGGGTAGAGTTTTCATAAAAACCTGGATGGGTTGAGTTGGGGAAGTGAATGGGTCGTTCACTGGTGGTTCATTACGTGAATCTTGGTTCGTGGGTGATTCATTGGAGTGAATGGCCAATTTACTTGTGGTTTGTCTCAATTCCTTTGATTACTTATTTATTATCATTTCCAAAGTTAGCTTTTCAATCTATTTATTGTATTTATTTTAAATTGTTGCTTTATGAAAAATTAACCTTTTAGTCATCCGTTGGTAAGCCTTGCATACTATATTGCATTCTTTGTTACAAATGACTTGCTGAGTACTCTATGTACTCACGGCTTCATCCATATTTGCTCAGTTGAGGAAGAAGGACTAGTTCAGTAGGAGTTACTTGAAGGGGGATACTTCGACGGCTTCGCAGATTAGGACTTCGCTCCCTAGTCGATTGCCTGTGGGCATGTCGAAGGGCAACCATGCTTATTTCTGGTTTTCCGCTGCTAGTTTCTTTAAGCCTTTCAGGCTATTAATTGTAAGCTTGACCATAAGGTCGTACTCTGATAATTATTAATAATATTTGAGTCTTTTCTTAGTGAATCGTGATATGGTCGATATTTCATCTTTGTTTATACTGTGTGCACTAGCGTGATCCTGGACTAGTGCAGAATACACAGGAGAGTCCGGATTTGCATATTTGGGTCTCGACATTACCTTGTCTATTTAACTCGTTGGGATGAAGACTTGCAAGTTAACCATCCAACTATGCATCTTAGCTTTTCTTATTGAAACTAAGTGTTTTTAGATTAGGATTTGAGAAGTGTGAGTATTGTGATGTGCTATCTTGTACTCCACGTGGAGTGAATGTAAAACCTTCATCCTCAAGTAGCAATATATCAACTTTATTCATCTCTCATATATCCCTCTTATTTTGCTTGATTTGTTCTTGTTTTAGTTGATTTTGATCTTATCTCTCCCATTTTTTCATCTTGCTGGATGCCAAGGATGAGTAAGTAATGAAGATATACTTTAGAAATCAATCCCCATCCATCTAGGCATTACGTCTAGCATGTTCTTGAAGTTGCTCAATTTTTCTTAATTTGGCCTATCCAAGTGATTTCTTGATCCAGTTATTTTTGCTTTGATTCCTTCGGTGTTCTACCTTTCTGTGGCATGTGGGGGTATATCTAAAGCAATCTTGGCTATGATTCACCCACGAGTAAGTCATATTCACTATTTTGATTTTTTTGGCCTGGTTTTAGTGTAACTTTCATTCAAACGGAAAAAAGTCAGAACTTTGGCAATGATTTTTTTTATCATTAGTTATAATAGGTCCCTAACATCCTAGAGAACGTGCATTCCAAATTTTAATTGGTTTGGAATCTTGGTTTGAGAGTTTGCTCAATTTATAATTTTAGCCTGGTTTTGGTGAAGCAGAGCTGCATAAACCAAAAGATCCTAATTCTCTTTAGTTCTTTTGAGATATTTGGTTGGTATAGGATCTTAAGGTCATGATCTAATCTTAGTTTAAATTTCAAGTCTTTTGGATTTATGGATCAAAAGTTACATGAATTTTTGGATTTCAAATAGTATTGGTTTTACTATTCTTCAGCCTGAATTTATTGTAGCACTGTGATTTTCTGCATTTTGGGATTTTTGATCTTTATAGCTATTGGAGTGAAGAATCAGTGAATACTTGAGGAAAAATTTGAAGCACCATTCACTCCCCTTTATTGTCATACTGATCATACAAGTGATATCAAAACCTAGTTGTCTCGTATTATAGATCTTAAGTTGTCTTAAGAGCCATAGCTTCAGACAAGTATTCAACCAAGCCACCCATTTTTGATAAAGTTAATTTTCCTTATTGAAGGCTCGTATGTAATCCTACATCGAGGCTCAAAGACACATAATATAGATTAAAGTTATGAATCCTTATGTCATGCCAGCCAATGATCAGGTGAATACACCGGATGTAGAGGCAATCAATAAGGCTCATAATTTCTTGATTCAAGGGCTTTGTCGATCTGAGTTTGAATGAGTTGTTCACTTGAGGTCTGCTCATGAGATCTAGAAGACCCTCGCTGACTACCATGAGGCCTCTACCGTGATCAAGGAGGCGAGACAGAACCAACTTAAAAAAGAATACTAAAAAATTGAGCAAAAGCCTGGTGAATCATTAGATCAGTTGTGGGAAAGGTTTACCGAGATCATTCCTGATCTTTATGCTATTGGTTTGATCTTTTCTGATTCTAAGAATACATACTAGCTATTGGGTGCACTTGATGTGAGAGTTTGGGAGAATAAAGATTACTTCCATCAATGATAACACTGTCATGAGTGAACTTACCGTGAATAAATTCTACTTGAGATTGAAGATGCATAAGATTAACTTTATCTCACATCTCTCCAAAATAGAGTCGATGGTACTTGTGATTGACCCTACTCAGAGCAGTTCTTCAAGTTCCTTGGATTTTGGCTCTTCTGGATTTCATTGTCAAATTTGCATTCTTTGAGCGATGAGCAGCTGGAGAAGCTTCCTGAGGATGACTTAACCCTCCTATCCATAAAATTCATGAGAGTGTACAACAAGGTGAGAAAGAAGAGAAGGGATGGCCCAGTCACTTGCTTTGAGTGTGATGAGTAGAATCACATTCGGGCTAATTGCCCAAGTTAAGGGTAAGGAGGAGAAAGATTTCCGAAGGCATCCTCAAGCTTGTGATGCGAAGTCCAAGAAACCCAACTACCACAAGTTCATCAACCAGGTCCTTTTTGCTCTTGAGAACACTATCATGAGCAATGTGGCCTTAGGGATGGAGGATGACAAGGGTGACTCTAGGAGCAAGAAGAAGACCAAGACTTTATCGGCATGTGCTTCATGGCCAATGACAACTTCTCCGATGGCGACTCCTCGTCTGACGAGTCCTACAGTGATTCTGATGAGGTATGTCTCTACTCTAAAGAGATGAAACATACTTTTGTTGTGCTGAAAAAACTGAAGAAACAAGCAAAAATGATTAAGAACCAGGATATTATGATTGCCATCTTGAACCTAAAAGTTGTTAGCCTCAAATCTATGAATCCTAATGATAATTGTGAATCTTTCTTATGCTTGCATGATCAAATGGTTAATCTAAAAATTTCTCATTCCTCTGTTGTTAGTCAACTTAAAGATGCTCTAGATGAACTAGAGTCTCTCAAATCTTGTAATGATCATGATTGTTTAAATGCTATTGCCTTAGATATGATTCCTTTAGATGCTATTCCATCATCATGCTCAAATTGTACTTTGCTTGCATTGAAATTGGACAGTGCTATTAAGGAAATGCTTAAATTTAATCTTCATCATACTTACTCTCATTGTGATTATAACAAAGTTAAAACAAAAGAAATGTCCGAAATGCTTCTTCATTTTAGAACTGAATCTTGTGAAATTTATTCTTGGCCCATAATTAAGATTGATACTCTTAATGAGACACTTGAGGAGAAATGTAAAATTGAACATTTCATGTCCATGACTACATCTAAAAAAGTTGTTGATTCTATTTCTTGTGTATTTTGTGCTTAAATTGGGGCAAATTTAGATAAGATGCATGAGATGTTTAGAGTCAAGTTCCAAGAGCAGTTGGGTAGGATTATAGCAGCTGTGTATAAAGAGAGATATGCTAGGGCAACCAAATCCACTTAATGTCCCACATGTGAGAACTTAACTTAAGAAAATAACTGTAGGATTGAATACTGCAATCAGAGGGGGTGAATGATTGTCGCCACTTTTTGGAGTCTCCTGACGGTCAGTGACAGATTCGACCACTTTGTTGTCAATCGGCTAATCAATTGCTCACTATACGAATGCTTGATCGACCGCTCGCTCTGTTCAATTGCTTCGCTTGAACGCTTTGCTCATTGTCAAAAGATCCAAATCACCTGTAATCAACATCACTCTTCAAGCAAATCAAGAACCAGATTCATTCAAGACTATCTTTATTACAGGATTTTCGTGGATTTACAAAGTGCCCTCACAAACACCTCTAAAAACCCTAGCCAAAAACTAAAGCCTCTTCTACAATCTCTTCTGAACTCCTCTAATCTACCAAAAGCCTTGCATTAACCCATAGCCTCTCCCTGCTTTTATAGGCTAACGCTCCAACCTGTGTCCAACTTAAACATGGATACAAAACTCTATCTCTTCTGAAAATCAAGGGACCAAAACCATTCCGAACACGGGTTTTACAATATCTCTAACTCTTTCCAGTTATGAACTCCATCCACAACTCCTAAACACATGACAAAAATCCCCTAAAACTCTAAAAGGCCAAGTGGGCCAAAGCCCACTCCGCCCACCGGCCTGGCCTGCCCTGCGTCCGACACACATCACACATCCAGCCGCTGCTCTCTCCACTGGTGGTCGACACATGTCAACCATTAGTAGCCCTTCTCACTTGTGCACCTACACCTTGGCCGTTCGATCCTTTCGAGCCGATGATTGATGGGGCCCACATGTTAGGCACTTCGTCTTATTCGCGGACTCTTGCCGTTACCGCCGTCTCCACGACGAACTCCTCATCATCCATGCTGCACCTGTCTCGGACTCCACAACATGACCACCTTGGACTCTCGGCGTCTGTGCCTTAAATAGCGCCACCCCCTCACATTTTGAGCCATCCTGAGCTACTTGCCTGTGGCCTTCATCACCGTCGACCTCTGGCTGGAAAGCCTTCACACCCACACCGTTGTGCCTATCATCTCTGCCAGTAAGCACCCCGCCTCATCCACCGTTCCACCTCGCCATCGGCTAGTCCGCACTGCACCGCATCGCCGCACCGCCTCGGTTTATGCACACCTCCATTCAACCACCGCTGATGCTTCATCCCCAGTAACCAATCACCTGTGCCACGCGTCAGTAGCCTAGCCATCCGATTCACCCACGACCATTCGATTGGATCCACATCAACACTTTGATTTGATGGTCGGTATTCAACCACATGGTCCTCTGGAAGCCGTTGGATCCTAGTGTCACTTCGCACTCTATGCCAGATGACATCATCAGGATGACATCAGCCCTAGCCAAGTCAGTCGTCCACGCTAGCCGCCACCTCAGCCCTAGCATGACGTGTTTGTCCACGGGTCATGCTACCTTAGCAGCCACATCAGCCCTAAGGCCAAGTCAACCGCCACGTCATCTAAGCCATGCACGGTGCACTGTTCTGTATGCCAAGTCAACTGTAGACCTGCTATTCCATGCACCAGGCCCATAGCAAAGGAGAATTTCTGAATTTCCATTATTTTATTTAGGTTTAATTTTTCAATAGCCCGTTCTTCTCCGTCCTATTCCCAATTGACCCAATTCTTTTTACTAAATTCATCTAAAATTGAGCTTTACCTTTTGACTCTAGTTTTGAAGTTTTTGGAGTTAATTTGGAATTTTATTTGATTTTATATGTGTCATGTTGCTTTCTCTCCCGTTAGATAACATCTTCGAAGGTGTACAAGAAGGAGCATAAGTTGAAGAGTTGTGAATTGAGCAAGGCCAAGGCAAGTCATGTCCTTCGATTATGTTGAACCTAGTTTTCAACATATTATTTTTTATTTCATTTTAAATTATGATGCATTGCTATTTTATTATGAATCTTAGTACATGTTAGTTATTGTCCAATTTAATTAATTCCCCCTTGATAATTCGAAGGCCATGATACCATTGTCACCTTATGATGGGTATTTATCTAGTGATACAATATTAGTTGTCACATGGGTTGTACATCTAAATTGCTTAGCCATGCTTATAGTACGTTGGATACATCACATGTTAATTAATTAATCTTAATTTAATGAGACGTTGAATCATGGTGTACGATTGGAAATGGCAACAGAGGGGGCAGGGGTGAATGGTGCCTTTCAAAAATTTGCCCCCAAGTATCCACATGCGACTCTTATCTCCGATAGCTACAAAAGCTATGAAGAATATCCACATGCTCGCTGGATATTCATACTGGACAACCACGAGAAAGAAGCAAGGAAGAATAAGGCAAAACAAGAAAATCAGCAGCAGAGAAAACAGAGAGCAGCACAGTCTGCAGGGGTCGGTCAGACCGCCATACAAAGGCCGGTCGGACTGCCTAGCAACGGCCGGTCAGACCGCCGGCTAGAAGCCGGTCTGACCGCCCTTGCTGGTCCGGCCTGACTGCCACAATACACCCGGTCTGACCAGAGTCATATGGCCGGTCTGACTGCCATTGTCTGACCAGTCATACCGGCGGCTAACAAGCGGTCTGACCGGTAGGGTTAGCGGTTTGACCGGGCTCCTGAAAACATAGCATTGCCGACTGAAGATTTTGCACAGCAAAGCTTGAAAGAGCAAGACTACAATCCAAATAGCTCAAGGATCTCAGAAAATAAAGAGAATGCAAACAAGGGGCAAGAAAAATGAAATCTGAGCATAAATCAGACATTGAACTGAAAATGTGATAGATTTCCAAAATGATTGTCATTCTCCAATCTTTTGCTCATAAGACCTTGTAATACAACAAGAAATGACCTCATAGAAGAGAAACACAAATCTTAGCAGACATTTCACTGGGAACAACGAAGAAATGGATGTCCCCTGCCAACAAACCCTAGATGAAAGGAAACAGAGGAGAGTTCCTGCTTAGCTCAGAAAAGAAAGTATTAATTGATTCTAGCCTTTTCTCTTGGGGATTGAATGGCCAAATGGTCTTGAGGATTTCCCATCACAGAGCAATTCAATTTGCAGCTAATCAACCAAGGAATCAATCAGACTCAAAAAAGAAACAGAGAAATGACTGAAACTGACAACAGTAAGTAAATGCAATCCAACAACTGTCCTCCTCATATTGATTCAAATCATGAATGCTTACAGAGGAATGATTACATAGCTGCTACAACCCACTCACTACATCCCCATACGCAGTTGGTAAATGGGAAGAACACACACAGAGCACACGACCAGAACACAACACAGCCAATGCTCCTTTTCTCTTGTCCCTCCAGAATGCCCATTCCCTTTGCTAAATCGGAACACCTCACCTCCTCAAACAGCAAAACAAGAAATGCATGCCATTCTCCACTCCATGCTCCACATCCAAATGAAGCAAGGGTCAAACCCTTTCCAGGAAATGGAGGGAAATCACCCACTTGAGTCAAATCTCCAATTTGCCCTCAAGCACCTTCCCGGAAGCTTCCCGCAACTGGTACCTTGACCGTCTGGACCTCGACTCCTCCTTGAGTCTAGTCCTGGTCTGTTCCGTCGCACACGACCGCAACCGACATCCAACCGTCCGGACCTCCGACTCCTCCCTAAGCCTAGTCCCGGTTCTCTCACCGTTGCCCGTCGTGTCCACCACCGGTAGCTCCAGCTCTGGTTCCTCATCTCCCGACTCGCAACCACCTCAGCAGCCTCGATCATGTTCGGCATCCCCGACCGTCTGGACCTCAACACCTCCTATGCCTAGTCCCGGTCCTCCTCGCCTCACCATGACCTAGCTCTGAAGTCCTGCAGTCACACAGACAAGCAAACCGTCACATAGCACCGCACGAAATAGAATAAACAACATTAGCATAAGTAAAAGGTACTCAATCCTAGAATACCCAAAACAAACTCAGACTCTCTAACACAACCATCAATTACTCATCACCAACATAGTGACACCTCCACATGGTCTCTCAATCTCCCCCTTGATGAATATATTGACAAACACAAAAAAATCATAAAGTTGAGTTTGTTTTAAATGTCACACATGGTCTGAAAGAAGAACAAGGAAGCTTATGACCATGTCGACAAAGGAGCATAAACAGAAAGAGCAAGTTTTCCTCAAAAGCTTCAAGATTTCCCTTGAAATGGCCTTTTCTCCATTATTCTCCCCCTTTTGGCAATAGAGTCATAAATATGCAAAGGAGAGAATAAATCATGATGTGGATGAAATGGCTGAATTTATTCAATCTAAGCAATTAGAGCCGTGAAGATTATCCAAATTGACTTTTGAGTATTACACCAAGCCATAACTCATATAAATGCTATCAAGATCAGGACAAAATATGCATAATCAAGCCAAGCCACATAAGTAACAATCTGAAAATTAGATGAATTTCTGAGCATGTCAAGCAATTCAAGAGTATAGTCTAGCTAAAGGTATCCAAAGATGATGCAAGCCATGTCAATAATCTAAGTGGAACCGAGAAGCTAGTATTGAGTCAATTTAGAGTGCTATAAGTTTAAGAATGAATAATTTGTTCAAGCACTTTAGTCATTTTGTAATAAAGCAAATTTAGCACAATTGACATGTTTCCTTTTGAAACTCATGGTCGTTTCCAACTAAAATTTTAGTCATGTGCTAAATCTCAAGCCTTATGCGACCACTCCAAGAAATAAGCTTAAGAAGATGATCTTGGTCATCCAAAACTCCCCCTGAGTTCATGCCTAGTGCAATAGCAAGCAGTCTCATGAGAAAGAATTGGTGAGATCAGTTCTTTCGCACATAAACAGATCTTTTTGCTTTAATTGAATTTAGTTCAAGAATAAAAACTAGCAGAGCTCAATCTAAAACTCAATAGATATTCAAGACTCAACTCAGCCTATTTGACATGGCACGAATCATAAAAGGATAACTAAAGATAGACTAGTCTTAAGAGCTAACATGACATGTTTTAATTCAAGTTGAGCAGTTTTAATCAACTTACCAATGGCAAAGGCTCGGCGACACATATAAAATCATGATAAATCTAGCAGTTAAGCATAAATCATGACAAGGTGTAACGCATTGGAAACATGTCATAAAAGGATAATAGTCAAGGCTCCATGTAGTTGTATTACAATGCAGAATGACATGAAGGAAAATCCAGCTCCCCCTCAACATGTGATGCACTTTTAGGTAAAGTTGAGTTATGTCAATATTAAGCTCTAGAAGCTCCCAAATGAACTCCCTCTGAACTAAAGCTATAAAACGAGAAGCTGAGAGAGAAACAGAAAAGACAGTCCTTAAAACATAGACAAGATATAAAGGATACTAGGTTCAGACTGACTCTCATCTACCCCAAATGACACTAGAACTATCAGCTGATCTTCTAACTCACTAAGGAGCAAACACGTTCCCTGTCTACCCAAGGGTGGCCCAACCCTTGCTAGAACCTATAAAAAGTGAGTGAGCTCAACCTAGTGAGAAGAGAGACAGCTAATAAGCAGCATCCTAGATCACAAGATGAGAGGAAGAAATCTAAGCAACTAGACGAGAGAAACACTCTAATCTATGCTAGGAGGACTAACCCAATGCATCCCGATGCAATGCAACAAAATGAGAATAGGAGCATAATATACAGGATAAAACAGTAAAGCACAAAACTCTCCCTCACTACAGTCCATAAGGACAAACCACCCCAAGCTCTCCCGCAGAGCTGAAAACCTAGAGCTATCCAAAGGCTTGGTAAAGATATCGGCCAACTGGTGGTCACTCTCCACAAACTGGAGCAGTATGTCACCCTTCTCCACATGGTCTCGAAGGAAGTGATATCGGGTATCAATGTTCTTGGTTCGGGAATGCTGCACTGGATTTTTGGCGATGTTAATAGCAGAAGTGTTATCACAAAAGAGTGAAACACTGTCTATAACTAACCCAAAGTCCCACAGGGTCAAAGCCATCCAAAGTACCTGGCTGCAGCAGCTGGCGGCAGCAACGTACACGGCCTCTGCGGTGGACTGTGCAACACCGGACTGCTTCCTAGATGACCAATAAACAAGAGAAGTGCCAATGAATTGGCAGGTGCCATAAATGCTCTTTCTATCTATCCTACAACCAGCAAAGTCTGCGTCGGAGTAGGCTTTAAGGGAAAGACAGGAAGAGGAAGAGTACTAGATACCATAGTCAATGGTAGCTCGAAGGTACCGAAGGATGTGCTTCACCGCCTGGCGGTGAGATACGCGAGGAGAAGCCTGAAACCGAGCACATAGACACATAGAGAAGTGTATGTCCGGTCTCGAGGCAGTGAGGTACAGGAGGGAGCCAATCATGCTTCTGTACTCTATTTGATCAACTGGCTCGCCATCCTCATCTGGGTCAAGTGAAGCTGTTGATGCCAATGGAGTCGACACTGGCTTCCCATCACTCGTGTCAAAGCGTCTCAGGAGGTCACGAGTGTACTTGCCCTGATGCAAGAAAGTACCCTCCCGAGTCTGCTTGATCTGGAAGCCAAGGAAGAAGGTCAACTCGCCCATCGTGCTCATCTCAAACTCGGTGCTCATGACATCTGAGAACTGTGAGACAAGAGCATGAGAAAAGCCACCAAAGATGATGTCATCTACATAAATCTGGACGAGTAGAAGGTCATTGCCATGCCTGCGAATGAACAAGGTCTTGTCTACCTTACCCATCTCAAACCCATGACTCAACAAATAGGACTTAAGCCTCTCATACCAAGCTCTAGGGGCCTGCTTAAGTCCATACAAGGCTTTGAAAAGTTTGTAGACATGGTTTGGGTATTTGAGGTTCTCGAAACCTGGAGGCTGTCTAACATAGACCTCTTCCTCAATAAACCCATTGAGGAAGGCACTCTTAACATACATTTGGTAAAGCTTGAAGCCCTTAGAAGCTGCGAAAGCAAGCAGGATTCTAATGGCCTCTAGCCTAGCTACAGGGGCAAAGGTCTCCTCAAAATCTAGACCCTCAACCTGAGAGAAACCCTGAGCTATCAATCTAGCCTTGTTTCGAATGACTACCCCTTCCTCACTCTGCTTGTTTTTAAACACCCACTTGGTACCAATGACATTGTGACCTCTAGGGGGCTCAACAAGCGACCAGACCTTGTTTTTCTCAAAGTTTTCCAACTCCTCATGCATGGCATTGACCCAAGACTCATCTGAAAGAGTATGACTAACATCCTTAGGCTCGAATGTGGCAACAAAGGTAGAGTGGAGACAGAAATGGGATATGCCAGACTTTGAGCGTGTGACGCGCTCAAGAGGTCTCCAATCATCTGCTCTGAAGGATGGTCTTTTTGGATATTTTGGGGAGGTCCTGGATGAGATGAAGAAGTGGCCTCTACCTCATGAGCAGATGAGGTAGGAACAGAGCCACTAGCTCCAGAAGAAGCAGAATGCATGGGCTGATCTCCTCGAGGTGCAGTGGTAGAAACAGGCACCTCAAGGGGAGGAGGAATTGGATCGGGTAGACAACCCTCATCTCCATCCTCCTCATCATCCACAAAGATGGTCTTGGACTGCTATAAAGAACCTGAGATATCGGGCCTAGTCCCCGGACTGGCCTCATCGAAGGTCACCTCACAGGTCTCTACCATTTTGCTAGACTTGCAGTTCTAGACCCTATAAGCCCGCGAAGAAGTCGAGTAACCTGGAAAGATCCCATCACAAGAACGTGACTCGAACTTATCTAGGTTCCCAGACTTCAGAATAAAGCACTTGCAACCAAACACGCGAAAATGCGAGACGCTGGGCTTTCGCCCATATCTCAACTCATAAGAGGTGTGATGCAAGTGTGCCCTCAGAAAAACTCTGTTGGAAACATGACACACGGTGGCTATCGCCTCAGCCCAAAACTTCCTAGGTGTAGAGTACTCATCAAGCATCATCCTGGCCATCTCGACCAAAGTACGGTTCTTCCTCTCCACAACGCCATTTTGCTGAGGGACATATGGAGAAGAGAACTGGTGCTCTACACCTGTCTCATCGCAAAACCTCTCAAAGTAGGAATTCTTGAACTCCGTGCCATTGTCACTGCGGATCGCTCGTAAGGCACCCGGGAGCTCAACAGAGAGCCTACTAAACAAACCCCGAAAATGGGTAAATGTCTCATCCTTCGAGGCTAAGAAAAACACCCAAGAGTACCTCGAGAAGTCATCGACCACGACAAGAACATACAACTTCCCTCCTGCTGACTGCACTCGAGCTGGACCAACTATGTCCATATGGAGCAGCTGTCCTGGAGCATCGGTCATAGTCACTGTGACCGGAGGATGAGAAGCGGCAACCATCTTGCCGTGCCGGCAAGGAGCACAAACTAGATCTTTGACCATCTTGAGTTTAGGCAGACCATGAATGAGATCGTGGCCGCTAACTCAAGTCAAATGGTCAAATCCAATATGACCAAGTCTCCTATGCCAGAAAGTAAGGTCAGGGGATTCAGAAGCAACTAAACACCTGAGAGGATCACCAGAAGACTTAACAAAATCAGCACGAAAGATCCTCCCACATCTAGAAATCCCGCAAACTAGACTCCCAGAAGAATCAATAATTTTGCAAGCATTTTTCTTGAAGCTCACCTCGAAACCGTCATCGGTAAGCTGGGAAACAGAAAGCAAATTGTACTGCAGCTTACTCACCAAGGCAACATATTTTAAAATAAATGAATCATTAACGCGCACAGTACCTTTAGCGATGATGCGCCCAGACGAAGCGTCTCCAAAGGTGATCGTCTCATCACCTAGAGCACGGGCAAGGGAAGAGAACCAACGGGAGCCTCCGGTCATATGTCGAGAACAACCAGAGTCCATGAGCCAAACTTCTCCTTTCCCTGCCTGGCGAACCTGAGTCAACAAGAGAGTAAAGGCTTAGTATTGGAATAGAAAGATATTTTGGAACCCAATACTGAGTCACACGTCGAGCAGAAGAAGTAGTCACACACGACTGACCTTTAACTACCCTACGCTCTCTGTCACTCAAAAAGCCAGAAGGTCTATGTGCAGACCTGAAGCTGTTGTTGGGTCCGACTGCTATGGAGGAGCGAGTCAAGGTACCAACAACATGCTGATCTCGCCGCGGGTAGCCATCTCGACGGGGGAAACAAGATCTACCCTTTGGACGGCGGAAGTCACGACCAGAGGCAAATCGAGGACGAAAATCAGAAAACTCAGAAAAGCCAAGTCCACGATGCTACCCAAACCCATCAACTGAAGCAACTCTCGACCTCGTGTTGGTCTTAGGTGCACTCAAGGTCTGGGGCTGACCCTGAATACGCCTAAGAGGCTGAACACGGTCTCTCCGCGTGATCTTGGCGCACCTGAAGCATCTCTCGACTAAATGTCCATCCTTCTGACAGAAGATACAATGATATTTCACCTTCTGAGAGGTAGAAGTAGCATGATGGGGCTTCACCTTCTGAGAGGTCGAAGCAACAGGTGTTACCACCTTACTGTCAGAGATCCCTTGGATAAAACCCGCAGATTTGAACTCAACCTTTTTGGTTCGGGGCTTGACCTCGATCACACCTGCTGCTATGGGTCTAAGAACAGCAGGTGGATGCTTCCTAACATCCTCAAGAAAATCATATCCTAGACCTTGATTGAATTTGCAAATCTTGGACTGGTCTAGAATAAGATTCAGCTTCTTCTTGCCTCCAACAAATCTCTCAAGAGTGTTCATAAGATACTGACACTCTTGAAAGAGAGAGGTGCAAGAAGAGCAGGGGGAAGAAGAGACAGCAGAGGGTAAGGGAGTAGAAGAAGAACCAACAGCAGAAGAACTAATGGCATGTGCACGCACAGCCGCCTCAGGAGGGACAGTCCTACTGCTAGCCATTTGGTTCTCGTCGCTAAGCGTCTCTACCATACCCTCAGGCTTCTTCCCCACAACAGCACACATATCACAAGTAGATGGTGACTTCTCTAGTAGGTCTTTAGTTAGCTTCACACATTTATCATCTAATGCAATCAACTCAAATTTTAGTTTTTCACAATTATTGCATGGTGAGCTAACAGGGTCCTTAGAAGCATACTGAGCCATTTTCTTATTGTAATCAACCATTTCTTGAAACAGTTTTGAGACAAATTCAAGTTCGGCAGTTAATTTAGGACAGTTCATACACGAAGCAATAGGCTCAAGCAAAGAAGCATGTAATTCAGCAATTTTATGATCTGCCTTCTTTAGGTTCATTTTTAAGTTATTGCAATTTTTACATGTCTCAGGCAGATTGAGAAGCATGGTATGAAGACCTCTAAAGGCATTGTCCTTATCCTCACATGAGGTGCAAGAAATAGTCTCAACAATAGTAGATGAAAGAGCGGCTACTCTACTCATCTCTAGTTCAGCAAGCAGACTAACATTCTCCACCTTAACCAAATCTAGCTCAGAAGACACACTATCATAAGAGGTCCTTAATTTCTCCATATCACCAAGCAAAGAGGAGCATACATCACATTCGTTACGGGAGGGAGCAGATATAAGTGAAGTAAGCTCCCATGACAATCTCTCTACTTCCTTCTCCAACTCACTACACCTAGCTCTAGATCTAGCATGAAATTTTCTTAACTTAAGAAAAGCATCATTGAGCTGGTCATAGGAGGGATATACCTCATCGGAGTCAGAGTAGAGCTTGTTGTCACTGATGTCACCCTCAAGGGCCATGAAGCATATGCCGGTGAAGTCGTCGCCGTCCTTGGGTTCTTGATCATCCTTCCCATTGTCGTCACTCCACCCCTCCACCTCGCTGAGGTCGATGTCATCGAAGGCGGTGAGGACGCGGTGGAAGAGCTTCTTAGCTTTGTCAAGGTCGCGGAACTTCTTCCCTTTGCTTGGGGCTTCTTGTTGCGGTTCTTGTTGATGTAATCGTTCTTACTCGGACCGTCGTAGTCGTTCTTGCCCTTCTCCAGCTTGGGGCAGTTTGCTCGAATGTGGTTGGGGCCACCACACTCAAAGCAAATCACGGGCCCTCCTCTCTTTCTGTCTCTCACCCTCTTGTTTGCATGGGAGAATTTTCTGGCTAGGAGGGCTAATTGGTTTTCTGGGAGTTGATCTAATTGATCATCATCTAACTCACAAAGAGAAGCAAGAAAAAAATCCAGAAACCACATCAGAAGAGGATCCAGAAGCAAGACTGGTATCGGTGACCAAAGCCAGCGACTTGCGAGAGACAATGTCAATCTCGTGAGTCTTGAGGCGTGAATACAACGCATCAAGAGTCAAAATAGAAAGATCCGTTGTGTCCTTGATGGTGGTCACTTTCATCTCCCAAACATGCAAATCCAAAGCTGAAAGCATTTGGCGAGCGTTGTCCGAGTCGGGGTACGTGAGACCGACCGCTCGGAGGTTGCTCAAAATCTTGTGGAACATCACAAAGCACTCATCAAGGGACTCTCCAGCGAGCATTTCAAACTTGTTGTAATCTCGCTTGTACTGGTCCTATCGTACCATCTTAATTTGGGTGGTGCCCTCATGGTAAGCATCGAGGGTCACCCAAATATCGAAGGCCGACGAAATATGAGAAATGCAATCAAATTCGTTTCGGCTCAACCCTTGGATGATGATGTTCCTTGCCTTAGCATTCGCCTCAACATCGGGCAAGTTTGCCACATTGATGTTCTCATCGGCAGGAACAACAAAGCGTGTTTTAACCTTGCGCCAAATCGCATAGCCCTGAGCCTGAATGTAGGTCTCCATCCGACTCTTCCAGAAGGGATAGTCGATCCCATCGAAGATCGAGGGCTTGGTGGAATACTCGTCTGTCGCCATGGCTCACAGACCGGTTAAGATCTATCGAGAAGAGCTAACTGGCTCTGATACCAATTGTAGGATCGAAAATGGCAACAGAGGGGGGGGGTGAATGGTGCCTTTTAAAAATTTGCCCCCAAGTATTCACATGCGACTCTTATATCCGATAGCTACAAAAGCTATGAAAAATATGAGTCATGCTCTCTGGATATTCATACTGGACAACCACGAGAAAGAAGCAAGGAATAATAAGGCAAAACAAGAAAATCGGCAGCAGAGAAAACAGAGAGCAGCATAGTCTGCAGGGGCCGGTCAGACCGCCATACAAAGGCCGGTCGGACCTCCTAGCAACGCCCGGTCAGACCGCCGGCTAGAAGCCGGTCTGACCGCCCTTGCTAGTCCGGCCTGACTGCCACAATACACCCGGTCTGACTGGAGTCATACGGCCGGTCTGACTGCCATTGTCTCACCGGTCAGACCGGCGCAAACAAGCGATCTGATCGGGCTCCTGAAAACAGAGCATTGCCAACTGAAGATTTTGCACAGCAAAGCTTGAAAACAGCAGAGCACTGGAAATTGGTTGAATGTCTGCTATTTTCCTCTGGCCAAAAGAGCAAGACTACAATCCAAATAGCTCAAGGATCTTAGGAAACAAAGAGAATGCAAACAACGAGCAAGAAAAAGGAAATCTGAGCATAAATCAGACATTGAACTGAAAATGTGATAGATTTCCAAAATGATTGTCATTCTCCAATATTTTGCTCATAAGACCTTGTAATACAATAAGAAATGACGTCATAGCAGAGAAACACAAATCTTAGCAGACATTTCACTGGGAACAACAAAGAAATGGATGTCCCCTACCAACAAACCCTAGATGAAAGGAAACAGAGGAAAGTTCATGCTTAGCTCAGAAAAGAAAGTATTCATTGATTCTAGCTTTTTCTCTTGGGGATTGAATGGTCAAATGGTCTTGAGGATTTTCCATCACAGAGCAATTCGATTTGCAGCTAATCAACCAAGGAATCAATCAGACTCAAAAAAGAAACAAAGAAATGACTGAAACTGACAACAGGAAGTAAATGCAATCCAACAGCTATCCTCCTCATATTGATTCAAATCATGTATGCTTACAGAGGAATGGTTACATAGCTGCTACAACCCACTCACTACATACCCATACGCAGTTGGTAAATGGGAAGAACACACACAGAGCACACGGCCAGAACACAACACAACCACTGCTCCTTTTCTCTTGTCCCTCCATGTAACAACCCAAAAATCCTATTTCTGAAAAAGTTAATTTCAAATTAAATATTTTAAAGTATTTGAATTTCATTTGGAGTTATTTGGATTTTTATTTGGTTTTCTGAGTTTTCTGAAGTTTAAAACATATTTTTAAAATTTAAAAAGTATTTTAAAGTGTGAAAATTAAATACCAACATTAGTTGAAAATTATTTTATTATGTCCAAAATATCTCCAGGAGCTTCTGTGAATGTTTCTGGAATTTTTGGAGGTATTTTCATATTTTTCTGAGGCTTAAATAATTTCCTAGCCTTTCCTGAAAATCAAAACCAAATTCCAAAAAATAAAATCCCAACTCTTCTCCCTCTGGCCGACGCGTGGACGGGCCAGATCCGCCCACATTGCCATCCGGCCTAATCCCGGCCGTTCCCCCCTCTCCCTCCGCCAAGCGGGCCCGGCCCGTCAGCCGGCTCCGCCTTCCCCTCCTCTCTCGCTGCGCGCGGGCCCCAGCTGTCAGACCCGTCGTTTACCCCACGCCACCTTCCTTCTTTTCTCCCCCTCTTTCCTTCCTTGCGCCGGCGACCGAGTCCCCACGGATCCCGCCTTTCCTTCCCCGGCTCTCTCCGGTTTTGGAAACTCCGGGCACCGCCGCGACCGGATTCCCCTAATGTCGCGTCCCCCATTCCTTCCTTCCCCTCTCCCTTCCTTTTTCCGGCCACCATCACCGGCGAGCAATTGCCGCGCCTGTGCCCCCCTCCACCCCTATAAAAGCCCCTTCGGCTCCGCCTCCCTCCGCACAACCTTCCGCCGCACTCCACCTCTCCTTCCCGAGCCCCGAGTGCCCCGCACCGCGAGTTCCCCGTGCGCACCCCGGCGAGCCCTCCGGTGAGGAATCGCCGCCGCCCCGAAGCCTCTCGCGCCACGCCGTTGCCTCCTCCAGCTTCCCCGCATCGGTGCGAAGCTCCCCGACCGCTCGGCCGAGCCTCCCCGCCACCAGAACGTCGCCGCACCGGAGCACCCGAGCCCCTCCGGCCACCCCTCGCCGCCGCCTCCGTCCGCCTCTGCCCGAACCCCTCCGGCAGATACCTCAAAAGGTATACTTACCCTTTATGGGTAAGAAACACACGTGAGGTCAGTTGGTTAACAGCATTATCTCTCCCTCCCCCCGGTTCCCTCGGCGCGCGTTCGAGCCCCCAGCTCCGCACGCTGAGGTTGAGCCATTTCTATTATTTTCCGCTCTGACATCTGGGCCCCACTCGTTAGTCGCTGTCGGTCTATGGGCCGGCTGACATCTGGGCCCCGCCTGTCAGTGCCTTCGCTGGCATGTGGGTCTAGAGCCCTTAGGGTCCCACCTGTCAGTGGCCAAAAGCAGCCTGGGGCCACTGACAGAAGGGTCCCACTTGTCAGTAGCTGAGTAGTAGGCTCACTGACATGTGGGCCCCACTGGCCATAGACACAGAGAATAATCAATAAAAGAAAAAGATTAAAATGTAAAATCTGCAGTGGGCCCCACCTGTCAGAAATTTCATAATTTATGGATTTATCTGAACTGAGATCTTTAAATAAGCATAACTTATTCATTTTAACTCCAAATTGAGCCGTTCAAATTTCTAAATTCTTCTAAAATCATGAACTACTTAAATATGCCCTCTATTTGAATTTTTGATTTTATTTGGATTTTGTTTGTATTTATTTATTTTGTTTGCTCCGTCTTTTCGCGCGTAGATTCCACCGTTGCCGAAGACCTCTCCACTCCGCAACAAGAAGACTCAGAGAGCGTGCAAGAAGGCAAGTCTCCTTTTATCATTTTGAACCTATGTTTGTGAAATGGTTCAATTATTTTAAATTTATGTGCATCGCTATTTACATAGAATCTTAATTTTGTCTTAGCCAGATAGTTACTCCAATCATTGTTATGCCCTCAATTGAAATTGAATGACATGTACCTTTGTAACCCTAGGATCACCTTTGTCTCAAATAATGAGAATTATATAATATTCCTGTGTTGCAAAAATATTGATTTGCGTTGCATTAGTTATGGGGTATTGCCACGATATAGAATTTCGTTGCAAATGGCTGACAATTTTGCCACGGTCTTGTTGGGTAGTTATAGTTTTGGATTGCGTTGCAAAAGGATACTCTATACTGTGCATGAAACAAGTTTTTATGCCACACAATAAATTTGTTGCAAAATATGAAAATTTTCCGGGGCAATAGATCATTGCGGGCCAGGCATATTATACGTGGCCGCCCAACACCGTACGTCCATACCTAGAGCCCCTGCTTCGGTCGATCAGTTCACGCTGCCCCAGCACCTGTCGCCGTCGCCCAATGTAACATCCCAAAAATTTTATTTGCATTTTATTGATTTTTTGGAGTTTATTTCCAAAGCCTAAAGAAAGTAAATGAATTTAAAATATTTTATTAAAGCCAAAAAGAGTTTATTTTATTTTTCCTAGCCTTCCCTAAATTTTTAATTAATTTTTGAGAATGTTTGGGATTAAAATTCAATTTTAAAGGTTAAAAAGTATTTTATAAAATTATTAAGTGAAGATCTGAAATTAAAAATATTTTTCCTAAGTCTAAAAGAGCTCCAGAAATATTCTATAATATTTCTGGAATTTTTAGACATTAATTATTATTTTCCAAGTATTTATAAAGTTTCTAGTATTTTCTGAAATTTATTCCGAAAGTAAAAATCAAATTAATCCCAGCCCGCCACGTGTCGCTCTCAAATTGAATCACTCTCTCTCCACGATTTAATCCTAGCCATACAAAGTCACTTACCCCTTCATCTCCATCCAAAGACCAAACACTCACTTGCCACGTGTCAACAATCCGACGACCCGTACCCCTTCATTCTCCTCTCTCTCACCGACGCATGGGTCCCACCCGTCATACCTTTCTTCTTCCTCCCCTTTCTTCTTCATCTAGTCTTCTCTCTCTTCCACCATTGATGCCGAATAAAAGCTTTAATTGCCGGCCGTTTCTCTCTCTTAACTCCCGTTTAAAGCATGCATTTGATGCCCTAATCACCCCCACTAATCTACCGGCCGTTTTTCCCATTAATCCCCCACTAAAGCCACGGCCGTTTCTTCTCTCTCCACCTATTAAATATCTCCCCATGCACCGGCTCCTCCCCCCTTTCGGCCTCCCTCTCACCACTGCCCTTCTCCTCCCCTTTGGCCGCTCTCCCGCCACCGTGCGCCGCCGTCCCGGCCACCTCCCGCCGCCGCCCCGCGCTTCACCACCGCCTCCCGCCGCCGCCCCTCCTCTCCCCGCTGCCGCTCGCCGCCCCTGCCTCCGGCCGCCGGCCGTGCGACTCCCGAGCCGCCAGTGCGCGCCGCCCGTGTGGCCTCCACGTCGGCCGATCCCGAGCCACGTGGCCTCCACGTCGCGCCCGCATGGCGCCATGTGGCTGGTGTGCCACGTCGGCAAGGCCCGTGGCCCGTGGATCCGGTCCACGGTAGACCGGGCCCACCTGTCATTTAAATAGTTTTCCCGCCCGTAAAAATCAAAATAGCTGACGTCATAAATAGCATTTTTTCAGTACAAAAATAATTCCTGAAAACCGGCTTTTTGCTTTTTCCCTCCTTTTAATCTTCCGAAAGCCATAACTTCTTCATTTTAACTCCGATTTAACCCGTTCAAATTTCTAAATTCTTTTAAAATCATAAATTATTCATTTCTGGACTCTTTTTGAATTTTATTTGAATTTTGTTTGAATTTTCTTTTGATTCTTCGCGTGTAGATTACGACGAATCCGAAGAGTATTTCTTCGACGAATCGTAGCAAGACTTCAAGCAAGGCAAGTTACACCTTTGATCATATTGCTCTTTGTAATTTAAATTATTTATGTTGTTTTTAAAATTATTATGCATGCGTACTTTTATTCAAATTAGTTCAAATGTGCTTAAAACTTTAGTTACACCCAATTTCCTTTGTGTATGGCCAATCTCGATATTGAACGAACATACCTTGTCACCATAGATGAAAACCTAGTTGGTATATTAGTATTAACTATAACATTTTATGGAATTGCTTAGCCATGCTTAGAATAATTCAGGTGGGAAGAATTGTTTCACATAAAATGATAAAGTTTTCGAAGGTATTCTTGACTTTGGTGAGTCGAGAATGATTATGAGATGTTTTCAAACAAATTATAAAACATGTTCTTAGACTTAGGCATTGGTATGGTGGTGGGTGCTTACTGGCATGCATCGTAGTTTGTTGACTCGTTGTTGACTGCCAGGCACAAGGGGTATGCAGGTAGGCCTAAGTCAAATTAAGGACCGGTCTGTGAACTACTAATACAAAGTCAAACCGTACTACCACAAGTCTGGTATGCGACAGACCTGGCTAAGTAATTTGTGAAGTTCCATTTTAGTTTTCGCTATAGGCTGAATGTGAGCGTGGCGTAGGCCATGGGAAGTCTCACATGGCACAAGAGGGGGCTCCAACATGTTGTAACACCCCAACTCCACAAGAGCCAAGAATGCTACTAAAGTAACCTTACACAAAACTAAACTAAGATACTTTACTAAAACTCGGCAGAGTCTCCTTTGTATTTCTAACATCACATGGGTTTCAACAGTTAAAAGGGAGTTATAACGGAGTACTGCAATATTCAAGATCAACAAGAAGTACTCATGAACTTACTAATCGACTGAACAAATCCTCAAACTTCCAACTAGACTACTCATCATTATTACAAATAATCCGATACGATAACATAAACAGGTCAAATCTTTGATCAGTAGCTTAATTAATAAGGCATGGTCCGAGAAATTAAAGTTCATGACAGTGTGCGTGCAAAGCATAACGCTACTCCCTCCCTTGCATACTGCGCTTGAACTGGGTACCTAAAAACAACAAGAAAGCAAGAGTGAGTCCACAGACTCAACAAGTACATAAATAAACAGACGCATAATTCAATCCATAGCGTCAGCATCCATATTCAGGAGCACATCACTAAATCAATCTACATGCAAATGCAATGCTCAAGGATTCCTTTTCTCTATCTCTTTGTGCATTGCACTGGTAATGCAAAGTATGCAACCGTCGCTGCATACCCATGCCTGTGCGCGCACGCACAGGGACCAATTGCCCAATACTCCGCAAGTATTGGGGACCTCATGCCCACACTCCACGAGTGTGGGGATCTCAAGCCCGTCACATTCATGACGGGGACCTCAAAGATGTGCATACTTGGTCATCACAAGACCAGGCCTCAACATGATATCAAAATGCATATGCACCATCTCTTTTCAACATCAAGCACCAATGGTGGTAACAACATTCATGAATAAAGGCAACAACGACATTCGTGAATTAAGGCGATAACAACATTCATGAATAAAGGCAATAACAACATTCATGAATAAAGCATATTCATAGTTTGAACATTCACCACTCTGATTATGCACACTTATCAATAGCCACACGACATTAACAAGCATCAAACCCGCATTCATATCCAAGCAATCACAAATAAGGATCAAACAATGCACTTGCCTCAACCGAGCGGGAACGAAGGACGAGAAGAGGGTGCCGCCTCCGGAACCAGTCCCCCACCTAAAAATTCAATTAAGAAATGCTAAGACAGCAATAGAGGACCACTCAAACCATAAAAGTAAACACGGACTCACAAAAGTTCCTTTAGCGCGAACCCAACCCCAATTTCTAGATGTCGCTTTGTCCCCTCTGTGGACAGTCAACTTCTAAAATACATAACTTTCTGCTCAGGAGTCCAATGATGTGTTCTTAGACTTTTTGGAAAGGTAATTAAATTACCTAAATAAACTTATTTGGGGAGCCCTTTTGATTAAGCCATCCACTGCCCCTACCAAGCCAAACTACAGAACAACAATTTTCACGTCGGCTTCTCTGGACAGTACATTAAAACCACCATAACTTTTGCTACGAAAGTCCAAATCTTGCGTTCTTTATCTCTCTGAAAAGGTATGGAAATTACCTACAATATTCGTTATATTGAGATCCTCTGATTTCGTCTTTAACTAATAGATTAACTCAGTTTTCTACAGACTGTCAGGATGTTGACAGATTAACCAGACAGCGGCACTAAAAAATTCATAACTTTCTAACCGTTAATCGGATTTTGGCGTTCTTGGCGGCCACTGAAAGCTAAGAACATTATCTACATAACTCTAGGATACAAAACTCCTAATTCGGCCTCAAACACACGAAACTGACCGCGCAATAATCTGGACAGAACGCGATCTATTAAACCGACGCAAATCAATCTACCAAACGACATCAACCGCAACTACTACGCATCAAACAACGAAGAACACGCGACGTTACCCTTGTAGAATCGCAGCAAGATGATGAACTCTCCCCACAAAGTTGATCTCCTCTCCTTTCTTCACTTGATCGGCAGCAGGGAGCACCGACGGCGAGGAAGGGAGGCACCAATGGAGGGGGGCACCACCATGGAGGAGAGGTGTGCTACAGTAGCCATGCTACAGTGCGGCGGCACTGTAGCTACAGTGCATCTAGGGTTTTCCCCTTCCTTTTATTGGTGGCCGACCCCTTATGGGCCTCCTGGGCCAAGGCCCAAGTTGCCGAAAAACTGCAGAAACCCCCCCTTTTTTTTGTCTAATTTCTCTTTTGAACGCTTTCTTTCGTAGAATAAATTGGAGTATTACATTAAAACCCCTCTTTCTCCTGTTCAATCGCTTTGCTAAAAGAAATATTCTCCCGATTTTAATTATTCTCTCCCGATTTAATTATTCTCTCCCGATTTAATTTTTGGGGTATTACATTAGGTACCCAGTTCAAGCGCAGTATGCAAGGGAGGGAGTAGCGTTATGCTTTGCACGCACACTGTCATGAACTTTAATTTCTCGGACCATACCTTATTAATTAAGCTACTGATCAAAGATTTGACATGTTTATGTTATCGTATCGGATTATTTGTAATAATGATGAGTAGTCTAGTTGGAAGTTTGAGGATTTGTTCAGTCGATTAGTAAGTTCATGAGTACTTCTTGTTGATCTTGAATATTGCAGTACTCCGTTATAACTCCCTTTTAACTGTTGAAACCCATGTGATGTTAGAAATACAAAGGAGACTCTGCCGAATTTTAGTAAAGTATCTTAGTTTAGTTTTGTGTAAGGTTACTTTAGTAGCATTCTTGGCTCTTGTGGAGTTGGGGTGTTACAGTTGGTATCAGAGCGGGCTTTAGGTCCGTGGTTAATAGAAAAATATTAAATTGACACACTGTGCACAGTAGGTGGGGTTGGGAATTACATTGCTTCCGCATTATCTGTTGTTATGTTGCATTTGTTGAGCAATTGTTGAATTGCCTCTGTCCTATCTTTCTTGTCGTTAAGCTATGAAATGATATGCTATGATATTCTATATCTATGAATCTATTCTATGATTACCATGAGATGATCATGTATAATTATATTTGATTATATTGTTTATGTGTGTCGGTAATGGTTGCTAAGAAGTGAAGGCCGTGGTTGTGGCCTTGGACTTTGTCAGGTTTTACCACCGTTCGTGGTAGACGAATAGAGTAGTTACTCCAAATACCATAGTTGCAGGAGTTGAGCGTGAGTTGTTTTAGAAAGTTGTTTTCCTTCTTGACCTCAAATCTTGGCAAATTCTTGTTTTGTGGTGGATGATGATTTTCTCTTGGGTTCGTGGTTCATGGTAATGGTTGTGTTTCAATGGTCTCTAATGGTTCTCTGAAACAAGTATTATTTTTCGACTGTTGAGCTGTCTTTACTACTTGTGATCGTCCTCAATTGGCATTACTGATAATTCCATAGTTGTTTCTTCTTTCTCATTGGAAAAGAATGACTCATGTATTCGTTTGAAAGTTTTGGTAATGAGAGTTTCTGTTGCAAGTTTGTTAACATGAGAAAACTTTGGCTCTATGTATTTCTTTTGGATTATTCCGAGTGATGAAGTTTAATGCATCTCTTTTCTGTTGGAAATTGCTAAAATCCTTTTCTGATGCCTTGTTATGGTTAAATCAGAGTTTGTAATCAAATAACTTGATATGGTATGGGTATCAAGTTGAGTCATTGGTATGGTGCATAATTAATATTAATTAGTAACCTTGGAAGTGAAATTGATTAGGATGATGTTGTCTTTTTCTAGTTCTTGATGAACGGTATATATGAGTAGTGATTGAGTGATGGAACCTTGATGACCAGACTTCTTGATATCTCTCAATCACTACTCATATATACCGTTCATCAAGAACTAGAAAAAGACAACATCATCCTAATCAATTTCACTTCCAAGGTTACTAATTAATATTAATTATGCACCATACCAATGACTCAACTTGATACCCATACCATATCAAGTTATTTGATTACAAACTCTGATTTAACCATAACAAGGCATCAGAAAAGGATTTTAGCAATTTCCAACAGAAAAGAGATGCATTAAACTTCATCACTCGGAATAATCCAAAAGAAATACATAGAGCCAAAGTTTTCTCATGTTAACAAACTTGCAACAGAAACTCTCATTACCAAAACTTTCAAACGAATACATGAGTCATTCTTTTCCAATGAGAAAGAAGAAACAACTATGGAATTATCAGTAATGCCAATTGAGGACGATCACAAGTAGTAAAGACAGCTCAATAGTCGAAAAATAATACTTGTTTCAGAGAACCATTAGAGACCATTGAAACACAACCATTACCATGAACCACGAACCCAAGAGAAAATCATCATCCACCACAAAACAAGAATTTGCCAAGATTTGAGGTCAAGAAGGAAAACAACTTTCTAAAACAACTCACGCTCAACTCCTGCAACTATGGTATTTGGAGTAACTACTCTATTCGTCTACCACGAACGGTGGTAAAACCTGACAAAGTCCAAGGCCACAACCACGGCCTTCACTTCTTAGCAACCATTACCGACACACATAAACAATATAATCAAATATAATTATACATGATCATCTCATGGTAATCATAGAATAGATTCATAGATATAGAATATCATAGCATATCATTTCATAGCTTAACGACAAGAAAGATAGGACAGAGGCAATTCAACAATTGCTCAACAAATGCAACATAACAACAGATAATGCGGAAGCAATGTAATTCCCAACCCCACCTACTGTGCACAGTGTGTCAATTTAATATTTTTCTATTAACCACGGACCTAAAGCCCGCTCTGATACCAACTGTAACACCCCAACTCCACAAGAGCCAAGAATGCTACTAAAGTAACCTTACACAAAACTAAACTAAGATACTTTACTAAAATTCGGCAGAGTCTCCTTTGTATTTCTAACATCACATGGGTTTCAACAGTTAAAAGGGAGTTATAACGGAGTACTGCAATATTCAAGATCAACAAGAAGTACTCATGAACTTACTAATCGACTGAACAAATCCTCAAACTTCCAACTAGACTACTCATCATTATTACAAATAATCCGATACGATAACATAAACATGTCAAATCTTTGATCAGTAGCTTAATTAATAAGGTATGGTCCGAGAAATTAAAGTTCATGACAGTGTGCGTGCGAAGCATAACGCTACTCCCTCCCTTGCATACTGCGCTTGAACTGGGTACCTAATGTAATACCCCAAAAATTAAATCGGGAGAGAATAATTAAATCGGGAGAGAATAATTAAAATCGGGAGAATATTTCTTTTAGCAAAGCGATTGAACAGGAGAAAGAGGGGTTTTAATGTAATACTCCAATTTATTCTACGAAAGAAAGCGTTCAAAAGAGAAATTAGACAAAAAAAAGGGGGGGTTTCTGCAGTTTTTCGGCAACTTGGGCCTTGGCCCAGGAGGCCCATAAGGGGTCGGCCACCAATAAAAGGAAGGGGAAAACCCTAGATGCACTGTAGCTACAGTGCCGCCGCACTGTAGCATGGCTACTGTTGCACACCTCTCCTCCATGGTGGTGCCCCCCTCTATTGGTGCCTCCCTTCCTCGCCGTCGGTGCTCCCTGCTGCCGATCAAGTGAAGAAAGGAGAGGAGATCAACTTTGTGGGGAGAGTTCATCATCTTGCTGCGATTCTACAAGGGTAACGTCGCGTGTTCTTCGTTGTTTGATGCGTAGTAGTTGCGGTTGATGTCGTTTGGTAGATTGATTTGCGTCGGTTTAATAGATCGCGTTCTGTCCAGATTATTGCGCGGTCAGTTTCGTGTGTTTGAGGCCGAATTAGGAGTTTTGTATCCTAGAGTTATGTAGATAATGTTCTTAGCTTTCAGTGGCCGCCAAGAACGCCAAAATCCGATTAACGGTTAGAAAGTTATGAATTGTTTAGTGCCGCTGTCTGGTTAATCTGTCAACATCCTGACAGTCTGTAGAAAACTGAGTTAATCTATTAGTTAAAGACGAAATCAGAGGATCTCAATATAACGAATATTGTAGGTAATTTCCATACCTTTTCAGAGAGATAAAGAACGCAAGATTTGGACTTTCGTCGCAAAAGTTATGGTGGTTTTAATGTACTGTCCAGAGAAGCCGACGTGAAAATTGTTGTTCTGTAGTTTGGCTTGGTAGGGGCAGTGGATGGCTTAATCAAAAGGGCTCCCCAAATAAGTTTATTTAGGTAATTTAATTACCTTTCCAGAAAGTCTAAGAACACCTCATTGGACTCCTGAGCAGAAAGTTATGTATTTTAGAAGTTGACTGTCCACAGAGGGGACAAAGCGACATCTAGAAATTGGGGCTGGGTTCGCGCTAAAGGAACTTTCGTGAGTTCGTGTTTACTTTTATGGTTTGAGTGGTCCTCTATTGCTGTCTTAGCATTTTTAATTGAATGTTTAGGTGGGTGACTGGTTCCGGAGGCGGCACCCTCTTCTCGTCCTTCGTTCCCGCTCGGTTGAGGCAAGTGCATTGTTTGATCCTTATTTGTGATTGCTTGGATATGAATGCGGGTTTGATGCTTGTTAATGTCGTGTGGCTATTGATAAGTGTGCATAATCAGAGTGGTGAATGTTCAAACTATGAATATGCTTTATTCATGAATGTTGTTATTGCCTTTATTCATGAATGTTGTTATCGCCTTAATTCACGAATGTCGTTGTTGCCTTTATTCATGAATGTTGTTACCGCCATTGGTGCTTGATGTTGAAAAGAGATGGTGCATATGCATTTTGATATCATGTTGAGGCCTGGTCTTGTGATGACCAAGTATGCACATCTTTGAGGTCCCCGTCATGAATGTGACGGGCTTGAGATCCCCACACTCGTGGAGTGTGGGCATGAGGTCCCCAATACTTGCGGAGTATTGGGCAATTGGTCCCTGTGCGTGCGCGCACAGGCATGGGTATGCAGCGACGGTTGCATACTTTGCATTACCAGTGCAATGCACAAAGAGATAGAGAAAAGGAATCCTTGAGCATTGCATTTGCATGTGGATTGATTTAGTGATGTGCTCCTGAATATGGATGCTGACGCTATGGATTGAATTATGCGTCTGTTTATTTATGTACTTGTTGAGTCTGTGGACTCACTCTTGCTTTCTTGTTGTTTTTAGGTACCCAGTTCAAGCGCAGTATGCAAGGGAGGGAGTAGCGTTATGCTTTGCACGCACACTGTCATGAACTTTAATTTCTCAGACCATGCCTTATTAATTAAGCTACTGATCAAAGATTTGACCTGTTTATGTTATCGTATCGGATTATTTGTAATAATGATGAGTAGTCTAGTTGGAAGTTTGAGGATTTGTTCAGTCGATTAGTAAGTTCATGAGTACTTCTTGTTGATCTTGAATATTGCAGTACTCCGTTATAACTCCCTTTTAACTGTTGAAACCCATGTGATGTTAGAAATACAAAGGAGACTCTGCCGAGTTTTAGTAAAGTATCTTAGTTTAGTTTTGTGTAAGGTTACTTTAGTAGCATTCTTGGCTCTTGTGGAGTTGGGGTGTTACACATGTGGATTCATGTTGTGGTGAAACCTTAGTGGCGGCGTAACTAATTTGGCAATGGAACATTGGAACAGCCTTGTCATGAACTCTCAGCCGCACACCTAAGCGGTGTGTAAATCGCGTGGCAAAACGAGAGGACATGTCTTGTGGGTAATGTTGTACACCTCTGCAGAGTAACAAACTATCCTGGATAGCCGCGTCCACGGTCAAGGACATGCTTAGTATGGTTTTTCACGGATTAGACTTTGGTTTTATTAAAATCTGGTTTGTGGAAATTTGTGAATCTTTTGGAAAGATGGTCCGGGCGGGATACCCGTGGATAGGTTAGTGTTAGGTTGTTGCCTGCATTAACGTTATTATTTTAATTAAAGTGATGTTTTACTTATTGTATCAAATTCAGCTTTTGCACTTACTTTACTGTATTTATTCCAATGATGCTGTTTATGCAAATAACCTTACTATGCCTTCCTTTGTCAATCCATATGCATGCATTAACTCTGTTAAACCTCCTGGTGTAACTTGTTGAGTACTTTATGTGCTCACCTTGCTTAAACTCTGTTGCCAGAGGACGACGACGTCGACTTTGTTGAGGATTGCGACGAATAGGCCACGTCTTACAGTCATTCGTCTGTGGGCAGGCAGGATGGGCTGCTCCTTTATTTATCTTCCGCTATTTACTTTTATGTTGGCCATGAAGCCACCTTATTGTAAACTTGGCCATAAGGCCCGTACTTTTGCCTTATAATAAAGTTGGTTATCATGCATGATATGTATCACTGTTCAACCTGTGTGCACTAGCTTTTCCTGGGATAGTGCGATTTACACAGTGGGTTCTGGAGTTGTTGCTCCGGGTCCCGACAGAGATGGTATCAGAGCATGTTGACCCTAAGATGCGACCGTAAGTAGAATAGAATGGACAACCTTAAGGATTTATTTTTTAAAAAAAATAATAATAATAAAAGGAATATTTTGAAAATTCTTCTACATCTTACCTCCTTCATTCCTTCACTCGTCTATTCTTTTTAAAATATAAAAATGCATAATTGATGACTAATTCCTTTTCTTTTTCAAAATTGTAGATGGCTGAACGTCCTACCAAAGTCACCCGTGGAATCCTAGCTGGACATCTAGCCGGCTGCCTTTGGGATCTTCTTCAAGAGTTAGGTGTTACGACACGCCCCGTGTACCAGGGATATTTGGGGACCTATGGAGCTCAAGAACGTTGGAGAGTGGAAGTGCTGATCTACGCCAACTTGGGAGATGAAGAAGCATCTCACACCTTTGATGCTCCTTTACCTCGGGACACCTTCTTCAATTGAGTCCAGGATGCAGCTCGTGAAGCAATTCAGCAGATGAGGGACATCTACGCCCAAGAGCTTCAACGCACCACATTTCGATACTACCCCAGCAAGTATCCTGCCAGCTCCAGCAGCTTCTTCTCCTCGACAGAATTTGAGAGTAACCCTCGGCTCGTTCAGCAGGTGCAGTACACCAAGTCTTTGGACTACGTGTACCAAGTCACCTTGAATGAGTTGAATGTCATGGCGCAGCGACTCCGCGCAGCAGAAGAAGAATTAGCTAAGTACCGCTTGGAAGATGAGGGTTCTTCTGTTACAGGACCACCCCCAAAGAAGCTTAAAATCCAGCCTACTACTAGTAGCACCAACCCATAGAAACCATAGTCTAAGTTTAAAGTTGTAGAGCGATACTTGTGAGCTGTTATTCCTTTGTCAACAGCCTCAAGGTTATATTTAATAAAATAATATGGTTGGTTGTTCCTTGAGTTTTGTTGTGTTTCTTGCTTTGTGGTGGGAATGTTACATAGACCTTCTCCTAGTTCTCTCTCTCTTTCCTCTAAATCTGGAAGAATCTAGCCGATGGTGAACACAAGGAGGAATGTCAACGACAACGCCAACAACACCGGAGCACAAGGAAGTCAGTCTGTCCCTATCCCTCCGCCTCCACCAGTAGCTGGACCTGACTGGGCTCAAATGATGGCAAATCAAAACCAGTTCATTCAACTGTTGGCTCAAGCTATCAACAACCCTGCTCAGCATGCTCCACAGCCACCAGCTCAAGCTCCTCAAACTCGGATGTCAGAATTTCTGAGGATAAGGCCTCCGACCTTCTCGAGCAGCACCGAGCCAATGGATGCTGACGATTGGCTTCATGCGATTGGCAGGAAATTGGATATTCTGCAATGCACTGACCGAGAAAGGGTCTTGTTTGCTTCTCACCAATTAAATGGACCTGCATCCGAGTGGTGGGATACCTTGATTGCTTCTCATGCCAGCCCTCAGGCCATCGCATGGGATGAGTTTGTTCAGAGTTTCCGCAAGGCTCATATTCCATCCGGTGCCACTACCCTGAAGAAGAAGGAATTTAGAGCTCTGCGTCAAGGAAGCCGCATGGTGAATGAGTACCTGCAAAAGTTCAACCAATTGGCGCGCTACGCACCAGAAGATGTGGCTACCGATGAAGCCAAGCAAGAAAGGTTTTTGGAGGGCCTGAATGACAATATTTCTGTGCAGTTGATATCAAATGACTATGCAGACTTTCATCAGTTGGTTAGCAAAGCCATTCGCCAGGAGGGCAAGTTTGTTGAGATGGAAAACCGGAAGAGAAGGATGGCTATGCAAAAGGCTAAACCTGGAGGTTTTCCCAAGCCCCGTAGTACCCCAGCTCAGGTTGGGCAGTTCAAGCCGCACTCCAACAACTTCAAGCCTCAGTCGAGCAGCTTTAGGCCAGTAGTTAACCGGCCAACTTTCCAAGTCAACCGCCCCAAACCTCAGGCAGTTTCTGTTCATCCTACCAGTGGTCAAGCTCAGAAGAGCACTGCTACATCCGATGGAGTGACATGTTTCTATTGCAAGGAAACAGGGCATTATGCCAAGTCTTGCCCCAAGAAGCTCCAAGCAGCAGCTAATACAAATGCATCGGGAAGTCAGAGTCAAGGTCAATAGTTCAAGAAGCCAGAAAGCTATGTTAAGGGACGTGTGAACCACATCACAGCCGAGGAAGCTCAGGCTGCACCAGACGTCGTACTGGGTATGTTCCTTGTAAACTCAGCACCAGCTTTAGTTCTTTTAGATTCCGGAGCTTCCAATTCTTTTATTTCCTTGGATTTTGTGGTTAAGAATGGGTTGGGTATGGTTTCTCTTAGTACACCCATGATAGTTCTCTCCCCTGGAGCGGAAATGAGAACAAGGACCTTGTGTCCGAGAATAGAGTTAATCATAAATGGAGTTCTGTTCCTAGCAGACTTAATAGTGTTGGAATCTCAGGGATTGGATGTAATTCTTGGCATGAACTGGTTAGCCAAGAATAATGGTCAGATTAATTGTGCTACCCGATCCATAACCCTCACCAATGATCAAGGAGTAGAAGTAAACTTTTCCCCTGAAATCCCTGCAGAAGGAGAATGTGTTCTCACTCATCTTCAAGTGCAAGAAGAAGTACCCGTAGTACGGGAATACCCAGATGTATTTCCGGAGGATTTACCAGGGATGTCACCGGATAGGGAAATTGAGTTTGTGATTGACCTAGTCCCCGGCACGGCCCCAATTTCCAAGAGACTGTACCGTATGCCAGCTAACGAGTTAGCCGAGTTGAAGAAACAGATTCAAGAATTAGAGGATAAAGGGTATATTCGAGCAAGTTCTTCACCTTGGGGTGCACCTGTTTTGTTCGTCAAGAAAAGGATGGAAGCATGAGGATGTGTGTGGATTACAGAGTGCTTAATGAGGTTACCATCAAGAACAAGTACCCATTGCCCAGGATCGATGATCTGTTCGATTAGCTGAAGGGAGCTAGTGTCTTCTCCAAGATCGATTTGAGATCAAGATATCACCAGTTGAAGACCCGTGCGGAAGACATCCCCAAGACTGCGTTTTCTACCCGTTATGGACAGTATGAGTTCACTGTCATGTCCTTTTGGCTAACAAATGCACCTGCTTACTTCATGAGCATGATGAATAGCGTATTCATGGAGTATTTAGATAAGTTTGTTGTAATCTTCATAGATGACATTCTTACCTACTCCAAGAATGAAGAAGAGCATGAAAATCATCTTCGGATAACCTTGGGAAAGCTTAGAGAACATCAGCTTTATGCCAAATTCAGTAAATGCGAATTTTGGCTAAAGGAGGTTGCTTTTCTTGGTCATATTGTGACAGCCGAAGGAATTGCAGTGGATCCCTCCAAAGTGCAAGCCGTAATGGAATGGCAGCCACCCAAGTTAGTAACAGAAGTCAGAAGTTTCCTTGGACTTGCTGGTTACTATCGCCGCTTTATAGCAGGATTTTTCGAGTTAGCCAATTAAGCCTATGACACAGCTTCTGAAGAAAGAAAAGAAGTTTGAATGGACAAAAGCCTGTGAGCAGAGTTTCCAGACTCTCAAGAATAAGCTAGTTTCAGCCCCAGTGCTTATACTACCCGATGTACATAAGGATTTTGAAGTTTTCTGTGACGCCTCCCGTCAAGGTTTGGGATGTGTTCTTATGCAAGAAGGCTGAGTGGTAGCCTATGCATCACGCCAGCTAATACCACATGAGTGCAATTATCCTACTCATGACTTGGAACTAGCAGCCGTAGTGCATGCTTTGAAGATCTGGCGTCATTACCTCATCGGGAATCGATGTGAAGTATACACAGATCACAAGAGTTTGAAATACATTTCTCACTCAAGCAGAACTTAACCTAAGGCAGCGCAGATGGTTAGAGTTGATCAAGGATTACAATATTGGAATTCATTATCACCCCGGCAAAGCAAATGTCGTGGCAGATGCGCTAGGCAGAAAGTCTTATGCAAACAGTGTGTTGTCAAAAGAAGATCAGATCCGACTTCAGGAAGGAATCTCCCGTTTAAGTATAAACCCGGTGAATCAAGGTTTACTCTCAGCCTTAGAGATTCAACCTACTTTACCTGATCAAATCAAGGAAGCCCAAAAGGTGGATGAAGATATTCAAGAAATCAGGAAAAATATGAGAAGAGGCAAAGCGCCAGGATTCAGTAAAGATGAGAATGGGACTGTCTGGTTTGAAAATCGCATTTGTGTGCCCAATAATCAAGAAATTAAGAAAGCGATTTTGCAAGAAGCCCATGAAACTCCATATTCAATTCACCCAGGTCGTACCAAGATGTACCAGGACCTTAGGGAAAGATACTGGTGGGTCAGTATGAAAAAGGAAATTGCAGAGTTTGTTGAAGCTTGTGATACCTGCCAGAAGGTCAAGGCAGAGCATCAGAAACCTGCAGGACTTTTGCAACCCTTACCAATACCAGATTGGAAGTGGGAAGATATCGGTATGGACTTCATAACCGGACTCCCTAGAACTCAATCCGGCTATGACTCAATCTGGGTGGTAATTGATAGGTTGACCAAAGTAGCTCATTTCATACCAGTCAAGACTACTTACTCTGGAAGTAAGTTAGCTGAGATTTACATGGCTAGAATTGTATGCTTGCATGGAGTTCCGAAAAAGATAGTATCGGACAGAGGTAGTCAGTTCACCTCCAAGTTTTGGCAGAAACTTCATGAAGAACTAGGAAGTAAGATTAATTTTAGTACGGCTTACCATCCCCAAACAAATGGCCAGACAGAGCGAGTGAATCAAGGGCTAGAAGATATGTTGAGAGCTTGTGCTCTGGATTTTGGGAATAGTTGGGATCGGTCATTGCCCTATGCGGAGTTATCATACAACAACAATTATCAGGCCAGTTTGCAGATGGCACCCTTTGAAGCACTGTATGGCAGGAAGTGCAGAACACCCTTGCATTGGGAACAGTCTGGAGAATTCCAAGATGCGGGACCAACCCTACTTCAAGATGCTGAAGAAAAAGTGAGGAAGATCAAAGACAGATTGAAGATAGCTCAATCCAGGCAGAAAAGTTATGCCGATAATCATCGACGCGACCTGACTTTTGAAGTTGGGGACTACGTGTATCTCAGAGTATCTCCGCTCAGAGGACTCAGAAGATTCCAAGTTAGGGGAAAGCTTGCACCAAGATTTGTTGGGCCATTCAAGATCTCAAGCCGCAAAGGAGAAGTTGCATACCAATTGGATTTGCCGCCAAGCATGGCAGGTGTGCACAACGTCTTTCACGTCTCTCAGCTGAAGAGATGTCTCAGAGTGCCTGCAGAGCAGGCAGACCTGGAAACCCTTGATCTTCAAGAGGATCTCACCTATCAAGAGCAACCGATCAAGATTCTTGAGACAGCCGAGCGTCATACCAGAAGAAAGACCATAAGATTCTGTAGAGTTCAGTGGAGCAACCACACCGAAGACGAAGCAACTTGGGAGCGAGAAGAAGATCTGAAAGCCAACCATCCCCATCTCTTTGCTAGCCAGTTCAAATCTTGAGGGCGAGATTTCTTTAAGGGGGGTAGGTTTGTAACATCCCAAAAATTGCATTTGCATTTTATTGATTTTCTGGAGTTTATTTGGATTTATCTGGATTTTATTTCCAAAGCCTAAAGCAAGAACATTATTTTAAAATATTTTATTAAAGCCAAAAAGAGTTTATTTTATTTTTCCTAGCCTTCCCTAAATTTTTAATTAATTTTTGAGAATTTGCTGGAATTAAAATTCAATTTTAAAGGTTAAAAAGTATTTTATAAAATTATTAAGTGAAAATCTGAAATTAAAAATATTTTTCCTAACTCTAAAAGAGCTCCAGGAATATTCTATATTTTTTCTGGAATTTTTAGACATTAATTATTATTTTCCAAGTATTTATAAAGTTTCTAGTATTTTCTGAAATTTATTCCGAAAATAAAAATCAAATTAATCCCAACCCGGCACGTGTCGCTCTCAGATTGAATCACTCTCTCTCCACGATTTAATCCTAGCCATACAAAGTCACTTACCCCTTCTTCTCCATCGAAAGACCATGAAACACTCACTTGCCACGTGTCAACAATCTGACGGCCCGTACCCCTTCATTCTCCTCTCTCTCACCGACGCATGGGTCCCACCCGTCATACCTTTCTTCTTCCTCCCCTTTCTTCTTCCTCTAGTCTTCTCTCTCTTCCACCGTTGATGCCGAATAAAAGCTTTAATTGACGGCCGTTTCTCTCTCTTAACTCCCGTTTAAAGCATGCATTTGAATGCCCTAATCACACCCACTAATCTACTGGCCGTTTTTCCCATTAATCCCCCACTAAAGCCGCGGTCGTTTCTTCTCTCACCACCTATAAAATCCCTCCCCATGCACCAGCTCCTTCCCTCTTTCGGCCTCCCTCTCACCGCCGCCCTTCTCCTCCCCTTTGGTCGCTCTCCCGCCGCCGTGCGCCGTCGTCCCGGCCACCTCCCGCAGCCGCCCTGCGCTTCACCGCCACCGCCACCGCCTCCCGCCGCCACCGGCCGCCCCGGGCCTCCCCGCCGCCGACGGTAGGTGCGCCGCCGCCGCTCGCCGCCCCTGCCTCCGGCCGCTGGCGAGGCCGCCGGCCGTGCGCCTCCCGAGCCACGTGGCCTCCACGTCGGCCGGTCCCGAGCCACGTGGCCTCCACGTCGCGCCCGCATGGCACCATGTGGCCGGTGTGCCACGTCGGCAAGGCCCGTGGTCTGTGGATCCGGTCCACGGTAGACTGGGCCCACCTGTCATTTAAATAGTTTTCCCGCCCGAAAAATTCAAAATAGCTGACATCATAAATAGCATTTTTTTCAGTACAAAAATAATTCCCGAAAACCGGCTTTTTGCTTCTTCCCTCCTTTTAATCTTCCGAAAGCCATTACTTCTTCATTTTAACTCCGCTTTAACCCGTTCAAATTTCTAAATTCTTCTAAAATCATAAACTAATCATTTCTGGACTCTTTTTCAATTTTATTTGAATTTTGTTTGAATTTTCTTTTGATTCTTCGCGTGTAGATTACAACGAATCCGGAGGGTATTTCTTCAACGAATCGCAGCAAGACTTCGAGCAAGGCAAGTTACACCTTTGATCATATTGCTCCCTGTAATTTAAATTATTTATGTTGTTTTTAATATTATTATGCATGCGTACTTTTATTCAAATTAGTTCAAATGTGCTTAAAACTTTAGTTACACCCAATTTGCTTTGTGTATGGCCAATCTCGATATTGAACGGACATACCTTGTCACCATAGATGAAAACCTAGTTGGTACATTAGTATTAACTAGAACATTTTATGGAGTTGCTTAGCCATGCTTAGAATAATTCAGGTGGGAAGAATTGTTTCACATAAAATGATAAAGTTTTCGAAGGTATTCTTGACTTTGGTGAGTCGAAAATGATTATGAGATGTTTTCAAACAAATTATAAAACTTGTTCTTAGACTTAGGCATTGGTATGGTGGTGGGTGCTTACTGGCATGCATCGTAGTTTGTTGACTCGTTGTTGACTGCCAGGCACAAGGGTTATGCGGGTAGGCCTAAGTCAAATTAAGGACCGGTCTGTGAACTACTAATACAAAGTCACACCGTACTACCACAAGTCTGGTATGCGACAGACCTGGCTAAGTAATTTGTGAAGTTCCATTTTAGTTTTCGCTATAGGCTGAATGTGAGCGTGGCGTAGGCCATGGGAAGTCTCACATGGCACAAGAGGGGGCTCCAACATGTGGATTCATGTTGTGGTGAAACCTTAGTGGCGGCGTAACTAATTTGGCAATGGAACATTGGAACAGCCTTGTCATGAACTCTCAGCCGCACACCTAAGGCAGTGTGTAAATCGCGTGGCAAAACGTGAGGACATGTCTTGTGGGTAAAGTTGTACACCTCTGCAGAGTAACAAACTATCCTGGATAGCCGCGTCCACGGTCAAGGACATGCTTAGTATGGTTTTTCACGGATTAGACTTTGGTTTTATTAAAATCTGGTTTGTGGAAATTTGTGAATCTTTTGGAAAGATGGTCCGGGTGGGATACCCGTGGATAGGTTAGTCACTACTAAATTTTTACCCTTGCGCAACGACGAGAAAACGTTGCAATAGGCCCAATTTGGATGCAAAAGGTGCATATTGCAGCCAAATCGCGTTCGTTGCCAATGGATGCAATAAGTCGCGTTGCAATAAGGTATTGCAACCATTGCTAGTTTGGCGTTGCAACTGTTGGGGTTTATTGCAACCATAGCTGTCCGTTGCCAAGCATGGCAATAGGACGTTGTTGCAACATTCACGGTCATGGCAATATAAGCAATTGCCACGCCCGTCTTCGTAGCAAGAGGTGGTACATGCAACGATCGATAGCGTAGCAATAGAGACAGTTGCCACGAACAACGTCGTGGCAATAGTCTGTATTGCCACGCCATAATTTTGTTGCCAAAGGTGTTATTGCCACGACCGTCATGTCGTGGCAATAGTACCATTTGCCACGTAATTTTATTCGTTGCCAGAGATCATACGTTATTGCCACGGCAGCCATGCCGTGGCAATAGTACCATTTTCCACGCAATTTTATTCATTGCGAGAGATCATACGTTATTGCCATGGTAGTCATGCCGTGGCAATAGTACCATTTGCCACTTAATTTTATTCGTTGCCAGAGATCATATTGCCACTCAAGTGAGTTCGTTGCCATAGATCATATTGCCACGCATAGCAGTTCGTTGGCATAGTTTGTATTGCAACACTAGTAGCATTTGATTTGTGGTTTAATAAATCGTCATTGCAAAAACAATAAACCATAATAAAAACGATTTCACTCACATATATTAATTATAATCAATCATTCAATAAGTTGACAATCCATTGAAGTAGTATCTAAAATCATAGACGAGTGTATAGTTCACTCATTATTTCACAACTTTTTAAAACTTGCAGCAGTACAAGACTCCCTAACATCTATGCAGCACTCGAGGGTTTCCTAGCAGCGCAACATGTCGGCTGTGTCCTTGCTTGATTCTGAGCCTCCCACTCAAACTTTGTCCACCTACTGACCAAAAGAATAAGATTGGGATATTAGAAACTTATTAAGTTTACTACTTCATGCACAGAATGTAAAGAGATTCGGATAGAACATGGTTGTAATTAAGCAAAAGTAGAATTAAGCAAAACTAGTTACCTATGGAAGGAGTGCTGTCAATTTAATTAAGCAAAAGTAGAACTAAAAATTACAAAGCCTAGTACTAAAGCAAGTACTCAATGAACACCACCACCTGCTGGCTAGACAGGCATATGTTTCAATATCCTCCAGCACTTCTATTGTAAGAACAAATATACGTTGCTCTTCTAGGGAACACCAAACAGTGTGTCCAGTCAGGGATGCACTCCTTGCTGTAAACTAGGAACCACTACAGCTCATTGCAACACATAAGTGGAGTGTGGACATGTTACAGCAACCTTCTGAGTATTATTGTGTTTTTATATGCACAAACAAGCATGTAGAGGTGATTGTGGATAGTTGTTCTGCTAATAAAGTTTGTTTGTTGTCAAAACAACTGGGAGCCGCATAAAAATCTTTAATGATGAAATACAGCACAAAAAATACATTTTGACACTATAAGAACTGTGTCCAAGGTTGGCTGATAACATATTGTAGTTGTTACCTGATTCTTCTTTTTCTGATTTCTTGTTTTATTCATCAGCTGCTGTGAAGTGATATATGTCACCGGTGCCACATTTGAATTGTTTTCGTTGAAAAGATTTCTGCTGACAGAAGTAGAAGCTTTACAGTTGCGAGTAGGTGGTACTGCATCTTTTTGTGTGGTGACAACGCTTCTTGGCTGAGTATGGAAACATGAAATTGTTCGATCTATGTTAGCTAGAGTTTAAGGTACATAGCTCAAGATTACTTGGAACATAGTGCAATAATGTCATTACCTGCTGTAATGCATCTTCCTTTTGATTTGCAAGTTCATCAGTCTCATCGTTCTCTTGTATGGTAGGTGCAATTTGTATACTGTCATTGTTTTGCGGGGTAGTCTACGCATAAAAATATTGAGGTAAAAGATTTGGCCTCATAATCATAATCATAAGTTTATTAAAAGGACGAAGGATGAAAATTATTTTGAAATGTTACCTGATTTATAGTTCCTTCTTTCTGCTGCGCTAGCATTTTAAGAAATTCTTGCTTCAGTTCAATCCTAGCATTTTCCAGATCCTCTTGCATCTTTCTCCTATTTTCTTCTTTCTCCCTTTCCCTTTCAGCAGCTTCGGGCGCAAGCTGTTGTTTCAACTTCTCAACCTCTACTTCAAAAGCAATTCTCTTCTCTTTGGCTGCAGCTTCAGCACGTGTATGTACTTCAAGGTTCTCTTTCATAAGTTCCCTGCGAGTTCGATACTTCGCCAAGTATCCATGCCCATGTACTTTGGATGATTTGATTTGTGTGGTTTCTTTGTAGCATGACTGGAAAATCATGTTTTCCTTAGCAGCTGTAAGTATTTGTCTATCAGGTTCTGACTCAATCTCACACATTTTGAAGGCTGATTTTTCCTAAATGAAATAACAGAATACGTTAGAGTTGCTTGATACAACCAGCATCTTTAAAAAAGGCTTGGCGAAAGATTTACTCACATATACTTCAGCTGACACAGAATTTGACCATTTCCTCTGTTTTGTGTGAGTGGTCTTCCAAAGAAAAGGATCACCTGGCTCTTCACCAGTTTCTTTGTCTCTCTAGGATGCCAAAATATAATTCAACACATAAGTATTGCATCATACAATGGAAGGACCAGATTAGTGTTTCTCATGATTACCTGCTCAAAGCTACACTGTGAGAAGTTTTTTGAACCCATCAGATGCTTGGTTTTTTGCTGCTGACGGTTGGAGGAGTTCTGGCTGCTAACCTTCTGCAAAATGACAACAAGTGGTATGTAACAATGCAATTTTGGTTGCTAAAGTTTGTTTGACAAAGTAGATTTTACTAGAACTAACCTTGAATTTATCAGATCCAAAATACAACAGCAAGTAGTGCCACTCAAGAAGGTGTAATTCTTCAGGCTTATTTCGTATTCTCTCACCATAATTATTATAAGCCTTGTATGTGGGACTCAGAGCTGATCGCCATCCTTTGTACCGCACCTTGGCAATGTTCCATATTTTATCTTTTGCTTCATCCTCAGTGGAAATGTTGATGAAGTTCCACCTAGTCTGTTTACAATTAAAAAACAATCAAATGGTTTAAGCTGATTAATTTTACGCATCACACGAGTAGGAATAAAAAATAGTACGCAGTGTACCAGTATCTCTTCTGCAATTACATTTTTGACATCTTCCTTTATATCCTTCCAACTGTTTACTCCAATTAGTGGGGCCCCTTTCCTTGTAAACAGTACAACCTCATCGACAAATGTACGGGCGTTCAGTCCAACCGGACCTCCAAGCCTGGATGAAAATTCGATTTGTAGTTTTTGAGTACGATCCTTAACTCTCTTGGTGGCTGCTGCTAGTCCTTTAACAGTGCCACAACCTCTTTTCTTGCGTTGATTGGAGCCATCTCCTTGCAAAAAAGACAATAACGAACTTGAGGTGTTGTAATTCTCAATGATATGTGAACCCAATATTAAAAGTATATGAATGATCACAAACCATTTCCCTCTTCCCTTTTGTTCCTTGCATGGCTTGGCCTATTTGAGGGTGGTGTCGCATTGCTTCCATTACTTTCATCGTCTTCAATTATAATGCCATCAGTGTCACATTGCTCTACATATGCCACTGCACACAAAGTTAAAAGCTTCAGTTCAAAAAAAAATTAGTAGTAAAATAAATTGGTTCAAAAAGGAAAATTAATTACTAATTTCTGGAATGTGTTCTTTCAGCCTTAACCATTCATTGTACGTAATGATTGTTGCATCCCTAAAGTCATCCCTCAAATCTGTTAGTCACCAAAAACATATTAGATAAGTTGTAGTTTATATAAAGTGGCTAAGATTGTAAACAATACGAATCCATATGGAGAAACATAGATGTTATACTTGTGGATTTGTCCTTTTGCAGCTCCACTAGCTAGTCTTTGTATGCATCAAATGGATCATCCATAAACGGATGCTCATCATCTTCCGGTTGCTGCCTTGGTCGCTTGAGGGGTGTTATGCTCACTTGCTGTGTTGTCTCTTGCTCCTTTGAGAGTACTAATCTAATTTTCCTTTCTTCCTCATGTTCCTGTAACATGCGTTCTGCATCTGGGGTATAATCAATAGCCTGCAGCGTTGCTACATCCGTGCCACATCGCTTCTTGTAGTATAAGTAGTCCTGCCCAGCATACCCTAGCTGTTCTTTGAAACTTAGCAAGGTCAAAAAATTTATATCACCCTTATCAAGTGTGAGGTGGAGGTGTGCTTTGTCTGCAGTTGTCCCCTTGCACATAAAATGTACTGACCACATCTCTCCGGTTAAATTTGCTCTGCACATTACAAAATTGTCAGTGCAATCAATTCAATATGTGATTTGCAGTTACAAAATTGTCAATGCAATCAATAGATTTGTTTCCCTTGATAGTTTTTCTTTTCTTCTCTGAATAATCTCAAGTGGATTCAAACTGGTAGGAAACTTTAAGCTGACTCTCTACAGTGTATGCTCTTGATGCCTTTGTGCTGCACAGTCTATGAAATCTATATGTCCAGATATAATATGTCGTGCACAATCCACACATAATTGGAAAGAAGTAACAACGACAATAATGAAACTACTCCGGTGCAACATCCTAGAATCAAGATATGTGCTGCCACATCCATCTCAAAACATACGACATTTTGAGTTCCTCACAAATAACAATCTAAAATTCTCAATCTAACATTTAGCCATTCAAAATATTCAAACAATCCATCCTTAAACAAATAACTCATTAAATCATGGATAACAAATGAACAACTTTTATTAGTCACAATTCACAGATCGCAATTCAAACAATTTGTATACCTATCCTTAGTCCCAATGCAGCCCCAGTCATCCTCGACTTCTCGGCTAGGCGTTGCTGCCCAACCGGCAGCCGCCAGCTACCGCTCAGCAGGCCGCCCCCATGGCCCACCGGCCGCTGCCAGCCACGCGCGGCGCCCGCACCTTGCTGCGTCCTGGCCAGCCGCCGGCCTGCCGCCCAGGCCCTGCGAAGGCGAGGCTGCGCGATGCCCGTACCGGCTACTAGGCGCCACCGCGCCACTGCCGTTCCCTCCTGCGTCATGTGCTCTGCTCTCGTCTCAGGTCTCCCGAGCCGACGCCGCCACTGCCGCCGCCAGGGTTGGGGTTGGGGCGCTGGGCGACAGACTCATCACGCTCACAACGGGAGTCGGAAGTCGTCGTAAAAAAAAGAGTCGAAAGGGAGGGTCGAGAGGGTTGGGTCCTTCTATGAGTCCACGACTGTTTTGTGGCCTGGTGGGAGATTGAGCCAATGGGCCTTATTGCCTCTAGAAGGCTGTAAAGGACAGGAAGGAGTGAAGGAGAGGCCCAAGTCGCGTCCGGCCGTCTTCAACCTCGTGACGCAAGCTCCAGAGCACCTCCAACACAGCAAGCTGTGGCGAGAATTTCATGGGGGCTTCAAAGGCTCCTTGGCGGTAAGGGGGCTCGAGCGCCCCGCCCCCCCCCCCCACTCCACCGCTAGATCCGCCCCTCCGCTAGATCCGCCCCTCGACCTCTCTAAACTAAACCAATCCAATCCACATGCAAAATGAAGAGGGGATGAACCAAAACCCTAAACCATTAGCAGCTTTACATGTGAAGAGGGGATGAACCAAAACCCTTGATGGAGGTGCGGCGCGGCTGCATACCTACTCGATGACAGTCCGAAGAACTCTTGATCGACACGAATGGCGGCGTGGGCTTCTACTGCTTCTGGATGAGTACCAACGGCGGCGCGGCCTTGTTCACTGGAGTCGGCGCCGTCGGTGGCGGCGGTAGGGGAAGTCCACGCCCTGGTTGGTGTAGTCGCCATTGCGCGCAGGAGGGGGTGGGGGCAACACGAACCGTCGTAGCCCTCGTCTATGTGTCGTAGTCTCGTAGATTGATTAGCAAGTAGCGTTTATTAGGGGTAGTGGGTCCGAATTTTGGATGGTGGAAGGGTTTCCTGGAGGGAAAATATGGTGGGGTGTGCAAATATTCCAATTTTTGGAGGTAATTTTTTTGAGGCAAAACATGACATACTTTGTATTGTTTAATAAAATTTGAATAATTTTGAGTTGTCATAATACCAGCACCGAACATGGCATACTTTTTTCTAAATGTTTTGTTACCATGAACTGCGATTTAATGATTTATGCACCGATCGTACTGAATCACTTGTTCATCAAAATCGTATGATCTTTGTTACTTGATCATCCACATCACTTGATCATCCAACACATATGATGATCTTCGTTTTGTTGTTTCACGAAGCGACCTTGCAACGAGTAGGCCTGGGCGTTCAGGTTACCCGATTTTTTCGGGTCGGGTAGTTCGGGTAATTCGAAATTCGGGTAATGAAAACTGCTACCCGATATTAGCCCCAAAAAAACACTACCCGCAATTTTCGGTACCCGATAATTCGGGTTCGGGTTCGGGTATACCCGAATTCACATAAAACCAGCAAACTGCACAGAATTTGCACATAATTTCAGCAGCAATTTGCACATAATTTCAGCAGCAATTTGCATAGAATAATATATCACAGGCAGTTGTTCAAACAGAGAGAATCATATACTAACAAAGTGATAAGTTCAAGTGTTCAAACACATACACATTACACAACACACAAGAACAAGTGACTGTCCAGACTAATTTCGGGTAGTTCGGGTAGTTCGGGTACCGGGGGATATTACCCGAACTACCCAAACTAATTTCGGGTAATCAGAATCGCTATCCGAATTTTGGATCGGGTACCTCGGGTTCGGGTATTTCGGGTTCGGGTCTGGGTAATTCGGGTACGGGTAACGGGTAGCGGGTATTTTGCCCAGGCCTAGCGACGAGGAGGAGGTTGTACGATCATCATGGCATGAAGATGCATCATCGTAGACAAGTGTGCCTATAGTAGAAAGACCACCCACATCACTTGATCATCCACCGCATAGGATGATCTTTGGTTTGTTGGTTCACGAAGCGACATTGCGACAAGGAGGAGGTTGTACGATCATCATGGCATGAAGATGCATCATCATAGACAAGTGTGCCTGTAGTAGAAAGACCACCCACATCACTTGATCATCCACTGCATAGGATGATCTTTGGTTTGTTGGTTCATGAAGCGACATTGCAACGAGGAGGAGGTTGTACGATCATCATGGCATGAAGATGCATCATCATAGACAAGTGTGCCTGTAGTAGAAAGACCATCCACATCACTTGATCATCCACCTCATAGGATGATCTTTGGTTCAATTGGTTCACGAAGCGACATTATATTGCGACGAGGAGGATCGGCTGTACGATCATCATGGCACATAGATGCATCATCATTGTAAATAGGCTTTCTTATCTACATTCAGCATCAACATGACCATGATATAAATAGGTTCAATTTAAAAGGTTAAACAAAAAATGTACAAAAACAAATTAAAACAAAGATCCTACCCATATGATGAAGATTTTTGGTATAGGGTCACAAAGCAATGTGTATGAGTAGGTTTTGAAAAACCATATTATGATTTTCAAAAATACATGTATGTTTTAAAAAATATAAAAAATTTAAAAAAATTTGAATAGGTTTTCTTATCTACATTATTCATCACCAATACGACCATGATATAAATAGGTTTTTAAAAATTATAAATGCAGTTGAAATGTTCAATTTAAAAGGTTAAACAAAAAATGTAAATAAAAACTAAAAAGGTTTGCACTGTATGGGCCTGCCAAGTAGGGCTGGAAACGAGCCGAGCCGAGCCGGCTCGAGCCAGGCTCAGCCGAGCTCGCTCACAGCTGCGGCTCGGCTCGGCTCGTTTCGTAAACGAGCTACGCGAGAGGCTCGGCTCGTCTCGACTGGCGGCTCGAGCCGGCTCGTGAGCCCGACCGAGCCAAAAAAGCTCACCGCCGCCGACCGAGCCAAAAAGGCTCGCAGCTGCCGACCGAGCCAAAATGGCTCGCAGATGCCCGAACGAGCCATTTTGGCTCGCCTGATGCTGAACGAGCCATTTTGGCTCGCCGATCACAGATACATAACAGAGAGCATATCATTTCCCCACCACACCGACGCCATTCCACTGCAAGTCTGCACTGCAATGCAATGCTAGTACGAACGGAAGGAAGCAAATAAACAGCGCCTGATCCGATCATCAGATAGTAGTAGATAGGTTCGTTCCTACTTCAACAACACTCGAACCAATCTAGTCTAGGGATCATCTATCCAGTGAAACAATAATACTACAATTTCTCCTCCTGGAAGGAAGTATTCTTCTTCTTCTTCCAACCTCCTTCCCTACAAGAAGAAATCAGAAATTCACACTTCCGTATTTAGCAGGCAATCAAGGGTTCTTGGCCTTCATTCTGCGCTTTCTTGCAATGGCCTTCATTCTTGGCCGATGCCTTGCTCTTCTTCAGGCCGCTCCCCAGTGCAGCCTCCAGGAACTCCATGAACCAGCTCATGGTGGTCATCCCAAGGAATCTGACTGAACATACCTTGCCTAGTACGTTGAGCTTTCCTGGCACCGGCACGCGAGTAGTGGTCGATGGCCTCTTCTTGGAGGATGTCGCCGAACCGAGCTCATCACCGGGAGGAGGCGAGGAGCCTCTTGGGCTCGTCACTCGTGAAGCAGTGCAGCTCACGGCGCTCTTCTCCTGCACAAGACACAAATATTCCCACATCAGCTTCACAACACGCTTCTCCGTCCTGCCCTTCATGTTCAGTTCAGGTGCACCTACAGTGGGGAATGGGCGCCGACGAGGACAGGGACGGGGAAGCCCGGGTCGATCGAGGCTGATCGAGTGCGTGGCGTGGGGAAGGACGGCGGGCGACGGCCGAGCACGTGGCGTGGCGGCGATTGCCGATCGGGGATGGGAAGGGTTAGGGACCTAGGGTTAGCGCGTGCCACTGCCGACTAGCATCGGCCGATCGGCGCATTCGGGACTATCGACCACATTCGGGACTGGCTGGACCGACTGCGGCGTCTGGACTGGACTGGGCTCGAGCTCGGCTCGATTTTCTCACAAGCTAATTGCTGGGCTCGGCTTGCCTTGAATTAATCGCGAGCCCAAGCCGAGCCGGCTCGAGCTCGTTACGAGCCGAGCCGGCTCGCAAGCTTCAAGCCAAATGTCCAGCCCTACTACCAAGGGCCAGTAGCCTCACCAGGCTCAACCGAATAGCGGAGACGAGCAAAGCCCCCCTCTCGGTCGGCTAAGCCTCCAATCCATGCGCCGCCTCTCCCCCGAAACCTCCCACGCACTGCCTCTCCACCGAAACCTCGCACGCGCCGCCTCTCCTCCTCGCTGACACACAAAATCTCCGATCCTCGCCGCCCCTAGTGCCGCCCCTCGGTCCGTCGCCCCTCGTCGCCCCTAACCGCCCCTCGTTCTGCCGCTCCTCGCCGCCCCCTCGCCGCTCCTCGGCGCCCCTCCCCGCCCCCTTGCCACTCCTCATTCTGCCGCTCCTCCACCGACCAGATCCGGCCGCCTCTTTCTCCGCCGACCAGATCCGGCCGCCTCATCAGTCATCACTTGTCGTCCCTCTCCGCCGCGACTGCCACCCCTTTTCACCGTCAGCAAAACTCAGGTGAGCCTCCTCCGACCGCCTTCTAGTCTTCTAATTCCTGCAACTATAGATGGCTATATGAGTAGATTGATTTGTGCTTATATCTTGCAACGTCTCATTCCTGCAAAGATCCTTGTTCCCTACATTTTGGTGTGATGCAAGGGTTTCCAAATGGCTCCCAATGTTCTAAAAAGCCTACTGAGTAAATGAGACATGTTTCAGCAGTGTAAGTAGTATTTGTAAGCAAAATTGTCTGATATACTGATATTTTAATGTAGATATATCTGTAAAGGTCACTCCCTTAGTAGAGAAAATGGACCATATGGTATGTAGATTTGAGAGAGGTCCCAGAAATCATTTGAGGGGTTTAAATCTAATATAAACATGGACCATTGCAGCACGAGATGGTAGGACTGTACTGTACTGGGATTTCTTGCGATCATACCATCATCTTCTTTGATACAATCCAGAAAGTGCAGCATCAGTTCTTGGAAGTCTATTATTACAGCATGGATATGGAATCAAATAAATGCACACAAGTTCACATTTATTACAGGTTCATTGTTTCCTGAAAACATGTCTGCAAAAATATCAAATAAATGCACACAAGTTCACATTTTCCTCTCACTTCTTCCTGGAGCAAATTTTACACAAAAAAATCATCGTCAGAATCTTCTCCCGGAGTATTGTATGGAGGGACGACTCTATCAGCAATGTAAGTGTCATCTAGGTGTTCGTCTTCATCAAACAGGTCATCGTTGTCAGGTTCAGGCATTGCTGTTGCAAGAGCCTGCTCAATAACACAAGCATCAACACTAACCCCATCAAGGCCTGACCTACTCCAAGTTGTCACATCTTCATTTTGCTGTTCAAGATTCATATCTTCCACTCCTACAACAACTGAGTCCAGATCAATCTCGCCCACCTTGTCAGTACCTTCTCCTTCAGGCATGGCAAACAGGTTTCTAGGCTTCATTCTAAGGACACTGCACCAATCTGGTTTCTTTGTGTTTTTCACATAACACACTTGCTCCGCTTGTGTGATCAGGATGTAAGGTTCATTTGAATACCGAAACCGAGTGATATCAATATCGATGACCCCATATTGATCCTTATTGTACCCTCTAGATTTGCTCCTACTTGCTGCAGGGACATCAAACCAGTCGCATTGGAACAACATTACTTCCTTCTGATTAGGAAAATCAGGGCAAATGATTTTCCTAAGCACGCCATACTAGTCCATGTTTCCTGTACTCGCATCGCCCTTCACAAATACACCACTATTTTGAGTAGTTGAGAAGTTCTCTATGGAAGAGACCCGGAAAAGGAAGCCATTTATGAAACACCTGTTGAACACACGAGCCCGATGGTCTGGACCGTGAGATAGATAATAAATCATGTCATCTATTTCCCCTTGTGCACGCAAGTTTCTGATCTGCGGTTAGCATCATTTTTAAAATATATTAGGGACTAATAAATTAACAAGTAGCATGTCCAAACTAAACAAATAAAATATGGATAAATAAATGACTCACTTTACGCTCAAACCATGATACAAACTCCTCCTTGTGTCTTTTATCAACATGACGAGGGTTGGTTGTCTTCAGCTCATCCATATGCACACTTCCCACATCAATTGAAAATACAGTTCATTAGTTACATATATATTTTACACATTCATGAACACCATAAAAAATTAATTTTGAAAAATAGCTTACTTTATCCATGGAGTGACCTCGTCACAGTTGGTTAATATGTAATGCCTCATCCTCTGCATGTCAATATCAGAAACGTTCTCGATAGTACTTCCTTTCCTACTGTAGTCAATGCTCCCAAATATACTTAGCCCAAATGGTGGTTCACTAGCAGTGGCGCTTTCATGACGCTCTGGACGATTAAGCTTGGTACTAATATTTTCAAAGAAGCGAGAGCAAAATGTGAGGCACTCCTCAGATATATACCCCTCTGCTATTGAACCTTCAAGGTGCACTTTGTTCCTCACATAGCCTTTAAGAGTACGAAGGTACCTCTCAACTGGATACATCCATCTATAACACATAGGGCCACCAAGTCTAGCTTCTTCAGCAAGATGAACTGGTAAGTGCATCATAATATCAAAAAAAGCTGGTGGAAAAATCATCTCCAGCCGACAAAGGGTCTCCCTAATCAAAGTGCTCAGCTTTTCAATTTCTGAAATCTCCAACTCCTTTGAACATAGTGAGTTAAAGAACCTACTTAGCTCGATCACTGGGATCACTACATCTTCAGGCAATATGTTGCGTACCACTAAGGGCAAAAGTTTTGTAAGATTACGTGGAGGTCATGAGTTTTAAGTCCAGAAAGCTTGCAACCATTGACGTCCACACATCTCCTAATATTTGCGGCATAACCATCAGGAAACTTGACACCATGTAAAAATTTGCACAGAACTTCCTTGTCATCCTTACCTAGAGAGTATAACGCTGGTGGCAAGGTGTACTTACCCTTTTCGAGCACTGGATGTTGATCTTTCCTTATACCCAAATGCTGCATATCAAGTCGAACCTTGTCACTGTCCTTGCATTTACCTTGTAACTCCAGTAAAGTCCCCAGTAAGCTCTCACATATGTTCTTCTCAATATGCATGACATCCAAATTATGTCGTACAAGCAATGATTCCCAGTAAGGAAGCTCAAAGAAAACACTCTTTTCCCTCCAGTTGTGCCACCTTTTTTCTTCGTCACGTTGCTTCCTTTTCCTTGTATCCTTTCCAAAAGTCACTTGCTGGAAACTCTCATACTGCTGCTTCACCTGCTCACCACTGAGCGGCACTGGAGCTTCCCTGGTTTCAGCCTTGTTATTGAAGCTCACCTTGTTCCTTCGCCACTTGTGGTCCGAGGGCGAAAATCGGTGATGTCCCATGTAGCAATGCTTTGAACCATATTTTAACCACAAGTAATCAGTATCCTTGTGACAATAAGGACAGGTAAACTTACCTTTTGTGCTCCAACCAGATAACATCGCATATGCAGGGAAATCATTAATTGTCCATAGCAGAATTGCATGTATAGTAAAATTCTTCTTCTCCTTCTCATCCCATGTTTCAACTCCCTTAATCCATAGCTCATGTAGCTCATCGATCAGAGGTTGCAAATATACATCAATGTTCACTCCAGGAGTTTTAGGCCTAGGTATCAACATCGACATCATCCAATAAGGTTGTTTCAAACACAACCAAGGAGGCAGGTTATAAGGAATTAGTATCACAGGCCAACAAGTGTAATTAACATTCAACATCCCAAATGGATTGAAGCCATCGGATGCAAGTCCCAGCCTAACATTACGTGGATCCGAAGCAAATTTCTTATACCTTGTATCCACGTGCTGCCATGCCAATGAGTCTCCTGGGTGCCGCATTTTCCCATCACGGACCAATTCTTCCTTGGGCCACCGCATCAATGATGATGTTTTCTCTGACATATATAATCTTTGCAGTCGAGGAATAAGTGGAAAATACCTTAGAACATTGCAAGGAGTGCGCTTCTTCTTTGCTCCACCACTTTCGCTAGACTCGCCAATCTCATCAGAATTTGTGTCGTTCTTCCACCTACTCTCACCACATGTTGGACACGTGTCCATATCAGCAAACAGCCCACGAAATAACACGCAGTCATTCACACAAGCATGGATCTTAATGTAGTTGAGGCCAAGGTCACGAATAACCTTCTGTACTTTCTCCATAGTGTCTGGGATACAATGTCCTGGGGGGAGCACATCCGAGAATAGGCTAAGTAGTTGCCCTATGGAATGGTTACTCCAACCACCCATGCACTTAAGCTGAAAGAGCCTGACAATGAAAGATACCTTGGTAGCCTCGGTGCAACCTGGATACAAATCTTGCTGCGCATCTTCCAACAAATCAAAGAATTTCTTTGCACTCTCATTTGGCTGTTCATTGTTATTACCACTGTTAGCACCCCTTATTATTGCGGACACCAGATTCTTGGCAAATGATGCATCATCTGCTGTGCCTACATTCAGATCCCTATCATCATTCCAAGGTTCAGCATTACCTTTCTCTTTGATGAAATTCTCATCAAACCCTTTAGATAGCAAGCCATTTGAACCTCGGATTTTGTTTTGTATACGACTCCACGACACCTTGAACATGGACATGGTGCAGTTTCTGATGCATAGGTGCCTTCAAAAGTAGTATCAATAAATTTCTCGAATCCTGCTTGCCACTCAGCTGTTGACTGAGACAACAGCATCCAACTCCGATCATCATCATGTGCCATTAATTCTATCTTCCAAATGTCACAAGACTTTATTTCCTGTAGCACGTTAATTGAAGGGATCACGAAGCTTCTAAAAACATATGAATGTCTAAGTTTTTTCATAATTGAACAATTCAAAAAAAAAAACAAAATTCGCAATGCATCAAGAAGCTACTGTAGTAATTAAATTAATAGCAAGTGTAAGTACATGTGATGCGGGGGATTGCCCGATCTTCACGGCGTAGGATCGATGAAGATAATTGGATTCGTGCAACCTGACGAATGGATAGCGCCAACCATTGTTAGAACAGCAACCTGCGACAAAAAGAATTCACCCAACCACACGCTCGTGATCCCGTCTACCCGACCACCAAGTAGACGCGCCGTCGTTCCAGCCAATCACAAGGAAACGCAAGAACGACGGGGAAGAACGCCCGATTCCCCTCTAGGTTGCAATCATGTGCCAAACCCTAAGAGGATCAAGTAAAAAAGCTCTCTCAAAATAATAATAGATCTGTTTTGTGGTCTCCCCTTACAAGGCTGCGAATACACGAAAAGATATAGGGTAGCTTGGCGACTCGAACAGAAGTCGGTCCTTCCCAAGACTCCGACTCGGCTCGGCTTTTTTTTTATTTATGTTCGGACGCCACATGAATTAAAGCCAGAGAAAAGAAAACATGACCGAATCGTAAATGACTCGGCCCAAAGAAAAATAAAACACACGGCAGGCCCATCTCCTGTTCGGATAGGTGGCTTGATTTCTAATGGCCGACTTAATCACGTAATTAAGTGTTGGCTGCATGCGAAAAGATAAATTCTTTGCTTTCTTCAGGATGGTTGCATGCATGCATAAAGAGCCACGTCTGGAGCATGACTAGATAAATCTTCTCACGGCAAGCATGTCTTGACTAGAATTCTTGCATGATTTTTCTTCTCTCTTTTTTCTTGATATTTCTTCCTTTGCTTTCCAATCAAAACTTTTAATGCTATCTCTCTCTGCACTGCAGGTATTAGCCCAGTGGAGTGTGACGTGCTTGTTGAATTGTGTTGTGAGCATATGCCAAATAAAGTAGTTTCGTAAGATTCTTTTTTAGATAATTTGAACTATTAAAATAGTGTTTGGACTATTTGTATTGTAATTTGTGCAAATTTCAAACTAAATTGTTGAATTTTGAACTTATTATGTTATTTAGTACCTATGTACCGAATTGCGGAGCAAATTTCTATAATTATACCAAATTGCTAAATGGAATTTATCGAATTGCATGAATTTTTTTTGTGTGGCATACCCTTTGGCAAACTCACCATGTGGAAGTTTTAGATAGCAAATATTTGCATCTTTGTGCAATAATAAGTTGGTAACTCAGTGGTAAGCACTGCAGTGTTTAATTGACAAGTCATTGGTTCGAGTCCTACTTAGCGTAGCTTAAATTTTTATTTTCCTATGTTTTTTATCCCTCGAGGCCCCTACAAATTAACTAGATAATTGCGCTTCCTACCGAGCACAACTGAAATTTTAATTTTCTAAATTTTATCCCTCTACAAATTAACTAGGTATTTGTGCTTTAGTTACTTTTTATTTTTCTACTAGTATTTATCTTTTATCCCACTAGCCAGTGCTAATACAAATATTTTTCTTTTCAAACAACGGAAGCTGTCTTATTGCAACGAAAGATAGTTTTATATATATCAACGACTAACAACTGTGGCAATACAACCCTAGAAGATGCAACGATCTCAAATTTTGTGGCAACACAACCTTGTTATTGCAACAAAAGATAGTCTTCTATACCAACAACTAACAACCGTGGCAATACAACCCTAGAAGATGCAACGAACCCAAATTTCGTTGCGATAGATAAAACCCTATTGCAACGCAAGTAACGATTCATGCAACGAATCAAATCCGTTGCAGAACTGTCCAGTATTCGCAACCGTCAGCAAAAGCGTGGCAATAACGTTGACATATTGCAACGCAAATCAACCGAATCACAACGCAAATTCATTACGTGGCAATATTGTCAAGTACTTGCAACCGTTTTATAAATGGTGGCGATAGCACCTACCAATTGCAACGAAATGCATGGTAATCGCCACACAAAAATATCCGTGGCAACATGGCCAACTATTGCAACCAAAAATGAAAATGGTGGCAATAGCCCCTACCTATTACAACCAATTCCGTGTCGTTGCAAAGTTAATCGTGGCATTAGGGTCAAAACCTTGTAGTGTAGGTTGTTGCCTGCACTAGCGTTATTATTTTAATTAAAGTAATGTTTTACTTATTGTATCAAATTCAGCTTTTGCACTTACTTTACTGTATTTATTCCAATGATGCTGTTTATGCAAATAACCTTACTATGCCTTCCTTTGTCAATCCATATGCATGCATTAACTCTGTTAAACCTCTTGGTGTAACTTGTGGAGTACTTTATGTGCTCACCTTGCTTAAACTCTGTTGCCAGAGGACGACGACGTCGACTTTGTTGAGGATTGCGACAAATAGGCCACGTCTTACAGTCATTCGCCTGTGGGCAGGCAGGATGGGCTGCTCCTTTATTTATCTTCCGCTATTTACTTTTATGTTGGCCATGAAGCCACCTTATTGTAAACTTGGCCATAAGGCCCGTACTTTTGCCTTATAATAAAGTTGGTTATCATGCATGATATGTATCACTGTTCAACCTGTGTGCACTAGCTTTTCCTGGGATAGTGCGATTTACACAGTGGGTTCTGGAGTTGTTGCTCCGGGTCCCGACACCCTAACACTGACCCTGCTTCGGTCGAAGAGTTCACGCCGCCTCAGCACCTGCCGCCGCCGCCCTAACACCTGCCCCTGCCTCGATCGCGCAATTGACGCCGCCCAGGACCTGCCGTCGCCCCTAACACCTGTGCCTGCCTCGCTCGAGAAACACACGCTGGCCAGCACCTCACGGTGCCCCAACACCAGACTGCCAGCACTGGTCCTCCGCTAAACTTGTACTTGGTTTGTTATTTAGTTACTAAATATAATATTAAAATATGTTTATCTACCGTATCGCCGTGTCATTATATTGTTTTTTAGAGAATGGCGTATCCACATATACGATGCGTATCGTATCCGATACTCGTATCCGTATCTAGGCAACATTTGCATTGGTACTAATTGTTTCTTTAAATTTCAGTGCCGTCATGTAATTTACAAAGTATATGCATCTAGCAGCGAGAAGAAAAAAAGAGGAAATGAGTATATCAGTTGATAGAATCATAAAGACAACGATGATTTATTGATACATGGTTTGGCAACTTTATGTATTGAGAAGAAAATTGTTTGATGAGATTGATATTGATATCATAACCACGACTTTGCATACATGCATGTTTAAAGAAATTTTAAGATAGTTGTAACATCCTGATTTTTTAGAGCCTTTTTGAAGTTTTTAAAATAAAATTCACCATTTGAATTTTTATGGAATTAATTAAAGCTTAAATGGAATTTTATTTAATTAAAAGGATTTAATATGACTAAACTAAACATGAACATTTGTCAAAAATATTTTATTTGAGTTCCTAGAGTCTCAAAGTATTTATTGGAATTTTCCTGGATTTATTTTCTCTTTTCTGGAGCTCAAAAGGCTTTATTTGAATTTCTGAAAAAAGAAAAAGAATTAAAAACCCTAAAAGCTAGTGGGCCGAAAGCCCATTAGCCTCCGACCCTCTTCTCCGCTCAGCAGGCCACCGGCCTAGCCGCACCTCGCCCCCGGTCACGCGTCGCCCATCCGCGCCCGCGCTGCCCCGCCCGATGGTCGCCACATGTCAGCCATCCAAGTCGCCCTTGCGCCCGCGCGTCATCTCTGTCGTCCGCCGCCTCATGCCACCGACAGGTGGGGGCCCGCTTGTCAGGTATCGTCCCCGACCCGGTCTCCGTCTCCGGGTCCGGCACGCCGCGCTCGTCGTTTCCGCTGCGAACTCCGTGCCGTGCGCGTGCCGGTCATCCTCGGGCGTATAAAAGGGGCCCGACCTGGGGTCCGTCGCCGTCCCGAGCTCGCCGCCGCTTCGCCTTCCTGTGCGCCCGGTTCCCTGTGCACAGAGCCACTGACATGCGGGGCCCGCATGTCAGCTGTAAACCCGTGAACCGGCCACGTCCCCAAGCCACTTTTCATGCCACGTCAGCCCCAGTTGCACATGTGTCAGCCATGTCACCGCCACGTCAGACCTAGCCGCCACGCCAGCTGCTCGGTTAGCAGCACTGTTTCATGCGCCAGGTTCACCATAGACTGATCATTTCATGAGCCGGGTCCACAGCACAGTGCAATTTCCGATTTTCAGCCTTTTTCCCAAATTAGGTTTTTTCAAGAGCCCGTTCTCCCTCGTCCTAGCTCCGATTGACCCAATTTTTTTCCCTAAATTCATCTAAAATTGAGCTCTATATTTTGTTCTTGTTTGAAAGTTTTTGAAGTTCATTTAAATTTTATTTTAATTTATTTTGAGTTTCGTTCCGTTTTCTCCCTCGTTAGATCACGTCTTCAAAGGAGCAGAAGCAGGGTTTGAAGAGCAAGAGCCGTCAACTGAGCAAGGCCAAGGCAAGTTGTGTCCTTTGATCATATTGAACCTAGTTTTCTAATCTATTATGTATTAATTTGTTTTAAATGATTTCTGTGCTGTTTGATAAGGTTTCTTAATTGTCTATTTTTGTGTCGAGATCTTGCAGGTACTGGTACGTTGGACAGATTATTGGGTGTTATTTGTTGATTGATATACTTTGGAATCATGTCACAAGCCGGCAGCAGTTGGATGCGTATGGGTAAATCAACAACTGAGTGGCAAACTGGATTCAAGAAATTTTTTGAAAGTACATTTGGAGGCACATCTAAAGGAGAAACTGCACCCTGTCCGTGTTCAAGGTGTCGTTGCCAATGCTATAGATTACAATATGAGGTTGAACATCATTTACTAATGAGAGGGTTTGATGAAATTTTCATCCGAGAGCAAGGTACCGATGAAGCGTCAGCTGGCAAGGACGTCCCTATTGAAGAGGATTGCAATGAAGGTGCATCAGGTGATGGTGCTTCTGTCACTGATCTAGTTTCTTCTCTAATCAGGGGTGTTTTGCATGGCAACATCATAGATAGTAATAACAAAGAGCCAAATGAACAAGCAAAGAATTTCTATAAATTATTGAAAGAGGCACAGAAGGAATTGTATCCAGGTTGCAAGGAGGCCACTAAGGTTTCTTTCATTGTCAGGATCTTTCAGATTAAATGCATGTATGGTCTTAGTAACAGTGCCTTGGAATCCATACTTCATCTGTTCTCGCTTCTGCTCCCTAAAGGCCATTGTATCCCAAACACCTTGGAGAAAGTGCAAAAGGTTGTTCGAGATCTTGGGCTTGATTACAAAAAGATACATGCATGTGAGAATGATTGTGTATTGTTTCGTGGGGACTATGCTAAGATGGATACTTGTCCAATATGTGGTGAGTCTAGGTGGAAAACCACGGGTTCAGATGGGATTGATGAGGCTAGTGGCACTACTGGAGCAAAGAAGCATTCCCCTCGTAAAATTCTAGTTATTTCCCACTTATTCCGCGGCTTCAAAGATTGTACATGACGGAGACCACATCATCATATATGCGATGGCATAAAGAAGGATTGGTTCGTGATGGGAAAATGTGTCACCCTGCAGACTCACTAGCATGGAAGCATGTGGATGACATGTATAAGGAGTTTGCAGTGGATCCGCGCAGTGTTAGGTTGGGTCTTGCATCCGATGGCTTCAATCCATTTGGTATGTTGAATGTTACATACACTATATGGCCTGTGATCATAATTCCTTATAACTTGCCTCCTTGGATGTGTTTGAAACAATCGTTTTGGATGATGTCGATGTTGATACCTGGCCCAAAATCCCCTGGCATGAACATCAATGTTTATTTGCAGCCCCTGATTGATGAGCTAAAGGATCTTTGGGAAAAGGGTGTTGAAACATGGGATGCGAAGGAGAAGAAGAATTTTACTCTACGTGCACTTCTACTTTGGACAATTAATGACTTTCCTGCATATGCGGTGCTATCAGGTTGGAGCACGAAAGGCAAGTTTGCATGTTCGTACTGCCATAAGGATACTGACTACTTGTGGCTGAAATTCGGGTCCAAGCATTGCTACATGGGACATCGCCGCTTTTTGCCTTCGGACCACAAGTGGCGCAGGAACAAGATCAACTTCAATAACAAGGTGGAACGCAGGGAGACTCCTGTGCCACTTACCGGCGAGCAAGTGATGCAACAGTATGAGAGTTTTGAGCAAGTGAAATTCGGGAAGGCGACAAAAAAGAGGAAGCAGCGTGAAGAAGAAACTAGATGGCACAACTGGAGGAAGAAGAGTATTTTTTTGAACTGCCTTACTGGAGCTCATTGCTTGTAAGGCATAATTTGGATGTGATGCACATCGAGAAAAACATATGCGAGGCCATATTGGGGACTTTGCTCGACATACAAGGTAAAGGCAAGGATAGCGAGAAGGCTCGGCTTGACATGCAACATCTAGGGATAAGGAAGGATCAACATCCTATGGTTAAGAATGGTAAGTATACTTTGCCACCAGCGTTGTACTTCCTAGGCAAGGATGAAAAGACAATATTATGCAAATTTCTAGAAGGATTGAAGATGCCTGATGGTTACACCTCGAATATCAAGAAATCTGTGAATGTCACTGGGTGTAAGCTTTCTGTTCTCAAAACTCATGACTATCATATTATATTTCAGAATCTTTTACCCTTAGTAGTTCGCAACATATTGCCACAAGATGTCATCATCCCATTGATTGAGCTCAGTTGGTTTTTCAAGGCAATATGTTCAAAGGAGCTGGAGGAAAAAGAACTTAAGAACCTAAGCACTTTGATTAGAGAGACTCTTTGTCGGCTTGAGATGGTATTCCCGCCTGCGTTTTTTGATATCATGATGCACTTGCCAGTTCATATAGCTGAAGAGGCTAGACTTGGAGGGCCCGTGTGTTACAGATGGATGTATCCTATTGAGAGGTACCTACGTACGCTTAAAGGCTACGTGAGGAACAAAGTGCACCCTGAGGGTTCAATTGCCGAGGGATATATATCTGAGGAGTGCATGACATTTTGCTCTCGCTTCTTGGAAGACGTCGACACCAAGCTTAATCGTCCAGAGCGTCATGAAAGGGCTGCAGTGAACGAACCACCATCTGGGCAAAGCATATTCGGGAGCATTGACTACGGTAGGAAAGGATGTTGCATCGAGTCAATTTCTACTACGGAGTTGCATCGGATGAGGCACTACATAATTACAAACTATGATGAAGCCATTCAATGGATAAAGTAAGTTCTACTTTAGATGTACTAAATCTGTAGTATTGTTTTTCATGTTTGTGTAACTTACTGAAGCCCCTCTTTTTCTGTTTTAATTTAGTGACCATAAGAATGAGCTTAGAAGTATCAGCCCACGGAGTGTTGAAAACTGTCACAGAGACCAATTTGTAGGCTGGTTTGAGCGTACAGTGAGTTTCTATTTTATTTTGTATTGTTTGGTTCATAATGCTGTCATTTATTTCACTAATATATTTTATTTCAAATGAGTGCAGAACTCCAGACCACTGAACAGGAGTAGAATTTTCTATAACTCAACTCAATAAACAATTGATAAGGTAACACACAATGAGGAAAGCTTCATCCAAAATATGCACCAGCATACCAGACTAGGCCAACAAGGCAAGACCAATTTTAACAATATGTCCGTGCTTACTTTCAACTATTCCATTTAGCTGTTGTGTGTGGCGGGCAAGACACATTGTAAGAAACACCTATGTTATGAAAAAACTTATGAAGTTTTTGATACTCTCCTCCCTAATTGGTAAGAAAAACCATTAACTTTTTCTTACTGTGATCTGATCTGAATATTAACTTTTTCTAGTGACTAGTTCAAGTATGGCACTATTCGGAATTACAAGCATCGATTTACTACTTTGTTTATGTTATTATTAAACAAATGTTTCTATTTCTCTCTCTGCTTCTTCATACTAAAAGGGCTTGTTGGGTTTTAGTTTACCTAATTAACCTTTCACTATCTATACATACAGAAGCCCATTGACAGGTCAGGTGTGGAAGCTTCTTATTGAATGCAATGGGGCACCTCCAGGAAGTGAATTTGTATATGCCGAAATTGATAGGGCTAATCTCACATATGTGACCTTGTTAAGTTTCAAAGAACAGCTTGGTTATGCTAGTAGGGACTTCATGTACTATAAGAAGCGATGTGGCAGGACAGTAGCAACTCTTGAGCCTATCGATTTCAGTCGTGATGCAGAATCAATGATACAAAACAATGAAGGGGAGAGGGAAGTCAGATTGTTGTTGACAAGGGAGCAACAAACCGATTTACAAGTCAGCGTAACACCCATGAAGCAAAAAAAGGGTCAAAGAGATGAGCCATGTACAGATGAACAAATTGATGCATACACGGGTAAGTTATGTTGCTCCAATCGTCCCCAGTGTTTTAATAATTCTATTGAACTGGTCACTGCACTAACATTTGTTCACGACTCGCAGAATTTGAGGATGACTACAGGCAAGAAACAATCAAAACATATAAGGAATGGTTAAGGCAGAAAGGCCACCTTGCAGATATATGTAATCTTCAAATTTTACATTGAACTATGCAAGCGTATTATTAGTTTTTCAAACTCATGTATACTTCTCTAATGCTTGTTACATGCAGTATCGTTTGAGAAAGAGGAGCATACTAATTATGGTGGGAGACTTCAAAATGAGAACAGCCATGAAAGCAGCCCAACACCACCTGACAGGCCATCTCATGCTAGGAAAAACAAGCAACAGCAAAATGGTACGTTTTCCTTCCTGTAATTTTACTTTTACTAGGCTCGAATGCCCCCTGCTGAATTTGAATGTTAAATTAAATTTAACTGGTTTGTAAGGAGGTGGCGGCTAGCAAGGCAAGAAAGGTCGTGGATGCCTGAAAGGTTTAGCAGCAGCTACCAAGAGAGTTAGGACTGCGTCCCAGAAACTTACAATAAAATTTTCAACAAGGCGAGGAAGTCCTGTTGGTGAAAACTCCCGAACATTTGTGGATGAAGTGGTAATGTTTACAAAAAAAAGGGCTCCACTTATTGGTGTGAAAAGGTGGAAAGATGTCTAGCAAAATGTCAAAAATACAATAGCAGCCGATTTTTTGTTAAGTTGCCTGTTGTAGTTGCCTTAGCATGTTGCGTCTCTAATTATGTAACAATTCACATTCTCACTTTACATTCTCTATGTGTTACAATTTGAGCAGAGCAGGTGGGATTTCGAAAATGTTGACAATGCAATTGAAAAGATATTGGACATTGCCAAAGAGCGATACAAAGGATGGCGATCAACACTCAGTGCTACTTACAAGGCATACAACACTTACGATGAGCACCTGAGACAGAAGCCTGAAGATTTACACCCTGTCGAGTAGCACTACATGGTGCTGTATTTTGGAACTGAAAAATTTCAGGTTACGTGCTACTGACTTTTTTCTTTCGAATACACATGTTGATAAGAATGCTTGTTGACTGCACTTGCATACTTTTTTGTGCAGATGTTAAGCAACCAGAACTCTGAAAACTGTAAAAAAACAGAAGACCAAGCATGTGATGGGATCCAAACCATTCTCCCAATGTAGCTATGAGCAGGTAATTATAAATTAAACTTATGAGATTCTTTTCTTAAGTGATCAGTTGTTCATAAGGTACATTCTTGCCATCTTAGAGAGACCTAGAGACCGGGGAAGAGCCAAGTGATTTGACTCTTTGGATGACTACCCACATGAAGAACGGGGAATGGTCAAACAACGCTTCTAAGGATGTCTATGTGAGTAGTAATTAAATTTGTTCATGACTTAGTATATTACTCAGAATTTTATGCTGATAGCTTAACTTATTTAACTTTTAATCTCTTATCTCAATTAGGATGATGCAGCCTTCAAAATTACTAACCTATCAACAGAGGCAGATAAAGGCTTCCTTACAGTTGAAGAGGAAGACATTGCTTTCCAGTCAAGTTACAAGGAGAGCACCCGAACCAAATCATGCAAGCTTCATGGTCATGGATACATGGCGAAATATCCGACACGAAGCCAACTATTGAAAGACAGACTCAACGAACAAGCCCATGCTTCTGTTGCAGCCCGCAAAAAAGATAATGAGTTCGTAGATGAAATTCATAAGTTAAAAGAACAACTTGCTAACGAAGTTGCTGAAATGGAAGATACTAGGCGACGGATGGAAGAGGAATTGCATAATGAAAGGAACGCAAGAGAACAGCTCAGGGAAGAGTTCCCTTCATTGCTAGCAAAACAGAGCGGAGCAACATCACAGGTAATAAATCTGTAAATGTGTCTTGGATTTGTACATCATATGATAACTAAAGTATTCCCTATTTGTTCATACACAGGATAACCAAGGAAGTGTATTGAACACCACCGAAAACGCAGCTACTCCAACTGACAATAACAAAAAGACACCTGAAACTTTACAACAGGTAACAAAATTGCAAAAATTTTGTAGCCATTAGGGAACTGTAATTTGAATTACAGGCAATCTTTGTACACTAATTATTTCATTTGCAGACTCAGCCACAAAGCGTCCTCACTGCAGAAAAGGATGCTAGGCCACCTGCTCGCAACACTAACAACTCTACTCTTAACCGAAGCCTTTTCCACAAGGGCACTGCCAATGTCTCAACAAATTTTATTTCTTCAAGTCAATTGTTCAATGCTGCTAGAACTCGATCAAGGATAAGGAAGGAGCAGGTATGACATGAAAACGTAATTTATTCCGGCTTAACATGTTGCTCTTGTAATCTTAACCAATAGTGTCTCTAGTGATTTATTCTCTGTAGTGGGCATGAACAGTACCAAATTAACTTGTTGTTTCATGAACAATAATCACATTTGATAATTACAGAATAACTGGTGCTTGTGTAAATGGTTAGTGAACCGACTGTAAAACATGCTTATAATAGTTCATTACTTGTTTGTTTCATTGTGTTATTTACCTGGTCTCTTGTGCATAGAAGATAACTGGTAGCCAAATCTGCATGTGCTTTCTTCAAGGTCTCGACCATTGATGTACCCTGCAAATATCAGAAAAGAGTTGTTTCATTCTGCGCGGTGTACTGGTGTATGAGATAAATGCTAATGGCCATTTTTTCAGCTTCCAGTTTTGAGTAGTGTCAGGCAGTTGTAAAAAATATTAACTTTCTTCAAAATTTTATTTGGCGGTGTGGTCTAGCAAAGTGGTAGAGAAAACATTTGTGCTTGATGTTCTTAGTTTATGGGTATTTGTAACACACATATGATTAATTAGCAATCTTTAAAGTAGTAGATGATTGGAAAGAGGTAATTGCATAGTTGTACTAATGGAGAGCGTGTGCTATTGCTATCAAGCTATAGGATTAATGTGATTCTTTGGCACAACAAAAATCCAAGAAATTGACAACTAATGGCATATCCTACTATCCTAGTTAAGATTGTGATCTAGGGCATTGTTACCATGTGCTTTATATTTTTTATCCCCAGTTAATATGAATGCAATATGGTGGGTAATGTACCTCCCATTAATTAATCAATATGATAGAACTATATCACACCGCAGTTACCTATCTGTTTCCTTTTTCTCTGTACGGAGCTGTTTCTTTTACTAGTCCATTATAACTTGTAAAGCTCATTTGCTTCTAACATTTGCAGATAAAATCATGTTTACTTTTATCTGTAATGGTGTTGCCTGGTAGTGAGTAGTGACAATAATTGTTACTAGTATATGTGCTGCTGGACCTTACTCACATTAAGGACCTTGTTTTTGGTTCCTTTGATCGCTCATTCATATAAAATATTATTTCATGACTATTGCTTTAATTTGATTATTTCATCAATCATATTTCACTAAGATGTTGCAAATTGCTGAACCATATGCTAAAGTTAATGCTTTTTATCAAGCAGGAAGGAACAAGTTGATTAGAGCACACAGAGTCAAAGCATGGGTCATCAAGTCAAGACATTCTACATGCCAAACCAGCAAGGAGCAATGCAACAAAAGCGAATCTATTTTTGTTATTATTAGTTAAGAACTTTGTAGTTTAAGTTTGGAGATTTATATGTAACTCCTTCAGAAATAGTGGCACTTTTTAAATTATGATTGTCAAAATTAATGATATTTTGAATTAATATATGTTGCTACGTTCTAGCATTGTTACTATTTTGCTATTAATTTGCAACAACAAATTAATAATCAAATATTAAATGCTATATTTGTTGCCACAATTCTTCCCATTGCGATAAACCTGATCGCATTTTGGTGTGATAGCGTAATGCAACGCCGCTACTACGTTGCGATCCAACTATTCGCCACAAACAATGATCGATGCTATAGGATTTATTGGCCACCATAAATGTTTTGTTGCAATACATTTTATAAGGCTGTTGCAACGAAACACCTAACGTGGCAATAGTACCTCTTACCACGAAACATGGTGTTGCAATAGATTCTCTTGCCACACTATAGCTCCATGTCAATAGAGTCTATTGCCACACTATTGCAAGACAAACTATTGCCACAAACAAACTTCATGGCAAAAGAGACTATTGCCACGTAGTTGGTCGATGCAATAGCCTCTATTGCCATGACATCGCTCCTTGCAACAACAAACAATTGCAATGCTTCATTGCATGGCAATAACCATATGTACTGCAACGAAACCAAAAACTGTTGCACAATCTTTTAAGGACGCAACAATTAGCAACGCTTGCCAACGGAAGTGATTACTTGAAATACATACATATTGCATCTATTTTGGCCCTATTGCAACGTTTTCACGCCGTTGTCTAAGACCCAAAATCTAGTAGTGACCTACATTTTCTGCAAATTTACTTTTGTTTAAATTATCAAATTGCATACTGTTATTTCATATGCAAATATATGTTTGTTTGAAGATTCTAGTTATATACCCATTATTCGACTTGCTAATATCATACCTCCTTTGAAACATTTGAATATCTGAGCCTTGTGACCCTAGCAAAATTATAATGGTAACGTTTCAAAAATAAGTCCCTAATTATATGCCATGCTTAGTATTGCTTACATAATCGGGGGCACCAAAAGTGCCCTAAGCATCCCTTTTAATCATGAGACACTGATTTGGGCAGTCATGGTGGTAATGACTGGTATATGTTGGTATGGTTATTTTATGTTCCCAAAAACCCTAACTTGCTTAAATATCTGGATGGATGGCTTGGGGGTGTGAGTGGTGCAGTGGAAGCACAAAATGGATAGTGGTAGAACCGCCTAGGTAACCATAAGGACCGAATCTTGTGAAGATCTCCCAGTGTACAACAGTACAACCACAAGCTGGTAAAATATAGGCAGGGTTAACTAATTTGTGTAGCTCTAAGGTGGTTACGTGAAGGTATGAACACGAGCAAAGGGATGGATGGTCTCATCCCCGCCTTTGCCCGTGATGGCTCACGAGGGACCCTTCTCGAGGGATGTATATATCCTACAGAAGATAGACCTTAGCGGGCATAACCACAGTAGGACTATGCATTGTAAAGGCCCTATGATATTCTACTCAACCGCATGGCTAAGGAATCACGTGGGGGCAACGAGCAGATTTATCTCTTGTGGGTAAAGTGTGCAAACACTGCAGAGTGGAAACTATTCGAATAGTTGTGCCCACCGTCAAGGGCGAAATGGGAACTTAACTAGATATAGTTTTATTTCAAAAACTTTGTGGGTAGAATTGGTAAAGTGGTGGGCAGAGAAAGGCCCTGATTTATGTTGCCCTGGGTATCGCCCCAGTGATAAGATAAGCGGTTATAACGCTGAACGATTAAGCATACGGTGCAGAGGCCATGTAACTGTGGATGGAATCTGGATCACTATTACTAATGTATTCTTTCACACATTATGTTTTAATTTAAACTGATAGGTCTCAGGAAATTTCTATGTATCATATTTCAAATGCAATTTATGGCAAATAAAATAGCCCGAGCTTTCCCTTGATAAGCCATGCATACTATCTATTTGCATTCTGTGTATTGGCTCGTGGAGCACGGTGGTTTGTGCTCACCCTCGCTCACTCAATTAAGCCAGAATCAGGAGTCAGGTTGCTACGCTTCAGCAATACACTTGGTCATGATGGTGAGCAATATGAAGATGTCAAGAACTAAGTCGCAAACCCCTAGTTAGCTGCCTGTGGGCATGTCTTGAGGGTCCCACCTGTGAGCTTCGTTTTCGCTGCCGCATTTTATTGATTTCAGCCTGATCAACCCATGAGTAAGTCAACTATTATATTTACGTTTTTGCATGATATGTATTTTGATGTTCAGTACTGCATCTGTGAGCACTATCTACTGATCTAGGGAATAGTGCGGTGGAATCACAGAGGATTCTGGATTGTAAAATCCGGGTCCGACAGATTTAACAAGAGGCGTATGTTTTCATTAAAATCTTGGTTGGTTGGGAAGAACTTTGGTTGGGAAGTGAATGAGTAGTTCACTTGTGTTTTATTTAAACCTTTGATTCATTAATTATTTATTTACGTCCTTTCCAAAGATGCGCATTCAATCTATCTATTGTGTTTACACCAAATTGTCGCTTTCTGCAAAATAACCACTCAGCCATCATTTGGTTGGCCTTGCATACTATATTGCATTCTTGTTACAAGTGACTCGCTGAGTACATTATATATCCATATTTGCTCAGTTGAAGAAGAAGAACCATACCAGCCAGAGGTGTGTGAAGGAGGATACTTTAACAACTTCTCGGATTAGGACTTCGCTACCTAGTCGATTTCCTGTGGGCATGTCGAATGGCCACTTCATCGTTGTTGTGTTTTCTGCTGCTAGTTTCTTAAGCCCTTCAGGCTATTATCTGTAAGTTTGGCCAGAAGGTTACAACTCTGATAATTAATTAATATTTGAGTCTTTCTTTTGGTTAACCGTGTGTATGGTTGATATTAGAATTACCATGTTCTCCAAGAATGGATGAGATAGCCGCACTTATCGCTTCACCATGGAGCGTGACACTTTCAAGTGGCGATGCCAAGAAGCTGCCAGAGTAGCCCTTGCCTACTTGAGTTTCACCCACCATCATTCTTGTAACTGCCTAGGTTTTTATTTAAAAATAATATTAAAATAAAATAATTTAAATTAAAAATAAGTATTTTGGTTGCCTGAGTTTTGAATTTTATTTGCCTTGATTTTCTGCTTTCAAAAACGCTAGATTTGAAAAGTAATTTAACCAAAAACCTAAAAAATATTATTAAATAAAAGGGTTTTTTATTTTCATTTAAAATCCTATTTCAAATTAACTATTTGGATTTATTTGGCTTTTATCTGGTTTTTCTGGAGTTTAAAATCTAATTTTGAAAGTAAAAAGTATTTTCAGTATAAATGTTAGCACCAACTTAAGTTGGAACTATTTTTTCTATGTCCAAAATATCTCCAAAAACTTCTATAATTTTTTTTGAATTTTTTGTAATTTATTTGGTATATTTTTGAGCCTTTTTCAATTTCCTTAGCTTTTCTAAAAATCAAATCGAAAAATAAAATTTTAATTCTCCCGCTTTCTCTTTAGCCGACGCGTGGATGGCCCAGATTGAGCCACGCCACCACCCGGCCCATCTCCCCCGTCCGCCGCCTCTCTCCTCTCGGCCGCCGGATTCCTCCTTTTGGCCACGCAGCATCATCTCCCGTGCCTCTCTCCCTGCCACTGGGCCCTTCCCGCCAGACCCATTCTCCTCTCTTTCCGCCTTCTCCTTCCCCCCGCCGCTAGCCCCTTCTCTCTCTTCCCACCGGTGCTGCGATTTCTGCCGGCCTTCTCGCGCCCGGCCGCCCTACCCTTTCCTTTCTTCCGTTGCACTCTGCACGCCCGTCTCCTCTCCCATTGCCACGTCGAATCCCCCATTTCTGCGCTCGCTCCTCACCTAATCCCGCCTTAATAGCCGCCAATCTCTGCCATCTCTCGCAAGGGATTCTCCCTCAAGCTTCCCCAACGCACCTATTTAAAGGCACCCCGAGTGCCCCAATTACCCACCCCACCTCGCTCTCTACTCTTCTCCCTCTCTCGGGCTTCGAGGCACCCCCACACCACGCTACCCTCTATCCAAGCCACGACTGTCTTTCAGCGAGAGATTCTGGTCGATATGCTTGTGCCCGGTGTCATCGACTCCGTCACCCGCTTCACCGTGTTGTGCGAAGGTCAACCGCCCCTTCGCCGGACTCAAGCGCCGCCAAAGCACCATCCCCACTGGAGACCCCTACACGCCATCGCTTCACCTCGCCCCTAGCCGTCATTGCTGGTCACCGAGCGTCGCCGTAGGTGAGAAAACACTCCCTGTGCCTTCCTCTCCATTTTGCGCACCTCGGTCGCCGCCGCCAGGCGTTAGAGCGTCGGCGAGCCTTGGGCTCAACATGCCACCACTGGCCGATGGGCCATATCAGCACTCGCTTTGACGTGGCATGCCACAAGGTGCCGTGCAGCACGCCACGCCAGCGCTGAGCAACCCAGTCAGCAAAGTAAGCCCAATCACCAGCCATGTCAGCACCACCTCAGCCCCCTGCATGACATCATAAACCTGATTTTTCAATAGAAAAATAATTCATCCAAAAAAGGAAATCCCTTGGTGATCTCATAAATCTCTTTTCCAATTGAAAAATAATTCCACAAATTCTGGTTTGTTCTTTTTCTCTCTTTTGAAACTTCCGAGAGCCCATCCTCCTTCATCTTAACTCTGATTAAGGCCGTTCAAATTCCTAAATTCATAAAAAAAACTCCAATCTATCCATTTCTGCCATTCGTTTTAATATTTGGAGTTTATTTAAATTTATTTGAATTTTATTTGAGTTTGCTTGGGTAATTTTCACGTGTAAACTACGACAATTCGGAAGAATTCTCCGACGATGACTTACACCAGACTGCAGAGCAAGGCATGTCACACTCATGAAATGCCCAAAACCATTGCACTTATGACATTAGATGTCCCTTGTACGTCTAGTGGAAGCAACTGAAGATGCACTCTTTGTTGTAGCAGATTTGGTGGGAGTTTAAACAGTTGTAGCCTTGTTTGCTTTGGGTGCACATCAGGGCATGAAAGTAGAAGTAGAGCAACCTTGGCTTGGTGTAAATGGAAGGGGCACCCTTGCTATTTTGGTACTTTATTGGAGGAAGAAAAACCCCAAAATGACTCCTTGTTCTCATGTGTCGCCCTTGTACTTCCCTTTCAGCTTTGCAAATAAGATGAAACAAATGAGTGACAGAATTGTATTCTTTATAGTCAAGTATGTCCTGAATTTTCTGGTTAAACCCTCTAAAAATTCTAGCCATTTTAGCTTTTTCAGTTTCTTCCAAACCACAACGAAATAGACCAATTTGTAATTCTTGATAGTATTCCTCTACTAACCTATTGCCTTGTTTTAAGCATTGCAATTTATTTAACATGTCACATGAAAATTATGAAGGTACAAATATTGCTCTCATGACTGTTTTCAAAGCATCCCAAGTTGTAGGTACATGTGGTAGTGTAAATTGTTCCCTCTATCAAATCGATGCAAAATCAATGAATTCACTAGTAGCAACCCTAACTCTTTTATTATTAGGAAAATCATGGCATGTAAATTGTTGATCTAATTATAATTTCCAATCAGGATAAGCTTCAGGGCCATATTTACCAGCAAATGGGGGAATTATAAACTTGACTTTAGTGAATGCATCATCATCACGTACCTCCCTTTGTAACCAACCCATATCTCATCGATTTTGCCTGAGTCGATGACAGTCGTGGTTATCGGGGCCCTCAACTTCAGTGTCGACATCACTGTTGTTCTCTTCGACATTATCATCCTCACCTGCCGAAGAGTGAGGGGGGGGGGGGACAAAGCACGTCGAGCAACTAGTGGTGGTGGACGTTGCTCAAGGTTCTCAATTCTGTTGTTGATGGTGGTGAGGGTGTCACTGAGCTAATCCAACACACAGTAAATCTTCTCTATTCTCTTATTGACCATGGTTGAAGTGTTCCAAAATCATCCTTGTGCGAGGAGTAAGAGGTCTGTCACTCTCAAGTTCAGAAGATCAGTCATCATTCTTGTCACCATGTTTCGAATTTTGTGAACCTGCCATTGTTAGTAGAACACAAGAACCTGCCAATCAACTACTAGGTGCTGTAAGCTATAGAAGTCTCACACTCTCAAGCTCTTATCAAATGCTTACAAGATTCTTACCAAGCAAAGCAGGTGGTACAACTGGTGGCTGGTTCGTGGTAACTTGACTAGAGTGATGAGTATAGCGATTGCCGATATGTCGAGACCTGTTCGGTTAGTAGTATGTGGAGCTTGGATAGGTAATATATAAGTAGCAAAGGAATGACAATATTCAATTTCATAAATATACTAGCTGAATAATAGTCCAAAGTACTTGCGTAAATTGCTGGCACAAACTAATACTCGACCTTACCTCAAGCAAGCAAACACTAGATGACACAAGGGTTATACAAAGAGAGCTCAAAATCTGGAAATGAACAATACTGCAAAATTTTCTTCTTCTATTTTTTACATGAGCAGGTCTTTTCTATTTGCACTTGCCTCTTGTCGTAGGGGTGGCCCCCACCTAAACCCAGCAGGCCTGGTAGGAAGTTATAAGGCCCAGAATAGGCCACGTGTAATGACACAAATACCCCTGAAGGGGATAATCAGCTGTAAGGGCATAATTGTAAAAGCACTCCCCATGTATATATATAACATCCGACCATGGGGAGGGGGCAGGCCATCATACTCATTTCCATCACTCTCCACTACCATCTCTCTCTCTCTCTGTTTGGTCTGTAGCCACAACAGTTGGCGCCGTCCGTGGGGAGGACAAGGACAAGCCTGAAGACCGAAGAAGAAGGATGGCACCGAAAAAAGCTCCTTCAGCGGCGGCGAAGGGAAAGAAGGCGGCCGGGCCGGAGCGTCGTATGAGTACCAGGGCTTCGGCATCGGCAGCGACGGGCGCGGGTGGCCACGCAGGCGCGATGGCTGAAGGCGTCGACGTTCGCGCGGTGACGACCAACCTCGTCACCGGCACCGCCACGACCAACCCCGTCACCGGCACCGCGACGACCAACCCCGCCACCGGCACCGCGATGACCCCCCCCCCCGGTCACCGGCGTTGCGGGGACGGACCCCGCGGTCGAAGACGTCGACGCGGGTGCGGCGACAGCCGACCCCGCCGACGCAACGACAGCCGACCTCGCCGCCCCCAATGCAACCCTCGCCGGCGGCGCGGACCGGGCGGTTCGAGGTAGCCACGACGGAGCGACTGGCAGCTCGGGACCTCGCGACGCGGTCGTCCCCGCGCCGATGTTCCCGTCGGGAGTACCGGCGACCCCGCCTGCACAAGCGGTGGAAAGTGCCCTGCTGGCGGCCCTCAACGCATTCCAGCGGGAGCTAGGGGACCTTCGCGGAGCCGTCAGAGATATGCAAGAGGCTCGGAGTCAACAGGCCGCGCCAGTAATCGCGTCCGAGCCCACGCCGGAGAGGGCGGACAGTCGCGAAGCCCCCACGTCTAGCCGCGTGCCGCTGCGGCGCGTAGATCCGGAGTCCCCGCTTTCGGCGGGGCTGCAGCAGGCGGCATGGCCCGAAGACTTCAAGTTTCCCAGCGCCATCGACTCGTACAAAGGCGACACGGACCCCCGCGAGTTCGTGCGCGTGTACGAAACCGCGATCGAAGCCGCGGGCGGAGACGACACCACGAAGGCACAGGGACTCCCCCTCGCGCTACAAGGAGTGGCGCTCCCTTGGTTCTTTACCATAGAGCCGGGCTCCATCTACGCGTGGGAGCAGCTTCGCGTCCGCCTCCACAACAACTTCCAAGGAAACTACGTCGACCGGGTCGACGCGGACCAACTCTTTGCTGTCAAGCAAAAACCCTCGGAGAAGCTCCGGGACTACTTCAAACGCTTCGCCAAGATTCGATGCCAAGTGAAAGACGTTAACGAAACCACCATCGTGAACGCAGCCATACAGGGCCTTCGTCCGGGCCCGATGGCCGAGTACAACGCGCGAAAGCCAATCAAGACGGTGGCGAAGCTCTTCGACAAAATGGAGGAGTATGCCAGGGTGGAAGAAGATGCGCGGCGAAGGCAAGGGGACGACTCCGACACCAACCAGGCCGGAGCCTCGGCAAAAGCCGAAGATCCGCCGAAGAACGGCTCTTCGAAGGGAAAACGTAAGCAGGAGTCGTCCAGGGACACGCCCGACCGCAGGGACGCCTCGCATAAGGAGTCGTACGATCAGCCCAAGCACGGCCAGTAGAGGTCGAGGCGAAACCGGTACGTCCTCGACATTGAGGGCGGTTCCGACGAGGGCGCTCCTGCGGGCCGAGGCGGCCGGGGGCGCCGTGGCCGCGGGCGTGGCCGCGGCCGGGGCCACGACGATAAAGGTCGCGGAGATTACGACGACCAGCACCAGGGACTGTGGTGTGTAGTCCACGGCCGCGGCAATCATGATACCCGCACCTGCACCTCCATCGCGGCGCTCCGCGATAGCGTCGCTAGGGACAGGAACCCGGAGACGCGTCCGTCTGCGGTGGCCCATGTCCAATTCCCGTACGAGGCCCCCATGCAGGTACAGGCGCAAGGGATGCAACCCCAAGAAGGCACCTTACGGATCCAAGCTCACGTACAGCAGCCTCGGGAGGGCCTCCTGTCGCTGCAGGCTCCGGAGGCAACCCACCGCAGGATCATTAACGTCATATCCGGAGGCTTTGCGCTGGAGTTCGCCTCAGCACGGCAGCAGAAGGCCTATGCGCGAAGACTACATCATGTGGCGGCATACCCAGCGCAAGCACCCCCGGACTGGGCACGGCACGAGGTTACATTCACACCCGGCGACGCCCAAGGCGTGGACTTCCCTCATCAGGACCCCCTGGTCATCCGGGTCACTATCGCGGGATGCGACGTGGGGCGTGCCCTGGTGGACGGCGGTAGCTCCGCGAACGTATTGTTTGCGGCGGCCTTCGACCAGATGGGGATCCCTCGAAGCCGCCTAGGGCCTTCGGGAATCCCACTGCAGGGCTTCGGGGGACAACCCCTGCGGGTGCTGGGACAAGTAGGCCTTCAAGTCTCCTTCGGGCAAGATGACAATGTGCGGGTCGAAGATGCCACCTTCGACGTGGTCGACATCCCGTACCCCTACAATGCCATATTAGGGCGCCCAATCCTCAACTCCTTCGGTGTGGTACCACATCACGGCTATCTATGCATGAAGATCCCGGGTCCCCGAACCATCATCACCGTCCGAGGTGACCAGGATATGGCCCGGCGCATCGAGCCGGGTACCAGGTGCCCGCGTCGCGAAGCCCAAAGGCGCTCCTAGAGCTGGCGTCACCGCGCGGAGGTCCGCGGGGCCATTCACAGGGCCCTGCAGATGTCTGGCGACTAGAGGCTTCGGCCGCACCAAGGGCAAACGGTTAGTATATCTATCCTTTGTAGTTGCTCACCCGCGCAAACGGGGATGTAATGAAGATCGCTGTTTGTCGCTAATCTTTCTTTATCACGCGCAAGCACGCGGTGAAGGCACGCGCAGGCTTAGCCAACGTGCGCGTTCCCGCAGTATAAATCGAAGTCGCACGTTCGCGTGTGCACTCGCCGTAGCCAGGTCTACGGGACTGAGTATAAATCGAAGTCGCACGTTCGCGTGTGCACTCACCGTAGCCAAAAGGTGATGGGCCTGAGTATAAACAAAGACGCACGTTCGCGTGTGCACTCGCCGTAACCAGGGGTACGGGACTGAGTATAAATCGAAGTCGCACGTTCGCGTGTGCACTCGCCGTGGCCAAAAGGTGACGGGCCTGAGTATAAACAAAGACGCACGTTCGCGTGTGCACTCGCCGTAGCCAGGGGTACGGGACTGAGTATAAATCAAAGACGCACGTTCGCGTGTGCACTCGCCGTAGCCAAAAGGTGACGGGCCTGAGTATAAACAAAGACGCACGTTCGCGTGTGCACTCGCCGTAGCCAGGGGTACGGGACTGAGTATAAATCGAAGTCGCACGTTCGCGTGTGCACTCGCCGTAGCCAAAAGGTGACGGGCCTGAGTATAAACAAAGCCGCACGTTCGCGTGTGCACTCGCCATAGCCAGGGGTACGGGACTGAGTATAAATCGAAGTCGCATGTTCGCGTGTGCACTCGCCGTAGCCAAAGGTGACGGGCCTGAGTATAAACAAAAGACGCACCGGGGGGACGCCCTCGCGCGCACCAGTCTACGGACTTTAAATAAGACGTAGTGTCGAGGTCCGCCTCCGCACGCACCAGTCTACGGACTTTAAATAAGATGTAGCGTCGAGGTCCGCCTCCGCACGCACCAGTCTACAGACTTTAAATAAGACGTAGCGTCGAGGTCCGCCTCCGCACACGCGAGTCTCCGGACTATAAAGGAAGACGTAGCGTCGAGGTCCGCCTCCGCACGCACTAGTCCACGGACTTTAAATAAGACGTAGCGTCGAGGTCCGCTTCCGCACGCGCGAGTCTCCGGACTATAAAGGAAGACGTAGCATCGAGGTCCGCCTACGCACGCACGAGTCCACAGACTTTAAATAAGACGTAGCGTCGAGGTCCGCCTCCGCACGCACCAGTCTACGGACTTTAAATAAGACGTAGCGTCGAGGTGCGCCTCCGCACGCACCAGTCTACGGACTTTAAATAAGACGTAGCGTCGAGGTCCGCCTCCGCACGCACCAGTCTACGGACTTTAAATAAGACGTAGCGTCGAGGTCCGCCTCCGCACGCACCAGTCGACGGACTTTAAATAAGACGTAGCGTCGAGGTCCGCCTCCGCACGCGCGAGTCTCCGGACTATAAAGGAAGACGTAGCGTCGAGGTCCGCCTCCGCACGCACTAGTCCACGGACTTTAAATAAGACGTAGCGTCGAGGTCCGCCTCCGCACGCGCGAGTCTCCGGACTATAAAGGAAGACGTAGCGTCGAGGTCCGCCTCCGCACGCACTAGTCCACGGACTTTAAATAAGACGTAGCGTCGAGGTCCGCCTCCGCACGCGCGAGTCTCTGGACTATAAAGGAAGACGTAGCGTCGAGTTCCGCCTCCGCGCGCGCTAGTCCACGGACTCTAAATAAGACGTAGCGTTGAGGTCTGCCTACGCACGCGCGAGTCTCCGGACTATAAAGGAAGTCGTAGCGTGAAGGCCCGCCTCCGCCCACGCCAGTCTACGGACTATCAAAAGGCGAAGCGTTGAGGTCCGCCTCCGCACACGCCAGTCTAGGGGCTGTAAAAAGGCGAGGTGCCATGCGGCGTACCGGTGAATCCAAAGTGGCATCAACACAGCGCATATCCTAAAATGCCAGAAAATCTGCATACCGGAAGACTCACAAGTACAAAGGTCCGGCAACATCCTTGCCGCTCTAAGCCGCTATCCCGCGGGTTCGTCCTTAACACGTGCTAGAGCTGGGGCCCCGCTCGAAGAAGGTCGGCCCGCCCAAAAGTCCAGCGACTCTTCGGCCCTACGCCAGCGTCGAAGGCGTCGCCGGGTTGGAAGGTCGGCCGCAAGAAGCCGGCCCCAGCAAGGAAGCTGCCCGGGAGGTAGGCGAAAGTCAGAACAAATGCAGCAAGTGTGTACTCCATTCGCAAAGAGAGGGAACAGTACAACACACGCCTACACCTAGGCACCGCGGCGTCAGACCTGCGGGTTCCCGGCGCCTTCGGAGGGCCCAGCGTCGCCCTCGCCGCGTCGAGGGACCCCGTCCAGAAATTGGCCGAGGCTCCCCGTCTCGTAGAGCGACTTCCGGAGCTCGATCCGTGCAGCTTCCGGACCGACGTAATCCCAGATCCGGTCGAAGAAGGGCCCGAGGGCATGACGAGCGGAGCGGACAGCGCTGGACATTACTCCGGCCCCGCCAGGCATCTCCAGCTGGGGATCATCCAGCCCAGCGACGTGCGTACAGCCGCGGTGCTGGAGGAGCGCACACACCAAGCAGGCCGAAGTGTATGTGCAGTGGGTGCCAAAGGACGTCGCGGTGCCGCGCGCGACGTTGGCGGCATCCCCGACCCAGCGGAGGGTCCGAGACAACTCCTCCGCGCCAAAGGCGCGGTCCGGCACCTCGGTTACCAGCCCTTGAAGATGGCTCTCCAGCGCCTGCATGGCGTCCCACGCAACCACCGAGGCGTCGCCAAGCGTCTGGTTACGCTCCGCTAGAGTCATGGCAAGCTCGCCTTTTTCCTTCTCTAGCGAGGCGACCTGCGCCAGGAGCCCATCCCGCTCCGCCGCAAACTTCTCTTCAGCAGCTGCCGCGGCCAACTCCTGCGCCGACGCAACAAGTCCCTCGGCGTGTGCCCTCGCTTCGGCACATTCCGCTTCCAGCTGGTGGATGCGGGCGTCCTGGGCAGAGCGGGCTCCGGAGGCTTCGCGTAGTCCCTCCTCGGCGACCCGCAGTCTATCCTCGAGCGCCCTTCGGTCACGAGTATAGACCGCTTGCAAGGCCTGCCCCAGCACAAGGGTCTGCAGAGGGAGAAGACTCAGCAAGCTCAGCTAGATCAGGCGTTGTCGCATGAGTACTTACCCTCACCCCAGACACCTCGAAGGCGTCCTCGAGGTGTCCCGCACCGTAGGCCTGCAGCACTTGCGGGTCGACGCTCGTGGCCGCGTCATTCACAATCCCGCGCCATGCCCTCAGCGTATCCGGAGGCGGCACGAAGTCAGCGGGGCTTACGTGCTCGGAGGTTCCGTGTTCCGCCGAGTGCTCCCCCTCCGGAATGAGCAACGCTTCAAACAGGGATACGGGTGAGCACCCCAAGGCATAAAAGCACACACCAGAGTAAGCTAAGCCACCTTACCCTCGGTAGCAGTAGGAATGGTCCCGCCGCGGGCAGAAGCCTCCGCGTTCGGGGATGGCGGCGGCTGTCCCCGCGCGGCGGGCGGCGTGGCCAGGGGGGCAGAAAGCGCGTATGCCGCAGGGTCTCCGGCGCTTGCGCTGGCGTCCCACAAGCTTCTGATGCCCGTGGCCACGACGAATCCCCGCGGTGTCCGGTGGAGCTCCGGCCGCACGCACGGCCGTTTAGCCGGGGCAGCCAGCGGCGACACTGCCCCCACAGCCGCGGTTAGCGCAGCCCCCGCGGCTGCCGCGCCCGGGGGCGAAGGTTCCATGGTGGCAGTTGTCGCAGGGGGCACCTCAGTTTCTGCTGCTGTCGGTAAGGGCAGCACGGCTTCGGGCGCCCCTGCGGAAGGCGCCTCCGGCACCACAGCGGCCACGGTCGAAAGCTCCACCTCGACATCGCCGGTCCGCACGGGTGCCGCCTCGGTGACTTCGGCGGGAGGTGAGGCTTCCCCCCTTCGGCCGCTCGCGGCAAACCCGCCGTCCGGGACGCTCGCCGAAGATACCTCGCCTTCGACGTCTGCGCCGCCTAAACCGGAATCGGCATACCTCACCGAGTCCGACTCCGCGTCCGCCGGACCCTCGGAAGCACTAGCAGCAGCAGCCGCCGCGCCAAGCGCGGCAGGCGCCCCGCCGTGGCCCCTCTTCCGAGACGGGGTCTTCTTCTTCTTCGCTGCACCGTCATCTAGAGCGACACGGTCCGGCACGGCAAGGCCCAGAGCCTCGCACACGCGGTTGATTCGCCCCAGCCCCGCCTCGGCAATAGCAGCCGCGCGCTGCTCATGCTCCCTGCCGGTGTACGGCCCCAGGAATACGCGCGCGGCTTGCTCCGCCTCCTCCAAGGAAATCCCTGAAATAAAGGAGAAGACCATCAGCATATAACGCATTCCGCATGAACAAAGGAGAGACGCGAGAGAGGCTTACGGAGATCGCCGGGCGCCGGCAGCAAGCAAACCCATGGCAAAACATTGTCGTCTCGACACCTCTCGGCGGCAAGACGCCAGTCGCGGGCAAGCGGCGCCACGCCGTACATCACGAACTCTTCAGCGAGGTCACGCATATTGAAGCGGGCGGCCACGCCAACGAGCCGCTGGACCCTCCGCTTGTCCTCGTCATCGAGCGTTCGGCCGAGCGAGGGCTTGAACGCGATCGGTCGGCCTGTGCACTCAAGGCCGCTCCCGCTCTCCACACGGTGGTAGAACCACCGCTTCATCCAGTAAGACTCCCACTTCCCGCGAGTTGCGTTCGCGGGGAAGAGCTTCTTGCACGACGGACGAAGGACAAAGGTGACGCTACCGAAGCTCGACAACGTCCCGTCCTTCCGGTCCTTGCGCTGGCATCGTGCCTCGTTAAGGCAGGCAAACAACGAGGCGCTGGGCCAACACGCCCCCGAGCGCACGGCCCAGCTGTACACCGCGAGCCGGGCCACGGCATTCAGAGTCAGTTGCGCCAGCTCCAGCCCGAAGGTCCGCAGCACGTCGCCCACGACCGCCGTCGCGGGGATGCGGAGCCCCGCGTCGAAAAAGGCAACGAACACGACCGCCTCTGACCTCTCGGGATGTGGTTCCGTCTCGTCGGCAGCGGGCAATCGTACCTCCTGGCGCTCGGACAATTTCCCCGCGCGCAGTAGCCCTTGGATCGTCTCCTCAGTCACAAGCGAGGGGCCTAACTCGCCGGAGAACGTGCCTTCCTCCTCCGCCACCAGCCACTCCTTGTCAGCCGCCGCTGGGTCGCGCTCTTGGAGCGTGTATTTCACCTTTAACTGCGAGGACCGCCGGCGAACGACAGAGCCACCAACCATCTGGCCGCGCTCGCTACTGGAGGCCATCGCTTCCCACGGAGAGATCGAAGCGGTGAAGATATCGCGAAAGTGTCGAGGGCGGAGCAGGCAGGAAAAAGGGCGTAAAGGTGCGGGGGCGCTGTTACAGGGGGGGCTATTTCAAGCCACCTCGCCCGTACCGCTGCTATCGAAGCGTCGCAGCGATCCGCGTGCCGAACGCAACCGCAGCGGTGTAAAGGTCCGCCCCGCACGATTAACAGAAAGCGAAGTGTCGCGAAGGTCCGCGTCGGGGCGCGACCGCAGTCGTACAAGCGCCCGTCCAGCGCAATGCCCCATACCCAAAGCTGGAAGGCCACGATCACAAGCGCCAAGGGCCGTCACAGCACGACGCTACCTAGCCGCAGTTAAAGGCGCATTAATGGGCCAGGGGATCACAACCGCTCCGGCGCCGTGCCATTCACTGCCCGCCCCGTGTCCCCCTTGCCTAGGGAAGAGGCGAGCGGCCGCGCACACGCAACCGTCCACATCCCGCTGCCTGCCAGTCGTAGGCCGCCACGTGCCCCGGGCGCATCGGGTCGCACGGTACGGGAACCTAACCCTGGCAAGCCGGGGGCCGGCGTGATTCCAGGAACCTCTACAGCGCAAGACCGCATCGCAAGATCCCGAGTCACCGTACGCGTGGCGGTGTTCGCGAGGCGAGGGCGCCAGCTTCACTGCCACCCGTTCGAAGGGTAGGAAACGGAGCGCGCGCGTCTACTTCGGCTAGGCGCCAGCTTCGCTGCCACCCGTTCGAAGGGTAGGGGACAAGCGCGCGCGTCTACTTCAACTAGGCGCCAGCTTCGCTGCCACCCGTTCGAAGGGTAGGGGACGGAGCGCGCGTGTCTACTCCGACTAGGCACCAGCTTCGCTGCCACCCGTTCGAAGGGTAGGGGACGAAGCGCGCGCGTCTACTTCCACTAGGCGCCAGCTTCGCTGCCACCCGTTCAAAGGGTAGGGGACGGAGCGCGCGCGTCTACTCCGACTAGGCGCCATCTTCGCTGCCACCCGTTCGAAGGGTAGGGGACGGAGCGCGCGCGTCTACTTCGACTAGGCGCCAGCTTCGCTGCCACCCATTCGAAGGGTAGGGAACGGAGCGCGCGCGCGTCTACTTCGACTAGGCGTCAGCTTCGCCGCCGCCCTTTCGAAGGGTGGGGGACGGAGCGCGCGCGCGTCTACTTCGACTAGGCGCCAACTTTGCTGCCACCCGTTCGAAGGGTAGGGAACGGAGCGTGCGCGTCTACTTCGGCTACGCGCCAGCTTCACCGCCACCCGCTCGAAGGGTAGGGGACGGAGCGCGCGCGTCTACTTCGACTTCGGCGCCAGCCTCCGCTGCCACCCATTCAAAGTATAGGGATGGAGCGAGCTTGAAGAACGGAGAACAGCACATACGACCACCATAACTCGAACATGCAAAGGTCAATTTGCGGCAAGAGCAGACATGATCTCGTAAACAGATATGCGTCGCCACACCAGCATATGCTCGTTCGCACGATCAGAGCGTATGGATGACTTCATATCTGTCTACGAGAGCAAGTCAGGCCTTGCCATTTCCGCTTCAAGCTGTGAAGCATTCCCACAAATAGGACGTATTTTGTTCACCGGCGCTCGCGGGCATTGACGCCAGTCGACGCTGTCATCAAACGCAGGTGAACAAAATTTTCCCTACATATGAGAAGTTAACCATGAACAGGTACGGGATGTACAGCAAGGGATGTCTAGGGAGCGGCCCCCGGCGCCAACATATTTATACTCGGCCTCACCAGGCGAAGAGCCGCCAGCGTGGAGGGATGCCAATCGGCGGCACGCCAACCGGTGGAAGCACAAGCGGGGGGAGCGCGCGTGCCCCAGAGGTCCAAACGCCGGGAGTCCGCCGTCACATGGATGGTCACCACGCCTCAAGGCCCGCACCGCGCCAAGCACGCTTCACCACGTGGACGGTCGGAAGAACACGCATCTGCCTCGGCCACAGCGCAACCCCGGGTCAAGTTTGGAGAAGTTCACAGGCCGCGGGGATGGAGGGGGCCAAAGGACTCGGCGACATGGCTTCGGCCCTGTGAAGCCCTTCACCATGAGAGGCTCCTGTCGTAGGGGTGGCCCCCACCTAAACCCAGCAGGCCTGGTAGGAAGTTATAAGGCCCAGAATAGGCCACGTGTAATGACACAAATACCCCTGAAGGGGATAATCAGCTGTAAGGGCATAATTGTAAAAGCACTCCCCATGTATATATATATATAACATCCGACCATGGGGAGGGGGCAGGCCATCATACTCATTTCCATCACTCTCCACTACCATCTGTCTCTCTCTGTTTGGTCTGTAGCCACAACACCTCTTTTCCTCTATTTTTTATATCTTGTGTTGTTTTTTTGCATTTGCCTTTTTTTCTTTTTTTGGAGAAACACGAATATTAAGCTCACTAAAATATCACTTAGAAATAGGGATTACATAATTTGAAATGAAAGAAAACTAAAACTAGATGGCAAACGGATGCTAAACGACCTTTTTTGGGTTTTTACTTTTCTTGTAGCCTTTTTAAGACCATCAAACCTATCCTTTATGGATTTTTGGATGTAACTTTTTGTTAGCTTTCCAAGGAGCCAAAGAACGCTGCAATCCGAGTTCATACGCAAGAGTTATGGTCGTTTTAGTGAACGCTGCACGAAACTGTCTTGAACTCGGTCTTAAAAAACAGAACCAGAACACAACTCTATTCCAGGTAATTTGGCCAACCAGTAAGAAGTGAAAACCGAGTTGATCTCTAACTCCCAATGATCTAGTGGTAGAGGCACAAACCCTAACCCTTTCTAAACTCAGCAGCGAAGAGCAACCGTAGCAAGGGAGGGGGTAAACCCTTGATCTAACCAACATTTTTTTTATTTTTAGATGCAATACCCGAAACTAAAATCAAAGCATTAACGATGGAATACTCAGACTAACAACTAGAACTTAACGATGGATGAAAATTCGACACGATAAAACAGAAACTGAAATTGCAAAGGCACAACTAGGGTTCGGTTTTAGTATTTTCGATGATATTTTTGGAAAATTCAAAATATTTTTTGGGGCAATTTGCTGGTTATACGTATAAAAAACAAATCTAAAACAGGAATCTCACCGGGCAATCTGTGCTTTGATACCAATTGATGAGGGGATTTGTCCCAATCTTTTGATGAAAATGATAACTATGATTGCTCGATATGAAGATGACGTTGAGGCTACTTGACCAAAATGACCAAGTCCACCCTGCAATTGTTACACCACACCCTTGTCGTTACCAACCATGCCCAACACAGATGATATTTCTTGCAAGCAATCGAGAATTAAGTAATAAAGAAATAAGTGTGATCTAAATTTGCAAATGAAATATGAAGTTTCATTGAACAATGGAGAGGCCTGAAGTCGACATAGTTGGTCTAGTTGACACAAGTACACAACTGATATTTTCAGAACAAAAATCAATCTAAACAAGCCTAAACCCTAAAAGCGGCATCACTGACAGTTTTCATGGTGCTAGGGATGTGGGGGTGGCATGTCCGTGAGAGTGGAGGAACATCCTACCACAACTCTCCAGTTGGGCTCAAACTGATACAAGGCCCAGAACCCAGGTTTTGAACTGATTCAGATTTGTTTTGTAAATTACACTGTGCTCAGGTGAAGTTTTGAGGTCAAACTAGAACCATTGGAAAGAGAACATCAAAAGCTTTCCAACAAGTTCAAGATCACCTCATTGGACTCTGTATGCATCTTTTATGCTTGTTTGAAGTCAGCGCTATCATCGGAGTCGAACTGGATTGTAGAATTTGCCCAGCTTTCATTCTTAGTCGTCCTAGCCTCAAAGTGATGTTGTGATCTCCAATGTTCATCCCAAGCATGTCTCTAACTCTATGTGCCTCTCTTTGGTCCTTGCCCACATTCCAAAGCACAATCACATCACATGCATTAGGCAACAACCCATTCTTAGAAGCTGAATTATACAACCCTAAGAATGAGCTCACCTAATAATTCAACTGGCTGCCCGTGCCCTCATCATAGTTCCTTGCCTATCATCTTGTGGATGAGTGTTGTGTGTATCCAAGGAAGTTATGTCCTCGTTAGGACTAGTGCAGAATACACAGAGAGGTCCGAATTTGCATATTCAGATCTCGACATTACTCCAATTACCACTTCTACCGTGCTAGATCCTGATGAGGATGAAGAGCCTGTGGACCAGAAGGAGTACCACAATATGATTGGCACCATCCTTTACCTTATGGTGTCGAGGCTGGACATACAATTTGTGTGCTGTGCACTCAATTTCAGTCTTCCCCTCGTGCCTCTTATTGTCAAGTAGTGCATCGTGTCTTCAGCAACCTTTAGGACACTCTTGACTTTAGACTATGGTATTCTTCTAATTTTACACTCTCCCTTCAATCTTTTTCTGATACTGATTTTGTGGGATGTAGTATAGATAAAAAGGGTACTTCTAGCACTTGTCGCTTCTTAGGCACATCTCTTATCTCTTGGTCATCTAGGAAGCAATTCTTTGTTGCACAGTCCACTCCTAAGGTGGAGAATGTAGCTACTGGTAGTAGTTGCTCCCAGATTTTTTGGATCTTATCTACTCTGTGGAACTATGGGTTGGTCTTATATAGTTTTCCTCTCTCCTGTGACAACACTAGTTTCATAAACATTGCCAAAAACCTAGTGTAATACTTTAGGACTAAGCACATTGATATTAGATATCATTTCCTTAGAGACTATATAGAGAAGAGTGATATTGTGCTTCACTTTGTAGAGTCAGTGCAGCATATTGCAGACAGTATCACTAAGATTCTTGATTCTTCTCATTTTGTTTCTTGTGAGGTGGGAGTTATTAGTTCTTTTGGCCTGTTGTGAGGGGGAGTTTGACTTTCTTTTGCATCTATTGTATCATAATGCATAACTAATTTTAGCAACTTGCATTGTAAAATAATTATGTGGAGCTTTGACTATTATCCTTGTGTGACACAATATCTTACTTTACATCTTGTCATGTCTTATGCTAGTTTGCTAAATTTATCATGTCTTTATATGTATATCTCAAATTTGCCATGCTAGCTTTCTTAAATATGAAAAACTTGAATTAAAATCACGTCTTGTTGGATCTTGTGACTAGTTTTGCTTTAGTGACCGTCTTATAATTCATGCCATGTCAAATAGGCTAAGTTGAGTCTTGAATCTAAATTGAGCTTTAAATCGAGCTATACTAGTTTTTTATTGAAACATAAATTTATTTCCCCTAGGCTTTTGCGGCTCGAGTAGGGTATAGCTTGTTGACTAAGGAGTAACTCATTATCCTTGAACTAAAAATGAAAACTAAAAAATGATCTCTTTTTTGCGCAAAAAATCTGTTCTTACCAATTCTTTCACATGAGACAGCTTGCTATTAGAGTAGGCATGAACTCAGTGAGAGTTTTGAATGACCCAGACCACTCTCTTAAGCTTCTTGCTTAGGATGATCCAAGGATTTGTTGTGATGAACCATTGTCATCTTGGAGGAGTGAAAAATTAAAACTTGTGTTGCTTCGGCCAAAACAGATGTTTTTGGGAAATTGAGTCATTGATTGATTTGGGTTGACCTAAGTCAGTGCATATGTGTTGTATGAATCATGTTTTGACACACGTATGATCAACAACAATGATCGAGGCTATGCCCATGGAGGACCTAAGGCCCAGAATGATCGAGGATGCAAGTGAGATGGCTGAGATCAAGCATGACACAAGGAAAGCAGGAAATATTGAAGGAAAGTTGCACTATGTGGCTTGGTTGATCCAAGTGAGGCATGGTCTGTTGGAACCATAACAGGAGAGACTTGCCAATGCATGGCAAGCTAGTGGTGCACCTACACGTGGCAGCATGTTGATTGCCTACAAGGGAAGATGAAGACCAGATCGAGAAAGGGTATTTTGGTATGTTGTGCAAAATACTAAAAACTTTCTTCGATCAAAACAATGGTACATGGGAAAGTGGTTTAGGTCAAGGAGAAGTTAAGAAGATCAAGTTAGATCAAAGGCTAAGAACTTAGTAGATTTGGACTTATGCGTATTAAAAAACGTGCAAATGTAGTATGTGAGTAGAACCCGTTGTTGTGGCTACAGGCCAAACAGAGAGAGAGATGGTAGTGGAGAGTGATGGAGATGAGTAAAAATGGCTTGCCCTCTCCCCATGGCATGTATTCATATATATACACATGAGGAGTGCTTTTACAGTTATACCCTTACATCTGGTTATCCCCTCTGGGGGCAGTTATGTCATTACACATGGCCTATTCTGGGCCTTATAACCTCCTACCAGGCCTGCTGGGTTTAGGTGGGGGCCACCCCTACGACAGGAGCCTCTCATGGTAAAGGGCTTCACGGGGCCGAAGCCATGTTGTCGAGTCCTTTGGCCCCCTCCGTCCTCGCGGCCTGTGAACTTTTCCAAACTTGACCCGGGGCTGCGCTGTAGCCGAAGCAGACGCGCGCGCTCCGTCCCTCACCCTTCGAACGGGCGGCGGCGGAGGTGGCCCTAGCCGAAGTAGACGCGCGCGCCGGGGGCGTTGCACTGGCACGAGTAAGCGTAGCGGGCCCCTGCGCGTGAGCCTTAAGTGATAAGGGGCGTGCTGCGACGCTCGCTCTTCCGGCCGTCCACGTGGTGAAGCGTGCTTGGCGCGGTGCGGGCCTTGAGGAGTCGTGATCATTAATACAACGGCGGACTCCCGGCGGTTGGACTTCTGCCGATTGGACTTCCGCCGGTTGGCTCCCCTGCTGATGGGGTATATATATGGCGCTGGTGCAGCGTTGTTCCTGCATATATTGGGATAGAATCTGCTCCCTTAAAATGGGCCCCTGCCGTGCATCAACATTCCTGGGTGAGGTGGGGCTGGGGCAAATAAACCGCGTGTGCGAGGCCCTGGGCCTTGCCGTGCCGGACCGTGTCACTCCAGACGACGGTGCAGCGAAGAAGAAGAGGGCACCGTCTCGGAAGAGGGGGCGCAGCGGAGCGCTTGCCGCGCTTGGCGTGGCAGCTGCTACTACTGCTGCTAGTGCTCCCGAGGGCGCGGCGGACGCGGAGTCGGACTCGGCGAGGTATGCCGATTCAAGCTTAGGTGGCGCAGACGCCGAAGGCGAGGTATCTTCGGCGAGCGCCCCGGACGGCGGGTTTGCTGCGAGCAGCCGGAGGGGGGAAGTCTCGCCGCCCATCGAAGTCGCCGAGGCGGAACCCGTGCGGACCGGCGATGCTGAGGTGGAGCCTTCGGCCGTGGCCGCTGTGGTGCCGGAGGCGCCCTCCACGGGGGCGCCTGGAGCCATGCTGCCTTTACCGACAACGGCAGAAACCGAGGTGCCCCCTGCAACAATTGCCACCGCGGAACCTCCGCCCCTGGCGCTGCAACCGCGGCGGCTTCCCCAGCCGCGACTGCGGGGGCGGTATCGCTGCTGGCTGCCCCGGCTAAACGGCCGTGTGTGCGGCCGGAGCTCCACCGGACACCGCGGGGATTCGTCGTGGCCACGGGCGTCAGAAGCTTGTGGGACTCCAGTGCAAGTGCGGGAGACCATGCGGCATATGCGCCTTCCGCCCCCCTGGCCACGCCGCCCGCCGTGCAGGGACAGCCGTCGCCTGCCCCGAACGCGGAGGCTTCTACCCGCGGCGGGACCATACCTTCTGCGGGGGCTTACACCACCGCCGCCCCGCCCGGGAATGACGGGGCGAGCCCCCGAGACCCTCCTTCTGCTACCGAAGGTAGGGTGGCTTAGCTTGCTCTGGTGTGCTCTTTCGTGCCTTGCGGTGCTCACCTGCAGCCCTGTTTGCAGCGTTGCTCATTCCAGAGGGGGAGCATTTGGCGGAACACGGGACCTCCGCGCGTGTAAGCCCCGCGGACTTCGTGCCGCCCCCGGAGACGCTGAGGGCGTGGCGCAGGATTATGAATGACGCGGCCGCCAGCGTCAACCCGCAAGTGCTGCAGGCCTACGGGGCGGGGCGCCTTGAAGACGCCTTCGAGGTGTCTGGGGTGAGGGTAAGTACTCATGCGACAATGACTGGGCTGGCTGAGCTTGCTAAGTCTTTCCCTTCTGCAGACACTTGTGCTGGGGCAGGCCTTGCAAACGGCCTATACTCGTGGCCGAAAGGCGCTCGAGGATAGGCTGCGGGCCGCCGTACGTAGGACTTGAGAATTCCCATGAACCTCTCAAATGGGTACATGCTACGTAGGAATACGGGCCCGCACATTTTTATCTCCCACACAACGTGAACAATGAGATGGACCATGATATCGAAAAACGAAGGAGGGAAATACATTTCAAGGTGTCATAGAGTCATCACCACCTCGTCCTGCAGAGCATCTAGTCCTTCGGGATCGATGACCTTCTGAGCAATTGTGTTAAAGAAATAACATAGCCTCATGATTGTCTCTCGGACTTTGATTGGCAAAATATTTCTAATTGCAATAGGGAGCATCTGTGTCATCAGCACATGACAATCATGAGACTTCATGCCATTTAACTTCAAATCTTGCATCGAAACAAGTTTCTTCACGTTGCCCGAGTAACCAGACGGAACTTTGACACCATGCAAGCACTGGCACAGTTCTGTTTTCTCAGCCTTGGACAGAGTGTAACACGCAGAGGGAAGGTACGTTCGTGCATTATCAGTGCATGTCGGTGCTAACTCAGGCCTGATGTGCATATCAGCCAAGTCAAGCCGTGCGTTGACGCCGTCCTTTGTTTTATCACGGATGTTCAGTAAGAGACCAATCAAGCTGTCACACACATTCTTTTCTACGTGCATGACGTCGATGCAGTGCCGCACATCTAGGTACTCCCAATAAGGTAAGTCTCAAAATATTGATCTCTTCTTCCAGGTGTTCTTCTCATGAGCCCTCAATTTACGTCCCTTTCCGAGGACAACATCTAAATCCTTAACCATATCATAAACCGCGCGTCCCCTTAAATGCTTTGGAGTTGAACCGTCTTCCTTCTCTCCGTCAAATTGTTTCTTCATCTTGCGGTATGGGTGAGCCCTCCGAAGGAACCGGCGGTGACGCATGTAGATGGTTTTGCGTGAGTGTCTCAGCCACACACTCTCGGTACCATCTAAACAGTGAGTACAAGCTTTGGCACCTTTTATACTATGGCCCGATAGGTTACCAAGGGCAGGATAATCATTTATGGTGCAGAACAATAAGGAGCGCAGAGTGAAGTTCTCTCGTTTGTATGCATCCCATACCTGTACCCCTTCGTTCCACAGTACTTTTAGATCTTCCACCAACGGTGCTAGGAACACATCGATATCATTCCCAGGTTGTTTTGGCCCTTGGATAAGTATCGACAGCAAAATGTACTTTCGCTTCATACACAACCAAGGAGGAAGGTTATAGATGCAGAGAGTCACGGGCCATGTGCTATGTCGGCTGCTCATGCTACTGAATGGATTCATTCCATCTGTACTCAGTCCAAACCTTATATTCCTTGGTTCTGCACCGAACTCTGCAAAACTCCTATCGATGTTTCTCCACTGCGCGGAATCAGCAAGGTGTCTTAGCATTCCATCCTTCTTGCGCTCCTCCGAGTGCCAACGCAGCAGTTTTGCCTCCTTTGGATTTGCATAAAACCATTTCAAACGGGGAATTATAGGAAAATACCATGCCACCTTAGCAGGAGGTCCTTTCTTCGCCTCTGTTCCCTCGCCATCATCTGATTGATTGTTACGTTTGTATCGGGATGTGTTGCACACCGGACATACATGCATGTTTGCATACTCTTTACGGTAGAGGATACAGTCGTTCGGGCATGCATGTATTCTTTCTACTTCCATTCCCAACGGACAAAGAACCTTCTTGGCTTTATACGTGGTTTTAGGCAACTCATTTCCCTCCGGAAGCATGTCCGCTAAAAGACCTAGCAGCGCCGTGAAACTCTTGTCGGACCAACCGTTGCTTGCCTTCAATTTCAACAGTTCAAGCACGCCCGACAACCTCGTGTACTTGCAGCCTGTGTACAAAGGTTTCTCTGAGTCCTCCATCAAGCCACGGAATTTAACATACTCTCTCTCATCATAGTTCTCTTCTACATCGCGAAGCATCTTATCCAGATTATCATCGTGCAACCTATCCGAATCCGAGCCACAATCGACATCAGCCGGCGGCATGTCATTCACTTCACCTGCGATGTCATCCGGGGGCATATCATTCACTTCACCGGCGATGTCATCCGGCGGCATATGATCATTCACTTCGCCATGACTGGTCCAACACGTATAATCCTTTTTGAAACCCCTCCGAATCAAGTGCGCTTCAATTTGCCCTCGGTTCTTAAACATCTTCAAATTCTCGCAGTCAGTGCATGGACAGCACATATATTCCACCCCCTTATTCAACATATCCTCCTCGGCGGCTCTTATAAAAGCAGAAACACCATTAATGTACTCTTCACTCACACGGCTCGCGGCATACATCCAACTTCGGTCCTACGTTACGTACATATATAACAACTTAGTATTAAAATCTAGAATAACTAATTATAACTACATATATACCGGCCACATTTATTATATTGAGACTTAATTTCCTAGCTCAATTCATATTACAAACACAATAGCTATTATATAACCAACAATTTTGCAAATTAATTAACCATCTTCAATAACCACTCATGGATTACTTACACCTAAATTGTAATGCAATTAAAAATAAATAAATTTCATTACTAACCATATCTACAGCAACCATAGAAAAGTCTGAATCTTAATTCAAAGCTCAATCTCTGCCTCTTCCCACCAAATTAACTGGCCTGAAATCGCTCTAGCTTCCTCCCGAGTGAAAAAGTGCGCAGCAGTGGCTAGATCTGGATCGAAATGAAGATGATACGGTCTGAGCAGCGCAATAAATGCCGTAGTCATTATCACAGACGGTTTTTAACTAAAAACCGTCTGTGATAATAAATTATCACAGACGGTTTTTTATAAAAAACCGTCTGTGATAAGCTTCATACCAGAACGCTTCGCGCGTGTTCGATGCCAGAACGCTTCGTGTTTCGATCGTCTAATTAACGTCTCTCGATCATTATACGAAGCGTCTATATCATTAATGTTTGGGTATACGAACCGTTTGTGCTAAAGGTTAAATATGCGCTCCTAATCCAGGTCTCTTCTACGTACGTACAATACAATATACAATACAACATGGCTTCTACTATTGTTCTTGTGATCATCTCCTTCCTCTCATCTGTTCATCACGAATTGTTCGGCCGGAACCTTACACAGGCGGCCAGCAATTTGCATCTGGAGCAGCTTCTCCGCACCCGCCCTGCTCTCCTTCCCCGACTTTCTTGCATCCGTCAGCTTGACCTGATCCTCCGCCGTCGACGGAGGCGTCTCGCTGCCGCTCAAGAAAGGGAAACAGCCCTCACCCTGGTTCTTCTCCACAATGTGCGCAATGCGGAAGAAGCTCTACACGCATTGCAGAGACTGATGGATAGCCTTGCCGATCAAGCAGAAACGGCAGATTCTGAGGAATCTTTTCATGCTATCCTGTACGACATTATGGATGCTGCTGATCATTTGCCCAGGCTGCACGAGGAAGTGCTGAGGACAAGGGCAATCTTAACGGCGTTCGAGAATTTAGCGGTTGATCCTCCAAGTCCCCAAGTTGAAGAAGAAGCTTACGAAGCCCAAAAGAATACAATCTGGGAAACTCTTTGCCTGTGCGACTTTTGTAATAAATTTGCCTCTAATTGAAATTAATAAATTTGCCTTTAATTTGTGACCTCTTCTCTCAGTAGTTCTGTAGTTAAGTTATTAGAAGCAATGTGTACTTATATATTAACCTCTGATCTAGATTATGACAGACAAAGGGACATCACAGCCGGTTCTTGTGAAAAACCGTCTGTGAACATTCCCAGACGGTTCTTAACAACAACCGGCTGTGATAGTCGACACAACACAGACGGTTTTTAATAAAAACCATCTGTGATATTCCAGTATCACAGACGGTTCAGCAGTAAGAACCGTCTGTGATACTCCTTTTTCCCGACACAAATACCACAGACGGCCTTCAAATTAAAACCGTCTGTAATAGTTTACATTACAGACGGTTTCACAAAACCGTCTGTGATTTGCCGTCTACTATTAGCCTTTCTGTAGTAGTGATGTCAGGCTGTCGTGAGTTGAGGATGAAGAGGCGACGGTGGGAATCGGTCTTGTGCCAGCCCGCCTGCATCGGCCCACGTTGGGCGCAAATGTGCTCTCCTGGTTATTGCCTTATTGGCATACAATAAATACAGCATGGATGGTCCATTTCAGTTAGTGAGCTTCGTGGATCGGCCTGCTAAGTAAGCATTGACGAAGAGCTAGGCGAGGAGGGGCGTGATGAGCTAGCTGTTAGCACGGTTCGACACGGGCCTAGGTAGGAGGAAGTGGTGGATGAGGAGGCGGAGACGTGTGCGTGATTCTGGCCACCGCGTAGCTTGATTGGTGCTTCATCGGCGACGCGCTTCCGCTCGAAGGCCACCCCATGGATGGCGTCACTCGTCGCCAAGGTGAAGGGGAGGCGCATGCTGCAGCTATTCGCCCACCGGTGTACGTTTCTAGTTCCTACTATATCCCCTTGTATTTATCTATAGCACCATATCATTTTTTCCAGCCTTCATTTGTTTAGGAGGGTAAAATGCGTATGTATTATTTATGTTTTTTACATATATATTTTTCACCGTCCACTGTTTATCCTTTTATGTCAAAGCACAACCTGCAAATGCCCCAATTTAGAAGGAACTAGCAGAACTTCCTAAGCAATTGCAAGGTTAGATATTACGATACACGTCTTTGATGCACAACTCTACTGCCTATAATTGCAATACAATTGTATTTGTTATATATTTTCTAATATCTATTATAATTAATCTGTACCGTTATAGTCTGATCACACAAAAATAAGTGGTATAGATCATTCTCTTTTTCGTTTGATTGAGAATTTCTAGGATTTTTTTGTTGAAAATATTGCGGTGTGAGTAAATTTACACATTTAATTCCAGCCAAAATCATCATATAAACAATATATTTCCAGCATAAGAAGAATGACATAAATTGCATATAAGCATGAAATTCTATCTTGCCATTCATCTTCACATATATATTCAAAGAATATAACTTCAATGCTGCTGAAAACAACATGGAAAACAGTCTTAACAGCAGTGAAACAACTAATTCCAGCATATAACAAATTAATTATTTCATTGTTGCTCTCAGAATAGAGTTGCGCAAAATCATAGATTTTGGCCTTCTCATGCACATGTCATAACTCTTCGTAATTGATCCAACAACTGGGAGAAAAGACTTGAGCTCTAATTATTTGACTGCCAATAGACCGAATAAACAGAGAACAGATCTCTGTTCAAAATCTGTATTGTTATATGATTACAGGCAATGAACTAATAGACATTGATCTTAGATATCCAGTCAATTAGCAGCAAACCGAATTGTATATAGACAGCAATAACACAAGTCAAAACAGGACTGAAACAAGATGAATGCTGCACCAACTATACAATCTAACCAGATTTTAACAAATCACTGCACTACTCATAATTTCTATTGCAGGTAATCAGATCTGACAGTGATATAAACATCTACAGTACGGTCTGCAGAAACAAACCCTAGAGCTCAAGCCTGAAAACAGTTGTCTAGATCAATTCAGTATATGACTAAAATCATCACAGAGCAAACTAATGCGCCCACAATCATTCACAACAGCCCTCAATAACTTGATTAAAAATACAGATCAAGATTTACTGCTGTAAATGGCAAAGTAATAGATATACTCACTGAGCAGACAATAATCCAAACTGTCCAGAAGCAAATAACCGAAGAACTCAAACAATCGGGCAAGGCACGAAGAACTCGCTGTTCTAGAAAATATATCAACCCACTATCGCTAGCAGGTAGATGATTCACGGAGATACAATGCCGCACTTCTTCTCTTAGCCGAAAGCCAAAGAAGAAGCCGAGGTCCAGAGATGCCGCACAAGATCACGAGACTGCTCTGGCCGAGAGCAATCAAACACAGCAGGGAGTATCGCCACCTCCTTCTTCCTCGGCTAGGCCCCTCAAGGTCCCGAGATGCACAAACCCAGATTAGGGTTCACACAAGGAACCGGAAGCAAGGCCTCAATCGGAGATGGCCCGAAGACCAAGTCTCCACCAACCGAAGAACAGAGTGGAGAATCAGTCAAGAGAGGCATCGGAGATGGAAGAGAGAGATCCAAACCGTCGGGCTGCGCCTCTCCTTTTGAAGAAGAGATGAGACACGGCTGCGGGGTGGCGTGAGCGGCCGGCTCCGAAGAACCCGGGCCAGCCCCCACCTCCGCCGCTGCCCCACTGCTCGCCATCTCCCCTCAAGCACCGAAGATCCCGAATCTGGGAGAGGGGATCAAAACCGCCGCACGGGAGAGAGGCGCCGCAGCAGCCAAGGGCCGACTCGGGGGAGGAGACTAAGTCTCCTCACCCTAATCCCTTTCCACCTGCCACCGACCGGTGGACCCCACCTTTAGGTTTTCTTCCATTCTTTTTTCAATTGGGAAATTCCCAAAAAGCCCCTCTCAAATACAACATTTTTTAGGATTATTGTATGATTTTCTTGCCCTTAGGATTATTCTAATTTTTTCTGGTTTTTTGTGGTGCTGTCCAGTCATGTTTAAACTGACCAAATATTACTCACTCAGGATGCCGGGCCGAAGATGTCTTTCATGGTTCTCGATATTCTTGGTTTATGTAAGTTAACATGCATTTCAAACGATTGACCAACCGACGGAAGGGGATACAATATTAGCTGTTGCAAATTTTGGTACGCAGAGGAAGATCTTTGTTACTTTTGAGTTCATTCGTTCTCTGCTTCTATTTTCAGAGTTTTACTTCAATCCTCAACGCAAAACTAACATACTTTCGTGTTCAGAGTTTTACATTACTAAACTCTGTCTTCTGAAATGCTGATCTTAGTTCCTCTATGTCAGCTTTGTAGTTTCACACACGTATTTGTTTCTTACATTAAATCGTTGAACAGTTTAGTGATGTAATGTCACAGATTAAAGCGGAGACAAGAATACTGTACTCTATCATGCAAGGACAATAATGATCACGAAATGGAGACTAAATTTGTGAACCTGAAATATCACTGTGAATAATGCATTGCCCGAAAGATTCATTGAATTGTAAGTGGCATTCTGCTCAGTGGTGGACCAAAGACCGCACAGGTTTTTGGGTTTCTTCACTAAAAGACTATAAAAGCTAAGGATCTAAGTGATACTATAAAGAGAGCCGCAGCGTTGTGTCATGAGTATTTAGACCCCACAGGATCAATATCCAAGTTCTGCCACTGATTTTGCATGCAATTGGACAAATCAGTCCTGTGATATTAAAATAACACGCAAGTGTGGTCATGAATAACATTAGTATCCATGTCCTAAGGCTTGAAAAATACGCTTCACACTTTGTAATCGGAAATATTGAAAAACACTATATAATGCGGCATTGCACATTACTCGTCCTAATTAAGATCATCTCTATTAACTAAGCTCTTCGAGTGGAAAAGGAGCAAACTGAGGATTAGAAATGGTTGGAGTGGACCAATTGCTTCTTAAACAGGAAGCAGTTATTGCTTGTAACCCAATTCTTAGTTTACATCTGCTGCTTTTGTTTGTTCGTGGAATAATAGCTCCATAAAAAAACATTGTCCCAACAAACTTTGCCAGCATCAGCATGCAACTAATTTGGAGTACATGACAACTGATGAAGTTTGGTTTACGTTGGATTTACAAAAGAAAGTTTGGTCTCATTGAAATATTTGGCTCTTGCATCCATCTGAAGTTTAAACCGACCGGACATTCTACATGCAACATTCTACATCCATCATAAGCTGTTAAAAACTGACCGGACATTCTACATGCAACATTGGAATGTCCGAAGAAGTTTGTCATTGTGTACAGGGATGGAAAAAAACTCCTTAGTGGGGCACTTTGGCTTGATTTAAAATTAATCTAATTATACTTGTTAATTGGTTTAACATAAAATGAGTCAATTTCAAATGAAATTGGATTTCGCTTTGGCTCGGCTGGTTCGCTTGTTCTAAAACACTTCCAAACAATAAATAAAATAATATTAAATCAAACTATCATTTCGGAAAAAGCTCAATAAGATAAGGACTTAACTCGATATTCACCCCTAATGGTGCACATGGTAGCTGGTGTTGGGTTATGAGTAGACTATGCTAACACAAATTAATATTTTTTACCACGTAAATTAGGAATCATGTGAGTAAGAGTTCATATATTGTTACAATTAGACACGCAATGCAATGGAAGAAGAGTGAGAGAAGCCTAGTCCAACGAAGCGTGTGCTGTTGAGGTCGAAAATGTCCTTGGCTATAAATCATCTTCTCCAGCAGCACCTCGCTTTCCTCATGAGTGTTGTGGATCATCCTCAATCAGTGCAACAGCTGCAACAACAACACTCTATGGTATCCACATGTCCTTGGGTGTAACGATGTGCATTGATGTGTTAGTCCTAGTGTGCACGGCAAGGGATTCAAGGATAGCCTAAGTGGAGGTGGCGGCCAGGGTTTTGGGGTCTGAAGTGTACACCCAAAGCCCACCACACCTTCCCTTATATGGAGTAGTCCATGTGGATCCCTACCTAATTAAGCCAGGAATAGATCATTATATAAGCCAGATCAAACTCAAGGAGAGATACATGCCATCTTATGATAGCTCGATCATTCACTCAATCTTGTAGTGGATTACTTAGATACAATTGACTTCATCCACATTTGGCATCGGCATACACTTTCCTAATCCAACCACATTGCGGGGTCTAAAGATATCTCTTCTGTTATAGAAAAGGGGCAAATTCAATCTTGATCGCTCATATTCCTTCGCGCTTTATAGTAAACCATAAAACTACCTTTATAACTACCCAGCTATAGTGTAGTATTTGGTAATCCCTAGGTAAACTATGGGCCTATTTGATATGGCTGCGGCTTATGACTTTTGGCTGAAATTTTTGAATTTAGCTGTTTGCGACAGAGATTACGGGGAGAGATATACTCGCTTGTGATTTTGGTTGATATAGATGTTGAGTTTTTAACATGTACTACAATTAACTTGGAGATCCTGTCTTGAGAAAATACTCCGTTTGATAGTTAGGTACTGTAGCAAAAGCCAAAAACTGCTTTTAGAAGTCGTTAAAGAACATGCCCTATTATACATGTAGAAAACCATAATAATTTTAGGTCTAAGAATCCTACGTATACATTGCATAAGTCCAACAGATAATACTTACAAATATAACCATGCTCATAGTCTCAAGATGGGTCTATCCAACGTCTTGTTCTCTAAGGACCTGAATTGGTAGTATAACTGCAACTTGTTGTAATACCAACCGTTGGATCCAAACTAGAGGGACAAGGTCCATTCGGTATTGTAGCACCAGAAACACTGTAGTATACGTACTTTCTGATCTACTGTACCAGCAGATGTGGGCCCTTCGATTGTCAGATCAGAGGATCAGACATGATGCAATTGCTATTGCAACTACACCTATTTCCATGCATTATCTAACATATGTCTATATTATTGATCTGGTATCTCAAATTCATGATCCGCGAAGCATTACTATCAATAAGTTTTAATCTATAAATCATAAGTGTTCTCCACATAATGATATAAGATTTAGAATAATTTAGAACAACATAATAACATGAATATAAAGTTTCACAAAACAGTCACATACTAGTTAATCAATATAAACGGTAGTCCATTCAAGGGGTGTAATAGCCCAAAAATTTGCATTCTCAGTTAGTTATGTTCAAATATTAAGTTACTGAATTTATGAGGTCTCCTTGCATTTTGGCTATTTATTAAAAATCTTTCTATAATAAAAATAGAAATAAATGAATTTTTTAGACAAATTAAAAGGTGGTAAAATCCTAGAAATAATTTTACTAAATACTAGATGGTATCAGGGACGTCTTGAAAAATGTTCATAATTTTGAAGTTGATTTGCTAATTTTAGAAATTGTAAATTGATTTATATTTAATTAAACCATAAAATAATTAAATATCCAGTTTTCCTTCCTAGGTTGATTCCTTCCATCTCAGCCTAGTCCACTATAGTTTCAGACCATTTCTGGACCACAGAACGTTCCATGGTTGAAGCTGCCTCCGTCCTCTCTTTCCATTTTCTCCGCCCAAAAGTGTATTTCCTTGCTTTAGACCTTCTCTCTCGGTGCTTTTCTCTCTGTCACTGGCTGTTGGCTCGGGGCCCAAGTGACAGGTACCTTCATCCACCTCTCGCCCACCTACTTGATGCTCGCTCGCACACCTGTGCAGAGAGGCGCTCCGCTTGCCGTTGTTGCCTAGTGGAATGGTCATTACCACCTTAGCTCACTACCATCCATTGTCGCCAATCCACACAAGGGTAAGCGCCACGCTATGTTGCCATCGCCTATCCCAACTAAGCCTCTCCATTCAAACCGAGTTAACCGCCTATAAGAGCGCTTTGGCTGCCTTGCTATCTTGTCGCATCGTCACGCTCCCCATATCTTCCTTTTTGTCTCCTTCTCTTGTCGCGATGGACGGGAGAGAATGAGATGTGCCTGATCATGCAAAAATAGCATACCCATAAGTTTACAGGTTGCTACTGAAATAGCAGCGAGTGTTGTGTTCTCCACAGGGACTAGACTAAGGCTAACAGTACTCAAATAAATCTAGGTCAATTGAAACAGGGGAGAAAACAGAAAGTTAATCCTAAAACAACTACCGAATCTATCGAATGAACTAACTAACTAAAATGACCAAATGAACCCCTAGTCACACAGAAGAAACGATGAACGAACTACATGACCTAACGAACGAAAATGACCAGACGAATGACCGTGCAAATTGAGGTTGCACGATTGAACGAACAACATGACAACAGATACACGAATGAACACGCCTGAACAGTAATGACGACTACATGAACGAGCATGACCATCGACTGACAACAGAACTAACTACCGACCATGAGACAAAACAAAGAAGTTGAGAAGCACGGAGGGAGTCAAGATAGAAAGCAGGGGAAATCGGTCAACAACCAACTAGACAATGGCAACACAGGACAACACAAGCACATAACTATGAAGAACAACTACACGACTTAACTATTAATAGGCCGCGAAAATAAGAAAAGGGGAAGTCGAGAAGCAGTAGAGGGATATAGAAGCACAGAGGGAGTCAAGTCACAAGGGGAGGGGAACGGTCGTCGGCTAGCTACTAACAAAACTAAACAACATAGCTAATCTCAGAACAAGAATTACAGTACTACATAGAGAGGAACATGCTCAAACAATAGATCAACACAAGATTGCTCCACAACAAATAGTCATATCCACATCTACTAAAAGAGATCAAGAATTACAACTAAAATACTACTAAGTACCAGCTAATCATCACTGAAGAAATTAAATGGCATAGATAATTATCTCAGTCACAAACACAAATTCACAGTGCTATTCTAACATGAACAGTAAAGGAGAATTCAATAGCTTCACATCCACATCCATGCAGTGCATACCAAACAGTTTTAGAAGATTAATTGTAAGTAACACACAAGAAAGTAGAGATGAACAGAGGGAGAGAGATAAAAAGGAAGGGGGAAGTGAAGCAACCGTGGGATGGAGGAGTACCAGTCGAGAGTTCGGTGGTGTGATGAAGAAGGGTGTATGGAGCGTTGATCTTGGTGGCTCGGCTGGAGGTGCGCGTCGTTGGTGGAGGTGAGTGGTGGTGCTGCTAGAGAAGAGGGGAAAGGAGAGCAAAAGGGGGTCAGGGAAGAGCAGAGGAGGGAGGCAGCAGTTGGGCAGTAGTGGTGGCACTATTGGAGGAAGGATGCGGCGGTCAGTGGTGGGTGGGGTTGGAAGGGAAAGCTGGGGAAAGGTTGTGTGGTGCAGTGGCACACCGGCGAGCCGCAGGTGGTGGCACAATTGGGGCGGCACATCAGAAGGAGAGCAGGGCGGTGGCATGGAATCATGGAGGAAGGTAGGTGGCAAGGGAGAGGTGGCGAGCCGACCTGGCCTCACCGTTGGCTGGAGTAGAGGGAGAAGAGTATAAGAAATTGACGGCAAAAAGGAGAAGAAATGTGTCGATGTTTTAGTATCGATCTTATGTATAATTTATTTGGGTTATGGAGAACCCTTGACGACCTGGCTACGATCACACATAGAAAAGGCATAGGGATTTTTATACAGGTTTAGGCCTTCTACTACGACAATAACAACCCAACTTTATGTGTGGATATTCCTCAATAAACTGATTACAACAAAGAAAGTAATGTGGAATGTCCTACTCTACTGCTATTCTCCCTTGGGTCTGTCCCTAGTCCTCCATCTTCTCCTTGATGTCTCCCTTTATATAGCTTGCATGGCGAAGGTAGTTTCTTCTTGCCAAGAGATGCCTTAACGTTTTGAATGGTAACCGTCCAACAGGAGTTATTAGAGACGTGGTATCTCACTCATTGTGTGGCGGTTTTTACCGGGGTGAAGTTATGTGCACTTATTCAAAAGAATAAATACTCATACTAACCACCTTGTTGACAGGACCACGATGCAATGGGTTTTCGTAGGTAGGTCAGTTGGAGTTTGGCTTAGTTGTAATAGGATCTATGACTGCAAGGAGGTCGTAGGATAACTTATGACTATGTCATGGTCGTAGGAGAACTTATGACTATAAGGTGGTCATAGGAAAAGCTTATGACCAAGGAGTGGTTATCGTAAAAGAGCTTACGACTAAAGAGCTGTCATAGAAGAGCTTACGACTAAAGGTTTGTCGTAGAAGAGTTTACAACTAAGAGGTTATCGTTGAAGAGCTTACAATTGAGGAGTTGTAATAGAAGAGTTTACGACTAAGGGGTTGTCGTAAAAGAGCTTACGACTAAAGGATAGTCGTAGAAGAGCTTATAACTACCTTGTGAAATCTCTCCCTTATAGATAAGCGGTATACTCGAGGAGTATAATAATGTAACCATATTATTTATAGATAAGTTATAATTTGAGGATTGGTTATATCCTCATCATCTAGCCTCGCCAACTTCAAGTGAAAATAACTTACTTGAGAAAGAGTGATCGTAGACAAGCAAAGATCGAAAGCAAAGTCTTTTCTACCTAATTTGACCAGAAGTAAACTTGGTCAAAAAGATAATTTCCCTTGAGATGTAAAGACATGCCGGTTTCGAATAGAGGAACTTAAAAACACCAATCGACTCTCGCCGATCTGTTCGTTTGGTTCAATTCCCGAAGAGGTAACAACTGTTGGTTTCCTGAGATTGGTAAGTGACCCAAACAGTTATAAAAACTTACCATGGGATAATCTTTTGGGCTTCTTACTTTTTCCTTCTACTCCAATCTTCTTCGAGTTTTCCATGAACGACCAACCTTCTTCTTCTCCAAAATCGCAACTAATCGCTTAAGGAAAATGATGAAGCCTTCACCTAATTGGCCAGTGTTGGATGGATGCTGCCAAGTTGAAGGCACTGGTCGAGGCTGGGAAGATCCCTTCAAGGAAATACGTGAAGTGGATTGAAGCCACCGAACAAAACTGGCCTTCAGGGAAAATTGGGCAAATCCTAGTTTTCCAAGCAAACTCGAGGTCTTTGGGGTGGAATTGGTGAACCTAGTTCCCAATTCAATCACCATGTTAAGCATGTTCATGTACTTGTGTGAAGCCTCTTTAGGGATTCCTCCAAATCTGGAGCTCTTTTAGTATTACTATGAAATGAGCAGACAAGCCAGGATTATTGGGAGCTATGGTTTGAAGCTCCATGACAGCAAGATAGAAGAATACGTCCAGATGTTTACTTGGTTCTCATGGCCAAATTGGAAGAAAAAGTGGTTTTACTGGAAGATAACCAGTGAAGACAGTCTTTCTTTTGTGGAGAAGGCCGTAGAGAGAAATTCTTCCTGGAACTCAGTCCCCAAAAACCTTACTCGGATAGTCCCTACATCCAAGCCATCAAGGAACTAAGGGAAAAGGGGCTTACCAATTGACATGTGGTGAAGGATTTCACCACTCGTCGTATCAGTCCCCTGAAGAAACGAGCACATCCCATGTGGGTGTACTTGAGAGCCAAGGATACGGCTAGAGACTACGAGGATGATGAGTAACAATAAGACTCATTTTTAGTTAGATTCTGAATTTTGAGTTTTGTTTACTGACCACATTTATTTATCTATGCAGATATTCCACTGGGGGAGATTGATGCTCAGGTCAAAGGTATCTGTGAGAAGGCTCCATCACTTGATTTGGAGGCTCCTCGCATCATGGTGGATGTATCCACCCAGGAAAAAGAACACCTAAAGGTAATCAAAGTTTGATATCATCTTTAGGATATCGTAGTTGTAAGCTACAAGTACTTAGCATTCTTCCCTGTTGTAGAGAGTGGGCATGGAAAACCGTTAAAATGACCAAAAGGTCGAATTGATGGTAATCGAAAAAGAGACGAAGGAGATTCAAGCTCCTCCGACCAAGAGGCATTGACTAATAAAAGCTATCGACAAGTAGAGTGGGAGCTCAAGTGCTACTCTTCCTCCTGCTGCACCGACTAGCCCCATCAAGCAGTTCATTGCAGATATGACTGCTACAGAGGAAATAAGGGTAGTCGTGCTAGAGCAATAAGCTCCTAAGATCAAAGTACCCTAGTATTATGATGACAAAACTTTCTTAGTTGGTGCTTTTCATGGCTTCGTTAAGCAACTTGAAAAGGAAAACTGGAAGATTTTTATATATTCTATGAAGGAGACTGCTGCAACAGCAAAACCTGTGATCGAGAAGGAAGCTGCCCTTCAGGTGGTCGAAATTGGTCTTGACCGCCAAGTGGGGCAAGAAGACAAGGAGCAGCAGCACTTGCTTAGGGTCTATGGCCAGACATGGTCAGAGATGACCCCTTTCCTCAATGACTATACGCAGTCTTGGAGGAGAGGTCGAAGAAACCCTCCTTAGGAAAGGTTTCTTCTAAATTCAAGATTAAAGCTACAAAAACAAGGTATGAAAATGAAATCATAAAGATAGCATCTTACCCTTTTGTCTTTTTAAATGCCTACTTACTTCTCTTCTTGTGATTTTATTTAATCTTTTTAAATGCCTACTTACTTCTCTTTTTGTGATTTTAGCTCAACTCTTCCATTGTCTAAGGATGCTTCTATTGAGAAGCCTCCTGTGACTCTCCCATAGTGGAAGAGATGGTAGAGAAGGTGGTAAAAGAAATGACCACTGCGGCAATGGGAACTGCTGTTGAAGCTGAAATGACCATGACCATCGAGGTGGTCGAAGAGATAGAGGCGAAAGCGGCTGAAGATGGGGTAGAAGTGCCTGGTCGAGAAGGAGAGAATACCTCTAACTGCCACACCGAGGAGGGAAACACCGGGGAGGCTCCTCCCCGTCTCCAAGGAGGTGCAGTCGAAGAAGAAGAATAACTTAACTTCTCTAATATTTTAATCCTGCTTTTGTAGTAGGGTCTTCCTCGTGTCAATCTCATGACCGAGTTTCTCACCCCAAGGATATTCCCAATAGGGGGAATGTCTTTGATGACGAGCACCTTGAGAAGGTGTGGTGGAACAAGGTCGAAGAGCACGATTGACTAGAGGATTCCCAAAGAGTACTCACCAAATTTGTTCGTACGAGTATGAACGCAAGCATCTAGTACTTAGTTATTTATAATTGGCTTTTCTTGTTTGTCATTATCTTCCTTTATTCAAAGAGTTTTGGAAGATATGGTAATTGTGGCTGATACCACAGACAACTCATGCTCTTAAGGCAAGAAAATGCTGAACTATAGCTCAACTCATGATCGGACAACAAGTTGGAGCTTTATAAAAGCTCTTAACTACTCTAAAGACCAACCAAGCTGACTTGATTCGAGAGGTTGTTAAGAGTGTCATAAGCTATGCCTTGGCAAAACTCAAGGTATGCAACCACAGCCTCAACCTTCGACCGATCGATTACGACTTTGACTACTCTGAAGCAGAGGCAGCCTGTCTGATCGAAGAGACGGAGCCAGCTGATCAAAAGATCATGGAGGAGATGCAAATTGACTCTCCTTCATTAGAGTAGTTTGCAATAGGAAACTTTGCAAAAACAAACCTTTTGTTAATGAAAATCTTCTTCCTTTTCCTACAATTCATCTTGTTGAGTAGTTAGTACTCGTAAGACAAAAAAAATGAAAGAAAGTGAGAATACGACTAAGAATCAAAGTTATATTAATAACTCTATCCTAACCTCTGATTATTTACTTAGTTTATACAAATAAACTAAGCAATTAGTACAGAATAGGGTATGTAGAGATCAGAGCAGTTTATTCGACTATCGTTGTTGACTTCGATTGTCATGTTCTGATAGCAAAAGTTAAGAATCAATCAATGCTAGGAAGCTCCTTCTAGTGGGTAGGACCACGTGCAGAGAGGAGAGACTTTGACTAGGAGATGTGACCTTTCTTCAACTAGGTTAATCAAATCAAAGGCATAAACGAGGATAGAATAAACACTCGGAATAGGGTATGTAGAGATCAGAGTAGTTCATCTATCTATCATTATCGACTATGATTGTCATGTTCTGGTAGCAAAAGTTAGGGATGAGTTAACGCTAGGAAGCTCATTCTAGTAGGCAGGACCACGTGTAGAGAGGAGAGACTTCACTAGGTTTAATCAAATCGAGGTCATAAATGAGAATAGGGCAAACACTTAGAGATCTTATTTGTTCAACATTTCATGGTTAACTCAATTGTTTTTTTACTAATAGCAAGAGTTGGAAACGATGTGATGCTAGGAAGCTCCTAGTGGGTAAGACCACGTTCAGAGAGGAGAGACTTCAACTTGGTGATGTTCCTTTCTCCGATCAGGTTTGAACATATTGAATGTACCAGAGGTGGATGAACAAACATAAAAGAAGCTCTTCTCCACATATGACAATAAAGATTGAATAAACTAAAAACTTTATTGAAAGAGTAGAAAACTTACACAATTGGTCGATATTCCAAGTGTTTGACAGAATCTAGCCATCTTCCGTGGCAAGTTATACTAAGCTTGATTTGACTAGGATTGAGTTTTCTTCAATACCAAGTCACCTATGGCTAGGCTGCGACGTCGGACCTTATGATCATAGTATTTATGCATGGCTTATTAGTAGACCGCAGAACCGATTAAGGCTTGATTCCTCTTCTCTTTGAGTAGGTTAATATTATCTGCTCGAAGTTGCTCTTGGTTGGCATTGTCAAAGTTCTCGATCTATGTAAACTGAATTTTTAGTTCTGGAGGAAGTATGACTTCAGCCCCAAAAACTAGGAAGAATAGAGTTTCACCTGTTTCCCGACTAGGAGTCATGCGAATTTCGCATAATACCGAAGGTAATTCTTGTACCCAATCACCTGAGCGCTTTACAAGCTAGTCAAAGACCTGAGTTTTAATCCCTTACATTATGTGGCCATTCTGTCTTTCGACTGCCCCATTGCTTTGAAGATGGATGACAAAATTAAACCATAACTTGGTACCCAATTCATCGCAAATTTTTTGAAACTTTGCACTCGAGAATTGCTTATCGTTATCTATAATTATTCGACTTGGTACCCCAAATCGAGTAATTACACTCTTCATCATGAACCTTTTAGCGGCTTCCATTGTTATCCCGGTGACAGGTTCGGCTTCAATCCATTTTGTGAACATATCAATAGCTACAAAAAGGAATTGAAAGCTCCCTGGTGCTTTTGGGAATGGTTCTAGGATGTTGACCCCAGGTCGCAAAAGGCCAAGATAAAGGTATAGTCTGTAGAGCTTGAGCTGGTTGGTGTATTTGCCTACTATAAAACTCGTATTGTACAAATTTCTTAACTAGCTCTTTGGCAACATTAATGGCTATTGGTTAGTAAAAACCTTGTTCAAAGGCTTTTCTGACTAGCGTTCTATAAGAAGTAAAAACCTTGTTGAAAGGCTTTTCCGACCAGCGTTCTGCAAGAAGCATATGCTCCACAGATACCACTATGTATGTTTTGAAGGAGTTGCTATCCTTCTTTTTGTGATACGCATCGCATGAGAACCCCTTTAGTACTCTGTTTATAGAGTACCTCATCGACTAAAGTATACATTTTGGCCTTGTAGGATAAATGATCTGCTTCGAGATCGTCGTCGAGTACTAAACCCTTTTGAAGATACTTGTAGATGGGTTCCATCTAGGTATCCTCATACTTAATAGAGGTTGTCTCATTAGGAGTTGTGTGTGGTGTTACGACCAAAGATGGCTTTTGAAGTTGCTCCAAGAAGACTCCTATTGGTATTTGTTATCGAGAAGAAGCCATTCGAGCCAACTAGTCAGCGAGAAAAGTATTCTTTTGAGAGATATATTGTATCTCAAATCCAAAAAAATGCTTCTCAAGCTTTCTGACTTCTGACAAGTACTGAGATATGGTTGTACTAGAGCATTAGTTCTCTTTTCTGACTTGATTTACAGCTAGTTGAGACTTTTATCTCACGAGTAGTCGAAGAATCCCAAGCACTTTTATGGCTCATATGCTAGCAACAAACCTTCGTATTTAGCCACATTATTAGTGGCTGGAAAGTTTAATTGAATGACATACTTTAGAGTCTCTCTTGTAGGTGATTCTAGGACCACCCTAGCCCCCGAGCTACTAAGTGTAAGTGACCCATCAAAGTACATCATCCACTGGTCAAGGGAAGTGTACTGGGGATCATGAACAGGTTCAGGATTTGTCCATTCAACGATAAAATTTGCCAAGATCTAGGATTTAATGGTCGTTTGAGACACAAAATGGAGGTCGAACTCCCCAAATTCTCCCGACTATTTTGCCATGTAACCCGCTACATCCTAGTTCTGGAGGACCCTTCCTAACGGAAGCTCAAACGAGACAACAATTTTGTGCACCTAAAAATAATACCTAAGTTTCCTCAAAGACATGAGGAGGCCATGTAAAACTTCTCTTATATAGTAGAGATTGGTCATTGGACGCTCTTGCATTCTGTGACCAATACTATGCTTGCTGCCTGTGGTGTGGCAGCTAGATATATTAAGAGCTTCTCTTCTAATTTCAAAGAAACTAGAATAGGAGCACTTGTAAGATATCTCTTGACAACCTTAAAGGCATTGTTAGCCTCTTTCGACCACTCGAATCCCTCATGCTTCCTTAGAAGTTTGAAGAAAGGAAGTCCTTTTTTGCCCAGTCATGCGATAAAATGACTTAAAGCCACCACACCCTGTGATTTTCTGGACTTATTTCTTAGTGGTTGGAGGGTACATTTGCTTAATAGCCTTTATCTTTTTAGGATTTGCCTTGATACCTCTTGCCAAAATAAGGATCTAAGCAATTTTCCCGAACAAGCTCCAAATACACACTTCTCAGGATCGAGTTTCAAGCAGTGTTTTCTGAGGTTGTCGAATGTTTTCTACAGGTCTAAAATGTGATTAAGTCATTTGATGCTTTTTATGACCAGATCATCAACATAGGCTTCCAAATTTTAGTCTAGTTGAAGGAAAAAAGTCAATTGCATTAAACACTGAAAAGTTGAACCAGCATTTGTTAAACCAAATAGCATTTTGACATGGCAAAATATTCCAAATAGTGTGATATACACCGTCTTCTCTTTATCTTCTAGAAACATACTAATCTGATGATAATCAGAGTAGGCATCTAGAAAAATTAATGTTTCACAACCAGTAATGGAGTCAACCAATTAATCAATGCAGGGAAGAGGGAAATCATCTTTTGGACAAGCTTTATTATGATCAGTATAGTCTATGCACATATGCCACTTACCGTAAGACTTATTAACCATTAAAGGGTTATCCAATCACTTTGAGTGATTAACCTCTCTTATAAAGCCTGCTTTAGTAGCTTATCCAATTCAGACCTAATAACCTTCCGTCGATCAGGTGCAAATCTCCATAACTTTTGTTTTATGGATTTTTGTCAGGCTGTAGAGCTAGCCTATGCTCGATCACTTCCATGGGGACCTCGGGCATGTCAGATGATTGCCACGTAAAAACATCTACGTTTGCCCAAAGAAAGGTGATGAGGGCGTCTTCCTATGCAGCGTCAAAAGCAACCCTGATGCAAACGGTCTTCAAAGGCTCCTCTGTATTTAGAGAAACTTCTTTGACTTACTCGTTTGGCTTTGGTGCAACTTTAGGGTTTGAGTGCTTGGTCGAAGGCTGCGCCTTGCTTGCTTCTCGAGTTGGTAACTGGCCGACCATCTCAAGAGACTTGTGGTCGCATGTAAGTGCCATGTTTTTATCACAGTGGACTGTGATCACTCCTTTGGGACTTGGCATCTTAAGACATTGATATGCATAGTGAGCAACTATCAAGACATGTGCCAGAGTTGGTCGTCTGAGTATGGCATTATACACCGTGTTAAAATCGACCACATCAATGGAGATTTTCTTTGTCCTGAAATTGCCTAGGGAACCAAACGTAACAGAAAAGATAAAATTGGCCAACTGGCTTGGCCAAAGACCCTAGTACGATCCCATGGAATGATTATCATACAGGCTTTATTCTGGTTCAAGGAACTTGCACCGCGTGCAGAGCACTTACAAATAAAATATTTAAAGAACTACCACCATTGATCAACACTCGATTTACTCGATGATTGTTCATGGTGGGCTTGACCACAATCGAAAACCGACTTGGTTGAGTCGAAGGAATCGAATAGTCACTTTTCTCAAAGGAGATTGTGACTTCTGACCACCTACGAAGATATTTGACAAGGGGGGGTCAATGGAGTTTACCTCTCTTACGACAGCCTTATACTATCACTTTGACTCATATGCCAAAGATCCTCCATAGATGTGCTCGACGGTGTGCTTCAGATCCTGGAATGACATCTCCTCATCATCATCTGACTGCTTTTGACCACTCGTTTGTCCTAACTCGTTGAGTGTAGGGAGTGGTCCTTTGCTAGAGTAGTTGGAAAACTCAGCAGTTGAAAGGTTGTGTCCTTCCTTTTTATGAAAGGAACACCACCTAGGCTTGTTATCTTTTCACACAAGGATTATGTGGCTCCTTTTCACCCACGGCCAAGACCTCCTTGGAACTTCCGGCTTGAGGCTTTTGACCTTTTGCCTTGTTCTTGGATTTCTTGACCTTCTCCTTCCTTTTTCTACCTTCACCAACCTCTTTGGTACTCCGATTGGCTTGGTCGATGGTTTTGCTCCACTTGACTACTTCAGCAATAGTCACAAAACGATCAGCCATCTCAAAGAGCTCGGCGACTGTAGTTGGTTGATTTAAGGCTATGTCTTTTGTGAACCTCCTATTATGGTGTTGGACCGAAATGGCGACAGAGGGGGGGTGAATGTCGATCTTTAAAAATCGCCCCCAGCAAATATCTTCTTCCCCAGTAGCTATGAGAGCTATGAAGGAGAAAATAAGCCCTCACTGGAAATCACAGAGACACTGAAAAGCCAGACCCAGAAGGAAGCAATCAAGAAAAACAAAGTCAGCGCAAAACTGGCCTCAAGCGGTAGTACCGCTTGGTCGAGCGGTAGTACCGCTGAGCGGTAGTACCGCTGGTTAGAGCGGTAGTACCTTTGAGCGGTAGTACCGCTCCCCGAGCGGTAGTACCTCTCGAGAAAAACAGCAAACAGCAAATTTCAGAAAAATGAGAGATTCGCAACGATTCTTGGATTCTTGGCTCGGGAAACTTTGAGGATAGCTAGGGAACACTCCCAGAGGGCTAAGCCAAGAGCCAATAACAAGAAATCCACTCCAAGAATCAAGAATTTCAGATTTGGGTAAAAATCTGAAATCTTGCAAGAACCGAGCCAAAAACCAAATAACTCCCCAACCGTTGATCCTTTGGCTATGAAATTTTGAGGGAAGCTAATTAATAGCCTCTGGACTCTTCATACCAAATTTCAAGCCATCTTAACAAGGGAATCAAAAACTGGACCAAAACCTAGAAACGAGGAACAAGAACAGAGGAGGCCAAAACTGAAATCTGAGAATCAAACTCCGTTTGCTCTTGGGATTAAATAGCCAAATGGCTTTTGAGCATCACCCATGTCATAGCAACCCATTTTGGCCAATCCCAGCAAGCAAGAACTCAAGACAATGAAAATCAAGAAATGGGAAAAAGAAGAACAGAGGCTACGAACATAGAACTCAAAACTCCAGATTTTCATTCATTGATTCACAGGGAAAACAGAGGAGTCCCGATACCCCGTCTTGATACAAAGGAAGGATTACAACCTCTCAATCCATCTCCTCACTCTCCCAACTCAAGAGCACACACTCATCATTCATGGAGGGAGGAAGAACACAACACACACCCTGTTCTATCACCTAGAACACATCGAAGGTGGACAGAGGGAGCACTCTCTGCCTTCTCCACCAACTCACCAACTAAAGCCCTAAAGCCAAAGCAAGCCACCAAAGCTTCTTTTGACTCTAAAACCCTAATTCTACCCAAGTGCTCAAGGAGGGCATGCAGCCCCTCCTCTCCTTTTATAGCGCCTGGCTAACGGGCCTCCGCCCCGTTACGCCCGCTACGTCCAACGGAGCCCGCTCCCGCGTGTGCAGCCTTGCGAATTTCCCGATTCGCCCCTTCTGCACCTTCCGGGAAGCTTCCGCGCTCCTTGCCTCGCACGCCTCGCAACCACCTCGAGTCCACGTCGTCTTCGACACATCCCGACCGTTCTGACCTCAGCGCCACCTGCGCCTAGTCCGGTCCACGTGTCTCGCCACGACTCCACCCGATGTCCTGCAGCCACACAGACAAAGAACACATCAAATAGCACCGCTCGATATATGAAAGCATAAACGACATCATACTTACCATGTCGAGGACCAAACCTGTCAAATCAAAGAATCAGCGTCCTAATCCCATATGACCAAGTTTGACCACAGTCCGACCGAGCCCGTTGCACCACGCAACGACTAGGTCCGAACCACCCAAACCAAACTCGACTTACCCAAACTAATGTCAATTACTCATCACGCACATGTGGTCACCTCCACATGGTTCATCAATCTCCCCCTTGATGAGTATATTGACAAACCCCGAAAAAGCACAAAGAAGAGTTTGATTTTGAAGAATCCAACATGGTCCAAAGAATGAAATGAAGCTAATGACCATGTCGACAGAAGGAACCACTAGAGCAACAGCTGAAAGAGCAAATTGATCTCCAAAGCTCTAAACTGTTCCCAACAGACTTTTTCTTCTCTATTCTCCCCCTTTTGGCAATAAACACATCAAGATGCAATAGAGAGAATATGACATGTTAATGGATGAAAATGGCTGAAGTTTGTTTTTATTAAGCATTTGGAGCCATGAGAATTATCCATAATGACCAACATGTAATACACCAAGCCATAACTCAATAAAGGCTATCTAGATCATGACAACATATATATAAGCCAGCTAAAAGCACATAGATGACAATCTGAAAATGTAATGCATTTAGTGAGCAAGTCAAGTCATCAAAGAGCAAAGTCTAGCTAGAGATATCCAAGGATGATGCAGGCCATGTCAAGTAAGCTAAGCGGAACCAAGAAGCTAATATTGAGACCAACTAGAGTGCTATGCTCAAGAATGAAACATTGGCGCAAGTACTTGGTTCTTTTTGTAGCTTAAGCAAATTGAGCACATAAGACATTGTCTTTTTAAAGCTCATGGTCGTTTCTAACCCAAATTTTGTTTATGTGCTAGATCTCAAGCCTTATGCGACTACTCCAAGCAAAAAGCTTAAGAAGATAGTCTAGGTCATCCAAAACTCCCCTGAGTTCATGCCTAGTGCAATGGCAAGCCGTCTCATGAGAAAGAATTGGTGAAATCAGTTTTTTCGCACAAAAGAGATTTTTTTTTGTGCTAGATCTCAAGCCTTATGCGACTACTCCAAGCGAGAAGCTTAAGAAGATAGTCTAGGTCATCCAAAACTCCCCCTGAGTTCATGCCTAGTGCAATGGCAAGCCGTCTCATGAGAAAGAATTGGTGAAATCAGTTTTTTCGCACAAAAGAGATCTTTTTGCTTTTTAACACATTGTACTAACTCATGCTACATCAAGAGACTAAAATAGCTCAATCTAAGGCTCAATAAAAGATTCAACGCTCAGCTAAGCCTAGTTGACATGGCATGAATCATAAAGAGATAACTCCAGAAAGACTAAACTCAAATGCTAGAATGACAAGTTTTACTTCAAGTTGGGCAATTTTAATTAACTTATCATGGTAAAAGCTAGTCTACACATATGAAGTCATGATCAATCTAGCATATAAGGCACAAATCATGGCAAGGTGTAAAGCATTGTAAACATGTCATAACAGGATAATAATCAAGGCTCAATGTAGTTATATTACAACGCGAAATGCTAAAATGCAAAAAAAAATCCAGCTCCCCTTCAACATGACATGCAACTTTTAGTTCAAGTTGAGTTAAGTCACAATTAAGCTCCAGAAGCTCCCAAATGAACTCTCCCTGAACCAAAGCAATAAATCGAGAAGCTGGCAAATAAAACCAAAACAGGCAGTCCTTAAAGCATAGATAAGATATAGAGACAACTATGGCTCAGACTGACTCTCATCTACCCCATAAGACTCCAGGACAATCAGCTAACAGTAAATCACACACTAGAGAGCAAACACGTACCCTGTCTACCCGAGGGTGGCCCAACCCTCGCTAGAACCTACAAGAAGTGAGTGAGCTCGACCTAGTGAGATAAGAAGCAGCTAATCCTGGAAGCACAAGATAAGAGTTAGAAGTCTAAGCATCTCGGCAAGAGGAGCACTCTAACCTATGCTGGAAGGACTAAACCCAAATGCACCCCGAGTGCAATGCAACAGAAATGAGACAGAAGCATAATCAATATAGTAAAGCAGTAAAGCCCAAAGCTCCTACTCACTACAGTCCGTAAGGACAAACCACCCCAAGGTCTCCCCGCAGAGCTGAAAACCTCGAACTGTCCAAAGGCTTGGTGAAGATATCAGCCAACTGGTGGTCACTCTCCACAAACTGGAGCACTATGTCACCTTTCTCTACATGGTCTCTAAGGAAGTGGAAGCGAATATCAATATGCTTGGTCCGAGAGTGCTGCACTGGGTTCTTAGCAATGTTAATCGCAGAAGTGTTATCACAAAAGAGTGGAACACTGTCGATAACTAACCCAAAGTCCCGCAGGGTCGAAGCCATCCAGAGTATCTGACTGCAGCAGCTGGCTGCAGCAACATACTCGGCCTCTGCGGTGGACTGTGCAACACCGGACTGCTTCCTAGACGACCAAGAGACGAGAGAAGTGCCAATGAATTGGCAGGTGCCAGAGGTGCTCTTCCTATCTATCCTACAGCCAGCAAAGTCTGCATCCGAAAAGGCTCTCAAGGAAAGACAGGATGAGGAAGAGTACCAGATACCATAGTCAATGGTAGCTCGAAGGTACCGAAAGATGCGCTTCACCGCCTGGCGGTGAGATACGCGAGGAGAAGCCTGAAAACGAGCACACAGACACACAGAGAAGTGTATGTCTGGTCTCGAGGCAGTGAGGTAAAGAAGGGAGCCGATCATACTTCTGAACTCTTTCTGATCAACTGGCTCGCCGTCCTCATCTGGGTCAAGATAGGCTGTCGAAGCCATGGGAGTTGACACCGGCTTACCATCACTCATATCGAAGCGCTTCAGGAGGTCACGAGTGTACTTTCCCTGATGAAGAAATGTACCCTCCCGAGTCTGCTTAATTTGGAAGCCAAGGAAGAAGGTCAACTCACCCATCATACTCATTTCAAACTCGGTGCTCATGACATCCGAGAACTGGGAAACCAGAGTATGGGAAGAGCCGCCAAAGATGATGTCATCGACATAGATCTGGACGAGCAGAAGGTCATTGCCATGACGGCGGATGAACAAGGTCTTATCTACTTTACCCATGTCAAACCCATGACTCAACAAGTAGGACTTAAGCCTCTCATACCAAGCTCTGGGGGCCTGCTTAAGTCCATACAACGCTTTGGAAAGCTTGAAGACATGGTGTGGGTATTTGGGGTTCTCGAAACCTGGAGGCTGTCTGACGTAAACTTCTTCCTCAATGACTCCGTTAAGGAAGGCACTCTTGACGTCCATCTGGTAGAGCTTGAAACCCTTAGAAGCTGCAAAGGCAAGCAGGATTCTAATGGCCTCAAGTCGAGCTACAGGGGCAAAGGTCTCCTCGAAATCTAGACCCTCAACCTGGGAGAACCCCTGAGCTACCAGTCTAGCCTTGTTCCGAATAACCACTCCATCCTCGCTCTGCTTGTTCTTGAACACCCACTTAGTCCCAATAATATTGTGACCTCGCGGGGGCTCGACAAGCGACCAGACCTTGTTCCTCTCGAAATTTTCTAGCTCCTCATGCATGGCATTGACCCAAGACTCATCAGATAGAGCATGAGAAATGTCTTTGGGCTCAAAGGAGGCAATGAAAGCAGAATGGAGACATATTTGAGATAAGCCAGATTTTGAGCGGGTCACACGCTCGAAAAGGTCTCCAATGATCTGCTCTGAAGGATGAGCTTTCTGGATATGTCTAGGAGGTCCAGGATGAGATGAAGAAGTGGCCTCTACCTCGTGAGCTGACGAGGTAGGAACAGAGCCACCAGCTCCAGAAGAAGCAGAAGGCATGGGCTGATCACCTCGAGGTGCGGTGGAAGACGGCACCTCAAGGGGTGGATGAGGGACAGGATCAGGTAGACAACCGTCGTCTCCATCATCCTCATCATCCACAAAGATGGTCTCGGACTGCTCTAAAGAACCTGAGATATCGGGCCTAGTCCCCGGACTGGCCTCGTCAAAGGTCACCTCACAGGTCTCTACCATTTTACTAGACTCGCAGTTCCAGACCCTATAAGCCCGCGAAGAAGGCGAGTAACCTAGAAAGATTCCATCACAAGAACGTGACTCGAACTTGTCTAGGTTCCCGGACTTCAAAACAAAGCACTTGCAACCAAACACACGAAAATGAGAGACGCTAGGCTTTCGCCCATATCTCAGCTCATAAGAAGTGCGATGCAAGTGTGCCCGAAGAAAAACTCGATTTGAGACATGGCACGCGGTGGCTATAGCCTCAGCCCAAAACTTCCGCGGTGTAGAGTACTCATCAAGCATCGTCCTGGCCATCTCGACCAAGGTACGGTTCTTCCTCTCCACAACGCCATTTTGTTGTGGGACGTGCGGAGAAGAGAACTGATGCTCTACACCTGTCTCACCACAGAAACTCTCGAAGTAGGAATTCTTGAACTCCGTGCCATTATCACTGCGGATCGCTCGTAAGGCACCCGGGAGCTCAACAGAAAGCCTACCGAAAAGACCTCGGAAAAGTGAAAACGTCTCATCCTTCGAGGCTAAGAAAAACACCCAAGAATACCTCGAGAAGTCATCGACCACAACAAGAACATACCACTTCCCTCCTGCTGACTGCACTCGAGCTGGTCCAACTGTGTCCATGTGGAGCAGCTGTCCCGGTGCATCGGTCATAGTGACTGTGACCGGAGGATGAGAAGCGGCAACCATCTTGCCATGCCGGCATGGAGCGCAAACAAGATGTTTGACCATCTTGAGTTTCGGCAGACCACGAATGAGATCGTGGCCGCTAACTCGGGTCAAATGGTCAAATCCAATATGACCAAGTCTCCTATGCCAGAAAGAGAGGTCGCGGGACTCTGAAGCAACTAAACACCTGAGAGGATCACCAGAAGACTCAGAAAAATCAGCACGAAAGATCCTCCCATAACGAGAAATCCCGCAGACCAGACTACCCGAAGAATCAAGAATTTTACAAGCATTTTTCTTGAAGCACACCTCGAAACCGTCATCGGTAAGCTGAGAAACGGAAAGCAAGTTGTACTGCAGCTTACTAACCAAGGCAACATCCTTAAGAATAAAAGAAGCATTAACATGCACAGTACCTTTCGCGATGACGCGCCCAGACGAAGCGTCTCCGAAGGTGATCGTCTCATCACCTGGAGCACGGGCAAGGGAAGAAAACCAACGGGAATCTCCGGTCATGTGTCGTGAACACCCGGAGTCTACGAGCCAAACCTTTCCCTTCCCTGCCCGACGAACCTGAGTCAAACAGAGAGTAAAGTCTCAGTACTGGGGTAAATCAAGAGTGATTTTGGCACCCAATACTGAACAACACGTCGAGCAGATGAAGTAGTCAAGCACGACTGACCTCTATCTACCCTACGCTCTCTGTCACTCACAGCAGAAGGTCTGTGAGCAGACCTGAAGCTGTTGCGGGGTCCAACTGCTACGGGAGAGCGAGTCGGAACACCGGCAACACGCTGAACACGCCGCGGGTAACTGTCTCGACGGGGGAAACGAGATGTACCCTCAGGACGGCGGAAGTCATGAGCAGGAGCAGCATGAGGACGAAAAACAGAAGACTCAGAAAAACCAAGTCCCCGATGCTGCCCAAACCCATCAACAGCAGTAAACCTAGACCTCGTGCTGGTCCTAGGTGCACTCAGGATCTGGGGCTGACCCTGAATACGCCTAGGAGACTCAACACGGTCTCTACGCGCGATCTTGGCGCGCCTGAAGCATCGATCAACCGTGTGTCCATCCTTCTGACAGAAGGTGCAGTGATACTTCATCCTCTGAGAGGTAGAAGTAGCACGGTCAGGCTTCCCTTTCTGAGAGGCCGAAGCAGCAGGTGCAAACACTTTGCTGTCAGAAATCCCCTGGACATAGCCCGCTGACTTAAATTGGACTTTCTCGGTCCTGGGCTCGGTCTCGATCACACCTGGTGCTATGGGTCTGAGCACAGCAGGTGGATGCTTCCTCATATCCTCATAGAAATCATATCCTAGACCCTGATTGAACTTGCAAATCTTGGATTGGTCTAGAATAAGATTAAGCTTCTTCTTGCCTCCAACAAATCTCTCGAGAGTGTTCATAAGATACTGACACTCCCGAAAGAGAGAGGTGCAAGAAGAGCAGGGGGAAGAGGGAACAGCAGGAGGTAAGGGAGCAGATGAAGAACCAACAGCAGAGGGAAGAATGGCTTGTGCACGCACAGCCGACTCTGAATGGACAGTCCTACTGCTAGTCAGTTGGTTCACGTTCCTAGGCGTCTCCACCTTACCCTGGGGCTTCTCCCCCTTCTCAGCACAAACAGTACAAGCAGTTGGTGCCTTCACTAGTTGATCCTTAGTTAGCTTCACACATTTGTCATTCAAGGCAACGAGTTCAAGTTTTAGTTTATCACAGCTAATGCAAGGTGAGCTAACAGGATCCTTAGTCGCGAATTGAGCCATCCTCTTATTAGTGTCAATCATTTCTTGAAACTGTTTTGAGACAGATTCAAGTTCAGCAGTTAATCTAGGACAATCAAACATGAATCAATAGGCTCAAGTAAAGAAGCACACAACTCAGCAATCTTGTGATCTGCCCGTTTTAGGTTCATCTTTAAATTATTGCAATTTTCACAAGACTCGGGCAGATCAAGGAGCATGGCATAAGGTCCTCTAGCAGCAATGTCCTTAACCTCACATGAGGTGGGAGAAGTAGTCTCATCAGTAGTAAGTAGGGTAACAGCCATCCTACTCAACTCTAACTCAGCAAGCAGACTAACATTCTCCACCTTAATAGAATCAAGCTCGGAGGACACACTATCATGCGAGGTCCTTAACTTCTCCAAATCACCCAGCAAAGCACAACATGTATCACAGTCGTCACGGGAGGGAGCAGATGTAAGAGAAGTAAGCTCCCGTGACAGTCTATCTACTTCCTTCTCTAACTCGGTACACCTAGTCCTAGCTCTAGCATGAAAACCTCCTAGCTTAAGGATAGCTTCATTAAGTTGGTCATAGGAGGGACATACCTCGTCCGAGTCGGAGTACAGCTCGCTGTCGCTGAGTTCGCCCTCGAGGGCCATGAAGCACATGCCGGAGAAGTCGTCACCGCTCTTGGGATCTTGGTCACCCGTCCCGTCGTCATCGCTCCATCCCTCCACCTCGCTGAGGTCGAGGTCGTCGAAGGCGGTGAGGACGCGGTGAAACAGCTTCTTGGCCTTCCCAAAGTCGCGGAACTTCTTCTTTCCCGGAGTAGGTGCTGAAGGCTTCGTGTTGCGGTTCTTGTCGGTGTAGTCGTTCTTGCCCGAACCGCCGTAGTCACCTTTACCTTTTCCAAGCTTGGGGCAGTTTGCTCGGATGTGGTTGGGGCCACCACACTCGAAGCAGATGACTGGTCCTCCTCTCTTTCTGTCTCTCCTACCCTTGTAGGCATGGGAAAACCTTCGGGCTAGGAGGGCCAGCTGATCATCCGCAAGCTGCTCTAACTGATCATCAGTTATGTCACAGAGAGCAGCAAGGGAGAAACCGCAAGAAGACTCAGAAGGGAGACCAGAAGCTGAACTGGGATCGGTGACCAAAGCCATCGACTGTGACTTCGACCTACGAGAGACAACGTCAATCTCGTGAGTCTTGAGGCGCGAGTACAGCGCGTCAAGAGTCAAGGTCGAGAGGTCTGTCGTGTCTTTGATGGTGGTCACTTTCATCTCCCACACTCGCAGATCGAGTGCCGCAAGCATCTGACGAGCGTTGTCCGAGTCGGGGTATGTGAGACCGACCGCTCGGAGGTTGCTCAAGATCTTGTGAAAACGTGCGAAGCACTCATCTAGGGACTCACCAGCAAGCATCTCGAATTTGTTGTATTCGCGCTTGAACTGGTCCTGTCGAACCGTCTTGATCTGGGTGGTGCCCTCATGGTATGCGTCGAGGGTCACCCAGATATCGTAGGCGGATGACAGGTGGGAGATGCGATCGAACTCGCTACGACTCAGGCCCTGGATAATGATGTTCCTTGCCTTAGCGTTTGCCTCAACATCATGCATATTCCCAGCATTGATGTTCTCATCGGCCGGAACAACAAACCGGACCTTGACCTTGCGCCAGATAGCGTACCCCTGAGCCTGGATGTATGTCTCCATTCGGCTCTTCCAGAAGGGGTAATCGATGCCATCGAAAACGGGCGGCTTGGTCGAGTACTTGTCCGTCGCCATGGCTCTTGAGACCGGTTAAGATCTATGAATTAGAGCTAACCGGCTCTGATACCAATTGTTGGACCGAAATGGCGACAGAGGGGGGGTGAATGTCGATCTTTAAAAATCGCCCCCAGCAAATATCTTCTTCCCCAGTAGCTATGAGAGCTATGAAGGAGAAAATAAGCCCTCACTGGAAATCACAGAGACACTGAAAAGCCAGACCCAGAAGGAAGCAATCAAGAAAAACAAATTCAGCGCAAAACTGGCCTCAAGCGGTAGTACCGCTTGGTCGAGCGGTAGTACCGCTGAGCGGTAGTACCGCTGGTTAGAGCGGTAGTACCTTTGAGCGGTAGTACCGCTCCCCGAGCGGTAGTACCTCTCGAGAAAAACAGCAAACAGCAAATTTCAGAAAAATGAGAGATTCGCAACGATTCTTGGATTCTTGGCTCGGGAAACTTTGAGGATAGCTAGGGAACACTCCCAGAGGGCTAAGCCAAGAGCCAATAACAAGAAATCCACTCCAAGAATCAAGAATTTCAGATTTGGGTAAAAATCTGAAATCTTGCAAGAACCGAGCCAAAAACCAAATAACTCCCCAACCGTTGATCCTTTGGCTATGAAATTTTGAGGGAAGCTAATTAATAGCCTCTGGACTCTTCATACCAAATTTCAAGCCATCTTAACAAGGGAATCAAAAACTGGACCAAAACCTAGAAACGAGGAACAAGAACAGAGGAGGCCAAAACTGAAATCTGAGAATCAAACTCCGTTTGCTCTTGGGATTAAATAGCCAAATGGCTTTTGAGCATCACCCATGTCATAGCAACCCATTTTGGCCAATCCCAGCAAGCAAGAACTCAAGACAATGAAAATCAAGAAATGGGAAAAAGAAGAACAGAGGCTACGAACATAGAACTCAAAACTCCAGATTTTCATTCATTGATTCACAGGGAAAACAGAGGAGTCCCGATACCCCGTCTTGATACAAAGGAAGGATTACAACCTCTCAATCCATCTCCTCACTCTCCCAACTCAAGAGCACACACTCATCATTCATGGAGGGAGGAAGAACACAACACACACCCTGTTCTATCACCTAGAACACATCGAAGGTGGACAGAGGGAGCACTCTCTGCCTTCTCCACCAACTCACCAACTAAAGCCCTAAAGCCAAAGCAAGCCACCAAAGCTTCTTTTGACTCTAAAACCCTAATTCTACCCAAGTGCTCAAGGAGGGCATGCAGCCCCTCCTCTCCTTTTATAGCGCCTGGCTAACGGGCCTCCGCCCCGTTACGCCCGCTACGTCCAACGGAGCCCGCTCCCGCGTGTGCAGCCTTGCGAATTTCCCGATTCGCCCCTTCTGCACCTTCCGGGAAGCTTCCGCGCTCCTTGCCTCGCACGCCTCGCAACCACCTCGAGTCCACGTCGTCTTCGACACATCCCGACCGTTCTGACCTCAGCGCCACCTGCGCCTAGTCCGGTCCACGTGTCTCGCCACGACTCCACCCGATGTCCTGCAGCCACACAGACAAAGAACACATCAAATAGCACCGCTCGATATATGAAAGCATAAACGACATCATACTTACCATGTCGAGGACCAAACCTGTCAAATCAAAGAATCAGCGTCCTAATCCCATATGACCAAGTTTGACCACAGTCCGACCGAGCCCGTTGCACCACGCAACGACTAGGTCCGAACCACCCAAACCAAACTCGACTTACCCAAACTAATGTCAATTACTCATCACGCACATGTGGTCACCTCCACATGGTTCATCATATGGACTCCTTGCTTAAATGCCCTGATGACAAAGCATCAGAAACCTCCAAAATGGAATTATGAACCTAACTAAAACATCTGATGAATTGTCGGTGCAGGTCGTCTTCATTCCTAGAGTGGTTGTATGTGCCCTAAAAATTGGCCAGAAGAAGATCACAAAGATGTTGCCATGAATGGACCGACTCTAGTGGCTGATTCAACAACCACGATCAAGCAGATCCCTCGAGCAGAATCAAAAGGTAGTTCGCGATGACATGCTCTCCTCCTACTGCTACTCGAACTGTGGTTGTGTAGATCTGAAGAAATTCAATGGGGTTTTGGGACGCATCAAACTTCTCCATGTTTACCTGTTGAAACCATGGTCACCAACATACTACATGGAGTTCTGGCATGAACACCTAACATCCAATAACAAGGTCATGACACCTCCTTTGCAGGAAAGGATGATTGGCGTCTCTAGGTGACTGTACTCGACGATGCTCGACAGTTGATGGGCCCAACCTGTAATAGGCCTCATCCATACGAGGGCATACTCCTCGTATTCCATCTGTCATTGTAGATTTTTTGCTCAAAAGCGATGATCGATCATCAACTCTAAAAGCTTCTTGATCTAGGGATGCTCGAAATACTCTCCTCCCACCAAGGTTATGATTTAGAGAACGATGTGACCTATCATCATGTCAATTTCTACGAGGTGAGTTTTGCGATGACTAGACATAGTCGCACCTACGTGACTCCTAGAGATGTGTCGGCGAGGTTGTTGAAGTCTGGCTATCATACATCGAAGTATTCACATGATCCCTTCAGCGAAGTGGTCATAGCCCAGTGCTTGAGCAAGCTTTTGATTTGAATTTTTGAGCAAATCATTTATGCGTTGAAGCTCTCTAACTTCCTCAGATTGGTACTGGACACACCCAGGCGAAAACCTCTAGTCAGCCAATCTTCTCATTCGTATGGTCTCAGGATCCTCAATGTCTGAGGCTAGTTGAGCCTACCTTAAATGATAGTGATTATTCTGAGGATTTCTCCAATGCTCATTCGAGTACTCACCTGGCTCATCAATGAGGTCTCCTCACCATCACCATGAGTGGTCATAGTGTGTGAGCAGCAGAGAGCACTGCCAGGCCTTCCTCCGAGAAAGTGATTAGTATCTGAGGGGAGGGCAAAAACCTCCCGAACATGATCTCCACTTGTGTCAAACGACTCCTAGCTTGAGGAGTCATCAAACGATAGAGTCTCACGGTGTGAAATAGGACTCTCCAGGAAGGGGAATTCTAGGTTATAACTGTCTTCGACCGGAGTTGAACCCTACAAGAGTACGGATGGACTCATAGGGAGCCTACCCACATTCTCTGTGGGGAAAACTGAAAGGTCACTACCACCAGCTATTGATGGATTCCTAGAATGATAGATTCCAAGGCTTGCTGACCCAGATCAAATGGTTGGTGAGGTACTTGAACACTTGGAGGTGAATCCCCCTCATGTTGCGGACCTGCCTTGGTGCAATCCTGTTTGTGGTCAGATTGACCCTTGCCCTCTGGGAAACTGGTTCCTCTATTGAGCTTAATGTTGTGGGGGGATAAGGATCCCTCCTCAACCTTATATGTGGTGCAATCTCTGGGATCTTGTGATGGATCTCCAAATACAGCCTCACCATCATATGAAAGAATGGTCTGGTTGATGTCATAGCAGGCATCCATGTTGAGGTCTACGTAGTTGGCCAGGTTGAACCAGTTCTCCTCATTTCACTCTCCTACCATGAGGGCATAAAAAAGAAGAGAACTTGCCGACAAGTAATTACTAAAGTTTTGGTGAAGATGTTCCCCACGAATGGTGCCAACTATCGATATTTTAGTATCGATCTTACATATGAGTTGTTTGGGTTCTGGGAACTCTTGAAGACCTGGCTATCATCACACAAAGAAAAGACATAGGGATTTTTATACAGATATAGGCCTTATACTATAGAATATTAACCCTACTTCCTATGTGGATATTGCTCAATAAACTGAATGCAACGAAGAAAGTAATGTGAAATATCCTGCTCTACTGCTTTTCTCCCTTGGGTCTGTCCCTGGTCCTCCATCTTCTCCCTGACGTTCACTTTTATATAGCTTGCATGGCAGAGGTAGTTTCTTCTTGCCATTAATGTTTCAAATGATAACTATTTGGCATGAGTTATTAGAGATGTGGTATCTCACTCATCGTGTAGCGGTTTCTGCCAGGGTGAAGTTATGTGCACTTATTCCAAAGAACAAATACTCGTGTTAACCACCTTGTCAGACAGGCCCACGATGCAATGGGTTGTCATAGATAGGTTAGTCGGAGTTTGGCTTAGTAGTAGGAGGATCTACGACCACAAGGTGGTAGCAGGATAACTAATGACTATGTCATGGTTGTAGAAGAACTTACGACTATAAGGTGGTCATAGGAAAGGCTTACGACTAAGGAGTGGTTGTCATAGAAGAGTATACAACTAAGGAGTTTTCGTAGAAGAGCTTATAACTAAGGAGTTGTCGTAGAAGAGCTTATGACTAAGGAGTTATCATAGAAGAGCTCATGACTAAGGGGTTGTCATAAAAGAGCATACGACAAAAGGGTAGTCGTAGAAGAGCTTACAACTAAGAAGTTGTCATAGAAGAGCTTACGGCTAAGGAGTTGTCGTAGAAGAGCTTACGACTAAGGAGTTATCATAGAAGAGCTTACAACTAAAGGGTTGTCGTAAAAGAGTTTATGACTAAACGGTAGTTGTAGAAGAGCTTACGACTACCTTGTGAAATCTCCCCTTATAGATAAGGGGTATACTTGAGAAGTATAATGATGTAACTATATTATTTACAGATAAATAATAATTTGAGGATTGGTTATATACTCATCAAAATGCTACGCTCAAACCGAAATGGGGAATTTGGCTAGGGGTTTGACGAGAATTGGGGATAAGCAATTTTGCAATTTAGTCCTCATAGTTTTTGGAATTTATCAATTGGTCCTTCTCCATTATGATTTCTTCTGTTCTGGCCCCTCCGGAAGCCCTATTTCGTCACGATTTGATCCTATGTGTTCGTGATAATGTGTACATCTGTACTCAGCTAACCCGGTAGTCCATATTTATTGTTTATGTGCCTCGATCGCGCCGGCCTGTGAAAAAATAAAGAAAATGTAAAATGGTCCAATTTGAGCAATTAATTATAGAAAGCGTGTAAATAAAGACAAATGATCCCAAAATGTGAAAATAATAGGGGTAAAATGACAGGAAAATTTATATAAATATGAGACATGACACATCCCCAAGCTTTAAACTTTTACTTATCCTCAAGTAAATGGCATGATATTATCGAATCCAGACAATAAGTCATCATAGTAAAAGACTAATTAAATACATGTAATAAGTCAAAAGGCATACAACAATATAAAATGAGATTATCTTACTTGAGTTTTGAGAACCATCCATAATGAGAATAAAACATTCAAGCAAAGATCTCAAGTGATAACCACAACATTTGATCAAATGAAGTTACACACAAAAGTGTCGAAATACACTCAAGTGATCACATGAATCCAACTAAAATTGTAAGGCATCGGAACTACATATATCATCAAGAATGAGCATGTCAAAGAATCATGCTAAGGCATTTGTTATTTGAGACAAAGGGATTATTACTTGCATGATACTTGTCGGACCTGGATTTTGTAATCCAGAATCCTCTGTGATTCTATCGCACTATTCCCTAGATCAGTAGATAGTGCTCATAGATACAGTACTGAACATCATAGTCCATATAATGTGGAAGCGTAAATGTAATAATAGACTTACACATGGGCCGATCAGGCCGAAATCAATAAAATGGAACATACGGGTGGGACCCTCAGGACATGCCCACAAGCAACCAACTGGGGTTCACGATCTAGTTCTTGGCCTCTTCATCTTCTTTATCATCATGACCAGGTGTATTGCTGAAGCATAGTAATCTGACTCCTGATTCTGAATTAAATGAGTAAGCAAGGGTGAGCACAAACCACTATGCTCCGCGAGCCAATACACAGTATGTAAATAAATAACATGCATGGCTTACCAAGGAAAGGCTCGGGTTATTTTATTTGCCATAAATTGCTTTTAAAGATACGGTACATAGAAATTTTCTGAGACTGAGTAGTTTGAACTAAAACATAATATTTGGGTAAAAGAGTGCAATGTTAGTGGTAGTACAGATTCCATCCACCGTTACATGGCTCCTACACCATATGTTAACCTTTCAACATTATAACCGCCTACCTTATCACTAGGGTGACACTCAAGGAAACACAAATCAAGGCTTCCTGTAGCCAGCCATTTTTCAATCCCACCCACAAAGTTTTTGAAATAGAACTATATCTAGTTAAGTTCCCATGTCTACCTTTGACCGTGGGCATAGCTATTCGAATAGTTTTGACTCTACAGAGGTTGTACACTTTACTCACAAGATATGATTATATGACAATATCGACCACTACACTCTTCCTTAGGCGTGCGACTGAGTAATCATAACAAGGCTATTACAATGCATCTTCCTAGTAGGGCCACATCCGCTGAGGTTTCATTCCCTTAGGGGTACAACCACCCTTCCAGACGCCCCCTCTTACGCCGTCAAGTTGGAGGATGTGGCCATCCTCTGCTTGCTCGTGGTCACACTGGCGCAACCCACACTAGATCGATGCAAATTAGTTAGCCATGCCTACAATTTACCAGCTTGTGGTTGTACTATTATAAACTGGGAGGTCATCACAAGATTCAGTCCTTAGAGTTATCTGGGCAGTTCTACCACACTCCACATTCTCATGCATCCACTGCACCACACCCCCGAACCATCTGCCCAGATAGTTAAGCAATTTATGGTTTTTTGGAGCATAAAATATCTATGTTACAACATACCAGCCACCTTCCATTAATAACTGCCCAAACCAAGTTTTCATATTGAAATGATGCTAGGGCAAGTTAATGCCCTCGAGTATCTAAGCAGTATTAAGTAGAGCATATAAATGTAAAATTATTTCCAAAAGTTACCATTATAGATTTCCTAGGGTGATAAGGCTCAAATGTTCCAAGGGAATGTAATACTCACAAGATAAACAGTAGGCATGTAACTAGAATCTTAAGACATTCATAGATTTGATATAAAATAATGCAATGCAATTCGATAATTTAAACACAAATAGATTGCATAAAATGTAGGTTCAACATGATCGAAGTATTGACTCATCTTGCATTGTTTACCGTGGTCTTGAGCTCACTCAAAACTTTCTCATTCAATGGTTTTGAGCTCTTGGTCTCTATCTTCATCTAGATCTTGGTCTCACTTGATCCATTGATTCTTCAGGACTTCAATTTCAAATTACGTGCTAAACAATAGAATCCAAATAAGTGCAAATAACTCAAAAGGCCTAAATAAATCCAAATGAATTCAATTTCATTTTATTGTGATTACACGGGTGATCTGAGACAAAGTTTATTAGGTGCAGGATGTTGATAGGGCCAAACGAGATTTGAGCGAAGTGAGGAATAACAACAAGAAAAATCCGCTAAGATGGGTGTTAAGGAGGGATTATGATAGAGGAATATTCATAGGAATATTCTACTTTGGACTTGAGGATGGCTAGGCATAGCCGATATTAGAATACCATGACTCGATCTTTTATTTAATAACTTCTTTTTATTATTTTTATACTTATTAAGAAAGTTCCATGAATCAAGCTAGACCTATGGACAGGTGTATGATTTAGTTGAACAGTATTATGTCGAGCGTTAACATTTATGAATTAGGGCATGTGTTACATACGTGATGTATACGATTTTTAGCTTACCGAATTAATCTTATGGTTCATATTTCCGGCAATTTGACATGTAGTATTTTATGGGGTTCTAATGGTCAATTGTTTGAATAATTAACTTTTCTTGCTTAGCTTAATAATCTGTTAGAGCATTTAATTCTTCAATTACTTAGCTTGACAGATTTAAGAAATTATTGCATTTTTTACATATGCTCACTTATAATATTCTGAATGAGTCTTTGAATCATTTTAAGGCTAACAAATCCCTTTTGTTTGTAAAATGATTTTATTTTAGATTGATATGCACACAATTTAAGCAATGGTCGAGTTTTGTGTTATAAACCAATCTCCATTTTTCTATCCCGATGATTTAACTAAAATTATAGGTTATCTTCTTGCACTTGGTTTTGGTATGTTAGCCATATTTTATGGCCTTTTAAATAACCACCATAACTTATAGTTGTTGTTGACTTTATTATTTTATGTGTGACTTGGCTTAACAATTTAAGTCTGGGAGGCCTATCTTGGAATTATACCACAACGACACTTTTATTTAAAATCTTTTTATTTAAAGAAGTCCCCTAGATTGAATATCTTTGACATTCATTTACCCTTAGCTATTATCTATCATAGTTTTAATTCTAACTGAAATCTATTTATGTGCGTCTTAGCTTGATATATGCATTATATTTCAATATCATTATTATTCTAATGTACCACTAAGATTTAACTAGTTAATCTTGATTTGACGTGCAATAATCCAAGGCTGAATCCCTATTATTTTTACTTTGCATAACTTTTAATTCCATGATTTAACTTTATCCCTACACTATATTTTATTTGCATTTCATCTAATCATTTAAAATCTCACATAGTTATTTTCTAATTCAAAAGTTAATTCATGGCATTGTCAGTTACTAATTATGCTTTAGAAGGATTTCAAGTTAAATAACCCACAACTAATTGGATCTACTTCTATTTAAGGGACAAGGGCCCACTGTTATGGAAAGGAGGGAGGGAGGTTGTGGGCAACAGAAGAAAAATAGGGGAGGGGCGAGGCAGTTCAAGGGAGCAGCGGCGCCAGGCTTGTGCATTGGTGTCGTTGGTGATAGGAGGCCAAAGGGGAGATGGTGGCTGGTGAAATGGGTTGTGGGTAGTTGGCATGGTCACAGGGGGTGGCACTTTGACCAAGGCGGTGACGAGGTGGACAGACGGCAGCTCGGAACGGCCGGCGGTGAGGCACAAACAAGGTAGCAGAGGCGGGAGAGGAGGGGGAAGAAAGTGGGGAGAGCATGAGCTGAAGATGACCAATGGAAACTTACTAGTTTCTGGTGGTGTGTCTAGGGAGGCTTCTCAACGAGCTGGCGGTGTGGGCCTTCAGCGATGCAGCCATGGTCATGACGCCGGCGAGCCGAGGTGGAGGAAATGTCATGGCAGCATTTGGGCATGGTAGAGGGTAGTGATGTGATGCTCCAATCTTGAGGAATCAAGGAGTATCACACTGGAGTAGAGATGGTGATGGAGGCGGTGGGGCCAGAAATAGGGGAGACGGTCGTTCTGGTGAACTCTAGCCAAGTAACCTCAAATTGGTCTAGGGAATAGGCTTCGAGGGGTGTGGAACGTGGTGTGACGCGAGGAGAATTGGGAGGGAATCATTGGAGGGCTGAGAATGCTGAGCTTGGCTAAAGGAAGAATGGGGAAGGAAGGGGCAGGGGCAATAGCAATCCCAGGGAGGCCATTTATAGCCGAAGCGGGGCTGTAGATCACTGTGGTTGAGGACCAAGGCATAGAGTGAGGCATGGGCACCAGCGGGGGGTAATGGCATGGACGACATGGCACTAGTGGCGCGTGGGCGCTAGCATCGCCATGACGCAACTAGTGGTAGGGCATGGTTTGGCAGGGCTCATGTCATGGTAGGGCATTGTAGGTGGCATGGAGAAGTGACGGGAGCAGTTGGCGCAGTTAGGTTCGGGCGTAGGCATGTAGAGGCACGGTGTGTGCGTAGAGCAACCGGGGTGACACATTGGTGCGGTGTGCAGGTGCTGGTGCACGTCGAGGCTGAACCGGAGTGCATCGAGCACAGTGCATGCTGGCTTTGGGTGTGGTAGGTGCGCACGACACAGCTCAGGGGCGCATGGACTTGTGCGGGCATGGGGTTGAGCTTGGTAGGGTGCAAGCGTTGGCGTGGTGCCAACGTGTGAGGCGTGGGGGCACACAGCCCATCAGACGCAGCTTGGGTGTGTGGCATGGCACCAGGAGCTGCCGAACGCATGACGTTGGTAGGGTGTGGCACCAGCGTGGGGATGGTAGGGTCGTGTGCATAGGTGACTAGCGTGATGTGGGCACACACGGGGTGTGTCAGCCGTGGGCAGCACAGAGATGAGGGGGCTTGGTGCCAGAAAAGAAAAGAGGGAGAGAGAAAAGAGAAAGGATGGAAGAAAGAAGACAAAAGGGGCTGGGATGGGAGAGAGAAAAGAAAAGGAGAGAGAGGGAAAACTAATGCTAGCTATTGGGAATTTGAATTAAAATTTTGAATCCAAAATTTTGGGATTCAAAAGACAATTGCATTAAAAATCTGAATTTTCATTTTATTTCCTTTTAAATTAAATTTTCAGGTTGTTCTTTCCTTTATTAAATTTTTAGTAAATTTCAGGTTTAGCGTTAGCAACTTAAACTTGAATTCCAGTTTTCATGTTTATAATTCATTGCCTTAATTTATTCTATATATTTTGTTGTTATGATTATTACTTGAATTTGGGAATTATTCCTAATTATTAATCTGTATTGCACAAAATTTGGAAAATCCCAAATAAAATTGTAGAAGAAATTCAAATGCCAACCAAATGCAGCAAAAAGTTATAATTTCCTCACAATTTCAAACATCTAAAATTTTAGGATGTTATAATACTTGTCAAAAAGTCCACACTTGAGCCATGATACCTAATTGTTATTGATGTTTAGCAAATTTTGGAACACACATTGGGCACTTGTGCCACTTATTCACACTTTTGGGCAAACTTACCGCTTATTCACACACTTTGACTTCACTTGGGCAAACATTGCCACTTATTCAACACATTCTGAATCAATGTGACAAAGTCACTTATTCCACACTCACACATTGCATCACAATTTTCTTTTTTTCTCTTTTTTCAGTTTTGATTAAGCATCTATAACTGGTTTTCATTAATGCTAAGTAACACATGTCCCAAGACATGGATACTTAGATAAATCAATCAAGTCATTGGCTCAAGATAGGACTACCCATTTCACAAATTTTCCATTCAAGTAAAGTATCAATATCTAAAATAACATAGTATGGCAAAGCATGAATCTAATGACTAGAACTAATTCAATCTACAAATGGTTAAAATACATGTGTAACTCGCAATGAATCAAATGATATAAGATCACAAGTTTTCTAAGCACATCAAGGATAATAAACACAGCTCAAGCTCTACAATATGATTCCAAGTGACTTAGGACATGTAAAGAACTAGTAACAATATAGCTTAATTAAGAAAATTATGGCATGACCTATCTAAATTCACCATGGCATGGGCTCACATGGCCAAGATACACAGTAAGCATAACATGAGAGCAAATAGTAAAGGTCATATATCATCACATAAGCATAATACGAAGCATAAGAATGACCATATACCATCAACTAAACAACAATAATCTCAAATGCTCATAGATATAACATAAACATGCTAGAACATCATCCATATACATACAAGTTCTCCCCTAAACTTAAATTGAGCAATGAATCAAGAGTGTGCTTGAAAGGATAAGAAATATCTCACTGGACATATATGATGTACTAGAAGTAGACAAATCATCCCGTAGCTTCTCGCACGTATAAGGATGAGGATCTAGCACGGGACCTAAAATAAAAAGAAAGCAAATAGGAGAAACCAACAAAAACTAATAAAAAATATAGAAATAAAAGAAAAAGACAAAGAAATGCTCATATGGGTGTAGCGGGAGGAGGGCCAAGGATAAGACATGGAAAAGGCACATGTCCACCCTCCTCATGAAGCAGCATGCCTCAAAATCCACCTGGATACCAAGGAATATCAAAAACATGGTAAGTATATATGATAGGGTTGACGCCCTTGAAGTTATCAATAGAATATCCAATCACACAAGCATATCGATAAGGTATATCATGAGGACTATAGGTCTCAACACAAGAGATATGAGCATCACCAAGGCTAAGGAAATCATACCTAAGATGGTCGGAGAAGAATTTGAACACTACCTGAAGTGAAGGCAAAGTAGAATGCACGGTAGTAGAAACCTCTCGAGGGGCGATGTTGACGAAGGAAGTAGCTGATGGATCATCAATAGAAGTACACTCATCCTCGACATCAGAAGCAGCCCCCTCATAATCAATAATGAATATCTCCATCTTAGGTTCAAAGATCAAAGAATCATCTAAGTGGTTGATATCATCAAACGTGAATCTCTTCATATCAAGCTCAAGAAGTACATGATCATTGTCAAAGCAGTGAAAATCCTCCGCAATGAAGCTAACAGTCTCTAACTTAGGCTCATCCAAGAAAAAGTCATCAAACTGAAGTTTTGAGTCTAGGAGGATGGCATTAATGTAAGCTACCGTATACACCGTAGGAATGGTATCATCATCATCATCATCATAAAAAATAATCTTCTGGAGCTCAATCTTGTCACTCATAGAATCCAGCTCAAAGAGGTGTACATCAGTGGTACTCAAAGATGTCTTAGGAATAAGCTCCTCAACCTCATATATCCTGTAACACTGACTAGATGGAGACTGAGTAGATTGCTTCTTATGGTGTCGATATGGATGATGTCTAGAAGTTGTAGGCTAACTCTGCTGAAGCACTGGTGGAGTAGATGGAGTAGGCTCAGCCAAAGTTGTACCGCCCTCTATGGTGCATACTTGTAGTGAGCTAGAGAGCTCGGGAAAGACTATGAGGATACCAAACTATCACAACAGGAGGTCAAAGTGCGCATAGCCTCTCTGAGATCATGCAACTAGGTCATCAAAGTCTTCACACCACAAAACTATGGCTCCATATGGGATTTATGCAAAATAGATAGCTCAGGCTATAAATCTGATCATGTTGAAGAGTAGGTTACTGCTGCTGAGGTGTAGGAATGGAATGAAAACTATGCTGATGTGATGATAGAGAAGGCTACGGTTGACTAGAGCTCAAACTTTACTGATCCATCTGAGGAGAAGGTGCATCAACTCTAGCTACCAAAGAATCTGAACTAGGCTTCTCGTTGTACCATTGGAACTGATGGAAGGCCATGTTCTCAATATGAGTGAATGCATCATCAAGTGTCTTGTTAGTGATTTGTAATACCCTGATCGTCGATTCGGCGTAAGTTTTTAAAATAATCGCGGAGTCGTCGGTTTTTTGGTAAATCGCGGGAAGGGAAAATAAAAATTGTAGAATAGTGTAAAATGAATAAAATAAATTAAAAATTAAATAAAAACCCAGAGTGGGCTGCCTGGGGAGTGGGCCGACTGCCTTGGGCCAAGGCCCAAGGGGGTGGCCGCACCCCCCTTGGCCGCACCACCCCTTCCCCTTAACCCTAGCGCCCCCCTCTTTTCCCCTCCCCCTTTGGCCGCCACCCTCCCCCTTTCCCACCCTCCTGGCCGCCCCTCCCCTCCTTGGTTGGCGCCCCCATCTTCCCCCACAGCTGCTACCATTGGTGCCAAGGAGAAAAAGAAAGGGAAGAGAAGGAAGAAGAAGAGAAGGACGAGAGGAAGAGGAGGAAAGAAAAGGGGTGATCCCAAGGGATCATCTAGGTAATTTTTCTCCATCCCAAACCCTCTGTTTTATGGAGTAATTAGGGTTCTTGGCACCGAATTTGAAGGGAATTAATAGATTGATTGCCCGATTAGAGATTACCTGTTGTCTGCCTGTAGATTGATTTGTGCAGCGCGTCTGTTTGCGCAGTTTCGACCCATGAAACGATTTTTCCTATGGATCTTCCCAAAAGAAAAATTGTAGAGGACTTCGAAACCCATCTTCTGGATTGTTTCAGAATTTTTGGCCGCGGGATCTGGGCGTAGCAGAGTCGGGAATAACGCTATCTGTCAGGGGAGCAGATTGGGATAGACTTCTGTTCAAGTATGATTTAGAGGTAGTAAATGATTTTTATGATCATGGATGCAATTGAGAAAGTTGTAGGGAATTCAGAATTCTAGCTGCTGTATAACAATTATATTTTTTGGACCCCTGTACTGTTGTTGGGACGCATTTGAATCTTGCTGTCCAGTCTGACAGAACAGAGAATTTCCTCTGTTTAGTGCATTAAATTACACCTAGTTATGATCAAAATAAAAATGTGTGATCTACATGAAAAATGTAGGCATTCAAGTGATGAAACCAGAGATATATCGTTTGCTGTAATTGGATTAATATTTTTTTTAAAGATACGAAAATATTAAGCAGCGCTGCTGCAGTGGGTAGATTGTTGAATCGTTGAGCGGAGAGGAGTATGTGCAGGTTCGGGGTTCTAGCGACGTCTTTAATCTTTAAGTCGTGCTTTGTTTGCTGTAGCATGGTGCTGAGAGATACCTTGTGGACAGGTGGTTTTGCTCCTGAGCGCACGTGACTGCTTAGCTTCAACGGTTGAGGCAAGTAAACGTAGTGGATGTGTTACTGTTTAACTCGTTAATTATTCTACCTTCACATTAATTAATTCTATTAATTGGTGATGCTATGTCTTTGTTACATGTTTCCTTAACGTGGTCCAGATGGTAGTATTTTTATGAATTCAATTGCTTATGATCTTGATGGATTAATTGTGGATATGCGGGATTGTTTTTGGTGAATCTATATAGTTGTGGGGGTAGAAACCTTTACGAGTATATTGTGGTCTAAGTGGTAGCATTCTTAGTGAATACTTGTGGTTGTGATGGTAGCAATTATTTATCAATTGATATGTTTGGATAATTTTCTCGTAATCATGTGGAAATTTGTTTAGTGTGCTATTGCGGAATATGAAAACAAATATGTGGTGGATATGTGGTTGTGGATATGTTGTGAGCATGTTGATGCTCCTTTGAGGTTGGAATTCATGTGGTTTATGATTATCATATCATGACATTTGCATATGTGGATGTCGCCGCACCTAGCCGCGACCGTACCGGTACAGCATCGTATATTGCCGTAATACGATGCACCTCTTATCCCGCTGGGAAAGAGTGATGTGGAGCATAGCATGAAAGCATTCATATGCATTGCATTGTGGAAAGATCATTTGCATACATATGCAATATATTGTGGTGAAGTTACTTTGTGGAATATTCAACTTCATAGTTGTAATGTGGAATATACAACTTCATAGTTGTGATGTGGAATTGGCTCATGTGAGCTATTTGTGATATGAGGATTGTGGATGTGGTCGTGGAATGGGGTTCGTCCCTTGTGTATGGTAAGGGTTGTGATTGTGGCATGAGATTCTTTTCTCTTGTAGTAATTGTTGATAGCAATTGTGGATGTGAGAAATAATAAAGTATTGAAGTAAAACATACATATGCTTTATTGTCTTTGGTAGTGGTAGTGGTTGAGGTTTTAAAGTAGTCAAATAAGATTTATTTGCTAATGCTTTACCGTCGTTGATGTGATTTGAGGTCGAGGATATAAACATTGTTATTTGTGGAAGATTAAATGTTGATGATTAAACTATTGTAGTTTAATTAGCCTGTTAAATAGTTTGCTTGCTGAGATTTTATCTCACCCTTGTTTCCCCCTCCCTACAGGTGGACTTTGAGCATGCATGGGAAGGGTAGAGCGGCACCACACTGATGCGCGTGAATCATATTGTTATGCTGTAATAAAGTTGAAAGGATTCTAGACCTTTGCATAGCTTTGTTTACATTAACTTAATAATGTTAAATTTGTGAACTATGTTTTAGATTAATATGTTGGAGGATGTTTTAAACATTGAATTGTTATCACTATCCTGTTATTCCTTAGTTGTTTATGCTTCCGCTTATACTATCTTGTTTAGTAATTGTTGCCAGTTTAATTTATCTTGTAAATTGGCTAGTTGTGGAGTGATTTTAGTGGCATCCCAGGGTAATGTGGGTCCTGGGGTGTTACATGATTGCTCCACTAGCTGCTGCATCAACTAAAGATTGTGTGGCACATGTCAAGCCTATACAAAAGATCTATAGAATGAACCATCTCTCTAGACCATGATGTGGACATCTCCTGATCAAAGCCTAGTATCACTCTGAAGAATTATACAAACTCTCTCCATCAAGCTGAGCAAAACTAAAGATTTGATCACAGATCTTAAACTGTTTGGATAGTGGAAAGTATTTCTCCAAGAGAGCACATGACAACTGATCCCAAGTGAATGACCTTGATGGCAAAGAATAGAACCAAGTACGAGCACCATCTCGAAGAGAGAATATGACTAATCTACATCTGATAATGTCCTGAGAAACCCCATTGTACTTAACTATATCAGAATACTCTAAGAATATGTGTATGTGATTGTAAGGGTCCTTGCTAGGTAATCCTCCAAAACAAGTCTCCTGAACCAAAACAATCAGACCAAGTCTTAACTCAAAGTCATCAACCTCAATTACCAGCAAAATTGGCCCTAGCATAGCACTTTGACTACTCAGAGTCCAAAGATCATGAATTAAAGCTATATCCTAAATATAAACTTATATTGATCACCCTATGGACAAGATAAGAAAAATAACAAAACTAGATAGAACAAGCTAGGAAAAAGGGTTAGGAGGTTAGCAATATGTCACAAATATGAACAATGACGATACGAAAGACAAGTCAACACAAACACAAAAACATGAAAAAAAAACAAACAACAACCTAGTATATAGCCTAACACTATGGCTCCAAGCTAGTTCCTAGCAACGGCGCCAAATTTCTTGATCGTGCAAAAATAGCACACCCGCAAGTGCACAGGTTGCCACTGAAATAGTGGTGAGTGTCATATACTCTACAGGGACTACACTAAGGCTAAGAATGCTTAACTAAAACTAGGTCAATCGAAACGGTGGAGAAAATAGAAACTAAACCTAAGATGACTACTGAATCTGTTGAATGACTAACTAACTGAAACGGTCGAACAAACCCCTAGTCACATAGACAAAAATGATGAACGAACTACAGGACCTAACGAATGAAAATGACCAGATGAACGATCGTGCAAATTGAGGTCGCACGATCGAATGAACAACACGACAACAGATACACGAACAAACATGCACGAATGACAACGACGACTACACGAATGAACATGACTACTGACCGATGACAAAACTAACTATCGACCATGAGACAGAACAAGGAAGTCAAGAAGCACGGAGGGAGTTGAGATAGAAAGCAATGAAAATCGGTCAACGACCAACTAGACGACGGCAACACAGGGCAACACAAACACATAACTATGAAGAACAACCGCATGACCTAACAACCAACAGATCACAAAAAGAAGAAAAGGGGAAGTTGAGAACACTAGAGGGATCTAGAAGCACAGAGGGAGTCAAGTCACAAGGGGAGGAGAACGGTCACCGGCTAGCTAACTTGCGCAAGATGACATACTAACATTGACAAAACTGAACAACATAGCTAATCTCATAACAAGAATTGCACTGCTACATAGAGAGGAACATGCTCAAATAGCATATCATCACAAGATTGCTCCACAACAAATAGTCATATCCACATCTACTAAAAGAGATCAAGAATTGCAGCTAAAATACTACTAAGTACTAGCTAACCATCATTGAAGAAATTAAATGGCACAGATACTTATCTCAGTCACAAACACAAATTCATAGTTCTATTCTAACATGAAAAGTAAAGGAGAATTCAACAGGTTCACATCCACATCCACGCGGTGCATACCAAACAATTTTACAAGATTAATTGTAAGTAACACACAAGAAAGTAGAGATGAATCGAGGGAGAGAGATAAAGAGGAAGGGGGAAATGAAGCAACCATGGGATGGAGGAGTAGCAGTGGAGAGTTCGGCAGTGTGAGAAAGAAGGGTGGAGGCAATGTCGATCTTGGTGGCTCGATCGGAGGTGCACTCAGTTGGTGGAGGTGAGCGGTGACGCTGCTAGAGAGGAGGGGGAAGGAGAGCAAAAGGGGTTTAGGAAATAGGAGAGGAGAGAGGCAGCAATAGGGCAGTAGTGGTGGCGACACAATTGGAGGAAGAATGCAGTGGCCGGTAGTGGGTGGGGTAGGAAGGTAGAGTTGGGGAGAGATGACGCGGAGGAGTGGCACACCAGTGAGCCGCAGGTGGTGGAACAGTTGGTGTGACGCGTCGAAGGGAGAGTAGGGCAACAGCATGGAGTGGTCGAGAAATGTAGGCGGCAAGGGAGAGGTCGCACGGTGGTGAGCTGGCCTGGCCTCGGCTTCGGCTGGAGTAGAGCGAGAAGCGGAGAAGAAATTGAGGGCAAAAATGAGAAGAAATGCCAAGCTCAAACCAAAATGGGGAATTCGGCTAGGGATTTGTGAAGAACTGGGGATTGGCCCTTTTGCAATTTCGTCCTTATAGTTTTTGGAATTTACAAATAGGTCCTTCCCTATTATGATTTCTTCTATTTGGGCCCCTCCGGAAGTCCAATTTCATCGCGGTTTGATCCTACGTGTCTGTGGTGATGCGTACATCTGTATGGAGCTAACTCTGTAGTCAATATGTATTATTTATGTGCCTAGATTTTGCCGGCCTATGAAAAATAAAGAAAAATGTAAAATAGTCCAATTTGAGCAATTAATTACATAAAAGTGTGTAAATGATGATAAAAATGAACCCAAAATGCAAAAAATAATAGGGTAAAATCATAGGAAAATTTATGTAAATATGATGCATGCCAGTGCCGCTCCACCATTCTCTCTCACCTCACCCACGGCAAATCGTGACCTTCTCCACTTTTCTCCTTGCCATCTAAGCCAAACCGCTTGTGTCATCGCCTCTAGCTCACCATTTCTAGCTTTCTCTCCAAGAACCAGAGCTCTTGGGCTTGTGGTTTGCTGGGAATAGCATCATCTTCCACAACACCGGTGAGCACACAACCGCACCATTCCTTCTCTGCTGAACTTTCTTGCTCGACACATGCATCCTTTCTGTTCTAGAGCCTCGCTGACGTAATCCTTGTGCTTGTTTTCATAGTTGGAGCCGTGAGAAGCTAGGTTGGCTTTGTCTTCCTCAACACTGATGAGCACACATATTCTAAGCCAACACATTCCATCTGTTCCGTTGAGTTTGGCCTCGAACCACTATCATCACTTTGCATTCCATCATCCACTTGTACCCTCACTTAATGTTGTCAACCCCACAGTAAATCCTTGGATATGTGTGTCTACTTCATCTCTGGCTAAATCCACCACCGCACTTCATTCTCCTTTCTCGGTGAGACTTTCATTGGTTCCTTGGTTTTACACCATATCTTGCATACATGCCATCTAATGCGCACCATCTTGTACCCTCTCCCTCACCACTGCTACCGTGAAGCCTATCACTGCTGCCCCTATTCACCATCATCTGGCCACCTTCGAGCTCATTTTCTATCACTGACATCACCACCGTGCTCCTGGTGGGCACCTGATGCTTATGCACTACTCACCAAAGCTTTAAGTTGCTTTTAGCACCGTCCTCATCAGGGCCATGCCTCCCTTGCATTGTAATACTCTCCTAAAGCTAATCTAGTGCTCCCTCTTTGCTTTCTTCCACTCCTTGTGCAAATGCCATAGCGCTGCCGCCTTTGTCCCTCACCGCTGGCAACGCTTCTCGATAGGTTTGTTGTAGCCTCGCCATTCTATTTTGAAGGGGTAACATAGACGGAGGCACATGTAGACAGATACAGACTTTTTCAATCTTTTGCCTAAGCGAAGTAGTAGTTGATCCCTCCGAGGTAAGGGCGAATTGAGACCGAAAGCTACTAATAAAATAGCATAATCTGAACACATAGCTGAACACATAGTTTAAATAGAAACTATTAAATCTCCCTGGTCTCAAAACAGCCTCCCATTCAAACTTCTGCAGGTTTCCCCGTAATAGGAAGATTTGCAAGAACTCTTGCCCATATCTTACAATTTCTTCAAATTGTTCGCTCATAGCATGATGAAATTGGTCGATTATAGCCCAACGTGCTGCTTCAATGGCTCGATATGAAAGACGACTAGCTCTACAACTTTTGGTGCCATATCCCTAAGGCCATGTTGCCCTTCCTCTGTCGCTAACGAGCTCGGCATTGAGCTCGGCCATGGCCTCCTCTGCTCTACTTTGCTTTCTCTCATGTTCTCTCTCTCTTTCTCAAGTGTGCCTGTGGGATTAGGATTAAGTTAGAGCTAATTACGGTAGTTACGAGTAGTGAGTCACTAATGTGCGGGATCGGATGGTTAATTAATCAAGATTTTAATTTAACTAAGTGATAAAATTATAGTCGCTGACATACAAAACCCACTGATTTGTAAACACGCCCGTGGACTCGGTCCACATGCACTTGACCCCACTTATCAGTTTAATGATGCAACAAATCTGGGTTTTCCTTTAGAAATAAAAATAAACATTCAAAATAATGTCACGCACAATGTTTTCACTTTTCTTTTTATGGACTTTCCTTCCCGATCCAACTTCAAATGCTCATAACTTTTTATGTGAACTAAAAATTTAATGAAATTTGTCACTAAATTTTTCTAAAATCATGACCTTACAAAATCTACACAAAATATTTGAATTTTATCCCTGTTTGAATTTATTTTGCTCTTATTTGTGTTACTTAGCTTTTATCAAATAGACACTAACATCTCAAAAATTCTCAAAGTTGATCTGGAGTGACACCAAGAGTTCAATGAGTAAGACAAGCACCCCTTTTTCATATTTCATCCCATATTTTCATAGTTATGTATGTTGTGTTTCAAAATTATTATGCATGTATGTAATTTTAGTAAAAATAGCTATGTTGATAAGGTTGGTAGTTATACCCAATTATTGCATTGGTCATACCTTGATAAATTGCTATCCTCACTATTGTCACCATAGTAACACTATGCACAATTGGTACAATTAATTATTGTAACATCCCAAAAATTCGCTTTCTGAAAAATTTAATTTTAAATTAATTATTTTAATGTATTTGAGTCTTATCTGGATTTACTCGGATTTATTTGGATTTATCTAAATTTTATTTCAAAATCTAAATCAAATTTAATCCTCAACCTCTCTACTCGGCCATCACGTGTCGCTCCCTGATTCAATCCATCCTCGCCCGGTTTAATCTCAGCCACCCGCCTTCACTTACCCCTTCGTTTTAATCCGATGGCCCTGATTTCTCTTTCGCCTCGTGGCATTCGTCCGACCGTCCACTTCTTCCTCCTCTCTCTTCCCATTCACCGATGCCCTCAGTCCCCGTGCACCACCTCAGCAGTCGTGAGCCATGCAAGCGCTACGCCAGCCGCCGCATGCCACCTCAACCTTCTCCCTAGTCCTTGGACCAAGATTCACAAAAGCTGATCCGACCTATCATTGAATAAAACCATTTTTCTGTTGAAAAATAATTCGGCCAGAAAATCGAAATCCTTGCTAATGTCACCCTAACGTATAAATCCCTTTTCCCACAGAAAAATAATTCCTCTAAAAATCATTTCCCTTGATGACATCATAATCTGATTTTTCAATTCAAAAATAATTCCAGAAAATCAGTTTATTCTTTTTCTCTACTTTCGAGCTTCGAAAAGCTCGTATTTCTTCATTTTGATTCCGATTGAGCCCATTCAAATTTCTAATTTCATATAAAATCCCAATATATCCATTTCTATCCTCTTTTCAAATTTTTGGAATTTTCGAATTTATTTGAATTAAATTAAAGCCTAGAAAGTAAAAATATTTTAAATGGCTAAAATATACCTCAAATAAATCCAAAATTTATTTTATTTAGTCTTTTCGTTTTCCAAGGATTTTTATAGAATTTTTCTGATTTTTTTCGAATTTATTATTTTTTTAAAAAAAAATATTATTATTTTATTCCCGTTTTCTCTCTCCTCGCTTCATCTTCCTCCATGCGTGCGATGCGTCCAGAGCAAGCTGCTGCCATGGCCGTTTCTTTGAAGCTCTCATATCTCTTGATTTTCTCAACGGTTTTTAGTGCAATAAATTGCATTCAACTCCTCTCATCAAACTCTTTCATTTCCCTACCGTTTTCCCCTCATTCATGAGCCGTTTCGCGAGAAAATAACCCATGCCATTGATGGACATGGTCTCTTGATCTCCCTCTCCCGTCCACCTCCGCCCCTATAAAAGGGAGCACCGTGAGCCTCTCCTCATCCTTACTCAACCTCGAAAATATCAAGTCCCCACTCCTTTTCTCTTGGGCGCAATCGGAGTTTTTCTTTTGTGTTCCAAGCGGCGTTCTTCGGCTTATTGTGCCTCGTCCGGTGGAGCCCCGCCACTTTTGAGCACATCCCCGGATTCGCCTCGTCGCGTTCTACGCGGTGCTCACCTCGCTTTCGCCGGAACTTCGCCGGAGCACTGTCGCCACCGTGGGCCATAGCGCGTCGTCGTTCCTCGCGTCGCCACCGGCCGTCCGTGCATGCCCGACCAAAACCAAGGTGAGCATCACGTTCCCCACACTCTACTCTTCGTTTTGCCGCAAGACGTGCATATTAATTCCTCTCCGTTTGCCCGGAATGTCGATGTCAGCCTGTCGGCTATATAAAAGCCTGTCCACCGCGTTTCACTAGTCCGTTGGCCGAGCCGTCTGCACCGTTGAGTTGTCCTCGACGCGTTCTACACCGTGCTCTCTTCCATTTGTCCAAAACCCTTTCCTAAATTTTTGACCCCGACACCTTGCCATGGCCGCAAATGGCACTTCGCATCCCTGCCTGTCCGGGAATGCTTTCAACAATCCGTTCGCGTCAAAACGTGCCAAACTATCCCAGGTGGCTACGTTTCAGACGGTTTTGGATTCGCTCTACCAAGCACGAAGATATTGAGTTTTTCGTGTTTCGGTACCGTCGTTGTTCAAACGACGATTGCGTCGCCTCCGGTGAGTTTTCGGCTTAGCCGATATTTTTCCTAGCTTCGCCTCGCCGCGTTCTAGGCCGTGCTCACCTTACCTCTCCTTGTCCCTTTCCCGAAAATTATTCTTCTCTCCACACCTTATGTCGTTGTCGCCGTACACGGTCTCTAACCTGCCGTTGTCGCTACCACGCCGTCACTATCGCCGGTGAATGCCGTCGTCCCTCTCCGCAGTGAATCCACCCCGCCGCCGCTGGAGTTCTCGCCGCTCTCGCCGCCGGGCGCACGCTGTTGCCGTGCCCTTCGGACCTCGCCGTTGGTAAGTCGCCGCGGAACCCCGCCGATCCGAGTGTTGCTCCTCTCGCCTCCTCTGCCGTCCCGTGCGACCGCCGGAGCCGTCGCCGGACTCGTTACCATCGTCGCCGTCGCCGGTGAGGAACCCCGCAGTCGCGCCCGCGCGTTTCGCCGCTTGGACCCGACCGCACCTGTTTCCGCCGCCTGAGGCCGCAGTCGTCGGTGCTGTCCCCTCGCCCTCCGCCGCCTTCTCGATTCCGAGCGCCGCCGCCTCCATCCCCGGTGAGCCGTCGCCGCCGTCAAAGCCGTCCGTGCCGCCGTCTTCCGTTGACCCTCCGCCGTGCGCAATGGTCGCCGGAGACGCCCCGCCGCCGTCGCACTCGCCGAACCCCGCTTCGCCCACCGTGCCGCCACGCGTCGGCCATCGGTCGCCGTTTCGCTCCCGCGCCGCCTCATCCCCGCCGCACGCTCAGATCCGATCGGACAGCCCGGATGCGCCCACGTGGTCGCACCTCAGCCGCCCGATCCGAGCGCCGTCGCCGCCCCGAGCCCGTGCCGCATCAGCCCTAGGCCACGTCAGCCGTAAGGTGACGTGGCAAGCCACGTGTCAATCCACGTCATCGGCCACGTCAACACGGACACGTGTCAGCACCCCACCGAACCACGTCAGCCCTTGGTATTGTTTCGTGCGCCGGGTTCACGGTGGACTAGTTTCTTCGTGCGCCGGGTTCACAGCACAGTGCACTTTTCCGAATTTCCCGAATTATCTTTATGGTTTATTTTCCGAGAGCCCGTTCTCCTCCGTCCTAGCTCCGATTGACCCCGTTCTTTTTCCTAAATTCATCTAAAATCGAGATCTAGCTTTTGGTTTTGGTTTCATGAATTTTGGAGTTCATTTGCTTATTATTTTATGTGTTTTTCTTGTTTCGGTCGTTTTCTCTCTCGTTAGATTCCGATTCCGAAGGAGCAGGATCTACGCCCGAAGACTAAGAGTATCTCACTGAGCATAACCAAGGCAAGTCTCCTTTGATCATTTTGATCCTATGTTTTGCAAGTTTTCCTTGATCAACTTGCTCAAATGATTTATAAAATGATTAGGTAGTTATTTTAAATTATTGCATGCTTATGTTATATCAAGTGATAATTTGATTTAGAAAATTTAGTTAAATATCCAATTTGTTATACCTTCCATTGAAAATTGTTTACCTTGTACCATTGTCAACTTAGGATATCCCTTTGACTCAATAATGAGTTAGTATTACATCTGTTGAATTTTTAAATACTAGCAAATGCTTAGCGTAGCAAATCAATGTAATAATGCTCAAATGAGTAGCATGTTTGCTAAATGTTTTGATGAATGATTTGTTTGAACATTGGTAATGGATGTTACCATTGTTAAATGATTTGTTTGAAAAGTGGTAATGGATGTTACCACTGTTAATTTAAAAGTAAAAATGAATTTTAAAGGGAAAAGTTGACAAGGGTGGATGGAAGGTTTGGCTGGTGCAGTTAGCACGAGAATTTTTGGAATTGTGAATGAACCACCCTGGTCGTTTAAGGACCGACGCTTGTGTTTGTCCAAACTGAGCAAAACAGTGCAACCACAAGTCTATATGGGTACGACCTAGCTAACTAACCTATAAAGGTGTAGTTTAGATATCACCAGTGGTGTATTGAGTGCCAGGGTGTACTGGTTACTCATAGTGAGGGACAGGGTTTACTGTACTCATACGGCGCAAGAGGGGGCTCCGACTCGTGGATTCGAGTTGTGGTGAAACCTTAGCGGGTGGTATCTAGCTATACTGGAGTAGGTGAAAGGCTTTGTGATATTTTATCTGGGTCTCATGCCAAAGGAAGCATGTTGACTATTAAGATAATTTATCTCTTGTGGGTAAAGTGTACAAACTCTGCAGAGTAAAAACTATTCGAATAGCCGTGCCCACGGTCAAGGGCGGGCAAGGAATGCATTCACATGGTAGAAGTTTGATTTTGATTTTAAAATAAAATGGTTTGTCAAACTCGGGAGTGGTGTAACTCTCGTGATTTTAATCTGGTGGTGTAACCAGATCAGGTGGTTTAACCTGAGTCTTGAAAGTTGGCAGATAGCCTGAGATTTTAGTGTTGGTGGTTTAACCTTCACTAAGTTATTTATCTAATTTCATTTATGAAAAACAAAGATTTTTATCAAATGGCCTTTGAAGTAATTATGTAGATTTGAAATAAAATGCTGATTTTCGCAAAAAAAAACCATATAGCCTTCCTTTGTTAAGCCCTGCATCTATGCATCTTTCCCAAGACTTGCGGAGTACATTCATGTACTCACGTGCTACACTTCAAATTAACTCTCAGAGGAGATCGAAGCTCAAGAGGTGGACTACGACTACTTCGTGGATGGATTCGTCGAAGGCTTTCCGGAGAACTAGGTTGCGTTTCCCCAGTCAATTGCCTGTGGCGTATTGATGGGTCTTGCTTTAGTTTCTTTTTGCTTCCGCTGTAATTTTTCTTTTTGGTGTGAGGTCTCAAAACCTCATTTGTAATAAAGACTTCGAGGTCTGTAATCTCGATTATGATAATAAAGCGTTGTTGGCAATGTATCATCTTTTCTGTTTGAACTGTGTGTACTAGCGTTGATCTGGGACTAGTACTGTAATGCACAGGGAGTCCAGGAGTTTCTACTCCGGGGTCTCACAATTATGGAATTTTATATGGTATGAGTTAGTTGATGCTTAGCCATGCTTATCGATACTAGTTTTGTTAGGTTGGAACAACTTTATAAATTGATCACTTATGGGAAACACTTGTATATATATGTCTAGAGGAGGTACCTCTACTATTTTGGTTAGCAAATGAAAACTAAAAACTTGTTTTAGACTTGGGTGAGTGTATGTTGAGACTAGTGCTTGTGCACGAGACTTTGGTTTGTGGTTGCTCGTCCAGGTCACTAAGGACTGATTGATTGTGACATAAACCCAAGTGAGAGACCATGTGGGTAGGACTAGGTAAATTTGTGATAAACAATTGGAAGTTGGGTTGAGTTGAATCTAAGGTTTTGGCAAAGGGTTTGCAATTATCTAAAAATTTATATTGATGTCAGGATTTAGGTTGTAGTATCAGCCTAATGATAGTGGTAGTACTGGGCATAAGAAGTGGTACTACCGTAGGTGCAGTATGACCGGTAACTATTTTCCAAAGAGGGTCGGTTTTGAGAGTTTTTGGCTGTGCCCAGGTCCGATAGTATTGGTGCAAAACCACGATACTACTAAAGAACAGTATGACCATGCTTTGCATGGTTGTACTACCAGGCGGTAGTACCGGCCTTGGCAAGCGGTCATGCCATCATCTATTATCGAGAAAAGGTTAAGGGCCAGTTAGACCAGCCAGTGGTTAGCGGTATGACTAGTGCGGTACAACCGGCATTGGATGTGGGTCATACTGGTTGAGGTGAGTTAGTTCTGAAATTTGGGAATTATGGGAGATTTTATCATTGGATGATCTTGGAACTCTGATCATAGTTGCATTGTGTTGCATGTTTATGCTAACGTGGGTGAAGTTGTGAAGAACTTATGTGCAGAAAATAATTTTTTGCTTTGGATGTGTAGAAAGCTTGGAGGCAACAATGGTCAATGACAAGTGTTCATGACTAGGTCAAGGTGGATTGAGGTCCAGGGCGGTCATCGAGGTAATGTGGGATGGTTGGGCTCAAGCATAGCACATGGTAAAGTCAAGGAATATGTTCGAGGAAAGGTTCGTGCAATGGGTTGGATCAAGTGGCTTCATCAGTTCAAGTGAGGTGTGGTCCGGTGAGAGCTGAAAGTGGGAGAGACTTGCCAATGGGAGGTGTTCAAGGAAAGGTTCGTGCAATGGGTTGTATTAAGTGGCTTCATCAGATCAAGTGAGGTGTGGTCCGGTGGAAGCTGAAAGTGGGAGAGACTTGCCAATGGGAGGAAAGCCATTGGTCAAGATACACGTGGTGTGCATGGTGGCATGCATGACAATAACAAGATGGACTCAAGGGAAGGTGCTCGAAAGCTTTGTTAGGGGCATTTCGAGAAAATGTTGTAAGAACTTTTCGAGAAAATGTTGTAAGAACTTTAAGAAGTGTGTGTATGAGTGTAAAACCCAATATTGTGGAGTTGATGGGTTCCCCAAGTCCTTAGTTTGTTTATATCCACTAAGGAGGCTGGTTTGCCTATATGATGAAGGGAGAGGAGAGCTAGGGTTTGGCAAGGAAATAGGAATGAATTTTAAGCTTAGGCTGGTTTCTCCTCTCCATGACGTGAGTAAGAGTGGGACTTGTGGAGGGTCCTTTGTAACCAGCAAACTGGAAGGAATCATTCCCCTTCATGCAATAGATCAAGTTCTTGCAATCCTTGAGCTATTGCCCCTATTTGCTTGTGTTCTTGATCTTGCTATTGATGATTTGGTTCTTTTCAAGCTCCTTTGATTTTTCTGTGATCCATGGTGTGTAAGAGGCACTAGGAGATTCTTAAGATCAAACTTTGCCCATCTAGATCATTCCCAAAGCAAGAATCAAGATTTTGTCTATTTCTTGCCTTTCTTGACCAAGATTTGAGATTCTGTGAACGAGGCCTTTCTATCCCACACCTTTTCTTATATTGCCTTGCTAGGACATGTAAGAGATGATTTAGAAATTCTCATGACTTAGATCCTCATAAGAAATAAGTAATTTATGTTTCATGTGTTCTTATGACCTAGAATGAGATTTCTTCAATTAGATGGAATCAAGTCTAAGAACATTATGTTTCATGATTTGATTTGGTTCCTAGCACCCTTACAAAGGTCCATACTAATTTTGGTAGCATTCGGACAAGATTTAATCAAGATCCATAATTTTGGGTTTTTCTACCGAGGGGTTTGTGCCTAGAAATAGGGGAGCGGTCATACCAACCTCCCCTTGGTGGTTGTACCATAGCTCAATGGTTAGACTAGCCCGAGAGCAGTTAGACCAACCACCAGCGGTCATACCAGTGTCTCTGCGGATGTACTACCAGTCTGTCAGACAAAGACCAGGTTGTGTAGAAGGTGTAATCTGAACTTGATGACTCTCATATAGTCATTTGAATGAACATTTTGAATACTTGGGAAATGAAAAACTTCCACAATCATTTACCACCTCTGATTGCTGGCATCGGTTCAACAAGTGGTATCAGAGCCCTGTTAAGCTCTTCCTCATATATCTTAACCAGTCTTAGACCCATGACATCTTATAAATATTCCACCAAGCCTACATCTCAGGAACCAGCCTAGGCCACAAATTTACTATCTAGACACCGAGTTGTCTAAATTAAACTGTAACATTTTGCAAGGTTTAAAGCCAATCCTTTTATAACTAAAAAGTAAAAAAAATAACTCTTATATTATATTTTTTAGGTATCAAAAAGTAATATAAATAGGATCAGAGACAATCCTAAAGGGTTCAAATATTAATTTCTATGTACTAGAAGGAATTCCTGGAGATCATACTTGAGCTTGCTTTTAAAATTAAGAAAGATCTATTTTTATGGTTACATCACTTTACACTAATACATTGTGTTTGTGTGTGTTTGTCTGTTGTAGGATCGTCGATGGCAATCAGAAAGAGGGTGAATGATTGCAGTCTCCTCGTAGAAGCTTTTCCTAAAATTCACTATTTTCTTGATTTTTTTTACCTGCCCACAAAGACCAGAAAACAAACCAAAATAAAAGGACAAGGGAAAAATAATAATTTGCTATTGTAGTAATCAACAGATCGGAAGGAAACACGAGACAATAGTATACTCAAGCAGCAATCTAATTAGTACTTCTCTAATCCTAAATAGTTTCTCACCTAATCTCCTCTCAAATCACCAAAAGTTACGGTTAGAGAAAATAGTGCATGCAGACAAAGACAAAAAAAATAAGTAGCATGTGAAGAGATAATTATCCATGCAATCATCACCTCAAAACCAACGCAACGTACATCTTTTATCTTTTCGTCCACTAATCTCCAATCTGATCCAAAGACTCAAAGCTGCCTCAATTTTTTATTCCTAATCCATGTCTCAGTCAGAGCGCACAGATCAATACATGCATGCAGCCAATCACTTATTTGCAAGCTTTAATGGCCTCACTTCTGAGCAAGTTTAATAAGGCTGACTGTGCTAGCTATAAGGGAATCTATGTCAGCATAGTCCTATATAGAGGGGAGAGAAAAGGAGAGAGAGAGCCAAGCCGACTCCCATGCAAGAGTCAGGCTATAGCACAGGAAAAGAGGCATTATCCATGCATGTACCCATAGAACTAATTGCTATACCCATGCATGTATTAAATTATCAATACCCATGTATGTATTAAATGATTGAGAGCTCTTGTGGAGACAACTTATAGCTAGCTTATTGTATGAGTTGACTGCATCATTATCTTTTGATGACATGGAAATGTATTGGAGGTAGCAGCTATCTGTACTATTAAACTTGCTCTCATGGCCGGCAACTTGGTGCAGGTGCGCTGTGCACATATGCTAGCGAGATTACTCCGGCGCACCGATCGAGAAATCTTGTTGCCCTGCTGCGTGAGAAGCAACGCCGTGGAACGCGCCTCTCGAGACCCAAGATGAACACAATGAGCCGTCGCAAATTTTTCCGGAATCAATCTGTTATTTTATTTCTAAATCATGGTAGCTATAAGTGCCCTCCTGACACCCCTAAACCCTAGCACAAAAATAGCCTCACCAAAAGCCACAGAGTTAGCCCCAACCCCACCTCTATTTATAGTCTAGGGCCCAAAAACTGGGCTTATCCTAAGCTCACGAGTTCTAATCCAATTCCAACAAATAAAGGACCCGAAACCCTTCCTGATACGGGTTTTTCAAAATTCCAATTTCTCCAACTCATCACATGTCGAAGCCTCCAAGACCGCATCTCCTGTATCTTCTCCACGTATCATCCACCTTTGATCTCCATGTGCTCTAGCATAAGCCCGACCACCTCGTGACATTCTCGACCGCCTAGACCTCAGATTTCTCCCTCCTAGTCTCGGTCTTCCTCGTCACCGAGCACGACCATCTCCACGCCCAACCTGCATATGCAAAGACCAAAGAACATTCTTCCGGCACAAGTTCATCCAAATTTGACTAACATCAATCCGCACACACACGACACAACTCGTATAACAACGCTAAACAAAATTACCAATTATTCATCATCACAAATTAACCATATGGTCTAACATCCGTCTGTGTCTTGCATTTGAGTCTCCAACCTAGGGCATAGAATGCTTGCAAGTTGCAATAGTTTGGAGCATGATGCAATCGTAAAAAGGAAAACTAACTTAAGTGTAGCCATAGTTCAAGTTGGTAGCCAAATTTTATTTAAACGGTCGGGTCTAGGCCGAAATTTTGCTCCTGATTAGAATAATATAACCAGCTGCTACTTGACCAAAAGAAAAATCTATGTTCATAGGTATTGCTGTCCTATGAAGGTTAAACTCTGAGATGGTCGAAGAAATCTTTGTACATACATATTTTTGTCATTTGGGATAACGTGCGATTCAAGTGGCGGTCCACCCGATGGACATTTGGTCTGATCAAGGAAAGAAGATTCATAAGAAGACTAAACCAAAGAAAAAGTATTTTGGCACAAGACAACTTTGCTTCTATCCATGGTCTATGGAAATGTGATCCAACCACTGCGAACACACTGTAAGTTCTGTTTCATGTCCTCAATCCACCGATGAAATCTGAGAGCAAATTTGAGGTTTTATGCTCATCTTCTTGCATAAGCGCATGCTGGTTCCTGAACTTTTTGCCTTCTGAGTTTCCTTCAGTTCACTTGGGGACTTCTCTGGTGCAAAATGAAAAACAAGTTCAAAGTAATCTTTGGCATGAAATACAGCGCCGCTAAAATTTATGTTTTAATTCAATCTAGATAAAGAAAAACTAGAGTGATCCTTATATTTTGCGAAGTGTGCAGTTGCTTGTTGTAAGACCACGTGGTTAGGTCTAGGATTTTTATGATGATGAATAATTGACAACATGGCTTAGTATTGCTATTCGAGGCGTGTGCGTGTGTGCGTGGACTAATATCGGTCAAGTTGGTGAGAACTTGTGCCGGGAAAAATGTTCTTTGGTCTTTGCATGTGCAGGTTGTGCGTGGAGACGGTCATGGTCGGTGACGAGGAAGACCGGGACTAGGAGGGGGAAATCTGAGGTCCAGGCGGTCGAGGATGTCACGAGGTGGTCGGGCTCACGCTGGAGCACATGGAGATTAAAGATGGATGATGCGTGGAGAAGATACAGGAGGTGCGGTCCTGGAGGCTTCGACACGTGCTGCGTTAGAAAGGTCGTGAGTGTGAAAAACCCGTGTTAGGAAGGGTTTCGGGCCCTTTAAAAATTAGTGGGCTAAAAGTCTAGTTGAGATAAAAAGGCCCAGGCCTAGTTGGAGTTGGACTAGGATTTTAAGGCATAGTTGGAGTTAGATTAGGATTCTAAGGCCTAGTTGGATTAGGATTTTAATTTGAGTTTGAAGAGGTGTTTTAGGGGGCTACATATATGTGTGTATATATATGCAGCCACCAGGGGGGTATTGTATTGATCGAGCGAAAGAAAATAAAAAAGTTTTGGCCGTGCGCTGCTTTTGAGGGCGGCTGCGGTTTTTGAGCGAAGAAATTGCGTCGTCGGTGGCCCGTTCTCGTTGTCATCGGGAAGGCACGTCGTCTGGAGCGCCACGATCCGTCCCATCCAGTGCATCACGGCGCTACGGACTTTTCTCATGCAAGGGAAGCAGCATTAGCACGTCGTTCCGGCGAAAAGAAATCGAACGTGAAGTCTTGCATTCAAGTTCATTAGCCGTGAGTGATTTGATAAGTAATTAGGTGAGACTAATTAAGGTTTTTTCCATTACGTATACTGCATGCATGTTCTTTGGAATTTGTGAGTTGGCTTGAGTGAAAAAGTTGTCAGCATGCATTACTTTCTTTGGTAGTGATTAAAGGCATGATTAGGTGAGAGGTGATTAGGAGTTGTGTGCATTGCTTGAGGTATGAACGTGAGATCGATTCTGTTGACTGCATGCAGTGAGTTTAGTTTTTTTTTCTCTTGTCTCTCATACTAGCTGTTTCACATGGCTAGTTATTCCACACAGTTAGCTAAGAGCAAATAGTTTTTTTGGGTTATCTTTTATTAGTTGCTACAGTAACCCAAATATATATATATATATATATTCCTTGTTGTTTTCTTTATTTTATTTTATTTTGAGAAAAAGCTCCCGCTAGTCATTGCAATCATTCACCCCCCTCTGATTGCCGTCGACGATCCTACAAGTGGTATCAGAGCAGGTTGCTATGGCGTCAGAGAGGTATGTGAATCGTCCCCCCATGCTAGATGGTACTGATTTTGCTTTTTGGAAATGTCGGATGCAAGCTTATATTGAGGCTCAAGGTAGTGATGTTTGGAATAAAGTTTCTACTCCATATGAGGTTCCTGCTGTTGTTACTGATTTAAATAAAGCAGATGTTAATTTAAATGCTCAAGCTCGTAATTTGCTGTTTCAAGGAATTTCTCGTAAAGAATTTGATCGTGTAGCTCATATTAATTCTGCCCATTTAATTTGGAAAACTCTTTGCGATTATCATGAAGGAACCACTAAAATCAAGAAGGTGCGTAAAAATCTTTATCAAAAAGAATATTCTGATTTTGCTATGAAACCTAATGAATCCATTGATGATCTCTTTGCTCGATTTGAGAAAATATTGAGTGATCTACGCGGTGTTGGTGTTATTCCTGCTGATGAAGATAATGCAACTAAAATTTTGAGATCTTTAGGTTCTGAGTGGTTGATGGTTGTCACAACTATTAATCAAACTGTCGATCTAGATACTTTAACCATGGATGATCTTTATTCTAGATTGAAAACCTATGAGATGGAAGCTTTGCCATCTAAGATTGATAAATCTTCACCTTTAGCACTCATGACTAACCCCGTGCGGGCTGCTTCGTCGAGTGCTTTGTCTTGTGTTTCTTTGTCTGCCTTGTCTTCTTTTTCAGAGGAACAGTTCGAACAGCTTCCTGAAGAGGACTTGGTGTTGATCTCCTCACGAGCATACAAGGCACTCAACAATGTGAGGATGAGAAAGCGAGGAGGCATGTCAGGTCCGATCAGATGCTATGAGTGTGGCGAGCCTGGCCACATTAAGATGGATTGTCCCAAGCTCAAGGGGAAGATGATCAAAGAAGACAAGAATTATCGTCGTCGGCCATCCAAAAACAACAACACCAAGGGTGGAAATTTCCGTCGCAAGCTCGCTGAAAAGATCATATCGACCATTGAGCGTCTTGATTTGAGTGATGTGGAGTATGAGAGCTGCAACGACGAGGACCACGACGATGATGATGCTAAAGGCAAGAAGAAGAAGAACGATGACTTCACAGGCATGTGCTTCATGGCAGGCAACAACAGTGATGATGGCGATAGTGATCCCGATGAGGTAAGACCTTCATATGATGAGCTTGAAGATGGTTTGATTAAACTTGCTATTGAATTAAAAAAGACAAAACAGAAATTGAAAGAAAATAATTGTGTTGTTGAAAGTTTAAATTCTGAAATTAATAGACTTAGAGCTTTAATTCCTGATGATGAATCATGTGAGTCTTGCCAAGTTTTACATTCTGAGTTGGAGGCTGTTAGATCTATTAGTGCATCAAATCTGGTTCAACTTAGAGATATAACTGATAAATTTGATGAATTAAAATTGACACATGACTCTTGTGATGAAAAATTAAAACATGCAAATGATGAAATTGAAAAGCTCAAATCTAGTTCTTTTACATGTTTAGAGTCAAGTATTTCAAATGCTCAATCTAAAGTTTGCTCTAATTGTGAATTGCTAGAAGTTAGACTTAATTTATCTCAAGAATCTATTCAACAAATGCTTTATCATGAGAACATATCTTGCTCAAATTGTCCTAAGTTAAATATTGAAATTGATGCTTTGACTAGGCAATTGAACGATTTCGCTGAAAGAGAAAGATTTGCTCAATCTAGTACTTCGAAGAATCTTACAAATGAACCTGTTAAATGCACTGCTTGTTCCACTTTGGCTAAGGAAAATGAGTATCTTAAGGACACTTTAGAGAGATTCTCTTTTGGCAAGAAAAATCTGAATATGATTCTAGACAAGTCAAAAACAAGTGTGAAAAATCATGGTCTAGGATTTAATTTTGTTGAGCATGCCAAAAATAATCCTCCTAAGGTTGTTAAGGTTCTTGAACCTGGAACGATTGAAGTAAAACCTGAACCAAAACAAACTGTGTTTAAATCTGCTTGCTTTGTGCAAAGTTCATCGAATAATAATATATGTGCTAGCTCATCATCTCAAAAGAATTCTAGTTATGTTAAATTTCATTGCACCTACTGTGGAAGAGATGGACACTTGAATGAATTTTGTTTTAGACGTGTCAAGAAAGAGCGAAAGGAAAGATTGAATGCTTTGAGACAAAAACATGCAATGTCTTTTGTTCCTAGAACTAATGTGAAAGCTATGATGTTTGAGAACTTTCATGATGGCTTTAAATCTGCTTCACATGCTAGATTGAGATTTAATTCAAATGATTCACGTTCTTTTCGGTATTCTAATCATCCACATGCACGTGATTTTGGTTCTATCTTTGTTGCTCCTATTCGTCGTGTGTCACAGTACTGGATTCCTAAATCTTATTTTACTAACCCCAATACTGTGAGACCGATGTTTCCTGTCATGTAAGAACAGCTGACAAGGATGGAGAACATGAGCTAAATTGAGTTCCGGTTTTTTTATCATCGCTTGATTGGAACACTTGATGGTTCTTCACTCTGTTGATGGTTTGCAAGAGATTTCACTTTTTGAAAGACCATGTGGAAAAGGTGATGTTGTCTTACATCTTGTTAAATTTTTAAGTTGTTAATTTGCACATGAAATCGTTTGATATTTCTCGTTTTGCTCTTTTGCGAAGTGAGTTGGGCGTGGTACATCCTATGGGATTATTCTGAGGGGGAGCTTGATGTTTAAGAATTTAGGAAGCTTTGTTTATTATACTTGTCAATTAAATTAACAAGTCCAAGACATCAAATTTAAATGAGTTGTGGAGCTATCTTTATCATATCTATTCATATGTTGTGTAGCTTTGATCAAGACTGTTTATAATTAAATTACTACATTTCAATTAAAAGTATGACATGGCGAAATACTTTGACTAGATTGATTATAGTTATTACTTTGCGATGTCCATCGAAAAAGATTAACTTGATTGTGAGTCTTATTTTAACTCTTGGTTATAAGGTTCGCATGTTTCATGTTCCAACTCTTATGATCACTCAATTTGGCATGTTATTAAAAAATATATATAAAAAAAATGAAAAGATGTATGCTTCAAGCATGCCATGGTGAAAAAAAAGGCACAAAAGTGCGCAAAATGAAAAGAAGTATGCTTCAAGCATGCCACCATCAAAAAAAAAGAAGAAAAGAAGAAGAAGAAAAATATGTCATTATGAAAAGAAGTATGCTACAAGCATGCCACATGCCTAAAAATTGAGTGTGGAGTAATAAGTTGTTACATGAGACTGCTAGCCCGTCTAGAGTTAAAATTTGCTTCACTTTTAGGTTTTGACTTTTCGTTGTGATATCTCATTGTGCTCTCTATAATTGGTTTGGTCATTTTTGATATGTCTGTCATTGACATAAATTGCTTAATCATATTAAAAATTTGTTTTGACATTGCTATGTGATATATGGCTTTATATGATCTTGATAGCTCTACTAAAAAATATGGCTTGGTTAAATTATTAAATCAATTCAAAGTGACTTGGATAATCTACAAAGATTCTAGATTTTTATTCTCATTGCTTCTTTTTAGAATAGTTCTTCTTTGAAAGTCCTTGATGATTACATTGCCAAAGGGGGAGAGAGATTTGGTGTGCTTTGTGAGATATTGGAGAAATTTGCTCTCTTGTGTTGAGGGGGAGATTTGAGACTTGTGGCTTGAAATGCTTTTTCGGCTTCCGTACTTCGTTTATATCTATTTGAAGCAAATTCATCAAATTATCTTACGGTGTTGTCAATGTATTCATCAAGGGGGAGATTGTAAGACCACGTGGTTAGGTCTAGGATTTTTATGATGATGAATAATTGACAACATGGCTTAGTATTGCTATTCGAGGCGTGTGCGTGTGTGCGTGGACTAATATCGGTCAAGTTGGTGAGAACTTGTGCCGGGAAAAATGTTCTTTGGTCTTTGCATGTGCAGGTTGTGCGTGGAGACGGTCATGGTCGGTGACGAGGAAGACCGGGACTAGGAGGGGGAAATCTGAGGTCCAGGCGGTCGAGGATGTCACGAGGTGGTCGGGCTCACGCTGGAGCACATGGAGATTAAAGATGGATGATGCGTGGAGAAGATACAGGAGGTGCGGTCCTGGAGGCTTCGACACGTGCTGCGTTAGAAAGGTCGTGAGTGTGAAAAACCCGTGTTAGGAAGGGTTTCGGGCCCTTTAAAAATTAGTGGGCTAAAAGTCTAGTTGAGATAAAAAGGCCCAGGCCTAGTTGGAGTTGGACTAGGATTTTAAGGCATAGTTGGAGTTAGATTAGGATTCTAAGGCCTAGTTGGATTAGGATTTTAATTTGAGTTTGAAGAGGTGTTTTAGGGGGCTACATATATGTGTGTATATATATGCAGCCACCAGGGGGGTATTGTATTGATCGAGCGAAAGAAAATAAAAAAGTTTTGGCCGTGCGCTGCTTTTGAGGGCGGCTGCGGTTTTTGAGCGAAGAAATTGCGTCGTCGGTGGCCCGTTCTCGTTGTCATCGGGAAGGCACGTCGTCTGGAGCGCCACGATCCGTCCCATCCAGTGCATCACGGCGCTACGGACTTTTCTCATGCAAGGGAAGCAGCATTAGCACGTTGTTCCGGCGAAAAGAAATCGAACGTGAAGTCTTGCATTCAAGTTCATTAGCCGTGAGTGATTTGATAAGTAATTAGGTGAGACTAATTAAGGTTTTTTCCATTACGTATACTGCATGCATGTTCTTTGGAATTTGTGAGTTGGCTTGAGTGAAAAAGTTGTCAGCATGCATTACTTTCTTTGGTAGTGATTAAAGGCATGATTAGGTGAGAGGTGATTAGGAGTTGTGTGCATTGCTTGAGGTATGAACGTGAGATCGATTCTGTTGACTGCATGCAGTGAGTTTAGTTTTTTTTTCTCTTGTCTCTCATACTAGCTGTTTCACATGGCTAGTTATTCCACACAGTTAGCTAAGAGCAAATAGTTTTTTTGGGTTATCTTTTATTAGTTGCTACAGTAACCCAAATATATATATATATATATATTCCTTGTTGTTTTCTTTATTTTATTTTATTTTGAGAAAAAGCTCCCGCTAGTCATTGCAATCATTCACCCCCCTCTGATTGCCGTCGACGATCCTACACTTGTAAATGTTTGCAAAACTGAATTCCGGATATTTGCATCTATCTGCAAATTTCATATGTATACGGTGGTTGAAAGTTCCTTCTAGTGGTGTAGGTGCAACGAGTTAAAGTGAAATTAGGCAACTTCTCTTTACAAAGTAAATTTCAAGTGGATAAGGCATGAATACTTTCTGATTGGCTGAAAGACTTAGTGGACGGTGTATTGATCAAGGGATTCCCTAGATTGGAATATGGCATCTGGTAGCGCTCAAGGAACCGCCGAGACTTCGCAGGAAGTAGCGATGGGTCGCACGGGGCTTGAACCCCTGGCAGCGGGGAGGCGCCGTGAGGACGAGGGCAGCCGGCGCAAGAGAGAACGAGATCGCAGGTAAGCCCTGCAACTAACTGTTGCCTTGCTTGTTTATTTCCATGGTAGTTTGGAGAGTATATATCCTCCCCTTACAAGCAACTCTCAATCCTACTCTGTTACGGCTAAGAGAGATAATCCTAATAGATTTATGCCTAGGGTTTCCAAATCTCAATCCTACTCTGTTACGGCTAAGAGAAATAATCCTAATGAGATAGATTTATGCCTAGGGTTTCCTAATGCCCGGTTTGGAGTCCTCCTTGCGTGCGCCTCCTGCGCGTGTATGGGATGCCGGTCATAACATCTCTCCCTGCCTCCGTAAACAGCTCGTCCTTGAGCTGAAAGTCGGGGTAGATTTCTTGAAAGTGCGGCAGCTGCTCCCATGTGGCGTCGTCGCTGGACATCCCGCGCCATTGCACCAAGACGTGCCAGACACCGCGGCGGAGCTGGGCGCGCAGGACGCGCTCCGGTGCGGCCAACAACCGACCGTCGTGCGTAGGCGGCACCTGAGGCGTCGTGGCTGGAGGATCACCGTGGAAGGGTTTGAGCAGCCCGACATGGAAGACATCATGGAGCCTGGTGCCCTCTGGAAGCTGGAGACGGTAGGCCACCTGCCCAATCCTCTCCAAGACTTGGAATGGCCCTGCGTAGCGTGGTCCGAGCTTCCCCTTGGGCCGGGGCTCCAACACCTGTGTCGGTCGATGGAGGAGGCGCAACCACACCCAGTCCCCCACCGCAAACTCCAAATCACGGTGGTGTTCGTCGTAGTAGCGCTTGGCGTACTGCTGCGCTTGGAGAAGACGCTCGCGGACCATCGCGAGAAAGTCATCACGATTGCGCAGGAGAGCGTCCACTGCATCGGTCCTGGCGGCGCCGGCCTTGTACGGCAGCAGTGGCGGTGGAGGCCGGCCGTAGACCACCTGGAACGGAGTGGTGCGTAGCGTGGTGTGGAACGAAGTATTGTAGCAATACTCCGCCCATGGCAGCCAGTGGACCCATGCGCGAGGACGATCACCTGTGACACAGCGGAGGTACATGGCGATGACCTTGTTGACGACCTCTGATTGACCATCTGTCTGGGGGTGAAAGGCCGTGCTCATACGGAGTTTGACGCCCGCCATTTTGAAGAGGTCGCACCACATGTGGCCGGTGAAGACCGGGTCGCGATCGCTGACAATGGAGGTGGGAAAACCGTGGAGGCGGACGATTTCATCAAAGAAGGCTCGGGCGACGGATGTGGCAGAGTATGGGTGGCCGAGCGCGATGAAGTGAGCGTACTTGGAGAAGCGGTCGACGACGGTGAGGATCACGGACTTCCCGTGTACCTTTGGCAAACCCTCGATGAAGTCCATCGAGATGTCGGCCCACACTTGGGACGGCACTTCGAGGGGCTGCAAGAGGCCAGCCGGCTGCAGTGTCTCTGTCTTGTTGCGCTGGCAGGTGAGGCAGGAGCGGACGTAGTCCCGCACAAGCGCCCTGTCGCCGGGAATGTAAAAATCCGCCCGCAGTCGTTGGAGTGTCTTCTGGATGCCCTCGTGGCTGGCCGCATGGGCCAGGGAAAGCACCTGGGTGTGCAGATCGTGATGCGCTGGCACGAAGATGCGTGAGCCGTGTAGCAGGAGGCCGTCTGCCGTTCGCCAGGGTTCCGTAATGGCGCCGTCTTGGAGCTGCTGGCGGAGGTGGCCTGCCTCCTCATCGGTGGCCGTTGCCTCTCGAATCTCGTCGAAGAGGTGAAATGAAGGTCCCGAGATGGCATGGAGTGTGGCTGAGTCAGAGTCGCGGCGTGAGAGAGCGTCTGCCACCGTGTTGAGGCGTCCGGGACGGTATTCCACCGTAAAGTCGAAGCCGAACAGCTTGCTGATCCACTGATGCTGCGGAACTGTCGAGAGGCGCTGGTCTAGAAGAAATTTGAGGCTGAAGTGGTCGGTGCGAATGAGGAAGCGGCGTCCCCATAGATATGGACGCCAGTGTCGCACGGCCTGGACGAGGCCGATAAGCTCCCGCTCGTAGGCTGCTAGTTTGAGATGGCGGGCAGCAAACGGCCTGCTGAAGAACGCAAGGGGGCCGGCGGCTTGGTGAAGGACAGCGCCAAAACCGGCGCCCGATGCGTCGCAGTCGACGATGAACAGCTGGTCGAAGACAGGCATCTGCAGCACCGGTCCTGTTGTCAGTGCTGTCTTCAGCGACTGGAATGCTGCCGCGGCTTCATCTGTCCAGGCGAAGGCGTCCTTACGTAGAAGCTTTGTTAGTGGTGCTGCGATTGTGCCAAAATCTCGGATGAATTTTCGGTAGTACCCAGCGAGGCCCAAGAAACCGCGCAGTCCCCGAGCTGAGCGGGGCACCGGCCAGGAGGCGACGGCGTCCACTTTGTCGCTGTCCATGGCGACGCCGTCGGCGGAGATGACGTGGCCGAGGTAAGCGACTGAAGACACCCCGAAGGAGCACTTGGATCTCTTAAGGTGCAAGGAGTGGGCGCGAAGCGCATCGAAGACGAGGCGGACATGCTGCAAATGCTCAGACCACGATGAGTTGTAGATGAGTATGTCATCGAAGAACACGAGCACGAACCGACGGAGGAAGGGCCGGAGAACGTCGTTCATGAGGGCTTGGAATGTTGCTGGCGCGTTAGACAAGCCGAAGGGCATGATGAGGAACTCGAAGTGACCGTGGTGGGTGCGGAAGGCCGTCTTCTCGATGTCCTCCGGATGCATGCGCACCTGGTGGTAGCCGGAACGGAGGTCCAGCTTGGTGAAGTACCGAGCGACATGGAGCTCGTCGAGGAGTTCCTCAACCACCGGGATTGGAAACTTGTCCTTGGATGTCTTGTCGTTCAGCGCACGGTAGTCGATGCAGAACCTCCAGGAGTTGTCCGCCTTCTTGACCAAGAGCACCGGCGCGGAGAATGGTGAGGTGCTCGGCCGGATGATGCCCTGCTCCAGCATGGCCGCACACTGGCGTTCCAGCTCATCCTTCTGCAGTTGAGGGTATCGGTAAGGGCGGACGGCCACCGGCGCGGTGCCTGGCAGGAGGTGGATGCGGTGGTCGTAGGGTCGTGCCGGTGGAAGACCCCCTGGTTCCTCGAAAACCAAGCTGTATTGGTGAAGAAGGTGATCCAAGAGGGGTTGCGGCGGCGCCCCAGTGATGGCGCGAAGGGCCGGCTGTGGGATGTCATCGCGGGGGAAGCCAAGGCCCTTCCAGAACACCCGTCTGTTGCCGCGCCAGAACGCCATGCAGAGGTCCTCGAAATCCCAAAGAATGGGTCCCAGGGTGCGGAGAAAGTCAACACCGAGGACGATGTCGAAGCCGCCCAGGTTGATGCCGTAGCAGCTGATGGAGAAGTCCTCGGACCGATTCTCATGGCGACGTTGCGGGCCACGCCCTTGCAGGGGACCCGGTCACCATTGGCCACTGCCACACGCATATTGGCGCTATCTGATGTCACCAGATGGAGTCGGCGTAGGGCCTCGGCGTTGATGAAATTGTGGGTGGAGCCGGAGTCCAGCAACGCCAGAAGCTGGTGGCCGTGGATATTGACGTGGAGATGCATGGTGTCCTCCGTGCGGATGCCCGCGATCGCATGAAGGGATACCACCGGCAAGTCAGACGCGGCCTCGTCCACCGCCGTACCTCCCGTGTCGTCAGCCGTATTGTCATCCAGATAATCGGTCACCTCAATGAAGAACAGCCGCTGGCACTTGTGGCCGCGGACGTACTGCTCATCGCAGTTGTAGCAGAGTCCCAGCCGGCGTTGGTCGACCAACTCGGCCGGGGAGAGGCGGCGGAACGGGCGTGGCGCGGCCGGCAATGCTGCGGCTGAAGGCGAAGGTGCTGGCATCAGGGTTGGTGCGGCCAAGGGTGTGGCGGCGGCCCGCTGCGGTGTAGGAAGGGCCAGCGGTGGACGCTGAAGAGGGCGGGGCGGCCGTTGCAGCGATGCTGGCAGTGTCGTCTCGGCGCGGCGCTCATATGCCCGCACAAGGTGCATTGCCGTCTGCAGGTCTTGTGGCTCACGCAGTTCGACGTCGATCCTGATATGTTCAGGGAGGCCGCCGGTGAACAGCTCCACCTTCTGGGTTGGCGTCAACTGCGGCGCGTGACATAGAAGCGCATTGAAGCGTTCCTGATAGTCCTGGACGGTGGATAGAAAAGGCAGTCGGGCGAGCTCCGCCAGGCGATTGGCGCGGATTGGCGGCCCGAAGCGGAGGTGGCATAACTCCTTGAAGCGCTCCCAGGAGGGCATGCCCTCGTCCTGCTCCAAGGCATAATACCATGTCTGGGCGGCTCCCGTGAGATGATATGAGGCGAGCCACACGCGATCTGAGGCCATGGTGCGCTGTCCACGGAAGAATTGATCGCACTTGTTGAGCCAATTGAGAGGATCCTCCTTGCCATCGTAGGTGGGAAAGTCAAGCTTGTGAAAGCGAGGGGCGCCCAGGCCTGCACCGGCGCCACCCGAGCCCAGCTCTGGCCCAGACGTGAAGACCGGCCTTGTATAAAGCTGTGGCCCAGGGGGAATAGGCGATGGTGAGTGGGGAAAATGGATCTGGTGGATGGGAACCGGCATAGTTGTGGCGGCTGGGAGGGTGGGTGGGGGATTTGCGGTGGCGTTGCTGGATGCTGACGGCGGTGGTGGCGGCCCGGACTCCAGGGCTTCCAGGCGCGCGGAGAACGCCGCCATCTGCTGGGTGAGCTCGGTCAGCGCCTTGGCGACGGGATCAGCCGGCGGCGGCGGAGTCTCCTTCGACGGCTTGCCTCCTTCCTCGCCTGGCATCGTGGGATCGGCGGTCGGCGGCGATGTCTCCTTCGGCTGCTTGCCGCCTCCCTCGCCTGGCTGCTCTGATACCAAATTGGTAGCGCTCAAGGAACCGCCGAGACTTCGCAGGAAGTAGCGATGGGTTGCACGGGGCTTGAACCCCTGGCGGCGGGGAGGCGCCGTGAGGACGAGGGCAGCCGGCGCAAGAGAGAACGAGATCGCAGGTAAGCCCTGCAACTAACTGTTGCCTTGCTTGTTTATTTCCATGGTAGTTTGGAGAGTATATATCCTCCCCTTACAAGCAACTCTCAATCCTACTCTGTTACGGCTAAGAGAGATAATCCTAATAGATTTATGCCTAGGGTTTCCAAATCTCAATCCTACTCTGTTACGGCTAAGAGAAATAATCCTAATGAGATAGATTTATGCCTAGGGTTTCCTAATGCCCGGTTTGGAGTCCTCCTTGCGTGCGCCTCCTGCGCGTGTATGGGATGCCGGTCATAACAGCATCCTTCTAAACAGTAATTAGCAACTATCACCTTCTAAACAGTAATTAGCAACTATCAAAGCAATTGACGATTCTATAGAACAGTCCTTGAGATATCTGTTCTTTTTAACTTCTAAAAGCTGTTTTTCTACTTTTCTACAGTAGTTAGCTTTTGAACGGAGTATCTTTTTAAGATAGAGTCCACTAGTTAATTGTAGTACATACTGTACTGACTTCATTTATATCGGCAAAAACCGCATGTGAGTTTCTGTTACTCTGTAATCTCTCGTACAAACAGCCAAAAAGCCATAAACCGTAGCTAAAAACCATAAAGTTCAATCAAAAAGAACAGGCCTACTAATGTCAGATTAAAGTATGGACACGAAAACTACTTGCCGGCATCCAGGACAATTATGAGAGCACGGACATGAATACTACCTCCCACTACGCAATGGCAGGCGCATAAAGGAAAACAAGATTCCGAAGCTGATCTATCAGAGTGGACATTGCATTTCAGCAAGTGAGCATTCTGTGTCCAGTTGCGGAACATGGACATGGTAAGTTATAAGAATTCGTAAGAGTGGCTGACAATCGTACGAGACTCTTGTTGTAAGGTTAAAAAAACAACACAGTTGTGTATTGAAAATTGCATTGCACTCGCCACAAGGTCAACAACCATTGCTCTTAACTACATATATTTTTATGCTTTGTGAATCCAATCAATCTCTCATCTTGATCAACTGTATCTCTTGGATCAGAAGGAACAACTGAGAAGAGATGGCTGGGCTAATCGCATCCGGAGTCATCAAATGGACTGCAAACAAGCTTTCTTCCTTAGTTTCGGCACCAATTGGTTCGTCATCATCTGATGAGCAGAGTGCATCATTCAGAGACCTCAGGGAGCTGCAGAGGACGATGCAAAGGATTCAGCGGACGCTGAATGCTACGGATGGGCGCAACATTAGAGATGAAACTGAGAGGCTTCGCCTGAGGGAGCTGCAGCAGTTTGCATATGATGCTCAGGATGCTATCGACGAATACAGGTATGAGTTGCTCCGGCGGAGGATCGATGATCAGAACTATCAAGGGCGTAACAGCAGAAATCGCAAGCGCAAGCGCAAAGGTGACAAGAAGGTAATTGTCTTCCTGTATACAATCTTTCATTTTTGTTGATCAGCAGAATGATCTTTATTACTTCTTTGATGTCTCCGAGTTTCAAAGAAATTAGCTTCTCCAACACTTCAGGATATCTACATAACACTAGTTTCATTCATTAGAAAACCACACCTATGGCCATATATATAGTGATTGGAGAGGCATATAAGAGCTGTTTAATTTTAAAAGTACATATGTCTATAAGTTGGTTAATTAACTCACGTCGGTATATATACAAGCAAAATACATATGCTACACCTACTATATTTAATAATACTACTAAATATACAGGAACATGAAGAAGGCTCTATCAAAGTTCCTGTTCCAGATGATTTAGCAGCCCGGGTGAGGAAAATCCTAGAGAGGTTCAATGAGATCACAAGGGCATGGGATGATCTCCATCTGGATGAGAGTGATGCACCAATACGGGACGAGGACTATGAAATTAAGCCGGTGTCAACAACCCCACAGGTAGATGATGTTATGATAGTTGGTAGAGAAGAAGACAAGGAAAACATCATTGAAATGCTACTTCCAGATGACGAAGCTGGTGAAGGACGTATGTCCATTCTTCCAATTGTCGGTATGGGGGGACTGGGCAAGACAACACTTGCTAAACTGGTGTACAATGATCTAAGAGTCTGTAAGTACTTTGAACTGAGGGGCTGGGTGGATGTATCTGAGGACAATTTCGATGTTAAGGCCATTGCAAAAAAAATCATCATGTCATTCACTGGAATGCCATGCGAGGTAGAAGAAATGGATGATCTCCAAAATATGATAATGGCGCATGTAGAAGGTATGAAATTCTTTCTTGTTCTTGACAATTTGTGGAAGGGGGAGAACGACTTCTGGGATGCTTTGCTTTCTCCAATGGTGAGTGCACAATTAGGCATGATCTTAGTAACCACCCGCAATGAGACTATGTCAGGAATGATGCAAGCAATGCCTACTTATCATCTTAGCTTCCTATCTTTTGAAGAATCATGGCAGTTATTCAAGCAGATGGCCTTTGGATCTGAAGATCAACATATGGATCGACAAATTGAAGAAATTGGCAGGAAAATTGTGGGAAAATGTGGAGGTCTACCTTTGGCAGTCAAGGCAATAGGAGGTGCTCTTCATGGTGAGACAAATGATGAGACATGGAAAGATGTCTTGGAGAGTGATCAGTGGGAGTTACCTACAGGGGAGGATATTGTGCTGCCGGCCCTAAAACTGAGTTACGACCGAATGCCAGTTCACTTGAAACGCTGCTTTGTTTTCCTTTCATTGCTCCCTAAGGGTTATCTTTTCTGGAAAGAAGATATGATAAATCTCTGGACGTGTTTGGGACTCCTCAAGCAGTACTCCAGCCGGCGCCATGAAAATATTGGTGGTCTGTACTTTGATGATTTAGTACAGAGGACAATGATTCAACGAGCAGAATCTGGTGAGAAAGTGCAATGCTTTGTCTCACATGATCTTATCCACGATCTCGCAAATTTTGTCTCAGGTGAAGATTTCTTGAGAATTGATACTCGGTATCTGCACGAAACTGCTGGGAACTTTCGGTACTTGTCAGTGGTTGTCAGTTCTTCTGATCATACAAATGTAGTCCTGCATTCCCTGCCGGTTCCTACAGGTATAAGAATCCTTAAAATTGTCAATGCACGAGATAATCGAAATTGTACCAACAAACTGTTCTCTAGTAACATCAACATTAAAATTCCTATTGAAACATGGCAAAATTTTCAACAGCTGCGTGTTTTGGATTTTAGCCATACTGCACTTACAGCAGTGCCTGATTCAGTCGGAGAACTGAGACTGCTTAGATATCTCAGTCTTTTCCAAACACGAATCACCAGTATCCCAGAATCACTCTGTGGCCTCTACAATCTGAAGGTCCTGGATGCAAGAACAGATAGCCTTAGAGAGATTCCGCGTGGCATAAAAAACCTAGTCAACCTCCGACATCTCATGTTAGATCTCTGGTCTCCTCTGTGCATGCCGAGTGGGATTGGAGTGTTGACAAAGCTACAAACATTGTCAAGGTTTAGTGTTGGGAGTGGAAGTTGGCATTGCAACATCGCTGAGCTACACCATCTGGTGGGCATCCATGGAGAGCTGTGTATTACAGGATTACGGAGGGTTAGCAATGATAATGATGCTCAGACAGCTAATCTAGTCAGTAAGCAACATCTGCAAATCCTGAGATTAGACTGGTCCGATGGTGTCTGTGCCAACAGCTGCAGTCATCCTGGGAGTCAGAATGATGTGGCATCCACACCGGAGCTAGAGGAGCTTGTCTTTGAGAGCCTGCGGCCACACAAGTACATCACAGAATTGGAGGTAGTCAACTATGGCGGATACAGATATCCTAGCTGGCTAGGGGCTCCTTCCTTCTTGCAATTGGCCAAGATAATTCTATGCCAGCAAAGCTGTATGTTACTTCCTCCGCTTGGTGAACTGACACAGCTCCGCACACTCTCTATAATATGCATGACATGTGTGGAGCGCGTGCGGCGAGAATTCCGTGGCAACATAGCCACAAAGGCATTCCCTGCTCTTGAGGAGCTAGAGTTTGAGGAAATATTGAAATGGGTTGAGTGGTCTGAAGTTGTCGACGATGACTTCCCTTCCCTCCGCCAGCTGAAAATCAAGGACAGCCATGAACTGAGATACCTCCCGCAGAAGCTCTCTTCCTCCCTCACAAAGTTGGTTATCAAGGATTGCAGCAAACTCTCTAGCCTACCAGCTGTTGCGAACCTCACTACTTTGGTCTTGAAGAGCAAGATAAATGAAGAACTCTTCGATGCTCTGCACTTTCCACTTCTCACATCATTAAAAGTGTTACTCTCACGGAGCATCGAATGCATTTCGCTCAACAACCAGAACCATCCATTGCTCGAAGTTTTAGTCATCAGCGTTTGCCCACGGCTTCAATCTGTAATGGATCTTAGCAGCCTTGATTCTCTCAAGTTCCTTAAGATAAATGCATGTCCTTATCTGCAGCTCCCTTTGGACAAGCCATTGCCACCACAACTTCAGCGACTTAACATCACAAAGTGCCCAAAGCTAGTAGACTGGCTGGAATTCAAAACTTCAGAACACCAGGATCAGGTATGGCTCTAGAAATATCATTTATGCCTTGATTCACTTGCAATACTATGTTCAATGTTCTTTTCCTTTATTCCTTTCTTAGCTGCATGGATCTGATGATGAATGGTATGAAGAGCAAGCTCTGAGTGCATTAATTGACGTAAGTGAGGATGAGCATAGAGAGGAATTTGGGTTTTTGTATGAAGATGAAAATGGTGAGGATGATGGTGAACAAGATCATGAACAGCCAGATGACGACGAAGTTGAAGATGACATTGATGACAACAGTGATGATGATGAATAGATGATAGCTTCGGATTGGTGAGAAAATACCGAGCAAGCATACTGCAACCTATGATTAATTGCACCAATCAAATAAGGCCTTGCTGATAGATAAAGAGCTTAGGGTTTAATAACAACATATGTTGTTGCCATTGGTCATAGTGTGAAGTAAGCAACTACTTTTTTACTTTTGATGAACAACTATATGTTATGCCACTACTACAAAAGAGGCTATACTGGACGGCTACATCACAGACGGTTCATACGGAACCGTCTGTTATTAAATGTTCACAAACGGTTTATACTCGCAACCGTCTGTGATATTTTCACAGACGGTTATTAACACGAACCGTCTGTGATAATTAAGACATCACAGACGGTTCGTATTAAGAACCGTCTGTGAAAGTTCACAGACGGTTCTTAATACGAACCGTCTGTGATAATCTGGACAACACAGACGGTTCGTGTTAATAACCGTCTCTAAAAATCACTTCTCACCAATAATTGCCGAATACCCAGGATTTCTATCTCGACCGTTCATTCTCTCCACATCGAATGGCAGGCAGCAGTTCCTCCCACTACTCAGCCCTTATTAATAACCCCATCTACCTTTCCAGCGGTACTAGTCACGCGTGAGTTCATCCACTAGCTAGCTTCCCCTCCGCTGTGAGCTAGCGTCTCCGTCACGGCGCGGCGGGCGGCTGGACAACACACTCTTGTCGTAAGTGTCGTAAGTATGTCTTGTTCAGCCGCACCGTCGTGCCATGAAGGGTTCGTTAGCTTGTTATTCTGTAATAGATATAAATGTGTTGTTGTGCTTGCCTCTGTATTTGCTTGTTCCTCCACAATGCCGACTACAGCCGTGAGCTAGCGCCTCCGTTGTGGCACGGCGAGAAGCTAGACAACACACTTTTGCCATAAGTGTCGTAAGGGTGTCTTGTTTAGTTTCTCCGTCGTGCCACGAAGGGCTCGTTAGCTGTAATAGATCTGAATGTGTTGTTGTGCTTGCGTCTGTATTTGCTTGTTTTCAAAGACCATGGGACTATTTAATTTCTTGAGGCTAGCCAAAAAAACTGAAAAACTTTGACGTATAGAGTGATCTATCACAGACGGTTTGTGGTATAAAACGTCTGTGAAGGACTATCATAGACGGTTTTATATACGAACCGTCTGTGATACTCACCAATCACAGACGGTTCGTGTTAATAACCGTCTGTGATAATGTAGACTATCACAGACGGTTCTTTATACTAACCGTCTGTGATAAGAACCAATCACATACGGTTATTAATATGAACCGTCTGTGATATTGTTGGTATCACAGGCGGTGCGTATATAGAACCGTCTGTGATAATTCACAGTCGGTTATTAACACAAACCGTCTGCGATATATTGTTTTCATAGACCGTTTGTGGTTGGAACCGTCTGTGATATTCTGCACACTATTAATTACTTGGCGTACTTTCTCGATGTCGACACTACAGACATGTCTTCATTGCGCTGCATTGGTAGAGCAAGGCGGCCGGCTTTAGGGAGTTAGATGTGAAAACATATCACTGTCTTCTTAGTGATATGATTAGAGGTTAGTACTCAATTACTTTGCTGCATGTGTTTGTAATTGAAGGCCGGAGATGATAGCTAGGTTTTTGTTTAATTTAAATGTAGCTAGCTAGCTAGGTTTAGAAAGATAATATTAGTTTGCTGGATTTCAGAATGGGTAAGTACTAACTAACATTATTGCTTAAATATACGTTACTTGTGTAGCGTAGATGGACCGAAGCTGGATGTATATTGAGAACCGTGTGAGTGAAGAGTATATTAATGGCGTGTCTGCTTTTAGAAGGGCGGCCGAGCTGGATATGTTGAAGAAGGGGATGAAATATATGTATTGTCCATGTATTGATTGTGATAATCTCAAGATGTTTAGCAACTCAGCGCAGATCGAAGCTCACTTGATTCGAAGGGGTTTCAGAAAAGGGTACAAATGTTGGACCAGTCACGGTGAAGAGAAGAGTACACAAGAAGGTAGTTATGACATAGTCGAGAGAGACAACGATATGCTAGTTGTGGACTGTTCTTTCGATCATGAGGATAGGTCGCAGGATGACAATCTGGATCATGAGGATAGGTCGCAGGATGATCATCCGGATCAGATGTTACGTGATGCAGAAGGGAACTATAGTGAGAGAGAGTTTGGTAAATTCGAGGGCTTGATGGAGGACTCGGAGAAACCTGTGTTCCCAAGCTGCAAACCGCAATACACGAGGTTGTCATCAGTTCTAGAACTGCTGAAATTGAAGGCAAGCAATGGTTGGTCTGACAAGAGTTTCACGGCATTGTTAGGTCTCCTAGCGGACATGCTTCCAATGGGAAATGTGTTGCCGAGAACCACCTACCAAGCCAAGAAGATTCTTTGTCCATTAGGAATGGAAGTAGAAAGAATACATGCATGTCCGAATGATTGTATCCTGTACCGTAAAGAGTATGCTAGCTTACATGTTTGTCCGGTGTGCAAAGCATCCCGATACAAGCGTAAAAATGACTCTGATGATGGGAAGGGCATCAAGGTGAAGCAAGGACCTCCTGCTAAGGTGATGTGGTATCTTCCTGTAATCCCCCATTTGAAGCGTTTATTTGCAAACCGCAAGAATGCAAGATTGATGCGTTGGCACTGCGAGCAGCGTAAGAAAGACGGAATGATAAGACATGCTGCTGATTCTACCCAGTGGAGGAACATCGATAGGATGTTTGTAGATTTCGGTGTGGAACCGAGAAATATATGGTTTGGGTTGAGTACAGATGGAATGAATCCTTTTGGTTACATGAGCAGCCGACATAGCACCTGGCCCGTGACTCTGTGCATGTACAACCTTCCTTCTTGGTTGTGTATGAAGCGAAAATATATTTTGATGTCACTACTTATCCAAGGGTCAAAGCAACCTGGCAACGATATTGATGTGTTCCTAGCACCATTGGTGGAAGATCTTGCAATACTGTGGAACGAAGGGGTACAAGTATGGGATGCGGACAAACGAGAGAACTTCACTCTACGCGCCATGTTGTTCTGCACCATTAATGATTTTCCTGCCCTTGGTAACCTGTCAGGGTTGAGTACAAAAGGAGGCAAAGCGTGTCCGCACTGCTTAGATTATACCGAGAGTGTGTGGTTGAACAACTCGCAAAAAACTGTGTACATGCGTCACCGTAGGTTCCTTCCAAAGTATCACCCATACCGCAAGATGAAGAAACAATTTGACGGAAAAAAGAGGATGACTCAGTACCAAGACCTTTTAGCGGGAAAGAGGTGTATGATATGGTCAAGGATATAAATGTTGTGCTTGGAAAGGGACATAAATTGAGGAAGAACATGTGGAAAAAGAGGTCAATATTTTGGGACTTGCCTTATTGGGAGCACTTAGAAGTTCGCAATTGCATCGATGTCATGCACGTAGAGAAGAATGTATGTGACAGTTTGATTGGTCTCTTACCGAACATTCCTGATAAAACAAAGGATGATGTTAACGCAAGGCGCGACTTGATCGCTATGAACATCAGGACCGAGTTAGCACCGATAGAGACCGATAAAGGCCGGACGTACCTTCCCCCAGCATGCTACACTCTGTCTAAGTCTGAGAGAACCGAACTGTGCCAGTCCTTACATGGTGTGAAAGTTCCATCCGGTCACTCTACAAGCATGAAGAAACTTGTTTCCATGGAACATTTGAAATTAATTGGCATGAAGTCTCACGACTGTCATGTGCTAATGACACAAATGCTACCTGTTGCAATTAGAAGTATTTTGCCGAATAAGGTTCGAGTGACAATCATAAGGCTATGTTATTTCTTCAACGCAATTGCTGAGAAGGTCATTGATCCGGATGGACTAGATGCTCTGCAAACCGAGATGGTTACAACTCTATGTCATCTAGAGATGTATTTCCCTCCATCATTTTTTGATATCATGGTCCATCTCATTGTCCACCTTGTGAAAGAGATAAAAATATGCGGCCTTGTATTTCTATGTCATATGTACCCTTTCGAGAGGTACATGGGAATTCTGAAGTCCTATGTACGCAATCGATCTCGACCGGAGGGTAGCATCATCGAAGGTTATACAACAGAAGAGGTCGTTGAATTCTGCATCGGCTACATGGCTCAGGTCGAGCAGGTGTACCTCTATCTCGTCACGAGGGGAGGCTAGAGGGTATCGGGACTATCGGGAGGAAAGCAATAACTCCGGATCAAAATACATATGCTCAAGCCCATTTCATGGTTTTACAACACATGACTGAAGTGACCCCATATATTGAAGAGCACAAGGACATGCTACATCAGGAGAATGCAGGCCAGTCAGAAGTTTGGATCACGAGACAACACAACCGTCAGTTCAACGAATGGTTCAAGGCACAATTGACTAGAAGGTCGTCAAGTGAAACACTACAATGGTTGGCAAAAGGGCCAAAATTTACAATTGTGACATGGCAAGGATACGACATTAATGGCTAAATATTTTATACAACAGATCAAGATAGAAAGAGCACAGTGCAGAACTCAGGTGTCCGCATAGATGCCTATGATGCGCACGGCAGTACCGCTGGCCCAAGCTCGTACTACGGGCTTGTAGAGGAGATTTGGGAGCTTGACTACGTAATTTTCAAAATTCCTCTATTTCGGTGCCGTTGGGTCCAACTCCCACGGGGTGTAAAGGTTGACAAGTACGGCGTCACTACCGTGGACCTCGAATGTGTAGGATACAAAGATGAACCATTCGTACTCGCGAGGCAAGTTGTTCAAGTATTTTATGTAACCGACCCGGCAAATAAGAAGCGCCATGTAGTTCTTCAGGGAAAAAGAAGGATTATCGGGGTTGAGAATGTTATGGATGAGGAAGAGTACAATCAATTTGATGATTTGCCTCCATTCGGAGATGGCATCAGGCTCGAGGAAGAACAAGGCGATGAAGCAAGCTATATGCGTGTCGATCATCGTGAAGGGCTTTATTTAAAATGATATAGCCAAGTGTAATAAATTATGTAACTATGAAATAGTTATATTGGTTATGCTTGTATTTTTCATAAATGTATCTATGTTCCATTGTAATTGTAAAATGACTCAGGAATTAAGAAATAGTTATATTTATGGTTATGCTTGCGTTTTTCATAAATGTATCTATATTCCATTGTAATTGTAAAATGACATAGGAACCTAGCTAGCTGCGGGTATCTATAGTGAACTATCACAGGCGGTTCTATTGATAGAACCGTCTGTGATAATTGCATATCACAGACGGTTCTATCTATAGAACCATCTGTGATAATATGCATATCACAGACGGTTATAGTTATAGAACCGTCTGTGATAATATGATATCGCAGACGGTTATATTTATAGAACCGTCTGTGATATCACTATCACAGACGGTTCGTTTAAGGAACCGTCTGTGATAGCGTCCCTATAAATACCCGCAGCTAGGTCTGCGGAGTCCGCACTCGCGCACTCTCTTGTCTCCACTCTCCAGCGCCCCTGCTAGCTAGATTTTGGTCCCTCCCACCGCCGTTCCCTCCCGACGCCCCTCGCTCCCACCGCCGGTCCCTCTTAACGCCGGTCCCTCCCGACGCCGCTCCGACGCCGGTCCCTCCGACGCCGCCGGTCCCTCCTGACAGAACTTTGTACTTGATATGTTAGTTTTACGATATATGCTTGATATGTTAGCTTTATGATATATGCTTGATATGTTAGTTTCACATGATATATACTTGATATGTTAGTTTTACGATATATGCTTGATATACTTGATATGTTAGTTTTACGATATACTTGATATGCTTGATATACTTGATATACTTGATATGTTAGTTTTACGATATATATTTGATATGTTAGTTTCACATGTTAGCTTGCTAAATTGTAGCATATAATATATCATGTTTATCCAGAAGGAAGTGACACACTGGTTTCTGTCATTTTATTCATAGAACTTTGTTTAGGCCTTCAAAGGGCATAAAGCAAGTAACACACTCCAAAGTATCCGGTTCGATGAACTGGATACTCTGGTTTGTGTTATTTGCTTCATAGAATTTTGTTTAGCTCACTTGTTAGCTATAGGTCTATTTGGAAGGCCCATAGCTCACTGCAGTTAGTCAATCATTAGAACTTTGTCAAAGGGCATGAAGCAAGTGACACACTCTAGTATATCTTGTTCAATGAACTTGATACACTGGTTTGTGTCATTTGCTTCATAGAACTTTGTTTAGTCTATTTGGAAGGGCCATATCTCACTGCAGTTAGCTTTTTCTTAGAAGAGAGATGGCGTCCACACAGTCTTCGTCGTCGTCATCTGGGTCTCACACTCCCAAGATTGCGAAAACTAAGCGTGGCCAAGGAGTATCGAAAAGGCCAGAGGGCCGAATGACCATCACGGTGGTCTCTCCGAATAGGGTCCCTCTGGAACCGACGAAAGCAGCGTCATCATTTCGGACTACCTGCGGGATAATTGGAAGGCAACGGGTCCCCATCACCATAGCAAGCTGGAAAGATTTGACAAAGGATCATAAAAATCAGCTATAGGAGGAAATTACAAATTCGTTCGAGATCCCAGCAGAAGTACAGGGACTCGTGCAACAGCAGGCGTTCCTCGCGATGGGAAAAGCATGGAAGAATTTTAAGAGCACTCTTGTGACGAAGTACGTGGCCAAGGATGTCACGCCCTTCACGAAGTATCCTTTCGTGTCGCCGGAAACATGGGAGGCCTTTGTGCAGATGAAGACAACGACCGAATTTGAACAACAAAGTGCGGCGCACAAGGCTCTTCAGTCACAAAACACGCACCCTCACAGACTCGGCACCACTGGGTACGCGGGTAAAATCCCGCAATGGAGAATGCAGGATGAGGTCGCAATCCGATCGGAGGCCTCTCCGCCATTTGCCGGGATCGCAAACGAGCGCGCTCGAAACTGGTTAAGAGCGAAGTCATCAACCACATCTTCGGGTGTCTCTTTCAAAAACCCCGCAGATGAGGAAGTGTCCCAACGCATGGTAAGATATGTTAAACTATATAGTTGTTAACACCTCTTGAACTTTATGGGTTCAAAAATAAAATGATTAATTGCCTCTTGCAGCAATCATTGATTACCGAATCTTCTCGTGGCTCCTTTGAAGAATATAGGGAGAGAGATTTACTATCACAGGTCTTGGGAAACAAGGAGCACCCAGTTCGTACACGAGGCATGGGGGTTTATGTACCTTGGAGGCACAGATTTCCATATTACTCCGAGACATATAGGAGTAGGAAGAGATCCAAGGCGTACCGCAACGAACAAATAAAACAAGAGCTTCGTGCTCAACTTGAGAAACAACTATCTGCCTCACTTCAAGAACAGACTGCCTCACTTCGAGGAGAGATAGATTCATTGCGGGAAGAACTGAGACAAGTCCGCAACCAATCGCAACTCACTCCTACTACTGCGGTACCCAGTCCCCCTCAACGTCGCAGTAGCTGCGCGTCCACACCAATTTCTGAACATAGCGACGCCCACTTACCTATTGATGACATTCAGGTAATGTACCTCTTTAGAATGGTACATAGATCTCTCTGGTGGACGCTTTAACTCATCTTGTGTCGTTATGTAGGAGCTCATGCCTTGCAATCTCAAAGTCAAGCTTGTTGGCTCTATTCCCGTTGACGCTGGGCACGGCATGTGTATCCATTGCTGCCAGGGACGCTGGTGCACGGTGTACAAGTAGACACCGGTTTCATAAAGGTCCAAGTGGACATGATTAATGATATTTTTAAGACCATCCCTCTTGAGAAGCCCCCAAACGAAGAGATTAAGACATTAGGGGATGTCGTCCACACATTCATTCAGTGGCCCAAGAGGGACATCGTCCTCGACATGTCCGTGCCACAATCTTCACATCCAGTGGCCCAAGAGGGACGTCGCCCTGGACCTGGCACATCGGCTCCGGTGGCTCCACCTCCACCTCCAAATCCAGTAAAGTCTGTTGCATCGGTTCCCGCCGAGACGCCACCGAGAACATATCATAAGCGAGGCTCCAGGGCTCATACGAAGAAAACTAAGCCGCGTCCCGTGCCATGCAAGTTTACTCTAGGAGTGTCGTTGGTGCCCGAGTCACAATTACCCCAGCTTGGTTTGATTTGCAATACATTGCATGCCTAGTACATGGAGAAGTCCAACATGAAGCCAATCCGGCAGAGTGCATTCACTCTGAAATATAACGAGACGCATTTCCTCCACGACTCGGGCTATATCGTCGTGACATTCGAAGATTTATTCTTACTATTCAATCTCGACAAACTCGACGCCTCACTTCTACGATGCTGGACACTGTAAGTGTATTGTACAATGAAGTTCTACATTCACGTTATACAGATAAATGTCATTACTCTTTCTTTATGTATAGATACATGATCCAAGAAGTCTGGCGATCGCGACGACCGGTGGGTTTCCTCGACCCTCACTTGGTCTCCGAGCAATCTATCAATGCAGATGCATCCTTCGTGCAAGGTTACATAACGAGGGGATTGATTGCTCACAACGACAAGGAGTACGTCATGGTACCCTTCAACCAAGGGTAAGTGCTTCACTAGTTGCCACACATATGTTTCATTTGTACTTTACATGCAGCATGAACTTAGGATTAATCACTATGGCGACACACATGACTAAGCATCACTGGAGTTTGATTGTGATTGTACCAAAGTGGAGCAAGGTAATATACCTTGATTCCCTCCTTAGGAGCAACCACGACTTCACTCATGTGCAAGAAGTACTTAACAGGTAAACTCATTTCCTCCATACATAACTCTATTGTAATATTTCTTTTGTTTGCCACAGCCGAGGCTAACTTTTTTGAATCACGTAGGGCGTTTGCTGATTATGTTGCCCAAGGAGGAAGACACGACAAATCCAGTGACACGCTACAACACAACATGCGATTTTCGGTACCCGCTACAACACAACAATCCTATATCATACTTTGTTATAATGCCTCTAGAATTGACAATACCGATGTATGTAATTCTATTTTTGCAGTGCCATCAACAGCTACAGGGCAACGTATGTGGATTCTACATTTGCCATCATCTGAAGGAAATCATGGATACTAAGATCAATGATCCAGATGTTTGTCTGGTCCTTCCAATAATTATTATTTTCTGATTATATATATGTATATATATTTACACACACATGCTAATTAATGACTTAACATTGCTCCTAACGACAGCGGGTGGACTTCAACGAAAGTGCATATGATCTTAACAATCTTATCGACATTCGTGCAATCATCTCCCAATTCTTGCTAGCAGAGGTCATAAATAAGAGGGGAGAGTTCCACGCCGGCAATGGTGATAATTAGATGTTGAAACATTGGATTCAATTGTACAAATCAAACAATTCCTTCAATTTAATTCATTTGTCAGATTTTGTGTAACGATTTTTATTCTATATATGTATGTGATCAGCTGGCAGTTTGTTACATTCATCTGTATATCGAATTTTGTTGTAATTTACCTTGAGTTGCAATTACCTTATATCTGTCATTTATCTGTAATCTGCTTGCTTGCTTGCTTTCAGACGGCATGGCTAGCATATCCTGAGGCTAGCCAAAAAACAACAAATAAAATGGTTGATGCACTTGCTATCACAGACGGTTCGTTGTTAAAAACCGTCTGTGATACAATATCACAGACGGTTTCAAAGAGTGCCGTCTGTGGTATGAATGATGTCACATACGGACTTTATTACTAACCGTCTGTGATATTACAATATCACAGACGGTTTTTATTACTAACCGTCTGTGATATTGTGTATATCACAGACGGTGTTAATAAAAAACCGTCTATGATAGTCGAGTATCACAGACGGTGCTTTATAAACACCGTCTGTGATAGTCGAGGATCACAGACGGTGTTTATAAACACCGTCTGATACTCTACTATCACAGACGGTGTTTATAAACACCATCTAATACTCGACTATCACAGACGGTTTTTTATAAACACCGTCTGTGATACTCGACTATCACAGACGATTTTTTTTATAAAAAACCGTCTGTAATGTGAGTTATCACAGACGGCTTGGGAGTCGTCTGTGATAACCACCTACTATCACTAACACCTAAACACTGACGGTTCAGGAACCGTCTGTGATGACGGTTCCAAACCGTCTGTGATAGGGCTGTCTGTAGCAGTGTGCTGTTGTGCTCTGACTTTTTCCATCTAGTTATCCTATTTCTTAATTGTTGGCCCTAACTCCTGTACAGTATACTCCCTCCATTTCTTTTTATAAGCCCTATAGTTGTTCTCACCTTCTTTCACAATATAAGGCATACATGTAAATT